>OU026065.1:5017500-7517500 GCA_907269065.1 Crocallis elinguaria | reverse complement strand
TGACCCGGTTGCCAACTCGAACGATTACTTTGCGCCGATGCCATACAAAATGTATGAAAGCTCTTGTCCGCAGCTTGTGGTCGCGTTAGTGTCCGCGTTCAGTAGTCCAATGTGCGGCTAATATAAACGTTTGCTTTTCAATAAAAATTATATTGAAAAATCGGATCGAATTGAGAACCTTTGATATTGATTCTCACGAGAAAATATACCCAAATGGCGTGTGTGTGTTTGCAAAGTTTTCATATGCGGTAATGTCGATGACTGATGCTTAATACAACTAATTTAAGTTTAGTGAAGTTTAGTGACAAAGGGATTGAGGAGCGCAGTAAAACGAAAGCCTTGTTTAGCGAGGAGCCAGCAGATAAAAGTTATCCTGAAAAGTCGGCACCCGCAACAAACTTAGCAACTGTCTCCAGGTGGGATAAGGTAAACTCGATTAAGGAAAGGAATAAAAAAGTGCTTCAGCGCTGTGTGGGAATAAGAAATCGATGCAAGTTTAATTAACCATGGAGGGAATGCGAAGTTGAATTTTGTTTGGCGCCTTTATAATGTTGGTGTAGACTTGTTAATTGATGATGGTATAGTGCTATTGTTATCGATCCTAGATCTATGGTTCAACTTTAACTTGAGCTTTCAGTGAAAGAAAAAAACAACTAAAATATGGTTGTAGAGCACTGTCTAGTGCCCGCTTAGATAGCTAACTCGTTCAAGCTGAAAATCAATCGCAAAGCAGCTATAGGTGAGCTAAATTGGTCCTGGCTAAGAAAAATTCATCGCTTCCGGCATGTGCCGTAAGGCTAAGGAAACATCCAGGAAATGAGTAGCTGCATTCTCCTCGGTAAGGTGGTTAATAAACCACGATCATGCTAAGATCCCCCATCACAGGTTAGGTAATAAAGATCCCAAATTAGGCCGATGCCCAGCAGTGGACCTGTTCCGGCCACTTCCAACTGATGATGATGAACATCCGATGGGAAGGCTGTCAAACACATACAATATACAAAATAGGCATCATTATGAAGCTGGCAGAACTGTGGCATCACAAACAGCACAATGTTGGAGTCAGTGTATCTGCTGGCTAATATTTACAAAACACATTTTCCTAGAAAATCAGCTCCCAAGATCAAGCCCTTTTATATTAAAAATAGCCCATACCTAGATCGTAATTATGTAAATGAGCTGCAGTACCCAGTCCTCATTTTAAACAAGAAACTTAAAGTGCATTCACGAGAAGAGACCTTTTTGTTTACGCCAGTACCTACTTTGTTGGAGTTAGTATAACACACTATGGGCGTGGACAGTACTTAAGCTCATATTGAGTGACATTAAGAATACGTTAGGTAGTATTTATCTGTCAGACAGTTGGTTTATTTTATCGTCAAAGTGTAAGATTACTAAGAGTAATACATTTTATTATCCCCTGGTAGTTACGTACATTAAAATTATTATATCGTCTGGTTCAATGCCTACGCTGCTATTCCTAAGGATGGAGCCCATTTTACACTGGGTTAGCGTAGTACATCTTTACAGACATACTACTTTTACTTGGCAATTATAAGAGTGTATAATCATAAACTACTAGGCGGGCCCAATGCGGCTTGGTAGATGTCATATATTCTTGATTTTTTTAATGATACTTGAGCATGCGGGTTTTCTCACGGTATTTTCCTTCACCGTTTAAATGAGTGTGTTAAAATCCTTACATAACTTGATTTCTACGCTGCTATTAAGAATCCTAATCGCCACGGCAAACCCTTTACTATTTAATAAGCGTAGCATTTTGCTGTTGCAACACATATTAACAGACCGACATAGTAACAGTACTACTGCAACTTAGTTCTAATATAGATATACTATATTACGTTGACTGTTGAGGAATTCTTTTAAAAGTTTGCTATGGCACACTATGGTGTGCGTGCAAATCGGGTACGATTGATAAATCTTCGTAACGGTTTTACTTTGTGAGTCGAATAAGGAATCTGTTCAGTCTGGGTCCAGCTCAAGGGCTCTTGTCAGACAAGAATAGACTTGAGCATCGTTGCGATGAACCTTTGTATTTTATAACTTTGTTAAGTAACAGACCAATTCTTTAACCAATTGAAAACAAAACTTCATAACCACAACTAAAACCAGACTTAAAACTTTGCCTGTATTATCTAGCCTGATCTTAGCGATGATGCATTCGAAGATGATTTACACTAAGATTAGAACTTTTATGTTGTTGTTGATAAGATTGGTACAACAATAATATCGAAGAATCAGTTTTGTTTCTATTCTCGATAGGTCAATGTTTGACCGCTATCTTAACTATTCTTAAGTGAGGATGGTTCAAGATAACCCGGAATAGAACTGGCTCTCAAGTGCAGCTCAATCAATTTTCAACTTGAGAGCAGACGCTTTGTTTGAAGACGAGCACTGGGTAATCCCTACCCTCATGCAAAGGTTGCATCATGATGCTTATTATTAGTTGGATGTTCAAGCTTATGAAGAAGCTATCCCGGATAGAGCTTCAACCATATGAGAGATAACTAAGGCTAAGATTTAGAGACGAATCTAAGCGTGGACTCATGCTTTCACAAGTATGTCTACAGAATGTAGCAAATTATATAAAATTCTTACATATACAAGAAAGAATCTCCGCGCAGACACGTCTCTAAATATTAGCCTATGACCAGTCGAATAACCTACCTAAGTTAAAAACTACAAATGTACACTGATGCCCGTTTTTACCAACCTTAGGAGATGCCTAAATATATAACAAAAAAAGCTTCACCAACCTTTAGGAATGTTCAAAAGGTTTATAGTTAGGACTTTGCTTATACATTAGGAGTTGCTAAGTTAGGCGTCGCCTTATTCGTCGTTAGTGAAAACGGGGATAAGCTCCACTAGGATCTTATATATAGTGGTCATGAGTCGCAAGTTTCGACAACTGAGTTTGACAGCAGCTTTTGTAGTGCAGTTTGGTGGTGTAGCTTGCGAAGTTAGTACATGAAAGTTGCCCTAAACGTGTATGTAAAATGCACCAATCTATTGTAGATAAACTCCGCGTAGGTAAGTGGACAAGTTTAGAATCCCGTTCGGCCTTATTTGCGAGTTCCGCTGACTTGGCCGAAGTTGTTCCATTCAGCGCCGGAAGCTTGTTACCGTGACTTCTGCGGTTTTCGACTAGATAACATTGTGCTAAAGATTTAAACTATGTACCGAGGGAAGTTTCGTTACGCCGTTCTAACTGCTTACACGTCATAGCTTAGGAGCTACGGGACCTGTGACTAAGGAGGATTTAAAACAAAGAGATACTGTAGTGTCCCGCATCTATTCGGGTTTTGTTACGGCTTATATACCTACATACAAGTAGTTTTATATATACGATGATCAATATCAACGTCAGGATGTACCGTAAAACCATAGGCATTATGGCTCATTCTTTTTGATTTCACAAAAGAGTAAACCTAGAATGTTTTGTAAAGAATATATTATATTAGAAAGTTACACTCGTCCGGCCTTAACCATTACGCAGTTAATACTTTAATCAATTTGTCCTCATCTTGTGGACAGCCACAATAGCATATTTAATGTCCACAAGGACATTAAATATGCTATTTAGTAAAAACAGCTGTTATCTCCTGGTCTATTAGCAGCTATTCATCAGGATGGGTGTCGTTGTCAGTTTGCCTGGTGGTTACACGTACGAGGTGCCATTCCTATACGCTTGTCTTATTAAAATCATTTTACTTATACCTCGTTATTAAAAATATTCGCACTTTAGGCCTGTATGGCTACAAAGGTACACGCCTTAAATATGTAGAACACACCGACATTTTGCAGTCCTATATTGAATCGCTATAATAGCAGTTTTTTTTTTACGTATGGATAACGATACGAGCGGGTCATTTGCCTGATTGCATAATTACAGCCCATAACAATAGCCATGATGCCATTCAGAACTTTGAAGTTGAACACACAAAGGCCTGCGCGCGTCACCACATTGCGCTTATAACCCTGAGACATTATAAAGCATAAGAACACAATCGTCAAATGTTGGCGGGGGAAGTGGGAATACGGCGTGTTGTGATTGGTCATTTAAAATATCATACATCAGACAAGTGAAGATGGCGTGTTGTGATTGGTTCGGCTGGGTGGCGTTAAGCAGTGACAATGCTTAACCTTGACGAGCAGGTTGCCCAGCTAAGCGCAGTCGGAATCGAAAGTGGCAGCTAAATCTACAATTGGTCCTTCAAAATGTATCAGTATAATGTGGTTCGTACACAGTTTTGCTTGACGGCAGGTTGATCAAGCAAAACGACCTATAAAATAATCAAAGTAGGACTAACTCTACTGCGAGTATCCGTCTAGGTTGGTACCACCACTTTGCTCGTGAAGTCTGCTGCCAAGTAGTTGTGTGCAAGCATGACTGTGTTGCGGTTAGATGAGCAAAGTAGCCAGTGAAATTACTGGCTTATAGGAGCGCACTGCAGTGCCACGTAGGCATTTGTTTCAAAGTTCTGAGTAGCACTGCAATTCTTATGGGCCGGCGTTATGCTTACCATCAGGCAAACAACCAGCTCGTCTCGTTACCGAATAGTATAAAAAAATGTGTGAAAAATTGCACCGCGAAAATTTGTTAGTATAATAATATAGCTGGAGCATTATAAAATAGTATTAAACAAAATTACTTTAGCCCCAACTGAGTGGTGCTAAGTTATTATAATGGCTATATTTATAGAGATAATTAAGAAAATTAATATTGCAAGTTAATTGCTTTAGTACTGAAGTTTTACGTAATAAAAATCCTAAAAAATGACTGAAGTTGTTCATAACGGTGATTATGCTTTTGAATAACTATGTATTTTGTTATTCAATTTGTCAGGTTATTTTTAACGTTAAGGTACCTTATATTTGTCATTATAAATTAAAGTTTGAGCCATGACTCCACACCATGTCTAGAACGCTTGACACGTCTTGTATTGTAATTGTATGGGGATGTAACTTGTAAGGAAATATCGCCTGGTACACTGGTCCCTACCAAAGTATTCCTACTGGTGGATAAGTGGAAAAAAATCCACTTAAATCTACCGATTGTAATAGGTGGAAACTCTAAGTTCACTCAACCTACTATGTCTGTGACTCGTTGGTGGTAAATATACATTTTTTTATAGATATTTAATGTTATCTAATTCCCATTTCACCATTCCACTATCGCTTTATGCGAACGGATGTTTGTTTAAACATCCGTTCGCATAAAGCGTTTTGCTTTCTAATCTGCCCTCAAACTGTAAAGGAGCATATCAATCAAGCTGAGTCTGTTTAAGACAGTTTAAAGCTGAGGACAGCTTTGAGCCAGGAACGGAAGTCCCAGTTTACAAACCCTATATAATTTTGGTCGGCTTTGGGTACCTACTATTGTATATTTTTCTGTACAGGTATCATCGAATCTTAGTTTTTATAGATTATGTATAGTCACAGCAAGAAAAGGTTCGTCACCTTAAGGTCTATTTTTGTTTGCGCAGTAGTTGTTTTGTACTAAGACTCCTTGCTTAAACCTATTTGTCTAGTCCAGCCATCCTCAAAGTGTGTACCGCGGAACCCTAGGGTTCCGCGATACAACTGTAGGGGTTCCGCAAGTATTTAGAAAAAAATTAATGGTACTTTTATTATGCTTATTAATAAAGAATACACTTTTAAAAAAAAGTATTGTTTTATTGTAGGGTTCCGTCAAGTATTTCGCTTTCCAAAAGGGTTCCGACACCAAAAAAGATTGAGAACCACTGTCTAGTCTATGCCAGTATTGCGTTACCATGACAACGTTTCTTTTATAATAAGATTTATGAACAAAGAGAAAATCAATGGGGGCTGACTTTTATAATTAAATAAAACATTTTAGACTTATTTTTCTAAATAGCCAGACCAAAGATTGTTTTTATGTTGATGTAAACTAGACATTGATCTATGGTGAACGCTATCTAAACCTTTGTTATCACTGCATTAAATACTAGTATTCTATAAAGTAGTCTGCTAACTGCCGTAAGATCAAAAGGAACTAAGCGTCCATACGTGATAAAGGACAGAATTTGAAAACTGACGAAGGTATTCTTACCATGACTATACCTATACCCACACATTTGCCACAAAGTGCTAAATCGTTAACACAATAACGTTGATGTATACCTAGTTCGGTTTATAATGGAATAGACGGTAACATCACTAGGCAAAGATAAATTACTCACGCATATCGTTACTATAGTTTACTTACACGTACACGAACACTGTTTGCTTAGGGGAGCATTTAGCTAAGTGAAGATCGCGCTTAATGTTGCAAGAGGCAAATTTGCACACCCTTGTTTGATTAACTACGGATACGTAATGCCTAATTTAGACCAGCCCAGTAAACAACAGTGCGCGTAGTCAGCCTATGTTACCTCATCAGCCGCGTTGGTTCCTGGATTATTAAGCATAATTAGAATTGGCAAAGATAAAGATTGTAAAGCTTGTGTGTTCACACGGGAACACACCCGTGTGCGCACAAAGATATTCGGTAACACTGAGTTTACGGTCGTGTCGTTTAAAAGTTAGGAGTTGGTCGTATTGTTGAAAACTAGATGAACCTGTGTCTGTAGCACATTCGTAATTCGTCAATGATTTGGAATGTCTTGAATGTAAATTCTTGTTGTCTTGAATGATTTGAATGTAAATATCTTGAATCTTGAATGCGAAACAATCAATGGCAACAATTCATCAAAATCATGGACGCTTACTTATAGAGACAAATATTGACCATGATGACAAATGGATCATTATGACCAGTAATTAATCAGTTTAAAACTATTTTAAATAAGCCGAAGGTATTGTAAATCGGCTCGATACATATTTTCCTAATTGTAATCGGCCAGCATTTTATCCCATCCTGTACATCTTTTGTGTATAATACCAGCGATTTCACCTGTTCAACTATTCACAAACTATTAACATTGTGAGGAGCCTTTGCAATCCGTATATAGTTATATAATTCAGTGCGAAACATCGCAGTATGGCAATACGGCAATATCATGTGTTGTCGAAACGTCCAGCTGCGAGGGTCGTCGTAAAACTGCGCCACACAATATTTTCCAATTATTGACTCCGCCATATTGTCCCCGGCTGTGTTCAGCTGTTATTACCACTTCATAGAAATGTCACTAAGCCGTGATATATCTAAGGTCTTGCGAACTTTACTAGTCTATAAATAGGTACTCTTTCTAAGCAATTTATTTGAAATATTTCATTAATATTGCTTTGTTGTGGTAAAAAGTTTGTAGACTACATAAGGTAAGATCTAAGGAGGAGTGAGTAAAAGTAGGCATAGGTTTCAATACCACGCGGCTTTATTTCACAGAAATTCAAGGTCTAAACAGTTTTCGTACCTCTTTTTTGGGGTTTACGTTATAATATACACCATTTTTAACCACCGTCACACTCTAAGGTCATGACTCATGATCAGTTTTGGTTAATAGTAACGTGTTTGATAGATATAAAATACTCTTTATTTTAAGAGTAAGACAAATAAATAATTATTTTACCTATACTCGTAAAAAAGTCATAGCAGAATTTTATATTATACTAGCAGACCCGGCCACGCGTTGCTGTTGCGGTGGTATAAATTGAGATGTAAGCTATCTTATCTTGTAACTTAGATCAAACTGCACACGGTGTGCAAATTTGATTAAAATCGGTTAAGTAGTTTAGGAGTCCATCGCGGACAAACAACGTGATGCGTAATTTATATATATTAGATGTAGGTCATAAGGTTTATAAGGTCTAATTATTACACTACTAATTATTATTGTTGTTGTAATATGTTTATTATTCGTAATATAATAAGTTTATTATTAAATATCATAGATTATACGTAATATCTAAAAAGTACAGTAAACACCTAAAATTAAATTAATTAAAACTATCCATACAGGTCCATACATTGTTAGGTCTATAATAGCGATATTCCCTTGATAAATTTATAGAGACAAGCTAGCTTCTAACATTTTATTGGTTTCTTAATCGTTCAGAATAACCCATAGTAATTTATTTAGTGGTAAGACCTAAGAAGTAATAAGTTTCCTTTGATGTCTTATGGCGCGGAAATTGTGGTTGCTGACTTTAAAAGGTTTCATTGAACCGACGGCACATTATGTATCTGAAATTAAACATTTTCAGTCTAACGGAAAATGTAATACAGTATCTAATATAATTTGATTGAGCATCGGTTCATGATCTGCCTCTAAGCTATATTAGACTCGGATTACTTTGATGCCAATTGCAAAAAAAAAGAAATTAAATGCATAAACGTAAATTTCGATATGAAAAATTACTACAAGTATAAATGCACCTAATTTGGCCCATACGATATCACACGTAATTGTTACAAATCTAATAGGTAAGTAAGTAAGTATACTTCAAGTCGGGACGGAACAGTGAACTTTTGTCCCGCACACGATGTCTAATGACTATATCATTTCACTTACAAAATCTTTTAGATAATCTAATTGCGAATAAATAAAGTAATAATCTACGGTCCACCTCCTCATGGACGAAAAAGAATTTCGGCCAGCGAAAAATTTTGATTCGCATTAAAACGTAGATAATCGCTAAGAACACTCCATAACTTGGTAATTGCTTTTTACCTTGGACGGGGCCGTGCTTTTAGTCGGATTGCTTATTTAGTTAATGAACTTCGGAGCTTCAAACTTTTTGCTTTACGCTCTTTTAATAGCTGAGAATTATCTTGGAATTTATTGGAGTTTAGTCATGGCTAGTCTGGCGACGTTTGAAAAAGAAAAGGGTATTTTTATTTCAGAAAAAAAAAACACTTGTAAACAGTACTTTATTTAAAAGAAGTTGGTAAATTGCAAAATTTTGTTGACAGATAGAGGATAAATAAGAGTCGACTTTCTTACTAAAGGTAGGGCTGTATCGAGATATATCTCGATAGAGCCTGTTCTAGGCCACTACCACTTATTCTATATATTATATACCACTTATTCTATACTAGATACCACTTATACCACTTATTCTATATTCTATACCAGTTATTCTATATTCTATAGAATAAGTGCATGGTAGTGGCCTTTGGATTATATATAATTGTAGAATTGCATGTAGATTATCCACTTTTAATTAAGTACTAATTTAGCCCGCCGAAAAATAATTATAACTATTATTAGGCCTGCTTGGGCTTGTAGATTATCCAACTGTTTTTGTAGCTAGCTAGGTTAGATGTAGTGTTTAGTTAGTCAACAAAGGCATTTAGCCCGTTAAAAAAATTATTATTGTCATATTGGCATTACAATTCAACAGTAGTAAGTGAGATAAACATTACAGAAAAAATGGAAATGTATCAAACGTAGAATTTGAAGAATTTTTTTACGTGGTTGTGTAATTTCGATCTCAACAGCAATGCTCTTTCTTGCGAGTAAGGCTTCAATCTTCAATATCGATATTCGTAAATAAATATTAGGCATCACTAAAACTTTTCACTCAGCCCAACTCGTTATCGACATTTTTCTCTGCAATTACCTGAAGAAAGCTAAACGATTTTTCTGTTTAATTAAACAGCAGTCGCCACAAAACAAAAACCACGAAGCCAACAAATCAATTTTACGTCAGGAAATTACTTTGTAAAGTTGAAAAGGGTTGCGCGATACGCTACCAAATTGAAATTCTTTTGTGTACCCGC
Source organism: Crocallis elinguaria (assembly GCA_907269065.1). Classification (NCBI taxonomy): domain Eukaryota; kingdom Metazoa; phylum Arthropoda; class Insecta; order Lepidoptera; family Geometridae; genus Crocallis; species Crocallis elinguaria. The sequence continues at coordinate 7,507,794 of OU026065.1, read as the reverse complement.
GTTTACATGTCCACAACGTTACCTGACTCGTTGAATCATAGCGTAACGACATTTTTCGATCAAACTTTGCAATAAACACTTTTAGGTTTTCTATATGAAAGTTTCAGCCTTTCGAAACGTGTTTGCGTAACTTTCGCCCCACCAGTGTTTTTAAAGTACGAAGTTCTACCTGAAATATTGGTAGTAAATATAAGCCGTTCGGCCGTTAGGTAAAAAAAACCTCAAAACATTTGTTTCGTAATTATTAGCTGCTTAGATAAATATGTAGATAAACGCTTTATTGTACACATCAAAGAACTTATTACAATAAGTGCTGCAATGGGCGGCCTTATCGCTAAAACCGATCTCTTCCTTCAACCTTTGGATGGAAAGGATTTATTAAAATCGTAGAGGACGGGTAACTTTTTTTTAGTTAAAGTCCTGGTTGAAGGGTTCTATTACTGCGACCACATCGCCTCGTGCTTACGTATATTACAAAGTACTCTGTAAGGGTTACATTATTTCTAAATAGGTAGATACCTTTTCTCCCAATTTCTCGTACGAATGAAACTAATCCTATTGGCGTTCCCTATAAGTATCATTACATTTGACGTGTATTACTTTATACGCGAAGACAGGCATCAATCAGTAGCAATCGGTATTCGGGATACATTCTCAAGTTTTGTATCAATATCGGGTAAGCTTGCCTTCAGAACGATGATAATTCAATATATTAACATCTTGCCGTCGAAACTTGAGCCACGTTGAGTCGAGTGACGTTAATATGACAAATCATTTCCTTAGAAGCCTACCTCCGGCGTACGAGGAAATGCGTTGAATATGGTAATCATTATTTCCCTGGTGCCATGCTCGCTGCTTGCAGACACTTTAAACTTAGAAATATCGAGGGATTTAAACAGCATGTGCGTGACATGTTTTCAGTGACAATAGGCCCATTTCAGACGTTTAATTCTGATAGGGATGTTGACTCCATTTTTTTATGATGTCAATTAATTCCTTTTCTCATGAGAATCAAATGTCTATATAGAAAAAACTCAATCGAACGCTTAGAAACGTCAAAAAAGAGTCAAAGTCGGGTGTATCGGGTGTAATGCGCTCAGTAGAGCGCTAAAACACCCCATACAAATTGAACATCTAACGTCACTTGTTCTACGCGGGCCGTAAAGCTGTACTAAAATCAGGCATTTTGATGATTTGGTCGTGAAAAACTGCGTTTAAGTACATAGTTGTCATACATTTTTTTATTTATTAAAATGTAGAGAATCTTATGGTATCATATAACCATCAGGCAAACGACCAGCTCGTCTCGTTACCAAATAACATGAAAAAAAACAATTAAAAGTGTAACGACAAAAAATGAATCATGAAATCATAAACCTAACATTAAAATCCAAAGTCTGTACTGAGTACTGTAATTCCAATAAAAAGCAATCAGATGTCGGCCCTCGGAATTCCAAATTAAAATTCACTTTAAACTGTAATCGCTGATTTCATTTGAGAGCTAATATTTTATGCCCGAAATGGCTAAACTATTAAAATTCAATAGTATTCTTTTAACACAGAAATCAGTGAATTTATATTTCATTATATTTTACTAGCTTATGCTCGCGCCGTCAACCGCAGCAATCCAATACAGCATGAAGTATTTTATACATAGGTAGTGATTTAGGTACAGATAATATTATGTACTTCGCATGTTCTCGAATTTTGTGGTTCTTGAACATACGGGTTTCCGTACCATGTTTTCCTTCACCGTTTTAGAGCAAGTGTGATAAATCCGCACTTAACTTGACGATATAAGCCATTGATGTAAGCCGAGATTCGAATTATAGCGCATCAGATTGAAAGTCGCAAGTTCCCGCTCGGCAACATGTGTGATCTATTACACCCTCAAACTATTACTATATTCTCCTTGCTTCGCTCGTCGGGAGCCAAAATATGTCGTGAGGAAAAGATCACCTACACAACCCATGTGTAAAAAATCTATTATTAAGGAATGGTTTAAAATTGGCACTATCAAAAATCTCATTTATATTTTCAAATAAAGAATTTGTGAAATCCTACGGTACTATTTATTTGGAGTAGCTCATTTTCTGCTCGGTTATCGCATTTGTCGCACTGTCCCCCGGGGCGAGAGATCGGCCGAACACGCGACATCGCGCGACAACTTGTGGCGTATGACAAAATGTCGAGCGCCCGCTGCGGCCCCACATGCTAAATTACTGCTCTTACAATTTAGAATCTGTCTTTGTATTGTTTACTTTTGTGAAACGTTATGTCTACGCCTGTAGCTCCTGTGTGGCTACGAACGAGCTATAATATAATATGTTATGATTATTATAATCTTAATATTATAATCATTATTATTAATTATGGATGTCAAAATATTTTTTATTACTAAAAATACAGGAACGTGTAAGGATCCTACGTCAAATTTATTTTTATTATTTTTAGGATTCAATATGAACATATTCAAACTGTCGCCATGCATTCATCGATGTGTTCGCCTAGTCAGGCGTAGCTAGTCAGCTACCACCCTCAAATTATAAATCCATCCCCCAGTACATCTATCGGCGTGTTCCAGAAGCTGCATTTGAAAGCCAGGAGGGCAATCGCGTTAAACATTATCAACCAAACCGCTACTAAACTACAATCGCATGACAGCTTTTTGTCCGTTTCGTATCGCGCTAATAGTTTTACCAAAAGTTGAGACGTATCTGGACAACAACTGACAGTTAACGCTGTCAAATGAACGGCAATATCTAATTCCACACGCCTGAACCGAAACTAAACAACAGTAGGTATCAAACCACAACTAAACCATAATTGTACGCTGTCATTTCAAATTAGCGCGATCGGGGCCCAGTTCTATTTCAGGGTTAGCGTGTTCACCACAGTTTTGACTACATTGTCACTTCAAATCAGGTACCGTACTGATGTAACGCTTACCTATCACGTATGGCAAGGTATCGCTTCAAAAACTCGTGGTGCGGTGACTATAAGACTGATTACATTATTAGGCATTTAAGGAAGTAAATTCTGTATATGAAAATGTTTGTGAAGTAAGTAGAGTAGAGCTTATCATGAATTACGCTGATGTCTATATATATGACTATAAGACTGATTACATTATTAGGCATTTAAGGAAGTAAATTCTATATATGAAAATGTTTGTGAAGTAAGTAGAGTAGAGCTTATCATGAATTACGCTGATGTCTATATATATGACTATAAGACTGATTACATTATTAGGCATTTAAGGAAGTAAATTCTATAAGTATATGAAAATGTTTGTGAAGTAAGTAGAGTAGAGCTTATCATGTATTATGCTGATGTCTATATATTTACTATAAGACTGATTACATTATTAGGCATTTAAGGAAGTAAATTCTACATATGAAAATGTTTGTGAAGTAAGTAGAGTAGAGCTTATCATGTATTACGCTGATGTCTATATATTTACTATAAGACTGATTACATTATTAGGCATTTAAGGAAGTAAATTCTATATATGAAAATGTTTGTGACGTAAGTAGAGTAGAGCTTATCAAGTATTACGCTGATGTCTATTTATTTACTATAAGTCTGATTACATTATTAGGGATTTAAGGAAGTAAATTCTATATATGAAAATGTTTGTGAAGTAAGTAGAGTAGAGCTTATCATGAATTACCCTGATGTCTCCCTTAGATCTTACGACACAAAGAGCAAACGCATAAACATTTCAAAACTATCATAATAAACACTCTATTTCCCCCTTAGCTTCGTTTAAAAGCGAGCTCTTGAGGCCGTAACTAAAGATTAGGCCAATTTCAAGTGATATCCGCCATGTATGTGACCCATTTAGAAGGGGAACGTGGTAAATGGTTTTCTGAACATCGTCGCTGTCTCTCGGGGACCTTTATTATGGCGTCGGAATCCGAAAATACCGTTTATGGAATATGTGCTCCGTGACTTGGTCGTGCGGTTCTGTTATTTAGGAAAATTAGAAGCGTTTTTGGAAGGTTGTTTATGTAGGCGTGTTGCAGTGGGCGAGCTTCTAATGCTGTGTAGGTGTTTAGTAATAGGCCAACCCCCCACTAGGTGTACCGATGGATGCAAGAGGCGAGCAGCCGATCCAAGTGGCATTCTATGGGGAAGCCTATGTTCAGCAGTGGAAGTCTTCTGGCTGATGATGATGATGATGATGATGATGTTTAGTGATAGAAAAATAGTTGGATCCTCGCAAATTTCCACAAAATGTATGTTTGAGTAATTAATTAAAGTAGTTAGTACTACTAAAATGGTTGGTTGTGAAGTAGAATTTAATGGAATGTCCGCACGGATTGCTGTATGACTGGACTCTGTTGGATGCATGGAGTCACCCCGCCCGCCCCGCCTTCCCCAGCCACCACCCCGCGCCGACCTTGGAGTCTGGAGACATTGTCTATTGTGCGACTTATTTTAATTCTGTGATACTTCCTAAGATATTCATCTAAATTAAAATATGGTACAAAGGAGAATGTTGTTATAAATTAAATACTTGAGATGACTAACATATTTATTTAGATAAGGATTATTGTTTTTGTGTAGCTTTAACTATTTACTAGCGCAAACCACGGTCACTCTCAGATGTGGGACGATTTTTTCTGATTTTTTTCTTTTTCTTTCTAGTCACAATTAACATCATAACTGTAGCCAAAGCGAAGGACTTTAACTTATAATATGTAATGTTAGTGATGATTATAAAGCACGTGCCAAAAGCTTTTTTTACTATTTCACACTGAAGCAGTGTGTGGCCACGGTCAGCTGATGCAAGTGATGAGGCGGTCAAAAGTGTAACAAGCGTTCTCAGTAAATATCGATTTACTCTTGACTTGAACTCTCACATTAGATCCAATAGTATACTTGTGACTGTTAACTAATTATCAATAAATTTACGTGTCTATAAAAAAATATGAAATGTCTATTGTATATGCGTATATTGGGCGGTCTTATCGCTAAAAGAGATCTCTTAGAGACAAACTTTTAGTGCATAAAAATTAAATCTCTGTGATAAAAATAAAACCGACCGACGATGGGGCAATTTAATGAAATCCTTAGCACCTACTAATAATTCACAGTATCAGCGTTACTAATAAACTCTGTATAACGGTTGAATGCTTCGTCTGTTTCAGTTCAATTTAAAATTGTCAAAAAGTAACAAGGACAAAACATAGTGTAACCATACTAGGTATATTTTCGGCAACGCATTGGCAACACCCCCTGCAGTGTTGCAAATGTCCTTAGGCGACGGGGACCGCTTACCATGATACGTTTGCCACTTGTTTACATAAAAAAAGACCGTTACACATTGTATATTAGTAAGACCCTATAAATATATTGGATCAAATACCACCTGCCGCAGCCCGCACATTAGAAGTTCTATCTTAGTTTCATTAAAACAAACCGTTGGTAAGACATTGCAGCGTCGTTACAGTTGCATGAAAATAAAACCTGCAGTTTGAGTTCTGAAACATTTTCCCGCTCAATAATATACTCGTTCGCTGCTGATTGCCGTCTTCATAAAGAATAACAGCTCCTGTGGCGATGTAATAAGGTTGATAATAGTTTGATGGGTAGTGGATATAAGACAAAAGGGTAATGACTGTCGGAAGCGGGACCATCTGTTGGCCTCCATAGACATTACGACGCGATCTTGCGAAGCTTCAGCGGGCGTCACACTAAGATGCTTGAATGCGACTTCTTTGAATGTTGCCTCGTCATATCTGTTGTTTATTTTTTTATTATACGCTTTAATGTTTTTATGAGTTCTTTTTGGCCTGTTATGTTGATGTATTGCTCTGTCTGAGAGCTTATTTGAGCTTTTGAGTGCAAAGTTTTTTATAGATCGATTGTGTTAAGATTTTTTTCTCAAATTTCATCAAACTGGTTTTGCATCACGTTTCACCTTTTTGTAGGATTCGAACATTCAACCTATATAGATTGGAGGGCAACCGCACATCAGTGAGTCATCATAGTTTCCGTATTTATACTAAAAGGAGCCTTTTCTTAAAATTCTATTTGGTAACGAGACGAGCTGGTCGTTGGCCTGATGGTAAGCATAACGCCGGCTCATAACAAATTGCAATGCCATTCAGAACTTAGAAACACAAAGGCCTGCGCGATACTTCAGTGCCCTCGTTACTCTGAGAGTACTTTCCTCATCAAACTGAAACATAGTAATGCTTGCACATTACTGCTTGGCGGCAGACTTCACGAGCAAAGCGGTGGTACCAATCCAGACGGACTCTCGCATTTGAGTTAGTCCTACCACCTAGTAACCCTTTCCTTTCAAGGAGTAATATACTCGTTTCATGTTACGAACTAATACCTACTTTACCACGCCATCTACAAACATCATTCAGAACTAATGTAAACTAAAAGTTACACTTTCTCCAAGTGTATCGTCATCTTATTTCGGACAACATCGCCTGTTATTATATCTGTTATCTCTCCAAGTCCATTACGGCCGACGGAGGATGTTCTTACGCACCATGACAGCGGATCGCTTAGGACGTCTCTTGGATACTTTGGTCTCAGGATTTAACCTTGGAATATTTTGGAAGTTAGAAATCTGGTAGTGTTTAAGATTTCTTTAAATACTTATAAATGTTGCCTAGATAATAGTTAAATGAAAAAATGTTATACTTTTTCATTATATTATTATTTAAAAAATACCATATTAGATGCTTAGATAAAATTTGTGATTATCTGAATAACCAAGTATTAGACGTATTTGACGCGTAACCAAAATGCTGGTACTTATCTGGCTCAACCGATCAGAATTGCGGTTAGACGAGACAATGCCACCAGCGTGCTGGGTACGATTCCAAGTTCCAACTGGTAGTGGGCTAGAACGTTAAGATTATTTATAGGCCATATATTGGCTTGTAGATTATCCAACTGTTTTGTAGCTAGGCTAGATGTAGTGTTTATTTATGTATTAGTTAGTTAATAAAGCCTATTAGCCCGTTGAAAAAAATACCAAGTATTAGACCAATTTAAATGAAACTTCTATAGTACGTCCACAATATAATTAAATTTTAAAGCTGACATGAAAGTAATGATTATCATCAGAAGTTAAATAATTACTTAGTTCTGTATTGTAAATTTGTGTTGTATCATTGCGGTTATTGTAGCTGATTTAGTTGTAAGTAAATAATCGAAAGTTTGAATAAATAAATTGAAATCAGCAACTAGGAGTTGGCCAGCAACGGTATATAATAACCATCGAAACGTGAGGGAGGGAGGGAAGCGTGTTGCTTCGGTGGCTCAATAAATTCAATAATACGTAACGTTGTATGTAGCGCACGCCGATCCACATTTGACCTTTTCTCTATTTCCTGTTCACGTCTAATGATGTTTTGATGACACTTTCCAAACACAAATTTGTATTTTATTGATAGAAATATGATTTATTCGGAACCTTAACTATAATTTCGTTGTTTGCTTTCTTCTACTTTTTAGTGACGTGAAAGAAGTAACAGGTTGTTAATGAATAGTTTGTTTAGGTTAGTTTATGATACCTTGAATAAATAGAGTTTAAAGACTATTTTTACTTTATATATAAATATATATACTTTGCTCTTGTAACAGGAAAGGAAAGGTTTCCAAGAGAAAAAAGTGCGTTAACTCACTCTCCAAGGATAAGAACAAAATTTGTATATCTGTCGTATGTAGATAGTAGATATCTAATAAATCATCTAAAGACATATGTAAAAATATTTAAACTCGCTTCTTCTTTTTCTCACTTTTTAACCGACTTCCAAAAAAGGAGGAGGTTATCAATTCGTCGGGTATTTTTTTTAATTTTTGTTACCTCAGATCTCGTCATTTATAAACCGATTTGGAAAATTCTTTTTTTATTTGAAAGGGTATACTCTCAGATTGGTCCCATAGAAATTTCATCAAAATCGGTTCAGTAGTTTGTCGCTGAAGTCGGTTTGTCGCTTTTTTAACGAATTTTTTCGTCACTTTTTCTTAATTAAATAAAATTACAAAATCACGTTCAACTAAAATCAAACACACGGCCATTTCCAGCCTTATTTCTATATAAAAGGATTATACCTATCTAAAGATGGCTTATTACAGCCCATTAAATGGTATAGGTCAAGATTGTTGTGTAATGAATAATTGAGTGTTAAGTTTGTAAGCGTCTCTAGCACGGCTCTATCAGACAATGGCTCATTGTTGAGCACGCCACTTCAACACACACCCTGTGAGATATGACTTAGCTGCCGTGCGCCTAATTATATCGTGGTGTAGATGTAATTAAGAACCCACTCATAATCCTATTATAATTTACAACAAAACAACGAAATTACGTAGGTAACTCTCTCAGTCTGTCAAAACTTTTATCTGAGTTTTTTGGACAGCATTTCTGACTTTTCTACCGCACTCGCTGGTAATGACATACAAATATTTCGAGCAGATAAAAAGAAGAAAAAGAGTTTTGTTGCCTAGAGTGATGACTATTACGTCAACTGATCCCGCCACAAACCGAACCCGCGGGATGAGTTAATGGGTCAAATCCTTAGCTTGATCATTCGGTGCAACGAAGCATTTCAATTCAACCACTTACAAAAATAGCATGGTGACGGGTTACTCCCAAGTGCTTGCCTGGCACCTGAATAATGTGAGAATCTGTGTCGCCAAGAATCGGCGTATTAGTTGGTAAGCAGTCCATTAATATTTATCGTGTCGGGTCCTTGGCCTCATTGACACTTAAGATTTGAGTTAAATTATTAGTCACATGCAAACCTATTTAAGAATGGCTGTTAAAAAGTGGGAATTGATGCGAAATTATCGCAATATTTGAAATTTCATCCCCCATTTTTCCACCCTTAGAGGTGGGGTTCTTTAAAAAAATTTATAATAAGACCACCTGTGAGATTACACCCTACTCATTAAAAAAAGAACTATTTAAATCGTTTGACAATTGGAGGAGAAACCGAGTAACATCCCCATAAAAAAATACAAACGAATTGAAAACCTCTTTTAGAAATCGGTTAGTAAAAAGAGGATGCACAAGCTTAAAGCGATGTTTAAAACTGCTTCATTCGGATCCAACTAAAGAACTATTTACCTAATTGCTAAAGTGCTCCAGACTGGTGCATCTTTGTACCCCACTTCCAGTTAAAAGAATTAGTGTTCATGCCAATATTTTACAGAAAATCCAGGACTTACATATAACTTGGATACCGGGCAAAATGGCGGACTTTTGGGATCTGCAACCGCAGGTTAAAGCCAGAATAATGCTATGCTCTGCAGCGGAAGTACACGGTACCTGCTAAGAATAGCCCGTTAAATTTAACTTACAAGAAAACTGGAAAAAAGATTCTAAAACCAAGTAAATACTTAGTGCGTTACTAATAATCTCTGTATATCGGTTGAATAGCTACGTACACAATTTTAAAATTTCTAGTTTTAAATTGTCAAAATAGTCAAATTACCTACTACTCGTAGCAGTTTATAAGTAAGACCCTAGTGGATATGGTTACACAATGTTTCGTCTTTATTGTTCTTTGACAATTTTAAATTGAATCGAAAGAGACAAAACATTGTGTAACTATTCAATCGTTACCTATACAGAGTTTATTAGTAAGGTTGTAAATACTTTGAAAGAAGAAAAATCTTTTGAAAAAGCGCCACTGATTTTAACGAAAACATCGCGATATATATGAAAATTCATCACCCATTTTTCCACACTCAAGGGTGGTATCGCTTCATAATATTTATGAAAGACCACCCTTGACATACGGCCTACTCATAAAAAGAATCATATAAATCGGTTGAAAATTGGCATAGAAATCGAGTAACATCGCCAAAAGAGAAAAACATTTTTTTTAAGTCAGTTAAAAAGTACACATCCGTAAGGCAGGTACACATCCGTCATGCGTTAAACATAATATATGGGCACACTACGGCCAAAAACGGAGAGAGAGAGAGAGAGAGAGAGAGAGAGAGCAGAAGTGATATTTCCATGACGCGGCTCAGGTTCAAACTGACGCGCGCCAAGTCTTAGCTGTTCTAAGCTTTCTGCTCTCTTTGTTATGTGCAAGGAGGAGCCGATCGGTAGAAAAAATATATTACACGAATGCAATTTACATCTCCTGTAGTATGTTCGCAGATTGATGGAATCAATTTAAAATCGCGGGTTCAATTTTCCCCATGGGACAGATCTCTTTGATTTTATAAAAGGGTAACTATTTATTTACCGTCTATTGTGGTTCCACGGTCTAGATACAAGAGTCTTAGTTAGGGCCCAGAACTCAGATGAGTAGTTATAGTCTACTTTTGAGGAATGAGAGGTTTAAAATTTTTTTTTACTGTTCACTACAATACAATTTTGGTGCAAGACTAAGCTGCACATTACACACACATTTCTATTTTTATGCCGTCGTTTCATTACGTCTTTGGTATATAATACCCACTGTTTTAATATCCGGCTGAATCGGTTTAAAAACCTGCCCATTCTCAGACAAGCTGTAATATAAAACAGTCAGGACCGCCCTTCAATTCTAATTGGCATTTCTAATCATCGTCTAACACTGGGAAATATTCAGGGTCTTATCTGTAATTGAGAACGGTCTAACAATACGAGAGGGATCGGGTCGAATCACAAAATCAGATAAACGCTGCCAAGAACGGGTGTAGTGAACACTTGTTTGAGTTTGAAGGCTTTACGGCCAACCACGGAACTTACGTTCACATACAGCCCGACAGAATTGGATACAATCCGATTGTCTAAAATACGTTTACGTTAGTTAGGGTTTAGTCTGTGAACGGTTTTAGTTTATTAGTATACCTACACAAATTTTTATCGCTGGTGTATTGTCTTTAGGTACCAGCTTGTTGGATAGACGATCTCGTAAAATTGAAGGCATTTGATGAGCTTGGATTGAAAGAAAGTTGTATTAGAACATTGATATAAAAATACTGAACTCCATTTGCAGTTTTGCACGTTTTATTTGCGAGAAATATAAATTTTGCGGGAAACAAAATAATGTTCGTTCTAGGCTACGTAATCTATTAATATTTTTTTAATTTGAGCAAATATTAACAGGTCCGGTGTTAGCTTTTCGAACTTCTGATTGGTTTGGTTTTAAACAGAATTTGTATTCGAACTTTACAGTTTCTTCATTGAAGTGTAAATTGAAGGCCAACTCTGAAAGTAATTTCGAGGAAAAAGTTTCCAGGCAGGAATGTGCGATAGAGTTGTCGAGTGTCGGAACTGTCGGTTGGAAAGGTTTCGTATTTATTTTTGTTTGTTAGTTGCTGTAACTTTGATTGATATTTTTATTTGCTGATTTAATTCTTAGAACCCTTTGAACAGGGTTATTTGAGTCGTTACTAATTTAGAAGAAAGATGTTTCAACTGCGCTCTAATACCTAATTGTTAATGTACAACTGTAGGCCCGTTTTATATAAACTGTAAGAGAACTCAAAGGAATTAAACGCAATCGCCAGAGTCGAAATCGACGGGGATCTCATCGTCATCATCGTCATTATCATCAGTATAAACATTTAGAAACGAGCACCGTAAGCACTCCCTGCATGCAATGAGTAATGGAAATGAAGTTTTAAAGCAAAAAAATTAAAGTAAATTTGATTTCCATGAAACATGACAATGCAGTGCCACGCAGAACTTTGAATCACAAAGAAATAGTACGCAATCAAATTGGCCACAGTTGTTGCAGAGACTTCGTTTGCTTCGCTAACTCGATCAATAATAATTAAATCCTCTGTTAGAAAAAAATACGCATCTACTGCAAATAAGTGGTGTGTAAATGAAAATGACAACGGATCTTTGGAGCCAATTATTCCATTAAAACTTTAGTTCCCTCCGAATAGAAGGTGTCTCAAATCATTAATAATGTTACATTCACAGCCACTTCGTTTTAATTCGGGCGCAGCTAAAAGCTGACAGCGAGAGGTGTAATCAGAAGGAATAAGCCTATTTCTGACTAAGTAATTTCATTTGAGTCTTTCGAGAGTTACTTCACGTAGCGTAGGAATTTCGAGTTGTGACTTGTACTATTATAGATTCTGTGGTTCTGCCTAAATAAATATAGGAGCAACGTGAGAGCTAGGAAATATGATAAGTTATCATATTTTACTATCGTATAAAAGGCAGGTAATAGAAGACGATATCACAGTTATGTCGTACAAGACATTTTACACGACTGCACAAAAATGAAGTGTAATGTTTTTAGGGTTCATGTATGTATGTATGTATGTGAGTTTCATTATTCCTCCATTACTTTTAACTGCCTGAACAGATTTGGATGTATGAGGTATCGTTAGAATCCTTATCATCCCAAGTGACACTAGCTAGGGAAGTTGTGTTTTTTATGTGACTTTTGTTACATCAACTTGTTTACACGTTTTATTTATTACTAGCTGCTGCCCGCGGTTTCACACGCGTTGGATATTGGATTTCATGGTTTTTATTTTTTTGCACGGAACCCTAATTATTTTTCTAATATAAAAGTAGCCTAAGTTACTCCTTGTAATATCAGCTATCTGCCACGGATCTTTTCGATAAATAAAATTCGATAAAATTGACAGTTAAAATCGATAAAGTGGGTTTTATTCGATAAATTGACAGTTAAAGTCGATAAAGTGGGTTTTATTGATTTTAACTGTCAATTTTATCGAATTTTATTTATCGAAAAGATCCGTACTTGCGCCGCTGTTCCGATACGATTTACTGAAGAGATCCATTGGTGATTCACAGACAGATTAGGCTGGGTTTTTTTTATCTGTTAAATTTTACTTTAGGTTATTATAACTTTAAAAGTTCGTTCGTGTATGGAGTATTGTTCCCATCTCTGGGATGGCTCAGCTAAATACCAGCTTGAGGCACTAGAGTCAATTGAGAGACGAGCCAAGAGGCTCATTGGTAATGACTCGTTAGTTAAAGCGAGGCTACAGACCCTTGAACATCGCCGTAAAGTTGCTAGCTTATCGGTTTTTTACCGGATACATTTCGGTGAGTGTGCTTTGGAATTACACGATCTAATTCCACCATCCCCCTTCCATCATCGGACAACCAGACTTTCGGCCAAGCGCCATCGATACATGGTGGATATTCCACCTTTACGCACGAAACGCTTTGCTTCATCATTTATTATGCGTACCGCTAAAGAGTGGAATTCTCTGCCAGAGTCTGTGTTTCCCGATAACTATAACTTGGGCTGCTTCAAGGCGCGAGTGAATAGGTATCTTCTAGGCAAGCGTGCTTCATCGTCGACCGCATCGTCACTTACCAGCAGGTGAGATAGTGGTCAAACGTAAGCCTATACAGAATAAAAAAAAAAAAAAAAAAAAAAAAAAACAACTTTTATTAACTCTGAAAAAAATAAATATTATTTTAGCCTTACAAGAGAAATGTATGTCAATAAGTGGCCCATGATCGACGAACAGCTGGCTGGAGGCCAGTGAAGCGTGAGAGGTGAAAACGAGGGGAGGAACACCGTACGTTTTTCCTCTTTCCAATGACCTTTACTCTTTATATTTTATTTATAAGAAGGAATGAAAGAAGCGGTTTACTTGGATTCATACTCTTTTCTCAAGTAGGTACATCTGACAAAACACACCGAACTGTGACCTAATACAACATAGGTTCTAAGAGACCGATTTTAAAATTGAAAGTCCACGCTAAAGTTACGCAGCTAGTGGGAGGACTAACTCTTCTGCGAGTGTCCGTCTGGGTTGTTACCACTGCTTTGCTCGTGAAGTCTGCCACCAAGCAGTAGCGTGCAAGCATTACTGTGTTCCGATTTGATGAGCAGAGTATCCACTGAAATTACTGGGCTTATGAGACTTAATACCTAATGTCTCAGGTTAACGAGCGCACTGCAGTGCCGCGCAGACCTTTGTGTTTCAAAGTTCTGGGTGGCACTGCAATTGTTATGGGCCGGCGTTATGCTTACCATCAGGCAAACGACCAGCTCGTCTCGTTACCAAATAACATTAAAAAAAAAATTGCTATATAGCCAGCTACTAACTAAAAATTAAACTACCACCGTGCCATAGTCGAATCACCAAGAAAAATTCGTAAACTCATTGCAAAAAGCTCAAGTTTTTGAAAGTCAGAAAAATACGTAGCAATGCTGCTTACGTATGGGTGACTATTTTTATTTGACAAATAGCAACATGAATGGGGCGTAATATTGACACAAATAAACTCGTAACACTAATAAAAACACAAATGAAAACATTTCAAAGCCCTTATAACACAGAGTCAATATTTAATTTAGTGAAAATGTCTCTTCTATACCGAATCGAATAAGCGAATTGATAACCCTATTATTCTAAGATACAAGCTGTTACAACTCCTTGCTAACAACGGCTGACGGCACTGTATCAAAATATTTATTTTAAACCAAGACCCTCCGAGTTTCAGATGAACATTGAACACAACCAAATTTAACTCTGTTTGCTTTGCTTTAACTCTGCATTAAACTGTTTTTAAACTTGTTAACCTTTACATGAAAAGTTATGCTTAAGTAAATGTTGTTAGGAATTAACATAATTTTTGAGCGAATGTAAACAGTTTCCCAGACTTGTTGTAACGAGGTCTAGTGGTATCTTGAATTATTTAAAAGCCTATAATTAGATGATGTTTATGGAAAATAATGGAGACGATTTGTTAGTCTTTTGTCAATATTGTGTTTGCGGCGACTGCTTGAAAGTTTCAACAGCTATAAAAACAAAGCTATTATTGTTTGCTGACTGCTTAGTTTTATTGAATGTGTAGTTTGTTTTCGATATAAGCTTTTATTCTTAAGACGGTAGAATACTTGACATTTCTATGTACTGTTGTTAATTGTTACATAGATGTGCGTGTCTCTTAGGCAGCCGTTACATGGTCAAGTATCATTGATAGACATCCATCAACATGGACCACGCGTCAGCCATGTAAAAGCCACGATTGACTATAAAAATTTATCTTGATACTTTAGGTCAAGGGTGCTTACATAAAAAATATTAAAAAAGGCACGTGTAAACCTTACCTTCTAGGTAATCTATGTTCCAAACATTTTTAAGGCTCCATTATATAAAGAGCAATTTTTTTACATAACAAATGTGTTTTCTAAGTGCTTGGTAACGTGTTAGAATAAATTAATAAATAATGTACTCACACGCGAAACGGCGGTTACCATTTAAGCCTTGTCTAGACGAAGCTCCATTCCACGGCGTCAAATAAACCCACTAATCCGATATAGAGAGCTAAGTAACCAGACTTGAGGGGGCACAAGACAGGTAGGGGTGTTTTTATTAGATTGTTCGACCAACGCCCAAGGACTACCAACCGTATGGACGCGATAGCAATTTCCCATGTTTGCTTTATACACTTTCAGTTACCTACGCGTGTAATAAACTGCGGACAATTTTTTTTGTACTGTTGCGAGATGACCTGGTCTTTTGCCTGATGGCAAGCATAACGCCGACCCATAACAAATGCAGTGTCACGCAGAACTTTGAAAAACAAAGGCCTGCACGGCACTGCAGTGCGCTGGTTACCCTGAGACAGTTTAGCTGTCACTCAGAACTTTAAAACACAAAGGCCTGCACGGCACTACAGTGCGCTCGTTACCCTGAGACAGTTTAGTTATTAAGTCTCTTAAGCCCAGTAATTTTACTGGCTACTTTGCTCATCAAACCGGAACACAGCAATGCTTACACATTACTGCTTTTTTTATGGGCAGGCGTTATGGTTACCATCAGGTAAAGGACCTGCTCGTCTCGCTACATCATTGTTTAATAAACCTATAATATGTACCATTAATAGTAAAATTCAATGAAAAAGCTTTTAAGTATTTGTTTACTTTGGCCAACGTAAAAGTAGGAATTTTCTTGCCTCTTTAACCTTTCGTATATACCAGGATTCCAGACACATTACAATATCTATTGTTTGTTGCTTGGAGCCACGCTCATGGCATACGAAAGGATAATCTGCGATTTTTTTAAGAATTTTAGGAGCATATGGGTAAAGTATATTGATCAGATGTAAAGCTTGGAAGTTTGGCGTCATATTACACGAAAAGTGTCACTATTTTTCTATGTATAAGAATTTATCACCCACTCGAATTATATTTATTTCCTAACAGACTTCAAAAAAGGAGGTTCGGTTGAATTTTTTTATGTTACTTCAGAACTTCGTAATTTATAAACCAAGTTGGATTTTCTTTCTTCATTTAGAAGGTTTCAGACTGGTACTTTAAGATTGGTCCCATATAAATCTCATCAAAATCGGTTCAATAGTTTGTCATTGAAGTCGTTCCCGCTTTCATAAATGCAATTTTTCTTGTATAAAATTCCTTTGACCTTTAGACGTTATGGCTACTTATACGTTATAGCCCATACCATCCCTACGAGATATCCAAGCTCTACCACTAAATAGTTTAGGTTTAAACTTTGCAACCCCTCAATACCTCCTAACACCCACCTGAACTAACATTAAACACCCTAACATCCAAACGTAATTAACAGGGAGACGACCTATAAAATGCAAATCAAATCACCACTTTATAGAAACCATTATTTATTTATTAAATATAAAACTGCCATATCGTTACCATCATAGGAAATTAAGAGCTAACAACAGTTCAATCGTAGGTCATTTATACCACAATATTAAACTCTATTTAATAGAATTAACGCAAAATTGAAAAATTTACATTTTCTAATTATAAAATGGCACTACACGATAAATTACTGCAACTAACAACATACAAAGAATTTGTTCAATGATAGGAACTAAATCGCTCTATATAACACCTATACCTAAAGATCGTAATCAAAAATTAAATTACAAAAACACCCCGATTCTAATATGTACTTAAAACTTACTAAATTTTAGTTTCACTATCTTTCCAAATAAGAACATGAGAAATGGATGGAACACATTTCAGACCTGTCAAATTAATCCACTTGCTTATGTGTAGTGTAAATTGTAATGCCAGGAATTTAGTGACGTCTAATTTGTCAAGGATGGATGATATATGACAGCTGTAAAACTAAATTTAGACCTATCAAATATTTTCCATCCCTTTCCCGTATTTATTGGAAAGAGAGAGTGAAACTAAAATTAAGTTTAGAGTATTGTCTCTTTCTACTGAATAACATTAGAAAAGGATAGAAGATATTTGACATATTCAGGTTTATAAACCTGTCAAGTATCTTCAGGCTTTTTGTTCAAATAGATGCCACTAATTTCATGGTCGTTAAATTCACACTGGTTTCAAGAAAATAGATTATTTTGACAGGTTTAAAATATATTCCAAACATTTCTCGTGTTCTTAATTGGAAATAGACTCAGTGGTACTGTAATTAATTTTGATGTATGATAAGAGAATAAGGGGCCATTGACATATTGATCTTCTTTGTAAATGAAATTTAGAAAGTATTTTTTTTCAAATCATCTAATAGTTTTTTTGAAATAAAATAAAAAACGATCAGCTATCACATACGTAGAACCAGACTCATAACTAGGGTTCTCTGTATCTTGGGAAT
The DNA here is from genome assembly GCA_907269065.1 of Crocallis elinguaria. Taxonomy (NCBI): domain Eukaryota; kingdom Metazoa; phylum Arthropoda; class Insecta; order Lepidoptera; family Geometridae; genus Crocallis; species Crocallis elinguaria. Next base: position 7,490,250 of record OU026065.1, on the reverse strand, counting down.
CAAGAACTACGAGGACAATGGTTCCACGCCTTTCGTACACGGAGTAAATTTTTGTACTTTTTCTAATGCAATTATTTGCTCCATTGCATTGTTCACCCAGCAAGCCTTATTCTCCCCATAGCAGTTACGTCCATTGACCTATCTGCTACACAACGGGGACTGTAAACTGATCCTTTCACTGTTACACATCAGAGTATAAGAGTTCTTTATCAGTGCATGTTTCTCTACACGCGTCACGCCAGTGTTGGGTCACGACGAAATAATTCGGACACGTTGAAAATAATTCACGAATCTATAAACATATGTACCTACTTGATCGAAATAAAAACAGTTGTCTATTGCATCATAAGTCAAGATTCTTTGAGAGCATAGCTAATTTTTTATTTTTAAATAAGACACGTTCACCAATAAAGGTTCACCATCCATGTCAAAGTTGGCGAATTGAAATGGCAATGGGCACTGGGCAGGCCACATCCCTCGCAGAACCAATAACCGATGAGGAAGAAAGGTTCTCGAGCGGCGACCACGAACAGGAAGACGTAGTGTAGGTCGGCCCCATGTTGCTCTATGGTCGGCCTTCACTATAAGGTGGATCGACAACCTTGTCGTTTGACCTTGGCGTTTGCACGGGGAACCGTTGGATGCAAGAGAAGAGTAGCTGAGCCAATTGACATTATATGGGGGATCTATACTATGTTCAGCAGTGGACGTCTGCCGGCTGATGATGATGATGATCCTGTTGCTACATCTTCGAACACATAGTCGCTTACCATCCAGTGTGATTGCGGTCAAACGTAAACCTAATTAATCAAAGCAAATGACTATAAATGACTTTAATATCATTCGTTAAAGGCATACACTTAGCACGGCATTGTATTTCATGACCTACACCTAATAGTTTTTTTTACTAATATTAGGGTACTTTAAGTACATAACTTATGTTAAAAGTTACAGTAATTTACTCTGACTTTCTATTTACAATTAACTAATACTTATTAAATATATAACTATCTTTAAATATTTACACTTTTCCTAAAATATTTTCATTTAACCTGACAACGAAAGCATCTCAGAATTACATTTAACTATTCTATACATACATTTTTGGTTTAAGTTTTACAACTATCAATATTTACATCACACAACCAAGTTTATTAAAATAAATAGGAGCCCCCTACAAGCCTTTTTACTTAAATATTATTATGTATATTTCAGATACTTAGTTACAATTAAATCTAGTATGAGACAGATGTTATATACATTACATAGGCCCAAATTTATCGATTTTTGTTTTTATGTGAAATATTACATTTACATTTAATAAATTAAATAATTTTTAATGTTGGTCACACTTTATGATCCAACTTGATTACATTTTATGATTAATGTTGATCACATTCAAGCATTAAAATTTCTATGACATAGATTATGCTGGATGTTCTATAGTTGATTGAGAGTTTGTCAAAGAGAAGTCTTTCTTAAATTTATTTCTTACACGTCTTTATTGTTTAACTGAGATTTACTAAAAGTAACACTAGAAACAAAATCAAAGCTGAAATATTTTATGCCTATTTTGGAAGGCAAGACACAGTTAAAATTTTGAGCACAATACATTAGATTTTGCTAATAAAGGTTCATCATCATAGTAGCGAAATTATGACTATCATTCAAGCGTTCATTGCTTGGAAAGTTCGTATATTTCATGTATAAGTATAGTGTTGAGCAGCTTAAACACATCTTGAGTCGTTTCATATTTTATTCATTCAATAAATTAGTTTCTCATCTAAATGTACAGTGAGAATCTATTTCGTACTTACCATCATCTAAAATGCCTCTCTACCGAATATTTACAAATATTGTCGCGCCAACGAATCGAGTAGCTTTGGCAAAACAAGTACACAATAAAATACACTTTATAAATTCTTTAACAATCTCTTTATAGAATGGACCACAATGGTAGCTATACAGAAAATATATTTAAAAACCTACGCTAATAGTTAACCTGTCCTTTGGAACGAACGTAAGTAAAACAACAGCACGTAATTTTTATTACAAGCTCTGAGACAAACCACTCCGACGTTCATCGCTGTGGATCAACGATTGACCCTGACGAGAGGAAATTTTTATATTTAAATTTAGAGTGGTTAATTAAATCTAAAATAATTAAAAATCCGAGAACTGCCAAAGATCCAAAAAACCCATCAAATTCGAAGCAAAGATTACACACAGCTCTCAGGCCCTGGCAGGTTTTCTGCTAAAACATGTTCTCTTCTACGCGCATTCCCTTTTCCTTTCGTCCTGTGCAAAGTTGAGGTGGCTAGACTCCCCGAGCTTAAAGTTGGCCCACTAAGCGTCAGGCTTTGACTTCCGAATGGAGAGTTTAAATTGCCATTAGGGCATACAAAGTTAGGGCTGCCCAAAGTCGGGCTGTTAGAAACTACATAGTTGGGCCTAAAGTTAGTTGTTATCACTGGCTGAGGCAGGTTCTGGTTAAGAACATCTTCTTGTCTGCTGGGTGCGAGATCGCTGGGTGTCAACTGTAAAATAACAGTCTATTAAAATTGACATTGTCTACAGGATATGCTGAAGTTTACGCTCGCATTAACGATTTATAATTTAAAAATAATTCTTCTTTTTTTTGCAACATACCAAATAATAATAACAAATAATAATATATATGTAATGTCTGTGATCTTCACTCTAGGCAAGTCCTTGGTATTGAACCTAGAACGTTCCTTTCAAATAGTCTGAATGGCATTGCAATTTACCAGAATTTTAAAGGGTTTGAAAGATAATGGAGCCTTACCTGCGGTGGCTGCCCGGTCGTGTCTAAGAGAGCCAAATCCTCTGCTGAAAACACTGCCCCAATTTTACTCCAATCCCCTAAAAACAAAAGAAAAACATTTTGTAAAAAGTTCATTTAGAAAGCACCAGGAAAGTGATAATGTTGCAATACCTCTGACTTCTTTTATGCTAGGCCATTCATCAGCTTCTTCTGCGGAAGGCGCTGATATTTGGTTTTCATTATCTGCAACAGAACATAGGTCTATAATGGACATTGCAGGAGTTCTTTATTTTTAATTATTTCTATTCGAATCATTAGCTTTCGTCGCCTTATTTTAAGACGGTGAATACGTCTAACCTAGAGTAGGACTGGCTTTGAAGCGCAGCTGCTACATTCCACCGATAGGAGCTTGATGCCTAATTATAAAATTGAGTATGTTAGCTAGCTACTTGGCTAAATGGCTAATAACCTGGGCTAAGTACCAGAAAATGCCCAACCATAGTATTATATTGCATCACAATATGTGTCTTCACAGTTCCTCGTATGGTACCAACTTCATTCTACTCAGCCATCAGCTACCATAAAAGTCCTTAAAAAGTCCTTACCTGGTGCGTTTAAAATATCAGGCTGTGGATCTGGTGTTTTTGATTCCGGTGAAGGTTTGATAGTGTACGCTACCACGTATCTCCTGCCGCCGTCGCTGACCTCCAGCTTGTCTCCTGGAGGATGCTTTTGAGGTTGCTGGTTTCGTCTTCTCCGAGCGCAGAGAGCCGCGAAGGCTATGCCACCGGTGGCGACTGCTGCCCCAAGAGCCGCTGCTACTACAACTCCTAACGTCACGCCGCCCATTGAACTCTTGCCATCTGTTGAGGAATATGAGGGTTTGTACCACTCCATTTTAAGAAGTAGGCACATATTTTTTCTTTATGCGCTTTTGGCCTTGCCCGCGTATGTCCCTGACAACTTAAGCGTTGTGTTTTAACTAATGATAATAGTTAAAAATGATTGATACCTTCATTAAAAATATTTGTACGAATTTATTGGGTCTTTGAAAATTATCACTAGAAACGGGATATTTACCATGTATATTATTTGATTTGAGTTTCCGATATTTCGGCGCTGTTGCAAACGCCATGATCACGGGAGAACTGAAGAACTGCGGGTAGATGGTGATTATGGGCAGACGTAGCGATCTACCCTCTTCCTCACTCGTTTATTACGCGTGCCACTACTATTGTCCTCACTACTATCTCGAACTGGATTCCGACACACAATACTGACCGTGTCAGCCCGCATACTCGGAACCGTATTATGTCGGTGTTTACATAACCGAATAGCGCCGAAATATCGGAAACTCAAATCAAATAATATACATGGTAAATATCCCGTTTCTAGTGATAATTTTCAAAGTGTTGATGACCATGACAGTTTAAAAACCTTTATTGGGTCTATCCATATTCAGTAGTATTCTGGTTCGACTATTGGGTTTGTGTGTTTGACTTTTTAACCGTGAAATATTTGACGACTGCAGTGTGCTAATTTGTAACTAATAAACGCTTTTTTTAATTCTTGGCAGGTTATCGTTTGAACACCATCCTTATCTGATATTTAATGAGTCGAGGTGAACACACTAAACTTCAACTACGTAGCTATTAGCTAACTAGCTCTTCGACTGGATTTCTATTATATTTTCGTACAAAATCAGACCGAATTAAATTGATTTTTATGTGGTGAAACCTATATTTGCTGCGAGCCATCATTCACACCACCTAAAAGGTGATTAAACAGGTTTTATTTACATTGTATTTAGAAGATGACCTTTGAAATTTATTTTGCTTAAACTCGATTAAGTTACTGAAAAGCTCTTAATTTCTAAATACTTCGGCAAATTAACTACTAAGCTGAAAATTGGTATAAAGTTTCGGGGAAAGTTGAGGTGGTGAAAATAATTTAGCTGCCAAATGAAAGCCTAATAGATACTTATTAAAAAAACCGATTGAATGAGAGTGGCGAACAGCTGTAGTTTTCATAACATTTCGCCGATCTTTAGTTCAGTGGTACATTGGGTCACCGAACCTGGCCACAAGCTTTGGACAAGATTTTTCATACATTTTGTAAAGCATCGGCGCAAGCTGAGCGTTCGAGTGGCAGGGTCCAAGCCACAAGATGAGGCGGTGGCCACGTTTGTAGCTTATTTCGCGTATATTTGATCACAAACACCGGCTTCTCTCCACCCGCACAAAATAGAGAGAAGACAGAAGGGGTGTTTGGGCGCGTAAGGACGACTGGAAGCGCCTGAGTGCCCCTTCTGTTCTCTCTACTTTGTGGCCAAAAGTGGTTGCGACTGGAGGCTCCACCCAGCCACTGGTGGCCGCGTCCAGTAGCTGCGTCTAGTGACCGCGTTTCGTGGCCCAATGTGTGGCTGCACTTAGAGCATTAGTTAGAATTGAAGCGATGATGGTGTCGATGTGTAGTCGTGGTGTAGTCGTAGTGGTCGGCGGTTCGAATTGTACAATGAACTTGAGCTTCACAGTGAAGGAAAACACTGATGCAACCATAAATAAGTTAGTATAAGAGAGTTAAGCAAATTACAAAATATTCTCAAAATGTATATCCTAACGGGGTTATAAATCACGAAAACCATATTTTCCTGCCACTACACGAGTAAAAAAAGACAAAAGCGAGTGGGATTTTTCATCAGCTGTATTAAGAGAACCCGTTTGGTGTTTCCATAAATCAATAAGAGCCGGTAAAAATGTTTAGTACCGAAACATCTGTACGCTATAATCAAATAAACTAGGTCGTTTACGAGCGAGCTATACAGGCGAGGAGGTGTATTGCCAAAGTTGGGGACGCCGAGAACTATGACAAGTTTATTGGCATCGAGCAGTATTTTCCTGTAACCCATGAATCTGGATGCTAAATCCCAGTCCAGACCTAATTTAAAAAACTTGTCTCAATAAATTTTTGCCCGTGTTTTTATTGTTATTGAGGATCTCGTTTTATTTTATTTGAGAACTAAAACGAAAACGAGCAGGTGTGGTCTAATCAAGTAGTTGAAATAGCTTTAGGGTACATTTGGAAGATCTTAGGACGGTGATACACGTTGGTGGTTGTTGGTCGATAGATTCTTGGCGACTGGTTTTAAAATTGAGAGTGGATATCAGCCAGGTGAACATTAGAAAATGCCCTACTAGCATGCTACAATTGAATCAAGATATTCGTTTCGAGAAAAGCTCAAGCTCATGGCTCCGTGGCTAAGTTGGTAGTAACCCTGCCTGCAAAGCCGGCCGGGAATCGACCAGGGCATGGGGCCCTGGTCGATTCCCGGCCGGAGCAAACTTTGTGTTGTAAGCATAAAGCTTGTTCTCGGATCTTGGATGTTTGTGTTTTGTATCTGTGTGTCCATACCAACTGAAATACAGGGAATCCTAGTGCAGGTATGAGTGTTTAAGCATTGTTTGTTTGATCCCACGACTTATATGAATCGCGGGACGAAGTCACTACTACTGTGTTTCTACTAAATACTTTTTATGTTGACCTACTTACTCACATTCCTGGATATTTTATTTGTACGAGTTATGTAATATTGGTTTTACCTGTTCTCCTAGCGGCGTCGTTGAAGGCGATATTTTCCAGCAAGGTTTTTTCCGACTCTCCCTTGAGGTTCCTCGCATAGATGAGCAAATTGAATGTGGCGCCTTCGCTGTCTCCGGTGACGGTGAGTTGTGAGAGATCCAGTTTAAATACGGCCAGACCATCTGTAAGATACGATTCTGGTTTAACCGTTACGAATTGAATTTTAATACATTTTTATTACAGCTCGACCAAATATAACATATTACGATTATTATATTATGTACATTTTTGGAACTAAATATTGCAACTAAAATTGAAATAAAACACAGAGGTTGACAGTTGATGGCATTATATTGTATTACTGCTTGTTTACTTTTAATTAATTAAAAAAAATATGAACTGTTTGACAGAAAAAAAAAAACAGGCGTACATGAAGCTAAATAAACAGTTGGCAATTTTAATAGTTACTTACGTCCTAGGGTTTATTTTTAGTTTTTTTACTATGCTATGAGACAAACTGTTCGTTTGCCTGATAGTAAGCGTGACTCATAAAAGCGACTGCGTGTAAAAGTTGCAGTACCATCCAGAACTTTGACCAATTAACCAATAATGTCATATGTCTAATATGACCAATAACATTTTAGGACGTAATCTAACGTTAAGTCAACCCTAATCAACCATAGTCAACCATAATCATTTATTCATAATTGGTCAAAACATAGTCAATTACAGAAGGTACAAAAACAACCCCTCTGAACTTCTTGAAAACGCAAAAATGTTTCTGAACAACTTCGATCACGACTCCACGACCTGGACGACACAACCAGTCTGTCTTATACCCACACTGTCCCACACTAAAGATAAACTTGCCTTTAGTTTAGATATTAATACCTGTTTCATTGACTTTTCCGCTGAACCTCGTGTTGCCCGTGATTGGATCCAATGCCTCCAAGACGAAGTACTGGGGTAGGCCACCGTCATATCCAGCCACGCAGCGTACTCGGAGCCAGCTGGTCACGCCTTCTATGCTGTTGTTGCCAGCCTGGAGCGAGCAGTTCCGAGGGGCTGTTGGACGCGCTGCAGGAAAGCGCTTTTTATAATCATCTATGCAAATAAATAAAATTCATGTGTCTGTTTGTAATATCAAAATAACAGCTTTTTATCAAATTCATACGAAAGTACATACCGTGCATATAACAAAAACACAATTTTTAAAATTTATTGTCTGTCTGTCTATCTGTTTGTCTAAGTGTCTGTCCGTCCGTTCAGCTCTAGCTTGATATACTATTCTGTGATCATTATTTTGTATGTATCCTGCAATTTGGCAATCTGTTCGTAGAACTATAACTGATGGCGGTTTCCAACAGATTTTGGAGATACATTGTATATTGGAGAGATACATTGTACGTAGAGAGATGCGTCCCGTGATATATCACTCATTTCTTGTCTGCAATTAATCTAGCTCTATCCAGATTTAATTCATTATGATTAATTTTTTAGACCTAAAGCCTAAAGCATTCTCATTTCCTTTTCTCTATATGTCAAATTCCAAGAAATTAAAGTATTCGTCAGAAATTAGTACGACACATGCTATGGAGAAATAAATAAAGGTACGTTTATATTCACAATTCATATTTTTTTAAATTTGTACGACCGACAGTAAACAATGGCAATTTAAAATGAGTTTTGTTTCACACACGGAAATTTTTTCCACGAACTACGAATATGTTTGACACACTCTCCAAGTCATAGTCTGATTCGTGGAACTCGCCCAAATTTGAGTCAGTCACACCTCAAAACTAACATTTCCTCAACTGCGATAACGTTACAATTACATCGAAAATCATCGATTTCCAAACGAATCCCAGAATGCTAAGCTAGATATTGGACATCATTTGATGAACGGGTACCTGCACACGTTCTTTGCTGTTATAATAGTGGTAGGACTAACTCTTCTGCGAGTGTCCGTCTGGGTTGTTACCACCGCTTTGCTCGTGAAGTCGACCACCAAGCAGTAATGTGCAAGCATTACTGTGTTCCGGTTTGATGAGCAGAGTAGCCAGTGAAATTACTGGGCTTATGAGACTTAATACCTAATGTCTCAGGGTAACGAGCGCACTGCAGTGCCGCGCAGGCCGTTGTGTTTCAAAGTTCTGGGTGGCACTGCAATTGTTATGGGCCGGCGTTATGCTTACCATCAGGCAAACGACCAGCTCGTCTTGTTACCAAATAACACAAAAAAAATGTTTTCATCTAATCTCAATGCGTGTACGGAACGAGAAAGTACAAAGCTAAAGTCTCTAATTTTGCTGTGACTCATAGTTGCTTGGTGACAATTTAACACGTTATATATTATAACAAACTGCGACGATATTAAATGTTGTGGGTTGGGGCGTATTTTATCGCAGTGTTCAACGGCTGACTTATATTTCCCTCTTGCAGTTATAGTTGCGGAGCTAAAACAACACATTGGAAGTGTTTTGACAAAAGTAGTTTTTTTTTCTAAGCTACAAAATACGAGACGTTTAAACTATTCATCCAAACTTGGTTTGTCGAAATATTCTACACAGACTGCGGCGAAAGTACGGATCTTTTCGATAAATAAAATTCGATAAAATTGACAGTTAAAATCGATAAAGTGGGTTTTATTCGATGAAATTGACAGTTAAAATCAATAAAGTGGGTTTTATCGATTTTAACTGTCAATTTAATCGAATTTTATTTATCGAAAAGATCCGTACTTGCGCCGCTGGTGTAGGATATTTCGACAAACTACTTTTAAACAGTGTACAATGTAGGTACTCTACGTTAAAATATATTACAAAAACACAAGTAATGAAGTCATGGCCGAAATTCACAGTATTCGAATTTCTTTGATATTTGTTATTTTTTCATTAGTTGTTATTTGAAACAATTCGACTCAGTTCCAGATTTAGTAGGTATTAGATGTAACAGTTCTAAGAAGAAATATATTACCATATTTCTGTATATAATTGGTAGGATTTGTAGGTAATATCGACGTATTCTCTTTAAATTCTATATTGAATTCATCAGTTAGTAACTTTTCTTGTACAAATTAGATTATTATATTATTTGTTATCAGATATTGTTTAACAAATATACATATGTTATGATTGAAGTATGAGAGAGAGAGAGAATGGGCTTTAACAAATGGATATGTATATAGTATATTATGGACTTAACAAATCTTGTCTGGTAGGTGCTATATTAACCCTAAAAATAGGTTGAAAAAAGGTTGAATCAACCTCTTTGGCTTTTTAGTGATATAGAGGTATTATAACACAATAATTTTGTGTAACGATGAAACCGGTTGTGTTGGTAAGTAGGTATTGTATTCTTCAAATCGTGTACCAAAAATGAAGCCCAATTCATCAGTGATGCAACAACGGCATAAGCTGGAAAATGCAATTCACGTATGCCATTCAAAATTTGATTTCAGTCCAGTCACATCCAGCGAGCAAAACAACTGCATTGAAGAGTTATGAGATTCGTCGTGTACCAGTGAAAGCCACAACCCAAAATTATAAAACGTGCTCAGAGTTCGGCTTCGCGTTGTTGATTCAAATTGTATGCACGTGGTTTTATTATTGCTTTTATTGGACTGTTCATTCCGACTGGGCCTGGAACTTGGATTATTGGAACATTTCATCGTTTTATTACGTCCGCGTGGCAGGAGCGGCGGCGTCGTAGCTTTTTTGCATTTCCATATTTTGTCATGACTGCTGGGTGTAATCCGATTATTGTTGTTCAAATGATTTGAATTGGAACAAAGGGTGATTTAAATTCCACTAACACATGTTGTGAAAAAATGTTAAGTCCTTTTTCAGGGTTTACTATTCGGCTTTATAATGCTCTCTTAAATCTGTATAATTATCAACTTCTAAATAAAGTATGAGAGTTTTAGAATTACATCGTAATTGCTTAGGTTTTCTGATGTTCTTCACTCACATGGGCCCCAGGAGAGCGCTCATAAAAGTTAAGATAAATTATTCTTAGTGCATCAATTCATCAGATTACATTCTAAATATTTATAGTTGAGTTGTTCCCTAAAGCTGGATCATACGATGGCTGTAAGATAATATAATTATACAGTACTACTTTTTAGACCCTCTGTATAATAAGCGAGCTTATGTTGTTGTTTAAATCTATATGTTTCTGAAGTTAAATGTTCTTTATTTTCAGACACATTATATGAATCTCTATACCTCTAAATGTCTTAATAAGGGGCTTACCAGCTGGTACGATTTGGAAGACGCACGGATCCAGCTGTCGTCCCACAGTGTTGGTGCCTCGGCAGCTGAGCGTGCCGTAGTCCCTTTCGCTCTGGGGCTTATAACTCAGCTCACTTGTGCTGCCATTTGCTGTACCTTAACAAAAACATATGGTACTAAAGTTTAGGAGACTATAAACATATAAAGAAATAGTTAACATAAAAGTACGCCACCGTCGCGTTTCTTGCCCTTCTTCTCAATGGTGTATGCTTTGGAACGAGGCAACTAGAATCACTACAACTTTCGCGAGCGCCAACCTCGTTCCGACAGAAAGATATGAAAGACGAAATTTCCCTGGTCAGAGAATTATTTTTGTACAGAATAGGAAAATAACCGCAGAAAAAAATTAAGGGAAAATAAGACGAATTGATTTGGATAAATACGGTAAAATTGTTAGCGTCATCTGGCAGGTGATTACATGGGCCTTCCTCGGAACCCTCTCAACGTTAAAATATTGCTTTGATTATGCATAATTCATAGAACAGCTTTCAATTAATGTTATAACATAATCATTTAATATTTATGAACTGCTTTCACTGTTGGATAAATAAAGAACCCAACATAGATAAAGAAGGCTTTATAAAAACAGAATGTTTTTTTTAAGTTCTGTACTATTTAATTGCTCACCAGCCGTTTAAATTATTCGATTCGTCACATCGGATATGATTACGATTCGATTTGCTTCAATGCTTTGCTCTACTCGTTCAGGAAAGGTGGTTTTGATCCCAAAATGATAAGCGTCGACTTTCACTTTCAAATGTTTTTTTGCAATTATTATTATCTCGTTTATTTCCAGGTATACAAGTAAAATAACCATGTTGCAAAAGCGGTTTACCACATCAACATAATTAGTTTTTACACTGCTAATATTCAGAAAACTTCTTTCATTAATCTTTTATAACTTTCGGTAGAAATATAATAAAAGAAAGTTAATGAAGAAAAGTAGTTTATTTTTCCTTTTCAAAATAAAATTCTAGTCACATCTAAATTAAATTAAGACCACGCTTTTCAAGACGAACTTTGCTTTTACATTCAACAAAATTGTCTTGGATTTCTTGAACAAGCTGGTCCTTCGCCGCTTTGTTTGCATAAAAAGAGCAAATAAATAATAAAGTAAAATTAGAGCATGAAAAGGAAAAACAGCTGCTGAATTTAATCAAAGAAGAGACCACAAGACAGACACCTTTATTAGATTTTGGGTTTATAACAAACTCATAAATGTATCGGCTAATAAGTGCATGTATTTCAATGCTAAATGTTATAATGAATCAAAAAGGAGTATTATAACAACAAAGGTGTATTAACATATATCAAAAGTTTTGTTAGAAGCTGAATATAGGTAAGTAAATGATTTTCTGCCGAAATAATTACATAATGTAGCCTTAAATACAAATCAACTTAAAAAGGGAAAGTAAAGTGCCCTTTCCCTTTTTTATACTATTTGATAACGAGATAAGCAGATCGTTTGCCTGATGGTAAGCATAACGCCGGCCCATAACAATTGCAGTGCCACTCAGAACTTTGAAACTTACCCTAAGTCATTCACAGAATTCATAAGTTTCCTTATTATTGCTGTAAAGGCAAAGTGGGCTTTCTGGCAGTGTGGTGTGAAAATGAAAGAATATTATATTTAAGGCGCTTTCTAAAGCGTCCAATTTTTCATCGCACAAATGTCGATTTCGATACATATTATCAGCAAAAAAATACAGTAGTATAGACATGTGTTTATAGAAAATACCTATAAAATATGTTAAACAAATGGCTCAGAATCTTGTAAAAAACCGAAACACTGACCAGAGTCCAAGATTGAAACCATTATAACTAAAACAATTAAAAAACATGACTGCTCTAGCCAGTATCACTTTGGATGATTTAAGGATTCCAATGATCCACATCCAAATCTGTTCAGGAATTTAAAAGTTGTGGTTGAATAAAGAAACTCAGATACCTACTAACATGTACCCTGAAAACAACTCCTTTTTTGGTCAGTTGTGTAAAAAATCGAAGAGGTGGGATGGTTTTGCGCTGCAGTGGGACCATATACGCCCAGTATAATAAGCAAGCTTACTTACCAAACTTGAGAGGAGACACGTCCAAGCTTTCTCCACTGTTATTGAACTGCCAAAAAAAAGTCACGTCTGGAGGGTTGGCGGTCACCGAACAGCGCACGCGCAATGCTTCTTCTATTTGGGCGCCGAGAACTTGTGGTGACGGATGAGTACATACAGGGGCATCTGTTAGAGCAAAAAAGATCAGTTAAATATGTTTTTTTATATTATTTGATAACGAGACGAAGCTGGTCGTTTCACTGATGGTAGGCATTACGCCGGCCCACAACTATTGCAGTGCCTTTCAGAACTTTGAAACACAAAGGCTTGGGCGGCACTGCAGTGCGCTGGTAATAGAATCTTTACATCATCCCGAGTGACACTGGCTAGGGCAATCGTGTTTTTTTAATGTAAGTTTTGTTATACCGACTTGTCTCAAAGCTATTTTTGCAACTGTCTTGGCCGTAGTCGCACATACAACCAAGCACGCTTAATAACTCCATAGTATGTGGGTACTTTAATTTAAACATTTCATGCCCACTAAAACCATTTGTGGTTAGAGCAAATTTTGAACACGGATATAATGTACACGTAAAGGTTTGAAATGTTTATTTTCACCACAAAGATACATATGTAGCGCATAGGTAGGGCTGTTACTGTTTGTCATCAAAATGTGTCACAGGTAGACAAAACACGACTACATTAATTGAAATACAACATTTATGCCAAATGAGTACAATTCATTTGGTCTATAGATATGTCGTAAATTTGAAACCTGCTCACCACATTCGACTATGCATGTGGTCGCTAAACTTCCTCTCAAGTCCAGCTGCCAGAAAACACCAATAAGTGCTTGCGATAGTATTTATTTTTCAGGATGGAGGCAAGCCAGATTTGCTCTAGAAAATACTCTACTTACGGTGTTTTCCGTCACCGAAAGAACAGAACTTATAATAGTAATACCGAAAGCTCAATTTAATTCTAGAATTCGAATCTATCCACGCTTGATTTCAGATCTGTACAGCCATTATAGCTTCTAAGATTAAGGCATAATCAATAATTATAGAATAAATTGTCAAATAACCGGCTATAGCTCACGACACATGTCGATATCTACGACCTAAGTTTGAGCGTGTCCGACGGTCTTCCTCAGAGAGTCCACGCGGCGAGATCGCAACGACCCGCCACCACTTCCCACCGCGTGCACTCCCTGTGGAAGAGCGTCCGACACGATCCGAAACATAGATCGAATATAGGTATCGACAAATGACGTGAGCTATAGCCATTAAAGTGAACAACTTATAATGTGTGATACTGACGAAAATTTCAATAGTAAAATAATATAATAATATGTAGACTTAGCAAGTTCACTTAAAACAACATCGATTGCATTGTACTTATTTAATATATACAGAATAAAAATTGCAAACTAAAACAGAACTACACCTCCTATCAATAAAAAAAACTAAGAAAATAATTGCATTATTATTTTTCTTCTTCTATTTTGTGTTGTGTTATTTACTCTAATGTAATGTTTTGTTAGGAATAAAATGTGTTTTCTTTCTTCCGATACATTCAGTGAAGTTGGACCCCCAGTCATTATTCATGTAGGTGTCTCGGGAACTCGAAGCGCCTTAGATTTTCATTAAGACCTCAAATATTTGAACGGGTGGGTAACCCCTTTGAGGAAATTTCACTTACAGTCATAAGATCCAATAGGCTGGAAAGAGCAAAAATTATTATTATGATTCTAGAGAAGCCCGGTTGGCATTTTTATGTTAAGTTATTCGTTTTTAATTTCATTGGATTACGATTAAAGATGGTTGAATTTCAGCGGTTATATGTATCCAAAGGAATTAAATTTAGGAATTACATTTATATTATATCCGTTTGTTTTTGTTTCACATTTAATACAACTGCTATTTATTTCGAATAATGACTTAGTCAATAGCTCTTCCATTTTCGAATACAATATGCCTGTCATAGTCTCGCCCTCTTTAGGCCGTTTGAACGCTGAGATATTGCTTAACGACATTGTTATTCAATAATTATGTTTTTCGACATCGATAGGTTTGCATTTGAAATAATTTTATGCTCGGGCCACACTAACGTTTAACGTTAACGCCCATTATCGCGATAACAACAGCGTTAAAATATGTCACAATATAAAGTGATAAACTGAGTGGACACTCTTGCGTATAGCGCCAAAGAATAATACCGCCATCCAAGCTGTCGCCTAACGTCAAATGCCAATATGAATGAAGTTCTCAAATTAACAGGATTAGTTGTAGCTAAAAGTTATAGCTACAGTTGTAGTTGTTCAAAAATAGAGTTAATAGGTATTTACTCGGAAAGCGTGCTATATCTTCGAGTACATCGTCACTTCACATTTGGTGAGATAGTGGTGAAACGCTTTACCAGTCCGATGTAAAAAAATCGAACACTTTCGTGTAGTGTTCATTAACGCGTTAGTCAATGAAATTAGCCGTCAGTGTGGCCCGAGCATTACTAATTATGCTTAGCGTTGGATGATTGGATACGGACTGGTTGTCAAGTGTGGATGCTGGAACTCATCAATAGGTGCTTGGTGATGGATTTTCAACTTGAGTGTGGTAGCTATCCACGTAAACACTAGGCAATACACCTACACTTTAGTTCGTGGTAGTCTCACTAAATTTACCTTATCAAGCTCAAGTTCAATGTATACGGCTTTGAACCATGGACTTACGTGGCAATGTGCAAGCGACATCCACTGCCGCTTAATTATCATCGCTTACGCCCTCTCCATATAAAAAAGAGATAGCTTTGGTTCAACTCTGGATCTAACGAGAATTATATCCATAAATTTTGCCTTTTATTTTTTACCACGGATCAAATAATAAGCGTCCCAAAAAATAATGTGAGTAAATCTGGGATTACTTATATTGTGATAAGTTTTACTTATTACAACATTTATTTTATCCCAAATTCTTTTATGAAACATAAAGAAAGACGTATATATATTTAATATATATAAAATTATGTACATTACTAAATCGAGGAAGAACAAACAAAAATAACAAAACACAATATTCAAAGTAAGGTAAACGCGCGTATTCAAAGCGAAATCTCCTAGATTATAACCAAAACAGATTTGTTTCAATAACCAGAACTTTATGAAAATATACATAGATTAATGTAACAACCAGGAGCGTTAGCGCCACGTGCGGCAAACAACCGGCATTTCTTCACCTTAGATTTGTGACGGTGCTGGATCAGGTTCAATAAAACGGGTACAACGGGAACAAACTGTCGACTGGGAACGTACAAAAGTGAAACAAACGAGCTGAGGTAACGAATGGTGAGGGGATAAGGTGCACGCTCGCTGTCAAAAGTATAAATAAATAAAACATTACGTACCAGAAGAGGAACAGGTACGAGTATGTTATTGAGAAAGTTGAGCTTTAAAACAGAGGTAAATGTTAATGTTAAACTAATACCTATGTAGTAGCCGTGTTTTCAAAAATATGTTTGCATTTACATAGAGGTAGGTATAGGTATAACTAGCTGCTGCCCGCGGTATCACCCACGCGGAGATATTGGATTTCAAGGATTTTATTTTTAAGCGTGGGATCCTAATTCTTTTTCTAAAATAAAAGTAGCCTATGTTACTCCTTATAACATCAGCTATCTGCCAGTGATAGTCCCGTCAGAATCGGTCCAGCCGTTTTGGAGATTACCCGTAACAAACAAACAGACAGGCAGACAAAAAATTTAAAAATGGTTGTTTTGTTATAGGTACCGTTCTTATATACTTTCATATGGATTTGGTAAAAAGCTTGGGTAAAAATCGACTATGTAGTTTAGCTGTGAAAAAACCAGACAAGTACAATTTGAACTCGCGTGGATAGGGTTCCTTACGTAATCCCAAGAATATATTTACCCACAATGTTGGAATACATGTTTTATTTTATAATTTGCCTCCTAAAACTAACCCCCATAGGCCCATATTCAAAATACGATAATTTACGTTACACAGCCGTGTTTGGGTCACAGAAATTTATATGTGTGTACTTACCACAACTTAATTGGTTCTGTAGATTCGGAGCAAATAGGTTGTGACAGACGAATAAACAGTCAGACACACGAGTGATCCTTTAAGTGTTCAGTTTTTTCGTGAATATACGGAATCCTAAAAACAGACCTTACTACGTCCGATACTTCAAACTATAATATTCGTAGTATTAAAATGAATATCAATGAGTTTTTAATTACATTAGCGGTCTACATTTTTTTTAATGTTATTTGGTAACGGGACGAGCTGGTCGTTTGCCTGATCGTAAGCATTACGCCAGCCCATAACAATTGCAGTGCCACCCAGAACTTTGAAACACAAAGGCCTGCGCGGCACTGCAGTGCGCTCGTTACCCTGAGACATTAGGTATTAAGTCTCATAAGCCCAGTAATTTCTTGGCTACTTTGCTCATCAAACCGGAACACAGTAATGCTTCCACATTACTTCCTGGCGGCAGACTTCACGAGCAAAGCGGTGGTACTAACCCAGACGGACACTCACAGAAGAGTTAGTCCTCCCACTAACATTATCCTCCCACTAAATAGCTCGAATGGGAAAGGTAATAATTTCTACTTCTGTCTTTGACTACATGTAGGTACCTACATATTTGTAGCAAATCGGTCGACTACTGACGTGTACAAAACAAAGCTCAAGCTTCCCTATGATTGATGTTCGCCGGGTGACTGAAGGCAAGACGGTATGTACTTCATACCAGTTCTCCCCACTACTCAATTTGGCTCAAAGTTACCTTTGATGTAGAGCCAGTGTTAGCGGCAAAACTAGAATAATCCCAAAGGATATGGGTAGCATAGGACGATCGATGCGTTGTTAACTTTGGTAACTTTGCACTTTAGGTATTTCACTTAATTAATAGAAATGTTTGTTTACTATAACTAACTAGTATAAGTTGTTTTAATGTAATTAGGTGATATGAAGAGTTGGGCGTTCGCTTCGTGTAGCTTCTACTTATAACAAAGTACATTTTGGCTACCGCCCCACTTCGCAGGACTTTTTAACAACAAATTTAACCGATGAGCGCACGGAGAAGGTTCTCAAGTCGACCGTATATTTTTTATTATAGTAACATTTTACATACGATTAGTTATCATGCATAATTTTTTACAGAGTAATCCGTTTTTGGCGACTCTTTTCTCATTGGATAGGAGAAACATAGAAGTTGATTCAATTGAAATTCGAAAAAAGAAGCGGCAAAATTTTTTTCTACTTTTTACTATTGGACCGTATATAAATGGACTTATTGATCTATTACAGACATTGTATAGCTACGTGTAGGAAAACACATGTGCGTGCAGAAAAATATAACGCTATAGGGTTTGATTAGCAATAATTGATGCTAAATGAAGGAGCAGTGAGCGTGTAGTTATTCAAATGGGTTAACAAATCTACACAATTGTAACGTTATAAGTACCTAAACGTAATTCTTGAAAACCATTTTTTTCTCGGCAGTTTATTCTGAGGCCAATATCTCATCTGGGCCTCAATTCTTATAAACAAATGGTATAATAACCCCCGACTAAAAGAGCCGATTATCTTCAAATGGCTAAACAGATTTGTTATAATCATAGCTAAGAACACTCTCGAGTGTTCACACTCTCAAGTCACCTTTCAAACAAACAAAAAGAAAAAAAAACTAAATCAAAATCAGTCTATCCGCTTAGGAGCTACAATGCCACAGATCGACCCACAGATACACACTCGACCCCTCCTTATTTGCGTGGAAAGTTAAAGTAGACCATAGTTTCGTTCGTAAAATGGTTACTTTAAGCACTTTCGGTATTTTATAGCCCAACCGTGTTTCTAGGGTCACCAAATCAACGCTATGACGAATGGTGGTCATCAACAAGCCATTGTTAATCTTCGTTCAAAACAAACGGCTTAAAAATGGCAATGGTTTCGCCGGAAAATGATCACTTTAGGCACTTTCGGTATTTTATATATAGCACATAATTATGGGACGTGCAGGGTGATTTTAATTCACTTGGAATGATTCCGTGTAAGAAGCGACTGTTTCTGGTCGTTTATATCTCGGAAACGCATTCCGACACAGAAATATTGACGGGATTATACCCGTGTTTATGAAGCTGAGTTGTCAAATCTCAACGGGAATTTTCTGGGGGTGATTCCAAAATATAAACGATCAAGACAATCGCTTCCGACACGAGTTCGAGTGAATTAAAATAACACTGCTGATCTTAATTGACCATGACAATGAAGGTAAGTACGTAAGTCCATTTTAAACTAAGTTACCTATTTTATTACTTACACTGTATACTAAGATGCGTGGCTTCACTGGCCGTCTCCCCGAGCGCGTTGGTCGCCCTACAGGAGTAGTCACCACCATGATCCCTCGTCACCTTCTGCAGCACCAGAGACTTGGTGCTCACTATCACTCCCGACACCACGTTTTGTAGCACTGGTTTATCCTGCACAGGTAAAACATATTTTTAACAGACTACAAAAAAGAGGAGGATCTCAATTCGTTTTTTTTTATGTTTGTTACCTCAGAACTCCGTCATTTATGAACAGATTTGGAAAATTCTTTCTTTATTTTAAAGGATATACTTTCAGATTGGCCCCATAGAAGTTAAATCAAAATCAGTAGTTTGTCGTTGAAATCGGTTTCCGCTTTTCAAAGCAATTTTATTTATTAATTTATGTATTACTAGCTTCTGCCCGCGGCTTAACCTGTCCGTTATTCTAGAACCTAAACTATCTGCATTCCAAATTTCATCAAAATCGGTTTAGTAGCTACGAAGATACGTGGTAACAAATAATTACACAATAGTAACTTTTAAACTTTCGCGATTCGAAAACATTGTTTTACAAATAAACAAAATTACACAATATACAAACTTTTGCATTTATAACATTAGTAGGAAGTACGATAGGAAATAATACGCATATTTACTTTTCTTAATGCGCGTATGCAATAATAATTGTGTTCCTATTTTTAAAGTACCAAAGTATTTTAGTTAGTAAACTTATTAGACTAGGGACTCCGTAGCTTATAAGCTTTATTATTTTAATAATTTCACCACGAAGTTGAGTGTTTGGTTTTGATAACGTCGCAAGGCTGTTGATAAAATCAGAATTTTGGTCGAATCCCTAGAATTTTAATTAATACACGGGATGTTATTTACTGCTGTCATAATTTATGTTAAAATAGTGAAGATCCCAGAGCAAAGTATATAAATATCCAACTAATTTGACTTTAATCACAAAATTGACATATCAATTTGCCGGCTATCAAAAATGATTTCCCTGCCTTCTGTTTATGATTTGACAATCATAACAAATCATTTCGTAATTTTGGGTAATAATGATTGTATCCTCCCGCATAGTACTTTGAAACTTTGGAAAAAGATATGTAAGGGTTTAAACACCGTCTATTTCAGTTTATTTATGTAAGTATAAAAAATGTTATGAATCATAGTCTTAATAACTAAGAAAACAGTTAAAAAGTTGTTTTTTTTTTAATCTTTATTTAAAGAGCTTTTTCGCTTAGGCAAAAAGTTGTTGCACAAACAATAGCGAAAGCGCGTGAAGAAAAAAAAACTGAAACCTTTTTTGTACCTCATGCTACTTAGTGACTGAAATACTTTTTTTTGATGAACAAGTAATTAAATTTCTTCTAGCGTCTATTGGGCCCGAGACAGACTAAACTTTTTATCTTGATGAATAAAGTAATCATTGAAAAAGTTTCCTTATAGATTAGAACCGGCCATCCATCAACAATTATCTACTTTATGATTTAATTTTATCGAACTATGTACCACTTTTTTATTTTTACTCGAATAAGTGGCTGCCGGTAGACACCGACCGACCATTGACTGGATGAGGCATCTTGACACTTTTCAAACGTAGTTAAAAACCATAGTTGCTAAAAAACCGATTGTTTTTATAATAGACTAGTGGCCGGCCACGGCTTTGCACGGGTAATTAAAAAATTGAAGACTTTTATATAAACTTCCGATAGCCCTTAGACCCCCCCCCCCCCCCCTCTAATTCGGCCCTGTCGCAAAATCCATGCAGCGTTCTTAGCTGACGTCCCCTATCTAAAAACTACATACCTACCAAATTTCAGTTACATACATCAAGTACTTTTCGAGTTTTCGTTTAGTCAGTGAGTAAGTAACCTTTCGATTTTATGTATTGTAAGAATAAAGGTAGAGCATGGTATGGTGCTGGGTGCTACGCTATGACGACATGAAGTCAGTGCTACGCCGTAGTCGTCCCAGCGCTACGCAAGGGAAAGACGCGGGGAAGGACAGCAGTCCTCATTGAACTACGAGTGAAAATACACGTGTGTCGATTATTCCCGTATTGTCTCATTTCTGGCCCTAACAGTATATAGATAGATAGATTAGTTAGTTCTACATAAATTATTCATAAGGCTGTTTCAACAACCTTAAAAAATAACATTAGATAAATTTTGCTACAGTATACTCACATTATGGTACCACGATATCCTGTGTTCTCTCGGGTTGGCTTTGACTGAGCACTCGAAGTAAACATCGTCGCCCTCTTTGATGTCGTGCGGATTCAACGTGCTACCCAGTGACAATGACACCACGGGCGGGTCTGAAGCAAAGTAAAGATTGATATTGTAAGGGGATATTGTAGTAGGTAATCGCTACAATCCGAGGTCTGCTAGATGAAGTTACGCCTTGTAAGCCGAAAAAGTCATCATCTCAAGAATTTCGTAGTTGGATAATCTGGTCTAGGTAACCAGAAGACACAGGTTCGAATCCTGTTGGCAGCGAAATCTGGGGTGCCGGATGCGAGGATATCCGATGTCCCACACCTGTTACCTGTCCGGAGGACAGACGATAGCTTATGGGGTCACGGGGAATGTGTTAGTTGACCTTGTCCGAAGGCTGAGCCGACAGGAAACACCCCAGTGGTTTTATGGGTAGGACGCTTTTACTGGGTGGTAGGTCCGTCTGGATTGGTACCACCGCTTTGCTTGCAACTGCCAAGCAGTAATGCGTGAGCATTACTGCGTGTTCCAGTTTATTGAACAGAGTAGCCAGTGAAATTACTGGGCTTATAAGACTGAATACCTAATGTCTCAGAATAGTGGGTGCACTACATTTGTTATGGGCTGGCGTTTAGCTTCCCAACAGGCAAACGACCAGCTCGTCTAAAAAAATACACACTATATCCGCACGCCCACCCCCCCGTGATGTGCATCAAGACATGCATAATTATGCATAAAGACATTTCCTCGCAAAAAGGGTTCTGAGACTCCCAAGTTGCAAAGTAACTATAAAAAGACTTCCATCGAAAAATCACACTAATTGCTTAGGTAACTAAAATATATTTTAATTGCCGTCGTAATAAGAATATTTAAATCCTGACATTAAAGGCATCTAAAAGCTCGCTTAACAAAGCTAATTTGCCGTAATGTAATATTAAAAGCTAAAGTGAAGAATATAACTATTAAGTCTATGATCAATAGCGATAATCTCTATCGAAGTTCGTTATAGTTGCCGTTTGTAACCACCGAACGGTAAAGTTATATACAGGCGGATTCAGAAAAACGAGGTGGAGCAATGTCAGTGGTCGCAGTGGCCGATATCGCGGTTTTATGCAGTCCGCGGTTTTATGCAGTCCACACGGTTGTACGCTTCGAATGATTTCATTTTCGACACAACTGTGAGACTGCATTGTTCGGTAGTTCTGAGCATGTTTATATTTTCGACTAATACGAATGATATCAAAACAGACTTTCAGTAGAAAAGGTAGGTAATTTAGACAGTGCATGGGTGATCGAGCACTCGTTTTCAAAAAGAAAACGTTTTTTTTTTGTG
Organism: Crocallis elinguaria; assembly: GCA_907269065.1. NCBI lineage: Eukaryota > Metazoa > Arthropoda > Insecta > Lepidoptera > Geometridae > Crocallis > Crocallis elinguaria. Next base: position 7,467,658 of record OU026065.1, on the reverse strand, counting down.
TAAAATTGCGTTTTTACATGATATACAAACTTAAAAAGCAAAACCTTATCTAAATACTAAATTCCATACAAATCGTTAGAGCAGTTTCCGAGATAACCAAAATAAATCTTATATACAAGAGTTGCTCGTTTAAAGTTATTATAGATAGATTAGATAGTATCTGCAAAATCCTAAGCAGCGAAGAATGATTAGACAGACATTATGTTTACCATAACGTAAACCTAAAACGTAAATCAAGTAAATTTACCTCGTTACTTAAGTTTATATTTAAAAACAGATACAGAAAAACACTTTAAATCAGAAGAGTTCTAAAATAGAAAATTTCACGAAAACGTCGAATAAGTCGCCAACCAATGACAAGATTATAGACATTGATGGAAACTCGTGCTCAAAAGAATAAGCTCTCAAAACTTGAAAGCTTTCATTACAGAAGGGACCTCTAAAAACTTTCTTCCTAGAAGCTGACAAGTAATAAAGCTTAGTAATATCAAAGCAAAAAATACACAAGAATTTCATCTTAGTGCTTTCACACAGTGTAATGTTTGGCTGAACGTAATAGATATTCGGTTGCCTTTATAAACATTTTCCTTATAGCTGTTACGTACTAAGATACGTATTACATGTATTATACTGAGGATATAACATAATCATAATATTATTATATTATGGGATGTAGTATTATCAAAACAGCTGCACAGTTAGATATATTATGAAAATAGACATAGCAACAACAGATTACTTACAGTAAGTTATAGAACCTTTTATAAAGTACAAACATCATCAGCAGCGCCGCGCATTATTCCGGGGATTGGGTTTTAAAATTAATTTCTCAATTATTCCGCGGAATTTGTGCATACTAGCTTCTGCCCGCAGTTTTCACCCGCTTTCCCATAGGAGCCGTGCATTTTTTCGGGATAAAAAGTAGGCTATGTTACTCTCCGGTCCATAAACTATATCTATGCCAAAAATCACGACGATCCGTTGCTCCGTTACTGCGTGAAAGAAGGACAAATCAACAAACACACTTTCGCATTTATAATATTAGTAGGAAGTAGGATTACTTGTATACTATATATATCATGTGTAAACCCAACGTATTATATACTGTAGCAAATTTGAGCCAATCCGTTGAACCGTTTAGATTTGATTGTGTAACAAACATACGAACCTTAACATTTCATATTATTTATAGAGTAGGATTTATGCTCGTAGTTTAAAACCCAAATTTAGAATGTTTTCAGGGTTGAGCTTTAAAATAACAGTTGAGTTGATAATTTGCATACGAGTATATTTATGACGTCACGTCATTGGTTGATCTACTTTTTTGCCTAACGATCCCTTTTTATACTTGGTAAGCGTAACGGCGGCTCATAACAATAGCAGTGCCATTCAGAACTTTGAAATACAAAGACCCGCGCGGCACTGCACGTTTATACGTTTGTATGGGCTCGTTACCTTGAGATATTAGATATTAAGTCTCATAAGTCCCGTAATTTCACTGACTACTTTGCTCGTCAAATCGAAACTCAATTACACTTGCACATTACTGCTTGGCGGTAGACTATACGAGCAAAGCTATATGTAAGGAGTAAAGACCTTGCTAAGGTTTTCTGTATTGTGGGAATTAGGAGCTCTGAGGACTATGATCTCACAGCACTGAGACTTGGAAGAAATTTTTGCGCATTTTTTGTAAAATTTTAAAGGTTGACAAAGATTACCAGCCTATCAACTACAACACTATATGCCAACACAAAGCGTTCAAACACAAATATGGTGTTATAAAAAGCGGTTATATTTATTCCACACAAAGGACATCAAACCGATCAAATGACGTGACGTGAGTTTTCTATTCTTTCTATATAAGACTGGTAATCTAAAGTTTGCCACGCAAATATTGTTTCTAAGCCTTGATATATGGTAGTTTTTTTAAAAGATCAAATTTGTAACTAAACCAAGCTAACGTATCTTGAAAGCCTTCTAAATTGTCTCAGCTGTTATAATACATTCGTTGATGACGTAAACAGGGTCCGAAACGTTTGTGTCAAGCCCTCGCGCTAACGCCACTGTTATCAATTCTATAAATAAACGATTACAGCAAAACTAAATTTTTTCGTGTGTTTACAAAGCCCCAGGTAACTCCTAATCGTAAAAGCGACCCACCGTTATCTCGGCCATTATCAAGCTGTGAAAACTGCATTAACAAAACTCTCAAGCAAAAGACGTTCGCATTAGATGCCATCTTTTATTTGCAATGGGGCAGCGCCACTTCAGGTGAACACTTATCTGCGGCTAGGAGCGAGCGTTGACACTTTATTGGCCATTAAAGACCTATAACGACATCACCCCGCGGCCAGAGGAAACACCCGTTCTCCAAATAAACATTTACGATTCTACCGTTTAAATTGTGGCCAAAACGATTCGCGCCGGGAGGCGGCGAATTTCTCCCCGCTCTAAATGCGTAACGGTTCGCCGAGCACAAGTAAATAGAATTTATTTATATTTGGAAATTAATTTCCACGCCGTAATACAGTCAGCGGCGGCTTGCGCATTTCAATGGATGACGATCCTGTTGACGAATCTATTTAGAGTTCAGAAAGAAACTTCAATAAATTTATTGACAGGTTGAAAGTTTCGCGTCGAAGTGACGAACCGATGCTACGAGCATCTACAAATAAATAAAATTGAAGTGTCTGTTTGTAATGGCAAAATAACCGCTTTTACCTAAATGGATATGAAAGTATATACGTTACACAAAACAAAAACATAATTTTTAAAATGTTTGTTTGGCTGTCTGTCTGTTTGTTCCAGCTAATCTCCGGACCGGCTGGACCGATTTTGACGGTACGTTCACTGGCAGCTATCTGATGTTATAAGGAGTAACTCAGGATACGTGGGCGGAGCAGGGAAACAGCTAGTTGTAAATATATTTACCGAGTAACATTTCAGCATCAGAATGTTACGTTCCGTAAAGTCCTATTTAATCCTTTCGAACGCTTTATGATTCGGATCCGTGTGGTCGGGGGTGGGCGCCACCGTCCCACTAGTCAGAATTAGTTTTTGGCCTCTCCTTAACGGATGTAAAGTGTTGATGTTGTGTGTAGTCTCGAACACTAACAAGGTTTTAATTACGTTTTACTGAGTTTAGTCGGCGCAGGCAAGCTTTTAATATCGTTATAATATAGAGGTTGTCTGTTACACAATGTTGACAATATTCATGTTACTGTTTGAAGCTACACAAAATGGGCATACTTTCTAATTACTCTTTGAGTTCTGCTGCTGATATTTTTGAGGAAGTAGCTCTGCGTAATTTTATTAATTTTCGTTAAAAGTAGCAAACATCTACTGTGTTACCTCAAAAAAAAAAACACTTTTAGGTGCCTGTTTAGCTAGACAGTGTCTAAAGATAAACGTCTAAAATGATTAGAAACGTCACAACAGAATTGAGTTAGAGAACAGTTAGACACTACTTAATCAGGATTTGTGGTTGCTCCTATTTAAACGCGCGGCTAAAGAATGTTTAGGAGTTAAATGCAGGTTTAAATGTGTTTAATTTTTTTGTGGTATGACCCATAAGGGTTATTTATTTATTTCGTGAATGAGATATACACGTATCATTATTAAAGTTGACAACTCAAATTTCTGGCACGGTGGGATCTGATTGAAGCGTAGACGCTTAATGATTGTCGCATCCGTATTCAGTAACCACGTGGATGGCTCGCGTCCTTTTCTTATTACGTAATCGGAGATGGAGCATGTATAAAACAAACGTACCGTGTCAACTGAAATAGTGAGACAGACAAAAGCGAATTAATCCTTCAGACAGGAAGGTGTCAGGCGAGATGCAGTGTAAGCCATGCGTCTGAGTCCAGTAGCCGCAGACTAAATTAGACGGAATTAGTTTGGAACAAGTTTGTGGCAGTGGATAAACTGTCAGTGGAAAGTTCCGTTTGCCGGAGCTGTTCTAGTAACGCATCGGCCGAGCCATGCAGTTTGGTGGGGGTCGACCGCAGGCTCTGTTTGCGGAAGGTCCCGGTTTACCAACTTGTTAGATAAGCGTAGTTGGATGGGGCTATCTGTAAACACGTATTCGAGCGAGGATGATTCCATAAAATCTCATGCGTGTATGCAGGGCCGGATTATCCGTAAGGCAAAGTAGGTAACTGCCTAGGGGCCCAGTACCGACGACGAAGTACGAATGTTTCTTCGAGTGAAAATTAAATTTGAATTTTTGTATGTAACAAACCCTCAATGACAATATTATTAATATTGCGTTGTTTTTTATATTATATCGTCATATTTCAGTACATTTCAGAACGCATTTCAAATTATTATAGCATAATATTATTATGGTTCGAAAAGGGGGCCCGAGGCGTGCATTGCCTAAGGGCCCCGACATGGTTAATCCGGCCCTGCGTGTATGAGAAGTGTATTTTGAGTTAATATAGAATCATAAGTAGAAACTAAAACGTCTCATTAAACGAAGAGTTTATCTGACACATTACGTTCTGCTTAAGAACTTTATGTTGGATGTATTTAGTCGTAAATCAGGTACAACGTGTAGAAATTTATAATGAACCTTCAACATTGCGCAGCAAATTAAACTTAATTACAATACGGTAGGCGACGCGTGTTTTAATTGCAGCCCTTTAATTAAGAATGTACAAAGTGTTTCTGTTTATAGTAGCACATTATATCGCAAGATATTTTGCAGGTTTTTGAAATTTTAAGTTATAAAACGACGTTTTTAACTCAAACATAAATAAAACTAGAAAATCTCCAATAAATTGTTCCACATTTTTGTATTTTATTGCTCTGTTATTAAAATGAGATTCTAGTATCCCTTTATGTGTCTAATAAATATTTTATGAAAAGAACTCCAAAGGGATCTGAGAAACTGGAACTTTATTAAAGTTCGAAGTCATCTAGCCCCGCTCGTTAAGATAGTTAAAAAGTTAAACAATACCCGACCCTTTGTCTCTTTAATGAACTTAGGGATCGTCAACTTGTGTAAATTTTTAATGTGTAAATTAATTCGTGTGAGTCAAGTAAAGCTTTGTTTAATTTCTTCATTACCATGTCATTGTTTTAGAGTATCTCGCGAAAGGGCCGCGTGTCATAAGCACCCGAGGGATGTACTGAAGAGTGCTTAAGTAGCAACGATAATTAAGCTTAACGATGTTAGAGATGTGCGAAACGGTTAAGCTGAGCTCTCTTACTGCTTATTTTGTAGCAATATTCGTTTAGCGAACGAGTCGAAGTCGAATTAAGAAGTTGCGCTAATTGTGTCATAGCAGACGTTCGCTAGGGAGGGGGCCTGATTTGAACAAACAATTACGACTCGTTTTCATATCTAAATATGAACTCGCGACAATACTCCGGCGTTCTTAATATTTCGTGACATCTTGCGAATTCCACTTGAGATTGCACAGTTTGAAGTGCGCATTGAGTGTGGAATTCAGTTAGATTTCAGCTTAGATACCAGAATGCCTTCACACGTTCTGCGTATTTGCAATGTTTCGCAATTTCCATAATGAGATCCGTCCGAGAAAAAATGAGAGTTCTTGAGAAAATCCTAACCTTGACACTTGAGTAGTCTGGAAAAAGTTTCAAAGAGGTTTTTGCACAACGCTATTTTTTTGGTTTATTTAAAATTACGATAATATTGCTATTACATGTAGGTACAAAAAATCTTAGAGAAATTACGCGAGATCGCATTAGCAAACTTACCAATGAAACTATTGTGTTACAAGCAATAACTGATAGTTATGCTATAGTATTATAAGATGCATTACTTAACGAGCATGAAACGTAGATAATTACTTTATTGTAGGATTTATCTCAAAAATGCCTTGCACTATTTCCAGTATAGAAATCCTATATTATTACTACTAAATAACTCTAAATAAAATTGGAAATTTTAGATTCTCAGATTTATTCCGTAACTAGATAAGATTAATTAATTTGTAAACATGATTGTAGGTATCTCGTGCGAATTTAGCAGAACGCATTTCATTGTTACGTTGATGCAGCGTTGATGTGATTATTTGAAAATTTAACATCGCTTTGAAGCGGTACATCTTACTGTGATGAATGAACGATTTTAAAACAAAAGGTGTTGAATAAAAGGCAAACAGCTTTATGGTGGGACACAAAATGATCGTTTTTTTTCACTTCCAAGTACCTACTACGTAAAAGTGCGAATGTAACTGCGTGTTCTGACCAATCTAAATATCCAACGTCATATTCTGTGTAATACTCAGACGGTAGTCAACTAAGAACAAACAACTTTCGGGATTAAAATTTACTGTGTACCACGTTGATGACAATACAAACAGAGAAACATACTTGTTTTATGACGATTAACAAAGTTTGTTCTTATTACAATATATCATGATATTATAATCCCCACTATTCTAAATGCGAAATTCTGTTGGTTAATTTATTGGTGCGTTGGTTTGTTGGGTTGTCACAATGGGGAAACGGGTCGACGTAATTTTTTGCATCTATTTAATGAGCCGGAAAGTAACATAAGCTTTTTACCCTGAAAAAATCTACGGCTCCCGCGGGAATCGCCACGCAGGTACAACCGCGGGCAGCAGCTAATACCACACATTGTATATACTTACAAACGACGTCGAGTTTGAAGGAATCGTCAATACTATGCCCCGGCAGTGCGCTGTTGTCCGCCTGGCATTTTATCTGGACTCCATCGTCTTCTGGTTGCGGCATGAACTGGATCTGACTGCTTACCCACGTCTCGTTCTGCGCTTCTGTTATCTAGAACAAATAGTGTGGAGTTATTCTTTACATTTACCAACAGGTGAGGTAGTGGCCACTGTATAAACAAGTTTTTGTGGAAAAATATATTTTCCCAGGCAAGATTTTATAAAGTACGTAATTGGTGGATCTCATGTCCACCTTCCGGTTCCATCATCGTGACCCTGAACATTATCTAGGATCAGAGTACTTGTAAAGACGAACCAAACAAGCCAAAACTCGATAGGGTTACGTCGTTTCGTTACAGAGTTCCTATGACCACCTTCCGGCTCCGTCATCAAACCAGCTCTGTGACATCATTATATTCCGTTGTCATCCGATTTACATATATATTATATATGTAAAAGTTTGGCTCAATCGAACACCGGGAAGTCAGTCAAATTTAGCTTGCAAGATTTGACCTAAACAAATGCTTAAAACAATGCAGTGCCTGCGCGGTACTGTATTGCACTCGTCACCCTGAGACATTAGGTATTAAGTCTCATAAGCCTAGTAATTTCACTGGCTACTCTGCTCATCAAACCGGAACACAGTAAAGCTTGCACATTACTGCTTGGCGGCAGACTTTACGAGCAAAGCGGTGGTAACAACCCAGACGGACACTCGCAGTAGAGTTAGTCCTCTAACAAAACTCCTACTAACCTACTAACAGGTAAAAAGTTAAATAAATCGCTTAAAATATAAAAATAAATAACTGCGCCCCACTCTTAGAGTTAGAAATACAAACAAAACAAAGACTCAACTATCTATTACCTTGCCTCTCTTGAATTTCCTATTATCCTTGAACCAGGTGAGCTGGGCGGGCGGACGGCTGCCTTCCGACACGCACATCAAGTTGACGTATCGCTCCGATGATAACGTCGCGGGCTTGTTGAGGATCTCCACCATGTTGGGCTTCACTGCAAGGAATTAGCTTGTTATTATCTTGGAATAATACAAGCACAACTTGCTTTGAATGCGATCTGCATTAACAAATGCTTATTCATATTGTAAAACGAATGCTATTTAAAAACAAGGAAAATTGTTTTCGAAATCGAAATTTGAAAATCGGTGAACAAATGAACTTACATAAAAAATACATAGGTACAGTCCAACATAGAACCTCCTCCCTTTTTGAAGTCGATTAATATTACTCTAAAAAGTACCATATAATTTAGAAAACACCCTACAGTTAAATATACCTTGTATAATGTATATGTATAATAACGCGCTCAATACAAATAGACACACACCTCTACTACATGCATAAGCGTGTATGGCCGGTATTAGTCTTTCACGCAAAAACTACTAAACCAATTCTGATGAAACTTTACAATAATATGGCTTATAAATCAGAATAACACATAGACTACAATTTATTAAGATATTAAATGTCACGCGGGAGAAGCCGCAGGCGGTATCTAGGTGATAAATAATAGTAAGAGCAAAATATGTTGAAAACTGAAATGTATGTTGAAAGCAAGCCACAGGGCTTGGGTAGACTACAGAGTCTACCGTGCGTACGACGGACTATGCGGCTTGGAATATTTGACACCGCAGTCCCCATTGTCAAAATATTGATGATCAAATGCTAATCTATCTATGATAAAAAAACAATAAATACCTACTTTTTTACACCCCTTTTTAAAACAGAACCGATTAAACAGAAGGAGGTTCTATGTTCGACTGTATGTATTTTTTATGTATGTTTATTTATTTATTTATTCTTTAGCACACAGATTAAATATGTACAGGGAAGGTCTTAGTGCTAAATAGCATTTTCTACTAGTCTCCATCAATTATAGACCACTTTGAAAATTATTTTTTTGTTTGAAAGTTTATAACTTTTGAGGTGGTTCCGTATACATTTTATGACGTAGTATATCACCCCTAAAGGTGAAATGGGGGATGAAATTTCAAATTTTCCTTTTATCTAATTATTTTTGTATCTTTTGCCATCTTAGTACAAGCAACCCCTTTTTAAATAAAACACCAAGTATGGGTTTATGTCATTATTGTAATGAAATATTTTATAAGTATTTTAATGGTATATCAAAAGCTACTAAAATATTTTATGCGATTCATCAAATTCAGTTCATTTGTTGGGTGTGATAAAACACAAGGCTCCTAAACAGACAGCTACTAAAAGTAAATTTTATACATACTTTGGAAGCCTTCAATGAAAATGTGAATTTGAGAAAGTGTGGCTGAGCAGGTGCAAAGCTGACTTTGCGCGAGAGTTCAAATCCGGCATAAAAATAAAAATAAAAGAATAGCAACTAAGTCATGTTTAGGAGTGAAATGCAGGTTTAAAGTGTGTTTAATTTCATTGTGGTAAGACCTTAGGTGTCGTTCCAAGTAAACTGGTCAAGAACTAGGACAAGAAACGCATAGCGATTCAATAAGTACTGTCAAGTCCACTCGGTTGATACTCGGTTTGAATAACTGACACGTGTATTTATCGCTCGTAGTTCAATGAGGACTGCTGTCCTTCCCCGCGTCTTCCCCTTGCGTAGCGCTGGGACGACTACGGCGTAGCACTGACTTGTTGACGTCATAGCGTAGCACTACTGCACCACACCATGTCCTACCTTTATTCTTACAGTACTCACAGTTCATTTCAAGCCTGACAGTCTTCTCCTGCGGACTGACCAGCATGGTGTTTGAGGCTCGGCACTTGAAGGTGGTGTTCAAGTGACTTCGTTTCACGTGTGGTAGCTCCAGCCGGTTCACTACCACGTGGGTATCAGTCTTTTCACCGATGTACTGCGGCGCTGGCGTGCCGTCAATCAGCCACATCACCGTGGGCGCTGGTCTTCCTGGTAGAGAAATTTAAAAGTTAGAAGGATTAAAAATGTTTGTTAACTCTGAATAACAAGACTAGTGGTTGGTTTTCCTGATAACACATAACGTCGGCTGATAACAATTGTAGCGCCACTCAAAACTTTGAAACACAAATGCCTGCATGGCACTGGATTGCGGCTTGCTATCCTAAGACATTAGATATTAAGTCTCAAAAGCCTTGTAATTTCACTGACTACTTTGATCATCAAACCGGAACACAGTAATGCCTGCATATTACTGCTTGGCGGCAGACTACACGAGCAAAGCGGAGACTGACGTTCGCAGCCATCTTGTAAAATGTTTAGTAGGAGTAAAATGTTTTTAGATACTGTGACAGTTTAATTTTGCTACCAATGTGAATAAATGTAAAGAAAAAACAATACAATTGCTTACTGCCTTCATTTGATGCCTTTTTCATATAATTTCCTTAAAAGCTAACCCTGATACTAAAATATATTAATGTTTTTACTAAAATTCCTTCAATTGTTCCGTTCGAAATATTAGAATTTTAATAACAAAATTTAAATTTTGTGATAATTTATATTATTATAATGAATACTTACTTTCAACCATTTTATTTTCTATCGCAGGAAATTAGGAGTTGCGAAAAGAAAGCAATTAGGCCTCTGTATATATGAAAAGGGCGTGAGTAAATATGATTATGATGGTTAATGTGGTTTAATTGTGGAATCGTATTTGCTTAGCCATTAAATAATAGGTCTTTAGGAATAGAGATAATTCAAAAGTAAGTGGCACAGAGGCACTTGTGTGTATGAAGCACTCATGTTCTTTAATTCACTTTTTCCTGACATTTTACCAGGTGGTAGAACTAACTCATCTTTAGTCTGCTGCCAAGCAATAGTGTGCATACATTACTGAGCAAAGATAAGCAAATGAGCAAAGTAGGTAATGAGCGTATGAAATTGCAATGCCACGTAGGCCATTTGCGTTACAAATTTCCGGGTGCCATTGCATTTGCTGTGGGCAGGCATTATGGTTATTATCAGACGGACGATCAGCTCGCTTCGTTACTTATGGTATTTAATAACACCTTACTTTTAAATTATCTTTTTCTTGAGATTTTGCTTTGAGAATCTTTATAGATTAAACTGCCTTTTCATCGCGATTTAATTTCTGTTTATACCCCGAAACTTTTAGGAAAGGGATAATTTTAGTCGTTTTTTAAAAAGATCTATTTTATCCACTTATTTCTATATGGTTTATTTTTAAATTCTCCGTATCTTGTTTTACGTTGTACCTACCCATATTTTCTTTATAGAATTTTTTTAATAATTGGTGTTATCAAGGCGAGAGTAAATAAGTTTCTTCTGGGTAAGTATTTTGCTTTCCATCAGGCAGGTAAGTTTTAGCCAAACGCAAACCATTTCAAATTATTATTACCACATAAATTTAAAAAGGTATCTGGTATTTTGTTATTTCAATAAAATGTTTAACTATCTACCTATTCTCCTTTAATCTTTGTACGATTTGTAATGTGTTCATTAAATTTTGTTCTATCAAAATTATACAAAGATAACGTTTCAGCAGAAATTTGTTTATTTAAATTGAAGCAGTATTTTCCTGAATATTCTACGGAATTACGTTTACTTATTCAGCTTTCATTATTCTATTTTCTTTGATTTTACCTGTTTACAAGTTATAACGTCAAATCTCTAGTTATCTTTATTGTAAGAGGTTTATTACATCTGTCGTTATCTAATAGAAAAGCTAGCGACATACTATTCATAAAAATATTTTACGATTTATCGATCAGCTATCGGTGGCTATATAGTAAGAAAGCTAGCTTAGGCACTTACATGTACACTCGATATGTCAGCATTTGACCACTAATTCGTCTGATCTTAAGCTATCATGTGGTCGAAGATAGTGAACATGCGAAAATATAGATTAAAACTGGCTATCAAGTACAGTTGTACTTGATAGCCAGTTCTATTGTGCGAAACACATCGATTGCTGTTGTTTAGCAATTTTTTTTAACATTACGGTCAGGGCTTGCCTTGGCTGAGCGAGTAAATACCCATGAAGACAATTATATTGGCCTTTAGAGTATCCGCACATTGGGTCACCAAACGCGGTCAATAGCCGCCACCGCGGATGCATCAGCCACCAGAGGCTGCGTGGGGCCTCCAATCGCAGCCACTGGTTTGTAATTATCAGTAATGGAGAGAAAAGAAGCGGTTAAAAATTCAAAAGTCCAAAAAAGCAATAACTGATCATTTTCAGTATCATAAAAAAAATTGATCTTACTGTGATTATGCGTATTATTTATAAAGATAAGAAAATTTCATAGTTCGAAAATTTTGGCAACGAAACTACCAACTGTAAGAAAATAATATCTGTCTTAGGTTAAAACCTAAATTAAACACATATAATTATAGGCTTTCATAGTGGTATCTCGATGATGGCATGGTACTAGGCGAACATAAACGTGGTAGAGTTAGTGTAAGAGAAAATCAGTGGCTTACGCCTTTATTTTATGATAGACTGGTCCTTCTAGAACAGTCTTGGTTTAAAATACTACTTATAGGTACTTAATAGCACAAGGTACTTAGTACCACCATTATATCTATTTTTATTTTCAAGTGGGAAAAAACTGTTGTTAGCCTGACTTTCAACTGTATTCAGACGAAATGAGAATCTGACCAAGTGCGAATAAATGGATTTTATTAATTTTTTATACAATTTAATCCAAAATCAGCCTGACACTAGTGCAGCTGGTAGTGTCGTTGCCAAAAAATAGAAAATTCTACCGATGCTAAAATTAACCTCAAGTTTCGATTAAGTGTTTCTCTTATCTTTGTACAATAAAACACGTTGCGTGATGTGAAACATTCGGCTTATACAGAAACAAAGGGAGTTATTTTGATGAATGAATGAAATGCGCTATAATAATAAATCTAGATTAGAACGGTTGTAAAAACTAGTAATGAACTTGACCTATAAGTCAAGGTTTCATCGTAAAATTCGAGATAGTCATCAAAGTAACTTATTATTAACCATATCTGTTTATTTTGATATGAGTTTGGAACCATGTTGGGTCAGTTTGTCCGTCGAAATTGAGCTGAAATTTAATAATATCGTCGTGCAAGCTACCACTGTATAGCAAAAATCTGTAACAGAGCAGCTAAATCATTTTTAAAAATAAATAAAATAAATGCAGGTGAGTTTCTTTACCTTCTTCTTGATCGGTCTATACAAATTTGAAACGGACACTTAGTCATTTATTTTATTTTTTATGGCATTTTTTATTAACTGATTGTATGTATTTATAATTTTGATTCTCATTCAAATTTAAAAATTGCGTAATTTTGAAAATAAGAAACAAAAAATCACAGTAAAAAATTGCAAGTCAAATTGAAAGCTTTAATAGGCGGTTCAATCTCGGGAAAAAAGTTAAAAGTAAAAGCGCCGCACTCTGTAATCCGAAGAATGGAAATTTCAAGGAATGCTTCACAAGATAACTAGGTAAATGGAACGGTGTAGGCGGTCTGGGTAAGTTTGGGCCGTCTTGGGCGAGCCAGTAATTACGTTATCGTGGCCCCGGTCTTGGGCACACTGTAATGATGTACCAGTACTTAAGATTTTAAACGGGCAGGTGCTATGCATTTCGAATTATTTTTTTATATTTCTTACTTCTTTTTTATTATCTCATCTTTAGGCGCTGAACACACGTAGATTGAGTTTAGACAACTATCAACTTTTTACAAGTTTTCAGTAACTGATTGCCAATTGCAGCAACAAAAGGTCCAGTTGATTGCAGCGATTTTACAAAACTTTTTAAATCCATGACCATCGGTCAGTACAACTATAGGTAAATAAAACCCATGAAATCTGGGAAAACCTTTGGGTGAAACTTTGGTCAACCACTAGTAAACATTAATAATACTGTTTTTTTATTTCCAAAGGCCTGCGCGGCACTGCAGTGCGCTCGTTACCCTGAGACAGTAGGTGTTCAGTCTCAAAGCCCAATAATTTCACTGGCTACTCTGCTCATCAAACCGGAACATAGTAATGCTTGCACATTACTGCTTGGCGGCAGACTTCACGAGCAAAACAGTGGTAACAACCCAGACGGACACTCGCAGAAGAGTTAGTCGTACCACTAATATAAAGTTAAATAATAGCTTGTAAAAAAGATACTAAATCATGTGGCTAGTGGCTTTTTTGAACTTCATGCACTGTCCGCCACCGCGATATGGGCCTCGGTAATATTGATCATTCCACGTCACTTATTCCAACAAACTTACTTGTTCAACCAACTCCCTAAGGAACAGCCGCCGACACGGCTATTATTGTTTGTCAAAATTGGGCTTGTATTTTGTATAATGAGAAATTTCTTCCACTCTTCTGAAATTTCGCCGAGGCCGCTTTTATGATTGTCGCCGTAACAACTAACTGGATTCGTTTATTGAATCTTTGTGGTAAAGATTATTATGATTTCAAAGTTGGAAATTCTAAGTGAGTTTTAAATAGTTTTAGAGTGATGCGAGAAATATGAAACGAGGGTTAGAGCTTGCGCAGAACACAACTTTAGAACACACAGAGGGGACAGCTAGGGAAGGGAATATGTAGCGAGGATTTACAACTGTCGCGTAATGCTGCTCGAGATCCGTGTTCTGGATAGTATTCAATAATTCGTCTTTATTGGTAACAGTCAGTTTGGCGTAATGGGAATACAATCGGCTGCTGAACCGTGCGAACCAGGTTCAGTTCTCTTCTTGGTCGATATTATAAGGTGTTCTTTATTCGTAACGAATTTTAAGATATTCCTAGATTGTTATGCAAGAAAAAAAAACAGCAATAACAAAGGAAATGTATAAAATGCTCACGTAAAGAAATGATTTCGTTTCTAAAAGTTCCTACGGATTGTAAAGAAAATCGTGATTTGTATACTGAAGAGCTTTGCCTCTCAAGTGCAGCTAACGTAATACGAAGTATAATCAGTAGATAGCTGGTGACAGATTTGTGCTAGCCAGGCACACCACTAGAAAATTGTCTACCAGCATAAGATGTTAGCTTCCGTTTTTTTTTTTTTTTTTTAATATTTTTTCTTCTTTTCACTGTCGCTATTTATTTTGCGACATCTTTCTTTACTATTTCGATTAAACTTTTTTTTTTTTTCCCTTTTTTTTTTAATTTTTTTTTTATTGTTGTGTTAGCTTCCGTTACCGAAGCTCAAGATTATTTTAGAATTTTGAACCTTTGACCTATGTACGGGTGACCTGACTAGTAGACGTGTGCACCGGCGCTACATTGATGAGTCTAAACTGCTAACTGCAACCTCTGTGGACACAAGAATCAGATGATGTCCCATCTTCTCTTGTTCCTCGTGCCCCACCCCTTTTTTTTTTTTTTTTTTTTTTGGTTCCCGGTGGAAAAACTCCTTTATGAGCTTACCCCTCAGTGCCTCGGGGGAGGTCACGGAGAGAGTGTGGGCTTCCCGCTCGCCCACTACGCAGCGGACTACCCACCAAAAAACCACCGGGGCGTTATACGGCTCAGGTTCTGGACGGGGTTGCGGTGCCACTTTCGCACTACACGCGGAACCCCGTCAGCCGTCGTCCGCCCCCCAGGGCGGACCCGCCTCGCGGGGAGAGAACCTCTCCCCCGCACAGCCAGGCGATGCGCCCAACGCAAGCGCATCGCCTCCGCCTCGGGAGGACCCTACCTATAAGAAGGTGCGGGACGCCGAATGCCCCCGCATCCGACGCCCCAGGCCCTCCCGGAGGAGACGGAGGGGTTCGACCGCACCCCCGTCTCCGTGCTCGACTGAGCACCGCTGTGCCCCTCGCCTGCCACGGCACCCGCAAGGGCGGCGCTTAGGGCGGGGGTCCACCTCTCGACGCACGGTCAACGACCGCGCGCCGATCCCCAGACTCCAGGGAGAGGACCATCGGTCCGGGGAATCCATCTCCCACAATCTCTCCAATCAAGCCCCACCCCAAATGGAGAGGGAATCAGAGTGGGGCTTGCTCCTCCTGCGTCGCGTCCTCATTTGGCGCGCTGCCAGCGGGAGCAGTGCTCAAATCCCTATAGGGGATATGGCCTTGGTCCCACGCTGGTGGCCAGCGCGCCCCACCTCGTGAGCCCCCCCAATAAGAGGGGCTGTCCATCTCCTGTCCTCGTCCAGTTCCGCGCGCTGCCAGCGGGAGCAGGGTCTAAACACACCCTGGTCCAACGCTGGAAGACAGCGCGCCCCTATCTCGTCACGTCCGGTGTTGCGTGTCGGGAGCCTCGCGGCACCCCGACACGCCTGTCCCTCACTGCGGCCTTCGGGCTCCGCTCCGCCCATACGCCCCATCCGCTGTGCCCTCTGCTGACCCCTTCAGAGGGACACGCGGAGGGGCCCACCTCGCCGGGTTATCAGCTACCCGTCAGCAACCCCTCCGGGACCGAAAGGTCAACCAGGAGATGTTGCTGACGGGTACCCAGGGTGCACCACGTGGAGGTTCCCCGGCATAGCACCCCTCGTGCCCCACCCCTGCACAATGGAAAACTTAAGAGACGCAAATGGAGACGCCATCATTCTGGCAACCCACTTAGCAACCCTAAAAGTAAAAAAAAACTAAAGTTTTTTAACAATTTTTTTTAACATTACTTATTAAAAAACTTACTCTTTTTTGTAATTTACATTTGACGGTACTTTTACCCCAAAGTTAAATAACAAATACAAGGATCATTCAAAAACATATCCAGCGGATAAAAACCTAAAAACTGATATGAAAAGATAACTTTTACATCCCCTCGTTTATATTTGTTTACTAACAAAAAGTACTCGCAGATACTAAAAAAGAACAAGTCCTTAAAGTCTACCTCATTCCCAAAAAACTTACATTAGCCGATACGACTTTGACATAATAATAAAGGTGAGGTAACTTTTGTATTATTTCTCTTTCACACTTTAGCTTCTTATTTGTGTTCGTGCGCACTCGTCTAAACTTTGTTGATTAGTTTTCAAGAAGTTGCCGAGATGAAGTGATTCTGTCTTATACTGCGTACCTGCTGATAAATAATTCGAAGCGGGAAGGTAAATAGAAAAGCTACTTAAAATTCATTCAGTCACGCCGTTCCGCAATCCATTTTTAGTTTAGGAAGTTGAAATAAATTGGATGCTTCCATTACGGTGTAATTAAATTTTAAAATGATTTATTAAGCCTTTTGGTTTATCTTAGGCTGGGAGGGTTTACAAATGTTTGGATAGAATAAGTTATGGATCAGATATTAGATAATTTCACGGAAGTTTCGAAGCGTGTGGACTTTTACCAGAGGTGGTAGGAATAACTTTTCTGCGAGTGTCTGATTCTGGTTCTAGTTCTGGTTGGGTACCCAGGGTACCCAACCAGGTGATACTCGACCAGACGGAGCAAAGCATGAAAGGATGAGCAAAGTAGTCAGCCAGTAGTAGAAATTTCTGGGTGTCTTAATATCAGATGTTTGAGGACAACAAGCGCATTGTGTTTCAAAGTTCTGTGTACCAAGTTCAGGTTGTAGTATACAAAAAATAGTGTTTGAGTGTGTGAGCATTGTTAACTAAGTATACATTTATTGGCAAAAGATAAAAGTAGTTCAGAATCGCACTTACTTGATACTAAAAGTATAATATCCAAATACGAGGACCCAAACAAAAAGAAACTCACTCGTAAGAACTTCGTAGGCAACAATGCTCGGGGCAAAAACCGATCCCCTTTAGGTGACTTAGCTATTTGTTACACTATGGTCCATGAAAATGATCTAGCAAAGTCGTTTTGTGGAGAGACACGGGATGACAACCCGCTAATCCCTTGGGCTATGCATAATTCCAACTCGAAACATTAAGTGCTTCGGAGGATTAGCAGCGGTTTATTCAAGGCTTGCAACTTTGGGCAGCCCTGAAAATATTTAGTGAGCACGCGATCAGAACATTCCGTCAACTTTGCGGTTTACCTGAGTTCGGAGTCAGAATAGATGACGGCTTTTTAATACAAGTGGCAAATTGACTGCGGACTTCGTTATAAGTCAGCAAGTTAATACCTGCTACTTAAGCGTTAGAACTCGTCGAAGCAAAGCGTATAGTGATGAGTAAATCTCATTGAGAGAGAATCATTTTTTTTATTTATAGAAGCAAACCTTCCAGCATCTACTCCTAATCAATGGGACAAACAAACAAAAGCTGGCGCACTAATACCCCTGCACTACTATTCTCTTTATCACTGGTAGCATGGATACACACAGATATACCAGACAAGCGTCCAAGACCCGAGAACAAAATGTATGGTTACACAAAGTTTGCCCCGGCTGGGTATCGAAACCGGAGCCCCTTGCTTTGCAGGTAGGGTCACTGTCAGCTTAGCCATGGACCCGTCAACAACAACGTAAACAGGAACATAACAACAGGTGAGATTGTCATGTTCCTTTTTAAAGATAGCATTCAAACGCAAGCGCAATAAAACAGCATACATAATAGGGATGTTGACTCCATTTTTTTAATGATGTCAATCAATTCGTTTCCTCATGAGAATTCGTTTTCTACATTTAAAAAACTGGCTAGAAACGTCAGAAATGAGAGCCAAAGTCGGGCGTATATTCTGAGCGTTATAACGACCCATACAACGCGTGACGTCATATATTCAACGCGGCCCGTAAAGTTGCAAAAAAACTGGAATTTTGTTGATTTTGGTCGTGAAAAACTGCGTTTATATTATATAATGTAATATTAAGCGTTTTTATATTTTTGCGTATGTTAGTCTGTAAGATATTTATTTTATGAGTCTCTGATGCTTTAATTAAAGGAATTATTATTGTAATTGGGTTGTGAGATAGTTTCTTAGAAGGGTTCACTCTGTCACACCTGTAAAAATATAACGCTGGTACCCTAAAGAGCTCCCAAAGTGAATTGAACCGTGACTTTGAGTGACCGTTGATAATTTAAACTTAATATAAACTTTGGAATACGGCCATTTCTAGTGGAGCGTCTAATTTTGTGTTTGAGTTGTGATCCTCCCACCCTCTCGTATCTTCAAGCGATGGATAACTTTACAGTGGGTGCCATTCCGAGCCGATCTCTCACAGAGTGACTTATCGGTAAGTTTAAGAGCGATATATCAAAGTAATCGCTTTAATTTCTCATCTCCCAGTTGGGGAGAGCTAAGCTATGCTTATTTCTCGAATATATAGTGTGCTAGTTTAGTTAGCAAGTAGATAACAAGATTTAAGGCAGAACAGCGTAACTTCATGTGTTTTGCTAATGTCTTTGAGTATAACTTGCAGTAATACGTATAGTAAGATCAAGTTAAGGTGCGGATCATAGCTCTACCTTGAAGAGAATTTGACGAGATGGCATTCGTAATAGCTGAACAGCTTAGGGAGCTAAATGTAAAACAAAACGCCAATGAAGTTTTTGGATCACAAAGGCGTATGTCGATACGAATGTCGGTTCGTGGACAGCTTTTATTTCATGTTACGGACAACATTTCGACGTTCAAATTCGTAAAAGAGATATTTCGGCTTACCTACACATGTAACCGTATTCAAAGTTTTCTTCTATAGGCCTCGAGAGAGGCATCAATAAACTGTCTAGCGCCAATGTAATGCCTACAAACGTTTTTCTCTGTAGGCACAAAATTCGATCACAAAATAAGTTTTATTTTTTCTGTCATGTATTTCTTGTTACATTTAAGGCCTATAAAACGTGGACTTAGAAAGGAAACTGAAGGAATAGCTATACCTGGCTATAAAAGGACGTACAGTAATGTACACTAAACTGCCATATGTTATTTTATTTCGAGATTAGCTGCTGCCCGGGGTTTCACCCGTGGTGTGATATGGGATATCATGGTTTTTATTTTTTTGTGCAGAACCCTAATTCTTTTTCTAAAATAAAAGTAGTTTAAGTTACTCCTTATAACATCAGCTATCTGCCAGTGAAAGTCCCGTCAAAATCGGGCCAGCCGTTTCGGAGATTACCCGGAACAAACAGACAGACGGACAAACATTTTAAAAATGGTTGTTTTGTTATAGGTACCGTATAAACTTTCATATGCATTTGGTAAAAAGCTGTCATTTTGATATTACAAACATACACGTCAGTTTTATTTATTTGTATAGAGAGTACGTACGCAGAGTATTTTTTCGCTTCGTAATAATACTTGTAGGTATTTAGATAAAAGGTAATAAATATTTATTGATGTGGGTTGAGTAGCAAAGAAAAATTACAAAGAGCTGAGCTGCCTTTAGGATTTCGAGTGGATAATAGGAAGGTTTGCAATCCTTTTTGTTTTCATCGGCCTATAATAACCTTTATTAACAGCGAACGTATAAATACTACATCTAATCTAGCTATAAAAACAATTGGATACTCACAGACTTCACGAGCAAAGCGGTTATCCACTGTTTATTAGTAAAACTCTGAGGCATTAGGTATTAAAGTCTCATAAGCACTATTTCCAGGCAAATGTATTGCTCGTCTTAATTAATAATATTTAAAAAAATCTTACCTCCTCTAACTTCGCAGACGAGTACCAGCTCGTTGCCTTCCTCCAAAGGGCCGACCACGCCCGACACGTCGCGACCCGACTTGTCGTACAAGATCAGCTGATGTGACGGAACTGAAACAAACAAACAGAATTTAAAATACCATGTTTAATAATAGATACAAACAGTACACTAGGTATTTTTTACCTCTTACGCTCCCATTGCTGGGATACCGGCCTTCTCTCAGAGAAAGAGGGTATGGGCCATAATCCACCACGCGGGCCGAGTGCGGCTTGGTAGATGTCACATGTCCTCGAATTGTGATATTGTTACAGGCACTCCTTATTAATAAAATAATATTAAATAAAAAAAAGCAAAAAAATAAAGAGAAAGAAATGTACCTAACAGTAAAAGGATATTGTCGAAAAAGTTGACTTTCAACCTGTAATCATAGAGCATATAGTCGCTAAACTTGAACTAAATTACTCCCTGAGAAATGGAGCATGTGCTTCTGAGAAATATAAAAGGAAGTTATTAATAGATTCGAAGTTACACCCCTCTGCAGGGTATTATATTTATATTGTAATTTAAATTTCCATTGTAAAATTAGACTTGCATAATGAGTAGCTTTTGCCCGCGGTTTCACCCGGGTTCCCACAGGAACCGTGAATTATTCTGGGATACCTACGCAAAAAAAAATGCGGACAATATAAGAACCTCTTTATATTTTGCAGTCGGTTAAAAACTACGCTGATAGAATAATTTACTCTATGCTCATCAGCCGTACTATAATAAATGCGAAAGTGTGTTTGTATGTTTGTTGATTTGTCCTTCTTTCACGCAGCAACGGATCGACGTAATTTTTGGCGCAGATATAGTTTATGGTTCCGAAAAAACGCATGGTTCCTGTTAGAATTCGGGTCAAGAAGCTAGTATTACATAAACAAATGTTCAATTTCAACATTCTTTTTCATCTTTATTCTAACATTGCGACCTTGATGGAAGCGGGAGACAATAATGCAAAAATAATAGTCTTAAATCATCCCCGATGGGAACATCAAGAAAAGTAACGGTTAGTACTGCTCTTTATTCTGTGGTGATGGTCATAACACTGAACATTATGAGGCTATAAGATGGGAAGGGACAATACTCATTATGCAGAAGCCAATGTTAAAGTCAGTGAAGAAGCGAGGTGGGTGGGATTCAAGGCTTCTTTTAGAATTATTTTTTATAGAGAAATATGTACAGGAAATTTCTTTGAAACAGCTTGTCATGCAGTCGAGTTCCGCGGTATCTTTTGAGATGTAATGTTCCTATGCCTGGAAACTGGGGCGAGCAATCGTTAGTAAGCGGAAATAACCTTCGGAAAAGCCGGAAATCCCAGTGCAGGGGGCCTGTGAAGGAGATGGAATGAACACCCAAAAACACAACACAAACATCCAAGACCCGAGAACAAACTTTATGCTCACCGCACATAATCTGCCCCGACCGGCAATCGAACCTCGGACCCCTTATTTTGCACGCAGGGTTACCAACTTAGCCATGGAATACGAACGACGAAGAGCCATTGAATTCTCCATTATACCTACGAGTACCCATTTCTTCCACAAACACCATGTTTACTATCGTAGAGCCAATTGAATAATGCAGTGTAACGTGTCAACACAATAGAGGGCCGCCATTTTGGCCGGGGTGGGTTTGTATGACAAAAACATTACGTTTTGAGGGTAGTGGTAGGGTCCTGGTAGTATAGAAATAGTTGTTGAGATCTGATCCGAGTTGATGTAGATCACTATTTCATCTGATCTTAATAAAATTGTGGTTAAATATGCAGAAAAGAATTTTCAAATACATTTGCCGTGGTATGCTGGTAGGAGCACTGGCAACAAATTTTCAACTTGAAAGTGATAATTGCTGACTTTAAAATCTTAATCTTAAAGCAATTTCGTCTATCATTAATAATAATTATCTCTATTCTATTTAAAGGATAATTAAAACAAATCAACAAACACTTTAAAATCCTTCACTAAAAACCCAACTTGGGTGTTCACATGTTACACCAAACCCGTTCCAGACCTTTTGCAATCACACCATAGCAAACGTCACTAATTACGGTAGAACAAACGAAGCAATAGTTTCGAGTAAAGGTCTCACCACTGAGCGAATTACGACCTCGGTATTGGTAACAAAAGTAACCTCAACATGCCTCAATTCAGCCCGAAATTTTTCAAGTTCAGGGTGGGTACTGCAATGCGATTAGTACGAAAGTAATCATAGCCAGTCTGGATAGATTATAGGTAATATGCCTGCGAACAGTGATGAGTAATTAAAAATTGTTTCTTGTCCATCTGGTTTTCATCTACCTCCGACGCAGTCCGAAATCATGCTCATAACATTGCCTACTGTATACTAATGGTCTGTGATCTGTCGAAGCGTCATCAAAAAATTTTATTTTTATAAAATTACATGGAAATATAATTTTCTGATTTATTAATTTATCTGTAGATGGAGCGAAAATGATTGCTAGAGAAAAGTAAGTGAGTTAACTGCTGAAAGAAAACAAATAATGCATGAGAAATATAAAAATCCGTGTTAGCAGTTATAATATAACTCAGTTGCTAAAATGACTAAGGGTCGTAATCCATTTAATGCCTTGGCACAAAAAAAACAGAAACAAATCATAAATCAATTTTGATAACTGTCTTTATACCTACAAACTACAATTTCACAATATTTACTGAACGAACTAAGAACTAATAACAGCCGCGATCTTAATTTCACTGAATTTTTTTTGATGTATAATTGAGTTAAGGCAATGCCGAGTCGTAAAGTGGGCGATGACCTTATGACGCCCATTTGCATGTTGACCAAATTACGGGCACGCAATTGGTAATAAAAGTAATAGGTTAATTTAATGAAAATAATGTTCTTCGTTCGTTCAGACTGTTTCGAATCAATGCCAATGTAGAGACAGATTTTGTTGCTCGCTCAGACCCACGAAATCGGTCTCTAGGGATGACTGGTGAACAAATTACTTCGGCTATGTTATTGTCGTTAGTGAAGATGAAAGTGGTTTAAAATATAAACAAGCTTAGGAAAAGTTTAGTCGGTGTTTATTATCCATTCTTCTTTTGTTTGGCCAAGTGATCACACTAAACGCCCGAAAAAGGTGATCGTCTGTTTTTGAAACCACAATAACATACTGATTAAATCTTACAAGTGACAATATTATCACTCAAAGCAATCTCTTCCCTATTCTTCTAAGTTTTTATTTTCAAAACAAAAAAGAAATATAAATATTTATTTCATTAAATTTTTGCCTTCGCAGACGATCCAGTATCCACTTTAAAAAGTTTTCCCCGGCCGGGAATCGAAGGGGTTCCTTTTTTGTGGGCAGGGTTCCTTTTTAACTCTAGCTCTGGTAGCATTTCTGTAGTTTCATGAATTTACAGATTTACATACGAATCAAACAAATATAATTTTGTTTGATATCGGCAATACATTTACGAAAGAAAATATCATAACCGAAGTGTGAACCATTTATTCCGCAGTGGCGGTCGGGGTCGGCTTGGTCACCAAGCTAGTTAGTAGTCATTACAAACCTGCACCAAGTCGTTCCTCTAGGCGTCGAAACAACAACCAATTTCAAGGCAAATTTCATAGACGGCTATTAAACAGAGGCCGTTGTTGGCCTTTCGATGCTCACGACTCGAAACCAATTTGCGTTCAGCTCATTGTTGTGGTTAATTAATTTGATTTGTTTATGCAAAGGTCTAGTGCTTCAGATTGTAGTATCACTAAATATGGTAATTTGTGCTTCGAATCAGTTATAATAATATTTTTGATTGCTTTTCGGTTTGGAGAG
This sequence comes from Crocallis elinguaria, assembly GCA_907269065.1. Taxonomy (NCBI): domain Eukaryota; kingdom Metazoa; phylum Arthropoda; class Insecta; order Lepidoptera; family Geometridae; genus Crocallis; species Crocallis elinguaria. The sequence continues at coordinate 7,443,723 of OU026065.1, read as the reverse complement.
AAAACTGACAAATTGATGGAATAAAAAGAAACTATTTAGTCATTTATATTGGATATTGAATGATAATTTTAATAAATTATTTATTTTTAATCGATTGATAATAGTAGATTACTATAAGGGTGATGATAAAGGTGATATGATGACATCGACTGCACCCGCAGACCAGACAACCTAGACGCCGCATGATCCTTGTTTTGCATGAGAACGCAATCTTTAAATGTTGGTAGACGCCGCATTATCGAAGTTTTGCTTGAGGACACAATCGTCAAAATATGTTGGCAGAGGATGAGCGAAGACGGCGTGTTGTGATTGGTCAGTTTATAACTCATACATCAGACGAGCGAAGACAGCGTGTTTTGATTGGTTCGACTGGGCGACGTTAAGCAATGATAATGCTTAACCGTGACGAGCAGGGGAGCCCGGCTAAGAGGAGTCTATAGGTTTACTGGTCTGTGACTGCACCGCAGTTTTTAAATCGAGGTTAAAAAACTGTTCGGAAATAAGTATTCATATAAATGAAGAATTCATACAATATAAATTAATGTAATTGGATATCATTAATATCTTTCGCTTCAATATTAATCTGCGTGGGTGCTTGTAAAAATTTATTATAACGTGACAATTATCAATAAATGTATATGTCTAGCGTGGCATGACCATCAGAACCTGTTCAACAATAGAGTACGTAACGTTCTATCGTACGATACGCGTTATCGTTTGATGCGGTGATAAATCTCAAAGAACGAGACTACGTTGGAATTATTGCTTCTGAATAATGCATTAACGACGTAGGTTGTAAAACTGCGTTGTGGTTTGTTGGCTGTCGATAGCGCGCACCGGACGGTTGCAAATTTGCGTATTTCTAGGTACAGGTGGAAAAACAACGCTTACATAAAAATATTTATTTATGAGCGTTTAACGCCTCTCACGGCTTCATGCAAACTTTCAAATCCAAAATCTCCGAAACGATCTGATTTTAGTGAAACTTTATACTCACTTAACAATATACAAAGGCCTAAAATGTTGGTAGAGAACCTTTTTTCTACTATTTTTTGTAAAAAACGAATTTTAGTTTATTTTTATATGGAAAACTTAATATCGTTCTAATTGAGTTTTATTACTCGAAAATGTTATTTATCTACTATTTAAACTTATATATTATGTTCACGTTCATAAAATTTCATTAAAACCAGTTCATTGATATCGGAGATATGGAATTTGGACTTAAAATTGTGTATGAAAAGCCAAGAGATGTAGAAGGTCGTAAAAATTAAAATATGTGTTTCAACAAAGTGTACTTATTATACTAGGTGGGACTGTAGATACATTTTGCTGAAACGTTATAGTTATCCTATGCAAGAATGGCTAAGCCAGCTGTCTCTACAGATCACTCCGCTAATGGTTATTTTACGCTACCCGTATAGTAGTTGCAATGATTTTTCTAAAGAAAAGAGAGCCACGGTCATGGTAAGAAGAAGAGTAAGAATTGTAATGAAAAACTTGATGGTAGGTAAATTACATAGGTTGATTATTGTAATCTTAATTTTTATATGTTTGGCACTAGGTTTTTCACTGTAAAAGTGTAGACCTATCTACGAAGCAAGAAAATCAAATTAAATTACTTAATAAAATTGCCACTTGCGATAACAGGCACATATTATAATAAAATTAAAATGGTAATCTCCTTTCATTATCCATTTATCAGACACAAGTAATAGTAAAATATTTAAACTTCAATTTATTGCAAATATCAAAATCGTAGCGGGGGTCACTTGTTATTAAAATGTCTCATCCAAAATCAAATTACAAAAAAAAGCTCAAAGTAAAATTATGTTATCGTTTTTAATAATGAGAATATCTCAATTTTCATGATGGGGCTTAACTACTACTGTGTAGGACAAGTTTAGTATAATAAATTTGATTTAGCTTAAGAAATTTTATTAAAATGATGTCGAGAAATTTAAAACATAGACACTGGCCCAGTGTGGATCGCATGTTTCAGATTCTCGTTTTGGACGATAAAAGACATTACGTGCTACAACAATGTAAATCCATAATAACCGTTTTCCACCCGACTGTACGCAAATAAGCGCCAGTTTATTGCTAGTTCACGTTCAGAGTACACTATAGAATTTACGGCATTTCTACACTCCTTAATATTATCCGAGAATTTGTACATACGGTTCGGGCTATAACTTAAAACCGAGTCTGCATTTACGACATCCGATTTTCAAGACGAATCCCGCTCCGATGGACTATTCGTTTCTTGCCTTAAGCTGCCATAAAATCACGTTGTATTTTTATGTTTCTAGATAGTTGAACGGTGAATGTCCTTAGATTTAAATTTATTAAGAGAGAATCGATGTTTATTTTCCTTCAAGCTCGTGAATCACTTTTATTATAAAGTATAACGATACAAAAAAATGTTCCATACTAACCCTGCATTCCTTTTCATCCAAATTGTTAATCCTTTTTTTATAAAGGACAGCGCTGTTGGTCAAAATTACCTTGACAATCTTACCTAATTATATGGAGCATAGAAAGTTCCAGCCCTAAGTTATTTAGACAACTATCTAGGTGTGTTATGAACATTAAAACGGACATTAACACAATGTTGTTTGACCCGCAAGTACATCAAACCAGAGTGACATGGTCTCTACTGACTCTGTTCTCACACTGACTTTATGGCTTTAAATTATATGGTCAGCTTTTCCACCTAATAGTTAACGCCACATCTGCCTATAACAATCGATGTGGGTAAGATATTATCAGTTTTAGTTCTCATACGCTCAGTAAGATTATTAAAGCTATAGTGACCTCTAACTAAGAACACGAGCCTGTTGTGTATTAGACTATGAAGGAAGGTCTAGGAAGGTTTAATCAAAATAAAGTGAACAGGTCAAATGAAAACATGATACTAGTCAGCTCTAAACCCTCGCTGGCTCTAGCGATTTATTAAAACGACACAAGTGCCAGGTAACGTCTTAAATTTTAATGAACACATTTATTGGAGCACCCGAGCGTTCATATACCAAAATAATGATGAGAATAATTTACATTGAAGACTCGGCGACGCGTTAACACTTATTTAGCCAACGAGACACGGCGTTCTACTTCAAAATCGTTTCATTTCTTATTATGAGAAAACGATCGATATACGCTCAGCTGCTCGCAGCTAACTTGTTTCATTAAATTCAAATTTCGTGTTGTACTTATTAATTCAGGCGAACGTTCCCCGCGCACGTCGAGTCGCGACTATGCCAATGCTTTTTATATTCCCCTCGTCTCCAAATCGAGACGCAGAACTTTCTGAGAAGCCTCCCCAAAAGGGTTTCGGTATACCGGATCCGAATAATTGGCAAGTTTTGTTCTGAAGCTCCGGCTATACCAAGTTCCATCGTCAGTAATTACGTTAGACACCAGTCGGAAACATTGTAACTTAATTTTTGATTCGGAAACTCAATTCCGCCTCAAATTGATGTTTGTTAGGTAATGAAAAATTACTTTCGTGAAATAGTCTGATTGAACAACGGTAAAGCTAACAGCTAAGCCGTTTGTATTATAACAATTAAGTTTCGCAAGTTCATGTAAAGCAATAAAGTTCTCTACATAATCACGTTTCTCGAAGTTGAAACTTAAGCATGTACGGGAGCTTGGAACTCGCACGAAATATGAACGTCACAAGATACTTCGCCTGCGAACTAATTTTTGTAAGATAACATTATAAGTGGAGCCTAATTAGCATGTCAGCAAGAATTTAAACTTCTACTGTAGCTATTTCGTATAGGGTGCAAACCATTTCTTTAATCAAGTGTTACGTAGCTAAGTTGGTAGTAACCCGGGCTTCAAAACGATTCCGGGTTTGATTCCCGGCCGGGGTAGATTTTGTGTGGTGAGCATAAAATTAATTCTCAGGTCTGGGATGTTTGTGTTGTATATCTGTTTGTGTCTATGCCACCTGCAACACAGGAAATGCCAGTGCAGAAGTGTATAAGCGTAAATAAGCGCAAAAAAGTAGGTTGAAGAAATGATACACATATTTTTAATAATAGACAATGATACTGGGCTAAGCTAGTCGTACACTTGTCAGTAACAAGCTTTTAAATGAAGTAATTGATATTCCTAGAATTTAAATTGGAAAGCCCGCTGTGAGAACGGTGCTTGTCTACCTGAAAGTTTCTAAGTACATAAACCATTATGATTTAACAACAGGTTAAGTCACTGAATTACGGGTAAAAAATAGTTACTGTAATGTCTAGTTTCTTATCCCAGTTAACGACAGCAAATGGCGAGGCACGGGGCGATGACTTACGATTACACGCTGCAACCCTCACTTAACCGTTACATATAGCCTCACTTAACTCAAACCCGGCCGGGGAAGAATTACCGCGGAAGTGCGCCGCAGGTCGCTGACTTGCCCCAGCACGGTCTCGTTACACCGCCATCCTTATAAACTCCACCACTCGTACAAAACCGTACTTGCATACAAATATAGAGCGAGTGTGGCCAAACGTCAACTTGTTTAACTTTCAATCTGCTGCGCCAGACATTGAACCCCAGCTCTACACCACACCGATAACTTATATCAAGGTATGTCCGGATTTACGACACTGATTCCAAACATTCAAGGAATATATTGTGAGGAAACTCGCATAGTTAAAAACCACAAAATATGCGGACATTTGACATCCACCAAGCCGAACTGGGCCCGCATGGTGATTATGGCCCATACTGTCTGTCTCAGAAGGCTTGTATTCCAGCAGTGGGAGTGTTCATCATTATTCATTATCAGCCTCTTACGCTCCTACTGCTTGGATACCAGCCTTCTCTCAGAGAGAGAGAGAGAGTTATGGGTCATAATCCACCACGCGGGCCCAGCGCGGCTTAGTGGATGTCACATGTCCTCGAATTTTGTGGTTCTTTAACATGTCGGTTTCCTCACGATGTTTTCTTTCACCGTTTTAGAGCGAGTGTGAATAATAAGCACATAGCTTGATATAAGTCATTGGTGCGGACCGAGTCGAGATTTGAACTATGGTGCGTCGGATTGAAAGTCGAACAAGTTCCCGCTCAGCCACACTCGCTCTTGGTGTGTGTGAGAGTGGGAGTATAATGGGTAATAATGATATAAATAGCTCTGCACTGAAATGTGAAGAGGAAAAACGAGTACAGTAAACATACGAGCAGAGTGCGGCCTGCGGGAAGCTCATAATTAATGCAATTAAACAGGATTAAATTGCTTAAATTCCGAAATGATAAAATTGTAACGATCAGCGGTCATCATTGCAATGCTTCGTGTTATTAACGTATTGCAATTAATTATGAATTCCTTTTGTTCCACGGACATTTCAAAACAAATGCAGTGTTAACCGAACTGGTATTTAAAAATGGAGCTCGTTTATAATTTAAAATGTGCGACAAACACATGTGTATAATGTAGGCAGGGGCGTATTTACCATAGGGCCAAAAGGGCCATGGCCCGGGGCGGCAGGCTGCGAGGGGCGGTGCAAGCCGCGCCTCGCAAGAAGAAATTTTAAAATGCCTACTTACCAGCGTTAAACGGTTGAATTCTTAGTTAAACTGTGTCTTGTCTCAATAGATTCAGTTTAAAATTGTCAAAGAACAACAAAGACAACACAGACAACATATAGTTAAACTAACCCACCGTTTAACAGTTAATCTCATAAGGTGGTTGTGGGGGCTGTAGGTTTGATAGATCAAGACGCGGGGCTGTCGTATATACTGAGCGGCGCGCCGCGTTGCCGGCGTCGGCGGGGCTTACAGGCCCAGGGCGCTGAATACTATAATACGCCACTGAATGTAGGCATAATAAATTCTCTGGGAGGCTCTAGCGGCTCAGCAATAGGGCACTGGAGTTAATAAAAGTCACTTTGTAAGTCAATGTTGCCTTTTCACCCTGTTTATGCGATGCCTTTTCGATACGAGAGCGATTCCATTTAAGGCACTTAATTTCTTTCCCATTGAAGAAAGGTTCACGTTTGACCGCAATCTCACCTGATGGTAACCGATGCTGATAACGAGACGAGCTAGTCGTTTATCTGATGGTAAGCATAATGCCGGCCCATAACAATTGCAGTGCCACTCAGAAGTTTCAAACGCAAAGGCCTGGGTGGCACTGGATTGCGCTAGTTACCCTGATACATTAGGTATTAAGTCTCACTCACTGGCTACTTTGCTCATAAAACCGGAACACAGTAATGCTTGCACATTACTGCTTGGCGGCTATTTACGAGGAAAGCGGTGGGACCAATCCAGACGGACACTCGCAGACGGGTTAGTGCTACCACCTATATAATTATCTATTTTATTTAACCGACATTTTATTTTGCGATTTTATTTTCATTTCTAAGATAGTATGTACATGTTATTATGTATTATAATACCTACTGTAATTGACGTATTATTTACCAATTATGAATAAATGATTATGATTATTTTAGCAGTAATTATTCGAAATACAGCATTTATAAATCCCATGAGTTAAAATGACAACAAAACTGGGACATATTTTAGTTAAAATGAATCCACGTGGGTATGACAGATTGGGAACGGAGTTGAATAAATTCCATTTATTTTGCTATCGTCCATACTGTGTGATCGATATAATCCTCAGAGGTATTCGATGAAATATAGGCAAATTAGGGAACAACAAACATGTTTTCGGTCGGCACATAAATAACGACAAATTGCTGGGTACATTTATAGGGCGTAGGCTCCCGAACTTTTTCGTGCATGGCCCTCTTTTCATGTATAACATTAACATTACACTACAATTGCTTTACAATTTGAGTGTATATGAACACTTATTATTTATTTTACCCTACAAATCAGACCAGCGAGGTGCGGCGATTATTATACACTAGCTGCTGCCCGCGGTTACACCCGCGTGGTGATTTCGGATTTCATGGGTTTTATTTTTTTGCGCTGAACCCTAATTCTTTTTCTAAAATTAAAGTAGCCTAAGTTACTCCTTGTAACATCAGCTTCTGCCAGTGAAAGTTCCGTCAAAATCGGTCCAGCCGTTTGGGAGATTACCCGGAACAAACAGACAACCAGACAAAAATTAAAAAAACAGTTGTTTTGTTATAGTTACCGTATATACATACTTTCATGTGCATTTAGTAAAAAGCTGTTATTTCGATATTACAAACAGACACTTCAATTTTATTTAGTTGTACAGTAGATAATTATGCACATAGCAATTGTCACATTTTTATCGGACTCTGATTGATGGTTTTTTCTCTTTACATATTTTTAATCACAGAATTTATGCGTAATATTTTATTTATTAGCTTGTATACGATATGTAACTGTTATATACTAATGTTAAAGCATTATTTTTTTTAGTAATTTTAGATATTTATTAAGTTTATATCTGTCTAATATACGGAACAAGATAAATTTAATATGAATAAAATACAATAGATTAATTAATATAGTAAAAACGTTTTTTTTACATTTAGATTATCTCTACCTAGGCTCCAATACTAGGCTGTGTTTAAATTGTTGCAAAAAAAATGCCAACTAGACGATTCGTAAGTATTTTATTTACTATCCTCTTTTCCCCCTAACGTGACCCGTCCTTGCCCCAAAAGTATCCGCTCTTTGAGAACCACTGATTTAGGTGTAAGAGGGGTAGCGGGCCGTCCGCGTCGGCTAGAAAGCACCTCCACTCCAATGTGATATCGCAGTACATTATTGTAATAACAGCACTTGGAGGCTTCTTTGACGGGCAGAGCTCGTGTGTAACCTCTCATTTTCCTTACCGAAATTCAAAGGAGCTCTAACAAAGCTTTGTTTTGCATCGCTCGCTCCACGAAAGCCGCTGAAAGGCTGGCTTTTTAGATAAGGTTCTCTTATAAATTTTCAGCGTAGAGCAGACATTTTGCGCTAAAGTTTTTCACTGCGGGAATGCGAACAGCTGCCACGATTCCCATTCTAGTTTGGAGGGTCGACATTTTGTGGCCGAGTTATTTGCGAAAACCGTTCTACTCGTTATGGAGCCAATTATATTTTTGAGTGTACGTAATTGAAAATGTAAATGTACTTGGCTTCGTTGGAAAGGCTTCATTTCGCGCTTAACCGGACTTAATGTCGTAACGACGTAGCTACTAAGACTACATGGCAATACTGAATGCCGGTAAAAGCATTTTAATAGAAATGTACATTTTAATATACATTTTTAAAAGCAAATCCTAATTTTTGTTGATGTGGAGCAAATCGCGACTTAAAAAAACGCCTTTCGTGTTTTAGTAATGGCCTCTACTTCCCGTATTTTTTTTGCTATTTTTTTAATAAATAGTAGGTAGTATAGTTTTTATTGTAGCTTGCAATTATAAAGTTTATCTTTTTATTTGTGTTCCTTTGATGCGATTTATGTATAATTTAGTTGCTTAAGTACGAATAAAAAAAATCACCTATATTAAACGGTACCTATATCTACATTGATTTAGTTGTTTGATTAAATATCAACAAGTGTATTCATCAACTATTGAAGTAATTAAAATATTTTCAGACCACAATTTATTCAGACCATAGTTGCTAAAATAATTTATAACTCTAAACTCCAGTTATAAACCGAAAATAAAAAGTCATTGTTTTGTTTTGTGGTTTTTGAATAATATTTACTTAAATTTGTAAAACTTTTCTTATTTATAATAGTCGTATTGCCTCGCTTTCAGTCTTTTATTAGTTTTAAAACATTACAGAGCAGCTGTTCTATTATACTTGAATATTTTTAACCGAATTCCAAAAAAGAAGGAGGTTCTCGATTCGTTTATTTTTATGTTTGTTACCTTAGATATCCGTCAAAAACCCGATTTGGAAAATTCTTTTTTTATTTGACCTTGACTTTTTTTAGTTTCATCAAAATCGGTTCAGTAGTTTGTCATTGAAGTCTGTTACTCGCTTTTTTAATGCAGTTTTTAAATGTACACATTTAATGATAGTTGGTTAATAATAGTTACCTATATGTATCTACTATCTATACAGTGAGGCTGGCAGGAGGGCAGTGAACCTCATATTTAAAACGCAATCTGTGAGCTCCTTACGGATTACAAAACGAAAGGAATACGAAAGAGAATGCGTGACGGTGGTCTTATCGAGATCCAAGTCCCAGGACCAATACTGGCTGGTTTAATACAAACTGTTTCATAAATGTAATATTCATTTAAATCTTACATACTATTAGAACCTAATATTCAATGCTCTTGTTATTAATTATTTGATCATGTTTTATTACCATAATGTCACTTCAAAAATTCGTAATGAAAGTGTAGTCAACGAATGCCTTTGAATCTTTAGTTATTTTGTTACTGCTAGGATGTTAATTTACACTAGTATTGTACATGTTTGTATATTTTGTTATGTCTAAATAAAGATAATTTAAAATTGAATTGAATACTGGCTGGCTACATTACACCAGGGACAAGCAAAAACTCTTACCTATAACAGATAATCGTATCTGAAAGTTCCGTGTAGGAGAATTCTTGAAGTCGACTCGACAGCGGTAGACGCCTTCGTCGTCCAACTGAACCGTCTCTAACGTGAGAGCAGCTGGGCGGGCGATCGTCACAAAGTCCGCCCTAGGCCCAAAGGCGTTGGGATCTGACCACTGCAGAGCCTTGTTGAATGACCGCCCACGGACGTCGAAGCTGTGGACAAGAAGAGCTGTTAAAAATATAACTTTTTCGAACTTTATCAAAATTATATTATTTAAAATAATTTCTATCGAAGTGTCTCTTATGTGACACCGCTTTGCGTTAATAGCACCCAAGCTGTTAAGCTAAGGTTTATTGTGATAGAAAATTGTTTTGTTTTGAGAAACAAAAAATATGCGTGAAAACTTCGTCGTCTTGAAAACTTGCTAGTTTTAAAGACGTCAATTAATTGATATCTTCTAAGTAAGCGTGCTACATCGTCAACAGCATCGTCGCTTAACAGGTGAGATCGCGGTCAAACATAAACTTATATTAATAATAAAAAAATACTGATAAAAAGACGACCGAAGTACATGTTACTACATTACATGGCTGTGCTTATTCGAATCAGATTGACCAGTGTAGGAGCCATATAAAACAAACTTCACAACTGACGAATAAGTTTATCGGTGACTTATCAATAACTTAGTGCCGTACATTGGGCCACCGAACACGGGCACTAAAGGCCACCAGTGGCTGGATGCGGCCTCCAGTCGCAGCCACTGGTATCTACAAAATGGAAAAAATAGATGTTAGGGCGCTTAGGCTGACTATAGACGTCAGCAAGTGCCCCTTCTGTTCTCTCTCTGTTTTGTGCGGGCGGAAATAAGTCAACGTTTGTGGTCGACTGAGGGTGAAAGGCGAACCACAAACGTGGCCACCGCCTTTGCTTGAGGCTTGCTTGAGGTGGCGTGTGATATCGGCTTCTAGCCGCCTACGTGTTTGCGATCTATGTATATTAATATGCTTAAATCATTGATTAGGTTGTAGTAACTCGGTAGGTTAAATTTAATTTAATAAAAGTAGGAGTTAGTATTCCACAGTAAACTAAACTAAATACGAAGAAAAGGTGAACAATCTTACAAGCTTAATTACCGGGTATCGAACCTGGTAACTTAATAAATTCAAACTTGTAATTGAATCTTAATACTATACATCACGCAACAAAACAATATCAGAGTTACACAGTACAAGAGCTCTCGCACGATAGTATAATAATAAAAACGAAAGAATTTTGTGTGTGGAAAACCATTCCATTAAAACTATATTTTATGCAAGAGAGGTGAAATTACAAGGCTCACCGTATACTTTGAGAAATTGCTTAGTTAATTGCTATTTTATAGTTTCTCATTAAAGGGCGGAAGATGGATAATTGCTACCATAATAATAGCAATATTAAATACGCCGAGATTTTATAGCAACACTTACGAAGCGCGTTGAAAATTGCGCCGTACGAACAACAGTTAATAGTATTACTTCGCAGGGCTATTAAAGTTGTGTTTGCATATTATTGCTAAACAACCTTTAATTTTAGAGAATGAATAAACTCGAAACTCATTATTTAAATTTTGCTAATGAATTTTTGATACCTAAATTCACGACGAGCTTTTCGCTGTCTACAAAGTGTTAAGATTGCATTAAGTTTATAAAGTTCTGACTTCTATATGTCATTGAGTTACGATATTAGACACTTAAAAGTTATGAAATTGAGATTTAAAATTTTACTTATTGTCAGCCCTCGTAGTTGATAAATGCAAAAGTATGAGTAAAGATTTGTTGGTTTGATCTTCTTTCACACAGCAACGACGCAACGGGATGTTTGCATAGATATAGTTGCATAGTTACTTTTATCTTGGAAAAATGTAATGTTCCTGTGGGATCGCCACGTGGCTGAAACCGCGGGCAAAAGCTAGTAGTTCGAAAAACTTTTTTTATTTAATTATAGCCTTTGACTATTTCAAGTGATCTTAAATTACGAGGATGTGGCCAAAGTTTATGAAATACCTAAAATAGAATTAGCTATTAGGTGCATCTGCCGGAACAAAACGATAGGTGGACATTCACAGAATAATTCTACAACCTGGTAGATAGCATGGTATGGCATTCACGTAGCTTTCAAAACTGTATCAGTATAATAACATAGTAAAACTAACATTTTAACCAACTTAGTAACTGAATGTACTGTAGTGTTTGCGCTTCGAGAAATCTGAAGACAAGCTCCACACTAAATCTTTCCAGCTAAAGTTAGACAGAACTTATTTATTTGTACACTTCAGTTAGGGTACCGTACTTTAAAACAACAGTATTGAAGATCAATCAATTTCAGAGATATATTCTTAACTCACTCTTGATAGTGAAACATAACTAATAACGCTTGGCTTAGCTATTATTCAAACATAACAAGATACTCGTATCACGACACTGTATCAAGATACTCTGACACAGATAATGCATTTGGGGCGCCTTTATTAAAAACGAAGACGATACTAAAACCTTTTCCAAATATTTTGCTACAATCGGGTTAATTAAAAGCAAAGATGAGTTAGTTTAGACGAGAGTGAAAAGGATTCTTCTAGGCAAGCGTACTATATCGTCGACCACATTGCTAGATCGCGGTCAAACGAAAGTCTATTTCAAATTTAAAACTACTGCTAGCATACAAGACACAATAAAAATTACGAGTTATCGAAATTGTTAAAACTGCACACGGTCCATTAGCATCCTGATTCACTCATCACTTGACATATTGTTTGGTATCGAATTAAACCTCGTAAAGCGTTTCGATTTCTTATTCACTCATCAGTTAAACACATCATTTTTGGTGTCGAGTTATGCGTTGCGAAGGATTTATGTCAGTTTGGATATCTTGTCGTAAGTTTACGTACTGTTTAATAGTCAGAAGTGCGGATGTTCACTCTAACTTCAACTGTACAGTAAGTACACCTCAAACTTGTTAACCTAAGCATGGCTGTAAATTGCCAATGCAAATAAGCACGATAACTCGTGACCCCGATCAATGCAACTTGATCGAAACGTCGAGGTAAATATAAACCTGTGTTTTTATCGCGAATCGCGATTAAGTCCCGTTCTTAAAAATAAACAATGTATTCGAATCGCGAAAGTTTAAAAGTTACTATTGTTCAAGTGGTTCAACACTTTTGGTATTAGGTATGGTGGCGGGAACATCCAAGCTAGTTTGCAGTTCCGGGTCATTCCAAAGACATCGTAACATTGAGCTTGACAATCCCATCTATCGATCGTGCAATATTTGACAACCACGTGGGCTTTGCGGGACGCGAAAAGGTCTATTTCCGGTTCGTTCCATTTCTCGAATATCGCATTCATTACCTTTGGAAGAAGTTGCCAATCTGGGCGAGGTTTTTTTTTTTTTTTTTTTTTTTTTTTTTTTTTTTTTTTTTTTTTTTTTTTTTTTTTTTTTTTTTTGGCGAGACATGTGATCTGCATCAGCTGTGTTGCAATTGCTTGGTGGGTGATAAATTGTCATGTGAATATTGTATTGGTTAAAGATCGAGAATACCTTTTTGGCTATAAGATTCACCAATGCTTGTGACTTCGTACCGCCTTCGTTGCGAAGATATGACAGTACCGTCCTGATGTCGCATTGAATTAGTAGTGCACTCGATTGGAGGTAGTGACATTAATCTTGTAGGATTCTTATTATTGCAATCATTTCTTTCTGATTGCAATGAAGATTTGGTTCGGTCTGCAACCAAGCTCGTGAAAGTCTTGGTTGTTAAATTTGCCGCCCCATCCTATGTCGCTCGCATCTGTAGTTAGGTAATGTGATGGCTGAGGATGGTGTATGCAAGAACTGGTTGTGTAGTTTTCCACCCACCATTGACTGCAATGGTGGATACAGGAACTGTCCTGTAATGCCTTCGGGTTAAATATAGCAGCAAGTGCTCGGGACTTTATTAGTGTGTTCGCTTGTAAAGCGTTCGATAGTTTAGTCGTCCTCTTGGAACGACAAAAATCGCAAACTTGTCAGTTTTTGAAATTCTTTCAGTTTTGTTGTTTTCGATTTTATCCTTGCCGACAGTTCGTTTTTGAGTCTGTTTAGTGACCTCTCCGGTAATGATTTTTCTTTGTTTATCTTCCAACCCAGGTGTTCGAAAAAGCTAGTGGCAGTTGCCACGTGGCTCTGTAGTGTATGTGGGTTCTGATGGGCTAGAAATATCGCCGAGATACACTAATATTCGCAAGCCTTGTTCTCGAAGCTTTTGAGCTATCCAATTGCTTACAGAGGCAAATGTTCTTGGAGCCGAGCTGAGCTCGAATGGTATGCATGTCATCGTAAATTATGTCGTCGTAAATGAACCGAAGGAAGCATTGATGATTCGACGACATTGGAATATGAAAGTAGGCCTGATGAAGGCATATTTTGGCCGTCCAGTCTTCTTTTTGAAGGAAGTCTGGCACACGGTGAATCATCACCTGAAACCTGAGATTGTCGGTGGCGACATATTTGTTCAGGTTTTTCAAGTTGAAAATTGGTCTCATCGTACCGTCGCTTTGTAGTCTGAGAAACATCGACGATACAAAGCTTGGAGATTGTTTTGCAACTTTTATGACACCTTGAGTGTGCAACTATGCATATTGTGAATAACCCGCGTCATTTCTAGAGAATGAGGTATTTGGGTAGTGTGGTTGTTCGGCACGTTTGAAAGGTATGCGGTTGCCTTATTATGTTGAGAATGTAAGGCGGGGCCTCGAGCATTCTCCCAAAGACTATAATATTTTTGTGGCTGACCGGCGTGGAATGGCTTCGAGTCAGAACTTCTGGTTATTTTCTCTCCTATCCCGGTGGGATAAAGGGGAATTACGTCATCTGTAGGGTTGATCGTTATGTCGTCTCTGTTGTCTGCCCCCTCTTCCCCGAAAGTTGTCGTTCGAGGCAAATTGTTTAGGCACGTTCTGTTTCGTGGAAGCTTACCTTGGTATTTTCTGGGTTGATTATATGTTGGCTTTGATGAGCTCGGAACGTTCTGAGGATCAGAATGGCATTCCTTGGGAGCAGTATGCTGCCAGAAAACATTTTTCGGCCCTCCAGCCTTTTAGAGAACTAAGCTAAGTATTCTTGAACAATGGGTCTTTTACTGCAGAAAGTATCGATTCAAGTCTGTTTTGAATACGTTTAGCCCTGTTTCCACATACCATCTGGAAAATATCGCCTGTAACCTTTGCAAACTTACCATTTGAAGAAGTTTCATTTAGTTTTGCACTAATTTCAGAGGCGTTCGCACTTGCCTGTTGTACGTTCTTTGAGAATCTGTTCAAATCTGCTTGAAGGGCTTCTTATTGTTGGAGTAAAGCATAATATGTCAATCCTGCAAACACGTTTTCCATGCGAGCTGAGAACTTAAAGTTATCATAACGTTTGAACTCGTTTGAGTAAAAACTTGTGAACCCGAGGGAATGAAGGTAGTAAATAAATAAACTCTTACACTCATACCCCCGCACTAGAATACCCTGTATTGCAGGTGTTATGGACACACACAGATACACATCACGAACATCCAAGACCCGAGAACAAACTTTATGCTTACACGAAATCTGCCCCGGCTGGGAAACGAACCCGGGACCCCTCGCTTTGCATGCAGGGTTACTACCGACTTAGCTACGGAGCCGTAGTGTTTTTGAGTTTAAGAATAGCACACACTATTCCAATCCGGCTGTCCAAAACGTTGTAGCTCTTTCAGTAAATGAGCCGACGTTGTGTTAGGGATAGCAGATTTCTTTGTTTTTGTCTTTATAAAAAATGCCACTTGTGTTTGGTGCACAAAGGCTCAGGTAGTTATCATTGTAATTTGACTCATGGTGATGATTACCTTGATTGGTATCATTCAAACGGGATTTTATTTCAACTATTTCGGTAAATAATTTGTCTAACTTACGGTTTTTCTTCTTCTTGCGCTTGTTCCTCCTGCGTCTTCCGGAATTGTCCGATGACGAACTAGAGGTTGTTGAAGAGTCAGAACTGGATTCTGAGCTCGATTACTCACGTAACTTATACTTCCTCCTTGGCTGTTGTCGTCTTTGATCTTCCGTCACTTCCCTCGTTGGAGCTGGGCCGCTATTATCATCCATTTAAAAAACAAAACTAAAACAGTTCAAAAAATTTGGTAATGAAAGCCGAACGGTAACACCGTTAAATTACTTACTTACCGATTGCTTCAAATATATTTATATAGTTATATATAAATATATAAGCAAGTAAAAGATATTTTTCAATATCAATAGCACGACTGGGTTCGTAAACTATTAGTTTTTAATATTTACGACCGCTCTGGACGAAAATCCAAACGCCAATGAAGCTAAGTTGCGCGCAGCGCACTGCCGCGGTGGTGATGGTGGGGGGAGGCGCTAAGAGAGAGCGGAAGTCGACGCTGATTGGACGGCGGGACGACGGATACGAGCAGGGCCAATCACAGCACGGCTAGTACGGAACGATAATGAAGTACGCTACTCTCATGTATTAATTAGGTTTCGAATAACGGTACAGTAGTTTAATAAGGTATAAGTACATACGAATACAAATCGACTTTTTCATACGCCAATAAACGTTCGATCCATTCACGTTGGAAAGTTCAATTTGTGTTCAATCTGGCCTCAGTTATCGCCGTCAATGGTTTATGGGGTAGGGCGTAGATATTTAAAAGCCGTCGGCAGTTACCCTAATAATAGGGCTAAACGGAAGGGGTGATTAATGGCGTAGGCCGCGTAGCCGCGTAGCACTGTAGCGGCGCAAGCCGGTTGTGCATCGTTTGCTAAACATGGCACAGTTTGCTACAAACGTTTGATGTGTACAGGCTTATAATTGGTGTTACATAATTGCTCTATGCATACTTGTAATGGACGATGACAGTTTGAACGTTGATTAACAAAATGTTTACATTACGAAATTATTACTCGATAGCTGAGGTATCGAGTCATAATATAGCTTCAAAATTGTATTTCTAAATGTGTTACATAAATGTAAACGATTATTGAGAAAGATAGTTTAAGAAAACAGAAATACAAGATAACGATGTCCTTTGAAGCGATCTGACTCGTGAAAATAAACAGAGCAATACTACTCTATTAAAAATTATCCTAGGTTGTAAGTTTTTCTAAGCGCACAAATATTTGCCCCGAAGCGGACAACGAGCCCGGAATCCTCATAGACTTTAAATTCGTCGACCCAATAATTAAAGACTTGCTGTGTCTATAAATGTTTTCTTCTATACTGACAATTTTCTATACTTATAATGTGAACAAACTCTGACAACCAATGACTGGAATAGAGATTCGATTGCTTACATTATTGGATAACAATAAAAATTGTCGTTATAGTTCCAAGAGACTTATGTCTATTTAGAATTTAGTATACTGTATTGCTTTTATGATGTTTACTCCTTGAAGTTTACAGATTCAATGTGCCTTCTATCCTATGTATCCTTGATTTATGTCGGAGGTCAACAACGAAACAATGCCTGCAGTCAGCGATAAGCCCAAACTTGACTCATTAATCATTTCTTGACAAATTTATGCGATTTCAATGCCGGACATCACGACAAATATATTCTCTAGTTCACAGCTACGTCAACATCTATAGACAACAGTTATATACCTATATATATAAAGCCTATGCACTGACAAATAATATATACGTTTTATTTAGTATGTAATTAGTGATCGCCTATCTTCTTTAAACAAATTAATTAATTATTCTATGTTACTCGTAACTGCTTGCCTGCGCAAATACTAAGCATTTTTGGCAGTCAAGTTACTAGTGTTGTCCAATAAATGTCTAGGAAACACAAATAAATAATGAATAATTTAAAATGAAGTGAAAATCTTGATCGAAACAGTATTTTAAAAATTAATCTTTTAAATTGAACATAAACACGAGCATACAGCTAATCAAAAGCAAGGCCAAGTTATTCGTATTTCTACATTAGGAAAAACCCAAGGCCGATTTAGTCAACGAAAGCGGTTCGATCATTGTAACATTTTATACACTCGTATGAATATAACTCATCCAATACATTAACCATTGACCCGAATTTTCTCGTCCATAAAAACCATCTTAACCAGCCATGTGATTCGAATAAAACATTAATAAAAACCACGCGTAAGTGGCACATGTCATGAATAACTGAACGAAGAGTAAACCGTGCTGAGTTCTCTTATAAGGATTATGTTACGGAAGTCTCACCAAATAAGCATAACACCAACGCACACTAATGTCAAAATAAATATGAAATGTGAGAGCAAAAATGAGGGATTGATTTACTGTAGCCTTCACTGGCCGGATCTCCGGGACGTCCGCTTTACGTACCCGTTGACCTGAGAGGATTTAGATTGACCAATCCGACTTTGATCCATATATCATTCGTCTTAGAGTTCATTATTGGACGCCCGCAGCTGAAGTGGATTGAAGTATTGGACGGGGATCAACATCGTAAATGTAACAGGTATATTTTCCATATTTTATGAAGATGTACAGAGAAATGTATCGGTCTTATTGGACGCTGTTTTTGGGGAAATTCTGAAATAAATATTTATTGCTGTGAACGATTACAAAGAAACATTTCCTTCCGGTAATGGATATCCTATTCTGCTGTTCTATGGCGTATCTAACTCACGAGACTCAATATTTGGACAGCAAAAACGGTTCTTTTGTTTTTTGAATTCTATTCGATGTTTTAACAGTAACAGAAAAGTGACGCTATTTGAATGGCAAATCCAAAACTACTATAAACAAGTTTTTATTAGTAAACAAAGAGATCTGATAAATTAGGAAGAAGTAGGTTTTTAATACATAATTTTAATTTATTTTTTCTTTTAGATAGGTATCATGACAAGCTGGTTAAACCTGATGGTAGGCACGACGCCAGCTCATAACAATATCAGTGCCAGCCAGAACTCTGCGTGGCACTGCAGTGCGCTTGTTACCCTGAGATATTAGGTATTAAGTCTCACAAGGCCCCGTAATTCCACCGATTACTTAGCTCATCAAACCGGAACACAGTAATGGTTGCACACTATGGCTTGGCGGCAGAATACACGTGCAAAGCGGTGGTACCAACCCAGACTGAACAACAGTACATACTTTTTTTTCTGCACTATACATGTTTGATTCGCCTTGAGAAACATGCAAGTTCCTTTTAACGTTATAAGTAAGAAAATCTAAAAAAAATCCAAACGAACATTTCAACACACAGTCTATAAATTAAACCATTGTTAATGGAATAAAGTAAACATTGTAATTGGATAGTTCGTGATAGCTTACAGCTGGCTGCAGCCGCGGCTTTGCTATCACGCTATTTAACGGTATCAGTTAATCAACGGTTCAAATGATTCAATATTCATTCCGTGGGGTTTTTTACGAGTGCTGTTTAAAACGTGGC
Source organism: Crocallis elinguaria (assembly GCA_907269065.1). Taxonomy (NCBI): domain Eukaryota; kingdom Metazoa; phylum Arthropoda; class Insecta; order Lepidoptera; family Geometridae; genus Crocallis; species Crocallis elinguaria. The sequence continues at coordinate 7,424,810 of OU026065.1, read as the reverse complement.
TAAAGTAAAACGCCGACAAAGTTCTATTTTTCGTCTCACAAAACTCCTTCATAGATATTACAAACAAAAAAAAAATACAGTAGTATAGCCAAGTGTTAATAAGAAACACTTATCTATAAAATATCAAATAGAAATTCCCTAGATTCTTGTTAAAAAATCGCAAAAAAGAGCCCGAAAAATTACTTTTATGTAATATTTTGGGCGACAACTATCATATTTCTTGTAACCAAAAAAGAGGAAATTTTATCATCTAAATATGTAAAATTATTTAAACTTTACGGCGTCACTTTTTCTCGATTAAATAAAAACTACGAAATAGGTTTCAACTAAAAGAAAACGCAACGCCATTTTCAATATTATATCATTTATTGAATTATACGTAAAGGTCCTCATTGTGTCATGGTAGTCTTTCGACTAAAAACGCTACATTTGCAAGTTTCTTAAATTAATATTGACTACATAATGCCAACATGTTTTCGGCTTTTCCTTCTATCACGAAGCAAGAAATTGATATCGTTTTTTCCATAGAGATAGTTCATGGGCTGTTGATACAGGCTAATTTTTTCCAGCAAAATTAATGGTTTCTTTGGAAATCTCGCTTCGCAAATGTTAAAAATACTACACATAATAAGAGTTACTAGAAAAACTTTTCTTATGTAAAATTCGTGCGAATCAAAATGTAATTGGCTATTTTGATACAGCACAAAGACAAAAAAATAAGTACTAGTTGAACAACGTTTTATTTTAAAATAATATGAATTTATTTCCGCAATATGAAAAAAAATCAATCACAAATTTTAAGTTTTAAATTCTGTATTCTGTAATAATAAGTTATCGCTATTTAAATAATAATAATTGAATATTTTAATTTTATACTTTTCATTGCACCATTACTGATGTTAACATCCTTTTTTATTACAATAGATCTACGTTTGGCCACCAACTCACTCTGTGTTCATAAAAAGTGTTTTTATAAACGGATAAATTGTTGAAAGTCTTTGACAAAATATGACGTAGACTATAAATATTTTTTTACCAGCCCGTTCTGACGTCATACGCGTTAACAATGTATTCTGAAACCATTTGACCTAAAAACTTGTTATCTGGCTGTTTGTGTTAGGAAACTCTCAAAGAAAGTAGTTCGGGGATCCAGTGATAAAAACTTTTCGAGTTATGGAACGAACGCTACGGAACACCTCGATACTCGACCAGTCACGAACTTGCTTTGCCTTTAGGTGTATTGTTTGTTCCAAGCAGTTTCCAAGCGTTCCATGTTCCAGCTTCATTATCAAATCAAAAATTTGGTATAGGTTGTCCTACTTTTTTGTGTTGAATAATATAACTTATATACCATTTTATTACACCCAATTGTTTATTTACTATACCCAGTTGCGTATCACCGCGGTACGTCTATCTTCTTCATGTAGAACTGTGGCATTTGTCACTGTCTTACTATTTTGGAACTGATAAAGATATTGAAGACAGCTCCAAGCATTCCCCTAAGATTCACCAGTATATTTTGTAGACAACAGCATAACTCATCCTGAACTTTGCATACAATAACGAACGTAGCAAAGTCTACGAACTATGCTACGAGCTACGAAAAGTGCTACGCTTTACGGCTACAAAGTTTTAAGGGTTATTCGGATTGTTGGTATTTGGCTAGAGTTGTATCGTAGCAATAATAGTAGGATGCCTAGGGAGTGTTTGAGGCTTACCGCGTCCCGGAAATTTGATGTTGTCGTAATGTTAGTACGTTGTTAGGTAGGTACGCTAGAAATAATCGGAATATGTTTGGATATGACATTTATTCTATTATGACTAAATTTGTGGAACTATACTTTTACTGAAATGTAATAGTTTGACAGTTTAACTCTTATAAATCCTACTGATATTATAAATGCGAAAGTTTGTGTCTGTGAATGTTTCTTACCGTGTATTTTCGTAACTACTAAACCGATTTTGATGAAATTTGGAATGTTGATAGTTTAGTTTTTGTACATGTGGGTTTCCTCAGAAGCAATATTCACCTGTAAATAGGCTTCCCACCCGTGGCTTTTCCGGCTCGGAACCACAGCACCATGTAGACTCGATCCTCCACCGCGTCCGGCGTGACGTCACAAGGTAACGACGCTTTCCGCCCCAGAACCGCGTCCACATCCACTGTTGAGACTGGAACAATAGAAACAAAAATTAATTGAGGAAATAAAATAACATTGTCTGAGGAAATGAATTAACAATAAATGACAGCTGCATTGTCTCTGTATATTTTGGGCAAGTAACAAGTAATTGTAGTGAAGTCAAGTCTGCCACCAAGGGTACGATGAGTAGAAATGACGCATCTCTTCCCTATCTGCTGACTTGTAACGCCAAAGTCTCCCATCCCACCATCTCTAAGACTAGGATCCGGTGAAGAGTAGCTAGCTACCGACGTGATGAGACAGTGATCAGAAGTTCCTAATGGCGCCGTAACAGAAACCGTATATATGTCCGGATCGTTAGTCATATGTAGGTCTAGACAGTTAGGTGTATGGTCTGCTACATCAGGTATCCATGTCGATTGATTAAAAAGCTGAACAAGGTCGTGAGACAAGAGTATTGTATTGTTCCGTCTCCAATGCTTTTTTTACATCATTTATTTCTAATATCATTTAAAAACACCGCCTTCAGAAATTTACAGAGTTTCAATTTTATATAAATTGGGTCTTTAAATTACATTATAATCTGCTTCAATAGATTTTCTTATAACCGTAAAATATAGCCATACTTAAAACTTTATGCGTTTTATTAGACAACATTATGATCTAGTGAGGGTATTTACTAAAACCTTTAATCGCAAGGGGATCGTATTCAAGGGTAAGCCCTTTCATATTTCTTACATTATGTACCGTAAAGTTAGTTACGAACAGCTCTTAGGTTATATCGTATACCGTTAGTTTTATTTGTAATAACGTTGTGTATATAACTTAACTTAAAGGTTATATCATGTTACAACATTATAATTCCCTATATTTCGCTTTGTACGCCCCAAAATCTTGTAACGATATCTTAAAGTCCTGTAAATTACAGAAATAATTTATCAAAGAAACAAGGCTCATTACTAAGCAGCTTGGTAGATACGTTTCTACTTAAAAGAACAAATATAACGTTTAATGCTTAGCTTTTTTAATAACTAGCTTTTGCATGTATGTGCGCATTATTCCACAATAATGACAAAATGTATATAGGTTCAGCTTTATCTCATAAAAAGCTCCGCTTTTTATTTGTGTAAATTTATTCACACGATAATAGTATTTGTAAATTTGTTTGTTTATTGGCCAGTTGGTTTGTCCTTCTGTCACGCAGCAATGCAATGGAGCAATGGATCGACGTTATTTTTGGAATAGATATAGTTTGTGATCCGGAAAGTAAAATAAGCTACTTTATTTCCCGGAAAAACCCAAGATGTGGGAACGCGGCTGAAACTGCGGGAAGAAGCTAGTATATCTGTATTTATCCATCTCCCTATCCTTATCCTTGTTCAAAGTATTAGTAAGTACAATCTACATAACACACGTACATAAGTTGTCAATCTGTTTTGTATAAAACATATAGAGATTTATTATAACGAATTCATATAAATTTCGTCTCCGAGCCATGTCCCAAATCGTTGACAAAAATCTTCCCCCATCCCATAACAGGGCAAACTCCGATTTAGCATAATCGAGAACAAAAAATGCCTAAGTGAATATCGTTGTTATTCTGTACTTACATCGTTATGATTCCTGGCTTTCGTTCTCGGAGCGACCATGAATATAAATAGACGCAATATTAAAACCGTTTCCACACCGAAAGAAATAATCCACTTTTCTTTAAGGGAGAACTGTCACCGTTCAGGGCAAGTAATGTATACCATCAGTCATACTTAGGAAGCATTTTCAATTTACCCGCGAAGACTGCTCTAATAAAGATGGATTGTTCTGGTCTCACTGCTGCGGTCGTGTATCAATTTAGTCTGATCCTGGAGGAAATGTATCGCGGTTATTACTAAGGTTTTCAGGGATTACAATGGAAGGAATGATTTAAATTCAAGAAAGCAATGATTTTTACCAGCTCGTAAGACGCCTTACTGTTCTGTGAGTGTCAGTGGGTAACACTGTTTTGCTTGTACAAGCCTATCTCCAAGCAGTAGTGTACTTACATTACTGTGTTCTATGAATGAACCAACTATTCAGTGAAGTTACTAGACATAATTGGGTAGTTGCATGAAACACAAAACACATAAACACTGTAGATAACTACAGTTTTAAGAACATCACATTAACACAATAAAAATGAAATTCACAAAAAATATATAATTTCCACAAAGATACTGGATCTAAAACTTTCCAGAATTCAACAATTTTTTTTATCATCAAATAGTAATTTCAGAATATAATAAATCAGATTCTTTATATTTTAATGAGTAACAAATGTATGACAACTATGTATTTAAACGCAGTTTTTCACGGCCAAAATCAACAAAATGGGTGTTTTAGTACAACTTTACGGGCCGCGTTGAATATGTGACGTCACGCGTTAAGGCCAATTAGTATGAGGCGTTTTAGCGCTCACTAGATCCGCTTGACTTTGGCTCTCATTTTATGGTTAGCGAATTTATTTCTCATAAAGAACATACTTCACTTACAATGAGTTTAAAACTAGGTTATAACTAATTATTAGATTACTATCTACTTAAATAGTTACTTTATCTAATTTTACATCCAGATAATTATCAATTTAAATCTACTGACTCCAAAATATATTTTCTTAATTTGACGTTGTTAGCGTTCGATTTCCAGTTTTTTCGATATAGACATTTGATTTTCATGAGAAAACGAATTGATTAGCATCATAAAAAAAATGGAGTCAACATCACAATTATGAGAATTAATACCTGATATCTCAGGATAACGTGCGATGCAGGCCGTTGTGCTTCAGAGTATTGGGTAAACTGAATCTTTTGGAATGAAATTATTTTTGTTATGCTTACCATTAGGCACGTGACTATTCCCGTTTCGTAAAATCGTAGAATAAATAAGCCTCATTTATTTTGGTTGACTATGATCATATTTCATAATATTTGGACTGTTATCGTTTTGGGGCAGGCATCACGTGTATAAAAAGCACTCCTTCATAAAACTAAATAAACTTTTATATTTACCTACGTCAGGTGGGTTGGAAAGTCGATGATATTTTGTATATTAGGTAGTCCATTAAAGAAAATTATAGCAGGTACTTCACAAAATAACAAATGGTATTTTTGTAGCCCGAGACAAATAAAAAAGTAGGTAAACAAGTATGTTTTGACTTTTGTTTGGATATTGATAATGGTATGTACACATTGTTATCTATTATTATATTCTACTGAATATACCTAACCATTAAGCAGAGTGACTTCAGCTTAGTAAATCATTCTGTATATTGACACTACACAAACATTTAATTCGACCACAAAAACAATAGATTTTCTTTTTTTATGCTATTTGGTAACGAGACGAGCCGGTCGTTTGTCTGATGGTAAGCATAACACCGGCCCATAACAATTGCGGTGCCACTCAGAACTTTGAATCATAAAGGCCTGCGCGGCACCGCAGTGTCTTATAATGAATCATGAAATAGTTAAATAATATTAGAAAACTATCAGGCACATTTTTGTTTTAAATCTATTTGATAAAGAGACGAGCTGTTCGTTTTCCTGCGTGGCACTGTATTGCGCTCGTTACCCTGAGAAGCCTTCACTTCACTGACTACATTTCTATATTATAATCATATTCTTATATTCAATTACTTATTTATTTTTATTTTTAGACATGTTTGGCAACATTATTTATAAGTAATTAATATGGGCCAAAAACATGGGAGGGGGGGAGGTATTACATACTACAGTACCTATTTATATTCAAAAAGCTACTGAAAATTCCCAGTAAAAGGAAACACAATCGTAGCATAAACGAATTCACACTGCGCTAGTCAGATAGGTTCAAAATCACCTGCGAGGAGACCCTTGTGTCCCTCCCTCACCTTTATCCGCCCTAACCTTTGATCAATTCCTGCTGACTTCGAAACGTCGGCCAACGGAAACTGGAAGCGATTTCTCGGAAAAAAAAACACCCACACAGTTTACAAAGAATGTTCTAGAAAGGGTTGACGCAATACCCTGGGTTATTAGGTTTGTCGATTGGGTGGATATAATGCTTACGTAATTGTTGATTGGTAATTTCTTTGACCATTTATTTCGAACGGGCTGAATGCTTTCATTAACTACTGTCTAAATACATCAAATGATTTGTGTATGCCGTTGGATAATCCACAGGCCATTGGTGTTGAGTCTGTCATCTCATAACTAAACCTATCTTTAGTTTCAATCTCTCTTTCTAAATGAGGATATGGGATAGAGATGGAATATATTTTAAAGCTGTCAAATTAATCCAATCGCTTATATCCAGTGTTCATTTAACGGCAATGAATTTAGTGGCGTCTAATTTATCAAGGATGGAAGATATTTAACTGCTCTAAAACTGAATTTAGATCTATGAAACGACAGAATTGACACCATTGTAAACCTATAGATAATCCAAATCTTCTAGTCTACTTATCTACGAGCTGGCAGTCCACCCAGCATGCCAGCGGCATTCCAAGATTCCAGATTTTTTACTGGAGAAAACTGCCTTTATTGTAATTACTGCTAAAACTATGTTCGTTAATTAAGAACAGAATTCAACATCTTGCAAGTAGATAATAATTATTTTACCTGCAATCGATCAATTGCTATAAAATATCAACTGATGATTATCTGAGTAGAGTTCAACAAGTACTAGACTTGATACATTAAATAAAATAAACCTAATAATTTAAATTAAATTAAACCCAGCATTATAGAAACGAGTCAAAATGATTATTTCTTATGAAAATCAGTAACCCAATTCAAAGATAAGACTCATTATTTCACAAACGTGAAGCTACAAGCATATTACAGCAGCTATTATAATTACAAAACAAATTATAAGTCAGTAACTAAGTTTATAAATAATATTATTTATAAACTTAGCTAACATTGACAGCAATATTTCTGAGATGTATACCAATTATACATCCCTACTAATATTATAAATGCGAAAGTGTGTTTGTTGGTTTGTTCTTCTTTCAGGTAGTAACGGAGCAAAGGATCGACGTGATTTTTGGCATGGATATAGTTTATGGACCGGAGAGTAACATAGACTACTTTTTACCGCGGAAAAATGCACGTTAGTTTACGTATAATTCTTATAATTCAAACCAAATCAAAATGATGATAATAAATAAATCGTTGTAAATCCAGCACAGAACCACAAATATAATACCTACTGTAATGTAACTAAAGTCATCCACAACTCTTCAGTCTCTCCCTGACATCCTGTAAGCAGCGCGTCCATTATCGCGCGCAATCAAAATCAATTTGTACGCATTTCCATCACTGTCTTACACCTATATTGTGCGCTAACCATGTAATCTTCCTCGCTTTGTCCTCGTATATCATTGTAGTGCGCGTATCTGAGGATTAAAGCATCGTGTGGGATAATTAATTACTACAATGTTAGCCTGATTGGATTTTCATAAATCATTATCCAGTGTGATATTAAAACATGGTACTAGTATAAAATCGAGTAATATTATTCCGGTCAGTATGAAGGTTTTCTGTTACATTCCAGGCCTGTTAAAGTCAGTCCTCTTCGTGCTTCGCTAAAATGGAGAGGAAAACGACTAAACTAACGACCTATTTTGTTATGGGCCGGCCGTTATACTTACTATCAAGTAAAAGACGCTTATATCTCGTTATCCAATAGCTTAGAAAAAAACCGAACAAACAATAACAGGAGAACAAATACTCAAGAATGTTGACGTGCAAGTGTGAGTTCATACTTAAATTTGTTTACTAGTATCACACGTTACAACAGAGAAATATGATTCGAACATGCAACAAATTTCCAAAAAAATTTTTGATTGTGTTCAAAGAAGTCTGATTAAGCATGTCTAATAATGATGAGACTTCATTTATGATATGACGATGTTTAGTTAGGTTTTATATTTATGATGAATTGTCGTCCATCATGACGATTTGACTAAAGAGTACATATTATACTACGCTTAGCGCGTCACTATCATCGTAGAGAAAACACTTTAAACACGTAAAAAATAACATTATAAAAGTAAGCATTGGCTTAAGTCGTCGTGACGTACAACAAAACATTATCGTGTCCTAAGAGCCTAATTATCTTGTATCAATTTACGATCTTCTGTTCAAGATCTTCTGTTCTTATTTCGAATACTAGAAAACCACTCAACACTTTACAGGGCTATATATATTCAGTACCAATAAATGAACAACTTTGATGACTTAGAAAATATACCGCCTTACATATACTCTTCCCGTACGTTTTGGTATAGCAAAGGTAAAGTATCCTAATAACATGCTTCACTTAACTAACGAACATAAAAATACTGGAGCATAAAACACGCATAGAGACCAGTTACCTCCTTTAAACAGTATCTTTTCACACAAAGAACGGAATAAAATGAGGTGTATTTACACGTACCGTGCGATATTTTATTAATTAAAGCAAAAATATTTATTTATCTTGACACACCAGTGAACTAATGACAGTTTTCTTAAGTTAAGAGTTTCGTTTAATTACTAGATAGTAATCGAGTGCAGCCCTGTAAGTTCATTTGGTATTTCATTAACTAATTTCTTTTTAGGTTTCATATTGTAAGTTATGTTTGCCAAAAATATGTCTCGGTGATTTAAAAAAAAAATCTACATGGACAATAAAAGCAGCTTGCCTAATTAAAATTTGCCTGAATAGTGCTTTCATTAACTCAGTTGTTAATTTTCTTACGGTACTAAAGTATAATTATTGTAATTACTAAAATTGTTGATAGTAATTTAGTAGTGTTCATGGTTAACTCGCTCAGTTTGATAGTGATGTCATCAAGATTTGAAATAAAAAAAAAATCTAATTCGAATGACGCATATTTTTGACCGTCATTAGAAAGAAAAAATTATGAAGAGGTGTCTCAAAACAATAGATGAAATACATGACAATACACTAACATCGTACGACATCACACCGCCTCATGTATATCCTCCCTAACACGCTTAAGTGTACTAAAAAGACGCTAAACCGCGTGAAGGGAAGCTGTGGAAAGCTCTTATGTCTCTCGTCCTCTCAATATATCATATTTTTTCCCGGAGCTAGAAGATATACGAGCGTGGTTTCGCGCGTGACAGGCTTCCGGGGGTAATATTAATAAAATTATTGTGAAGACACGTCGGGCGGCTGACCTACACTCGTATTGCACCATGTAGTTATATATTACTCCGTACAATGTGCATTTAGTTTGTTGGTAGCTCGAAAATCTGTTATGAATGTAGGATATGTTTAATAGTTGTATATGTTAGTGGTAGGACTAACTCTTCTGCGAGTGTCCGTCTGGGTACTTACCACCGCTTTGCTCGTGAAGTATGCCGCCAAGCAGTAATGTGCAAGCATTAATGTGTTCCGGTTTGATGAGCAGAGTAGCCAGTGAAATTACTGGGCTTATGAGACTTAATACCTAATGTCTCAGGGTAACCAGCGCACTACAGTGCCGCGCAGGCCTTTGTGTTTCAAATTTCTGGGTGGCACTGCAATTGTTATGGGCCGGCGTTCTCCTGACCATCAAGCTAACGACCAGCTCGTCTCGTTACCAAATAATATAAAAAAATAAAAAAATTGGTATGGTACAATTGAATAAATTCGTTTGAGCTAGTACATCAATACCCTAATAATTAAGCTCTTGCAGAGATTTCAACAAGGTATTTGCTAAATAAATCTCAATAGCATTAAGCTGCATTTTTTGCTTTCACGCCGCCTAGTGGTGATTTACGTTCGTAGCAGCTTGTTTACCGTTCGCTTCATAATTAAGTTAATTATTTATAGCTGCACATCCTGTTGCCTCTGAACTAACAGACCACGTGAGAGTCATAACCTTAATTTTTGTTCTGGTATATAGCGTAGTTAGTTAAAGTTATGGGCGGTAAAGTATAGAAATAGTTCTAGTTAAAAGACTATCAGCATACGAAGCAACTTTTTTGAGTTTCTTAACTTTTCTCGTCTCTTTAATTTTTTACTAGTTTTCACTAACGGTTTCCAATTTCAGCAACAGTTTAAGGTTGCCGCAATTTTAAATAAACTTTAAAATTGTATTGGTGAGGTTATTCTTCGCGTTGCGGTTGCCGTTTGCGGGAACAAGCAACTTGCCACAACTGGTACAAATTTAGCGGTTGCTAGTTGCGGCAACTTGGAATTGATTTTTTCACCGATTGCAGCAACCGAAAACGGTTACGATCACTGAAATTCGCAACTAGAGTTACTTCGTGTGCGCAGTTGCTCAAAATTGTATGAAAATTGAAAAACAGCTAGTTGCCGATGGTCGCAACTGGAAACTCAAAGTCGCTACGTGTGTTGAGCGCCTAAGTGGCACCTTAAATTATTTGAATGTTCGGTAACGGTGTAATCATAAATTAAATTGTCTCGGTTAAGTAATCGATTTTGATGTAAATTATAAAAGCACCTGACTTAAAAGTTCTCCAGAGTGCGATCAAAAATACAATTCTATCCATGCGCAGTCTTTTTATATAATGTTTATCAGTAATTTTAATGAGCCAATGTTGTTTTCGACTTTTTCATCTACTACATAAAAACAAAACATATCAGAAACAAAAGTCTTTTCTAACAACAATAATCCGAACGTAAAAATTTCTTTTAAAAAAAGGTGAACCTACACCCGTAAATACCCAGACAAATAACGATGGAAGCGAAACAAGAGATTGAGAAAACAGTAATGAGTAACAAAAATGAACTAACGAACAGTAACAAGCCGATACATCCAACAATACATCCGACGGACAGATATTTATTATCGACGCACTGGCATTGGCACACTCGATCATCAACGGTTTCCAATTACATTAAAATTTCAATTCATTCATCACGCTCACAATACCAGCGACAGTTTTTTCGGCTATATGCCCTTTGATTAGATTCGGCAGCGAACAAGCCCATCCATCGCACGGCCACAAAAGGTCGGTGAAACCACGTCGGACGACTCTCGTTTTCCATTCGTTCCGCTGTCCAGAAATTTTCGCAATAAAATTAATCGTTCAATAAAATTGGAGCCGAATAGAGCTACCCATGCATGAACACTTTTTAATTGGGTCGCTCTTTTTGCTCTATTCGCGGGCAGCCAAACGAGAAATCGAACTTGAGCAAGTCTCTCTACGTTTAGACGTACTAAGTCGATACTTAGGTTTGGATTTCTAAGGAACATAGCCAGTAGGAAGTTTTGTTTGAAACCTCACGAGCGAAGAATTATCGAAGTCAAAGTTACGCTCTACTATTTACTAACAACTTTACTGAGACCATTTCGGTTTGTATTTATAAATAAATAATTATTAGCCCAAATTCCATTGAAACTTTCGATATAACATTCGGAAATCGCATGATACAACTTTAATAGTGGCATAATGTTACGAAACGCTTCCCGAAACGCTCAATCAAAGTCAGCAATTTGTTGCGCGTAAACGCATCTCCCGATGGATTGCATGAGTATCAGACAAAAAAACATGAAATAACGACGAACAATCGTAAATATATTTCCCCATTTTCATTTTCGACAAGCAATCGCGTTTAATGGGTTGCGCGCGATTCCCACTTGAGTTTGTTCGATTTTGTTTCATTTGATCGCTTCAGCGATTCATGCGGAGGTGTAGCTACGGACGCGTAAATAATAGACATTCTATAATCCATTTGCTCTCCATTTTTGCTAGGTAGGACTTACTCTGGACTACTGGTAGTGGGAGGACTAACTCTTCTGCGAGTGTCCGTCTGGGTTAGTACCACCGCTTTGCTCCTGAAGTCTGCCGCCAAGCAGTAATGTGCAAAGTTCTGAGTGGCATTGCAATTGTTATGGGCCGGCGTTATACTTACCATCAGCCAAACGACCAGCTCGTCTCGTTACCAATAACATAAAAAAAAAACTCTTCTGTGATTGTCCGTCTGGGTTGGTACTACCGCTTTGATCGTATAGCCTGTAGCCTAGTATGTGCCTGCATTAATGTGTTTCGGCTTGATGACCTAAGCAGTTAGTGTCTCTGGGCATAAGAGACTGATTATCTGATGTTTTAGGGTAACGTATGCACTACAGTACCACGCAGGCCTTTGTGTTTCAATGTTCTCGGTGGCACTGAAATTATTAAGGATAGCTGGTATTATGATTATCATCAAGTAAATTAGCTGCTATTAGATATATTAATAAGAAAAAATACAGCATGGAAAGTCTCGCTCCGATACTCTCAGCGATGTTAATATTAAATAAGCAAGAGACTAATCTATCAAAGTCAAACTCTCTGAAGATGAAATTAATTTGGAATCAATAGGTACTCCTTGAACTCGTAATAATAATTATGTGGCTGTGGAACCTACATTTAGTTAATTGAATACATAAATAATGGCCATAGATGAGATACGTGGTCCTGACTACTCTGGAACACTTAAGAGAATTCTCTATAGATGAAATTACAAGAATGGGCTTATTACTAAAGTGGCGATAGGTCAGTGGAGGTGGGGTCAAGCATTCACATCAGTGACCTTCAGCGTTCGGTATAGAGAAATATAGAGATGTAGCAGTATTGAAGCCGTTGAAACTCTGAGTGTTATTATTGGCTACGTATCGCGCAAAAATCCACAGTTAATTATTAAATGAAAATGAGATGAACAGGTTGTTTACTTTGTGGTAGACGCCATGCCCGCTAATAACGATAGCAGTTGCCTGAATTATGTATTTCAAAGTAATGCCAGGAGATTTTGAAACACCAAAATATTCCCCAATTTTGTGTGGATACGACAGCTTTGAAATGCAGAACGCAGCTGAATACAGTTTTATTTTTTGATATTTTTTGTTCAGAATCTAATATCATAGTTCTGTGATAGCCCATTTAGGTCCAAGTTCACAAACCATTTTGGTCTGAAGCTGAACTATGAACTAGGCTTAACTCATGAGTTGAGGTCCACTTCGAATTATTTATTAAGAGAATTTTGACCTTTGCTGTCAAAACTAGCTCTTGAACCTAGTTCATAGTTGAGAAGTTCAAAATGATTGGTGAACTCGGCCCTAAGAAGTTGTAGTGGTGATATTAATTACGGGAATTATTTATTTACGTTGTACTGCCCAGTTTCGCGATTATGGCTCACTCAACCAGTTTAGAGGTGATCGGTACCTCTTTCATTAAGGATGCTAGACGCGCGTCTTCCGACTGGTCGCCACGCAGCCAGTTAAAACACAAATTAAAATGAATCATATAGTTGTGAAATTTCTAACCATGATATCAATTACTAGCGACAAGCCCCAGCTTCAGATGGCTTCAATCCCCCAAGAAGAATGAGCATACCTAATTTCAGCTTTGTAGATATTCTAGTTACTGAGATTTCAAATCAATGAGTGGTGTTTCGCTTTTAATTAAAGCTCCAAGTATTACATTTTACGTACGAATAATAAACAAAATGAAAATCTGAGCGCTATATGTTACCAGATTTATGGCCTGGCTTGAAGACATATATTTTATAACTACAAGTCACTTCGACACATTCAGTCATTTCGGTGGCTATCAATTTTCTATTAATATCAAGAACTTAAATTAATAGTAGCCAGAAAAAATAATTATACCTCACGGAAAGACAAGACAAAAAAATACATTTCTACAAAGTATGTAGCAGGTATTGTAAGATATATTTTATATATCGTACCTTAGATAATTATATCGTATTATGTAATCAACGAATGTTTTGTATATTTCATACTCTGTGGTGACGAGTTTCTGTGTCTGTTGCTATCAACTATGTAATGACAGTGACAGTTCCAAACAGTATTTGACAGCACTGACACTTGCGGTCGTGACGCATTGACGGTCGTTATAGAATGTGTGGTAGTCTAGCTACATATATAGTAATCTGTGGTGGTAGTCTCAGACGAGAGTTTTACGAGAGTACGGAATAAAAATCGAAATATATCCTTGCAATCGTCTTTTCATTTCTGAGTTTGAGGGCTAGTCTTTCTATATGAAAAGCAAGGTTTTTTTATTCGTTCCTATAAACTTACCAAGGTCTTCAGCATCTTCGCTCCACTCGCCTTCCTGCGCCCAGCAAGCTGCCAGCATCACAATCAGCAGGATCCACTTTACAGAGCACATTGTCACTCTTATTACATTGTCACTTTACATCACTTACTATTTAGTTTTAATTATCGCACTGTTCGCTTGGGGTATTAAGCTTTTCATTGTATTTGTTGTTTCTACTTGTTATGTGGTCTTCATTGGAATCGCAGTTTGTTGTTTGATGATGTTGATAAAGTTCTGAAAGAAAAATTGAAAAAACTATGTTATTTTTATTACTAGCTGGTATGGCTAACTTTTATGCGAGTGGCCGTCTCGGTGGGCACCACCGCTTTGCTTGTGTGATGAGTGGAAAAAGAAGCATGTGGCTTTGTTTTTTGCGAGATAGTGTTTAAACGCTAACTACTCCAGAGTAAACAAAAAACAAGCAAATCAAACACAAATTTTATTTCGTATTTGTTTTTATCTTACAATGTTACTTTTGTTATTGACACTGCCATTACACAGTCATTGTATCTAATTACTGAATAGTTCGATATCTCTTCCTTCCTTAGCAGTGAGGTGAACAAGGAATAGAAATTATTTCCTTCTAAATTTAGGTAATTAAATTGTATTGCCCAAGTAGTTTGGTTATTCAACCAAACGCCGTCTTCCTTCAAGCCGTACAAAGCTGTTATTATGTCAATTTAAACTCGTTACTGGTTCAAGCATAGACTACGAGTGTAGTTCTACGGCTCCATTGAAATAATAATAAGCTTCGTGGGAAACCTGAATCTACGGTACAACATCTCCCCACTAAATAGCACCTTTGTATCCCTAATTTGTGGCTTCCAACAAGCCCGTCAATGTATCTCTAATTAATTAAAGGACATCACCGAACCTCAAAGGGAATCGTTCCGCATATAAACACATTGGAACGTCAAATAACACATGTCCATAGGGCCGGACCTTTTGGCCCTTGTCAGAAATATAAAACTTTGACGGTTGGTTACGCTCATGCACGGGTAAATAATGTCTTTTAATCTCTACTGAATCGCCGGACCCTTATCCAGGGGAATAAAAAGTTCCCAGAAAGGTTACGAACAGTAACGCAAAATTTATTTCTCGATTATGTTGTATAATGTCCGGTCAGATGGAAACGAGAATGCGTAGGCCCAAAACGAGAATGATAAGGTTGAATGCGAATTATTTCTGTTGCCGAGCCAATTTTCGAATACCTACGAATGTAGATTCCGTGTTATGTTTATTGGTTTCCAAATTGTATTTTTATGCCTAATATAAATACAAGCTTGGTAATGAATAATATGGTAACGATTTTAAGATGCTGTCATATTTTCCCCACAAATTTCGGCTGAGTTTCATGTGCTTGTACAAGAATAATTGATTACATGATTGATAGAATGATGGCTCTGTGGTAGGCGTATTTCATATCGACTGCTGATCCGTAGGTCGATAGTTCGAAATTACAATGAACTGGGACTTTCAATGAACGAAACATTTTCGAATACCTACGAATCTAGATTCCGTGTTATATTAATTGGTTTACAAATTGTTTTTTAAACAGTAGTTTTGGCATTTTACAAACCAGCTGCAACAACAGTTTCTTTCTCTTATTTTTTAAAGTACCTACTACTTATACTAACACAGGCTAAAATGCTTTCTGGCAATCCGTAAAGGTAAGTGTAATTTGTACTATATTATATTTGTACTGTAACATTTTGTAAGACAAATTCATATAGTAAAAAAAAATTACTTTTAAAGATTTACCGCTTCTGTAAAGCAAACTGCCCGCTACTGTTGTCGGGTGCAAGATATCAGCCATAATACGCTCCCACTGCTGGGATACCGTTTTTTTCTCTCAACGAGACAGAAATAGTATGGGCCATAATCAACCACGCGAGCCTAGTGAGCTTGGTGGATGTTACAAATCCTCAAATTTTGTGGTTCTTGAACGTCCGGGGTTCACAAGTTCCCGCTCGCCGCACTCGCTCCCACAACACGTATATCCTTCCTACCATTATAAATGTGAAAGTTTGTGTCTCAGGTAAATAATTTTGTCAAAGTTTAAAGCAACTTAACGAGTGATAGGTTGAACGTCTTCACCACTTTAGAAAAATGTACCTACTTTAATATTCGTATTCTCTTTAGCGCCTTGTTTCTTAATCTGGTACTACGTCACCAAAGAACTTTGACGATAAATTAACTTTTTTAATAATTTAATGGCCCAAAGTAATTCGCCCGTCTCATAAATCTTTAGGCGACTGTATCGTAAGACAATTTAGTTTATCTCATTTTTTATTGAATATAAAATGGCTGAGTGCGTACCTTTCTCTTATCCGATCTGGTTATTTATTGCACAAGTTTGTTTTTGACCGCCTCACGTACTTTATAGGGCGAACCTTTCCTATCCCGCATTGCCAATTGCTATTTGATACATACTTTATGTTGTAACTTTCCGATCTCATATTTCTTACGTTTTTTCTTTGTTTTTACATGATTGAATGTTCTCTGTATCTGATTTAGATAAAGCTTGTGTATTATGCATACAATCTGCAAAAGTAGTAAGTCATTTCTAAATTGGTTATGTAATGGGTTATCCAAAATGTTACGTTTCGTGACCTTTTTCTTTTCAAATCAGGAAATAAGATTTGTATAGATTACGGCAGTGGACTTTGCTGGTGGGAATACAAACACATGCTATTACTTATAGCTTTTTTATGTTATTTGTTAACGAAACAAGCTGGTCGTTTCCCTGATGGTAAGCATAACGCCGGCCCATAACAATTGCAGTGCCATTCAGAACTTTGAAACGCAAAGGCTTGCGCGGCAATTCAGTGCGCTCGTTACCCTTAGCCCCTAAGCTCAAGCAAATGTACGTTTGCTTGAGCGTCTAAGATGCCCCTTATACATTAGATATTAAGTCTTATAAGCCCAGTAATTTAACTGGCTACTCTGCTCATCTAACCGGAACACAGTAATGCTTGCACATTACTGCTTGGCGGCAGACTTCACGAGTTTTAAAGTAGCTGATTAAAATCAAAGAAGTAATATTAATAAGATCTACTGAGGATTGATATTCCGAACAGTAATTACCTACATCGCTAAAATGTATAACCCTTTTATATTAAATTTATAAACCTGATTAATAATTCGCACCTTATAATTATGATCCCACAAAAAACGCAAATAAGGGTTTTGCAAAAAATTGGATAAAGAGAGAGATTACGGTCCTTGCTCATTGTAAACCGTGCGGCGATAACGGCACGGCCCGAGTCCGGTACGACCTCAAAACCTTACACACGGGCTGGAATGGGCGCCAATGCTTCGGAAGGACCCTCTTTCGGCCCAAACGACAATGCTGAATCTTTTATTAGTTTCGTGAATGGACGCCCAGTTGACATAACCGTCGTCGACATCTGTTGTGATATTACGCCATCTTTCCTAGGGCGTAGTTCCATCGATCCACGTCGCGGCCCGAATCGACTATTTTTTGGACACGTGGAATATCTAAAAGGTTGAATTGAGTTTAGATCGTTCTAGTACGGTATGATATATAAACAGTAAGGTCTCTTAGATTGTGCATCTTTAAGTATAATCTACTTATATGTTTTTGAAGCTCAAAATGGGCAATTTATGGACATAAAACTGTCCAACTTTTGCGGTTAGTCGCTTGGTAATAGACGCATAATATTGGTTCTTTTCGCGATTAACCTGCGTTAGTAACCTCAATTATGAAATTTAATTATTTATTCTATACCTAGGACCTAATAACGGACGTAAGATCACCTCCGTATCCTATAACGCAAACTCCAGCCTACCTCGACTCCGATCGATCGAGTTGTTTATTTTTATCAACTTTTGAGCCTACGCAGGCTCGTCTGTCGCACTAGAAATTTGATAAAAAACATCATGATCTATAGATTCGATTGGCACTGAGTCGAGGTAGGCTGGCGTTTGCGTTGTAGGGTATGGAGGTTAGCCTAATTCCGGTAACTATTCTCTTAGACTATTCCGACTGTGTTGCACGTTGAGGTAGTTAAAGTACTCGTACTTTTAAATGTATGATCGTAGAGCCCTTACTGACTTACTGTGATTGTAGTCACGCAGTGCGACAGAAAACTGGTGAACGCAGCGAATAGAGCAGACTAGTGTCATCAATTTTTTTTGTAACAGGGTTACGTGTATGTTTTTATACTATTGGGTAACAAGACGAGCGGGTCGTTTGGCTGATGATAAGCATAGCGCCGGCACATAACACTTGCAGTGCCACTCAGATTACTTCACCGGAATCATTGTCGGAAAAATTTGTCACTGTTTCAATCTGTGTTGTAAATCATAAATATCATAACCCTGCAAATTAAGCGGGTATCCCTACGGAGTGTAGCAATGTTTCCTATCCTCCGAGTTTCGTCTCCGAGGACTAATTAGAATAAAAGAGTGTTAAACTTCCTCCAAACTGATGGACGGTTTTGGGCAGCACTTTTGCTACATCTGCGTCCCGCGAGAGTGCCTTTTCGGGTAAATTGTGACGATATGAATATTTTATTTGTGCTAATGTAGATTTTTTTGTTATTGAAGTGTTAAGATATGAAATGATAAAATAAAAACATTAATTACAAAAATAAAATAAATGACGAACATAAAACTAAAATGGCGTTTTTGGTGAACTTGAAGGAACCCTAGAAGTAACTTATTTACTTCTAGGGTTCCTTCACTAACTGGAGACTAGCTAGGAATGGATGGCCCGAGTGGATAAATCTATCAGTTTTAATCAATTTTGAAATTGCACACAAAATTCTAAATCTACAAGTCTTGCTTAGGAGAAACCGTTTTCTTCCGATCTTAAAGACATCTTGACTAAGCTAATTGGCAAAAAAACTGATCTTAGTAGTCTGTATAACGAAGGTGGAAACAAAACGCGTAGTACGGACCGTATGGGTGATGTAATTTTGAACGTTTGTTCCTCCAATAGTGAAATATGGATGAGGAAATCAAGCTTCGTTCCATCGCACGCTCCGTCAATTATGTATCCTGAAAAAGACCGATAAATTTGCGTAGATGTAGGATAAATAAATAAAGGTTACATAGTCATACCTCTGCACTAGGATTCCCTGAGGATACAACCATTCAACCGACTCTGAAGCCTACTGTGAACCAAAGCATCGTTAGATGCCAACGAGATTTATGGTCTTTTATCTTTCTTCTCCAAGGCTTCAAGCTCATATTTGGCACCAACACCCCGCAACCAAAACTTTCCACAAATCTGTTACCGATTTAATCCATACTTTTTATAATATTATAAATGCGACAGTATGTTTGTTGATTTGTTGATTTGTCCTTCTTTCACACAGTAACGATGCAACGGATCGACGTGATTTTTGGCATAGATATAGTTTATGGACTGGAGAGTAACATAGGCTACTTTTTATCCCAGAAAAATGCACGGTTCCTGTGGAAACGCGGGTGAAAACCGCGGACAGAGGTTAGTCTGACATAAAATTGACATTGACAGCTGTAAATAAATTGACAGATGTCAATAAAGTTTTATAATGTTGACAAGTTGATTTAATTTGACAGATCGGTTTGACGGTTCCTGTGGGAACGCGGGTGAAAACCGCGGGCAGAAGCTAGTCTATTTATATATAAAACCTAATATTCTAAGTGGGTCGCTCACGACGCAATGCGAAGCGAATCTGTCATGGTGTCATTAAACAACCGACCACCAGGATTATTTTTATTTCTCGTCCAAGATTTATTTTCCTTAGATTAGCATCCCACTTATTTATGCTAATGTAATTTTAATGGCGAGCCTTTTCGGCTAATTTCATTTTGAGAAAAACTCAGCGGGTTTTGTTTTAAACCGCGGCTTATTAAAGCTTTCGGTGACGATTTCATTTTAATAAATTTTAAATTATCGGTACAGTTGAGATTTAATTAAGAGGTTTAATTTGTTTTCTTGGCTATTTTGAGGTATAATTAACGTTTAATCTTCTTAATAGCCTTTTAATTCATGTTATAATTGTGATTCCTTTTTAACCGACTTCCAAGAAAGGAGAAGGTTATCAATTCGGTGGGTATTTTGTTAATGTTTGTTACCTCAGATCTCTCTCATTTATAAACCGATTTGGAAAATTCTTTTTTTATTTGAAATGATATACTTTCAGATTAGTCCCATAGAAATTTCATCAAAATCGGTTCAGTAGTTTGTCACTGAAGTCGGTTCATAGCTTTTTTAAAGCAATTTTATTTTTCTTAAATACTGTTGCAGGATATAAAGGATGATATAATTAGTCTTGCATTGTAAAAACATTTACATTGGAGTTAGTTGAATCGCAGCTATTTCAATAAAAATGAAATGTTGAAAACAGGTCGATCTGAACCTATTGTTTGGTTAACCTAGGACAATTTTCTCTATTTTACAACTTTCTTCAATTTCCCTTGTTCATTTCATTGCCTCTTGCAAGCATAAATAATATAATGTTGAAGAGTAATAGCGTTTAACCAATTATTAATATTTTTTATTATTAAAATAACCAATTTTAATGTAATTTTATATACCTAAGCAGGATGGATACTTAGCTCTAAATAGTAGAGAACATTTTCTAAAAAGAGCATTAAATTTAAATTAGAGAGCAATTTTACATTTTCCATACAAACAGATATGTACAATTAAAGTTTTTTATATCTTGCTTATGTGTAAATTTTTTTTTAATTGGTTCATTAATTTCGGAGCAGTAATTGAAATTGTAAGTTGAAAAGTTGTAGGGCGTCTTATGTTTAAGATATTTAACTACATATTAGACTTGATTTTTAGCTTGTACATTTAACTACCGTTCGAAAAAAGGAGCGGTCATTCAATAGGGACGTTGACTTGTCGACACCTTTTTTTATGATATCTCTAATTTCGTTTTCTCGTGAGAATCAAATGTCTATATTGTAAAAAAACTGGAAAACGAATGCTAGAACAGTGAATAAAAAAAATCAGGGTCAAAGTTGGCGTATCTACTGAGCACTAGAACGCTCCATATAAATTGGGCAGAACATCTGACGTCACTTGTTCTACGTGGGCCGTAAAGCTGTAGGTTCGAAATACATGCATTCTATTGATTTGGCCGTGAAAACTGTTAGAAAATCTTTGTGGAAATTATGTATTTTTTTGTGAATTTCATTTTGACTTTAATTATGCATTTAATTTTAATAACGACAGTAAGTAAGTTTTTAATAACGACAGTAATTATGCATTTTGTTTCATGCAACATGCCTACTACATGTCTCCTGTACTCGGCATTGTTTGCCCGCGTACGACTGCGCAGTTTCCGTCCGAATTTCCCGATACAGTCGTGACTCACGGCGTTTGACTTATTGCTGTTTTTGTCCTGGATGTCGACAAATTGAACTGTGGGGACTTTATTTACTGTTTGTACTTAGTTGCTTTGGTGGAGCTGGGCTGGGTTTAACTCTGAGTTACTTTCTGCGAATAAAAACTGTTCAAAAAGGACATTTAATATCGACCAAGTTTCACACACTTTGAGACTCAAACACACGCCAAGCTTATGGAAACTGGCTCTCAATTGCCGACATACTGATTTATAGGATTTTTTTCTACTTGATGATTGTTGACTACCGACCTGTCACACTCCATTAGTTCTCTTTCCTTCCATAGTTTGGCCGGAGGACATTGCTTTTAGATTTAAAATGCGACTCAGGGTCACGAACACAATGTATTGCCGCGTAGACCTTTGTTTTTCAAACGTATACAAACAGTAACTGACCTTTGCATATATCACCGAAAGGCGGGTTTGCATTTTCACGTAATATCCATACTCTTTACACTATGCCACAAACGCACTCGTATGTGTAAGCGGGGTCAGCGAGGAATGGGCAGGTATTGAAAAGGTGCAACTTTTATTTCATTTTATACGGTTTGAAAAAACGTGTAGCCTTTTCCTTTGATCGAAAGTTTTAGTTTTTTTTATTGCATCGCTGTTTTAAACGAAATGTATTGGTGTGAAAATGTATAAAACCAACTATGGTGACAATTGAATTAGGTTTAATCTTATTAGAATTAATTACGCACTATAAATAAAGTTAAAAAAATCTATCTATACAAATAAATAAGATTAAAGTGTCTGTTTGTAATATCAAAATAACAGCTTTTTACTAAATGCATATGAAAGTTTATACGATATATACCTGTAACAAAAACACAATATTTAAAATGTTTGTCTGTCTGTCTGTTTGTTCCGGGTAATCTCCGAAACGGCTGAACCGTTTTTGACGGAACTTTCACTGGTAGCTGATGTTATAACGAGTAACTTAGGCTACTTTTATTTTAGAAAAATAATTAGGGTTCCGCGCAAAAAAATAAAACCTATGAAATCCAATGCTTCCGCGCGGGTGAAACCGCGCGCAGCAGCTAGTAGATTAATAAAATCTTAAAACGGTATTGTTCTTCTACTGAGGCAGGTAATCGCTACCTCTTTTTCTTGCCTGACCTGATGCACTATTCCATCACATTTGGTTACCAGGTGGTACAGAACTAACTCTTCTGTGAGTGTCCGTCTCAGTGGGTACCACCGCTTTACTCGTGTTATCGTTCGCCAAGCAGTAATGTGCAAGTATTTCTCCGATTTGATGAATAAAGTAGGTAGTTAGTGAAGTTGCTGGGCTTATGATGCTTAACACCTAATGTGTCAGGGTAACGAGCGCACTGCAGTGTCAAACAGGCATTTGTGTCTCAAAGTTCTGGGTAGCATGACTGGGAAGCGCAGATGCCTATAATACAGGTATACGCCTACCTTAGGCATCTGAGGCTCAGCAACTAAGTATTATTTACATATATATTGTTTCTTATAATATTTGTCTAAAATATTGCTGTCACTATATATAATTTAAACTGTGTCAATAAATTAATTTGAATTGCTCACCATCAGGCCACGACCAACTCGTCTCGTTATCCAATAGAATTAAAAATAACAGGTCTAACGTAGTTGTGTAAGGTGCAGGTCCAGTTATACTGGCTGTCATAACTTTACACTAGTGATTCTTAGAACCGTCCGTTTACAATATTTTCCTTCGGCGCAATGAAATAGTTTATGAAAAATCGTACATTAAACACAAGCAGCCAGCCAGCCAGCGTAGCCCGCCTTGGTTCTGAGCCAATATCGTTTTACCCGCAGCTTAAAGAAAACTTATTATTTTGTCTCCTACCTCAAGAGGGTTGGGGCGGGCGATATTTTTTGTATGTGTCTCGAAACGGCTTATCAAACGGTTTTATAAAGCGGGGAATTGAATTTATCGACGACTGCGGGCACTGAGTTAATTACGTTTTATTGCTTCTTTTTTAGCTGTGTAATAAATTGACGATAAATCTGTGGTTAAACGAGGTATTGGAGCAAATGATTAACTTGCACGGTTGTTGAAGATGTAACGATAATTTTGTGAAGCTGAAATTACATGTTTGTAAATGTAAAGATTTTACGCACTATATTGACAAACCAACGATACTAGAATTAAAGCTTCGTTTACCTCTGAAATTGGATGACATATAGATATAATACAGATATATAGATGACAATAATAATAATGCATCTTATAACTACAACTAACATTACAAATTTTGTATTTTATTAATTTGTAATAAGGTTGAAAACGGCGATGCGTTGGCTATTTTTTATTTAATACTATCTGCTGCCCGCGGTTTCACCCGCGCGGAAATAATTGATTTCATGTTTGTTATTTTTTTGGGTGGAACCCTAATTCTTTTTCTAAAATAAAAGTTTTTTAATTTACTCCATGTAACATCAGCTACCTGCCAGTGAAAGTCCCGTCAAAATCGGCCCAGCCGTTTCGGAGTTAACCCGGAACAAACAGACAGACAGACAGGCAAACAAAAATTTCAAAAATGGTTGTTTTGTTATAGGTACCGTATTTTCATATGCATTTGGTAAAAGCTGTTATTTTGATATTATAAACAGACACTTCAATTTTATTTGTTTTTATAGATATAGAAGAGAAAGAAACACCATAAAGTTTAAATATTTTAATACGTTAAAATATTTAAACTTTATCATCTTAAGACATATGTGTCTTAAGATTATTAAATTTTATTTGTTTTGGTAATAAAAATATGATAGTTGTCGCTCAAAATATGGAACATTTTTAGACCATATACATTTTGGGTCTTTTTGCCTTTTTTACAAGGTTCTGAGCCATTTCTATACTATAATATTTTATAGATAAGTCTTTTCTGTAAACACTTGACTATACTGCTGTAATATATTTTTTTATGAAAACAAAGGTTTGTGCTACGAAAAACCGGACTTCTCCGGACGGTTTGCTTTAACATTTATGGTAATTTTCATCCCGTAAGTATGCATTATTTCCGCAGGGTATTTCACTATACTATTGGCTAAAGAGGCGACCGGTTAAATCTAGTAATTAATATTTTCCACTATAATTTATGTAGCACGTGTTCGTTTAATTATATTAATCAGTTTAATTAGCTTCGTTTAATTAATTGAATAAGTATGAACAGGCACGTTGCAGGATGACGCGTTCATGTACGACTTTGAAAGGCGGCGCGGTACTCTGACAGCGTTACCTTGTTACATCCTAGCAACCAAGCCCGAGTATAGTATAATTAAATCTAATTAAGGCATACATAATATCTGACAATTACAATCCTTCGAATTTGAATGAAGACACCATCCAATTACAACCCGCGTCTGTTTGGGTAATGTTGTTTGAGATGTCAAAATGTACTATTACAGAATGTTGTTACTGTTTGTTATTACTAATTACGATGTTGGGTAATGGAAACCTGAAAGCCACTAACAGTAATTGTCTTGTGATCGGAACGATAAATAATAGCTAAGTGATAGATAAACGCGTTAATCTACCTGACGTTTAATTAGGTATATTCACTTATTAAGAGCAATTTAGTGGTAGACGTCGTAGTGTTGTGTTTAGATTGATACACGCAAGCTGTTTAGCTTTTTGGCTTTAGGGGCATCTTAGACGCTCAAGCAAACGTAAGTTTGCTTGTCAGAATAACAACGCTTTTGCGTCAAGCGCCGATTTTGTGATACTCGAAATGCGCGCTTGACGCAAAAGCGTTGTTGTGAGTGTCTAAGGTGCCCCTTATGGCTCCGTGGCGAAGTTGGTAGTAACCCTGCGAAGCATGGGGCCCCGGGTGCGATTCCCGGCCGGTGCAAATATTGAGTGGTGAGCGTAAAGTTTTTTTCGAGTTTTGGATATTTGTTTTCTGTGTCTCTGTATGTCATTGATTGTCATCTGGAACACAGGGAATCCTAGTGCAGGGAATGAGTGTGTAAGCGTTTGCGTTTGTTTCTTTGTTTGTAAGGGTTGCTAGTTTTATGGTATGGGATCAATATTTGTGCGTATCTGTACAAATAGCTGCCACACCTGAGTTCGAATCTCACCTTGGCCCCAATTACTTATTAAATATAAAGTTATGTGCGAATTTACCATAAGTGCTCTAAAACGGTGAAGAAAATCATCCGCTTGTAAACCAAAAAATACTGGGGACATGTGACATCCCCCAAGCCGCACTAAGCCTGCGTTATACATTATAGCGTATACTCTCTCTCTCTTTCTCTCTCTCTCTTTGTCTCTCTTTCTCTCTCTCTCTCTCTCTGAGAGAAGGCCTGTATCTCAGCAGTAGGAGCGTAATAGGCTGTTGAATAATTTAATAATAAATAATAATAAATATCTACTCATTGTCTAGATGTGTTCCGGTTTTCCAAGTAACAAAATTATTTTAGGTAGATAATCTAGCTCGTCATGGCTTGCTTGAGAACCCTTTTTTGTTTTATTTCTGTAAAAACCAAAATCGGAAATTACAGAAAGGTTGTGGCCTTGCTCAAGACTTAGTAGTCCGCTGAAGCAAAAAAGTAACAAAACGGGTCTCAAACTTTTTTTGATCTCGGTACCTAAATGAGCATTTTGATTATTACTTAGCTGATCTGAAGTGCTAATGTTATCTATGGTTATGTCCACGTGGAAGTTGGGACTGGCTCTCAAGACAGGTGCTTCGTAACAAATTTTCAGCTTCAGGGTGGTGGATAGCCAGACATCATTTGGGAGCATTACAATGCATTCTATTACCAGATTGTTTTATCTAATGGCCAGACAAACTAAGACTACGATTAAGGTGAGTATATATAAAACATTTTATCTATAACTAGCTTTTCCCAGCAGCTTTCCACGCGAAGTAACAAGTCAGGATAAATAGCGTATATAGCACTCAGGTACATCGATGTAGCTTCCTAGTAGCAATATATTGTTTAGATTCGAATCCCCGTTTACTGTGATTAGCGGTAACAAACAAACTTTACCTCTTTATAATATTTGTATGAACCAAAATTTGATCCGATAAAATTTGTACCTCAAAATCCCCGGAAACATCAAACATTAGCTAACGATAATCTAAAAGCTCTTAAGTCAGGTGGAAAATCGCGAAATCAATATTTATGCGGATGGATACTTAAGGAAATTTCAGCGGAATTAGCATGAGCTTTCTATTATAATAAAGTCGGTTTTTTTATCAAAATATATTCGGGAATTATACTGCTTTTGGTGGATTGACTTCTTAATATAATTTACCTTTTATACCTATAAGTATAACAATATGAATAATTAGACAAGCAATCTATGGATTTTCTCGCGTTTATTTCCCATTTCAGAGTCTTAAGTCTTCATTGTTTAGAGAAATCTTTTATTGATGCATTTTGCAACGGTTGCCAAATTTCAGGTTACTTAATTTAATGTTTTTTGCCGTATTTTATTCATTAGTTAGTAAAACAAGATTTTTTCCATCTTTTCTCTCTTTAATTTTTTAAGAAAATAAGTAATGTGTTATTATTTAATTGCATACTATTTTGGATTGGATGGAGAAAAAAGGTTTTCACGGGTCGTGTGATATTTTTAAGGTTCGTGTGTTTAATGTGAGTTTATATTTTTCCACATTTACTTTTAAATGTAAGAAAGTATCTGGATCTTTGGGGTAAAGTTCTAGTCCTTACGACTGGCTAGGGCAGTCGTGTTTTTTAATTATTCTTATTAGTGTTTATTTTAAGCTAGCGTTTGATTACTATCTCACTTTATGTTAATTGACGTTTCAAGAATATTTAGATATCACACCAAAATACACATTAATTTTAATAGTATCTTCGTAATTTAGGTACAGAAAAATTAACAGAACACTTCTATATCATTGACTGAAGAATAAAATTGAGGCGCTTATTAAGGTTGCTAAAAATTAGTTTAGTTACATACCATTCTTATCGTTATTTCAGTCCAAGAATATAATGTTAATCCTTCATACCTTTAAAAGCAAAAAGTATCCTAAACAGAGACCCATATGAAAATAAAATCACTTCTCATTTAAGAACATTTTACCGTACCTAAGCATCTGGATCAACAAGTCGAACTGTTTTACGTCACAGCACAGATTAATAGTCGATTAATTTATTTGGTGTTTGATTCGCGCGGCGCGAACGATCGCTCGACCGCACGTCTGTTCGCGTCGAACGGCGAATGAGCACTGATTCGGCATTGGACGATGTTTTCTAAAGGTGAGGATTTCGTACTCCCTCGGTTTCTTTCGGCTCCTGTCGGCTAACTCATCCCGTTTCGATTGTGAGCAAAGAATTTCATATTTTCACGAAATAAATAGAACATTTTCTAATTGAAATGGCACAAAATCGCGGGTGGCAACAAAGGCTGGCTTTATTTTGTGTCCGTTACAGGATTTTTGCTAGTTTCTTGTCTCTTTATGTTTCAACCTTCAGTTAACTGATAGGAAAATTTGATATTTTATTCAAAGAGTATGTTCCAAAACATTCTTTGATTGACAGAGAAATACTCTATTTTAATTGTATTTTGATGGAAGTAAATGACTGCGTAAATTTGTAAGTCCTTTTTATTTTAATGAGTAGATCGAGACTTGAACTATCTACTTGACTACGAACGTAGTTGTGGTTTTTCAAATATAGAGGTTTTGTTGTTTGCTACGCCGTAGCGCAGTTCTTAAAATACTCTGTCATACTCCATTTCGTAACAGGGCTGCTACGGAAAATCTTTATCCAAAATAAGGCATCCCAAAGCCCCGTGATTTTAACGTGTTAGTTAAATATTGTTGAATGTTAATTCCTGATACAAGCGGGTTACCTTTGCAAGTAATTAAATTTGTTTGTTTGCTCTTACTTCGAAAACGTCCGGCTTACGTCTGGATTTGTGATTTTTGCCTGCCCCCGCTTATGCCGAAAATATAACGGGATGAAGTTTGATGAAATTTTAATCAAAATGTGTTCAACCTGCCCGCCGGACTCGGTGAAAAAACCCTTTTGACTTAAGCAGGTTTTACGATTTCCGACGAATTGTGGTATGGGTAATTTAATTAAAACAAAAAGGTTTTGTGCTTATTTTGCACCAACATGGAAGTTTAAAATATTGCTTCACTGAACCTTTTTCGAAATTAAATTTCCTCGTTTCTTTCGAAATACGCTGTTTTAAGGAATGAACTCTACAAAGATTTTTGGCACTTCACATACTATAACGACTTGTCGTACCTCACGACGACAGAAAATATCCTGTTCTTAGCTTAGCTTTGATCTCATTAGTTATTTGACAAAGGCGTAGGTTCAACAAAGATCAACAAAGTTATATTTATATGTATGATATATATTTAAGTTTAAAATTTGAATTGCATTTATTTATTTTATCGTACACCGCCGTCTACTCCGTTTTAGTTCGATACTATCCATCCAAAGGTTGTCTGGAAGAAATCGCTTTAAGCGATAAGACCGCCCATTGTATTACCATATATAAGGACTAATTATTTAGTATGCAATATGTGTATTTTGTGGTATGCAATAAAGAATTTTGTATTGTGTGTATTGTATTGATATTATCGGAAACTCAAAACAAATAATACTATCGGAAAAGCAAAACAAATACAATAAAATACATTGTAAACATTCCCTTAATTGTGACTGTACATATACCTTACCATTGGAAGTAAAAAAATAGGATAGAAAGCAATAGTCCACGCTGGAATTATTATGTATAGTAAAGTGAGGCTCACCGTCAGGGTTTAGTCGGTAGGTCAGCCTTCTGCCGGAGTCCAACATATTCATTCCGTTGCCCCCACGACGGGGTGGGATCCATGAGATGTAAAAAAATAAAAAAACCCTGACGTAAAAAAGGTACGTTCAAATTGTTTGATTCGGGTTCCAACCTGAATAAGATAATAGACGTACCCTACTTTCAGCTCATATCACAAAGGGAATTCTAGACCGCAATTCTCCGTAGTCGTAGCAATAATTTACAATATCAATATGTACACTGTGTTGAATGGCTATCTAGAATATGAAACTTTATCTATATAGGTGTTAATAAACCTGGACATACACCTCCCGACCCCGTATCCTAGCGACGGCCCAAGCCGAGTTTTGTACTGCGTGGTTTACACGTACCCTTGAGCTAGTCGCCACACCCCATTTTTCAGAGCTGAGCGCCGCTTACGCGGTCTCCCAGCATTCGGTCACGCCCAGCACGGTCGTTCAAAAAAGGATTACTGTATAGTGTATACGTGGTAGCGTCCGACAACATAATCCATCTCCGATATTTAATATTTCTTTATCATATTCACACAATTCCCCGTTAACTAGTTATATGCGCTAACAAAGATTATATTATATTATTTATTTTTATTTGTTTTTTTTATACTGCACAGGAATGGGCAAGTTGTTTGGCTGATGGTAATAATAACGCCAGCTCATGACACAATCAGGACTTTTAAACAAAAGCGTGTGTGGCATTGCAGGGACCTCGTTACCTTGAGACCCCTGTATTAATTCTGATAGTATAAATCCACTGACTACTTTGTCCAATAAATTGGAACACAGTAATGCATGCACACTACTGCTTGGTAGATTACACGAGCAATCGGTGGTATACCCAACTATACAACACTCAAGAATAGTTATTCCTAAAAATAAATAATAGCACAAAGAAAGTGTTGGAGACCGATTGTGTAACTTAACAAATTAAGTACCACATTGCGTATTCAAAACCTTGAACTTTCACAAAAAACAGCTTGATTAATATCAGCTCAAAGTTAATTTCTCCAGATATTTTACGTTGAAATATTTTAACAAAATTATAATAGCGACTATAAATTACCCACGAGATATAGGAGCATTCCAGATTTGTTTCGAGTGAGGAGATAAGGCACGATCTTGGCCTCACTTCGGCAGATATTACCGGAGACCTTCAAACTAGAGAGGCGGAACCCTGTGCTAGAAGTGGACGATCAAAAATCGGACGACTTTGTTGGCTGATAGTTTTCAACGCGACCTTCACTTATGTGGATATAAACAAATTTAGCAACTCGATTTTCTCATACTGTCTTGGCCGCTCTATGCTCTCCCGCAAATCGTGGCCGTGAATCGCGGCCGTGAAGCCGCGCGTATCCCTCCACATTCACGGTTCGTGGCTGGCCACTCTACTCTCGCCCAAGAATCGCTACCGCAAACAGCAACCGCAAAACCGCGAATCCATCAACAATCCACATTCGCTGTTCGCGCGCGGCTTTGACGGCGCGAATGTAGAGCGGCCATCAGATATATATTCACTTAAAATCATCAATCACGGAAGACGAACGAATTACTTACCCATTTCTCGATGTAAATTTCAAATCTAGATAGAAACTGCCACCAAAGGTCTGCGCGGCATTGCAGTGCGCTCGTGAACTTAAATGGCAAATATCCAAAAACCGAAACTAGAATGAGACAGAAATGCTACAAGTTCTTAAAGTATTACTAAAAATCTTAAAGTATTTATAAATTATTACAGAAAATATATATTAGTCACTTAATTTACGTAAAAGAAATAATCAGGATTATGTATTTGGTGTTAATGTCGTTACTATCACCGTAGACCGGGAACTGCGCAATAAACAAAATTTGAACACTTCCACTGAAGTGAGAAAAAAATATAGAAACATAGATATACCTAAACGCTTACACACTCACACCTGCACTAGGAGCACCTGTGTCGCAGGTGGCATGGTCTTGCACAGATACATAAGAGAAACATCCAATTCTCGAGAACAAACGTTATGTTCACAACATATAGTTTGCCCCGGCCTGGAATCAAACCCGGAGTACCATGCTTTGCAGGCATGGTTACTACCTACTTAGCCACAAGGCCGTCGTAATATGTAAAACCGGAGTTTTGAACTAACAGTAATAAAAAAGTAAAAACAGTGGTAATAAAAATATTTTTTACAACGTATTAATATTCAACCAACACCGCTTAATTGGCTCTTATTGCCAATATTGTAAAGAGTATTTTATCACAATAGAAATATTTCAAAAGCAAGATTTCACTTGTATAGACGGACATGGATAGTATACTACATAGTTTACATGTGAACGCCTTATTTTATGCGTCTTCATAAATACTTGGGTTATCCTTCAAATTCCGTTATCATTGCTGAATTGATAGTTAAAACATTTATTTATTAAATTCTCATCAAATCTTGCCTTTTGAGAAAAAATCAACTGTGAAGATTCATTGTGAAATATTTTTCATGTTTCAAAACAATATCTTAAAAATTGGCAAATGGCTAATGAGCTTTTATCAGACATAAGCTTCAGTGGCGTTATTATGACATTGGGCCAGCAAAAAAGTGGGCACGCGGATAGAGACAAAAAATCCCATAGGCAACTTAACTTTTTCTAAGAATCTCATTACAAGTCTAAGTGTTAAAAGTTAGTGAAATACATTAAGCTGACGCATGTCACGATGGTACCACTGGTAGTAGCTGACACTAAGCAAGCAATTTGAAAAACGCTCTTCTTTGTCTTACCAATTTTACCGAGTGAAAATCTTACATTCAAATACAGTTATTTCCATCTCACACTAAGTGGGCTCCTTTCACGCTAGTTGACTACAGTTAGGAGCTTGTTCGTAACACATTTCAAACTTTTACCAACGCGTTTCAGTAACAGGTGCATGTGTGGGCCGTCTCGGATCACCCATCAACTCTAATATTTTATGTAGGTTGATGCTAACTGACGCTACAGTGCTTGAGTTAAGATTAATAAAGCTTATAGCTAAGTTTAGGAACATTAAAGAGTTCTTAACGATGACAAGTCTTGATGACTTTTGTTAGTGGGAGGACTAACTCTTCTGCGAGTGTCCGTCTGGGTTGTTACCACCGCTTTGCTCGTGAAATCTGCCGCCAAGCAGTAGAGTGCAAGCGTTACTGTGTTCCGGTTTGATGAGCAGAGTATCCAGTGAAATTACTGGGTTTATGAGACTTAATACCTAATGTCTCAGGGTAACGAGCGTACTGCAGTGCCGAGCAGGCCTTTGTATTTCAAAGTTCTGGGTGGCACTGCAATTGCTATGGGACGGCGTTAGGCTTACCATCAGGCAAACGACCAGCTCGTCTCGTTACCAAATAACATTAAAAAAAACAATGTAATCAGGCCGGCTGTTAGACGAACAAAACATCTTTAACTGTCTTTGTGCTATTTATTATTAATCTTCGATTGTAATATCACCATCATAAAAAAACATTGTACTCTAATTTGTAACTGCAAAAATACCTTAAGATCTATTTTTTGTTCAGATCACAAATGCTAAAACTTGAACCTATTTCCAGAATCAAAAACCGCTGACACCAAACGCGTTCATAAACCGAATATACGACGATCATTAAGGGTCATAATCAGGCGCGCATGTCTCCACGCGTCTAATAATCCCCTAGCGAGGCGGTAAAGTCGCGGGAGTGAGAAATGGTCCCCTCGCGACTCTGAGACGGGACCAGCGATTTTTCTCCAGAGATAGGCTCGCGTATATCTCGTGGGGAGGGCTGCAGATAACGTCGGAGTACGCTGAGACAGCTGTTTTAAGGATAGAGATAACAGCGTGTAAGTGTACGCGGTTTTGATTGTTAGGATTGTGCCATCGGTGATTAGCTTTGTTTTTAACCGAATTCCAAAAAAGGAAGAGGTTCTCAATTCGGCTTTAATTTTTTTGTTTGTTACCTCAGATCTCCGTTATTTAACCGATCTGATTTTTTTTAAATTTGAAAGTATGCACTTTCAGATTAGTCCCAGAGAAAGTTCATCAAAATCGTCTACTGAAAACAAAACCAGCTACTGAAATCATTGAAGTCAATTCCCGCTTTATAAAGCAATTTTGTAGCTATATTTTATAGCAGCGTAGATATTTTATTTGTGAAATTCGCCCGCAATAATTAATTTTTCATTTTCTTTCTTTTAAATACACAATCATTTCGCTATCCTTAATTGTCAATTATTGTATACCGTGACATCTGCAGATCAAGACTTGACTTACCAAAATAGACGAATTATGCACACTAAAATTATATAAACATAAGATTAGGTTTAGTTATGAAAGGACAGAATCGATACCACTATCCAATAATAATTATATTATTACGTGCCATATTTTTTCTCTCACTTCATTACAAAAACGAAGTTGAAAGCCCAAGAGAACATTCTAGATCGATGCTAAATGGTATTAAAAGCAATTAAAAATAAAAGCTTATGGAACATAGCGAGAAAGCTATTATTTTATTTGTCGCTAAGGACAAAGTAATAGTGCTTTTCTGCCAGCCTTGCATGTCTGGACATCGAACGATTGTAAAGAACGTTCTCCACTGAGCCGAGGATGAAGTAAGGTAGTATTATGTAAAAATCTGTTGAATTCTTTGAATTCGAATTCATTCACAGAAAAATGTCAGAGCTTTCTACAAAATGTTCAATTTCTATTACTGTTCAATAGTTATTCTAACGGGCAAAATGCCTCAAATCGCCTTAGTACGTAATCCATAATTATTTTATGTAATAAATCTTAAAGTGTGTTTGTACGTGTGTTGGTTTGTTCTTCTTTCATGCAGCAACGGCGCGACGGATCGATGTGATTTTTGGCATAGATGCAGTTTAAAGACCGGAGAGTATCGTAGGCTACTTTTTATCGGAAACTCGGGTGAAACCGCGGGTAGAAGCTAGTTATCCATAAAAAAAGTTGGAGAAAATCTATCTATAAAAATAAATAAAATTGAAGTGTCTGTTTGTAATGTCAAAATAACAGCTTTTTACCAAACGCATATGACAGTGTATACGGTACATCCAACAAAAAATATTTTTTTAATATTTTGTCTGTCTGTTCGTTCCGGCTAATCTCTGAAGTGGTTGGACCGATTTTAACGGCGTTTTCATTGGTAGATAGCTGATGTTACAAGGGGTAACTTACGCTACGTGGGTGGCACGGGCACAGGATCACCGACTTCACCCACGTAGCCTAGTTATAACAATAGTTGGATAGTTTTTTATTATCTACTACTGTATAGGCACATAATAGAGCACAAGGCATTGTTGGCCTATAAGTACATAGACCACCTTAATTTTCTAGTTCACTACAG
Organism: Crocallis elinguaria; assembly: GCA_907269065.1. NCBI lineage: Eukaryota > Metazoa > Arthropoda > Insecta > Lepidoptera > Geometridae > Crocallis > Crocallis elinguaria. The sequence continues at coordinate 7,390,113 of OU026065.1, read as the reverse complement.
TTGACAGCTTACCCACAGCTCACAAGCACCATAGCAAGCGTGTGTACCTACTCATTTGTTTTAAGTACTTATTGTTTGTTTTGGGCATACATTTTCGAACTATTAAACACATCAGGTCAATCATTTGTTTTAAGAACTCTGTATTGTGGCTCTATTGTAGAACCTTCTTTTAAACTCATTTCTACAGCACTTTATGTTTTACTGTCTATGCAAAAAATTACATTGATCCTTTGCTCTGTTGCTGCGTAAAATAAAAGCAAATCAACAAACACATTTGCGCATTTATAATACACTAGCTTCTGTTCGCGGCTTCGTCCACGTGGTATACATCTTCATAGGCTATGTGCAGTTATTCCAGAACTATCTGCATTCCAAATTTTATCAAAATCGGTTTAGTAGTAACGGAGATACGTGGTAACAAACATTCACACAGACTTTCGCATTTATAATACTAGCAGGATAGTTAAGGGAGTACCTACACAACGACAATTCAGCAACACATTTGCAATATATTTGTTCTTGCAATCTAAAAGCCTGTTCTAATTTCCCAGGTTAGTGTGCGATGATCCTAATTCTTACTGGCAGGCGATAGGAGGCGTCCATTTAGATTAATTGCCGAACGAATTAACTTTTAATATCGATTAAAGAATAACTTTTTCCGATGACGTCGTAGTACAGGGGATATTAGGGGATTTCTATTAACCATCAGCCACGGTTATATAAATAAATTATCTTTGAGTCTATCCACTGGAGATTTTAATTATTTACTGCTTTCACTTTCACCTAATGTATCAGGGGAACGAGTGCCATACAGTGCTAGGCAGGGCTTTGTTTTTCAAACTTCTGAGTGGCACTGCAATTGTTTTAGGCCGGCGTTATGCTTACCACCAGGCAAACAATCCGTCGTAACGTTCGTCTCGTTATATAATAATGTAAAAAAAGTATTTAAGATTATTATATTTATTTAATTGAACTACATATGTTAAACTTTGTTAAATGATGATGATCATTAAAAGAGAATTAGAAAATGCCGCGCACATCACTTTTGCAGTTATTATTTTTATATTGAAATTTGGAATGACGTATTTCCAAGGCAGGTTCTCACAACTTGTGGACAACCATGGTCCTAATCACCTACTTCCGAGAGAACAATTCAAACTCACTCTGTATTTTCTTTTAACAAACATGAGTAGGTAAGTCTAGCTATATTCTACTCTATGGTCTATCTTCTAGTATAAATAAAGCGTCGTGTAAGGTAGCGCGATTTATCTGCCTGTAACGTCTCATGCGGTAACGAGCTGACTAATGAGCGCTCCTGTCTCCGGCGAGATACGAGATTTTATTATGTGAGAGTTTGAAGTATCAACTAGAAATAAGATAGAAATATGTTGGAAAAAATATTGCGAACTTAATAGACGTTTGCGTTGTGTGATATGAGGAACTTAGGTCCTTCAGTAGGACTACAGTCCCACTGCAATCTATACAAATAAATAAAATTGAAGTGTCTGTTTGTAAAGTCAACACAACAGCTTTTTACTAATTGCATATGATATGATTTCCCACGTAATTAAACTAGCCTAGTTACTCCACATAACATCAACTATCTGCCAGTGCAAGTCACGTCAAAATCGGTCCAGCCGTTTCGTAGATTACCCGAAACAAACAGACAGAAAAAATAATTTCTTATATATGTTTTTTAATACTTTAATATGCATATGGTAAAAAGCTGTTATAATGACAATTTTTTGTTTCTTTTTTGTTATATTTTAAGACATTACAAACAGACACTTAAATTTTATTAATTTATTTGTATATATATAGATGCTAAGAGTGTCATTATTAGCTGAGATTTGAACTTCAGATTGAAAGTTAAATATACAATATGATGTCTAATGAAATAAAAGACAAAATGTTAATACATTTAAACGCTGCGCAGTATGTCAGTCTCTTCTTCTTCAGGTGTAACCAAACACAAAGATGATTTCACACCACAAATACACATAAAACCTTTCACCGTGCCGTCAAGGCGAGCGACGACGCGTATCGCTGAACATTCATCTTGTGGGTCGCAAGCGTGCCGTATCATCCGGCCATCTGGAGTAGCCAGGACAAGTGGGGCTTCGGATCCGACCGCGCAGACTTGACGATTGCAACCGTGCCAATTGTTTGAGTTGTGATACTCATGATTCTCATGTATCTAGACTGGTTGGTTTGTAATTGGAGTAGCTAACAGTTTGCCAATTCGTTTTCCTGGTTATGCTTGCTAAATAACACGGTCAAAGCAACTAAGATTAGTTTTACGCGAGAGTCGAGTCGGGCGTTTGATTTTAAATTTCGAACAGCGCGACTGCATGCATGTGGATGGAATCTATATTGTATAGTGTAATATTACTTTTATTTTGTATATACTTACTGTCAATTTTTTACCTTTTGTGTTTTATTGCTGATTATATTTGTGTGTTTGGCCTTTTTATCTCGTTAAATCTCTTGTATTCTGTGTAAAACTTGCTTTTTATACATTTTTCTATATTTTCATATTGTAAACAAACAGCTGTCACCATTTGACAAACGCCACAATGTCAGTGCTTTTATATTCTTTTTCTGTGAAATTCTTGAGGTTGCATTTATTTGTTATCGAAACTATCCTAAATTTTACTTTTTAATTTCCAAAATTCGAACTACCGCTAATCGTAATTTGAAACGTTTGGAACTTTGGCGGATGATATAAAAGGAGCCGTGATCGAGAGATCGGCACTCCTGGCACAGTCTTCATTGGATAACAAACTAATATACGTCTGAAACTATTCTTCAAAATTCCTTGTTTAACGATCTGATAATCTTGAAACTATAGAACCTGGAGGAATCTCAAGGTCAGTAACCTTCCTCAACTCCATATCACTGTCACCACATAGCTCCGTCAAATTACCTGGACTCTATAAATTGGCTAGCCGGACCTATAACTTGGCAAGAGGTGCTAGACGAGCCTATAATCGTTTCAGCATAGTCCTGGAAATTATCATAACTGGAAATTATCATACGAAAACTTGGACTTTATTTGGACTACTTCCCGCATTACTTAATGAAGACGCCTGGATTCTTTTATATCTTTTATTTTTTTTAACTTTTACTTAACGTCTTTTTATTTTTAAATAAATTTGTAAACTAACCTCTTGTCTTTTCCTTCACCCTTAGGACCGTAGGTAGGTGAAGGCTTCCTCTTAGTAACTTGTGCGTTACACGAAAGTGTAACGTTACAATAGGTAACCTACCTATTTAATTGTATTTCGCTGGTATAATCAATGTGCCTTATGTAAGGTCAAATATTGATCATGGAAATTTATAAAATTTATTTTCATTAACCAACTTCGAAAAAAACCTTATAACATCAGCTATCTGCCAGTGAAAGTCCCGTAAAATCGGTCCAGCCGTCTCAGAGATTACCCGGAACAAACAGACAGACAGACAAAAATTAAAAAAAATGGTTGTTTTGTTATAGATACCGTATATACTTTCGTATGCATTTGGTAAAGAGCTGTTACTTTCATATTACAAACAGAACAGACACTTCAATTTTATTTATTTGTATAGATTTACGATTATTATGAGACTTTATTAAACCTTGTTTTTCACCACATCACCACTAAGCCATCATAAGCCTATAAATTTTTTTTATTATTTTCCCGTGGAAGTCAAAAATTTAAAAACTTGTGGTAATTTTTCTCAGGTACAAACCCATAATTTATATCGAAGTTTATTTTATTTCCTCTCCATTGTCTATACTCATTATGCATGTCTGTTTAATTGCTCGTCGGACATCCTCATTAAAATTCTAAACGCGATGCCCTACTGTTCCTTTTCTGTTAAGCTCTGTACATACCGGCGCGATCAGCGTGACTGCAGATCAGAAAACTAAGGAAAGCGTTCGCTGCTGAAAACCGACCTTGTTCGTCAAAGAGCAGCTTTTCATATTCATACGACAGCCCCCGCAGTATATTTGAAAGGTTGACATACTGTGTTAAATAACCGGGTAAACTCACAGCATTTGTCGATAGGTTGCGATAGTTTCCGACGCTCTTCCTCAGGGAGTGTACGCAGCGAGATCGCAACTACCACCTGGGTTCACCTAGGCCGAAAATGACAAATGACGGGAGATTAGCCGGTTATTTATCAATTTATAATGTTGACAGACTTATCTTTTAATAAGTAGCTTTGCTCGTGATGACTGCCGCCAAGCAGTAATGTTCAAACATAGCTGTGTCCCGGTTTGATGAGCAGAGTAGCCAGTACAATAATTACTGGGCTTACCTAATGTCTCAGGGTAACGAGCACACTGCAGTGCCGCGCATGCATTTGTGTTTCAAAGTTCTGGGTGGCAGTGCAATTGTTATGGGCCGGCGTTATGCTTACCATTAGGCAAACGACCAGCTCATCTTGTTACCAAATAACATAAAAAAAAACAAAGGACGCATGACTACGACGCTGTCGCTTTTGTTTCAGTCACTTAGTTGCTCACCTGTGTCGCAGTGATGCTTAGGTGTGCCCAGTTTTAATTGTATTTAGACTGTTCCAAAGCAATGCTCAAGAAACTTTCACTAATTGGAAACATAACTAATTGTCAGGATAAGTTAAATAGTCAAAAATAGCTTCGTTTCTTTGAGTCTTTCTTGACGCGCTGACGGCAGCTAATTAGGTTAATTATCGTGGAAGTTTCGAGAGTTTTCGGATTATTTGACTTTGATTTAACGAAGGCGTACGCTACTGCGCATAGGCTCCGGAAATTTGGTGATAGAGGTACTGCTCCAACACAATTTTTCCGGTTTTACACGAGGTCTACGTATTATATTTTTAAATAAATTTTATGTCATTAGAAACATGACTGTGTTAGCTAGAGGTAATGAGCAATACTTATTGTTTAATAGTTACAACATAATATATTACAGACGTAACAACCACTACAAAAATATTAGTTCTGTTATTAGTATGTAGGTCGAGAATCTACAAGTAGTATATATATAATAATATAATATCTGTAACGACGTACTGCGCTGTTCCCATTTAAAATGGGACAAAGGAAATAAAGATAGAGAGAGACATAGAGAGATAGTAGGTCAAAAATAAGAGGTCGAAAATCTACATTATCATTTAGCTCTAGTACTATAAAAATCTTAAAAGGTTTATTAAGGTTCTGAAGTAAAAAAGTTATCGGCATTATTACTGTACAAAAGACGTTAAGCCTAAGGTAAAACATACTTAAAACAATGCATAAACAAAAGGAGATTAAATGAATACACCCACATGAACCTCCACATAAACAACCAGCCAATGAAATTCGCTCCAAAATTGAACTCCATCGAAACACGCTAAAACAGAATGAGAAGTAATTAAAACTTCGTGAATTTCGCTGACGTTTATTTAATTCCTCTCAATAGGCCAACAATTATAAAGCACAGGGTCAGCGCATGTGAATCCGTTCGATACCAAAATTGTTAAAGGCAAAGTTCCTTCAAAGCGGCACGAATTCGTTACTTGCTTTACATAACATGTAAATACAAAAGTCATTCGTGAAATTCCTCTTCAGAAATTCTAATTAAATTACGAGCCAGGGTTGATACAGCTAACTACAAGCTCCCTTTATCTAAAGTTGGGGAGTTATTTCGCCAAATCTGAAGTATTTGTCGGAAAGTCAACGGGATTGTATTAATGCCGGGACATGCGCCGAAATTGAACGGATTAAACTGTACATATTTTGGTCTGAATCCGTGACGAAGGTTACTGTTATTCGTTAAAGCGTAGAGTAGGTATTAAATGGTAATCCGGAGAATTTTCAGAACATTTGCTCTTTTGTGCGGCAGAGTAGCTGTAAATTAGACCTTCGTGAGACAGACTCGCTTTTATTATGTGAGAATATTACAAAGTACCAGTAATTTAAGTGTGAATGAAATATATTGTTGGTCATGTTTGCTGACAGCTTTACCTATATAGCAGAAGTGTTAAAATTTATAGTAATTATGTACGTACGTACAACGTAGTACGTCAAAACAGCTAAAGTACGTAACCGTAAGTACTAATTTACATTATATGCCGTAAACATAATATACACTGTATTAGGATACAATTGCGAAGCCAGTATCAATAGTCTGGACTCAAAACAATTCTATGTAGTCAATTATAGAAACCCTTTTTAATACTAATCTTCTTAATAATATGTCTAACTTTCTGATCTCCTTTTATTTTTCCCATTACATGATTCCCTGTTTCTGAAGTATGAGAAACTACAAGGACCGTATATCCATGATATCCAGAAACGACAAAACCGAGTTAACTGTGTTAAATATTGCAGTTAGGGTTCAATTACGTTATAATAATAAAAAAATAGTTATAGGTACATGACAATGTATAGCAATAGTTTATGCTCCGGAGAGTAATATAGGCTACTGTTTATCTCGGAAAAATGTACCGTTCCTGTGGGAAAGCGGGTGAAACCGTGGGGAGAACCTAGTCCTAACTCTTACTAATTCCTACTTTTCCTACTATTTACATAGGTTATGTTTATTTTAATATGATAAATGCAAAAGTATGTTTGTACGTTTTTTGTTTTGTCTTTCTTTCGCGCAGCGTCGGAGTAACGTATCAACGTGATTTTTGGTACAGATATAGTTTAGTGATGGGAAAGTAACATAGGCTACCTACTTTTTATTCCGGTAAAATGCACGGCTTCTGTGGGAACGCGGGTGAAAACCGCGGGCAAAAGCTACTGCTGTAATAAAAACAAAAAAGAATTTATTCGTAGTAGTAGGTATAGTATATAGGTAATAATTATTTATTTATTTGACGGCTCCGTAGCTATGTATACTGTATAGAGTGTATAGGTATGTAAACTATCATACATAGTTTTCACGAACAGTTTGTTATCATCCATATTAACATATACGTTTTATTATCAATTTTATATTATAATCATATGCAGTTAGGTTATCTTTCAGCCACATCCATTTATAAACAACGTGTTATCAAATCGAGTAATTTATTCGTATGTTATTTTGAGCATGCTTTCAAATGCAAAGGGTTATCTTATAATACAAGTGGGTGAAGATCTAATGAACCGCACAGTCTGAACCCACGTATATGTACCAATTCAATATAATGCTTTTATCTAAATGAAAAGCACTGAGTTATACTGTAAATTGATTCAATGAAATATGTGTTTTTAGTGTAGAACATGCAAACGCCCACTCAAATTGTCATTCTGAAAAGGTGGACCATAATGATGCCGGGATTGAGCGGTGGAACAAAGAAAATCACATACATACATACATACATGAACCCTAAACACGTTATACTCCTTTTTTGTGCAGTCGTGTAAAAAGAGCGTTCCTATTTATCGATTTGATCCTATTATCCGTTTTTCATTTCAGAGTAACAAAACCCTAAAAACACTAAGAGAGCAATTCAAACCAAAGTGCACTATGTAACTTTCAATGTAACTACCATAATAAAAGTATTTCAACTGAAATCAATTGACTTGATAAAACTTCTCAACTTCCCTCTTCACATGCGCGTATATAACAGCCACAGATTAGGTAACACTTACAGTGTGACAGCTGGAACATCTTGCGAGAGTCGAAGAATGCCAGACACTTCAAATCTTAATACTCTGAAAATGAGCTTTGTACTCCACCGCATTGTTTCACGTTAGAAATAAGGCACGCTTGTCCTAAAGCACGTGAATTGAAATCGTAAAGCTAGTAAATAGTCTAAAAGTCGGCGCGTACCTCAGCGAATTCATATAGTACGTGATAGCAGCTTTAAGAGCTCCGCGACGCTCCAACTTACATGAAATATGGTTCTCCATGTACGGAAAGAAATCTCTCACTTGTTAAATTAAATGGTCCCTTTATAATAGCCGAGGTGTGAGCTGTTTGAATAAGTTCGTGTGGAATAAAAGTTTGTAGAACTTACGTTGTAGACAGAATTACTCGAGTCGTATCAAAGTGTTGTTGTTTGAAATCATTCAGAGGAAAGAAAGATTTTGCGTACGGTTTCATTTCATAAAACAAGGCTTAGACCTTAATTTTTTTATACTATTGGATAAAGAGATGGGCGGGTCGTTTGCCTGATAATAAGCGTCCCTAATAACAATAACAATTGTAGTGTGACTCGGAACTTTAAACGCGAAGACCTGCGGCACTGCACAGCGCTCGGTAGTCTTAGTCCAGTAATCTCACCTTGAACTTATGAACTACCACCGCAATTGTTATATATAAGGCTGGCGTTATACTTACCATTTCTTAGATAAATGACCCGCTCGACTCGTTACGGTACAAAAGGATAAAAAAGGCTTGCATTACTTGCATTTGACAACTATCTCATCTGGACATTATAAACGTGTCCTGACCAAATCTGTATTGTAATAAACATAGCTATATTTGCACCAGATACTACCTTACTGAGACTGAAATGGGCTATAATTACTTAAGAGCTTCAATAATTTTAATGAAAATAAAATTGATATAAACTTCAATCTGTCTCGGCCATTACACGAAAGTAACCCTCATCAAAGTTACAACCTACCGTATTTTTATACCCCATTTGCGACAGCATTAATTTTGGCCATTCCAGACGATACTGCGACATGATACAGCTAATAAAAGGCAATAATCCCAACGTTTCGTCTCAATGTCATACCATAAAGACCAGGCTATTGTGATAACCTAAAACAACTTCGGCTGAATAAAGCCAACCGCTCCTTTGCCACTTTTGCGAGACACTTCCACCATAAGAAATCCAATTTAACTTTGTCGCCGAACAAAATGCTCCAATAGAAATAATTTCGTCAAGGACTTCCAACAGCTGTACAATTCAATCAGGGAGAAGCCTTCTATTTTTTTTTATCTCCGTCGAAGTATTTTCTCTAGAACGTGTTGTAAGAACTTCTTTAATGTTGTCAATACTTTTAACACCTGTAGACTGTTGTTCGGCGTCTTTAAATTCGTTCGTTTACCGCGACTTGTGAATAATTTATTTGATTTGCTTTTATCCATTCAAATGAAAGCTTTTATGAAGATTACTCTGGTGTTCGTTATTTTGGGAGTATTAAAATAGAGTTATTTCTGAACAAAAAAATGAGCACAGGCCGCTACGGAATCGGGCAACTAGGCGTAGCAATGCACTCCAAAAAACCAGATTGGAACAGTTTATACTTTAATATTTTTATAGAGAATATTATTACACCGTATTACACCGTATTTTTATAGAGAATATTAGCTGCTGCCCATGGTTTCACCCGCGAGGAGCATTCCACTGGAACTGTGCATTTTTTTTATGAAAAAACCCATGTGACTCTTCGTCCGTCAACGAGCAACAGATCGACGTGATTTTTGGGATATATAGTTTAAGGGCCAGAGAGTATAAAATAGACTTCTTTTTATCCCGGAAAATGCATGGTTCTTGCAGGAGCGCGGGTGAAACCGCAGGCAGAAGTTAGTTTACAATGTGTAAATGCGAAAGTGTGTTCGTTGGTGTGTTGGTTTTTTGTCCTTCTTTTCCGCTGCAAGGGTACTACAGATCGACGTCAGTTTTGGTATAGATATAGTTTATGGACTGGAGAGTAACAGATGATTCCTACGGGAATCTCACGCGGCTGAAATCGCACGCAGAAGCTAGTCTGTTATAAACTATAATTAATTTCGTTGAAACAAAACTAATAACCTTTTATTAATTAAACATCATACAACAACATAGACTACATAGTAACAAACCTTAAATCAAGTTTCTGACTTCCAATTAATACTTAGATAATATCTCCAAGTTAGTTTGTGCTTCTACAAAATCATTGTTCAAGAGAAATACTTGTGTAAGATATCTAGTTATTGTTGAGGAATACAGATTAAATTCCTATCACTTTACATGATCAAAACAGTAGAAAGGAATTGGTACTTTAAAACGTGTTTAATGAGTAACACGTTATTAAGTACAACATTTGTAAAATAAAATACAAACCGCAATTTATTAAAAATGCGGAATTTAATATTTGAACAATGAAATATATAATTGCTAACTAAAATTACCAAGACCTTTTCTACAGCATTGGTTGTTCAGATGAAATAAAAGAAATTAATATGAGAGTGAAAATCAATTTCAAAAGTAGGAGTAAAATATTAATAATCTTATTATTAATTATTAATATTATAAACGCGAGAGTGTGTTTGTTGGTTTGTCCTTGTTTCACGCAGTAACGGAACATAGGATCGATGTGATTTTTGGCATAGATATAGTTTATGGACCGGAGAGTAACATAGGCTACTTTTTATCCCGGAAAAACGCACGGTTTCTGTGGGAAAGCGGGTGAAAACCACGGGCAGAAGCTAGTATATATTAAAACTAGCTGCTGCTCGCGGTTTTACCCACGCGAGATATTGGATTTCATGGGTTTTATTTTTTTGCGCGGAACCCTAATTCTTTTTCTAAAACAAACGTAGCCTAAGTTATCTGTCAAATTAAATCAACTTAGCATAGATCTGTCAAATTAAAACAACTTGTCAACATTATAAAACTTTATTGACAGCTGTCCATGTCAATTTTATGTCACACTAACCTCTGCCCACGGTTTTCACCCGCGTTCCCACGGGAACCGAGCATTTTTCCGAGATAAAAAGTAGCCTATGTTACTCTCCTTAAACTATATCTATGCCAAAAATCACGTCGATCCGTTACTTCGTTATACTGCGTGAAAGAAGGACAAACCAACAAACAGACTTTCGCATTTATAATACTAGTATGGATTAATTTTGGACTTGTTCCATCGGCTACTTTTTGTTTGAAACTACCTACTTGGGCTTTCAAACTACTTGGGCTTTCGCTAAAAAGTACTAAACTAGGCCCTTTTCACATTTAAACTAACTCAACTTTTACTTCAGTTTGCATATTCTTCATAATCTTAACTGCAGTGGATACGTGACTGCAACTGCATTTCACTTGCAGGTGCGATAGACGTATCCCGTCACGGTGGGACACGTTCGGCGAAATCATATTTTACGTGATTCTATTCTCTACGCGCGACAGTTCTATCTGGTTAGGGAACTACCCATGCTCTAACATTATGAGATAACTTTTGTGGCTTCCTATATATTTTATACGTTCTGCTGTCCGCGGTTTTACCCGCGCGGAGATATTGGATTTCATGGGTTTTATTTTTTTCGCGGAACCCTAATTCTTTTTCTAAAATAAAAGTTGCTCCTTATAACATCAGCTACCTGCCAGTGGAAGTCACTCAAAATCGGTCCAGTCGTTTTGGAGACTACCCGGAACAAACAGACAGAAAGAAAGACGAAATTTTTATAAATTAATTAATAATAAATTTTTTTTACCTCTACCCACAAAACAGAAAAGTATTAAAGATGCGCGAAACGATCAGGTCAGCCTATGTCACTCGCGTCAAAAAATATCAGACTGTTTCAGAAGGGTTTCAGAAGACCTTCTTAGGTGTTAAGTGTACTTCTGTTCTCTCGGTTTTCTTTTGTTCTGTGCTCTAACTGTGTGGAACTCGGTTAAAACCAATACTTAACTGAAGTATTGTTTGATGCCTATGAATACAAGCAAAAAAACACTGACAAATATTTTTATGATATTTACGATTTTTAATTAATTTTAATATAGAAAGAAGATATAAATTGGAACTGTGTTCTATATGAACGAAAATCAATTTAAAAAATAACAGAAGGGCGTACAAAAGCAAATCCCAAATCCCGAAAGTAACTTAAAAGGGACGTAACCTTCATTACCTTCCATCCACTTGTAACATTCTTGAACCTTCTAAATTGTAGATTTGATTTATTCAAATTAACGTCACAGCTCGCCTACGGTAGACGATATCAAAGCTTTGGCTGCTCGACCGCTCAGCGGGCTCGCCAAGATTTGATGGAACTTCCTAAAGTGTTCCACTCGGTTGAATTTTACACTGACCTTGTGTTTGGGCTCAAATGATCAACGGTCGCTACTATTGGTTATGATTAGTAACTATACGGTTGATAATAATTACTCGTCGATATTTTTGTAACGCACAAGATGTTGTGGTTATTTTTATGTTTTCGATAGGTTTGCCTTCGATCACTTATCACGCCTATTTTTTATTCGAAATTCAAATTCATATATTCATATAGGCCCTAACGGAGCACTTATGAAAGTTATAAATTACTCTAACAGCGGGCCTCTGTAACGTTCGTCTACCCGAATCACAAACTAAAACTAATGCTGTCTTTTTCACAACGTAATAAATGACAAAGACATCATCATTCTGGGTGAATTACCAGTATCATCGCTTCACGGTTGTATCTTTTTGTTAGCAAAACATTTGGCGTCTAAGCGTAGACTTGTGCTTCCATAATTATGACAAAATTCTATAGAATACTGACATATGGAAGAAAGATTCCGTGTCTAGTCTCTAATCTGGTTTTCTATACTTGTTCAATAAAGTAAACAAACTCGCCCGATACCAACCAATGACATCAAACGAATCCGATTGACAACCAATGACATGATTCGGATTTGAATTTCTAACTCTCTTATTGGTTGGCGAGCCGCCGTGTTTGTTTACATTATTGGGCAACTAAGAAAAACTCCACCATTGTAAGTGCACTATTTATTTTTTCTTTATAATAACAAGATAATTCATATTTTTATAGCCTGGACAAAATGAATAAGAACATTGGATGAAACACACCTCTAGGCTCGCGTATGCGTTAATACTGGAATGCCATAAAATTTTATGTGAAAATGTGGGTTTTTATGCGAGTTGTTCAGGTATTTTATGGACGTTACTCGCAAAACACAAGAGGATGGGCCACGTTTCGGTTCCGTTATTTCACTTCTTTGACAGTTGTCGGCGTAAGCTTAATCAAAATTGGTTAATTTACAGGTATTTCTGCTGCAACATAAAATTAAGGTACAAGGGTACGCAATAGAATGGCGTTGGATTCTTAAAAGTACGACGAAACTGAATGTATTTAGATGAAATATAGTAAGAGACAAACATAGACGCGTTGCATGTGATAATGCCGTGTCGGACTTCATGATGTGCGTGTGCGTTTTATTTCGAACGCGTATGTTAGTGCGTTCGACTAAGAATTTAGATATTCAGAAAAATGGGGATATTCAGTTTCAGCACGAGTAACTGAGCAGGCGTAAAAACTATTGAAGTTTCTTAATCTAATTTTGTCAGAGCGTTTGATTGATGCGACGCGTAACCAAAATGCTGGTAACTATTTGGCTCAACGGATCAGCATTGCGGTTCAACGAGGCAATGCCGCCAGCATGCTGGGTACGCTTCCTACTGGTAGTGGGCTAGAACATTTGGATTATCTATAGGCCTACTAGGGCTTGTAGATTATCCAACTGTTTTTGTAGCTAGCTAGGTTAGATGTAGTGTTTATTTATGTATTAGCTAGTTAATAAAGGTATTTAATGAATAAAAAAAATATTAGATTAAGATTTATATATTAGAAGACAGGATTTCATATTACGAACTAAAACGCTATATATTCCTATTACTTATATTCAAATACTTTCAGTAATGTAATTACATTACTGAAAGTATTTGAATATGTAATCCTGTATACGCCCGTCTAGTAAAGATAGCATATTAAGCATTATTGTCTAATTAAAGTGGTTATATATTTTCAATAAGCTTATACAATCATTTCCTACTTTAAACAAAAAAACCATTCAAAAGAATTTAATGTCTCAAATATTTATATTATTTGAGACATTTTAAATCTTTCTGAATTTTACTTAAAAAGAAATTGTTGTTTCACATGCTCGATCTAACACGACCTCGTTTCGAGAAACGTTCGTGTCGGGAACGCTTAGTATCAAATTAATTATATTATGGGACAGAATTGAATCGCTCAGACTTACCGAATTAAATTATAAAGGTTTTCGTTATTTGCCCTGTCGGATGTCGGTCAGTAAACAATCCCTGCGTCGGACTCGCGTAGTTTGGATAATTGCCACTTCTGATTGATATTTACTCTATTTAATGTAACTACATGTTTGGACGGGCTACGAACGATTACAATAATTATTACCTATTGTGTAATGGAAAAGTTAATTTAAACTACCAAATGATTCCGTTCGTATGGTCGATACGGGAGATATAATTATAGTTCAGTAATGGACGTCTCGGTACCGGCTATTGATGATGATGAATTAAAACCTGCTTTTCATCGCCTTCATCATTTAGGTACTCGCTAGAATGATTGCACTAGAATCATTTTATTCGTTTTATTCGTTTATTATTAGAATATCATAAATGGGACATTTTGAGTCCAGAATGCACTTTTACCAAATTTGCTATTCTCCAAAAAGGTTTACTCGCTTATTAGTTCCGTCTTTATCGACACAAGTTGAAGCAACTGTAACATTGTCAACTCGTCAAAGGTGGATAAGTAGATAGTTTGCACAAGTTGATTCGTTCCCTATAACTTAGTTTAATTTGAACTAGTCGAACGCAGTTTCCTCACTTCAAACACAGTTATGTTTATTACACAGTATGGGCTCTAACTCTTAAACTTCCCACGACGAATTCATGAATTTTATTATTTTATTTTATTATTTCACAAATAATATTGTTGTGTGTATATGAAAATGGCGTGTAGGATACACTCGATTCTGTTTGATTAGAAGAAATTGCTGTTTCGGATTATTTTTATGTATTTTTTTACGTCTTAAACAACCTCAAGGATTAAATTGTGTGAATATTTTTAAGTACTACGTACTTAACAAAAATGTTTAACTAACATCAATCGCTGAGTGTGGGGTTGGACTAGATTAATCAAATTTAATAAATGAGCTTGGTTAAATGATTTTCTAATTAGCTATTAGCTAATTAGTTAGTGTCGCTATTAATAAATTTCAGTTCGTGTCTATACTTATATTAATTGTTTCGTTTCTAAATATTTGTACTAACTGACAGGTTAGCAGGGTGGTAAGAAATTTTGTCATTGTATAATGTATATGTACTGTAAGTACACTTACTGGCTTGTTATGTACGTGCTTGAGCTCGCGGAGCTACCGTTTAATTATAGCTCCAAGACTTTGCTAATTTGATACTTGGAGCCATCTCCATATTGTGCTCGGCGAACTGTTTATTGATGTTGGAATTCGTCCCTGGAGTCAATATTACTCGTATGATGAATGTAACAACAAAATACACCGAATTGTGTGGTAAGTAAGAATATTGGTATTACTTAATATACTTTCACCAATAACATTAGACACGAGAAGCATATTTTGTAACATTTCAGTAGAGAAAATAATAAGAAACAATTATGCATGACCATTCAAATATATAACTAAAAACGAAAACAAAGATTGCGTTTTTATAAAATTATATTTGATATAGTATTTCTATGTGACACCTATTAATATAACTCTATAATTAATTCCGAAACCAAACAACGATAAAGTGTTTGTTTTTAATTTGATGAAGCCACGATTGAGTAGTTAGGTATAATGAAATATAGAATCAAGATTATCACTTTGCTGAAAATATTTTTTTCAGAAGACAGTAGTACACACCTGAAGGTTTATTTACGTTGACACCGTCCCATAATTCGCTTACTTCATCGACCCAAACCGATGACGTTCAGATGACATTACTTCACACCCAGCGCGGACGAACCACTTTCATCATTTCCTTCGGGCCATATTCATCGGATGGCACACGGTCGGTGGAGGGGTGACTGAGTAGAGTGGGGAATGAACAGAACCGTGCTACAGTTTATTCTGAAAAAGCAGTACATGAGGTTTACACATGCTGAAGAAAACTCAAACTAAGAAAGTATAATGCAGTTTTTGAAATTATTTCTATGAAAGTTATCGACATACATTTTTTTATTTTTATTTTTTATTTATTTATTTATTATTCATAACCTCAGAGTGAGCATTACATTTTCCCAATGCACCCACTCCAAGTCCTTAAGTGTGTGAATACAGTGAAGCATATTGAAGATTTACATTGTTTTTATACTCAGTAGTTGTGATCATGTGGTGGAAGGTAGATTCTCGCTTAGCCTAGAAGAAGAATTGGCTCTTAATGACTACTGCCGCAAATTGCAATTGGCGCAGTTTTCGTATCAACATCAATTATATGTTTTTGTTTTTACTGCATCTAAAGCAAAATTATTTAGAAAATAGTGATTGTACTTTAAAACCTGCTCACGGAATAAATCTTCTTACATCTATGGGCCACACATTGAATGCGAGTTAGAAGTAGTCCGCAATGATGATTCCCTTCGCAGCTGTCAAAAAGGCCTTATGGCTAGTGTCTGCTCGGATTTTCCACACTAGTAAACAAAATATAAATTCAGCGGAGTTCACTGTATAATGACGTAAAAGGCGTCTTTACGAACGTAAGTATTTTTTCAAATTTTATAAATAACAGCGATATCTTACGTAGCTTCTAAAATCAGTCTTTTTATGGAAAATCTGCGATGGAAATGCTTTCAAACAACGGCACACTTATTAATACCCATCTCATTCCCTCTCTAATTACGTGTTCTTTTTCCGCCAATTCCAAATAACATCTGACAGAAGCCTGGTTACTGTCCAAATTATTACACGGAAGAGGGTAGCAATAACCTCTGAGTGCGTGCTTACTTGAGAGCTATTGCATTTGTTGCTCTCAATAGAAGGGTGGCGACACGCGTAGCGTTCAACTTTGTAGCGAGATTAAATGTACTGAGTTTTAATGATTGGCGAGACAGGAAGACAAAGTATCTGTAGGAAATTTAGAGGTCACATTTTTAAGGTTCAAAATTTTGAAACAAACTATATTGAATGATTCGTCAATGTCATTGACCTTGAAGACATCCACTGCTAAACATAGGCTTTTCCCCATCAGGGGAGGATTCTGTGTATGTACTAGGATTCCCTATGTCGCAGGTGGCATAGACCAATACAGATACACTGTCATGCCATAGTACACCACGCTTAGCAGGCGTCTGGGTGATCGCGGTAAATTCTAATGTTAACCGAGGAGAATGCTGTTGCCCATTCCCTGCATATTCCCTTTTTTTATATGTTATTTGGTAACGAGACGAGCTGATCGTTTGCTGATGGTAAGCATAATGCCGGCCCATAACAACTGCAGTGCCACCCAGAACTTTGAAACACAAAGGCCTGCGTGGCACTGCAGTGTGCTCGTTACCCTGAGACATTAGGTATTAAGTCTCATAAGCCCAGTAATTTCACTGCTTAGCGTAACTTAGCTGGGTAGAGTTTGGTTTGGTCCCTTTCATATGCTGGGACCACACGGCACTGCGCCAGTTCGAACGTTTATCGTCACATACAAGTATTTTACAATACAATAACACTTTTTTGCCGGCTCCATAGCTAAGTTTGTAAGTTTGTTTGGCAGTATTGAGTCCAAGGCCAAGTTGGCTGCGAGAAAGTTTGGCATATTAGCGAAAGTGAGGCAGTACCTCACACCGGGACAGCTTCCTTATACCAAACTCAAGTCCGTTAGTGTATGGAGTACTGTTCTCACTTATGGTTCAGCCAAATACCAGTTTCTTTGCAGTAGCCTTGCAGACCGACAGATTTTCTGTTGCGAGCATAAAGTTTGTTATCGGGTCTTGGATGTTTGTCTTATATATCTGTGTGCGTCATCATGCCACCTGTGACCGAGGGAATCCTAGTGCAGGGTTATGAATGTGAAAGTGTTTATTTAGTGTTTATTTTACAGCAAAACAATACATACACACTTTACATTTATTTTAATTCACCATGTTTCTAACTCCTTGCAGTGTTCGTGGTCACGAAAAATCTCATCTCATCTGTCCTCTCATGATCTCTCCCTCATCCTTCGAACGGTCTCGGTTCTCTATTCAATCTCTGTTGAAGGCGTTGATGTCGTCTCTCCACCGCTTCCCAGGATGTCTTCGACTTCTTTGTCCGCCGCTAGATATACAATTTTGACAACATTTATGAAATATAATAGGTATGTTTTTTCTACGGCTAAGCCTCAAATATTTCTTTAGGTAAGTTCAGACGTGTAAATTTTGACAAAGTAAACAAATATTAATATATTATATTTACTAATGTACGTTACACCCTTTTACGGATAAAATGGATCTTTCCCGATGTAAATCATGCGCGACCGTTCAGTACATTAGAACAAAAAAATGTAGAATAGCCGAGGACCTGCCTCTCTTTTTCTGTATCGAATAGCAAGTCTCATAAACCCAGTAATTTCAATACCTATATATTTATAGCTTACATGTTACCTAAACTATCGACATTCCAAATTTTTGCAAAATCGATTTATTAGTTACGGAGATACGTGGTAACAAATATCCATATACACACGCAAACTTTCGCATTTATAATATTAGTGGTCTTCGTCAGTTTCCAAATTATTACCTTTATCATGTTAGGATACTTAGTACCTTTTGATCTTATGACAGTTAGCCGACCACTGTATAGAATACTATTATTCAGTGATAACAAAGGTTAAAATAGCATTCACCTTTGACCGATGTCTAGTTTACTTCAAAATAAAACCTTATTAATGACCTGGTATTTAGAAAATTAAATCAAATTTGTTCTATTTAACTGTCAAAGTCTGTCAGTATCAGTTACATCTCCCCGTTAATTTTCTTTCAGTTTCCGATTACTTGCATCAAATTCACAATTCACAATTTTTTTATTTTAACAGAATCATTGTCACGGTAACGCAATACTGGCATATACTAGATAAATTCGTTTAAGCAAGGATTCTTAACACAAAACAACTACTGACTGAGCAAACAAAAATAGACACACGAACATTTTCTTACAGTGACTATACAATATGTGAACATACCTGATTGTAAAGAATTCTGGCTCCCAGTCTAACAAAAAAAATGGCACCGCACCGCTTGTCTACGTGTCGGAAATATTAACTCGAGCATTTGAATATTTTATGATCAGTAAAAAGAAAGATTTGAATCGCAAATGTGTTCGCATTTTAATCAAACGAGTCGTCGAACGAGTGCTGTGATTCCGCCGTGCTTCATGCCTCGTTTATGTTTTGTGGAATATTATGAACGATTTCGCGCAATGTTTTAGCTTTGAACATGTCTGGGTGTTTTCAAGATGAGAGTGAATAGGGGTTTCTTATAGGCAAGCGAGCTATAAAGTCAATCGTGGGTATGGTGAGATCACGATCTCACCATACCCACAGACGATTGACCACGGTCAAGCGTAATAATTTTTATAAAACAAAAAGATTTTAATGTGACGTTGTGGTTGTCGTTGTACTATCCCCTATTCTGTGGTTGTACTCAGGGGTTTAAATATCCCGTTACAATGTATAAAGTACTGAGGGGTTTATCAATTTATAGGGTGGTCTATCTTAATAGACTACGCAGTATAGACAGCTAGAAGTAATCTCTAGCTTTTTTCTTCTAGCTTAGCTCTTAAGCTAGATGTTTTGGTAAAAGAAAATAACTAATGATGTTTTGGTAAAGGTTGATTGGAAACGATCGCTTTTAGCGATGTTCAAGTCAAGAGTGAATAGGTATTTACTGAGAAGGCGTGCTACACGTTCAAATACATCGTCGCTTTCCACTAGTTAAGATTGTGGTCAAACCCTGCTTCGTTCTGTAAAAAAAGAAATTCCGCCCATTGTTCTTTGATTTAAGATCTGCTACTGCGGTTCATTTCTAAAGACTGGTGTACAATAAAAATAGTATCAAAGTCTGGCTAGCTACGGTTCTCAAGTTAAAAAGTACATAGCTTCCCAAAAAGTGCTTAAATCTACACAAACTTATATTACACAGTGTTTTGTCTTTGTTGTTCTTTGACAATTTTAATCTGAATCTAAAGAGTCGAAACATTGGGTAACTTATTCAACCGTTATATAGTGTTTTTTTATATATCTATCGTGCTCTGCAAGCTACAGGGGATCGCAACCTTTTTTGCTATTTAAATAGATAGATAAACTCTTTATTTGCACACTACAATGAGAAATACAAAACATAAATGAAAATAAACATATTTTACCTGTCTAGTAGTACAAAGGGCGATCTTATCGCTTGAAGCGATTTCTTCCAGATTTAAATTATTTTTACATCACAATTTTTTAAAATATTATCTATAGTTAACAAAAGTATACTTCGAAGGCCTCACTAAAGTGACACTTATACATACATGTAATTTTATATAAATATTACTAGTGTTAGTTATTACTAAACAAAAAATGGGAAATGATGTATAACATTTATTTATCGTACCCATTATTCAGTAGGCTTTCTTTCACGTGAAGTAAAGAAAAAAATATCATTCGCCCTCAGCACTAGCAAATACAAACACAACGACGCTAAGGCGAAACCAAAACATTTTCATTTAATGTACCGGGACGTTTTCAAAACGTAATCCTTAGTATTTATTTGGCATTAAAGCGGCTTACTTTAAGTTTCCTCGATACAAACAAGCCAAACGGCGAGGTTCTTGTAAGAAATACAATTTAACTTCGCCGCGAACACAAAATGTTTCATTTGAAAACGTTTCCTGAAGGATTGTAACAAATTGAATCTCACGCCTGTTCAATCCTTTATTTCATCGCCTCCCTTAATGCGAGAAAAGATTATTAATCGAAAATTTTCCAACTTCTAACTGTTTGGGAGCAGATGTTTTGTTTTATTCATTGATAAATGTTTCGAAATGGTTTTGTGTTTGTTTACGTAATCGCAGTGATCAGCGGATTGCGAGAGGCCGTTCCCGTTCTGCGATGAAATATTTTATAGAACGATGCGAAGTTCTGTTTGTTTTTTAGAAACATAATTTTATCAAGTTAGATTAGCAAGCTTTAGAACACATAAGAGAAAATCCCTTTCAAGGAAGTTAAGGCTATATTTAAAAGTTTTTGATGGTTTTAAATTATATAATGGTGACTCATGTAGATTATTTCAGCATGTTGACCGAATTTCGATCTTTTCTATGCCCCGATTTTGCTTCTGAAGTGTTAGAGAGATCATTCTCAAAAACTGTATGAAACATCGACAAAATTTACTTAAACAATAGTCGTTAATTAAAAAATATATGATTGTGTTGGAAGCTAAACAGAACAATGCTACCAATATAAATTTGTATTAAAATTCAGTGTAATAATGGTGCCAGCATGGTAAGCTCACTACCTGGTTAAAACAGTATAAGCGCGACAACCAGTCGGAATCCGCGCGAGTAAGTAGCTCCCTGATGAAGAGGCACTGAGTACCTTGAAACTAGTCGTACGAGCAATCATCGTGAAAAATAGGCAGAACAATGTATAGTTTAATCCGTTTTAAGCATGAACAATAAAAAATCAACTGGTAGTGGTCTAACAAATGAATTATATAAAAGCTTATTACAACGACCTATTGGTAGATGATTATATCCATTTTACATATTTTATTACGTAACTTTATTTCCACTTTGTAATTATGTATTAGTTAGCAAAGATGGTTCAATAATTATGTTCTCATAAAAATCATAGAAATTGTATTTTTAATAACATATGTGTAAAAATGATAACTAAACAATTAATTGCCACTTCGATACAAAATGATTTTAAAATAAGGAGCGCTTGGAACATGCCACGAAAATTATGTTATCAAACTAAACGGCCCAGTTTGTGAAATTCCTTATTGAATATTCATAAATGGATGTCAACACGGTGGCGTGCAAAGGTAAATAGTGCAAGTACGTGCGCGATGAACTGCGATTTGGATTATTACTGACAGAAACAATACAGAACCGGGCTTATTAGAACCACTGACGCATTGATAATGATAGTGTGATTTAGGTACATAGTGACTGCTTTTATGTACCTATCCAAAGCTTGTTTCAGTAATCTGACATCATTCGCAGCAAGCATGTTATAATAGGCTTTTGTGACATCGAGAAATTACTTTTTCTCAACGTCTTTTTTTTGAGCCCATACCTGTGGCTTTGGTAAGTATTAGTGGAGCCGTCGCAAATACCAAGAGAACTGTGTATTGGGAAACCAGTTATAAGATGGACTATAATTATGGGAGATCAAGTTATGTGCGGATTATTCACATTCGCTCTAAAACGGTGCAGGAAAACATCGTGAGGAAACCCGCATGTTCAAGAACCACACAATTCGAGGACATGTGACATCCACCAAGCCGCACTGGGCCCGCGTGTTGGATTATGGTCCATACCTCTCTCTCTCTGATAGAAGGCCGCGGTATCCAAGCAGTGGGAGTGTAAGAGGCTGATAATGTACCTAATGTATGTTTCTATGTGTGAGTTTGGTGCTTATCATCGCGTCCAAATAATGGATCACATCGGTTTTGCTACTTATGTAGATTGTAGGGGTATTTTAATTTATGAGATCCAAAGTCGTAATCTACTAATTCTCTTCATTTTAGTTCAAAATTTTAGCTTTGCAATAGCTTAGAGACGGTCCACTTTGCGAGCAAGTATGAAAGCAACTTACATCCAAACATATATCATAGAAGATGTGGAGTTTAACGCTCATGCTTCAGCTCCGCAGATTTTTTTGGGAATTAGAATTTATTATTTTGGGAGACTGCTCAAATTTTACGTCAGGGCAAACATAGCTGTAGGCTCTAAAACTCTAAAATTTAAAGGTCCAATAACTAGGTATAATAGAAATCATATATTATTAAATTTTATTCAATAATAAGACCATTACCTATAACAGTATAATAGAGCCGTATACTATATAGTCATAATTATACATATATAACAGTAATACATACTATATCTGTCAAGCGAAGATTAATCTGAAGATCAAAGACGTACAAAAACATAGTAACTAAATGCGAAGTGGCAGTTCCTATATGATACACTGAAATTCCTAAACGCAAATAACTGAATACCGGCGTGGCATGTTATATTTCGCAATTCCCCGCAACGACCAAACTACGTAATAATATTGTGCTCGGGCCCGCATTCGAGGCGAATCATCGATAGTCATTATCGAGAAAGCGGGTTTAAGAGCCAGCCCAGCCCCACTGGGACCCTTACGAAGGTCTCATCCCGACGCGTTCGATAACTATGCTAATGTTATTTGCGCCAGTGGGTTTCAAAACGACGGCATCCACTAACTCGGCATTCCCCAAGAACAACGGTAGCCCAAAGGTAAGGTTTAGAATGAAACATCTTACTTTACGGCCTATAATGCGATATTGTGAAGAGATTTCGTATTTTTTTTGCGAGATCGGAAGTGTCTGATTTTGTAGAGATTTTTGGGACTGCGGAATCGGTTCCGGGTTTGCTGGTCAGTAGATTTTCTGAGCTGATTGTATGGAATTTTGTGGATTAGAAAAAGGTAAAAAGAGCCATTTGGGATTCTGGTTGCAAATCCCTTTTGTCTACTTTAAAAACGTAACAATTGAGTTGTTTTCGAACTAATTGCGGCGTTCCTAATATATAAAGTAAGTATGTTGTTTATGTTTTAGATTTGGATTTATGATCTAACAATACTAACAGTATTATACC
This sequence comes from Crocallis elinguaria, assembly GCA_907269065.1. Lineage (NCBI taxonomy): Eukaryota > Metazoa > Arthropoda > Insecta > Lepidoptera > Geometridae > Crocallis > Crocallis elinguaria. Next base: position 7,366,605 of record OU026065.1, on the reverse strand, counting down.
CAAATAAAAAAATGCGGGTCGTTTGCCTGATGATAAGCATATAAAGCCAGCCCATAACAATTGCAGTGCCACTCAAAACTTTCAAGCACAACGGCCTGCACGGCTCTTCATTGCGCTCGATACCCTGAGACATTAGGTGTTAAGTCTAATAAGCCCAGTAATTTCACTGACTACTTTGCTCATCAAACCGGAACACAGTAATGCTTAATTCACACTGCTTGGCGGCAGACAATCACTCAAGAGCCACCTACCTTGTTTGTTCATTCAAAACTCTCGTAAATAATTGGTTTGAAGAAAGTTTTGAACTATTTGACATATGGGACATAGTTCCAAACTTTCTTCTACAATTCATCCTTCTATGTCTAACCTCCCTATTCATACCAAATCGATCATAAAACTTATAATAGATCTGCAAACGTTACGAAATTCAGTCATGCAACTTAAACATGCGTGGAGTTATAAAAATAATACTAATACATAGTTACTATATGATACATAATAAATAATATATTAAGTAAGTAGTAACTTATAAATATTCGGACTCAACTTGCACGCACGTCTCAGGGTATCATGACGTAATGCAATGAACATAAAGTCATATAACCAGATAATGTATGTCACACTTAAAATCTTTGGATTCTAGTAGCCACTTAGCTACAAAAATCTTATAAAAGAGTACTTTACTCTAAACATCGCGTCACGCATGCGGGAGCATTGTTTTCGTTTGAAAATATTATATTATATTTTTTTTTCGGTGATTTTTCCTAACAAATTTTTGTATTTTTAAAGTATTGACTTTCTAAGCTCCACTATTCAATAAATTGGTTTAGGTAAATTCCATCGCTTTTTTTTGAGTCAATCATCAAATTCAGAACATTTAAATGTAGCTGGCAACATTTAAAACCTCTCTGATGAAAAAAGCAGTAAAATCGGTCTACAAACGTCGGAGATATACTAAACATAAATGAAAATACAGGTCGCAATGAAAACCTCCTTTTAGACGTGGTTTAAAATACACTCAATTCACTTATTTACTATTTAATTATTTATCTCTTTGTATTATTTTGTTTTAAACTAACCCATTTTTGCCATATACCAACTTTTGTATCAATTTAAAGTCTGACAAAAACTTTTCTTTTTAAAAGTGCCATTGAACATACATATTATTACGTGGTAGACTTCGACCCTCCAACTTGGGACGTCAATCCATATTTAAACACGCACACATCAATCTTGTCTTTGACAGTTAGTCTTTCCAAGCCAATGTTATGATACGCTAGTAATAATTCCCTACGTCTGCCTACATAGCGCAGTAGGTGTATTAACAAACGCAAACTAAAACCAAACGGAGGAAATGATAAGTCAACAACGCCGATATATGTAACGCATGTAAACGTTTAGGATGAGCAATCAATTTAAATGTATTAAGGCGTCTCAATAAAATCGTTTAGCTTGTCTTAGCATTTGTGTGTGGAATAATAAAGGGTGGCCATCTGTAGGGTTGTCAACGATATCTATTTATCGAAATCGTAAATGCGAATTCGTAAAAGTCTTAAAATCCGTTGTGCCAACTAATATCTTTTGGTTGAGATATTAAACAAGTACTAATTATACTATAGAAAAAAATGGTGTTTATAAAAGGAGCAAACCGAATTTCGTCGCCTTATCTATGGACTCCATCATCCGACATCCAAATTAAATGGGCCCATCTTGGGATAAATTTTAAAGCTTTTTCAGTTCGGGCACAAAATCTTTGAGATATCTTATGGCATACGTAAAAAAATATTCACTTATAATTCCTCTTACGCTCCCACTGCTGGGATACCGGCCTTCTCTCAGAAAGAGGTATGGACCATAATCCACCACGCGCACCCAGTGCCGCTTGGTGGATGTCACATGTCCTCGAATTTTGTGGTTCTTGAACATGCCGGTTTCCTCGCGATGTTTTCTTTCACCGTTTTAGAGCGAGTGTGAATAATCCGCACATAACTTGATATAAGTCATTGGTGCGGACCGAGTCAAGATTCTAACTATGGTGCGTCGGATTGAAAGTCGCATAAGCTCCCGCTCAGCTACACTCTTTCTTTAAAAGCACGCTCTAATTGAAAACCATCCTTAATGCAATTTGGTTAATAAGATTTTTTGCATTATTAAATGCAACAACAATAAATATGCATAAAACTAATTATTATTATCAACTCCAGCTTCGCTGGGCAACAGAAGGAAACACCACCTTATTCCTGTCATAATTATTTCCCTTTATCAACTTTTTATACATTCTTAAGTAACAAAACGAATAATAACTTTGAATAACATGCGAATACGAATACAAGTATTCGTAACATCCCTGCTCTGCACCGTTTATGTGGCACGTAGGTCGCACCATTCGGAAGATCGAAAAAGTTTTCCAATAGTGTCGTATCTCTGATGATAGAAAATAGTTCGCTGTGGGGACCTGGAATATAGTTTTATTGCAGTCAATTTCATAGGTTTCTGAGGGCAATAGACTTGTGTTGTAGTAATTACCCACTTATTGAGTTTATTGTTTTTATTGGCTGTTAGTCAAGTAGGTATGTATATCAAGTTATAAATATATTGACAACAAATACAACAACAAAATGAGGCGAGTAGGCAATCCAAGTGGTGTTCTATGGCGGAGGCTGATCTTCAGCAGTGGACGTCTTCCAGCTGATGATAATGATGGAATACGAAAAAGTGATTAGTAATTACTAAGTATTTATTATACAAGTGATCCCACTTCGTGCGGAAGGCCGAATGTAGTGGACGCTTTCTGGCTGGTGACGATACAATTGTCTAACTATTAACGGGTGTAGACTGTACAGTGTAGGTACTATTAAAACTATGTCTTCATTTGTTTATTCTTTATACTCAACTTCTTAGCATGATTTCAGGTAGTTCTGTCACCAAAAATTGGTGAAATCAGTTATCATCAGTGCAATCAATATCTTAAGGCGCACCGCTGAGCCGGATCCTTGCCTCTAACAGGTGACGGTCCTTTCTCTCTATTTTTAGTGATGTTCAGTAACTAACACATCTATACCTACAATGTCTTATAAGGGAATATTGATAAATAGTAGATCCGCATGCTTCATTGTCTGGAATAGGTAGCCACAACACAGCTTTAGATAATTACGATATCGAATCAGCTCAATACTGGCTTACAGTTCTATAGGATCATATTTCCAACACAATATGCTTACAGTAAACCACACTACGATATGTGAGACCCGTTACGCCTACTTGTATATCATTGACGTCTGACTCTAGACCAAACATATTATAATATGTGTCTGTCTCTTGGAAATCTCTCTTTACGTAGATACTATAATAAACGAGGTAATATTGCTAACTAGTTTCAGTGAAATCTATACCTTCACCCTTGTATACCCTGACTCCCATTTTAATAAATCCCCATTTTTAACCTATTTTCAAAATAGGAGGAGGTTCTCAATTCATCTGCAATTTTTTGTGGCGATGTCACTTGATTTCTCCGTCAATTCTTGGATAATTTTTTTTTCATGAGTAAGATATAGCTCAAAGGGTGGTCTTTTTATACATTGTATGAAAGAATACGCCCCTAAGGGTGGAATAATGGCTGAAATTTTATATATCGCGGTATTTACGTCGAAGTTGGTATCAGATTTTGTAAATAAATATATTAAAAGGAGTATTACTTTATGTTTGTAATCGCAAAACTTTGAAATTTGGCAACACTGACGTGGTTATTGCGGAACTAGCGTATGACCATTTCGCACACGTGCAATAAGACTAAAATGTATCCCTCAGAGTAAAATGTATAATGTAAATGTGTAATAAGAGTAAAATGTATATCGTTCAGGGATAGTGTAGCTTCCGATTAGTGAATGAATTTTTAGAATCGGAACAGTGCAGTGGTTCCAGAGATTAGCGGTAATAGGCAAACAAAAAACTCACAAACTTTACTGATTTATTATATGATTAATATAGAATACATAGAGTAGTGGTGCTAGTGCCAGTAGAGTGCGTGGGTCTTTTCTTATACTACACAAAAGACCCACGCATCAATTATATATTTTAGTTCTTTTTTTTAGTGAAATCAGATAAAAAGTTTGCAAAAATGTAATTGTCATACTGACCTTCGCTATCTTACATCATCATCATCATCACTCAGTTTTAATAATATATTTCTTATTATACTATACTTTTACTTCTTTCCTTCCTTTTATTGACACATGGCCAGCTCTGGTATTAGAATTATTAAGCCGCCTGAAAGCTTCTGACGTGCCTTATAATTACGTACTAATACTATTACACATATATAAACAATAACAGCAATAGAAATCCCCAGATTAAATTATAAGATCCGACCAGTGAACATCACAACAGCATTTCTACCGGCTTATCCCGTTCCGGTGTGGCCAGAGTGTGGCCGACATACAAAGAGGCTCTCTCGGGCCGCCTATTGGTGCAACATCTTGCAACATCTTACAAGCAATGGCCTTATACCTTCCTATGATGTTCCGGTATTGCTTACAAGACAGAACCTCAACATGGTGTTTAATCTCCTGTTTGATAGATACTGGTTTATAGAAAGCATGTTCTCATTGCGGCGCGGATATCAGCACGATGCAAACCTCTGACAGAAAGACAATAAGGTGCATCACATATTACGATGACGCAGAGTGGCAGAGAGGCAAATGTCTTCGTGAATTCAATTTAAAATTTGCACCGACTCCAGGCTTTCTTGTTTTGAGCAGCCATATGCGTCTGCGGCATAATGTATGATCCCACTAAATCGTATTGCGCGTATAATTTGAATTACAATTAAATAGGGTCTTTATTACACGACCGTACAACGGGTGTTTTTAGGGTTAATGTTTGTATGTATGTGAGTTTCTTTATTCGATCATAACTTTTAAATATACCTGAACAGATTTGGCTGTATGAGATATCGTTAGAATCCTTACATTATCCCGAGTGACACTGGATAGGGTGGTTGTGTTTTTTAATGTAATTTGTTCTTTTTTCTTTTGTTTTTTAGCCCTTAAAGTTTTTGAAAAATATCTCTTTTTCCTCATGGTCTGCATTGGCGTTTGACGGTATGCTATCCATACTTCCATACTTATCCTACTATCCTAGTTTCTACTAATATTCCTACTAATATTATAAATGCGAAAGTGTGTTTGTTGATTTGTCCTTCTTTCACGCAGCAACGGAGCAACGGATCGACGTGCTTTTTGACATAGATATAGTTTATGGATCGGAGAGTAACATAGGCTACTTTTTATCGCGGAAGAATGCACAGTTCCTGTGGGAACGCGTGTGAAACCGCGAGCAGAAGCTAGTTTAATGTAAGTCTGGTCGTCCAATAGATGACGATCATTGACATACCTACATGGTTGATATATACCTACCTCCTATCCGGCCCTAGACTTATGTCTTGACCTCTTGATAAGACAGAAGAAGTCACAGATTCCCGATGAGATAGAAGTGACATTTTTTTGGTTAGAAATGAAACTTCGGAAATATGCACAAACATAATAGAAGAAATATATTTAGGGATATTCATGTAATACATGACGCACATCATGCGAGTAGTAAAAACTATTTAATCACCGATTCGGGTAATAAATGATTCAAAATGGCACGCGTCAATCACTTTTAGTGTTGCTGAAAGCTATAAATGCAATTCCACACAACGCTGTGGTAAAAGGTAAAGCGGTGTTGAATTCGTAATAAATGCGATGGTATGTTTATATGATTGTTGGTTTGTCTTACTTTCACGCAGCGACGGAGCAACGGGTCAACGTGAGTTTTGGCTTAGGTATAGTTTATGGATCGAAGAGTAACGTAGACTAGTTTTGCTACAAAAATGCAAGGTTCTTGTGAAAACACGGGTGAAATCATGGACAGACGCTAGTTGTTTTATAAAAAAAACTGTATGACAACAGATTGCTTGGCATATGGAACAGCCATTAACGAAACCCATTTTGCCAAAAAAGGAGCTGTTTAGGAGCTACGATATTACATACAGACACACAGATACACACGTTAAACATATAACACCCGTCCTTTTTGTGTTATAAATAAGAATGGTCATACTACTACTACTAAACTTATCAGTTTTTTTTAATTTATTTTTTATGTTGTTTGGTAATAAGACGAGCTGGTGGTTAGCCTCATTGTAAGCATAACTCCGGCCCATAACAATTGCAGTGCCACTCAGAACTTTGAAAAACAAAGGCCTGCGCTGCGGTGAAATGCGCTCGTTACTCTGAGACATTAGATATTAAGTCTCACAAGCCCAGTAATTTCACTGGCTACTCTGCTCATCAAACCGGAACACAGTAATGCTTGCACATTACTGCTTGGCGGCAGACATCACGAGCAAAGCGGTGGTAACAACCCAGACGGACACTCGCAGAAAAGTTAGTCCTACCACCAACAAAGTTCTAAATAAACTGACAAAAAAATCGTACATGAATATAACTCTTAATAAAAACGTAACTTAGCCGCGCAATACAAGTAGTACCCCAACGTATAGTGCGATGGTACAAAGAAAATATTTGGAAAGAGTATTTTCTTTCAACAGTTTCTGCCCTATTTTGCGAAATCTCGATCGTTTATTTAGGTAGGATATTTATCCTGCCATTTGGGCCTGAAGGCCTGACAGAATAACTATGTACGTGATATTTTTGCAAAAATAGAAATGCCGCAATTTAAAATGGCGTATGACAATATCTATGATACCCAATTTAATGGGGAAGGGTATCCAATTACCAGAGGGTCCCACCCTTTACTGAATCCGTTGAACCTAAACGTAATTGAGGATTTTTTTAATACTTAATCAGTTAGCGCTTGTCCACTATCTAGCCTGACCCTAAGCGACTGGTCGAAGACGGACAAATAAGAAAAAGAAGAACACACAACCTAGAGTAAAATGGAGATTTGATTTTGGCTATTAATAAAATATAATATGAAAGAGAGCCCAAATACATACAATAACTCTATGTTGCACACCAAACCAAAAACATAGCACAGGAAAATAAAAACAATTACCTTGTATACATACATACATAATACAGTGTGTGTATAGAGTTCATAAAATATAAACAAATAATTTACAATCTAGGTACCTAAAATATATCAGTATAAAATGAATTGAGATAAAATGGTCCCTTTGCCTTCACTTAGGCTTAGGTGAAAAGCAGCGACTTTAACCCTACTAATGAATTATTAATGCTTTCTTATGGAACTAAAGTATTCACACAGTAAGCGACCCGTTACACGTAATGGATGATTGATAGAAAAGCATCAATCACTGACCACGCGAAAACCATGGAAAAACCATGATCACCGCTTGACGCATATCGGACCCATGGAACGGACATAAAAACAGTTAAAAAAAAAGGTTACTTTGTTACAAAGAGGTGACCGCAATTATTATTCAGCATTCAAAGAGCGCTTTGGAAAAATAAGTTATACTATTACTTAAGTTATACTATTAATACTATTACTTTTATCAAGCCACGCCCTCTTAGAATCTTTCGTCGATTAATATTTTTTTTAAATTTTGAGTTTTTTGGATTTTTTATCCATAGATGTTTGTTAAATCTACGAACCTCCTAAGAAAGACTTGATAAATTAAAATCGTACCCATTTTCTTTTCCGAATATTGCCACGCGGCCGGATTGAACTTGAATCGTTCAACAAACTACTACAAAAGAATAATCTCATTTAATAAATAACTACTCCAATAAATAGAAAAACCCAGATTTGTATAATATTGTATCACTTTACTTCTCAGCATCATTCTTAATGAAACAACAATAAACTAAACTTTTGTCTTAGTGTTATAGTATAGACATATAACCATAGAGTCAATTAACTGTCATGCGTGCTCTCCTGGAGCGAATAAATAATTTTTAATTTGAATAGTTTGTTTATTTGAGTAAGTATACACAAACTTTAAAAGAAAACTCTGCTCGACGTAATTGCCTGAAAAAAATCCACGTAGGTAATTATTATCAGCCTCTTACGCCCCCACTGCTGGGATACCAGCCTTCTCTCAGATAGAGAGAGGTATGGGTCATAATCCACCACGCGGGCCCAGTGCGGCTTGGTGCGTGTCACATGTCCTCGAATTTTGTGTTTCTTAAACATGCTGGTTTCCTCTCGATGTTTTCCTTCGCCGTTTTAGAGCGAGTGTAAATAATCCGCACATAACTTGTCATTGGTGCGGGCCGAGTCGAGATTTGAACTATGGTGCATCGGTTGAAAGTCGCACAAGTTCACGCTCGGCCACAGTCGCTCTTTGTCAATCCTACATACCTACTTATAAATATTAAATTAAGTAGGCACTGCAGGTAATGGCTGTGGTACCATCGCCATGTCTTTTGATGTACAGTCTCGCACAGCCGCCACTGAAATAATTGTAAGCAGCAGAATGTGATGAGTCTCCCTAATGAACAAACAACATTACATGTTAGGCTGTCAGTTTGTCACACGCTTAGTAAAACACAAGCTTACGCTCGTAAATTTTCAGCTCAACACAGCCCTTTAACCGTCACTCTTTAGAGGCCCTCCACGTATCTAAACCTAACTCAGATCCCATTTAGGTGTTAATACGTGTGATAAAGAATTGGGTCGGGATACAAAACAACGTAAGAACTACGTGAACCTTTCACAGTAGTACGTTACTGCGCTCTACGTGCTGGCCAGATGCCTCGAGGGAATGCTGAAGACTTCATGACTTACCCAATCGTAAAGACTTACGACCTTATTTAATCTAAAATGAATTAGATTTCTCTAAATTTTTGTTTCTGAGAAACCACGTTTGATTTGGTTAGTGGTAAAGTTTCTAGTCGTTTTGGTTGAAGTTATTGCTTGCTGTCTACCAACTTTGTAACATTAACTCAAACTGTTCTGAAAGGTTTTGTTTGACTTATAAAAATCGATACTAAAACTAGGTATCTTTTTAGTAAATTATAAGTACTTCAAAGTATTTATTGTTCAAACGAAGATTTATGTTAAAAACTCTAACAAACTTAGTTTATTGTTAACTGAAGCTCGCATTACTGTTATTAGGTATTTATTTTTACTATTAGTAAAAGGTTTTAATTACAATACATACGATGAAGACTAGACGTCAATTAATTAAAACAATTTATGCTGGTACTAACACTTCAAATTATTTATCATACTTCAAACTTTTATCAATAATTTTGTAAAGTAGTTCAGACTAGCCGTAAATTAACATTAGGAATATTGCGAAATCACTTTTGTTCACAAAGTTACTGCATAGCAATATACAACACCTATTATTCATTTGGTCGAGGAGTGCACATGATAACTTTGGGGTGACAATACAACGAACGAGGACCCAACCAAGAGAGTCATTTGTCTTTCTTTACCCTAATTATGTGATGAAAATTTATTGCAGCTGCCGGACCCCAACTTGTAGGTGGTGAAACGTAGGATAGAATTTATTATTCCGATTTAAATCTGGCCACTGGATTTACCACCTGGAACCGTATTTCGAAACTTAAATAAAACTTCCATTTTCTGTGATGCAAAACAACATAGATTTTTTCATTCTATTTGGTAAAGAGACGAGCTGGTATTTTGCCTGACGGTAAGCATAACGCCGGCCCATAACAATTGCATTGCTACACAGAACTTTGAAACACAAAGGTCTGCGCGGCACTGCGGTGCGCTCATTACCTTGAAACATTACGTATTAAGTCTCATAAGCCCAGTAATTTCACTGGCTACTCTGCTCATCAAACCGGAACACAATAATACTTGCAAATTACTGCTTGAAGGCAGACTACACGAGCAAAGGTGATTGTACCAACCCATATATTAACAAAAAAAATAGAATAATAATAATAGTTACAATTTTTGTAACTGGATATTTACCGTGGTTATTATTATCTGATAAACTCTCAATATTCTAAGCATCACGTATTATACGTATGCATAGTTTCAAGCACAAGAATAACCGTGAACATGAATAATGTTTTTGGTAGTTGGTGTTTCTGTATAATGAGCAAATTAGTCAGTGAAATTGCTGAGTGTCACAACCCTGTCGTCACCCGACGGGCGCAACGCAGTGCCACTCAGATTTTTGTGTTTCAAAGTTTATCGCTCGTCTCGTTATTCAATAGTATAAAAATAGAGTGTACCTATAATAATCTAATTATGAAACCTTCTACAACCAACCTACTAATCTTTTTGAGGCCACATGCTTTGGTCACTGATTTACATCCTCGAGCGAAACTACCTAACCACTTAACATCCCAACTCACCAATATTTTATTTAGTTTGTAATAATTTATTATGCTGAGCTTAATAACTATAATAATAATCGGCTACTAAATCTTCCTAAAGTTAATACATTTCTATCATGTATTCTGATATTGTATACAAAATGATTTAAAACGTGGTTAGCAAAAAACAAACAGCGTGTTTCGCGGTGTTGCCATGTTTGCTGATGCCCGTCTCGCTGCAAACAATTAGCTCCTTTGTGTACATGGCCACACTTGCCACATTTTAGCGACGAGGGTTATTATCGTAGACCTCTGTTTTAATGGAAGTGACACGAATGTTAGCGCTACAATTTCGCAGAAATGTATATTTTTTAGTTTAGTTTATTTTTTTTAGCTTTTACGACTTTAAAGTCTGGAGCTTGGACTCCATAGTTTAACGGCATTTTACATAATATATTTTATAGAGTTCTCGATAAAATTACAGAACTATATGGTTGTCATCTTTCCTGTCCATTACCTCAAGCATTTGGGTTCGACTTTCATCATATAAAATTTTACACATTGAGATATGAAATTCTGTGCAACCTTTTGTATTTCATCTAACATCAAATGAGACAGTGGTACCTATATATCTAAAAAATCAATTGCAAGATATCCATCCTACTAATATGAAAAAAGCAAATGTGTGTGTGTGTGTGTGTGTGTGTGTGTGTGTGTGTGCGTGCGCGCGCGCGCGTGTGTGTGTGTATGTGTATGTGTGTGTGTGTGTGGGTGAATGTTTGTTACCACCACCTTACCAAGCATGTCCGTAACTAATAAACCCACTTTGATGAAATTTGGAATGTAATTGGTTTAGGTTCTGAAATATCACATAGGCTATAAAAATATAGGTATACCACGCTTATACCACTTTGATATGAAGCCGCGGGCATAAGCTAGCTAGTATACAATATTATATTTGCCTTTCAATGCATCAACTTGTATTTTTTTTGATATGAATGGTTATTTTTTATTATTCTTCAAATTTGAATTTGGTTAAGATTTGGTGATGGCCTCGGAAAATATGGAGTTGGACAATATTCCGCTTTTCAAAAGAATAATTATGATTAGGAATGCATTAACTTGTCGGAGTTTACCAATTATTTTGAACCAAAGTTTAATTATAGGTTGAATCGGGGTCCATAAAGCTTTACACTTCGAATGATTTTAAAGGAAATTTTTGACATCTACTGATGTCAAAGCTAGGTCAGAATTGGAATGATTGATCAACCGGTCGCTCGAACGCCGTTCATTTCACATTTGGTGAACATCGACCTAAAAAGTTGGAACTCTTAACCATAAAACAAAAGAAGTTTCAAAAATTTGTCTTTATTTTTAATCACCGTCATTTTATTTTCTAATTTTAAAATGGTAATTTAGTTTACACGTTTACCCAAAACATTATTCTACTTAAATCTAAATGTAAGCACCGAAATAATGATAATAATCAAAGTTTGTTGTAATTTCAATATCGGCTAAAACTTTACAAATTAACCCGCTCCTCATCTAGTAAATATATTTCTTAGCGCGTATCACAAGTGGCGTTCACACACACAATTAATATTTTTGTTTGTTCAGGTCACCATAACTCAAGAGGAGAGTGAGAACACGCCTTAAGGTTGAATATTGTTTATATTTAAGTATATTTTAGTAATTAGTATAAAATTAAGTTGCGTTTGATAAACGGTTTTTATATGGCTTGAAAGACTTGACTTGCTTTATTTAAAATCGCTTTGATGTATATATCTCTTTAATGTTATTTTAATTAATTTAAAGGTTAACAAAATAAGTAACCTACTTAAAGTTTTTACAGTTTCAGAGATTTATGTCTCGTGAGCATTTAATTAGTATAAAATATTCAAGACTAGCTTCTGCCCGTAGTTTCACCCAGCGTGGAGATGCCCACAGCAACTGTGCATTTTCCGGGCTAAAAAACCAACCCCTAGCAAAAAAACATGTCAATCCGCTGCTCCTTCTCTGTGTTAAAGATGGGCAAACAAAAAAACACACTTGCCCATTATAAATATACATATAAATTATACGGATTTTACTTATGTATACTTACAATCAAGAAAGTTATTACTCATCTTCAGTTTTAACTTTGCAATTTAACTGTACGTCGGACTGCTCAGATAAATCATACTCGTACATCCCTACAGCGTGTGCACTTCTTGCTTGCTGCGGCAAAACTGGTACTTTTTATACTATTCGATAACGTGACGAGCTAGTTGTTTGCCTGATGGTAAACATAACGTCGGCCCATGACAATTGCAGTGCCACTCAGAACTTTGAAATACGAAGGCTTGCTCGGCTTTGCACGCTCGTTACCCTGATACATTAGGTATTAAGTCTCATAAGCCCAGTAATTTTGCTCATCAAACCGGAACACAGTAATGCTTGCACATTACTGTTTGGCGGCAGACTTCACGAGCCAAGCGGTGGTACTGACGAAACAGCGCGAACAGAGTTTTTCTGCTACACACTCAATTTTAACTGTACAGTTTTATCCAATAATATCTTGATTAGATTTCAGTTGAACTGTTTGTTCTACACACCATACGATTTATCTTTACAGTCCGACTGTACGTTTAAATCACACAATTGAGGAGTGTAGCAGCCTAGTGGTGCCTAGTATGTGTCATGATGCTTTTTCATTCAAATCATCGACAAACGGATCAAACCAATCTTGTTATCACTGAGCCATGACATATAGCTTTAAATTTGTAATGGCAATCATATCTTTATATATTCATTAACAAATGATATGACGTGTTTATTTTGTACGTAAACAGGGGACTTCGCAAAATTAAATATTCACAGGAAATAAACATATACCGTCTCGTAATGTTGTTCATTACATAAATACTTGTCAGCAAATCAACCCGTTTCGTGTGGGCGTACGTACAGAGTATGAGGTTTGTCCCGAGTCAACCCTGACGGTACCACAGTACTAGCTAGACAGTACTTAAGTTTTATATAACAGGTTTCAACAATGGGACGTAGTATTTAAAGAGTACACCGATTTAGGTTGATTTGGTATGCATAATCTCTAACTTAGACAAAGGTAGTCTGTTAGTAGAGTGATTTATTTTAAAACCATATAATATTTAAAGTTGAACCACAGTTAATCAGGTCTCGAAGTCTTTTTGCCGTGATATTAATTAGTCACTTTATGTAACTAAAAACAAAATATCATTAGGGTGAAGTATGTTTTTTTACTTAGCATATGATTGGTATTTACCACTATCACAACTGATGTATTTATTTGAGTCAAACTTATGTGTATTTTCACAAGTGAAAGGTCGTGTCACATTTTTCATGAGTATTACCCTGCAAATGTAACAAATAACATCTTTAATCAATCTTTATCACAAAAAAATGTAAACACGCCTAAATATGTGTCCAACTAGGTTTAAATTCTAAAAATGCCTTAGTCGCATGTTTAAATATAAGCAACCACAAATCTTGATTTAAGTAGCGTCTAACCGTTGTATAACTCCACTCTGTTGTGACATTACTAATCATTTTACACGTTTATCTTAAGACAATGTCTAGATAAACGGGCGTCAAAAAGTGTTTTATTTTGTGGTAACACGGAAAGAGGCTATTAAACTTTTTACTTGCCCAGCACTTTTACATCCGCCACTTCAAGCATCATAGACACTTCGTTATTCATTTATATTGTTAGGTCCAGTTTGAATAATCGACACACGTGTATTTTCAATCGTAGTTCAATGAGCACTGCTGTTCTTCCCCGCGTTTTCCCCTTGCGTAGCGCTGGGACGACTACGGCGTAGCACTGACTTTATGACGTCATAGCGTAGCACCCAGAACCATACCATATACTATACTCTACCTTTATTCTTACAATATATAATCAACCTTCACCGCTGTTTTGCACAGTGCCTGTACTTTGTGTGCTCATGTCATAGCAGAATTAATTAAATTTGTGTTTACACTAAAGATTACATGCGCCGCCCTTGTTTGAACTAGGGTTAATCTATTATTAAAATGCAGCTGCATCCACCGCAGTCGTATTAAAACGTCCATTGTCGGAATTAAATATTTCAATGTTTACTTTTTCGATTTTTGTTGATCGTTCTTTCCGGTGACAGTACTGGAGGTTTAAACGTTTTTTGTATTGTTTTTTGGCAGATTTTAATCACAGTCTTGGGAAGAGCAATAGAAATGATCTTTTGAAGTAAGGTCTTGACCGATTTTAAGTATCAATGGTTGTAACAGTGATTATGAGGTGGAATAGGCAGGTGCCGGCGTCTCATCCAATAAACCGATTAAAAGGCATCAAAAATTCATTAAAATAGTCCAGGCATTTCACTCACATCATCCACTACCTCATCACTATCTCCTCAGCTTGTAGTTTGCTATAATTTTAATTGAAAAGGGCCTCTTAATGTTGCCTATGGTTACATTAACGCCTATATACAGATCTGAGGGTAAATTATTAGATTGTAATAATAATTATGCATTGCAATAACCGAGCAATGTCGCCAGCATGCTGCAAAATTGTGGGGGGCTGTAATATTCTGTTACGTGTTATGTAGTGTTAAGTCCAGAAATGAGACCACTCGGTTTGACGTGTTTTACACGTGTATTTTCACTCGTAGTTCAATGACGACTGCTGTCCGTCCCCGCGTCTTCCCCTTGCGTAGTGCTGGGATGACTACGGCGTAGCACTGACATGCTGACGTCATGGCGTAGCACCACAGCACCACACCATGTTCCCAGCACATCCTTCAAAAGGTACAAGTCCAAAACGAGCTGCAGACCGCAAACAGCAAGCGCGGTACTTCTGGTTTCTATGAATTTTTATATGAAATTGATTTCGAGCGCGGTGACATTGCATGCTGCTATTTCATAGAAATTCATAGAAACCAGTTTGGTCAGTTACTGTTTGCGGTCTGCAACCCCTCTCGGACTTGCACCTGAAGACGCTCCTTTAGATATAATTATTTTGTATTGAAGTGTTTGAAAATGGCGATGCAATTTTTTTTAATCTGTTCGATACCGTGACGAGCTTGTCGTTTGCCGGCCCATAACAATTGCAGTGCCTCTCAGAAACTTGCATTCGCTTTAGCGTTTGCTTTTAGAAGGTTATCTGGTAATTTTTAAGAAAAAGGGATGCCATATCTTTTAAATATTTTTACAGGTCTTAAGGTGCAAGGTGCAATCAATGTATATCAGCTTTTTTTTAGTTTAAAAAAAAAAATATTTTTCGCTCAAAATATTGAGCATTTCGAGACAAAAAAACATTTTCGGGGTCTATTTTGCGATTTTTTTTACAAGGTTCTGGGCTATTTCTCTATAATATTTTATAGATATTATGTACTTTCTGTACGCACTTGGCTGTAGTAGGTACTGCATTTTTTTGCTTGTAATGTCTATGAAAACGGAGATTTGTGTGACGAAAAACAGGACTATGTTGCACGTTTTGCTAAAGCAAAACGTGCAACATAGTCCTGTTTTTCGTCCACACCTTAATAATTTTAATTAATGAATATATCTCAGTTTGTCTAAACAAAAGTAGTCGTTGCTGAAAAGAATTGAAATTTAATTATTGTAAATTAATTTTATGAAAACTAAAAGTCCAAAGCTTTAACCGCGCCACAAGCTTTTCACTCGCAGAACCGCTCTGTAATAGCTTGCTTCTGAGAACTAAACACAAACATGATTTCAATTAAACTAACTTGCTCCTGCAGACTTAAACTTTAAATGCAAAATAGATAAAAAGACGATAAGACAGCTTGAAGACAATGCTGTCACGAATATGCGACAATAAAGTCTTTACAATACGATGTGCATTATAAAACTGAACAAGTTTCAATAAAGTTGGCGCGTGTGTTACGAGCGATACACACGGGTTGATAAATATTTGCTACAAACAATTGTTATTTTGCTTCATTTTTTTGTTTGTACTAGAAGATATGCTGTTTGAAAATACAAAGCCTTGTCCAATTTTGACAAGAAGTCGAGTTTTTAGCGCCCTCATGTCTTGGTATGTGTGTCTCATACTATTGTAGATGTAAAAATGTTGAAAGCCAAGCATAATTAAAAAAAAACGCTTCTGATCTAGCCAGTGTCACTCAGGATGATGTAAGCATTCTAACGATACCACATACATCCAAACCTGTTAATGCATTTACAATTTATGGTAGAATAAAGAAATTCACAAACCCTGAACACATTACATACATTTATGCATCTGTTTACAGTACATTGTTAAAGCAATATGATTGTAAAAGTCAATAAGAACTTTTTTATGACTCACTACTGGCTTAAATCATAGACTATAAATACCTTCATTAAATTTAAAAAAAATATTTTAATAAGTACTCATTCTCTTAAATAACAAGCATTGAACCACAACAGAAAAATACCAGGTGGTATAGGACTAATACTTCTGCGAGTGTTCGTCTATGTGGGTACCACCGCATTGCTGTAGTCTGCCGCCAAGTTACTGCTCGGCGCAGACAACCATTACTGTATTCGGGTTTGATGAGGAAAGTAGTCAGAAATTACGGGGCTTATGAGAATTATGCCTCAGGGTAGCGAGTAATTTCAATAACTGCATTTCTCACACAGTACTAATGCTTGGCGGCAGACTACACGAGAAAAGCTGGTATCCACCCAGACAACTGATGAAAGGAGTCTAGCCTGGAGTACCAAAAACTAAGTAAAATTTCATTATACTGTTGGAGCGCAGATGGCTTGACGGCGGCGCGGGCGCAGCAGCGGGGCTAGGGGGTGCGCTCGGGCCACTTCTCCTCTCACCACCGAGGACACCACTCGCGCACCAAAGTTATATTTACTGCTATTTTGCGTTGGTTTTTATTATAATATCAGTTTACAGTCCACTGAGTTTCATTTAAAGTGTCCATACAAGTAGGACCCTAAACAATACTGTTTCACTATAATTTTATTCTGTTAGTCCTGAAAATTCAATAGCCATGTGTAGCGATCGCAAAAGTGCAGTGCTCTAACGACCTGCTTGGCTCCAAGTTTTAATAGCGCCGCCGCACTTTTAGGTCCCAGTTAAAGGATAGAACGAGGTCAGAAACTGAACGCGTGTATGTGCACCAAATTGATAGCTGTTTCATTTCGAAATAGTCTGCAAATTCATTTCTGAATGGTTCGTTTTACTAAAATTGTTCTCGCACATAGAGAAGCATTTGAGGAGTGTCTGTTCAAAAGGTTATTTGATCTCGCATTAAGGCCTGTTTTTTCCACGTTTGATTTCTATACACTGAAAATAATTTACTAGCTTTTGCCCGCTGCTTCGCACGCTTGTTATAAGGATAAAGTACAATATTTATTTAACATTAAAACTGTTATGATACCTCTAATATAATAGATATAAATAACTAATATAGAGTCATAATCTAATAGATATTTTTGGCTATTTGTAATTTGTCAGTTTGAGGTAACAAATACATTTTCTCAAATATTCCGCTACCTCACAGATGTTAATTGTACGTATCTTTTGACTAATTATAAGTACAGTCACATTACAGTCCATTTCGTACACGCTTTAATGGCAAAATTCACAAATATAGAGAGGGTCGAGCATTCGACCACTTTTTGAATACCTAGCGAGAAATTGGGTATATTGATATTTATTGCAAGAAGTTTTCTATGTAGGTATAAATATAGTGGGTTTACGAACCCTGCTGAATAGTTTACAGCGGTTTCGATTCAGTGCTTGGACTAGTTAGGCTAAATAATAATAGATATATATATACCTACCGGATTATAGCTTCATTTCTATTTTGATTTGTACTATAAATTGTCATTTTATATTTATGCCCATTGAACGATATGTTTATGTTCGCTATGCGATAAAACTTTTCTGGCTCCCAAAGTTATATTTTCCATCATAATTGTAACCAACATTTTATGCAAATAAAAATATTCTATTCTATCATGTTTGCTCTGGTTTTACTTCTAACCTAGCCTTATTTACACCGGCCAACGGCTAACGTCTACAAGCTTTGGCTCAGCCATTTGCGTCTACGCCAAGTCCTTTACAACGTGGCCCGTCCATGAAAATAAACCACAAGCGCAATCGATTGTTCTAATCTTTACACAACCAGTTACAAAACATCGTTAATGTCAATTTTACAAAATAAGATTTTAGAATGTGGGTAATTTATAGTTTTAATTCTGCGATAAAACTTAACTTTATTGCGTAACTAGCTGCTGCCCCGCGGTTTCACCCGCGTGGAGATTTTGGATTACATGGTTTTTATTTTTTTGAGCGGAACCCTAATTATTTTTCTAAAATTAAAGTAGCCTATGTTACTCCTTGTAACATCAGCTATCTGCCAGTGAAAGTCCCTTCAAAATCGGACCAGCCGTTTCGGAGATTACCCGGAACAAACAGACAAACAGACAGACAGAGAAAAATTTTAATAATGGTTGTTTTGTTATGGGTACCGTATATACTTTCATATGCATTTAGTAAAAAGCTGTTATTTTGATATTACAAACAGACACTTCAATTTTATTTATCTGTATGGATGGACTTCCGCAAAGTAACGCCTGATTCCATCAAATATAATTTTACAAAACATATAGGTGAAGTAGCAGTGTAGAAAGTGACGCAGTTTTTGATCTGAAACAAACGTTACATAGGTTATATTTTGGCAACAAACAAAGCATTTTGGAAGGTAAAGTCTAAGTGTGCTAGTTGTCGTCTTGCTAGCTGTCTTCAAGATGAAAATTTGTTGCAAAGTTTGTGTGTGTCGTATTAAAAAAAACAATAGTATAGGTGTTGATGAGGTCGACGAAATTAGCTTCTACCTATAGCGAATATGAATACACACAAAAATGTGGAAGTATTTGAACCGTGTCCGTATGTTATATAGGTCAGTTACCTCGTAGTGGTTGTCTAGTTCGTGGTGGTCCAGTTATAAGGACTCCTATTTAGTCCTGGTCTACGTAAAGTGATCTTTGAAAGTTGTTTACTTTTCAAATTAGGATCATAGATAAATTGGGAATGTATAGTTACAATTATATTAGTTAAGTTCCTTTACGGAGGAACATAATAAATTATTGTGCTTGAATTTTATTTTTAAGTTCAGATATTGTGTGATTTGTCTTATGGGAGTGGCATAGTCTAAAATTGACCAAACTCCCAGGTAATAAACAAAGAAATAAAAAAAAAATAGTTAGAATTTTCAAACTCAATGTACGAGATGAATTTGGAAAAGAAACCAACGACGGGCTAGTGAACTCAACGAACAATGCTATAATGGCGTAAACTTAACAAAACACTGCTATAATGGCGTAAACTTAACAAAACACTGCGTAGGTACGTAATGTTGACCCACACATAACTAGCAAAAGTAATGTTATTTTCCAGGAATATAATGCTCTAATGGCACATATAATGTTTGTGCCAAGCCCGACACTTAGTGTGGATCCAAACACTTGCTCTAGTATGCACGAAGCGAGTCCAATCACTTGCATGGAGCTGGAGCTTAAACTCTGCCCTTACATACAGTCCGGTATCGTGGACGTAATAAGGACAGGGCTGAAATAACCTCCAAAAACATCGCCCTTTAAACACAAAAAGTTCTCCTTCAGCTGTCAGTTTGAAACATTTATCGAAATATTTGAGAAATAAAAATACTTAGTAGGCATTAAACGGCAACTTAATATTGTTTGGTTCGGCAACCTTTATCTTCAACCAATCAATGGTATGTCCGCCATACCATTGATTGATTGATGTAGGTTTTTTTTATTTATTCCTATATTAACTATTAAGGTCAGAGTTCACCAAGCATTTTTAACCAACTTCAACTATGAACTAGGTTTAACTGATGAACCGGGGTTCATATAGCTTCAACTTCGGATTATTTTAAAAGAGAATTTTCACATCTGCCGTCAAAGCTAGATCTGAATTGGGAATTAAACTGCCTATCACGTGAACGTCGTTCATTTCACATTTGGTGAACTCTGACCTTCATGATAATGTGTAATAATAGGTACAACACAAGACACAAGCATTTGTTTGCAGTATCGGTATTCGTCGATCAATTGTTCCATTGCTACGTCAAAGAAGGTCAAACCAACAAATACACTTTTGCATTTACAATACGGATTAAATTTAAAACTAACAATAACATAGTTTCGTCGCTCTCCCCCGCATATAGCCCTGATTACGCCCATGGCAGGCATTGTCTAATTAAACCGGGATCAGATGTAGCGGTAACGCGGCCCGGCCACTCGATGCTGCCGCGTTTTTGGTTTCAAGCCAACAGGCTCCTTGTTCAAATGATTCGCTTGTTAAGTTTTATGTTTTTGTTCAGACTGCTAATTATAGTTCTGTTTCATCCGCCTTTTTCTTAGATCACTTCGTTTACAGATCTGTACAGATTTATCCTTTATATTCATTTTCTTATATTTAAATATTTCATCAAGAATTCATTTAAAGGATTTATCCGTTAAATGAATTCTTGATGAATAATAAATTCTACTACCAGCAATCGGTACTATTATTACTTTATTCTCTTCTGAATAAAACTATTTTAAGATATAACAATTAACAATAGTGGTGGATAGAAAAGTAATTAGTTCATGATATAAATTCAATGCTGTTCGCAAAACATAAAACAAATACTAAAGAATTTTTACATGACGCGTGTTATACGGCAAATAAGAATTTATTAACACACATTTGCAGTGGAAAAATATAGTTTTATTTCGAAGAATGTGTTTGTTACAGAAATATCTGAATACCATGCAAAGAGTTACTAAGAAATTATTATTATCTATTATTATTAACTGATAGATATAAGTTAATTTGAACTTGTCCTGAAAAATAGAAATTTCTAGCATTTGATTGAAACAAAGGACTCAATATCTCACTGGCTGTTCTATAGAAAAACAATAAACGAGCAGTAGTTTTTATATAAAATTGTATCTTGTTGTAGTAGTTGATGTTTTAACAACCTTGTGACTTTCATTAAATCATTTGGATGAACTAGAAGTTTTGTAACTGAATGTATAAAACTCTTTATAATTGTTTCAGATTTAATCGGTTCTTATAAACTTATGTTATCTGTGCTATCTGTTTTTAGTCTCTGATCGTAGTTCTACTTTATCTATTACTTTTTGATCTTGCGTGCACATAGTGTGTCGCTCTGTAATTTAATAATATTTTTGATAATACAGTCCATAAAGAGAATCAGTTATTATTATTACAATCCCCTACAAAATACGATACAATAATAATACTAATATTTTAGTTAAATCTTTGTTTATTTTTAGGACAATGTTTTGTAACGAACGTGTGACATTGATAAATGCGCAGAACGTACAGTCAACATGTTTGCGACTGTCTACCACCACGCTGGTCTGGACTCCGATACCATAAATTTGACCAATCTTTTGTGTTGTTTGTTCGTTGTAGGAATCTAAAACCAGCAGAACACTTTCTGTTGTTGTGATGGTGTGTCGTAGCCGTATTGTTCCTTCCGTCGTTTTACTAAACACCTAGTTTCTTTGCGAAATATTAGTGTGTTTCTAATAACCCGAAGATGTGGATTAAGAAACGAACAATAAGACAAAGCAGAAGTTGGTCTAGAAAAAATTGAAGTGAGTGATAAAACTACGTACTTTAATCATCTACCAATCGTTAATCTGTATCGTAAAATAAAATAAAAGTTCTATATTATAAAATTCAACTGAAGCCGTCTGCGGCTAAACGTCTTTCGCCAGCTGTCTAATAATACATTTGGCATGGTCCTAATATAAAAGCGACTAGCCATTTAACGAAAAGGCTGATTCTAAAATTGCCTACGACATTTACACAAACGATGTGTTTGCTTCGATATAGTGAGTCACTTTGGCAGCGAAGGTGGAGAAAATGTTACACAACATTATCAGCAAGCTTTTCTAGGTGTGTTTTAGGTTTTGCAAGAATTCGCATTAGCAAAGCTAGTTGATTTATAACTAGCTGCCGCCCGTGATTTCGTCCGCGTTCACACTGAAACATCGAGGTACTAACCCCGAGAGATGAAATACTGTATTAGGTACCCGATTCCACAACAATATCATGATCTGTTAAATATGAGCACTCGGCGTATCAGCGCACGGGAAATCGGCGCGAGGCGGTGGCTTAGCCAATCCGAGCGCATTATATCTAGGCAAAATTGGTGAAATTTATTTCATGCAAACCAAACGTCATTACATCTCTAGGATTTAGTTCCTCGATGCACTGAAGTCTACTTATATCCAAATTCCTGCGTCAATAATCAGCAGTTTAGCCTGTGCGTGCATCTCTTTTTGTATAGACATATAAGACTAATTGGAGTCTGAACTGTGATTATTGATTTAGTACGTGATTATTATTCTAAACTAAATAACTTGAACCGCTTTCAAATCTTTCGAAGAAGGAAAACATCGCGATTAAATTTGGCTTGGTGATAAGCATGTTCAAGTGCTTGAATAGCTACCTATCCTCTAGTTGAAAATATGTCACAAACACTTCAGATCCAATTCTTATCTAGATTTCGCTAATCACTTTCTTGTCGCTTAAAGTCATGCGAGATACGGATCAAATTGTAATCTGTCCAGTATAATGTAGACCGTAGACGCTTGTGCGTTTTTCTGTCAAATAACCATGCTTTTGCATTTAGCGCGGATTGCGAGACATTATACGCGCAAGCGCGGCTTGATGCAAAAGTAAACGTGATGCAGGAGTAAACGTTTATTTTTACATCAACGCGGTGGGATGCGGTGAGGAATAAATCAAAACTTATAATTTCGACTCGAAATTGACTACACCTTAAATTTAAGCAGGTAATTCCGTTTATTCGTCATCAATTTTGATTCCAGTTATTTACGGATCAATCCGTCAGCGCAGTAAGAATATACACCTTCAGCTCAATAAATTAGTTTCGGCAAACCAGTCATAATTTACGAGGAACTAATAAAACGTCCATAATATTTGACAGCTCCAAGCGCTATTCGAAAATATTTTACTGTTGAATAACACATAAACTCTATCAGTTATCATCATAAATATTTATTGACTAGGTATATGAAAGTTTCACAGTGCAGAAATGGCCTTTTAGATATATCTGTCAATTTGTGGATATGCATTAATAATATGACCTATGCGATTCAAAAAGCAGTTTTAGAATGGAAATGTAAATCAGATAAAACATTATGAAATATATTTTATAGTGTTAACCGACACTAGCGGATGTTCACATAAATATATACATCACAAAAATTTCGCTTCCAACAGGATTCGAACCTGCGTCTTCTGGCTTGCCAGGCCAGACGCCTTAACCACTAGGCTATGGGAGCAATCGATGTTGACTGCGAAATTCTTGATATGATGTATTTATTTTCGGCTTACTACTAGATTCTTCCCGCAGCTTCGCACGCATGTAATCAGAATAGAAAATAGCCTATAAGGCTACTAATCAGAATAGAATAATTTCTATTCTGAAGGCTACTTCTGATTCCGTACGTGCGCACTCAAGGATAATCATCCTATTAGTGAAAGAATTTTGAGAATAGGTCTGGTGGTTCCAGATATTAGTAGTAACAAACAACATCTGTATAATATTATAGGGTACTGATTAATATACTGATATTTTTTTATGCTGTTTGTAAATGAGACGATTTGGTCGTTTGCCTGATGGTAAGCATAACGCCGGCCCATAACAATTGCAGTGCCACTCAGAACTTTAAAACACAAAGGCATGCGCGGCACAGCAGTGTGCTCGTTACCCTGATACATTAGGTATTAAGTCTTATAAGCCCAATAATTTCACTGGCTACTCTGCTCATCAAACCGGAACACAGTAATTCTTGCACATTACTTCTTGGCGGCAGACTTCACGAGCAAAGCGGTGGTAACAACCCAGACGGACACTCGCAGAAGAGTTAGTCCTTCCACTAACAAATGATTGGTATACTAATTAGTGTACTGATTTCCAAATGGTATAGAACTAATTCCTCTGCAAGCATCCGTCTGGGTGTCTACAATAACTTTACGTGTGTAGCATGCCACCAAGCAGTAACGTGTAAGCATTGCTGTGTTCCGGTTTGATGAGCCTTTGCTCATATACTTATACTTATTCAGTAAAATTACTGGGCTTATGAGACTACGTAATGTCTAAGGGTACCGAGCGCAATGCAGTGGCGAGCAGGCATTTTTCCTTCAAAGTCCTGAGTGACACTGACATTTTATAGGTTGGTGTTGGGCTTACCATCAGGCAAACGACCGCTCGTCTCTTTATCCAATGGTACAAAAATGTATAGACTAGCAGAAATAATAACAAATTTAAATTATAGACTTTAAATCTGATAATATTTACCTACTACTTAGGTATTGTTTTATATAAAACTATTTTCTCAATTTAATGTTTTTATAAGGCCATGGTTTAGTCTGTGCCTTGATAATAATTGATACTATGTCACTCAGTCAGTCAATCAGGACTTACGGACCTCATTTCTGCGTTTATCATCCTGATAAGATAAAAAACCAACTTCACAAAACTCAAGCTTCAACAACCAAAATCTCGAAAAGTTGCCTGAGTTAATTCATCTTTTTTGCCTCCAGTGGCTGTCGCCGATTGATTTGTGATAACAAATTACCTCTGAGCTGCGGGGTCGTCGCTCATCTAACTTTATCAAGGGACAAATTAACTCTTTTGCCTGCCATCTCGCCCGAAAATAAACCTGATTCTCTGGAAAATTATTTATAAACGACCCCTCGATTAAACAAAAGTTTATTTTGAATGGGTAATTAAAAACAGGGTTTCAGTCGAGGCTTTATGATAGTAAAGTAAAATGAATTGCATTTAACGTTTCGCTTTATTTAGCGGTTAACTAGTTTACTCTGGTTTACCTTATTTTTGGAGTAAAATTTAATTTGACTGTGAATTTATAAATAAATTCTCAACATAAAGATGTGATAAAATCATTAATCTAAATATATTCACTAAACTAGCTGCTGCCCGCGGTGGATATGTCAGATTTTATGGGTTTTTTTTTTAAGTTTTTTTAATTTACTCCTTGTAACATCAGCTATCTGCCAATGAAAGTCCCGTCAAAATCGGTCCAGCCGTTTCGGAGATTACCCGGAACTAACAGACATACAGACAAACATTTTAAAAATGGTTGTTTTGTTATATGTACCGTATATACTTTCATATACATTTGGTAAAAAACTGTTATTTTGGTATTACTTACAAACAGACACTTCAATTTTTTTATTTGTATAGATGGACTTAATCAAATTAACTGAAAATTTCGGTTTTTACGGCAGCTAATTTGAAAATTGTATTTCACATACACACCCCCAATCATACATTTGCATCCTTTCAACACAATACAGAAACTAAATACGATACCCTGATTAATCCACAAGTTAAACTAACGAGTTAACATCTCACTAAGTTGTTGCCTTGAGCCAACAAACCCGACTTAATGACTCAATATTGATGCGTGGTTTTGACATTTCCTTGCTTACTGACCCTTTGAAACGGGTTCATGTCAAGAGGTCTTGACTTGACTTGGACACGTAAGACCCACCGGCCCTTTTAGTTGGTAACTTTGAATGGCAACTTTGAGGTAACTTAATGTGTTGGTAAAACTTGGTACGTGTGATTAATAACTTCTGTAACAGTTCGAGTGATCACGGCTTTGATGTTTGCAACTACGTGCGGAACTGTTGTTTTCCACACTGTTTTAAACTATCACGGTTATTCACTACTTTATACATTGTAACGGGATATTTACCGTGATTATTATAAGCTGGTGTGCTCCCGATAATTCGACGCTGTTGCAAGCTTCATGTTCACGGGAATACTAAATACTGGAATAATGAATACTGTTGTTTTCCAATTATTATAGGTGTAATGCTGCCAGTGCAGATTTTCATAAGTAGATGTTGGAAAAGAGCAGCTTAGGAAAATTAAAGTAGGCGTCTTGTAAGTACCTACTTTCATGATGATGCTTGGGCCGACGCGACGTGGCGGTCTACAAGCGCACTAGCCTCCCTAGAGTGTCTAGAGAGTAGTTTAATTTTGTTTTGTTTATTTTTAAAGGTTGTTAGATTGTTTTGTCTAAAGTTTTTTAACCTGTTCACTTGTGATATTTTATCATCTGTTACAGGACAAATATTAACATTATTATGAATGTGTTCTGAACAAAGTGATTTTAATACTAATTAGCAAAACTGATCAAAATAAACCATTAGAGTTGTTACGAAAATCTGATATTTTGATTAGTGCTTATAATAATATTAATAAAATTTATTTAAAAAAGACAATAAACGACCAAACTGGCATATAATTGACAACCCCCGGTCGTTGATGATGATGATGCTAGTCCCGCAAACGGGACAAATAATACGTCGGGGAAAAAGTTTCTTCGCATTTTTTAAGAAAATTCAAAACATTTTTTAATGTCGTCTATTTACATTTAACTAAAGTATGTAGGTACCATTTTGTTCGATAACTTTTTGCCATCTTGTAGGTAGGGACATGATCCCATTGCTATAGAAATTTTGGGACTTCTGATCAAAATACCGCGACAAGTGGTTTTGGCAGTCCTCCTGTGATGTTAACCTGACACTGCCTAAAGAATTCTGAAGTGAAAACTGTTTTGTGGTCAATTCCCAGTTCTTCAGCTACGTCGTAACTACAGATATGCCGATCTTGTTCCACTTTTTCAAAAATGGCATCCATTTTATCCGTAATAGGGCGACCAGAGCGACGTGCATCTTTGAAATCAAAATTCCCGGACTGAAAACGCTTAAACCAAATTTGTGCTACTCTCACAGACACTGCATTAGGTCCATAAACATCGCAAATTTTTTTCGCGGCTTGCGTTGCATTTTTACCTTTTTTGTAGTAAAATTTTAAAATGTATCGAATTTCTTCATTAGATTCACTCATTTTGATAGTACGAAAAACAAATGAAAATCACACATTTTCCTAATTTGAATTTGGAATTATGTTCTTTAAAATTTAAACTTTCAATGATACCAAAACCAGCCAGATAAAAATAGTATAGCCAAAGAGATTTTATTACAAGTTCATACATACTATAATACGAAATGACTTTTTCCCCAACCTAATATAAAAATAAATTTTATTTTTTACCGAAATTCTATTTATGAATGCAAAAGGATTAAAAATTATTATTTTTGTAACCCTAGCTCTCTTGGTAATATTCCCTGTATGTGAAATGTAAAAGCTCTCTTTCAAAAATATAAGCTAGCTATAAAGCTCATAAAAGGGATAATCCTGATTATTTCTTTTACGTAAATGAAGTGACAAATATATATTTTCTGTAATTAGTATTTATAAATACTTTACGACTTTTTATAATATTTTAAGAAGTGGTAGCGTTTCTGTCCCATTCTAGTTTTGGTTTTTGGATATTTGCCATGTAAGTTCATACGAGTGCTTGTTCTGTAAAATTTAAACTTTCAATGATACCAAAACCAGCCAGATACAAATAGTATAGCCAAAGAGATTTTATTACAAGTTCATACATACTATAATGCGAAAAGACTTTTTCCCCAACCTAATATTTACTTTTGCAAAAATAGCACAAGTATTTGATTCATAAAGATTTCTAAATAGCAACACTACGAACATAATTACAATAATCGGGCTATTCACCTAATAATTGTATATTTTAGAACTGAAATACAGCACAAAATGAAACGTATTATAACTACCAGGAGTTTGGTTAATCATAGATTAAAATAAAGTTTCCGTAGCCCATATGGAAAACGGACGTCACAGTCTTTGATCCCCAATTTAATTAACAAATTGCCAATTGAAACTCAAAACAAGATGATAGCAATAGCGACAGTAACTGCGATTTCTGGAAAGCCTATCGCAATAACAAGGAGCAATCTAAATCAGGACTGAGCGCACGTGTCCGTGTAATGAAGGCCGTAGACGCTTATGCAACTATTTATTTATTTATTTATTTATTAAGAAGAACACCAACACAATATACATTATTACAAGTAAAAAAAATCGTTCAAAAATTCTTTTCTAATGCTATTATAATTATAGGTGTAGACTACATCCCAGAAATTAGCAGTTTAAGTAAATATCTATTAAAAAAATGTGACATAAACTTATAGTTTGAAAAAGAGAGTACAATGGCAAAAATAAAAATAAAAAAAAATTGGAACATATTAAAATTAATGACTAAAATAACTATGATAATATTTTCTTTTTAAACCTACAAACACCATCCGCGAATAAGTCAATGTCTGTTGTTTTAGAGATATTGTTAAATTCTCGTACCATTCTCTTTAAGGGTGCATTAAGGCCCAGGTTAGTTTTGGATTGGCTGGTGCAAAGGAGATTGAATCTGGATACCCGAGGAATCCGTGACGGTGCAGAAATATTGATTTGAGACAACAGTTCTGTTGTATCCGTGGTTCCGTTTGTAAGTTTATAAAGAAAAACCAGTTCCAGCATACGTCGTCGATCCGCAAGTGAAGACAATTTAAAATGAGTCAATCTCTCTTTATAACTAATTAAGACTTTACCCAAACACACAGAGTAGGTTAGGTGCCATAAGAATCGTTTTTGAACCCGTTCCAGTCTTTTTACGTAAACATCGTAAAAAGGGTTCCAAGCAGCACAGCAATATTCCAGCCCGCTACGGACGAAAGAATTATAGAGTAGCATTTTAGTCTCTGTCGATTTAAAATCTTTACAATTACGTAGAATGAATCCAAGATTTCTAAAGCCTTTGGAACAAATGCTATCTATATGAGCGCTGAATTATAATTTACTGTCAATTAGTACTCCCAGATCTTTAGTAACGCTCACTTTTTCCAAGGGGATCGAATTTACTGTATAATGTGAATCATACTGAATTTTCTTTCTGGACAAGCGCAAGAAACAACATTTAGCAGCATTTAGATGCATTCCATTATACTTACACCACGATGCCAAACGATTAATATCCTCTTGTAAGAGATTAGCTCCCATAGAGTCTTCAACAACTCTAAAAAACTTAAGATCATCTGCAAACAAATAATAATGAGAGTGATGGAAACAGGTACCAATGTCATTAATGAAAACATTGAAAAGCATGGGACCCAAGTGTGACCCCTGCGGGACCCCAGAAGTTACGGGATAGGGATCAGAAGAATAGCCATTGACCACCACCTTAGACTTGCGATCCGAAAGGTAAGACCTACACCAAGTAAGCAAGGGTTCCGCTATTCCATGATCTGACAGTTTACGGATTAGCAGTTTGTGGTTGACCTTATCAAATGCCTTGCTGAAGTCAGTATATATCGCATCCACACACGAGCGGTTATCAAGTTCCAACGAAACTCTATTAATAAACGTAGTGAGATTGGTCGTGGTGGATCTCGCTTTCATGAAACCATGCTGAGAAGAATTCATTAGCTGTTTCAGGTGCCAAGAGAGTAAAGGGCATAGCAACTGTTCGAATATTTTTGCAAAGATTGGGAGGATGGATATTGGTCTGTAATTCATAACCAGGTCTTTTTGTCCATTTTTAAAAATGGGAACTACTAAAGCAACTTTCCATTCGGAAGGGTAAATACCTGTTCTTAACGATTTGTTAAAAATAAGGCACAGAGGTTTCGCTAAGGCCGAGGCCGTTTTGGACACAAAAACAGACGGAATTCCATCCGAACCGGCACTCTTATACAAGTCAAGTCTTTTTAGCACTTTTAAAACTTGATCATTTCTAAATTTAATCAGTGCCATGTATTGATTTGTTAACATGGCAACATTGCTTGCGTCTGAGATCGGGTCGGAAGAGTTGTCATTGGAATGATTAGACATAAAATTTTGAGCAAACAGATTACAGATATCTACCCCATCAGTGCATGTTTGATTATGATGTGCCATTTGAGCGGGGTAACCACTGTTAACCTTTCTTTTACACTTTACGTACGACCAGAAAAGCTTAGGATTAGAACGTAAGTTTTGTTCTAAACTAGAAATGTATTTGTGGTAGCAAATTGACATTAAGTCCTCAGATCGTGTCTTGGCTAACTCAAAAGATAGTTTATCCATAGGATTATTATTAAATTTATGAAGCTTATTGCGAAACTTAAGCTTGTCCCGCAGGAATCTAATCAGATCGAAAGAAAACCAATTCGGATATTTTCGAGATTTACGCTTTGATTTTGGAACATGTTTAGTGATTGCAGCGTGAACGAAACTGTAAAATATGGAGACCATTTCATCAACCGTAACGCAATTCACAAACGCTTCGTCCCAATCAATATTATCAAGATCGTGTATGATTTTTGTATAATCCGCTTTAAAAAAACAATAATGACTAACGTTGCAAGAGTTAAGCCCGCTGTTATTGTCAAAGGCTACGGTAAATTTTATAGGCGGGTGATATTCATCAATACCAGATAAAGGATCGTCACTAACGCTGAGATTGGAAACCTGTGTATTACTCAGAACCAAGTCAAGGATGCTACCTTTTATATTTTTAATGCTATTATATTGTTTAATATCATTCAGCATACAAAAGTCAAGAAGCATGGAGACATAATTACTGCTGCTTGGGGTGTTGATCAAAGAGTCAGTGTTTGAGAAATTCCAGTCTATTGAACCAAGGTTAAAATCACCGACGAACATTATATTATCCGTCTTGACATGTTCCATAGCTCGATTTGCATTGGAAATAAATTCATCTAGAATGTGCTTCTGAATAGGGGGTGGAAGGTATACAGCGCAGATATATAACCGCTCAGCATGGCCTCTAGGATTAGGACATTCTACTTGAATCCAAAGGTCCTCACATTTGGACTCCAGATTGTGCAGACGCCTGGAATTAAAACGCTTAGATACAGCGATGAGCACACCTCCTCCATTTTTGTGGCTATGGAAACCACTGGTTTCCCTATCACGTCTGTGGATGGCATATTGATTATCAAAAAGCTCGGAATCAAAGACGCTGCTGTTTAACCAGGTTTCACTTAATATAACAACGTCATAGTCATTACAAACTGTGTTATTGAAAAATTCTATGGTTTTTGTTCTCAAACCTCGAACGTTTTGGTAATAAAAATTAATCATACAAGTAAATATTAAAAAAAAATCTATTTTAATTTAGAACTAAAATTGAAAAATAAAAAACTAATGTTTATCTTTTAACAATACAAAAAAAAAAACAAAGGACCAAAATTATTTTAAGTCACCTAAAACACTATGGTCTTTAACAAGAATAAAAGCAGATGTATCGTTCTTCCTCAAGAAAACTTTGCTATCTCGCACCCAGACGTATCGGTAATTAAGCTCCTTGGCCTTTAGACGAGTTGCCGCGTGCAGGGCTTTGATCTCCGGTGTGAGGTGTTCGCTGACGAACACCGCAGTCTTCTTGCCACCTTGACCCAGGTGGCTAGTGTTTAGCTTGTCGCCGGGGTTATTTTTATTGAACTTGATGACCCCAGCCAGAAAGGTATCACGGAGACGACGGCTGCTGAATCTGACCAAAATAGAGCGTGGTCGTGGACTACTAGCGTTCAGTTTAGCAATACGAGCACAATAGTGTAAATCCGAATCAGTCAACGGGCACTTAATAATATTACCAAGTTGTTGCACGGTACTGTATAGATTCTCGCTCTTATGTTCAGGTACACACTGAATCTCGACGTTGTTCGTGCGGGACAACTGCTCCACTTGAAGGAGACGCTGCGAAAGGTCGCGACAAGTTCCGCGAAGCTTTGCGTTCTCTGTTACCAAATCGGCTAACGAGGACTTATGGGCTTCACTTTCACTCTTAATAAAATCGCGTTCAGAGTTTGAGAGGACCAGGGCTTCTTCTAGTCTATCTATTTTAATGTTAATGTTTTTAATGTCGGTGTCAAATTTTCTGTCTAGCTCTTCTCTAATTATTTCCCTGATAAGGTCTGGTGATAAACAACCACAAGTTCCCGTTGGCGTTGGCGTGCGGGGCCTGGCGCGCAGCGTTACGTTGTCGTAGTGCTGTCCCGATGCGCTTAGTGTAACGGGAGCAGGGGTCGCAGGAGAACGTATAGGTGTATTTGTATTATCGCCTAGCTTGGGCTCTTTACAGCGACAGGACGGGCAGACCCACGTCTCTATAAATTCTTTGTCGAAATTATCGAAGTCTTTCTTATTAAAGTTCATGCACGTATAGTGGAATTTATCGGCACACCGGTGACACTGCAAGAACGACTCTTTCAGAGTACACTGGCAACCAGCACACTTTTGGGTATTCATTGCATTCGATTTTGTAGACTATTTTAAAATCAAAGAAGGTAGGCAATTCACCCGTCACGACTCAGCTGTTAGTTCCGAGCAAGCTCGCGATAAGAAGGGCTTAAGTGCCGTGGGGGACGCGTCGCTTACGCGTTCGGCAGTACTATAACGAATATTGAAGATCCCAATTTTAATTTATGATTTATCACCTTGAATCACTTTATTTACTAGCAATAACACTTCACTCACTAGGTTGACTATTGATCTAACGGTTTTAATACTTTTTATCAATGAATTGACGGAAAAACGCCAGTTTTAGAATAAAATACTGGAGCTAAATTAAACTGCTGTTAACCGCTTGGAATGTGGTTTCTGAATCTATGCGTTTTTCTGTCAAAATAACCATGATTTTGCATCAAGCGCGGATTACGAGACAATACACGCTCAAGCGCACCTTGATCCAAGACCATAAAAAACCATAAAATAGACAAGACCGGCAATACGGACAGATAGTGCTGTCTCAAAGCCCTGCCTATGCTCAAAGCGACGACTGCTCCGCTTTATGCTACATACATCACCTGCGCACCACCGCTATTTACCGCGGCGTCTGCATTGAGCACGCAGTGGTTGTGAAACAATTTTTTTGAATAAAGGTCGTAGAAGTATAGATAGAAGTGGGTGCCGTCCTCGGACTAGATTTCCATCAAGCCCCAACCACAACCACAATAGACGATACGATATGCGTCAAACGGGGATCGTGATTTTTCCATGGTTTTCTCGTGGACCATGTGATGCTTATTGATTGTTAGTGGGAGGATTAACGCTTCTGCGAGTGTCCGTCTGGGTTGTTACCACCGCTTTGCTCATGAAGGCTGCCGCCAAGCAGTAGTGTGCAAGCATTACTGTGTTCCGGTTTGATGAGCAGAGTATCCAGTGAAATTACTGGGCTTATGAGACTTAATACCTAATGTCTCAGGGTAACAAGCACACTGCAGTGCCGCGCAGGCCTTTGTGTTTCAAAGTTCTGGGTGGCACTGCAATTGTTATGGGCCGGCGTTATGCTTACCATCAGGCAAACGACCAGCTCGTCTCGTTACCAAATAAAATAAAATAAACCATCAATAATGAATTAGGAGTGAGAGCTCCCTAAGGCGCATTGTGCCGTTGGTTCTGTTTCGTGTTCCGTCACTTGGTCAATTGGCCACAGCACAGCTGACGCTACACAAGACATGAACAACATGGTAGAAGCTGGGGCTCGATGTCTTCGCACTTTAGGCTAAGCGTAATATATTCGTACTAGATGGTTCCGCTTAAAATGTACTATCAAGAATCATGGTACCGTTTTGCATGCCAAACAATTTCTTAGAAAAGTCTTGCTGGTTTTTACATAAAATTCAAAGAGATATCATACAAAGTAACAGTATTTTATATTTCCCCACATGTCTAGTATAACATACAGATGTAAATTTACGTCTCCGGAAAACCGATATTCTCGATGGAGGTAATTGAAAGCTTAAAGGAATTTATTTTCAATTTCCTATCATATGAGGTTTTTCCGTCTATGAAATATGTATTGCGTACGTCGACGTATTACTTGCGCTTGTTAATAATTAGATATTAAGACTAGCCCAAAATAGTTCGTATTTTGGGCTAGTAAACGACGGTAATTGTAAAAAAAGTGTCTATAAAGTATTTTGAGTAGGTATTCCCGTGAACATGATACCGCAGTGTCGAAATATCGGGAGCTCATCAATGAATAAAAACCACGTCACATATCTAGATATCCCACTAATCCTACTTCCTACTTATACATAATATATATATATACTGTTGTGCCCTGCGACTTCGCTCACGTTATTCCAGCCTACGTTGCTCCTCATATCATCAGCTATCTGCCAGTGAAAGTCCCGTCAAAATCGGGCCAGCCGTTTCGGAGATTATCCGGAACTAGCATACAGACAGACAATAATTTTAAAAATTGTCTTTTAGGTATGGGTACCGTACATACTTTCATATGCATGTAGTAAAAAGCTGCTATTTCGATATTAAAAACAAACACTTCAATAATATTTATTTGTATAGATATATCCTACTAATTACTACTTTCTTACTATTCTACTATATATATTACTAATATTATATATGCAAAAGTGTGTTTGTTGGTTTGTCCTTCTTTCACGCAGCAACGGAGCAACGCATCGATGTGATTTTTCGCGACCATTGTCCGGCCCTTAAACTATCTATGTGCAAAAACACACAAACATACACTTTCGCATATAATATTATTAGTACGTAAGATCTCAATCAGATTGAAATTAATGCAATAAGAGGCTTACTACTAAACAATATGTAAAGGTGGTAAGGTTACACAGTTTTGTCTTTGTTGCTGTTTAACAATTTTAAACTGAATCGAAAGAGACAAAACTTTACATTTATTAGTAAGGCTGTTAGTCTGAAATCTCATATCCAATATATCCTCATATTCAAAGTAATAATATCTGGGTGTTTTTGAACAAACTGTTTTGTGTAAAATTGTGTTTTTCACGCAATGAAAAGATATAGCCAACCACGGCGGTGTCGATTGAGACCCTTGATGGAGACCAAGGCGGGCGTCATTTGTTTCTTTTTATAGATTGCTCATATCGGCATTTATTTTTTATAAGATGTTGGTACGTGTTTTAGTTTTATTTCTTAAACTCCAGGCCAAAGATTTACATTCATAAATATTCAGCAACGACTCTGAAAAGTTTTTCTCGAAGGCATTATTTGTTATTATTACATTGGAAATAAAAATATTGCCTTTCTACAGTCTCTCATCTATCAAACAACGTTTCTCCCAATCACGGATATTCTATTATTAGATTCGCCTTTGATTTGGACGTCAATACGAAGAGAGTAGAGTACACGTGGATAATGGCGGTGAATATTTTATAAGGCTGAATAGGTAAGCGCATTAGCCAATGTCAACCGTTGAGGAAGTTGTTAGAATACGAAGGTATAAGGTTAAAAATTAATGTAAAGGAAAAGTGTTTACCAAGAACTTGGTTCCGAGTTCTCCTTGAATGGATTGTCTCTAATTGAGTCATCTTTTTTACTATATTAAGATCAGTCGTAAAGTTTTAAAGAGAATTCTCCATACATGGAATCATGGCGTTTCGAATTAGAAAACGACAATATTAAAACAAGTCTTAATCTTTTTTTAAGATCGTCGTTTTCTAATAGGTTCTATGTTATGTAATCGTAAGCCGATATTTATTTATCAAAAGGTTTTCCAATGAACTATTAAATGGAATCTTCCAAGAAGGATGTCCCTATAAGGTCAGCACCGTCCCGGACTGTTTTGTAAATGTCTATAAGCGACTGTAACCACTCAACATCCCAAGATAGCTTGGTACTTTATAAAAATATTTAGATATTCCTGACAAAATTGTTATTACTGCTTTAGTTTCTAACAAATCTTAAAGCTAACGAAAATGATGGTCTCTTTCATGTGAAAGAAGATTTTCAACAAAGATTGTCAAAACATGATTTTTACATCATGGAGAAAATCTTCTGGACATACCCGACAGCAATGAGGAGCAGCTAGGTTATGTGGGAGTTTTACCCACTAAAATCTTACTCCCCGAATTTAATTTTCCCTCTTTGTGATTTAAAATTATGTCTTGTGCAATTATGACCGCCTAGAGAATCTCTTAATTTTGATCTCAAATTATTAGTGATTGGTATCATGTAGTATATCTTATACAGATAATAATAATTAAAGATCGTTGATTTACTACTAGTATACTAAATTCAACTAATATTAGCATAATTGGGTTAAGTATTTAGTTAGTAAATACCACAGGTGTCTACGTAGTCCTACGGCGTAGCACGTTTACGTATGTCGTAGTACAACTGCTACAGATGTAGGAGTATATACGATATCGTAGCCGTTATATGGTAGCACATACTGTACAATGTCGGCTTCGAAGTTAATGTAGAGTCGTCAACTTGGTTCGTTATCGTGGGCCCTAAACTGCTCATGTTTACTGCTTAGACAACTTGTACTGCACGTTGAGGTCGATGAACTCTGAGTGCTTTTAGCTACATCCTGTACTTGTACAATGTACATACACGAGCAACTGAAATGAATCTGTTTAGAATTCTATCACTGTTGTCCAAATTGTCATATAACGTTACAGCATACAAAGAAAATTATCCCAGTAGGGGTTTAGCTTGTTTCAAGCTTTTATTTTACTTGCAATGTTCTATGTAAATTGTTCGCTTCAGAATTTGTAAACCATTTTTCAACCACTTGTTGTTATCCGATTGAACTGACAGTGCAATATTATGTCACAGAGCTGGTCTGATGATGGAGCCGGAAGGTGGCCACAGAAAATCTGTAACGAAACGACGTAACCCCATCGAGTTGGGGTCGTTTGATTTGTCTTTACAAGTACTCTGATCCTGGATAATGTCCAGCTGATGATGGATCCGGAACGTAGCCAAAAATCTTATCTGGAAAAAAATAATTTTTCCAACATAAACTTTTTTTAATACGCTATGTACTGGCTCTCAAGTACCAGGAACATAAAACAATAGAGTAGAATAGTATTAAAGGAATAGAAAAGTGCCGGAACGTACCGCAATTTAGAATTTGAAACTTTGACCTACATGATTGATGACCTACATGAGGATGACTTCATTACCAATTAGTCACAGCTTATTGACTAGAAGTGTAAATTATTTATACAAGAATAATGCAATATTTCACCACGTCTAAACCAAGTTAGTTCGCAGTAAACACATTATCAAACTACTCGCAGATGAAGTGACACTTAATTAAATTTTGGCAAGACTTAGAGTGTAGTCAACCATGAAGTCCAAGATACGTTGAAATGGAATTGCAGTGCTCCGTGGTGCGTATGGAGGAACATATGAGATAATCTTAGCTAAGAGACATGCAAATACCGTATTTCTGTTCTAAATCGATTATTTTAAAGGTAGAAGGTTAGTTCAACGTTTTCTGTTACTAGATAAAACTACATTTTTTTATAAACCCGCGACTAAACGAGCAGATTATCTTCAAACGGCTGAACAGATTTTTTTGAATCATAGCTTAGAACACTCTCGATCAAGTCACCTTTCAAACAAAAAAAAAACTAAATCAAAATCGGTCCATCCCTATAGGAACTACGAGGGCACGGAAAGGCACACTGATAGATACACTCGTCAAACTTATCAACACCTTTTCTGTTTTGCGTCGAGGCGACTAAATGGTCAAATTTAAGGCCGGAGCATGCTGATAAGTGGGTGGTGCTAGAGTTTCAAATAGAAGGCAGTTGATAGTTTCAAAAGTGTGTTTAAATATACATTTGATTCACTACCAACAAAATCATGACCATATCAGATTAGAAACTCCATAAAGATAATAGAAGTTCCATAAAGATCTTTTTACAGGTAACATTTTAATTGTAAAAAAACAACTAGTTTCATGACTTTCGCCGTGTAAATACATGTATTCTATTTTCATAAAATCTTGAACAAAACGCACATCGAATTGTGTAAGTAGAGTAACTAATTATTTTACGTTATCAACACAGTTAAAAAACAATAACTTTCTAATTACAGTCAATCAATATAAAATATTTTTTAAAATAATTACAAATTAAACTAAACGTATTTAGTAACAAAGCTTACAGTCTACAAATTGAGTTAATTTTATTCAAGCGAAGTTTTAACGCACAGTCATTAGGAACATTAAATACAGCAAATCTGATTAAGAGACGAGGAGCGACGTGAACCGTGAGGAAAGCTTCACATATAAATGTATTAAAGAATTCATCATACATTGCCAAGAGAATTTTAAGTTACAAATTTAGGTAGAGTATTTTCCAACATGGTTAAATTTTGTTACTTTCTTTGACATATTATGTACAGGTTTTGCATGAATGAATGATAAATTGCAATACTACGGTTGTAAACACTGTTTTAAACTTTCACGGTTATTTACTAATTCATATATTGTAACGGGCTATTTATCGTGATTATTAATGAGCAATGAGAAAAAAAAATAGATAAAAAGTAGACTATGTTACTCTTCGGCTCATAAACTATATCTATCCCAAAAATCACCTCGATTCATTGCCCCGTGAAAGAAGGACAAACCAACAAGCATACAAACACACTTTCGCATTTATTATAAGTACGGACTAGTTTATTTTTGATGAACTGATAAAAAAAAACTAAAGTAATATGAGCTGGAAAATTAGAGTTATTTTCAGTTCGCTGTGAATTAGATGTAGACATTAATTTACGCCAGAAAAATTACAACAGGCTTAACGCTCGTTCAATATTCAGAAAGCGACGTGAGATGAACTCTCGCTCGAGAGTTTATCATCGCCCTGTCACTCTACCGTTATTTATGGACCAGTAAACTTGGAAATATATTTTCCTCGTCGCCGGCCGCGTCCATTTCAGGTTAAGCCCCTTGGGCCAGGGCACTAGACGAGTCGAGTGTCATAAATTTGAAAACTGTTTCGCGAAAGCGAAAAAATGAAACAAATATTTGACGTTCGCTCCGATCTTCGATACACACGGTCGGCGGTTTATGGCTGTTTACAAAATTAACTCACGTGTAAAACGGCGGAAGTGACTATGCATATAAATGGACGGTGAGATTAAAAGGTTCTGTCGTAAAATAATCTATGTCTTGACTTTTTAATTTTAACGTTGATCGAAATTTCATTACTTTGGAATAGGAGTTGTATTTATGGGTTGTTAATTTTTTATAAAGGTTTCTAGTATCTATAACAAATATACGTAAATACTATACTATACCGTTATCTGATGTGATCATAACCAAACTAGATGCGAAACCGAACTCTGAATGTCTTTTTTATGCCAGTCAATTCTATTATCTATCGAGGAAAATTCATCACAATTATAAATCATATTCTGGATTATTCATCATCATCATAATCAGCCAAAGTCGTTCACTGCTGGACATCGGCCTCCCACGTTAAGGGGGTTTTTTGCCTCAATTTTATATATTTCAATATTTGTTATTTTTTCATTGTATGATGTTCATGTACCTAATTTTTGGTATGCAATAAAAAGTTGTTGTATTGTATCGTTGGCAGGCATTTTGGTGCTCGCAGTAGACTTCTTCCAGACTATTGATAGAAACATGACTCACTTTCAATGTAAAAAACTGGTTTATAAAGCCTTACAAAAACTACATCCATAAAGAGATTTTTAATAACTCATTAGATTTATGTAGCTCCCATAGGTACTTGGTCGGATTGTTCACCGGAATGAAGGCGTACTAAAATAATTTTAACGACACTTTGATTACTTTTATCGCAACTTCTCGCTTCAGTTGTCACGTTTTCGAACCATTAGTTTTATGCGAATTACTACTGAGAAATTGCTTATTTATTATCAGTATTTTATGAGCAAAACAATTTATCTCGAGGTTCGGTTAATCAGCCGGCAAATTACTTTTTAACCGAAATGTGGAGGTTAATAATTAGACTATACTTCCTTTTTTATTGAATAAGGTATAAGTAGTATATATTATCTAGAAAGAATAAAATGAACCTATTTAAGATTTTGCACGCATTAAGGCGTAAATAGCAGCTACATAAGAGCAAAGTCAGGTAAGTTTCTGACACTAGCAAAATATATGTGTAAAATAAGTTTGCAATGAAATCTGTTATTTATAAATGTATATTAATAAAATTGACAAGTCTTACATATTATATAATGACAAAAAATTTGGTTGTGGTACATTTTCGATTAGGCATCTAATTTTGAAGTAATTAACTTTTTTTTTAATTTTTACTCAACCTCAGTCACAGAAAATAATATAATAACCTCAGTGGTGGTTCCTTCTTGTTCATACCAACGCAATTGACTTTGTATGCAAAAGGACTACAGGTGACTAAATGACTTTGACTACGTCATGTTTTCTTTCATACTGTGTAATGAGACGAGCTGGTCGTTTGCATGATTGTAAGCATAACGCCGACCCATAACAAATGCAGTCCAACTCAGAAATTAGAAATACAATGGCGCAGGCCTTTGTATTTCAAGTGGCGCTCGTTACCCTGAGATATTAGGTACTATTAAATTAGATTACGATATGAGATGCTGCCCGCGGTTTCACCCAATTAAAGATTCCACCACTTGAAGATAGATCGTGCATTATCCAGAATAAGAAGTCCTCAAATCCTATGTTCCTCTCCGGCTTTTAAACTATCTCTATACAAAGAATCACGTCGACTCGTTGCTTCATTGCTGCGTGAAAGAAGGAAAAACTAACAAACAAACTTTACAATAGTATATACTGATGGTGTTCAAAACCTGTGCTGTGTGTGCTTAACCTATCAAAAGTGAAATAAAGGTAAAGATCAACACTTTGAAAATATACGAGTCACGATGGAAGGTGACCTTCTTTTATTAGTATTGTTTGTCAAAAAATATTAAACAGCATGTTTCTAGGCATTGCTTAGATTCCCGTTTGAACTTTTCTCATTTGATTATGATTTAGTTTTAAATGATTATATGCCAAGCCTAAAGGGGCCTAGCCCAAAGAGGATTGCCTCTCAAGTGAGACTAGCAATAACATTTTCCACTTGCCAAAATTACTAAAAAATAACCAACAATAATTACCAGTTGGGAGAAAGGTTACTAAAACAAGTGCCGTATTAATTCAAACGTTTTGCTTTACTTATTTGCAAAATGCTCTAACACTTTTTCAGAATATAATACCTTTTTCGCCGTATTATTGTAGATATTATTATGTGTAACCATTAAGAACTCCAAACATGTCCGCAGCTAAATGTGTCCTTTATTAGTTTTTGTCGTGGAGCGTTGTCATTGTCCGAGGAAATGAGTTTTTCCTTACTTAAGTTTGTAAACAAATATAGATCTTATGGGATATTTTGTAATGGATTAGATAGTCCAAAAATATTATGAGAAAACTTACGTAATCACTAGTAGTACAACATGACTAACAAAATAATATAAGCCGAGTAATATACAACTTCGTTTGGAATATAGGGACAGCTTCAGTGGTTCGGTGACAGTTTCCGTGGTATAAAAGTTTGTTCAGGGATAGAGTAAGTAACTTTTAACTAACAGGTCTTTGTGTTTCAAAGTTCTGGGTGGCACTGCAATCGTTATGGGCCGGCGTTATGCTTACCATCAGGCAAACGACCAGCTCGTCTCGTTACCTAATAATATTAAAAAAAAAAATAACTATTAGCGAAGGAATTTTTAAAATCTGACCAGTGGTTTGAGAGATTAGCAGTAATAAACAAACTTACATCAAACTTTACCTTTTACAATATTAGTAGGTACGTATAGCTTAAAAGAAATGACTCCTATATGAATTTCGCTTAGTTTACCCGGCCGATTTCTCAGCGTTTTCCTTTAACATCCAATATTTCTCGGTTGTTGTCGAAGCTCAAGCCAGGATCGGCTTTGCTGCTAATCCTTACCCAATCCTGTTAGCTGTTAAATCAGCCTTTACAACGACGTGCCTTCTTGGAGTCTCTTGGAAAATATCAAACTGACAATAATGTTACGGTTCAAACGTAAAGTAACGTAAACGTAGACTACAAAAAACACTTTTAGTCGATAGATAAAATGATTGGAAATGACACAACAGAATGGAGTTAGACAACGGTTTCAACCAACATTTGTGGTTGCTCATATTTAACCACGCAACTAAGGAATGTTTAGGAGTTAAACGCTGTTTAACACAGGTTTAGGGTGAGTTTAATTTTTTTTTGTGGTAAGACCCTTAATGTTTTATTGCCACTATTAAGTGTAAGAAACGAAAATCTACAAAGGTATACTTAGTAGGTATTAACAAGATCTTAGTGTATTTAACAAAAAACAGCGCAACTTTTTGCTTCTAAAACTATAATCCATTATTCTAGTGCTTAAAATAAAACCTAGACAGCTACGGCCTAACTTTGACCACGAGGTTATTAATCAAATTCACAAGAAGCGTGGACTAGAAATATGATTTATGAAGTATACTTTTATCGAAACAATCGATACAGTATTGGCCGGGGCACGTCGTAAAAGCAATTTATCATAGTTATCTTTCCCAACCAACCCGCATTGTCTGCGGTGCAGTCGACCACGTATCTGTTTCAAAAGAAAAATAATCGACTTTAATGGATTATACAAACTCGTTTCGATGATGAAGCGCACACGGCGCATAACCTTCATATGACATCTTCCATGTCATATGACGGCCATTGTAATTATCAATATTAAACTAATTAATTATTATTTGGCGAACGGCCGGAGGGGTTATATATTGGATCGGTTGATGCACTTATCAAATTAATAATCCAAAGAAAAGGAGAAGATGCTTATCCACCTTCTATAAAAGCAATATATTCCTATATAAGATTTTGTTTCTTTACAGGTAGTGGATTCTCCAAGAAACCTTTCAAGACTCGAGTACCCGACGGTCGTTCTGCAGTATCAACCTAAATCTAGCTTATCTTAGGACGTTCGCAAAAATCTTGAGCAGCTATACCTATATCCGAATGAAGAGTAACAGCCTGTTAGCCCAGGTCGGGCCATAAACGTCGAATCAACGTGATATAACGCCGACAAACGACTCCAGTACTCGATTTACTAAGAACAAAGAAACCTTCCCTACATTTCTTTTGTGGGGAGCTCGAAGACAGCTGGCAGTCTATTACGGGCCCATTCATTCGGTCAAATGAGCCGTTTAATTTATCATTCATTCATTACAAATATTCAATTTTACGCGAACCTTGAATGGAATTAAGACTTCGGAGTGTTGAATGGTCCATTATCCGTTTGTTTGTTTGCCGCAGACGTCGTTTGAGCTGGATTTTCTGAATCCGGTGATAAATTCACAGTCTTTAGGCTGAAGCATTCAAGTACGTACGAGATATTATGAAGAGCTGTTGAAAATTAAGTTGTTTGTTTTTTTTTGTTACTAGGTAACAGGAACAGAAGCAGAAGCAAGTTTATTTGCCTGATAGTCTGCATAATTAACACCTGCCCATAACATAAAAAAATGCAGTGCCATCCAGAAGTTTGAAACACAAAAGCCTGCGTGACGCTGCAGCTGGCACCGTTACTGTGAGATATTAGTTATTATTATATATATTATGTAGTTAATAATTTCACTGTTTGTTATATAAAAGTATAACAGATGAGGAAATACCTAGTATTGAATGTATTGACCATTCGATACTAGTACTACATAAGTAATCTAAGTATAGCAACTTGTCTATAAAGCTGATGGTATAAGATCGCATGTCGTCTTCATAGCAAGTGGTCTAATATTTAATCTCGTCTAAATATGAGGTCGTCTAAGAAAAATATTTAGTTAACATAATTAGATTGTCTACAATCTATATAAAAAACCTTGGTGTGCTTATTTCTAAATTTTAGAAAAAAATACTAAATATCATATTAGCACTTGATGTAAAGAACTGATATGATCGAAGATGCTGAGGTGTGTAACTGTATAACCTTAAACCTAGTAAAAGGATTGGATCCAAATCTAAGCCACTGACCCACAAATTTAACAGACTTTCTTAATGACTGCTATAAAACACTTCCTTAAACCTTAACAAAAGGTAGTCTTGAAAAACAAATGCTAACATTGTTGCTTGAAACAACTCGCCAATTCGAGAGTTTTATTCGATACTATTCAATGCAGCAACTTCTATAGGAAATCAGCACTAAATACTGTTTTCAAGTTCTATTGTCTCGAAATTCTTTGTTTACCTTGCAATCACAATACAAGTGCTTACAGTTACTCAATTCTTAGTTCTATACTTAAAAGTTTAAACTATTAGTGATAGACTTTATAACAAGCGGTTGGAGTAAT
This sequence comes from Crocallis elinguaria, assembly GCA_907269065.1. Lineage (NCBI taxonomy): Eukaryota > Metazoa > Arthropoda > Insecta > Lepidoptera > Geometridae > Crocallis > Crocallis elinguaria. Next base: position 7,322,176 of record OU026065.1, on the reverse strand, counting down.
TGCATTAAAAAAAAGTGTTTTGAGATATTGGTAAATATAAGTGATTCTAGAGCGAGTCTGTTGCACCGATTACATTTATTTTAGTATGTAAAACCGCGGTGATAAAATTGTATAGTTTATATCTGTATAGTTCCCGCGAGGGCCAGTTCCACTGATGGTGGATTTTTCAATATTGCCTACATTTTACTGTTTATGGTATCGAATGAAAGTGACAGTTAAAGTACTCCCTGAAACATGGAAAAGCATGTGGGCTGCCACCATTTTAGATAAAAATGACAGTGATATGAAATGATCAATTTAATTTATTTACCTTACAATTAAAAATTGATGAGTTACTATATTTTTTCCGCAAACTAAATCATTAATTACTACAACATTATTAGTTTCGTAAGGGTCGAATTATTTTACAGAATAACAGTGCGAGTTGTTATTTAACTGCATCGTATGAATAGTTTAATTGTGTAATTGGAACGCCTCAAGGTCACCTCTATGAGTAGGTTCTGATCCATCCAAACATTCAAACTAACCTTTTTGTTTAAAATCAGCTGATCGAAGCCCACTACAATCAATCGCTTCCCATTTGTACGAACTATACAAAGTCTTGAAAAGCCGCTAGCTTTTCTTTACTTTCACCAACATCTATAGCGCATGATTAAGTATTAGAAAATTAATGAATCCTCACACTAAAATGTTCATCTTGGTCTGTCGTAGTTTCTAGATAATATAAATAATATCATAGATTTTTTTACTTTTGTAAAATTTTAGCTAGAATTTAACAATTTTGTATGGAGTTATGTATCTGTTTGTATCTTTATGTCGCAGTCGTACAGAACAATACAAAAAGGTCCGAATTCACTAACAACCTGAGTAAGGGGAAGTTTTAATTACATGGAAGTAAGTCTAAAGGTAAAGTGGTTTGGAGAGTGTAACTTTGGAGGAATGCAGATTGACTTGACTAATTCAGCTGAGGGGAAGGCTGGTTTTTAAATCAGGCTTAAAAGTTTGATCCAGTAGAGATCTGCGTTAGATTTTTAACATACTACACAACTACATCATCACTAAAAGGAGGTGAGGCTGTGGTCAAACGCTAATCTACAAAGATTACAATATAGTAGGTGGATAGTGGATACGCAGTATTACTTTCATCTTTGTCTATTTGAGACACACAGATACGAAGTCTTTACGGCCGCTCCACACTCACGCCGATGGATTCGCGGTTTCGCGATTGCTGTTCACGGCCGTGATTCGTGGGCTAGAGTTAGAGCGGCCAGCTGTGAACGGTGATTGAGGATTGATTCGCGTTTAACAGCCGCGATTCGCGGGCGAGTGTAGAGCGGCTATTAGACCCGTACTTTACTCTCACCACTCAAAAATTGCTCCGGCCGGTGACCGAACAGGTCGACGGCCCATCAAGTGGGAGGCAGCCTATAGTCCTTATTCATAAACGTCCCGTAACTTACTAGAAAGTGTTTTGTCTCGTTTTCACGCGTAACAGCTTCCGTCAACGAGAAGTTGACAAAGCAATTTAAAGCATAGATTATCATTGAGCTTTTATGAATAAGGGCGAGTGTCTTCTGAGCCATGGTCACCATTCTTTTCTTCTCCATCGGCTATCGTACCGCAAGCGATATGACCCATTGCGACTTCAACTTGCTTATTTTAAAAGCTGTGTCGGTGACCTTAGTTCTCCTGCGGATATACTCATTCCAAGTCCTATCATGCAAGAAAACATGGAGCATAATTTTATATAAAATATCGTCTTCTTAAAAGTTCTACTAAAATAAAAATTCTACTATTATAAGCCAGTATGAAATATTTTGTATTGATATAGGAAGTGAATGCCCGTTATTTGCAAATTAAAATAAATCTAAGATTTTTTTTGCCTAAAGGGTCGAATCCTTTGTCAAAGCAAATAATGCCCCAGGGAGGCGCCTCTACAAGGGTATTCAAATACTTATATTCAATTTTTCTGTACATTAGAATTCAAAAAGTTACAAGGATGATGTATACAAATAGGTCACTGCGTTAAATTGTGAAGCAAGAATATATTTAATTTAAAATTAAAGATGTTTTTAACTGTGCCCTTAGAATTAAAATGTATATACATTATATATCTATCTGTAAAATAATCTTTGTATTACGACAAATGCGATCAATGATCTCATAATTAATACAACAGGCAAAACAGAGGTTGTTTTTGTTATTGTTATTGCACAAACATATTATCCCATTGCAGAAATCTTTTTTTTTATAGGTACTATATGATAACGAGACGAGCTGTTCGATTGCCGGATGATAAGTAAACATAACGCCGGCCCATAACAATTGCAGTGCCACTAAGAACTTTGAAACACAAAGGCCTGCGTCGAACTGCAGTAAGCTCGTTACCCTGACACATTAGGTATCAAATCTCATGATCGCAGTAATTTCACTGGCTACTTTGCTCATCAAACCAGAACAGAGTAATGCTTGCACATTATGGCTTGGCGGCAGACTTCACGAGAAAAGCGGTGGTACTAAACCATAAGGAAACTCGCAGAAGAGTTAGTCCTACCACCTAGTTTTGAACACAAACGAATCAATACTCTAATATAAATTCCTTCGACCTATCGAATACCCCACGGGGGTGGTTCGCGTTTACTCGCTTTGTAAACCATAGATTGTAATATAAATAATTATACAGAACGAATTTGAATTTGTGTGTAATCCCGGAAGGGGGTGATTAGGACCATGGTTGTTCCGGGGACAGAAGGGGTGTATCTACGCTAAAAACCACCTGAAAATGAGTTTTCAGGCATATGGCTATGTAATTGTTGGTGTCCTGAAATGGCCAGAAAACATGTGTCAGCCTGCTGAAAACAGTGTTAACTTGGGTAATTTCTGATTTAATTAATTAATTTCTTTATTTTGTAATTTCTTTGCCACGCGCACCCCACACGCAGCGCATTTGCGGCGCGTTCGCTATAATTATGTGTCAAGGCCCTAAAAGCAAGACCCGCACTAAAAGGTATTAAGAGCAAACGTACAATAACCAATACTGGCGAGTCTATAAGCGTCGGCACACACCAAAAGAGAAATGTAACAAAGTTTATGATTTCTGTTCGCAGGTGTGCCGAAAGCGATAAATTTCTAAGTAAATAATGAATGCATTTATTAACGTTATTAAGTTGGTAACAGCTAGTCGTAGTAACAGCGAGTACAGTTGTTTCAAATTTAGTTGTTGATTAAAAATCGTAGGTATTTTTGCAGGCGTTTATATAAATTGCAATGTTTGTAGCTAGTATAATATGTACGTTTGGATACATTATTTGTCTTTCAAATTTAATGTTTGAGTTAGAATTTATACCGAATTTACCAATTGAATTGAAATTTACTACTAATAATTATAACAATAGCTAGGTAAAAATAAAAAATGAATTTTTATTGCATTAACGGTTAAAATCAAGTTTACAAAAACAGTTCAACCACCGTCAACTAACGCTCCTGAACGAGAAAAAAAATCTCAATGTTGTACAAATATTTTATTTAACAAAGATATAAAAATAAGGGGGTTATATTTTTACTATATAAAGCTTTTATATATTATATAATAATCGATTATTCAGTTAGAAGAACTTCTCATAACATTATAATGTTACTAATTGATCCTTAATCCTTTTGGATTATAGCTAATATAAATATTATATTATACAAAAGTGTTGAAATAAGGTTGAAAATGGCGATGCGTTTGCTTTTAGTTGAACGTTATTTCGTAGCTTTAACTCAATTGGGATGTTGACTGATTTTGGGAAAGTGTTTAAAACGATGCGTATGGGCCTAATATAACCCAAAATATTTGAATTTAATTTTTAAAACAACTAATATTTTAATTATCATGTATTTTAAATGCCGTTTTAAATTTCGCTCCAAAACGCCAATACTGGTCACGTGGTCGATGTGACGTCACGATTCCTGGCACAGATAACTAAATTCACAGAAATCACTCTAAAATACTAGGCAGAAAGAGCAATATACTCATTCCGATTGAGAAAGTGACGTCACGATTGAGAAAGTGACGTCACGCGCGTTTTATGTCACGTGACTTCGGAGTGATGTGATTACATTTTGATTATTAAATTAAAATTATATTCCTTAAAAATAAACAAAAATATTGTGTTTTATAGGATTTCTGTCACAAAAACTACCGTTTCGCGGCAAAATTATATTTTTATTTGAATACAGTCAACATCCCAATTGTGAAGTGAGACACCATTAAGATAACACATTTTTACATATTTCTTTACATGACCTAAATTCCCTTTTTTAGTTACAAAAATATGAAAGTTGTCGCTCAAAATATAGAACATTTTGAGATACTCTTTGTTATACCCACTTTCTAGTTTTTCTTAGAAACTTGATTTATCTCACAATTCATTCTATTTCTTTGTTTCACAGAACAAACTCTTTCCAGCTAATATTTTCCGTTTCGTTAACTCCGAGTTCTTAAACCCCCAAGCACCTACGTGAAGGTACTAAAAGCACACACAGTTCTATGTCGCCGTTAAGACTGCTGTGTTACGAGCTTAAAACAGCTGCGCGAAATTCACACTTTCGAAAGAAATACAGCGTCTTATTAGACGTTGTATTGCTGGGATTTTGTTACGCTCCACCAATAGGCTGTGTGGGTAAAGAGCATAAGTAATTGCCTTTAACTCAGTGTGAATATTTCTCGCATATGAATACTCGTAGTTATTTTTAGTTATTGAGTCTATATATCTTTGTAATGTTTTCCGTGTATACGGTTCATTTTTACTACTTTCTCCCCGGTAGAATTTCTTAGAACGGGGCAACAAGATTCGCTACAACTATCACGAGCGCCCACCTCGGGTTGGGGAAATGAAGCTTTAGATTTTAGCTCTAGCTAAAGCTTCTGAGTGGCATTGTAAATATTTATGGGCATGGCGTTATGCACATCATCAGGTAAATGACTCGCTCATCTCGTTATCTAATGGTATTAAAAAATTCTGGTAGTCTTCAAGAGACACGTGAACAGGTATCTTCTGCGCAAGCGTACATCGTAGACCGCATCGTCCTTTAACATAAAGTCAGATAGTGGTCAAATGCAAGCAAAAAAACTGACTAGTAGAACTCAGTGGCCCAAAATGTGTCTTGTTTCCGATCATCATCGTCATTATCATCAGCCGGAAGACGTGCACTGATGAACAAAGGCCTTAGAACGCCACTTGGATCGGCTACTCGCCTCTTGCATCCAACGGTTCCCCGCGGTTTTGACAAGGTCATCGCTCCACTCAGTGGGGTCCGACCTACACTAAGACTTCCGGTACGTTGTCGCCACTCGAGAACCATTCTTCCCCATCAGTTCCTATTAATTGATAAACATACTGCCCTTTCAAATAGAAAAATAACTTAAATAATTCAAAAACAAAAAGTCGATAGTAGTTCTCTTAACCATTGTGATTCTTCTCGAATGTAATAACATAATACGGAGAGTTAGACCAACTTTTGTAACTACAGTTAGTATTTCAACAACATTATTGAATTCCGTGACACACATTCAAGCAATATTATTTATTGGAAAACTTAGTTTAGCTTGAAGCAACTATCTGAACAAGTTAGTTGTGCTATACTGCCGTGTGCAGTGTGCAGTACGTTTGAGAGCGTTTAGCGATTAACAGATCAGATGTCATGGACATAGTAATGATAGGTACTCTTATGGCCGTCATCATTTCAAAGTTGAACTGTAAAATAGTATGTATTACAAAAATACGGCAAAAGCCATGATTTAATCGCAAGTTTAAAAATGTAGTAATAAGCTTACTTCGTAAATCATTTAGCAATTCAGAAATGTGGACTCCACATTCACTTTGATACTATTTTTTCTGTAATATTTTCGACACATACGTACGTATGTCCACTTTTGTGAAGTGGTTCACTTGAACGATGTGGTCCAAATTGGTGAAAAGCTAAATCAAGAATAAGCAAATGCAACTACCGGAATTTTTTTATCAGGTGGTAGGCTCTCTCTCTCTCTCTCTCTCCATTTGGTTTTCTGGAAGAAATCGCTTTAAGCGATAAGATCGTCCTTTGTACTACTAGACTAAGTTAAAATAAGATTCTTTTTATTAATTTTTTGTATTTTTCATTATAGTGTGCAAATTGTGTGTAGTCTTAGCATTAATGTGCAAGCATTACTCCTTGCCGGCTTACCGGTTAGATGAGCAAAGTAGTCAGAGCGCACTGCAGTGCCGCACAGATCTTTGTGTTTCAAACTTCTGTGTGGCACTGCAAATGCTTTAGCTATCAGGTGTAGGATTTTGTTTTTAGTAAATATTCACACGTCAGCTCTTGTTATTCGCATTTTATATTATTCTTCGCATTGTATGACTGACGTAAAGTTGTGAAACTTATCCTGTTACTCGATTGTTACTGTCACCGACCGCTATTAGTGAGGCGCCAACCTTTGCAAACGCTAGAGCAGGATTTTCAATAGTTAGCTGTTTACTTACAATGTAAAGTATTCACGAATTATAATAGCGAGTGCAGGCGCCTGGCGCTCATATTCACTGCCATGATCAATATTATTACGTGTTAAAGAGCTGTTCTGCTTATTAAATATGCTTGTGACCTTACTACCACTGAAATAATAAAATAATATAATATTACTTATATCGTTATTATACTGAAACATAATTGTCTACGTTTTGATGACGTGTATACTGCCGTCCTAGCTAAGACAACCGTTATTATAAGTCGTCCAATTTACTTACGGCTGTTATGCGTTGTATTTATACTACGCATAACAGCCGTAATAATATTGATTAGAAAAAAAAAGATGAACCGACTTCAGTGACAAACTACTGCACCGATTTTGATGAAATTTCTATGAGACCAATCTGAAAGTATATCCTTTCAAACAAAAAAAGAATTTTTCAAATCGGTTTATAAATGACGGAGATCTGAGGTAACAAACATAAAAAAAATATTTAAAAATACCCACCGATTTGATAACCTTCTCCTTTTTTGGAAGTCGGTTGATAAAATAATAATCGAGTCCTATGATCAAAGTTTTCCTGACGGATGATAAAACGGACAAAATAATTTGGTCGGTGCCCCGTATCTTTGAAGTTGATTCCGTTATGCTTGCTCAAAAATTGTGTACGTCCCCGCGTTTGACTTCTGATAAATTGGATATTTAGGGAAGGAAATATTAACGAGAATCTTTTAAGTAAGGCTAAGCTTATTTATTGGTTTGAGTAAAATTGTTTCTGGCAATTGTCCCCTGTTATAATTTAAGCAGAAGTCAATTGTTTTTAGATTTTGTCAAAAGAAGGATGTTTAAAAGTATATATAACCTTCGTGGTGTAATTTGCAGGGTGGAGTTAAAATAAAGCGTGTAACAGTTGTGGACTTGATTTCTTTGAGACAATTATTTGTGTAGTTAAAAAATAGTTTGGTGCAAAATATATTTTTATAATATAATTAAATATATTATAATTACTTAAATAGTTTTTATTTCCTAGCGTTTCTTTACAATGATAGTATTCATTTGCGAAGTGCACAAGGAAAGTGCGGTTCGTTGCCCGTTCCAGAACTCTGGCATGCTTCCAAAAGCTCAAAGGCAGTTCTCACTGCAGTTTCTATGTAATCACATATCTGGGACTTGAAAAATGTTTGACGAATAGGCTTTATCACATTTGAGGAGAACGCGAAGCTGGGAACTCATTTGAATCAGTTTTTAACAGCATTTTTAAAAAGGAATATCTATTCTGTCCGCATCAGAAATATTTATTTGAAGGTCTCGTAGACTTTAATAGTTGGTTTTGTTGAAAATAAAACGCGTAATGGTACAATGCGTTTAAAATAAGAATACGATTGGTCTAGCGCCATGTTATGACGTCACAAGTTGATTTATGCAAAAATAACAAGTTAAATATTTTTTTTTTATTTCTTATTATAAAATATGTCGTAATAGCACACAATTTATAATTTAAACAAATAATCATCTATAGGTGTTTTGTACAATCAACACCGAAAAATATCAGACTTTGAAATTTGGCTAAATACCCTGTGGTCAGTCCTATATTCTTATTATTGTAGTCCCATTCATACGATGGTATAAACAAGGTCAGATTTATACAGGATTTGATGAGGTGATAGAAGTTATCTGCTTAAAGAAAAAAATAATTTTCTTCTATTCTATTGCTTTGATACTGGAACTTTTTTCTTCACCTTCAGATGGCAAAGGTCAGAGACCCTAACAAATATATTAAAAAAAATTTTACAATAAATCTCAAAAAGTACTGCATCGTATTTGCAACGATTCAAAAATAAATCTTTACGCTTATGACATGAATTCACTATGAGACAATACGTATTCAATAAACAAACAAGATTAAGGGATGACATATGGCTTTACAAAAGAGATCCAACGTGTGTCAGCCCTTATTTAATAATAGCAAACGCAAAAATCGTGGCGTCGACGCCTCACTCGGATTTATCACTCTCGTTTTACAAGATTACCCAAAACGACATTGATGGATTGACTCTTGTGATCACCTATCCCTTTTTAACACGTGGATTAATGGACGTTTATCTCTTTCTACCACGCGCGTAATTAGAGTACCTGCATTTGTTCAGGTCGCCGGGATAGTACGGCGACTTTATCTAGACATGATGTTAATTCGCCAAGATTGATAGATGATGGGGATAAATTTAATTGGCGAGTCTTATCTGTAGATTTATTGATGAAGTGATGAACTTCAGAGTAGGGTTAAAAGTTTTAGCGTAGTTGACTCATTGATAGTGAATCTTTCGTCAACTAAGGCTTCTCCTACTTTATACACCTACCATAAAAGAGACTTTGCGTAATGATAGTCGTAATATATAGCTACACTCTACAATTTGACTTTTATAGTTATGAATCTTGTGAATATTAGGAAAGGATTTGATCAAAGATTTTACGAATAGGTGATGAATTTGTTATATATGAAGGACCGTGCTGTTGGTCTGACGACCTTTACAGCGTCACCAATGATGACTTTTAGCAATAGTGGCAGTCAGGAGTACAAAACAGAGAGGGAGCAGCACTTTATACATGAGTTTCAGAAGTATCTACCTTTGAAAGCGTGGTAGATTCACGTGACCGTATAGCCCGTCAAATATTAAAACTATGCGTCCACTGGAATTGGAGTGTAAGGAGCGGAAGGATTTATTGTTTTGCATTGATTTCTATAGAACTGCGTACACTGGATCGGTAAATCCGTGTCGGATACCGGTATTTCTGTCGATGACGTCATTCGCAATGAACGCGCCATCAGTGTTGATACTTTAGCCACATTTTGGCTAGATCTGGTCATACTTTGTTTATGAAAATGCTGATATTATCAATGCAAGATCCGAATGCAGTAGAAGCGTATCGGTATCGTAGGCTGCGCACGCTGCGATTCCGACACAGTCGACGCGTCCCTTCTACAGTGCTCTCTCTCTCTCTCTCTCGCTCTCCCCCTCGGTATAATGCCAGGAGTGTTGTGAATGAGACTCAAAATCCGCTTTTCAGACAAATGACGTCCGCACGCTTTGACATCCTCTCGTCACTGACAAAGATCGACATTTCAAAGCCCGCACACAGCTTTAGAAAAACCCGAACACGGAAAACTAAAAAAGCAATCAATGGAAAAAATAAGTGTCTAAAATAGCGCCTGCTGCAAATTGAAGTCACGTCGGCAGACGTCCACGGCACGACGCTCACATAAATAACACTAATGATATCCGATTGTGTTCGGATACAGGGAAAAAAATGGATAAGGCCCGAATTTTTCGACACAACAATGTACAACGTTGCGTCAACAAAATATTATGTTTACACACGTTTGTTTCTGTTTCGGCTGGCATGACAGGCTTTGTGAGACGCGCGTTGTTTCTCTCTATGTTATACACATAATTGTTATCGCTTGTTTTGAACAAAGTTCTGCGAAGGGCTCGCTGGAAAGAGTATTTATAAACGTGTACGTAATAAAAATTAAAAAATACAATTTCAGCTACATACGACTATTACGACATTATCATTTTGTTTTTCGCAGAAACATTCTGTAGGAAAAGCTCTCTGTTTAGACATGCTAAGCTTACATTTCGGGTTATAGGTCATGATGATAGGACGTAATGTTCAAATAGTAGGTAAACTCATTTGTTTTACAACAGATTTAAGTATTTCTTATCTATAAAGGTAAAACATGTATGGTCTCATAAAAAGTTCAGTCTACAAAAGGTTCCGCTTTTGAAACTAGTAAAATATGATTGCAGATGAAAATAGAGAAGTAACTGTTTAACACTATCTTCCGCCCGCGGCTTCGCCTTCATCGTGACTATATATTTAAAGCCTATGACGTTATTCCATAACCTAACCTATATACATTCCAAATTTCATCACAATCGGTTTAGTAGTTAAGGAGATACGTGGTAACAAAAAATACACACAAACTTTCGCATTTATTATTATTAGTAAGATTTCATTTAATATAGTTAATTAGGAACAGATGGCGAAGGTTTTAATTAAATTTTTGTATCTTTAATTACCTAGTTAAGTAGAATTATTGTGTTTTATATATTTAAATTTATTTTTCCTATTCAATTAAATATTAGGAACATAAGAATGCTCGATTACATCTCAACATTGTAACTCATTTTTTTTTTTTTTTTTTTAATTCCCCGGTGGAAAAACTCCTTTATGAGCTTACCTCTCCGTGCCTCGGGGGAAGTCACGGAGAGAGTGTGGGCTTCCTGCTCGCCCACTGCGCAGCAGACTACACCACCAAAAAACCACCGGGACGTTTTACGGCTCAGCTTGGGACGGGGTCGCGGTTCCGCTCTCGCACTCCGCAAACATTGTAACTCTATTTTATCTTCAATTAATTCTAGAGAGTACTATTATTATTATAGCACTGCACATTATTTTGGTTACAATTAAGTTCTATAAAGTGCTATATCACTGCATACTGATACTACACCAGTGGTGGAACAATGTATTTCAAGCACGTTTCACGTTGCGGTTCATCGATGTTCGACGTAAATACTCCGACAGCGTTTGCTTCTACCCATTGCACTGTTGCAGATAATTTGTTTAACAGTCTGTCTTAAAAAGGCAGGTATGTTTATAATTCATTTTAAAATCACAATTATTTAAATTAAAAAGTCATAGTAAAGAGAAGGAATAAGCAATCGTAATTGAACCGTTATTGCAGAAATAAGCTTCAGCTCATCGCGAGGTAGGTAATAACAATCACTTTATTGCATTGGCTAAGAAGGACGGATTTAACTAAATTTTCTGAATGAATATTAAATCTAGTGAATCTCAGAGAATCAAGTACCCTTAGTTTCCTTAGAATATGAGTCAATAGGCTAAACCACCATAGGGGTCCTAAAATGTTTTCGAGGAAATTAAGAGCAAAGCCGTGAACATTAAGTGTTTTCAAGAATACTATCTTAAAGGTAGGTAGGTAGGTATAATTTAGGTATAATTTTTCACTATTTGTCCAGAGCGAGCTTCAAAATGTAAAAAAGATGTTTATTTGGGGAAAGGCAGAGAGTAATATACGTATAAAAGAAGTAGAATCACCTGGTTTCCATAATTGTAGGCTCTGTCTGTTGTATGTCTTGTAGGACCCCGTATTAGTGACCCCACGACTCTTTCATTTAAGTTACAAAAATAAATTAATGCTTTCTTAAAGTAGATAAGCAAAAATTATAGCTACTTGAGTGTTCGTACGTGCATGTATGTGGAAATCACTAGGTTACCTAATGTCTCAGGGTAGTGAGCGCACTGCAGTGCCGCGCAGGCCTTTGTGTTTCAAAGTTATGAGTGGCACTTCAGTTGTTATGGGCCAGCGTTATGCTTACCATCAGGCAAACGACCAGCTCGTCTCGATATCAAATAGAATAAAAAAAACCTCAACAGCAGAAGAAAATTATATTTTTGCAACATACAGAGTAATTTGTATAATGGCATCCCCATTTCCCAACGAACATCACAACCTTTGACACTGGCAGAAAAACGTCAAGCAGCGTTTAAAAGCCATAATCTGAAGAAGAAAGAAAAGAACATCACAACTACTACGTTCTCGCACACGCGTCACGTTCAAGTCTCGTGGTTATTTTATAAAAATCACCTGGTTCTGACGTTGTTTTAAATAAAGCTGGCTTATATTTCTTTTGTTAGATAACTGTAAAAATCCGAGCCAAGGTTCCTTCCTGAAGTTTCTTGTGGCACTATAAATTCATGGAGGATTCCTGTATTCAGAGTCGGTAGTCTGGGACTTTTGCTTATAACCACAGTACGACCGTACTGGCAGTAAGGATATTCAATAAATGAGAAAAAACCCAAATGAGGTGACACGAACATAAACATATTGAATACCGTATACATTAGATAATTACAAAACTTGTAGAATATCTTTACCGTTAAAAAACTTAATATGTAACTGAAAAAGCGAAACTTAAAGTCATCAATGATGACTTTTATTTAAACCACAGGGCCGAGTGTTTGCAGAATCTCGTGGCAGAATATTACTTACTTAGCATCCAGGTTATCAAGCTTCCTCGTGCCGACCTCAATGCCAAAATTATGATTATGTCAGCTGTAGTTGACTTTGTCCAGTGGTCGAATCGATCCCTTTTACGAGTCGAGACGAATGATTCAGTCTTATTCCGACAGCAGAGCGGTACGGTGGTGTGCGCATATTGTTGTGTTGGTGGGCAGAAAGTCGGGATTCTACAGCAGCTATGATCTATGACATATCCAACTGGGTATTAGTCTTCCGGTTACTTGATGCATGCCCTAACATGCATCAAGTGACATGAAGACAAGACATGAATGAAAGGGCGAGTTAGGTAGACCTAACTTGTCCTTTCATTAAATTGTGCCCTATATAAAGTTTAGCATTGTCTTATTATTTTATAAAGTTATATCTTGCAGGCGTACATAAACATTTTTATGTAACATTTTATTTCGATGTTGTAAAATTAAACCCAATACATAATAGTTTGCGTTATAAGTAATAACTGTAAAAACTCTGGTTTCAACGTACACCTAATGATGCAACTCCACTGTTTCTATAAAAACCTGGGATAGTGACAGCATTATCCCAGGTTACATTGACGGCTCCGTAGCTAAGTTGGTGGTCCCGCGGGTTCGATTCCCGGCCGGGGCAGATTTTGTGTAAGCATAAAAGTTTGTTCTCGGGTCTTGGATGTTTGTGATGTGTATCTGTGTATGTCCATGCCACCTGCGACACAGGGAATCCTAGTGCGGGGGTATGAGTGTGTAAGCGTTTATGTTTATGTTTTTTTTTTAATAGGAACAGTGGAGTTGCTCGTACAACAAAAGATTTCAAAAACGATTTGAGAAATTTTTAATGCTTATTTTGATATCGAGTAAGGAAAGTGACTTTTTATAAAGTGAAGATTTGCAGTAGTTGTGAACATGCGTTACTAATACTAGGCCCTTACTGTAATATAGTTCTTCTCCTGTCTCGCTCGATTCAGAGATTCGCAATAAAGTTTTTCTGCACTTAATTTTATTGCGTGCCGGGTTCTTCTGCGAAGAAGTCGAGTTCTGAATGTGGCAGTTCTGTGGCTACTTTTGTGGTTTTGACTGAAGGATAACTTTTCATTCGCAAATATATTAAATAATAAAGTAACGCGTTGCTCTTACTATACATTCGAAAAGTATGTCTAAATTTGATTAGGGTTATGATATTAAGTGACGATCGATGGTGATATGGTGGTGAGAATCTAAAAATAATCAACAAATTATGTAATGTTGTAGAATCGATGTGTCGCACGATATGTCGTTATCGTGCGCAAAGCACCTTATTTGCATTGTCCTTTGTCCAGCACACATTGCCGTCAAATGAGCCGAGTAATGACGTCATAGTATCGTTCCGAATACTAATGATTTATCGCGCGGTGAATGCATCGACGTGATGTTGCGTTGATTATTGATGAGCGTGATTGTACCATAACTAGCCGTGATAACCCTGCAATTTGTTTGGATAGCGTGTATAGTACGCGCAATGAATCTAAGCCAGGTGTGACAAGTTCTCCAAAAATTTTAGAGATTATAAACATGAGCCTGCTAATGAGTGATACACCAGCCCATAATAATTGCAGTGCCACTCAGAACTTTGAAACACAAAGGCCTGCGTGGCACTGCAGTGCGCTCGTTACGCTGAGATATAAGCCTCATAACTTCACGGACTATTCTGCTCATCAAACTGGAACTCAGTAATTCATGCACATTACTGCTTGGCAGCAGACTACATGAGCAAAGTGGTGGTACCCACACAGACGGACGCTCACAGAAGAGTTAGTCTTACCACGTGGTGCTAATATTTATAGTATTTACTAGCTGCTGCCCCGCGGTTTCAACCGCGCGGAGATATTGGATTTCATGGTTTTTATTTTTTTGCGCGGAACCCTAATTCTTTTTCCAAAATAAAAGTAGCCTATGTTACTCCTTGTAACATCAGCTATCTGCCAGTGAAAGTCCGGTCAAAATCGGCCCGGCGGTTTCGGAGATTACCCGGAACAAACAGACAGACAAACAGACAGACAAAAATTTCAAAAATGGCTGTTTTGGTGTAGGTCCCGTATATACTTTCATATGCATTTAGTAAAAAGCTGTTATTTTGATATTACCAACAGACACTTCAATTTTATTTATCTGTATGGATATAGATTAAGGTTAAGTCAGGTTTTTGATCACTATATAATGATCGAAGGTGGTGCATGATCATATTATATCAAATATATGCAAATATCCAAATATCGTCAAAGCCCATATCGATATTTCCCGTACGTAAAAGCATCGTACTCCCCTCTAATTACACGTTTCCTTTACGCTGACTGAACACAATCTCTGTCAGGATGTTTGCGTACCTTGAAAAATACTCCGCCGCATGACAAATGGGTACAAGTGTTGAAAAAATACTATATCATGAGTAGAAAAATGTGTTAGGGTGATATCGGTGGGATTGGTACACTCGCGCTTTCGTGCGAGAAGCAGACGCGCTTTCGTGCCAGAAACAGACGCACTTTCGTGCAAGAAACAAACGCGGTTTCTCAATAAGTTGGTGTTTGACTAGACTTATAACACGGAACTCGGAATGGAGACTAACTCTCATAGTTATTTGCGTTAAATTGACAGGTACCTTCAATGCAAAGTAATAAAGTTTGTCTACAAAAGATAATTAATTAAATATAAATAAGCGATAAGACGAACCAATGCTGACAATTACTTTTGAGTTCTTTAGTTTCGTTTGGGCTAAACAAACATTCTCACTGTAAATAATATTATGTTACAATAATTATTTTTAATATATATAGAATCAAATTTTAAAGTTTGTAAAATTTACGATGATTAATGCGCATAAATAATTAATCTATCTTTACAAATAAATAAAATTGAAGTGTCTGTTTGTAATATCAAAATAACAGCTTTTTACCAAATGCACATTGTAGGGGCATGCGTTGCAGTTTGGGTGTTTTTGCAGGCGAGGCAAAATGCGTATTTTGGCGCTAGTCGTAGTCGTACCACCATTCTGCAACCGCGTGCCCGTACGGCAGCCTCATTCACATTTTGTGTATGAGTATACGTAATAAATATAATGACATAAAGTTGTGACGTATGACTTTTCCCGACCCAGTAGAGCGAGCACAGTACATTAGATAGACCATTAGGTAAATAGGTAAAACATGAAAGTATACAAGGTACCAATAACAAAACAAACATTTTTTAAATTTTTGTCTGTCTGTCTGCTTGTTCCGGGTAATCTCCGAAACGGCTGGGCCGATTTTGACGGGACTTTCACTGACAGATAGCTGATGTTACAAGGAGTACTTGGGCTACTTTTATTTTAGAAAAAAAAAATTATCATTCCGCGCAAAAATATAAAAACCATGAACTCCAATATCTCCGCGCGGGTGAAACCGCGGGCAGCAGCTAGTGCTGTATATTTTTACAAACCTAACGCACAAAAAGTGGACTCTGAGTTTTTGTACGAAGAAAGACAAAGTGAAAGATTGTATGTGTAGCCACACAAGTGCTTTGGTGACATCAATCCAAATTCCCTGGAGCGTATAGACTTAATGAACGGTGTATGAATGAATGTTGTATTAGGAGATGAAAAGCCTGTTTTTCTTTGTAAGGATAATTTTCTAGGATTTTCCATTGTCAAGCATTTCTTTTGCGCGCCGACAAGAAACGGGAACAAATTCTTTGCGATATTATCAGGCAATGTATTTGCTTGCCTGCAGCAAAACTAAAAATATAAAAAGGCTGTGCTGCTGCAGGTTGAAATATTAAAAATAAAACCCCTGAAGAAAACGTTGCAAAAATGGATCTCAGTTATTGCTTTAAAATAGACTACTAGCGATATAAAATTCTTTGTGAGAATTATGTGAAGCATTAAGTGTCGATATGCAAAAATATAGCAAATTGGCCAATCTATAAATAAATGAAGTTTGAAACTTTTGGTGAAAGAAAATGTAATGACACATCAATGTGGAGTTGGGAATCGGTCACCGAGCTCCTATCAGTCTGTTCTAGGAGCAACACTTTCACAATTTCTATGAACAACGTGTTCGCCACTTTTGGCCAATATCGTCACTTTAGATCAGATGCGATACCATAGTATAAGTAAAACGCAAAGTGGTCCAGAGTTAAATCATATAACTGAATTTATACCTCTGCTGGTGGTCTCAAAAATGCTCTAATGTCATAAATTAAAAAAAAATAGAAAGATTAGGATGTTGCTAGCAACACAAATTAAAATCTAATATTTTATCTGCATCGTTTATATGCCGTCAGTGGATACACACAATAGATTCAAAATCTGTAAATCTGTAAGTTCTATAATCTCTGTAATGATAGCTAGCATTATCCTGTGTCACGAAAATAAAGTCTTTGATATCGCCGCATTGGAGTTTTTTAAACCAACAACAAATATACAGTCCACGAGCTTACAACAAGGGTGGCTGATCCCAATACCACGTGGGACTAACAATCGCAAAGAGAGAGACTTATAAAAGAAAACTGAAAATTAATAAACAGAACTTTTTAGGATTAATAACTAACTAACTTAATAATTAACTATTGCTCAAAATTTACAATTCGTGTGTTGCTTTGCATTGCCTCATCTATTGAAAGCGTAAACAAAATTAATGAGTCATGTATAAAAGTGCCAAAATTACTTCTGCAATAAAACTCCCTAACATATTCAAACTAGCACAACCTTCCCTGTCTTCATAAATCACACTAGGTACGCAAAATATCACCAACATAAAAATATTTGAAATGATGCACACGTCTCCATGCGTTTCTCACTAGAAACCAATTTCAAACGTGCAAGTTGCCACGGTTAACTATTTGTCACAAAATACGAAACTACAAAAATTCATGAAATCGAGGCACCTTGGAAGAATTTCGTGCTATTTATATCTAAGGAAGCCAGTGAGGAAGGAAGGCCAACCGCCAGCAATTTCGTCGCGCGAAATAAATTCAAGAACTCTCCTCTGGCGATTTTTAATCCGAATTTCCTTTGAATTATTCGAGGTACCTGCGGAGACTTGAGCCGTGGGACCGAGTGTATCATTTTTAAGGATTCGTGGCTTGTGTAACTTTGTACGTTGTGAGATGAAGTTATGACTGTGGCGTCATAAATTTTTCTTAAGGTTTTCTTGAGTTGAAAATTTACTATAGTATTCTGAAAGTTACTATGTAACATTATGTTGATAATTTAAAAGACATGATCAAAGATCAACTGTGTTTACTTATCTATTAACTAGTTATAGGCTATAAGGTTATAAATTGAAAAAAAATGCTTTAGTAAAGCGATAAACCGACTTTAGTGACAAACTACTAAACCGATATTGATAAAATTGCTATGGGACAAATCTGAAAGTATATCCTTTCAAATAAAAAAATAATATTCTAAATCGGTTTAGAAATGAGGGAAGTCTGAGGTAACAAACATAAAAAAAAATACCCACCGAATTGATACCCTTCTCCTTTTTTGGAAGTCGGTTAAAAAAGAAGATTTACTTCAAGCTAGATTGGAATCGGTGATGGGCCAATGATACGTGTGATATTTATAATGGACATTTGTGAATATAGCAACTTTGTTTTATTCTATAGATTACTTGGTTTCACCCGTAGTATAATGTGTATAACTAGTAATTGACAAGCCATAACCTGCCAGTTACAAAAAAAATAATTGGTTGATAAATGAACACAACACATAAAAATAGGTCAAATTAAAAACAAAACGTATTGAATACAGTTGAAA
This sequence comes from Crocallis elinguaria, assembly GCA_907269065.1. Taxonomy (NCBI): domain Eukaryota; kingdom Metazoa; phylum Arthropoda; class Insecta; order Lepidoptera; family Geometridae; genus Crocallis; species Crocallis elinguaria. The sequence goes on along the minus strand of OU026065.1, from coordinate 7,303,838 downwards.
ATTGAATGTATCTGTAATCAAACGAATTCGATCGGAAATGTACAACTTTTACGATGTTTAGTTCACTGCTCACATTTTCTACAAAGCTCAATAGTTTTCGGCGAACTCATTCATCCAAAACTTTGCCGGTCACATAACAGGACCTCAACGTTATCGACAAATAGGTACGGCCCTCACAACGCGCCCCTGGCACCGCATTCATAAATAAAATGACCCATTTCGGCTCCGAATCAAAAACTGCTGAATAGCTCCCCTGTATAATTCAGCTCTAAAAAGAGCCACCGATGGGCCACGTAGGGAAACATTTACATAAAGTACAAACGTCATCTCTTCTTAAGCGGGGCTCGTCCCCAGGCTAGACTAGTAATATGGCCAACATGTGGGAACGATTGCTCTTACCTGGTTCGTATCGTTTTCCCGAATGTAGTTCTGAGTGGATGCGGGTGTATCATATTGTGTTTTGTTTAATTCAATATCGTGTTCGAAAATTGGTCGTTACAAAAATGATTCTACACAACACTATTTCCATAAGGTTTTTATAGTTATTTTTGTTTTTTTTAGTGTTTTATTTAGGTACTTGCAACCAAAGTTATACCAATAAATAAAATTGAAGTGTCTGTTTGTAAAGTCCAAATAAAAACATTTTACTAAAAAAAATTTTATGCTTCTGTAAGTGTACCTTTAACACTAAAGCCCCTAAAATAGAAGTAGATTAAAAAAAAACAAATACACAATTTTTTATTGTCTTTCTGTCTGTATGTTTGTTCCGGTTAATCTCCGAAACAGCTAGATGGACTTTGACGGGACTTTCCCTTGCAGATAACTGATGTTATAAGGAGTAACTTGGGCTACGTGCATAGGCGAAGCTTGGTGGACTTCTATATTTATATAGTATTATTATGCGCTGTAAAAATAATTGAAACCTATAATATTAATAAATTATAATTGCTTAAGAAAGCGAGAAATAAATAAGTATCAATAAGATACTATTTAAAGGACCCCATTTTACGCCGAGATATTATTTTAACCTAATTCCAAAAAAGTGAGGTTTTCTTTAAAACTTAGGGGTTTTTTAAATTATCTAGATGATCTCGCTTGATGTGGATCGGGTTATAGATTAGACGCCTTGTAACATAATATTATATATCAATTCATGTCTATAATAAATTATTAAGTTCAGTAATAACGAAATATGTTTTATGAATTACTTATTTAACAACTTACATAAACTTTTCATCCAACCCTAGTTTAGTCTAGAAATAGTGAGTTAGGTGTTGGGAAACGGGAAACACGTGCCAATAATTGCCGTATGAAACTACCCACACAACTTAAACTGTTAACATAAAGAATATATTTCACATAATTTTATACCTTATTCTTCAAAATGAAAGGTTTAAAATGAAATGATAGATTTTCATAGTATTATGATATACTTATTTCTACTCAGTAAGGAGTCAGCCCGAATGTAAACGAGAGGCGAGTACGGAAAATCTTAGTAGCTTTTAACAAACTTTACTTCAAGGTTATAATTATTCATTTATTTATTTATTATATTTTTTAATTAGGTATTACATTAGGTACCTAGGTTTTATAAAGAAAATAAAAACACACTTCTACCTCCTGGCTCCATCATCAGAACCTCGACACCAAGTGCAATCTATTGGACTCGACAAAACGAATCATATGATCCAAACTCAAGAGGTCAGTCTGGTAGTGATGCTGTAAAGGTCGCAAGGCCAACAGCGCGGTTATATTAGGTACATCACAATCCTTATTATTATAAAAGCCGGGGGGAAAACGCGGGCGGAAGCTAGTATTTTTACTGCCTTCCGCCCCACAGGAACCGTGCATTTTTTCCGTGATAAAAAGTAGCCTATGTTACTCTCCGGTCCATAAACTATACCTAAGCCAAAAATTACATCAATCCGTTGGTCCGTTACTTAAATACTTTTTACTAATGTTTATATCACAATAGGGTAAGCATTGTCTGTCCCTGATGGTTTTCTATGAAACTTTAATTACTACCTATCGATCGTCAGTTGTTTTCTTTATTAACGCTTATTCCTGCAAGTAGGACGAGCCCTTACATAAAGGTGGGTCGTGGTGTAAGCGACTACAATAACATCCCTAGCCTGGTTTTGTTTGCGTAATAAATGGACTCGTGGTTTTATCAATGGATTTATTGTTCTAAAGGATTTGATTTGGATTAGTGCTAAAAAGCTTTATGATGGCTTTTTGGTGAATCTATCGAATGGGGTTCGTAACGAAGTAAATCATAATCGATATTACTGGTTTACCCATCTATGATACGTGTATAAATAAATAACTAATAGTGGGATAAATAGTGGGAGAAGCGCAGCAGTCTTCCCTGATTTCATCACGAATACGGTGCGCCGCTATCTCGCACGCGCATTTCAACTTTTTTGAAGATATGCAATCACTTAATATAATTATGAAAGATTGCAGTCGATGTAGTTAGGAGCAGTATCTCGTAGATTAAGACCCAACCTTTCTTTGAGACTCCTTCTTGTTTCTTAGAATAAGTTCTCAGAAACTTACCAAGAGCTGTGAAAGATGAAAAGAAAAAATCTTGATGTAATTTACTATGTAGGTAAACGTTGAAGCTAAAAATGAATAACTTTGTTTAGCTTTTATTTTAGTAACTAATTATTTTTAATGAGACCTAAAATAATGAATGTTGAAAAAAGTTATAATAATAGTACCTACATCAAGTTCGTTCGTGGTACGCTATTTTTATTTATATACATACTCAATAGGTTAAAGTATGCCAAACCTACAGCGCAAGTACGGATCTTTTCGATCGATAAAATTGACAGCTCAAATCGATAAAGTGGGGTTTATCGATTTTTTATATAATTTATCGAGCCACGATACAATCGACAAAAGTTATCGAATAGCTATGTCGAATCTAATGAGAATATAGAGCTACTACAATACTTTACGATCGGACTTCGGTACTCGCAACATTCGATAAATTTATCAGTTTTTTCGATTAGACAAATTTATCGAACCGACTTCCGTACTTGCGCCGCTGATGGGTGGTTATACCGGACATCGGTACGTCGGAGATTGCAATGAAATATTCTATCGCCAAACGCACCACATCGGTCACGGCATCCACGCCTGTCGAAGAACTAGAAGAGAAGCAAACAGCCGCGGATAAGATGCAAAGAAGGATCGCATTAGCCCAATCAGCTGACTTTTATCGCCATACCCGCCGCTTGCCTTTCTCTGGGATATGAAAAGTAATGAAATTGCCATCGAGTATCGGTCTGATCTGTAGTCAGCAAAAAGTCCAAGCCATTGACTGTATGGTTATCAATATCTGGCACGAGAGTAGCTTCCAGGTTCAGCTGGTTGAGAATATTATTGTATTGTCATCCAATTACATAGGTATATACAAAGTTTCATTTCGATACGCCAATTAGAAGTAGGTTAAAAAATGACCAAAATGCTGGCCTCTATTTAGGTCAAAGATTAAGCATTGCCATTCAACGTGGCAATGCTGCCAGTATTTCGGGAACGTTGCGTAATGGTAGCGGATTATTAGATTAAGATTGTAAATAGATTGGTATGTATATTATTTAGTTATTTTAATTTATTTTGTTTTAATATAAGATTTATAGGTTAAAATTGACTTCTAAGATTTTTATTACTTTGTTTGTTAGTTACAAGTGAACCTAATAAAAATGAGTGCTAAAACATGATTTACCAGACCTAGAATTTACTTTCTCAATAGAAGCTACTCAATGGAATCAGCAGATAAGGGCACAGCGAACAGTTCAGGATTAACACCCGCAAGATAAAGTGGTTTCGTCGATCCCTAAACCCATCAGTTCTTGTGAAAGATGTTTAGGATTGTATAAAGCTCTTCGTCTTTGTAAAAATACCTATTGATCTATTTCAATGGCGATGAACTTGCTTTTTGTTAACAACGTAATGGAAGTTCTTTGATAAATCGAATAGCATTTTACGAGTATATTTATAAAGACCGTTTTAAAAATACGATTATATGTCACTGTCGCTGAAATAATTTAATACCTACCTAAAACTGAAACAGAGCTTACATGAATGTATGGTCAAAAATATACCATAATTTATATTATTCCACAGATTATTTAGCCTGTTGATAGCTCATGAACACAATTCCTCCTACAAACATATCTCACCGGCGCGGGCAGGGGGCGAGGTAATATTCTATGCTTGCAATTGGCCGATCATTTGGATGACGTAATTTAGTGATGTGGTACGACTACTACTGAACAGAATAATATCGATAAAATTGAATAGGTAGTTAGTATCGCATTCTTGATTCCCTGACATATACGATTAATAATAAATTATTATATGGAAAACCTAGACAATACATACTTATATATTTGATGGAATCAGGCGTTACTTTGCGGAAGTCCATTTTGAATAAGATTATATAATGTGGGTAATTTATAGTTTTAATTCCGCGATAAAGAATGTCTAATGGCCTAATTTCGATCTATACTGAATTTAACCAAACGTAACGCGCGACGCTGGACAACGAAACCTGGGTTAGTTTGTTATAAAAATAAAAAACTTCCTTGAGCTCGCAACGATGGACTTTAAAACCAGCAATTAGTATTTTTTAGTTAGTCAATTTTTAATTAGACAAAAAAGTTAGTCAATTTGTTTGACTAACTTTTTTGAGTTCTGCGTTTAGAGTTCCAGCCGTGCCGGAGGTGGTTCACATATTCCAACCAAGGGTTTTTAACTAACTAAAAAATACTAATTGCTGGTTTTAAAGTCCATCGTTGCGAGCTCAAGGAAGTTTTTTATTTTTATAACAAACTAACCCAGGTTTCGTTGTCCAGCGTCGCGCGTTACGTTTGGTTAAATTCAGTATAGATCGAAATTAGGCCATTAGACATTCTTTATCGCGGAATTAAAACTATAAATTACCCACATTATATAATCTTAATACATACTTACTTTATAAATTAATCTATAATACTACTTATAATAAAACTCCAGGTCACATTTTTTTTGGATGGCACTCCTATCTACACTGAAGCCAAAACTGTATTTTTATTTTTGTCTGTCTGTCTGTATTTTGGCACGCATCACGTCGAAACTACTGAATGGATTCCATGACTTGCGTTGTATGGAACCAATTCTCTTTTTGAGTCGCTTCTATCCAGTTTTCCTTTATTTCTGGGATGTCTGGAAATCTAACAACAAAAAGCAAAAATACTTTAAAAAAACCGGGAACCCACGTCGATGAAAATATCGCGATATATGAAAATTCAAGTACCATTTTTTCATCTTTAGATGTTCTTCCATAAAATGTATTGGGACCACCTTGAGATGATACACTTTCAAACAACAAAAATAATTTTCAAAATCGGTCCAAAATTGACGGAGAAATCAGTTAAAATACTTAAAAAAATACATACAGTCGAACATTTAACCTCCTCCTCTTTTTTCGAAATCGGTTAACAAATCCAAAACGAAAGGTTATTATTTTTCCAAAATAATTAATAATAGTATATATTAGTATATATATATATAGTAGTTACATATTTGAGCCTTTTGGGGTTGAGACACTTGGACCGTGGGGACCTGGAGCTCATCGAATTTTTAAAGACCTTTCAGGGCGTCTGGTCGAAGCCACACGTGACCAAAATGCTGGCCTCTACTTAGGTCAAAGATTAAGCATTGCCATTCAACGTGGCAATGCTGCCAGCATTTTGGGAACTTTGCCTACTGGTAGCGGATTATTAGATTAAGATTGTAAATAAATTAGTGTGTATTTTATTTAGTTATTTTAGTTTATGTTGTTTATTTTTTCTGTTATTATAATAATTTATCTTATAAGTAAAGCTAAATAATTAAAAAAAAAAAAAAAAAAATAGTATATATTAATTGTAAAGTATACATTGAATATCGATAAGTTATAAGTCTGTACTCGTACTCGCAGTGGCGAGAAGTGCATTTAAACAAGTCGTTTTCGTATGAGGGGAAGTTGTATCAGTAGTCAACAGGATTTATAGTCTTTGTATTATTCCGTCCTATTATAAATATGAAGGTGTGTCCGTTGATGTGTTCGTTTGTACTTCTTTCACGCAGTAACAGAGCAATGGATCGGAGTGAGTTTTTGCTTAGAGATAGCTTAGAGGCCGGAGAGTAATATAAGACTTTTTATCCCGGAAAAATGCATGGTTCCTGTATGAACCTCAACGCGGTTGAAACGGCGGGCAGCCGCTATATTATAAATTCCGAAAAGATCGCTTTGCAGGGATGAGACTAATTGTTCTAAGTATATGTCATATAGTACTAGAGATAGTAGATACTATCTATCAGTTATATCTATCTAAAAGATAATAAATCTGTCAAATTACTCGCGCTTGAGATATTTAATACCTGATTTCTTGGGGTATAACGAGGGCACTGCACTCGCGCGTGTGTCTTTGAGTGTTGTAGGCCGTTCAAACTGCAATTGTTTGTAATAGACCGGGCGTCACAGACGGCTTTCGTTATTTTACGTAACGAGAGGAACAAGTCGTTTGCGATTTAAGTTTAAAAAAGTACACTGAAGTGAGTTTCTATCCACTTAAGCCAAAACCAATTGTTTGAAATTACATGATACATCACATGTCTAATTCGAAGAAAACTCAACCAAAACCGGCCTCACATTGAGTCCAATATAAACGCTTAATTTGACACTTTAAGGACGTTGTATCGCTTCAATGTGGAAGTAAATCTACACTAGAGACACTTTCATTAGTGCTGTAATTCGTAACTTTAATTTACCAGTTGGCCGGCTCGATCCGAGCTTGCGACTTTTCCGCTCAAAAGTAAGTCGGACATATTTCTCCGCTGCGTTTATAATCCTTCCTCGGGAAACACTAGCCCGCTAACGAAGTTAGTTCTAAGGTAAAGTTTTAATTGCTCCGCGGCAGATCTCGGTTTATCTTTTCGCGGTCGCGGGGAAACAGCTTTGTTGACAATAAATTCAATTTGAGCAAGGCGGAAAAGATTACCAGTTTATTTATGAAGTAAAGCCAGGTTTGAAGAAACAGTTCTCGGAATTTCGAGTGGGATTGTGTTAGTGGCATGTCGCACGCTATTCCACGTACCTAAGAGTGTTGTAGAATTGGTGTCGGTTTGATTTGGTCCAGTCTTTGGGGCTAGTTGTTGTGACGTTCCATTTTTATCTGGCTTTATTCTACAGTAGTACAGGAAGGGCCCATCTTGCGTCACAATAGTTGAGTCTATACAAGGTGAAATAACATTTTGATAGTTATTTGAATTTGCTCTTAATACTAATCTGAAACTCTGGACAGATATTGTAGTCCATTATAGTAATAATAGTAAATAGTGAACTCATTAAATTTGGGTTTATAAACACCTGTTCCAAACGCCGAGCTATTTTAGACAGACAGCACAGTATCGTTATTCATTTGTATCTACCAGATTCCTAAAAATGATACATACAATTTACAATTATTGATAGGTATAATATAATTATGATTGGGTTGGGTATAAATTATAATATAACTAAACGTGAATAAATAAACAGTAGTCGAAAAAATCAGCCAGCGATAAGAACTAGTAACTCGATCGATTTAAAGAAGCTTTTACTAGAACATGATTACATTATAACAAAGAAACCACGTATATACAAGTGAAAAAATACCGTCACTTTTTGGAAACGATATTGAAAACTGCCAATGTCACGGCTAAGTAAGCTCATTGTCTGATGCCTAATCGATGATAACGTCACCCAAGTTCTGAACAAAAAGTGTCAGCTCACTTTCGATCTCACTGAAGCTAGATAGAAAATTTCTTTTATTAATTTAAGACGCCGAGAAGGTTCTAAGACGTCGTCTCTCCATTTTATCACCTCGAAGTCACGTACAAGGGTCCCGACGTTACTTAAGCGCCTGCTAATGAATTCTTACCTTGTTTACAATAAACCAAAAAGCTTTTATGAAACTCATTCATTAAAGGTATCTGCGGATTATGCGTGAAGACGCTCTTAAAACGTGACTTTTGAGATTTTACGTAAAATTGATTCTGTTTTACGCCGATAAACGGGGGAGCTAAGGGTTGCGTGATGTGAAATATTATGCAGCGTGTAAAACTTTATGGTGTTTGACCTGAATGCATTGTTTTAGGGGAGCTTCGAAACGGGATCGTGTAATACAAAGATAGGCGGAGAATAAAAGCGTGGTAATACTTTGTAACAAATTTTTAGGCGAAAATATTCAAGCTTTAAACTCTTTTTGGTTCAGTAATTTTACCCTCGAGCAATTACTTCCACATCGAATTAAAAAGCAACAAATTTGATCGCACCGTCAATTAACAGGCCGCTAAACAAGCTTTTCGTTTAGGCGGAAAAAGAATTTTAGCCTGAGGTGAAAAAACAATACGGTGGAGTTAGGAGGATAATTATCCTCCTAACTCCACCGTATTAACCGGCCTGTATAATTATACAGGCCGGTGGGATTTACACTGAAAGTAGATTCCAGTTGTTTGTTGTGATTATCAAATGAAATTAAAGAGCCAGTTTGTGTGTGTGTGTAAATGTGTAACAACCTCGTGTCTCCGTAACAACTAATCCGATATTGATGAAATTTGGTATGTACCTAGATACTTTAGGTTCTGGAATAATACATTGACTATAAAGATACATACCAGGCAGACGAAGCCGCGGGCAGAAGCTAGTGTGTTATATATGTTCGTACTGTATTTTTAGTGGATTTAAAAAAAAACATTGTTTGTGAATGATCATCGAATTTTCTAAAAAGGTGAATAGATTTAATTTGGGTATGCTTTAATAAGCATACCCAAATTAAATCTATTAAGGACAACAAGAGTAGGTCCCATCGTAATCAAATTTAACACTAAAAAAGGTGATTTCCGCTTTTTTAAAAGTAATTATTTCGTCATTTACCTTGGGATCAGGGTGAGTGCATCACGTGGGTGCGTTTCAGCACGCAGAAGTCACGCATTTTGCGGTATATTATTACACTTTCATGATACTATTATAATATTATTATACATGATAATATTATAATACATTCTTAATTCAGGATCCGGCTAAATAATAACTGGCTGCGTCTCTACAGTATAATAAAATAAGATAAATTTTCGTGTTTGCTCACGGTCGCCTGCGGGCCCAGGGGCCTTACTCCGAAAATCGAACGTCGAAGCTTCGGCCATCGGATCGGTCCTAGTTTTCCTACCATGAAAGTATTTCAGTGTGTGTTTTGTTTTGTGTTCGATTCAATGTTTGTAGCTTGAAATTTTTTTCTTTCCACACTTGCATGGTAGGAAAACTGCAATCCGTCAGCCGCAGCTTCGACGTTCGATTTTCGGAGTAAGACCCCTGTCGGCATTCGGACTGCCGGAGCGGTATCTAAACTTTGGTTGTTTCAAACTCTGCTGCAATGTAAAGAGAGCCTGTTAAATTCATAATCAAACTTACTTAGTTAAGAGTTAAAATCGTGGAGCATTTTTAATACTACAACGAGATGAACGGGTCGTTTGCCTGATGGTAACCTAATCCATGCTTGCCGGCACTGCAGTTACATTTATAAAAACGTTTGTAAAAAAGGATTGTAATGTTTTCAATATTACAATCCTTTTTTGGGCAGTTGTACAATAAAAATTCGTCAGGTTCAAGTCAGGGTCCACTATGATCATTAGGCATCATTTATTTGTTAATCAGTTTACATTTACTCCATGAAAGTTTTTTTTTATGTTATTTGGTAACGAGGCGAGCTGGTCGTTTGCCTGATGGTAAGCATAACGCCGGCCCATAACATTTGCAGTGCCACCCAGAACTTTGAAACACGAAGGCCTGCGCGGCACTGCAGGTCGCTCGTTACCCTGAGACATTAGGTATTAAGTCTCATAAGCTCCGTAATTTCACTGGATACTCTGCTCATCAAACCGGAACACAGTAATGCTTGCACACTACTGCTTGGAGGCAGACTTCACTAGCAAAGCGGTGGTAACAACCCAGACGGACACTCGCAGAAGAGTTAGTCCTCCCACTAACCATCTATTTCAGAAAATACAAGAATACGTGAATGATATAATGTTCAATATAAAAATAGCGTACAGAAATAGACGTTACAGCTTTTTTAATAGCTCCTTAATCATGTGGAATGAAAAAAAATCGATAACTCCAAGTAGTCCGTCAACCATTTTCTGTCTCATAAATAATTCAACTCGATATGAAGTGAATGAACATTGTTACTAGATTGTACGCATAAAAGTGGTTGGTATTTTTAACCATACACTGGTAGGTTGTATAGCCCTACCATTGATAGATTAATCACCAAGATTACTCCACCGTTTTATAATTCAGGCTATTGAGGCGTTTATTGTATGTAATTTAGTTATTTTTGTATTTTATACGACTGTTACTGCTTTGAATGGTGTTGTAAAACGAAATTTTGTGGTAGGGGGTAATGTGTGCGCAAATGCTTTATCTCAGATTAGTAATGGTTCCTTTTTCCACAATTTGTGATTTTAAACTCCAGTTGGTACAAATTGCTTGTTAAGATAGTATGAAATTACGTTGCCTCCTCTGTCGCAATATATAGACTTAGTAATGCTAGTGGTACCGGTGATTTGAAACGAATACTTTAAGAAACTTTTACGAGCGAGTTTACATGGTAAGACCAGCATTTAATAAATAGTCAATTTGGTGTCGCTGCAAGGATTGCAGCACCGCCTAAGTTGATACTCGATTGAATCGAAGGCTTTCTCATGTCCACAAATGCTAGACGTAGCGGGACATATACCTATTAATTGCTTATACGGCAATCATTGTAGAAGAACGCCACTACCTGCCAAAATTTCGATCAACTCCCAGACAAGTTTATCAGCTGCAAACTAACGCTTGATGTGTTATCACCTTAGTCAGCCTGGCATTTAGTTCGTATACTTTCAAAGTAAATTACGTAATAAACGCTTACACGACAAAATAGTTGCTAAAATGCTAGCTAAAATAATGTCTCCGTTTTATACACGAAATTTCCTCCACCGACGGGTAGTCAAAGGACCTTTGTATTTTACACGAATAGATAAATCCGGAATACATTAAAATTTTGCCCTGGCACTACATTATTCATTGCCCTGGTCTCGCTGACTCGGGGAAGTAAACTGTTCTACTGAATAAAATGGTAGGTGCAATTAACCGGTGATGTAGGCAACGTCGCTTGAGAGGAATATATTTAGATATACCTACTAACAATTTTTACATCTTTTTATTTAACTTGCCTTGTTAGTATCTAAGGTTTAAACCTTGCAAGCTACATTTAACCCACTTCCCGGTGCTGGATTGAGCCAAAAGTTTCATCATCAAAATGATCATTTTGTTATCTATAGATAGTACAAACGAGTTTTAGTTAAAATAGATATAATCATTAAATAAGTCGTTAACCGTCCTGTATAAATATCTATAGATATATGTGAAATCGAGAGTAAAACACACACCCGAAACATGAAATTGAAAAATAAACTGTCATTTTCCTTACAAACAAACATGTTTTAAAAAAAAATTGAAGTAATATCTAGGTACTCGTAGAACAAACTGATAATTGTATTACGCTAACAAGCTGTTACGTAAAGGTTCGTGTGCAGGTTGTCAATTTATAAAATTGGATACTAACAACCGATATCTGACCGTGTGACAGCGACCGCTTCATTTACTGACTCGAAACTGGTGTAAAATGTATAAATACATCGTGGTGAGTTGATATTTTGATACGCGCTCGTTTGAATACGTGGGCGTAATTCGCCATCTTACGATCGCTTTTACGCTTTGAAACTGCTTATGTAATACCTACCCTCAATTTACTTTCTCATAGAGAACTCACACATCATGCTCTGTCCGTAATTCATAAGTATTTTAAGTAACTGAAAAAGATTAACTCATTGAAAGCAATGTAAATCGATAGAGGAGCATTTCCAAGAGGCATGTGGAATTGAAGGACATTTTAACGAAACTCCAACTGGTTAATAGAAAATTCTTTGATCAAATTAAGTCAATCTCAGTAATCTGATCAAGTTAAGTCAGTATAAATTATGCGTTATGATTACCACCAGGTAAACAACCAGCTCGACTCGTTTTCGAATTGTTTAAAAAAATATATACCTACATAAACTATGTTTCCTATTGTCGGTTAACACTTTAAATTAATATATTATCTTTACAAATAAACTATATAAGGCATCGAGCACGATCTCAGCCTATATAGTTCTAGGATACTCTCAGTTGCTCCAACAAAAACCTGTACATTATGTCAGTATGTAATTTTATCCCCAACCGCTGATAAATTGGGTGTGGGAAGTGCGGAGGAAGGCCAGCCGTCGACCGCAGCGTCGAGTCCACCAATATTTTTCATTACTATGCTAATTTCATTGTCCCAATAAACGCGACGTCCCGCTCCGAGCCGCAAAGAGGTTAGCTGTTCACTAGCTTAAACTACAAGAACGGTATGGATACTGACTAACAGTACCACCATGTTCATTACAAGCGAAAATGTCTACTAAATGTCTCAAAGCAACGCAATGAAGTGCCGCGCAGGTTGTAGTTTCAAAGTTCTGATTGGCACTGCATTTGTTATGGGATGGCGTTATGCTTACCATCAGGAAATCGCTCGTCTCGTTATCCAATAGTATAAAAAACCTTTCTATGGTGGTCAAACACTTCTAGTGGTAGTCTGGCTAGCTACCCCTCTCTAGTTGTAAATCCGTCGCCAAGGTGTGTTTCGGCACATTTACTTGATTGGCAGTCCCTATAGTATTTGGCACACTCGATCACATTGCTTAAGATTAGGTGCGATAAGGGTCAAAATCTGATCTACATTTTCTATCAAGTAAGCTTCAAGCAAGCTTCGAGACTATTCTCGAGTACAAGTACAATGTTGGGAACTACCTAGTTCTGCATTTTCGGTTTGCACTTGGAAGTGTATATTTTCAGGTATGACAAATGAACACAAAAATAACAAAAGCCGCGCGAGGAACAAAAAAAATACTGAATGGAGATATCGCTAACGAGGTTGAAGGAGTAATTGCTTATACGGCACGACACGATTTGTGGCGAAATGTATTAGATAACAAGATGAGAGGGTCGGTGCAGTGGCCTGATGGTAAGCAGCTAATAACAATTGCAGTACCACTCTGGACTTTTGAATGCAAAAGCCTCCGTGGCACTGCATTGCGCTCGTAAGCAAATGTCTTGTATTTGTGCACGTGTGCTTAAGGCAAACGGATTTCCTTATAAGAAGTGTCGTTACTGTTTATATTCTGCGAGGAGCATTTTTACTCTGTCCACCAGCAAAATTTGTATTCGCCGTCCAAAAGGTCGACCTGGTTAATTTGAAATGCAACTGGGCATTTCTAGTTTTTCACAGTGCTCGGGTCGCTTTTATACGACTGGCAATAAAAATGTTGGTAGTACATTAGTGGCAGTTAGTGCCGTCGTCGACTTTTTAGTGCGTTCGATAGCGCGCTGCATAAAACTTTCGTTAAAGTTTTACGTTACAATCATTTATCAATGTAAAAAACTTTGTATTTATTTAAAACTTAAAATTTTATTTTAAGCATCAAAAAGTACTATTATAAATTAAAGTTCTCCGCCACGCTGATCTCGTGTTTGCTCAGGGTAATCTCAGAAACTACTGTACAGATTTTCATACGGTTTCTACCAATGGATAGTGGGATTATATGAGATGTTTAAGTATAGGCTGAACATTTTGCGAAAATAACGTAACGGTATGATGATTTGTAAATTAACTTTAAAAGTAAATATAAAAACTGAAAAAAAAAATTAGCTTAATAATATATTGTTTTTGCTACCACAAGCATAGGAATCTATAGCCTATAATGTTTTTATAATTCTTGTTTAAAATACAAGCTCTTTTACTTATTTTCTTAAAGGGTGTTGATTTTTATGCTTTATAAAGAGAACACTTTTATAGAGGATCACAATCAATCTGTAAATCCTTTAGTAGATAACAGATTCTTGAAACTACTTCAATCAGTACTTTTATATTGTAATACAAGGAGTAGGTACAACAATACTCGGATGATTCAATAGATCAATGCGGGCCGCCAGTCTCAGTATGAGATTGGCAAGAGCCTCTGTCTCACAAAATTACTAGCAAGCTTTCTTTTTAAAAGCTTTTATTTATGGCGTTAAGTCAATGACATTCATTATTCTGTCCTCTTTTCACACACTGTCTATTTTCGTTGGTGTAATAGAGAAGGAAGACCACGCGGGCCACTAAAATTGAGAAAAATCCAGAAAGGCGTAATTACTTCAAAATTAGATGCCTAATCGAAAATGTGCCACAACCAAGTTTTTTTTTATTATGTAATATGTAAGTCTTGTTAATTCTATCAATATAAATTTATAAATAACAGAGATATTTTATTGCAAACTTATTTTTAGAGGTAATTTTGTCATTTTTTTTTATCAAGTAATTATGGTAAAAACTTGTTTTGATCACAACAAGATTATCGATAGTATGATTAATAAAGACATTTTTTTTTTCAGTGCCAGCAAATCATCTGATTGTGCTAAAAACCCTTTTATGTGAAGCTGAATTAAGCTGCTATATATGCCTTAGCTTCTATTCCTGTTTCACTATTTGTCAGGAGCACATGTGGTTATCTATTCGACCACTTCCCAATTACTCTGAAATTTTGCACAGACTGACATGTTTAATTGGTTTGGACAAAAAAATGCAGTTTATACAAATTGCAATCCTTATGGGCTGGAACAATAATAGTATGTATACATACTTTGAATTTTTTATCATTACGCGTAATTTAGTTCCACACTAGCTACCGTACTACGCTCGCGATGTCACGTCCGTCGCCCGAAGCAATACCGGACCTTCTGTTGTAGTACATGTTTGTTATATACTCAGGACACGTGTCATACTACCCACAGTATTTTCTTATTTCTTGCTATTATGTATGACAAATTCTTGGTGTAGATGGGGTCTCAATAATAAATAACTAAAAACAATTGCGTAGGCCTTAATGTATTGTAATTTTAGATGGGAATCAGTATGTGAGAAATAAGTTTCGTTCGATTTTTTTATGCTATTGGACACACTCTAAACACGTGTTAAACAGCGTTTAACTCCTAAACGTGCCTTAGTTGCATGTTTAAATATGAACAACCACAAATCATTATTTAAGTAGCACCTAATCGTTGTCTAACTCCATTCTGTTGTGACATTTGTAATCATTTTAGACGTTTATCTTTAGACACTGTCTAGCTAAACAGGCGTCTAAAAGTTGTTTTTTGTGGTAACAAGGATAAAGTTTAAAAAAAATTATCTATAAATATAATAGAAGTTTGTAATATCAAAATAACAGCTTTTTACTAAATACATATTAAATTATATATGGTATCTAACTACAATAATCTATAACAAAACAACCGTTTTTAAATTTTTTGTCTGTCTGTCTGTTTGTTCCGGGTAATCTCCGAAACGGCTAGACTGATTTTGATGGGAGTTTCACTGGCAGATATCTGATGTTACAAGGTAAGTAATTTAGGCTACGTGGGCGAAGCCGTGGGGCACAGCTAGTCTGATAATAAGGTCGTGGCTTACAGTTGCAAAATGTTAGCAATGTTTTACCGTACGATATATCAGCGTTACCTTTTACGGAGCAAACAGTATGTGAAACATTACATACGTAGAACAGAGTCAACCAATTGAGCCAAAACAACTGATTTGCCACACACTGAAAAAAAGAACAAATGATACGCAACAATTTCATGTAGGCACGTCATGTATTTTTTAAATCTCACAATTCAACGATATGTGTCACAGTTCGGGGACACAGATGACATCAGCCCGTTTGATTCGGAACATTTATTGTATTTTCGTTTCTTTTTTTTTCACAAAATTGTCGTGTTAATTTGGTTAGGTGAATGCTAACGTGATTTCTGTAACGTTTTTTTTTTATTTTGACGAGGATGGCGAGATTTTTTGCTATTTTTTCAAGGACCGTGTTTTTTGACTAATGATAACGTCACTGAACGGTCGCAGAACCGATAACCGATGGGGAAGAATGGTTCTCGAGTGGCAACCACGAACCGGAAGACGTAGTGTAGGACGGCCCCCCACTAGGTGGACCGATGACCTTGTCAAAACCGCGGGGAACCGTTTGATGCAAGAGTTGAGAGAGAATTGATTATCAGAACATAAAAGCTGGAGCTTAATTTAGGATTCAATCCCTCAACCAACAAAATATACGGACGACCTTACTGACTATCACCATCACTTTTTATGTTACTCATGTAATTTTCGTTCGTTTCGTTTTTTTTTATGTTATTTGGTGACGTGACGTGCTTGTCGTTTGCCTGATGGTAAACATAACGGCCCATAACAATTGCAGTGGCACTCAGAACTATGAAACACAACGGCCTGAGCGGCACTGCAGTGCGCTCGTTACCCTGGGACATTAGGTATTAAGTCTAAAAGCCCAGTAATTTCACTGGTTACTCTGCTCATCAAACCAGAACACAGTAATGCTTGCACATTACTGTTTGGCGCAGACTTCACAAGCAAAGCGGTGGTAACAACCCAGATGGACACTCGCAGAAGAGCTAGTCCTCCCACTAACAAAGTCATTCATTCATCATTCATTCTCATACAGTAACACGGTAACACCAAATAGTTTTCCTATAGGACAGGCTATTTGACAGCTCTTTGAAAAACCAACAGTGCACACGTTAAGCTACTTTTTATATTCCTTCCATCGAAATTCGTTCAATTTTGTCAAGTCGCTAATTCTACTGCCTTTTTTCAACAAAAAACGTTGACATATGCACCTACGAATTGATATGTTTTTATGAATGTGTCCTTTATAATTTACTTTTTTATTTTGGTAGGTTGAGAGCAGCTTGATCGTAGAACCTTTCAAGGTGTCAGAAGGTAAAAAATACGTTAATAAATAATTAGGAATGTATGTAATATACATAGATGCCTATACAATTCCCGTTTTTCTAGAAATAGACTTACGTTTGACGTCGATCTCACCTGATGCTAAGTGATGATGCTGTCGACGATGTAGCACGCTTTCGCAGAAGAAACCTATTCACTCTCGACTTGAAAAATACAAGTCATCTTCGACTGCGGTTCGACATCTAGTTCCGAAATCGTAGGACTTTACTCTTTTGTGAGAGATCTTCTGAGTAGGTACAATTGCTTTGATAGATTAATCTAACAAAGACGGCGACACACTCTTTGGTCACTCGTGTGCAAACGTAACCGTGTTCCGCTTTGAGGGACAAAATAGTCAGTGCAATTACTGCGGGCGTACGATTCAGAAAGAAGGTCTATCCTATACCAATTTGGAACGGGCACGGTGGGTTTCTGGAAGGTTCGTTGACTTTGAGCACGGATTGGATCTGTTGATGTCTTTGTCATTTATTCTGTTCTGATAGAGACATCATTAGTTTAATCTGTGATTCGGGTAGACGAGTGATACAGAGGCCCGCTGTTAGAGTCATTTATTTTAACCTTCATAAGTGATCTCTTGGGGCTTATATGAATAAAGCATTTTGAATTTATATTTGAATTTGAGGTCCTTAAGCTGGCGAGTGAGCTAAGGTACTAACCAGAGTTGTGCCGGTGATATATCTGAGTGACAGTGCAATAATTGTTGCGACGGTAATATAATCAAATTGTTTGAAGAAAAGGCTGCATCAACACGTAGTAAGTGGTCTGCTAATAGTAGTCAAAAACATCTGAAGTTAGATTTGCAGATCTAACTGCAGGCTTCTTGCAATTTCCAAACATAACTCACTACAGTAGTTAAGCGTAACTACTATATACCTACTTAGAGTCTATTTCGAGCCTTGTTGGAAGTCTCCACGGCGTTGCACGTAAGGATCGATTCGAACAGAAATGCAACCAACAATAGCCAAGTATTTATCGCATGTTTATTGTTTTCTATCACGAATGAGGTCGTAAAACAAAGCCATTCTATTTATTGCACAGGAGATACAATAGAATGGTAAATGGTAGATCAATACGTGCTCTTTAGTACCTACATTAGGGGTTAAAGGCGTTTTCTGAGTTCATGTCAACGAAGAATACATATTATATTTCTCCTTAATATTAAATTTAGAAATGACACGAAAAAACTGCCTACCAGCCGTGCTAGCATGCGCGCCGTGACAAAATTTTGTCGATCCTTATATCGTGCATTTATATCGTATTCGCACGAGAAAGAGCGAGACAAAACAGTAGACAAAATTTTGTCGTGGTGCGCATGCTAGCCTGGCAGGACGCTTACTGACTAATATCCTAGGATACCCCTCACATCACTAGGATTCCCTGTGTCACAGGTGGCATGGACATACACAGTTACATAACACAAACTTCCGAAGCTCGAAAAAAAATGGTATATTCGCACACAAAATCTGCCCCGGCCGGGAATCGAACCAGGTCATTGATTTCTATTTCTATGCAGAGTTAGTCTTTTGTGAGCTCTAGAAAAGACGTGCTTACGATAAAGATTCAACTTATAATAATTACGATAGCATCAACTCGGTTTAAAGCACCTTGCTTTTAATAAATTACTCCTGAGTATGCTAAAAGTAGGTACCTACGGAAGTCTTGGAAAAAAGAAGTAATAAACAAGAGTGTTAATGATAAAGATGACTTCACAAACACACCAACTCTTTCCGGTCACGTCGATCAGCAGTCAAATCGCCACTAAGCTTATTCGTTTCAGACCAGAATATTAGAAAAGTTTTTCGATCCGGTGAACAGTGCTACGTGAGACACAAATATTGCACTGAAGCCGGGATAATCCCTGGCTTCCGGCCAGTTCACACTATGTAAGCGTAGTTTTCAATAGAGCAGTTCAGGTAGCTGTTCAATACTTGCCAACAATTAAGATAGGTACACTTGAGCGGTAAGTCTGATGCTCGCATACTTGCAAAGGAAACATTTTAGTGTCTTTGTATTGTGTGCTGATGTGATTGTATTGATAGTCAATAATTATCGCCTGTTGTGACTACGTTATCTAGTCTGCAAAGTTCCTTTATGGGACTAAACGGAGTTAGCTTACTTGTTAGAAAATAACTAGGTACTTACTTTGTAGAACGCTACAAGAAACGGAAAACTGACAGTAAATTCTTTGATTGTATACAGCTTTCAAGCCGTTAGCATCCAGCCGCTCCCCACGTCTCTCAAGCGCCAGAATTGAGTTCACCTAAATTATATCTAGGTATAGGTCCTAGACAGTCGCCTAAGGGTCGCAGTTCACTGAGCGGCACCGCACAGACCAGCGCAGCCGCGCCTCACTATCGTGTGAATGAATAACAAAGTATATGTACTATGTGGCATAAAATCCATTTTAGATTGTGAGACGAGGCGGTGCTAGTCTATTGCGGTGCCGTTTAGTGGACAACGAGCTTAACGCTCCAAGTTCAAGTCCGTCAGAATAGATAATAGTACAAGTTAGTTATGTTAGTGGGAGGACTAACTCTTCTGCGAGTGTCCGTCTGGGTTGTTACCACCGCTTTGCTCGTGAAGTCTGCCACCAAGCAGTAGTGTGCAAGCATTACTGTGTTCCGGTTTGATGAGCAGAGTATCCAGTGAAATAACTGGGCTTATGAGACTTAATACCTAATGTCTCAGGGTAACGAGCGCACTGCAGTGCCGCGCAAGCCTTTGTGTTTCAAAGTTCTGGGTGTCACTACAATTGTTATGGACCGGCGTTATGCTTACCATCAGGCAAACGACCAGCTCGTCTCGTTACCAAATAACATAAAAAAGTCCGTACTTAGTCATAGTATAGAGCCTTTCAGTTTTGTCAGTGCGAGCATCAATCTGGCAATCTCACTTCAAATTGTTTATTCGAGAGTTCACACGTTTTGAAACCTCAAGCGTAGCTCCCTCTCTAGGCAGTAAATTATTATTATGCAGCTACATCCTTCCTACTCGATAGCTGCAATTAAGTAGAGGTGAGCAATGTGCATGATTATCGAGTGTCGAACGTGCTTGCAAGTTGGAGTTAGCGCGGCATTCATGCACCAGTGTTCAGAATGGCACAATTGAAATCTGTTCTATTGTAATATTAAAGTTATTGCGCTATTCTAAAAGCTGTTCGGTTTAAAGACTAGTCATATAGGAACGGGAAAAATCATATAACCAAATAGATTCTATATTTTATAAGTTGGAATTTGTATGAAGATAAAAATCTGTAGTATTCACTCAATTCGTCTCTATGGTTTATGTGTGAATAATACTCGATTTCGACGCCAATTGCCAACTGATTTTGATTTTTTTTCATAGTATAATTGGGTATAATTATCTAAAATGCAAGAATACCACCCGTACGGAAGGAAAAATGGGGGACGAATTTCATATACCGCTATATCCTCGCCGAAGTCCAGTTCGTGCTTTTTTACACGACTGCACAAAAAAGAGTGGAATGTTTTTTCTTATTTAGGCTTCACGTATGTATGTTTGTATGTATTTGGTTTCTTTATTCCACGATGTATAGGGTATCGATAGCATACTTACATCATCCCGAGTGACCCTGGCTTAAAAACACGACTGATCTAGTTTTGTTTTTTAATGTAACTTTCGTTACTTCGAATTGTTTCTTAACACCTTCAAGCGACAACCTAAAGCGCACTCGATCAAATAACACTATTCCGTATTCTGCCAGCAAACCCCATTCCTCAGAGAGACAACTATTTAAAGAAAACCATGAATCATGTCCCATCATGCAAGTCCCGGAAACTCGTCGAAATGTCCCGTCATCCAGGTCGTCCCGGGTACGGACCGTGTATTGTCATGTCCCGGGACATTAACGATCCTCTCAGGGGAGGTTTTTAACCTTAGCTCATCGAGGTCAGGAGATGGATTTATTTAAGCTTTGTCTCTTGTCATTATTCGCTGTCAGCTTTATTTGACCAATCTTCTATATAAAGAAAGAGATGTATGTTATAAAATATGTTTTATTGTAGCTTTAGACATCGTTTCTCTTATATTTACACAGCACTCTTTTTATTGGGCCCAAATCATTAAAGTATTTGGAAATAATTAAACCAATCAAAAAATGCGACTGCCCTAGCCCACGTCACTTGTGACACTGTAAGGATTCTAACAATACCCCATTGGACACATCTCCTTTTTTGAGCAGTCGTGTGAAAACTTACCTACGGTCAACTACAAAATTAAATAAACATAAACGCTTACGCAAGCATAAAAATATACTAGGATTTCCTGTATCGCAGGTGGCATGGACACACAAGAATAGGTATACAACACAAACATCCCATAGAACCGAAAACAAACTTTATGCTTACCACACACAGTCTGCTCCTGCCGGGGATTGAACCCGGGCGCCTTACTTTGCAGGCTAGGTTACTACCAACTTACAGCGCTCACAACCTTACGTTTAAATTTAAATTTTAAACAAATTTTCAGACTGTAAGCTACTGTGATCTCTCGACAACGATGGCAAGAACGTGGATTTGACGATATAATTTTAAGTTTGAGCATTAGAAAATGACTGCACACGCTCTACACTTGTATATATTTTTGGAATAAAATCATTTAGTGGGAAAGTTTCTTTGTTTTCTCATTCCCTTATTTATATCTTTATCTCAAAGTTTAAGATTTTAGCTTAGAATGTTAATTAAAAGATAGGCTTACCAACTTAGCCACGGAGTCGACAAAAGCAATCAATGAGGGCAAATTATTATTAATAGGGATGTCACACGAAACACAAAATACATAATTATCGTCGTTATACAGGTTAAAAAACAAGACATTGGTGCCAATTCTGTTGGCACAATTTAAACTAAACTAGACTAAAATTTAGTTTAGTTATGTCAAACGTGGTTTGCTATTCAGGAAAGACAAGATTAAACTAAAATTTAGTTTGACAACACTATAATTATTTTAGGTACTTAATTTAGTCTAAGTGGTCATTTATCTATTCTGTTGTACCAAATTTACGTCTAAAATTAGAGACGTGAAACTAAAATCCGACTAAGTTAGTTGGCATGAAAATGAACGCGGACTAAAATTTATTTAGTTATTTCACCGCTATTCATACGAAATTTTCGAGTAGTTTTATCGTCATACTTGTTTGTGTTGCCTTGGAACAAGTAATTTTATATATTTTGTAATAAGTACCTACTCTACTACACATAATGGAGGAGTTTATGATGGTTGTTGGTGGCTCTTGTAGATTCATCGGAAAGATAAACTTTCTTTTATATCTTCACTTCAACTCTTCAAGCGAAAAATTCCTTACCAGGTTGGTAGTTACAGATTATAATACGTACAACAAAATATTTTACTGAAAAGCAATTGTAGATATTAAAAATACAGGAACTTACTCTTCATAGAAACTATCAAGAACGAATTCGAATGGAAGGTTTGCAGGTTTGAGTTCGGAAGTATACCAATCGAGTTGTGTTCAAATTTTTTTTCACAGGTAGGTCTTTTTATAAGAAGTCTTTAGGCGAAGTTTCAAATTGCGAAAACAGATAGTTTTGGAGAAATAATTTTTCAAAAAATGAAGTTGAAAAATTTATGTTATCTATGGACACAACCCTTCCGTTTTACCTGCTACAATAACACTCGTAAAAAATTCGTATATCGTAAAAAACAACAAACGAGTACCGACGAGTATACTATGTTAATTAATTTGTGGTAGGTTTTAATAAAAGTAATGCTAAGATTTATTATTGAATCTGCCAATCCTGAATTAGGTTAATTACAGTCACATATTATATACACGACGCTAAAAAAATTACACTCCTTTTTCGTTAAATCGTGTAAAAATGATCGGTCCGTCAAATCCATCAATTATAATGTATAGGTATTAATTAATATTCGACACGCTGGCAACTCTAACAATTCAATTTAGTGTAAATTTGGTGCTGTCAATACGGTGACTAAATTTAATCAGACCGTTCATCAGAATAGCTTTTAGAACTCTCTAAACTAAATTAAGAAATTTTATAGTTTAGTTTAGTTTAGTCAGGTGAACAAGAGAATTGGCAATAAAAATTAAATTTACAAAAAGTATATAATATCCTCAAAGATACTGTGATCAAGGCAGAATCAGTGACCTTTCCAATAAACCGCACCCTGCTTTCAAACTTACTCTCTATTCGTACTGCGTACATACCGCGAAAAAAGTTGATAAATGGAGTTCTCTATTATATCTCTTTCCCGATACAACAATTAATTTTATAACTATCCCTGTGATTAAAAAAACGCGTAGGAATTGACAAACAAATGCGTAGGTTAGTAGTTACCTACCTACGTTAATTAAGGTGTTCTAGGCCCGAAACGAACATCTAGAAAATTATTTATGAAAATAATACTACGAAATGGAGTAGTATAAGAAAAGCTGTAATTATGAAGGCGAAAATATCACCGTATTATTAGCTAAATCCTATTTTTGGCTTACTGTCACCGTTCGTAGGCGAAAATTCACTTATTTCTAGGGATTATCTTTATTCGGAGAGAAGTGACGACTTACTTATACCTAATACTAGGTGATAAGCGAAGTAATGAAAGAGGTTACGTCGAAACGAACGTTTAGTTTATAGGTGCTACTATTATTTATAAGAAAATTACTTCTGTATTTTTGATATTATGGAATAGCGAGACAATCGGACCGTTTGCCTGAAGGTAAGCATAACGCCAGCCAGTAACAATTACAGTGCCATTCAAAACTTTGAAACACAACGGCCTGCGCGGCACTGCATTTAGGCCATGTTTCAGGGCAACAAGCGCAATGGCGTTTGTTGCCCTGAAACATTTAGATAAGCCCAGTAATTTTTTACAACCGGAACACGCAGTAATGCATCCACTAGCGCTATCTCTAACATTTCACTTTATCCAAAATTGTTTGTAAAAAATGCCACTAGCAACAATCCCACGAATTGAACAATCTTCTTTTTGTTTGCTAACTTTCATGACTTTTTAAGGGGTACAAAGTTGGATCAAATTTATATAATTCAAAAAATTGGAAATAGCAACACAAAATAACGTATCTCTAAGCATCGGCAGTACCTACGTCGCTTTGGTTTAGAGAGCGTTTGCTTTAATACCCCAATTAGTAACATAAAAAATGATACATTCATCATTAAACCTTATCTTTGTAAACGGCTGTAAAGTGTAACTCACATAACATTCATCGTATCGCCGACACAGCAAATGTAACTCGACTGAGCCTACATAAATTACGAGCCAAATTACGCAAGTTTATTCATCTTGGAGTGTGTATTCATGACTGTCCTAACAGAACACACCCTTATTAACGCGTGTAGCGTGAAACTGAATGTGAATGGAGAGGTTGTAAAGTATATAAGACGTGAAATTTTAAGGATTTTTGAGAATGTAGCTTATTTTGTGACTAGATTGATGTAGAAATCAAAAACTTTGTGAAAATATTAATAGCCACAAAGAAAACGTTAACCGTGTTACCACAAAAAAATACCTGTTTAGCTAGAGAGTGTCTAAAGATAAACGTCTAAAATGATTAGAATCACAACAGAATGGAGTTAAATTACGGTTAAATAATACTTAAACCAGGATTTGTGGTTGCTCATACTTAAACACGCAACTAATGCATGTTTAGCAGTTAAACACTTTTTAACACTGGTTCAAAGTGTGTTTAAGTTTTTTGTGGTAAGACCGTAATTTTCTTTGCTTATCAAACGGGAACACAATAATACCTACTTGTCATTACTGCTTGGCGGCAGACTACACGAGCGAAGCGATACCCACCCAGATGGACACTCGCAAAAGAGTTCTACTAGAGTCCTATACCATCTAGAAAAAACGTGCTGTTGCCATCCTGGCTCCATCATCAGACCAGCTATGTCACATCGTTGCATTGTCATCCAATTTACATATGTATGTAAATTTCGGCTCAATCCAGGGAAGAGGGTCAAATTTAGCTTGCAAGATCTGACCTAGACATACATACACACAAACATTGTTTAGGTTAAACAAAATCTTGTAAAAAGGAAACAGAAAGATTTCTTCTTCATCACTGTCTAACCAGTCACTACGTAATATCCGGCCGGAAGTTGCTATATCCCGACTCTTGCTTGACCGTCGCCACGTCTTATTCTCATAAGTCTTGTAACTGAGCGCCATTTTCTTCACAAGGTGACATGATTAATGATATTAAAACTTTAAAAGGATTGTTAAAAAGTTACGATAAAATCTGATTATTTAAGAGTGGCAGGCAACTGCAAAACTGTGGATTTGGTTTTTGTCAAGTGCGGTATAAACATTGCGTTACTTTGTTTGAAGATAATTTTTACTGTGCACTAAGTACCGTCCCGAATTCCACCTACATCCTCTCAATTTGGTTCTCTGGAACTCTTTAAGCAATAAGACTGCCCTTTGTACTACTAGGCTAATTTTAAATAGGTACCTTTTTGATGTTAATTTTTCATTGTAGTGTGCAAATAAAGAGCAGTTCGTGTATTTATAAAGAAATGTCGTTCAATAAGGTGAAGCGCTTGGCGGAGGATTCTTCTTCTTCTTCAGGTGCCTCTCCAACTAATGAAGGTTGGCAGTCAGCTCCGCATATCTTAATCTGTTTCGAGCAATGCGAAAGAGTTCGGCGGCACTCCGAATCCCAGTCCACTCTCTGACGTCGCGCAACCAAGACTTTTTTCTTCGGCCGGGTTTCCTTTTTCCGGCAACTTTTCCCATCATTATCAGTTGCAGGAACTCATATCTGTCATGCCGAAGCACATGCCCCAGATATGCAACTTTACGCTGTTTGACGGTTTGCAAAAGTTTGCGCTTCTGGTTAACCCGACGTAGAACTTCCTCGTTAGTTACTTTCTGAGTCCAGGATATAGACATCATCCGTCTGTAGGCCCACATTTCGAAAGCTTCTATACGTTTCTTGAGTTCTTCCTTTATAGTCCAGGCCTCGCATCCGTATAGAAGTATAGGCCAGATGTAGCAATGGAGAAGACGGATTCGAAGTGGGATCCTGAGATTTCGATTGCAAAGTACCTTTTTCATTTTTCCAAAGGCACTGCGCGCAATTTCAATGCGAGTTTTAATCTCCACATCGCTATCCCAGTTTTGTGTCAGCCAGGTTCCAAGGTACTTGTATTTATTCACTTGCTCAAGTTTTTGGCCTGCCACAAATATACTTGGTTGAAGATTGGAATTATTAGAAATTACCATAAACTTTGTTTTCGTTACGTTCATTCTGAGGCCAGCTCTGACACTACAAAGGTTAACACAATTGACAATTTTCTGAAGGTCAGCTTCTGTAGAAGCTATGAGAACTGTGTCGTCGGCATACCTCAAGTTGTTGATGAGGCGTCCATTCATTTTCACCCCACAATCCAGACCTTCCAGAGCTTCCGCCATAATTGCTTCCGAGTAGATGTTAAATAGGGTAGGTGATAAAATGCAACCCTGTCGCACCCCTCTCTTAATATCGATCTCTTCAGATTCCTCCCCTTCAATTCTGACAGTAGCACGTTGGTTCCAGTACAGATTTTGTATTATTCGAATGTCTTTCTCGTCCAATCCGATATCGTTGAGGAGTGCAATTAGACGGTTGTGCTGCACTCTATCAAATGCTTTCTCATAGTCTACGAAACAAAGAAAAACATTTTGCTGCATGTCTTTACATTTTTGCACCAAAACCTGAACTGCGAATAATGCTTCTCGTGTACCCACTCCGGCTCGGAATCCAAATTGACTGTCGCTAAGTTGTTCATCGCACTTTGTTCTTATGCGCTCATGAATCAGTGAGAGAAAAAGCTTTAGAACTTGGCTCATCAGGCTAATCGTTCGAAACTCATCACATTTTTTAGCGTTTTTCTTTTTGGGTAGTGTGACAAATGTAGACTTCAGCCAATCCTCAGGTATGTGGCCCGTTTTGTAAACATGGTTGAATAAGTTTACTAGTACTGCAATGTATTCTTCATCAATAAGCTTGAGAATCTCTATGTGGACATCGTCTGGTCCAACAGCTTTTCCGGTTTTAGCCCTCCGCATCATTTTTGTAATTTCATCTTTCAAGAATAAGTGGCTGTCGTCAGTATAGGTAGCAGCTGTCGATGCGTCACAAACTCTCGAATCGTCTGCAAATAGACCTTTAATGTACTGTTCCCAAAGTGTCTTCTTCTTGGCTTTGTCCAAAATGGGTATGTTGTTTTCATCCACTAATTGGTGATGTGTATGTGTTCTATGTCCAATCATCAATTTAATTTCCTTGTGTAAATTGAATGCGTCATGTTTTGCGTGAAGGTTTTCTACATACTCACATCTCTTTTCGTACCAGGAATTTCGTGTAAATCGCACTTCCCTCCGTATTTCTTTATCCAAGCTCTTATATTTCTCAGAGTCTGTGCTTTTGTAGAGTCTCCTTTCTTCCATGAGGTTGTAAATTTTATCCGTCATCCAATTTTGCTTACCTACCCAATTTCTAGGCCTAAGATACTTCTTACTTATTTCAGAAACCTTGCTCTTTAAGTCATCCCACATATCTTCCACAGTTTTTGGTATCTTTCTCCCATCGTCCAGTGCCCATTTGTTTATCTCGCTCGCTACTTTTGGTCTTATGTTCTCGTCATTGATTAGTTTAATGTCAACCTTGGTCTTCTGTTTCTTCCTAATTTTCTTAAGAGTGCATGACAAGTCAGCGATTACGGGATTGTGGTCCGATCTTATATCAGCCCCAGGATATGTCTTCACGCTCTTGAAGCAGTTTTTAAATCGACTGTTTACCATGATGAAGTCAATTTGGTTTCTCATTATATGGTCAGGTTTGTGACGTGGGGAAGTCCAAGTATACAGTCTTCTTGGTGGTAATTTGAAAAATGTGTTCATAATGACCAGGTCTTTTTCTTGGCAAAACTGGACTAGTGTGTCGCCCCTGTCATTCCTTTCCCCCAGACCGTACTTGCCAACGACTCCTTGAACTTCTCCCTCTCCTACTTTAGCATTTAGATCTCCCATAACTATATTGATTTCATGTTTCTGAGTAATATCCATTAGCTGCTCCACTTCCTTATAGAAATCTTCCATTTCCTGGGGTGTGCCATCTTGAGTCGGTGCATAAATCTGGATGACATTTATGTTCCTTGGTTTGGCCTGGATTTGAATCATCATGGCACGGTTAGACTTTGGCACGAAGGTGACGGATGTGCTAATATTTCGTGTGCAGATGATACCCACTCCGTGTTTATTCGAGGACTCTTCTGATCCAGAATAGTACAACACATGGTCTTTATCTATCTCGTGCTTTCCGCACCCCTTCCATCTCACGTCACTGATTCCTAAAACATCAATGTTCAATCGTAGCATCTCCTTTATCACGTTGTACACTTTGTCAGGACTCTTGAGACTCCTAACATTCCAAGTTGTAATTCTTAATGATTTCCGCCCGGGGATTCTTCGCACCCCTGTCCCATTGAAGAGACGCCGGGCACTCGGGGCCATTGCTTTCTGAACTTTATCCATATGAAGCTGATTACTAGGGAAAATAGTGCAGTGGTTTCCCGTTGCCTTCTGCACCAGACATTTCGGGGAGCATTTGACTCCCCAGGCCGCTGTAGCCTCATCCAGGTGGTTGCCCACCTAGGTGTAAGGTTATACCGCCTATGCTCGGTCGCCAGAGCCTCGTCCGTTATCTAGCAGGGAGCACCGCGGCAGCCCCAGGGCCGCCACCGCCAGTTGGTCTGAAAAGATCAGCCAGCGCGTGCAGGTGAGGTTGACTGTTGGGACGGATTCGATGTTATGTCCGTTCTCCCCTTACTCCCCTGGCGGAGGATAGACGCAGGAAAGCGCTACACCGGCAAGAGTTAGAATTGAAATAAATCATATTAATACTCCGCTGTCGAGTTTCTGCCCTTTTTTCGACGATTTTGGTTTTGGAATTAGCAAATCAGCGTCACTAAAATTTTCATGAGCACCCATAACGGGCCCGTGTCACGTATCTTTAGCTCGATTTGAGCCCACTTCAAATAAAAGCATTCGTACGCCGCGTCAGGGCTATCATCTCCTAACTGCTATATTCCAAAGGCCCAACTCAGGTTTCGTGTGGCATGATATATCCCATTCACTTTTTAGGGCTGTACTTGCCTTGACAAAATTAACTTAAACACCAAAATGAAGCTCCCAGTCAAATTAGTCTTGTCTATAGTTTGTTAAATCTTCACACATTTACATTTCAAAGCAATAAAAAAAAAATGGGCTGACTCAACCATAATCTTAGAAAAAGAATAAGTTTTCACCGCTATTGAAACTGGTGTTCATCTCCACACAAGCAGGACAGGTATCATTCACGATGAAAAGGGGAAAAAATATTAAAAATATTTCATTTTTGTTTGACGAGCAAGAAATTCATCTTTGAAAGTGTTTACCCCAACGTGAAATAAAACTGCGTACATGTTCAAAACGTGTTTACCCGTCATGACTCTGAATGTGCCTTGCCAAAGGTGTTTTTTTCTGTCGGCGAATTGAAAACCGTCCCCTACCGTATGAGGCTCAAAGTAAAAATGGTTGAGTATAATGGCAGGAGAATTTTGTCTTCGTGTTTTTCGCATTCGACGCCCATACGTGTGGCCGTAAGCCGATTTTTATTACGTCTCAAAGCCCACGCTTAGAAAAGTACAGATTAATATACACAAAAGGCGAAAGCATTGACTGACGAAATACTTACGTGTTTTGAAGACTCGTAAAAGAATATGAAATGTGAAGATTTATCTTTATTTTCCTTTTCAATGGTCTTATTGATAAGAATAAACAGTACGATCAGCTGGGAAATTCGTCAAATGGAATCTTTGATCGTGTTTTAGAGTATTTATAATTGTGTTTATTTCGCCAGGGGAAAGACGAAGCAAGCTCTTTTCCATGCCTTGATTTTGCTGTAATATATAGTTTTACAAAATGACATGATATGATCCGTCCGTACTTAAAAATGCGAAAGGGCATTTTTTGGTATGTTGGCTTGTAGGTTTGTTCGTTCACGCAGCTGTTCGTTCGTTCGTTCACGGAGCAACGAATCGACATGATTTTTTGTACAAATATTGTTTATGGACTGAAGACTAACATGGGCTACTTTTTATCGGTGTTTTATAGGGTATAAAATCATGGTGATGCTTATTAACTGCACAACTTAATTCTTCCGTAAGTTTTGTACAACCTTACTAGCAAACTTTCGGCTGTGCGCCACCCTATTATGATAGATATATAATCCGCACTAAGCGTTTTGCTTCTTCCTTCATTATAAGAATGGCAAAGGAGTGAAACGCTCTGCCGTCGTCTGTATTTCCACCTAAATATAATCTGCGTGTGTTCAAGTCGTGAGATTGAATAGGTATTTACTGAGCAAGCGTGCTACACCTTCGACCACATCGTCGCTTTCCACCAGGTGAGATTGTAGTCAAACGCTGATTCAGTCTGTATTAAAAAATTCACGATTCCTGTGAATCCTGAATCTCCACGCGGGTGAAACCGCAGGCATAAGCTAGTCAAATATATTTAAAAAAAATTAGTTTGACACATGGTCATTATTGCGGCCTTCCCAAAAAGTGTAAAACAATAGTAATAAAAAGTCGGCACAGTGATTCTACATCTTGCAACCATTCGAAGAATCACTATGCAACCACGGGTGCATCGTGATTCTTCGAATTGTTCGAGTCATAGCGTGATGGCAGGGCATTTTCTAGTACTCGTTTCAAGTTGACAATCTATAGAATCTTGACGTGTAGTCGAAACCATAGAACATTTTATATTCTTTGGTTCGGTAGTTGCACTTGTATCCTTATAGTTTTGCGTATTCGCCATACGTATACGACCACATCGTCACAAAACATCAAGTGATATAGTGGACAAACGTTAACATAGGTACTCAACTAATCGAGTAGGTACTTAAAAATGCAAAATTGTCCCAATCTTTATCTGTCACTCTCGCCACAAAGCAGAGTTATCTATTTAGTGCTTTTATATTTATTCCCAAATTGACGGAAAACAACCTCCGATTGAAAACAATTTCAAACAAGCTTTCTTAATTTCCACCTTCATTTCATAAAGCGTTTTTCAGTCGATTGCAAAGAACAAAACTGCAGATGTGAAAAATAAATTTGTGTACCGCACCCGTCCGCCCCCTACCTTATTCATTGGTAAATCCTATTAGCATAGAAATGGAAAACATACCTCATTGGCGATTGCTGGTTGCTGTTACCCTTTAGGATTACTTACCTGCACGACCTCGGGGTAACATGGGTTGATGTTGATGCGGTTGTGATATTGTGCGATTTCTGTAATAAATACGGTCTGCTACAACCAACTTTGGGAGCGATTGTATTAAAAAATAGACAAATAATGATGCCGACAGTGAGTTCTTGTTCAGCCAGCTGCGTTCAGCTTCTTTGAGTTTAAAAAAAGTACAGTTTTTAAGTTTTGAATTTTAATATACAACAATATACGTCTATACATAGGATTATTTACATTTCAATAAAAAAACTAAGAATTTATCAATTAAAACCAAAATTAAACAAAACCTTATAAATAAAAAACAGCATTAAGGTCGCCTTCTGCAGGTAGGGTGCCCAAAAAGCACCCTACCAAAGCACCAAATATAAATTCAAAAGTTTTGAATTTATATTTCATTCATGTTTTCCAACATGTGGATTTCCAATTGGCTCGTTGTTTTGTAATATTTTAAACAAAAGTTTTAAAGCCTGTAAGAGATAAATAAACACTGTGTCGTAGGACACAGTGTTTATTTATAATGTTATACCTATATATATAGGTATAACATTGGTGCCTACGCACCAAAGAAAGAAGCAAGCAAAGTTATAGTAAGTATATTTTTATCACAAAAATTCAAGACAGAATAAGATCCTTGTCACTTGTCGCCTCGAAGGCTTCCAAAAACCTAGAAGGCTTCAAGGTTTAACCTTTATCTTATCTACGTAAATAATTTTATTCCATATACAAAAAGGAAAAATTACTTTCTTAATAGATCTACGCTCTTTTAATTAATTAATTATGTCTGTAAGGTAGATATTGATAAAATAACCAAAATGCAAACGGAAAACCCGGCGTTGGCGGCCGAATGTGCGTGGGACGCGAGCTAATCGAGCGATGGCGCGCCCGGGATGGAGTGTCCGTCTGTGGGCTCCAATCTGGACCATCGTTCCACTCAATCCACGACGCGCTGAGCGATGGATTTCGAACGCTCGTGTATGGTGAACATAAAAGCGTCACCAAGCGACACCTATACACTAAATCAATTTCTATTTTTGTAAACAGTTAGATGTGTACTTGTCCCTATCACAATGATGAAACATTAACGACGACGTTGAAACATTTAAACCTGTCGCACCATTTAAACCAGCACTTAACGATTCGACGCTCGTCAGTTACGTTCCCCCCGGTAACCAGTGATTAAGTTAGCTCGCTGCGCGCTACCGTCGATCAAGGGAAGGCTAATGATCCCTCAGTGTGATTGCTGCCAAATCAGCTGCTATATAAAACAGATTGGGGGCCTGGAGTGTGGAAGTTACATTATGAAAAACTTATCAAAGTTGGTTGCTAAATGTTTTAAGTAGACTACCTAGGTGATAGTAGGTGAAGTTTATTGAAATTGTATTTACCAGCTAAAGAAAAAACAATTTAAAAAATGTTTAATCACTAAATAGGCGTATATTTTGTTACACAATGAATGAACTTGCTATGTAAATAAAGTTTATAAGTTCACTTTATTCACAGAGCCCTTCCTTGGACTCTGCCCTGGAACGGTCTTGAATGTAAATATAACACTAGGTGCCCGTTCTAATAATACAACTAAGCAAGAAGAAAGTCAAGAAACTCGTCTCCTTGTATTTTATTCATAACTAGCCGAGATTTTGGATTTCATAGGTTTTATTTTTTTGCCGGAACACTAATTTTTTGTCTAAAATTAAAGTAGCCTAAGTAACTCCTTATAACATCAGCTATCTGCCAGTGCAAGTCCCGTCAAAATCGGCCCAGCCGTTTTGGAGATCACCCGGAACAAACAGACAGACAGACAAAAATTTTAAAAATGCTTGTTTTGTTATATAGGTACAGTATAATATACTGTACCTATATAACAAAACAAGCATTTTAGCAAATGCATATGAAAGTATATTATACTTTCATATGCATTTGCTAAAAAGCTGATATTTTGATATTACAAACAGACACTTTAATTTTATTTATTTGTATAGATTAAACTTAATAATAAAGGTAAAAAGCCGATAGCAACACATAGAAATAAACAACACCCGCCATAAACAAAATTATAGGATTTCCGGAACTGTACCTTTATAATTTTTCCCTTCAATTGACCGGTACACATTAGCCGTAATCGTACGGTACCATTGTACTGTCACGGTAAACAAAAATATCCGCAAGGCCTGATAACCGCCGGTCGTGGACCGAGGTGGATGATAAATCTTCATTTGCCTTGTTCGCACATCCGACCCGCCCTACCCAATTAGTTAACCTACCTACGCTCGGATATCCGAGGTGGTCACCTTTGCCGTGGAGCTGGGATTGCACTGCGGTTTTGCCTCCTTTGACTCTCAAAGAATCAACTTCTTTGACATCCAAAGGTCCATTTCTTTGAGCGTGAATTCACAAAATGACATACGGCGAGAATGAAAACGAAAATATTTTGAGAAGAACTACTCCATAATTTAATGATTAAACGAACTTACCTGTAAGTTAAGTTCTATCATAATTATGTGAAGTAGTGAGTTTGAAGAGATTTTATATATACACTTGTAGTAGCACGCATAATGTCGCCTTGTCTATGCACTAAGTTCAGAGAGAGAAAAAAAAAATATGTAGGTAGACCGCACAATTTCATTATTTCGTGCGGTCGGCTGGTTCTTCATTTAGTTCAGAGCTTATCAGTTCAAGTAGATATTTCACTATTCGGGACCTATGAAATAGGTAATCTGGGTGGGCGGGATGCTATCTCTTCAAACTCACTACTTCACATAATTATGATAGAACTTAACTTACAGGTAAGTTCGTTTAATCATTAAATTATGTTACAGTATTGAGTTTGAAGAGATTTTATATATACACTTGTAGATGTTGAGAGAAGTTGTGAAATATCTATTTCAGTTGAAAGTATTACAGAAGTAAATATATTTAATATTTCTTCAATAAATGACATAATAAATGTACTTAATCACTCAATTAAAAGGTAATGTTTCTTAAATAAACTATTAACATAATAGCTACAGTAAATTTTAGCATAAATCAATCAATTTTACTTCTAGCAAAACAATGATTTGATTCTGTATATGCTGTCTGTTATATGCCTGTTATAAAACTTGGCAAATATTGTAGAGCCGCCGGACCAACCGGCAGTCTTCCTGATAACATCCAAATTCACACCGAGCTTATGAGCTTTTGAGGTGTCTAGTACTATGTGCAGAGTACTGTGTGATATCTATTCCACAGACCCACAACGTATACTCTTTATCCATCTGCTAAGTGTTTGGGGAGAAACTTTATTATATGGTTTTTTATAGAAATAAAAATAGAGGTGTGATGATCACGTAATGCCGCTACATTACTTTTAGATAATCCGTTAATAATTAAGCCGGACCTATGTCAGGTCTGTCTCGAAAAATTGGCAGCATCAGCGTTGGCTGAGTTGCGTTTACACTTGACGTTTTTATTAAGTCAGGGATCCTAATGGAAATATCATTCCGCCAATTTTGAAAATTTCGGATATCTATTTTTGAAATAGTTTGTACTCTATGCGCTGTTACCAGCGCCAGCAGGGTAACTAGCTTCTTTAGTGATTTTTTCTAAAGAATGAGATTAATTAGGAATCCAAGTGGCTAGAGTTTCAATTACTAATGTAGTATCCCAGTGGATTCATACTTGGGTAAGGGAGGGCGAAGCCTAAATATACCCTTAAAACACAGTCGTCTGTGCTTATCTGACTTCCTAATACTAAGGAAGGTGTAGATCTAAACCCATTTAGAGTGCCGTATAGCGCTCCCGATTGAAATAACTCTGTTAAAACATGAATAATAACTGGAATGTGTAAGTATCATATTACTTAATTTAATTATCTGACAGAGACGCTATTAATGTGTCTAAAGACCCGGGAGGGAGTTTTCTTATTAGAGACTCCCGCACAATACTCCGGCATCCAGGGTAATCTGCCGCTGGATCTGGCAGAAACTGGAATGAGAGATTATTAGGTCCTCAGAAGTTTGAAAAAACCAGTGGTTTAGTTTGTAAAAAACTGGTTAAATAGGGGATACCAAGGTTCAGCTGGCCATGTTGGCCCGACCAGTATGCACTTAGCTTTGTCGCTAATAATTTTCATCAATGCTTTTTTAAAATTATTGAGAAGGAAGGGAACCCGTTTTTACGGGTTCCTGGTTCATGGTATTTTTATACAATTTTGACCAATTCACAGAGAAAGCGTCAAGCATCAGGGTCTTTGTGCCATGATATGTATACAGGACATTTTTTATTTATTCAACTAGCAATCATGTCAATCTCTGGTAGCCAGAATTTGTTAATTATTTGCTGAAAGGCAAGATCAGATAGTTCCCATTCAATATCCGGGTGAATACACCTTGATTCAGTATCTGCTATAGTATTTTCTGTAGATGGAATGTATAGCGCTGTTATAAATAGAATTCGCGCTTCACACCATTGTCGTATATCTTTGGTCAGTTTGTGAGATGGGGGAATTGGATTCCTCCCATACGATTAATGTAAAAAATCGCAGTTGTATTATCTATTCGCAAGATAATATGACAATTGGATAAATCCTCTAGACACATTTTTAATCTTATGAATGTGAAGTTTTCTTTCTTCCCGACTTCAGCTACCGCTTGCCGTTTTCCCGCACAGGCTATCCCCCAACCCCCCATAGTCGAAGCATCTGAATTCGTCAAATTTAATTTGATTTTTTGGATTTTCGATAGATTTAATCCACCAATCGAAATCTGACTGTAAACTTACAGGCAAATTCATGTATGTACTTTTCATTTTTGTAATGTTATCCATACATTCGCTATAGCTATGTGATATTAGACAGGTATCGTTAAGATATATTGCCGATAAATAATCAGCACAGCGTGGCATTCTGACCACCATTTTTATTATTTTTGTGAAGACAAAAGGTGCCGTATTGACACCAAACGGTAGGGCATTAAATTCATACAAGTTACCGTTCAAACTAAGTCTTGAATATTTTTTAGAGTTATCATGAACTTTCACTTAATAATATGCGTCTTTGAGGTCAATAGTTGACCTGAGACAACATCTTGAGATTAGTTTGATCATTATTCTAAAATCTTCTAATTCAAATGAACATGTTGAATGAACTCGTTTAGCTTTTTCAAATTTAGGATAAAGCGTGCTTTTCCGTTCGGTTTGGGTAAAAAGATATTGGATATCCTCACAGGGCTCACAGTGAGGTATAGCACCTATAGAAATTAAATTATGTATAGCTTGATCAAATTCAAGTTTTTCTGAGTGTGCATAATTTCGGGGTTGAGGTATACAATGCTGATATGGAGTTTCAGTGAACGGAATTTCATAACCACGTATCCACGATAAAATTATTTTATCTGCGGTTATTTGTGACCATTGGTTGTAAAAAACAAATAGTCTACCGGCGTAATTTACCGTATTGTCTAGCGGCGGCCGCGACTGAAGTTCAGTCGCGATGTCCTCGATGATGGCGAGTGCTGTTGCCTCTGAGGTGCAGACTCCTTCATCTTTGAGGGCGCCGATGGCTGCTGTCTGTGGTTTTGAACCGGAGCCTTCCCGTTTCAATTTCTGTTAACGACTTGATGCTTTGGTTTTGTAGCAGTAGTCTTGTTAGAGGTGGAAGCTTTGAGATCCACACCTGTTTTATTGATCGCTTTTGCGGTCTTTAAAGTTTCGGCTAGTTCTTGGCTACAAGAAAACTATCTATTATCGTGAGCAGCATCTGATCTTTCAAGTCCTTCTTTAGTACAGCCAATATGAAATTTCGCCTCGTTATTGACTCACTGAGTTGTGTGTCACAGATGATGCGCCCAGCATCAATCAGCAGCTTTAGAACAGTTGGATCTTTATTATCCTTACTAAGAAGAGTCTTATAGGCTCGTCAAGACAAGCAATACCGCTGCTAATTTTGCCTTAGCTTGGTTCTGTTCGTGGAACATCCTCACTGCTGGAAGCACCTTTAATCACTGGTGGTGGAGATACATCCTCCAGTATTGTCACGTTGGCTATATCCAGCGAACGATCGGAACTCGCGTGTAACGCGCTAGTCGACGGTCTTGGTTCGCGTAGCTCTTGATTTTCGTTTTCAACATTAACAGCAAATTGCAAATTTGTGTCTAATATACGTAATTATACGTATACCTTCATATTGTTATCATAGGATAACCTCAACAAGTTGCTATATGCATGGCGTATTAGGTACGCATAGGTATACAGCGAGTAAGATGAACTCGTGGCGTTGCATCGTGAACTCGAGTAAAAAATAGGTTAAGTAACAACTCGAATCGTTGGAACGTGAAACCTCGTATACATTATTATCGGTAAGTGGCAACTCGAATTGTTGAAACGTGAACATTAGAACTTAACTTATATAGTTAAAATGTTACCTTCCGGTTCGTTTCATATTATTATTATAGGACAACCTCAACAGGTTGCTACATGCATGGCGTATTAGGTACGCATAGGTATACAGCGAGTAAGATGAACTCGAGTAAAAAATAGGTTAAGTAACAACTTGAACCGTTGGAACGTTAAACATCGTATGTATTTAAGTGACAACTCAAACGTGAACCGAAGAAATTGCAAATTACTTAAATAGTTAAAATGTTACCTTTCGGGTCGTTTCATCTTTTTATTATTATAGATAACCTCAACAGGTTGCTATATGAATGGCGTATTAGGTACGCATAGTTATACAGCGAGTAAAATGAACTCGAGTAAGAAGTAGGTTAAGTAACAACTTGAATCGTTGGAACGTTAAACCTCGTATGCATTATTATCGTTAAGTGACAACTCCAATCGTTGAAACGTGAACATTAGAACTTAACTTAAATAGTTAAAATGTTACCTTTCGGGTCGTTTCATATTATTATTATAGAATAACCTCAACAGGTTGCTATATGTATGGCGTATTAGGTACGCATAGGTATACAGCGAGTAAGATGAACTCGAGTAAAAAGTAGGTTAAGTAACAACTCGAATCGTTGGAACGTTAAACCTCGTATGCATTATTATCGTTAAGTGACAACTCCAATCGTTGAAACGTGAACATTAGAACTTAACTTAAATAGTTAAAATGTTACCTTTCGGGTCGTTTCATATTATTATTATAGGATAACCTCAACAGGTTGCTATATGGATGGCGTATTAAGTACGCATAGGTATACAGCGAGTAAGATGAACTCGTGGCGTTGCATCGTGAACTCGAGTAAAAAAATGGGTTAAGTAAGAACTCGAATCGTTGGAACGTGAAACCTCATATGCAATCGATAGTTATCGGTAATTGTGCAAATTACTTACAAATATTCCCACTCGTCGTTATGTTTCCTCTTCGGCATCTTGATTTTGACGAAAAAACTTGTTAACACGGAGAAACTTAGAAAAACCAACTTTGTAGTGCGACGCGGCGGAGCACTGCAACGTGAATGAAGAACCAGCCGACCGCACGAAATAATGAAATTGTGCGGTCTACCTACATATTTTTTTTTTCTCTCTCTGAACTTAGTGCATAGACAAGGCGACATTATGCGTGCTACTACAAGTGTATATATAAAATCTCTTCAAACTCAATACTGTAACATAATTGTATCTTGCACGCAAAGGTGTAGGCTTCCCTATTTTTGTACATTTGTTGACCTTTCCTTACATTGCGTCTTGAAGTAAAAATAGACGTAGCTTCCCGAAAACGTATTTAATTTACAGGTGAGAAGCAAATTAAATTGTTGGCCGTAACAAAGAATGCCTGTAGTGTCTCCTGAGATGAACATTCAGTGAGAAAATGACTGCGGAAGAGCATTTCACGGGCCACAAATTTTACCGTGAAAACAATCGTAAAACGGTTTTATTACTCAAACATTCGCCATTGATTCACGGGCCGAAACAATAAAAATACTGACTCAATCAACCTACACCATTTTATGACCATTGTAGGTGAGTGGATTTATTGGCTGAATCGTGATAAAGTCATGTTTCATTTATATTTCCGACTAATTGTGCATTAATTATTTTGTACGGTAATATCAATTAATCATTAATGATATCCAAACACGATTATAGTAAATAAAACAACTTTAAAATTCACCTATCTATCATATTTGATAGATCAATTAGTAAACCTTACACTGTAAAACACGCAAGGATTTTATATAAACAAAGTTAACCTCTGTCCCCCACAAATCACACTGAAAGTTTACACAGACTTGCTCTGAGTCCCGACAAAATTGTTCCTTGATCTCTCACACTGAAAAAGCTACAAACTGTTGTAGAAAAAAAAGTAACGTAGAACAAGAGCCCACTCGAGAGCTCGGAAAGGTCATTTGACATCATACGACGTAGGCCTCGCACAACTGTCCCCTGCCTCTGTTGTTCATTTTTCTTCCCTTTTCCCGGGCCAAACGGTAAAGAGAAACTTAATTGGAGGCTTTCCCGCCGACTCTCAGGCTCAATGAAAAATTACGAGCTAAACGAGCACACGCTAGGGAATTTTGCGCCATTCTCAACGCATAGAAAGAAACGCTGCGTCTTTACTCGCCCTCTTAAACTTAGATAAATGTAAGCTGACGAACGTAATTTCAATGAAATATACTGCTCATTATGTGAGTTAATTTAATTCAACTTTTCTGGAGAATTGTCTGAAGACGTTCCTCGTAAGAAGCGCACGACGTTCAAGGATGAACCGAGTCAGATGGCAGACGGTAAACGTAGTCCGACTCAAAGCAGTGAATATCTCAGCTCATTTACCTCTAACCGCAGTTACCCTTTGTATTATTCAGTGAAATTTTGCAAACGGGAACATATTTTTGAGGTAGAGTTTATCAAGGCGGGTCACATGCGGCTTTGAAGTAACAAAACACTCCTAATTGGTTAACCAGCAAGCCCGATGGTGGATTACGTCGGATACTCGTTATTGCGCTTTCGGGATTTCCCTTAGAGGCAGACTGCATAATTTACATGGCCACGATTAATCCAAATGCACTGGGCGCATAGCTACTGTAATAATTTGTATGAGCTTATTAAATTTAGCGAGAATATTTGGAATAACTTTTATTTTACTCATGAGCGGGCTGGATTTATAACGTGCATATTTAGGGTCTTACCACAAAAATACTAAACACACGTTAAACCTGTGTTAAGTACTATTTAACGCCTAAACATGTCTTAAGTGCGCGATTAAATATGAACAACCACAAATCCAGATTTAAGTAGTGTCTAACCGTTGTCTAACACAATTCTGTTGTGACATTTGTAATAATTTCTGACGTTTATTAGTCACTGTCTAGCTAAACAGGCGACTAAAAAAGTTTTTTTTTTGTGGTAACACTTAATGTTTTACATTTAGTGTAGTCATTCATGGCTTTGGAAATTTCCGAATTGTTATCAGCAAGCGTGTTGCTTACCATCAGACGTCAATGACGTCATTTTTCAGTATACCTACTAACAGCGTCAGTGACATCTAGAATATTATAACAAATCTAGTTTCTGAAATGAAGCTAAGCTTACTTGAACCTTTAGGTTCTTGGTTTCTGGGGCAACCTTAAAATACCTAAGCAGAAAATACATGAAAAAGTACCAGCCATACCTAAATCAGAAACAGTGAACATTTACGAAAGTCGAAATATTATATAATATTCAGTTTAGTTTTTGCAGCCGAGCTCAAGTCTATTTGGATGACAACCACAAAGTGCTCTGTGATGACAACCGACTGGCATTTTAATTTTAGAATTCAGTCACCAAGTTTTCGTAAAATATTCCAATATCTAAATTAAATCTTTACCAAGAGAGAAAATGCTAACATGTTGATTTGATGTTAAAGAAACTATCAATCAACTATGACTTTACTGAACATTTATTGAGAGAAAATATTGGTATCAAAATTCAACAATGCTATAAAATAATGATTACCTATTCTTCCATCATTTCAAATCTCGGGTGCCCAGATCTTAGGCTTAATGGAGCCAATAAAGAAACTATGAAAACCATACTACAGTTAGAGGTAGTGAAAGAGTCGCACCGCAGCCGCATCTACGATCTCTATATACTAAAAAAAATAGTTCCACAACCACTGCGTTTTCAGTGCAAAAGCCGTTGTAGAAGCAGAGCTACAGTCGTCGCTTTGAACCCAGGCAGGGAGTGAAAGAGGCAGCACTATCTGGTTGTATTTCTATTCTTGACTGTTTAGTGGATTTTTGATGGTTTAGCTGCGCTTGCGCGTGTATTACCTCATAATCCGCGCTTGTTGCAAAACCATGGTTATTTTGACAACAAAACGCAACGGTTGATATGATTATTGAGTCCTGTGCAGTAGCTAACAATTGTAAGCCCAGTGGAAGTGTATAAGAGTGGAAGCGTCGGAAGGTGTGCGTAAAAGCAGGACAAAAAGAGATTGGCGCCGCACTTGTATCGAATGTATCGAAGCTGCCTGAAACAACGTAATACCTTGCTTCTGTATGGTGATGTGCGAGGGTCATAAGACAACATATTGATCCGTTAAAAAAGCAATGTTCTTCTCATCTTGGTAATTGGTACTTACCTAAAGTTTAAATAAAACATTC
This sequence comes from Crocallis elinguaria, assembly GCA_907269065.1. Taxonomy (NCBI): domain Eukaryota; kingdom Metazoa; phylum Arthropoda; class Insecta; order Lepidoptera; family Geometridae; genus Crocallis; species Crocallis elinguaria. Next base: position 7,261,978 of record OU026065.1, on the reverse strand, counting down.
AGCTTCTAAACAAAATTTATTTTTTCTTAATTTTTACACCTGTTTTTATTTATTTACAAAATGTATTTATCACAATTTGACAGTCAATACATACAATTTTATATACAATTTTTAAGCTACACATTAACAGTATACAAACTTAAATACGCTTTGGGAGGTACTAGCAGGCTAGCAGAAATTATTACGACATGCACCTTGCCGCTGATACTTTTCGGAGGTGTATTAAAGTTGACGAGTACCTATTGCGTTATAATTTGACTATTTTGAGGAACTATTCTAATCAACGTTAGACTAGTTTGAATTTTGTACGTCTACTTTTAAATAGGTAGGCTGAATAAAATGAGAAATAGGTGTTAACTTTAAACGGAGACCAGTAATTTATTAATTCAGCTGCCGTAAAAAATCCACAAAACTTAATTCCTTCATATTTTCATCATTAAGTGAGAGGTACAGTCGGCTGCACTAACATGTATACACAAACGATTTTGCAACAAGTGTACGGAGTTACGTTTCACAATTTATTACGTAATTGCCATGATAAGAAAACACAGTCAGTCAGTCAGTCAAGTCAGTACACTTATATTCGCAAAATCATTTAGTTAAGTACATACATTTGAAAAACAAAACCTGAAAGTGTATACATATTATTTCATCCGACTGTGCCATGTATTGCATCATCATTTTATGGTTGAAATATCTATATCCGCTACGGATTACGAGTCGAATCTAAATGTGGATTCATGCTTCAATAATTATGTCAAAATTCTATCCAGTTTTGGCCCATGTCAGCAAAAGACTACTCTTAGACTCGTATCTGAATATTAGCTGAGGCCGGCTCCACACATTGGCCCCAACGTCAATCCCAATACCACTTTTCCAACGTATGGATCTAGAAAATAGCATTAGCCCCAACGTTGCAAGCGCGAGCGTTCGCAGTGCTATTTTCTAGACGTTGTTGGGGCCAACGTGTTGAGACGGCCTAAGCGCTTTGTTTCCATAATGATGGCTTACTATGAGATCAGTTAAAGAACAGAACTTATTGTCTATTTAACATCAGTTTGTCCTGAAAGCTATAATATAATCTTGGAGTCTTCAAGTACGAACATTTATCTTCTAGGGAGGCAAGCGTTTTACTTAGAAGCTGTTGAGATACAAAAATTTACAAACACAAACCCGTACAAAAACTTCAGTTTACACCGTTGAAATACCTATACTTGTGAATACATCTTTTGAGTTCCGTGACATTTGACTACGATATACGAGAACTCATATTGTTGGTACTTCCTCATTTATTTCCTCATTATTTTTATCATTCTCGCTCCTTACTTGTTTCATTTATACATATTTTCCTATGGCACTCATTTTTTTCTAACCTATTTACAAACATCAATTTACAAATACCTTATAATTTTAAATCCACGAAGGTTTCACTATCACGCGATAAGCTTTAATTGGTGAATTTTTAAAACCTTAAAGGAACACCAATGATCTAACTGTTATTTTGATTGGGTCTCTGTTAACATTAAGTACAACTGAAAATGAAGATACGCTATTTTATTATACGGCTAAATTGATTTACCTATCCATCAGTTAAAACTTATCTGGAGATGGCAGGCGCCTAGATTACATCTATACACAACTCTCTGGGCCAGGTATTTCTTCCGCTATGAGATGCTCCCGTCTGCTCAACGTCGTCGCGCCCGATATCAAAGGCAGTTTACTTGACACTGATGCCCTTGGTGACGTCATTACCTGCAGAAGAAATTAAGCTCTAATGCTATTCTTATTTTCCTCTCCAAAACTTTATCTTAACTAGAATCTCGCCTTGACAATATAAAAGCTCCTTTTCTTTTATTTGGCTTACGTATTGTAAGCCTATTTCCTAACACAAAAATGCCTATTCCGGCTCATTGAATATTCCTGTTATTCGTTTACTAGGTATTCGATACACATAAACTGTAAAAAAGTGTGCTTGGAAATATATATCGTTTTATCATCGACATTCGAAGTAAACCTAAAATGTATCCAGTCAAGTTGTCGTTCAAACGGCAGACATCAAAAGGCAATTTCAGATATAATACTTCTTCTATATATAAGCTAGCATTTTTTACGATACTGCCTCTTAAGGAGAGTTAATACATTTTATTGTGTGCAGTATAAATTCTATGTTTTAATAAGATTGAAATCTACTTTTGAAAGTGCCAGTTGCTTTAGGGTAAGCACTTACATATATAATTATTTTATTAGCACCTCGAAAGTCAAGAAGGGAAGAGATGTCTACAAAAACCACCTCGATTCTTGAGCAATTATGTTCAAAAGAACTTAGTCCAGCAATTTTTATATACGACAAACAATTTTTCATAAAGGACGATTCAGCAGACATCGGGTAAAAATCTGGGTTGACACTTTGTATTTTTCGATTTTGCTCTTCAGTAAAAATAGTTTGGTGACAGGTCAAGTCAAGTTTGGTAACAGGTCTAGCTGTTATTCGATTTATTGGTTAAAATGTAAATTGAAGCTTTGAAAATAAAGTTTCAGTACGTTATATTCACACGTCATCCAGCACGTAAGAGTTATTTGAAGGCTGTTTAAATATTCATCACATGTATATAGACACGCATTTTTTATTATTTAATATTAAACTACATTATACAATACATATTATGTACTTGATGAATAAACTAGAGCCAGTTTTAACCTAGGTTTGGCGTATTCACATCTTCAACCAAATCGTTACATAAGATCAGGCTATATAGTGCTCAAACTCTTACCATTCAAGTATGAAACAAGTTTCAACTGTGACATCATTTATATATTGCATTGCCATCCATATGTATGTAAAATTTCGAATCAATCGAACACAAGTGGGTCAAACTTAGTATGAAAGATTTGACCTAAACAAACATACTTACCTACATACATAAATACTTGCAAAAGCTTGTAAAAAGCTTACGTATAATTTGTTCTGATACTCACAGCTCGTTCTTCGGGTGTGTGCGTTGAATCGTGCTCGCTCATGCGCCACTCATCTCTCGCGTAGAGAGCTCCATTTTTGACAGCACCCTCTATTCCGCACTTCGCGTTTGGAGGGCCTCCGTCCAAAAATGGTGTTTTTGAAGTAGGTAGAGGTACGCCAACTGTTAGAATAAAACAAACACGATGCAGTCTATGAAAAGTTTTTCCATGATCATTTACAGACCATTAATCAATAATAAAAGGAAACATCAATTTTATTAAAATAACAGAAAAAATAAACAACATAAACTAAAATAACTAAATAAAATACACACTAATTTATTTACAATCTTAATCTAATAATCCGCTACCAGTAGGCAAAGTTCCCAAAATGCTGGCAGCATTGCCACGTTGAATGGCAAATAATTAATTATATCACTGACTAAATAAATGCCCGTTCAGATCACTATTTGTTACCACATGTCGTAGGTACACAGACCAGTATACTTAGACGTAGTTTAATCCAATTTTTGCATGAGAACACAATTGTCAATTGTTGGCGGGGGAAGAGGGAAGACGGCGTGTTGTGATTGGTCACTTTAAAACTCATACATCAAACGAGTGAAGATGGCTTGTTGTGATTTGTTCGGTAAGCAGTGGCAATGCTTAACTTTGACGAGCAGGAGTGCGCGGCTAAGCGGAGTCTATATGTTTAATGGTCTATCGGCAGATAAAACCGACGAGCCACGAAACTTCATATAATACAGGCTTGATATTTCCCTCTACCCACAGTAGTTAGTAGTGTCAATAACGTTTAGGTTGTGTAACGCTTCCACACTCATGTCCCTGTTCTAGGATTCACAAACCGATTTTAATTCGGTCCAAATTTGTACAATTACGCGTATAATAATTTTTAAAAAATCTGCCGAGATTTCGAGAAATATTCATTTTAGGGAATAACGTAATTCAAGCCAAATTATACTCCTACGTATGGTAAATAATAACGTTGTATTTTAATTAGAGAACCATGTTCAGGTATATAAGAGCAGTTATACGAATCAACTTTCCACATTCGTGTAAGCTTGCTGGTTCTGTTTCCACTGATGTATGCATCAGTTTACTATACATTACCCTGTTTTGTTTAAGAATTTAGGTAGAATTTTGGCTCTTATTCAAACATGTGCTGTGTCGTGTTTGCATTTTCTACTTAACTATTTTATCGTGAGAACATGTACGCTCAAGTACCCACTTGATTTAACTTTTAATCTAGATAAGAGGCTACAAATGAAATAATTAAAAAAAAATTCAATAACCAGAAAGCACTTTTTACAAAAATAAAATTTGTGTGTCTTGGTAGAGCATTTCAAGTGCTCGTTTTTCTTCTATCCAGCTTTTCTTAACAGCCTGTTCCTAAACCAAGCTCAAAATTATATAAACCTATCAGACATCGACGCGTCATTGATTCGATTCTTTTATTTATGGATTTGGGTTGCCACGTGGGTCGCCACGTGGCTCACCAAGATGACGGCGTCCCGTTTGCGTCTCGTAATACTTCCGTCGCGTCGTGCAGGGATGGCGGGGAACGAGAAACAAGAGAGAAAATGGGACATAATCTGTATCCGAAGAAGTTGCAGTGAACTCGACTAAAATAACAATAATTACGCCACGATAATACATAATATTAAAGAATTTTAATTTAAAAACATACCAATTGTAGAATTATTTACTAGGAGCAAGAACTGCAAATTACAAACAAACTTTGCAGCTGGTTTTCCTCGACGGAAACTCTAGCACAGTTTTTCGTTTCGAAATAACCCACAAGTTCAGAACTGGCACCAAAGTGCAAATGCAGGTTCAGCGAATATCGACTATTAAACTTGGGAAGTAAAGTCGAATAAGTTCGCTCGACACAGAAACAGGTAAATAAATAAAGTGCTGGCGGTTATTGATTCGGAAATTAGTTTTGTTTGGTGAAGTCGTCTGTATAAATATTTGTTTACAGCCCCTTGGTGTAGCTGATAGGTCGATGGAATGAAATAGTGTAGTGCGTGGGAGTTGCGGGTCGCAACTTAGTGTAGTGCGTAGGTTGCTGGTCGCAACCTACGCACTACACCAGTAGACGACACACTGACCGGACAATTGGACATGTTGTGATTTCTTTGCAAACATTTTCAACTAAATGCTCTAAAGTCTGAATTAGTTTCGTCAACATTAGTTGAAAACTTTATTGGTTTTTGTTTCAATTGTATGTCTAGAGTGTTTTTTATTGTTTCTGTGCATATTTGATATATTTAAATTAATAGTGCTTTATAGGTCTCTTGACGATCGTAACACTTAAATAAAAGTGAAGTTATGTTGTTATGTTGATTATTTCATTGTTTTTTGTTTAAACTTATACAAATGTATTATTGCGAGATTGAAAATTTTCGGTTTCGCAAATAACAAGATTGAAGATATTGGAAGCTCTAATTACGGGTGCAACTCCTGCAATGGAAGAAATACGTGTACACTACCTAATACTTGTGTCTTGGTGTTGCCAGACAATATATAACTTAAAATTGAATATTCTTTATTCTCATGATCCTTAAGAAAGCTCACATGAAAGTTAAAAGACGGCTTCGTTGGCTACCTTGGTAGTAATCCTCCCTGCAAAGCGAGGGGCCCCGGGTTCGATTCCCAGCCAGATTTTGTCAAACATCCAAGACCCGAGTTTGTTCTCGGGTCTCGAATGTTTGTGATATATATCTGCGTGTGTCTATGCCACCTGCGACATAGGGAATCCTAGTGCCTCTGAACTACGTATGAGTTAGTTAACTATGTAATAGAATATTGGAAGTCACTTTTAACCTAGTTCTAATTCATATACATATATCGAAAAAAACTTTGTTTTTATAGAGGTAATTATGTAGTTTGGATCAGGCTACAATAATTTAGCATCATGGAGCTGATCTAATGATTGAGCCGTGAGTTGGATACTGGAACTCTTCAGTGGCTACAAGTAAAGCCTTCGAGTGTGGGCTCATATGATGCGTTTTGACTAGTCCAATACAATGGTGTCGGTGGGTGGGTTCCTAAGCAGATTTTTATGTTACTAAGAAATCACTACTTATATATCTTACCTGGCGGTGGATTGAGTATGTCTGGCTGGGCTTGTTTCGGTGGCTTCAAGGTATAAGCCACGACATACTGCCCATCACTGGCGTTGAGTTGCAGCTCTGATGATGGCTGCTTCGTTGGAGGTCTGGCCCTAAAGAACAATGCATTGCTTTAATTTTTTTGAAGTTTCAAGGAAATTTCTTGTGCCATGTGAATTCAAAAATAATGATTCCTGCATAAAGCAAAAATAATAAAGCAAAGATAATTATATGAGATGGATAAGTGTTAGAACATTTTGAGTGGAGTTACACATAAGGTGAACCTTACCATGCTACGAGTACCTAGTTATAAAGAAATAAATAGCTAAGTAATTAAGTAGATCACTTGCATTCACTTGTTACCTCTTTTTTCGTAGGAAGTATCCCGTGAAAAGTGCTGCGCAAAAGCATATTAATACTGTGAAGGCAATTGCCCAAAATGCTGTTTTCGATATTCCCGCCATGAGAGTATTGCTTCCATCTAAAACAAGTTTGATATTTTTCGTTAGTAAATAAAGATTATTAATATTTTTAAACCTGTTAAAGTCGACTTACTATGCTTGGATTAACTGCTATTGTATGCCTGGTCTGGCTTTTTATTATATATTATATCTTATTTTGGAGCATCATGAGAGCCCATCTATTTTAACTTGAGAGTTTAACTTGCGGCGGTAGCTAGTATAGGTACTTCAATAGCTAAGTTTTTTTTTTTATGTTATTAGGTAACGAGACGAGCTGGTCGTTTGCCTGATGGTAAGCATAACGCCGGCCCATAACGATTGCAGTGCCACCCAGAACTTTGAAACACAAAGGCCTGCGCGGCACTGCAGTGCGCTCGTTACCCTGAGACATTAGGTATTAAGTCTCATAAGCCCAGTAATTTCACTGGATACTCTGCTCATCAAACCGGAACACAGGAATGCTTGCACACTACTGCTTGGCGGCAGACTTCACGAGCAAAGCGGTGGTAACAACCCAGACGGACACTCGCAGAAGAGTTAGTCCTCCCACTAACAAATATAACACTAACAAGTTATATAATAGGTATATAATAATAATAATAATAATAATAATAAATCTTTATTGTTCATAATGTTGGCAACTAATGCTAAACTTAATTAAAAGTACACAATAGTCCCTAATACATTAATAGAGTGTGTCGAAGTCCGGACAAGAAGATTCTGTTTCCCGGACTTCGACTCCATCCTTTGGATTACAAATAGGAGGTATAACCCGTGCACCCAGCATGCTAACAGTCATGATAAATGAACTTATAAAATAAGGTACAAACAAAATAACTGTGTAACAGACGAAAGTTTAACAACATCAACAAGTTACTGAATAAATAGAAGGTGCACAGCTAAGATTATTAAATTTAAATTTTACGCGGTCGGCTAGTAGCAAACGTAAACCGGTTCCCGATGCTTGGATCATCTGTAAGCGTACAGTTCCTTTAAAACAAGCGTGTATCCTTCGATAAAAGGATTATTATTTAAGTTATCATTCAAAAATATTACTGTATTAAATCTATAAGAGTTGGTGTATTTATCTTTAACCTATTAAGTACCAAGGAGGAATACATTGTGAGGGGGGAGTGAATATACATTTCTAGTTACATGTATGAATTCTGCCTATTGAAACTGACTGCGCCTATTACAACCATGCATAGGTATTAGGTACTTATTGCTGTTGACGAAATCACACAAAGAGCGATATTGTGCTATGTTATTGATAAGCACAATGTTACATTTACATAGCTAAATTATTGGTGTTGCTTACTATATTCCTGGGCCGTTTAATTGCTCTCCATTGAGTCATTTCACTGTCTCTGTTTAACATTATGCGTTTGATACAGAAGGAAAGGGACATATAGTTATTAGCGTGTTTAGGTTGATAATGGTGTAGGCTTACGTAGACGTCACGTAACGTCACGTCACGTCAACGCCACACAGGAATTTGTGCGGCACTGCAATTATTATAGACTGGCGTTACGCTTAGCATCAGGCAAACGACCAGCTCTTGTCATTATCAAATAGTATAAAAACTTCACTACGTAACTTTAAATGCATTTTACGACCAGCTCTTGTCATTCTCAAATAGTATAAAAACTTCACTATGTAACTTTAAATGCATTTTTAAAACTAGGTAACTTTAGGCGTATCAGCACAAAATATACAATCATTAATTACGTTACTACTATGTAATTCAGTTAATTATTATTAATTGAATTAAGTCACTACGCTAATCACAGTCTGTGATCACGGTAATGTTTCTTGTGAGATTAGTTTCCATTATTTTCATACTAGCTTCTGCCCGCGGTTTTCACCCGCGTTCCCACAGGAACCGCGCATTTTTCCAGGATAAAAAGTAGCCTATGTTACTCTCCGGTCCATAAACTATATCTATGCCACGTCGATCCGTTGCTTCGTTACTGCGTGAAAGAAGGACAAATCAACAAACCAACAAACACACTTTCGCATTTATATTATTAGTATAGATTACTTTAGTCGTTTATCATCGTCCCATCTATTATTACTAACTAATTGTTAAAGACCAATCACCATCTCTAGTAATTTCGCAAATAGGATAGTTTGATACGTATCAAGCCTACCTAGATAGCATTGCTAGATACATAATAGCTGATAACAAAGCTATTTGAATTCAGGCCATATTATGTTTTAATTATAATATTCTGTACGTACCTAAATTCGAACAACAACTGACAGAATCAACAGAAATACTGAGTACTGTTATTTCACAATTAGGGGATTTTAACTTTAATAAACAGGTACGTAATAAGGGTTCTGTGCCTTGAATTACAAAAATATAACTCGAATAAAATATGTAGTAAACAAGTTGAATCCGCGATATTACCAGCTGTTTACCCTTTTCCACGAAAACAGCGTTTTTTTTTCTGGAATAAAAATTTCAGCCAATTGTATTTAGCGTAAATTAGTTCCAATTTTTTTTTATAATTGGATTACCTGTTCTTCTCTCAGGGTCTTGATATGTAAGAGCTTGGAGCATGATCCTATCCGACGCTCCTTTGTCGTTCCTTGAATGTACCGTCATTCTTAGAGCACTTGCGCTTGACCACAACACTGGAGCTGGCACGAGGAACAGTGCCACACCATCTTCAAATCAAATCAGACATATATTTGCAAGAATACACAATATTATACTTTTCAGATATACATACACGAACATAAACGCTTAGGTACACCGTGGACTGGAAAGTCTATAGACTTGTTTTAGTTTAGTTTAACATTCGTTACAGTCAGGGTATCTTCAAGTTGCGAGCAAGTAGAAACTTAAGAAAGGAAAAGGCTTCTAGGTAGGCTTGCTTCATCATATACCATATCATCACTTAATACCAGGATTGATAGCCAAAGCTATATTTGGCAAGACAACTCTGTTGTTTCATTTTGCTTGATTGTTTGATGCTTGTAATAAATCTTAATTATGTGACACTTACCAGTCTCATTAGCAGTAACATTGAATTTCACGACACCAGTAGACGAGTCTAGAGCTTCCAGCACCACCAACTGCGGCAGACCACCGTCGTAGCCAGTCACGCAGCGTACCACTAAGGCTTCGACAAAGTCTTCCCTTCTCGAGTCTTCTATCCAGTTGGAGCCGTTTCCCGACGATATGGTGCAGTTCCGTGGTGGAGACGGACGCGCTGATGTGGAAATAAACTTTGGGTAAAGATCTGAAAGTCTTTCTATTAAGCTAGGATTTTTTTCTAATCACGATGCGTTATCTTTTCACCATAAACTTACCAGATTTTTACTCACAATATGTTTGAAGGCAGTGAACATGCTAAAACTAGAATGAATGCTTCGCTCCTATAGTCTGCCACCAAGCATAAATATGCAAGTATTACTGTGTTTCAGTGTGATAGGCAAAGTAGTCAGTCCAATTACTGGGCTTATGAGACTAATCTAATGTGATAGGGTTAGGAGCACAATGCGATGCCGAGCAAGCATTTGTGTTCTGTCAAATTTCTGAGTGCCACTGACATTGTTACTGTCTGGCGGTTGGCTTACCATCAGGCAAACGACCTGCTTATCTCGTAATCCAATAGTATAAACAAAATGTGACTGGCTCTCAAATGCAGCTGCTGGAACAGGCATAAAAGGTGTTTGGTAACAGAATTTCAACTTGAGGTCGGTTTCTTAGTCAGGCGAGGTAATATACCTACAGCCAGCGAAATACCTATTATATTTCGGTGCCTACAGCGTACATCGAGCTAAGGAAGCAGAACGACGTTTTTTTTTCCAAAAAAGTCTGAAACTTATTAAATTAAATTAATTAAAATCATTTATTTCAGGTATTTAGCACCCATAGTTACAAAAATGTCAATGATACATTAATACATTATTAATTGAATAAATATTAAGAAAAAATAAGGAACAATATAATAAAATAATATATGAAATCAAAATACAATAATAATTAGCTTTATATAAATACATCAATTAAAATCAACAATCAGAATCAAAATAAAATAAAATTATTGTATCTACCACTGTAAGCTACTACGGTCACTGCAGTGGCGCATGTAAGGGCAGGCAGTCAATCCGCCCAGCAATCATCACCAGAACGGTGTTGGAGCTGTATGTAGTATGTTATTGTATGTAGTTAAATAATTGACGACTATAATTGTAGGCAACCCCGCTTCCCCTGAGCGACATCGCTTCAAACGTATTCTAATTACAATTGATTAATTATTCGTGTAGATATGTTTTCAGAGAAATTTCACAATAAACCAAACCCAACCTGATATAACTTTGCTTGGACTAACTTAATTACACCTACCTTAAGGTAACAGCCCTATTTATAAAACAAACAACGATCATGACTATTTGAAGGGTTCAAACAGAAATAGGGACGAATCCATCTCTATTCTTCAACAAAGACGAAGTTTGCAAGAAGTTAGCTACATCTTTAAAGTCCTCAGCAAATAAATTTGAAGTCCTCCAATTGATTTCTTAGTCCCTAAAAGATGGTTCAACAGGCTCTACAAATATTTGCTTTGCAAACTTGAAACCAATTGGCCCAGCCAATAGTAACTGAGAAAGATGAAGGAGTTTAACAATTAGAAACTTGGTTAAATGGATTAGAAATTGTGTAGGTAGATAAATTCTCTGCATATTGTAATCAAAAATAGTTTTCATAGATTAACTTTAAACAATAATTGAATGATCATAGAACAATAAATAATTTAAATATATTATGAGATATATTACGAGTACAATCGAAATATACGGACTTATTGGTTTTTTGTTATTTGTAATTAAGCGAAATAGCTTCTTGTCGCAAGGACATTAAAATTGTATCCATGGCATAAATTAATTGAGCGTCACATTACTAAGTTTATATTAGTAAAATATAAAGCAATCATAATAAAAAGAACTTATGCCAAACGTCTTTTTCTTTTGTATGTTTCTTTCTAGAATTTCCTTACAATGACCTTGGGCTTTCGATGCAGGAAAACATCGCATGGCTGGTGGTAGCCAGTAGGCCATTTCTAGTGCTCGCTTGGATAGTTACCACACCCTAGTTCAAAATCTGTCACCAAGCCATGCCAAGCTAAGCGGCGTGTTCAGGAAACTGTACTTGAAAACCAGTTTCATCTAGGTTTAATATGTTCAACATCTTCGACCACGTTGTCGCTTAAGACCAGACGAGGTCAAGCAGGCGAGATAGCGGTATATTTTACCCTTTATGAAAATAATTTAATATGTAGTTTAAAGATAGGTACTAAAAAACGCACTTCCACCTCATGGCTCCAACATCAGAACCTTGACACCAAGTGCAATCTATTGGTATCGACATAACGAATCATATTATTCAATGAGCCCAAACTCAGCGAAGGTTTTACTTGTAGGCACTGAAGATTTTCACTATCCACCCTTGCATTAGGTCAGCTCCATGATACCAAATTATTGCCACTGCGGATGCCGTGCCGCGGACGCGCAGGCCTTTATGTTTCAAATTTCTGAGTGGCACTGCGATTGTTATATGTGGACCGGCGTCGTGCTTACTATCAGGCAAACGACCAGCCCGTCTCTTTACCAAATAGTATCTACATAAAAAAACTAACATACATTCACTTACCGCAAGGTGAAATAGTGATCAAACGCAAACCTTACTTCATAAAAAAAATTATTGATATAATTACGTAATAAAGCCACAAAACAGTGAAAGCAGAAGGGATGCTTTATACTTGGTGTGCTAAGCAGTTACGTGTGCCTACGTCACCGGCACCAATGAGATATCAGACGGTTTCAAAAGAGTCTCACTATACAGTTGGTTAAGAATACTGAACATTATTAGTTTTGCCTTACCTGCTGGAACGATCTGGAAGACACAAGGCTGCGCCTGATTGCCCACCGAATTGGATCCTCGACAGGTCAGAGCACCGTAGTCTCTTTCACTGGCTGGCGTGTACCGCAGTTCGCTCACACTGCCGTTCACGGTTCCTGTGCCAAAACATATTAGTTAGAGTTGTAACGTTCTAAGAACTTACTAGCGACGCAGTAGACTATACCATGCATGAGATAGACGAAGTTGATGAACAATTAGTGGTTGGTTAGCTCAAAAATGAGGCAAGTGGAGATTGATTTGCTGAGCAAAGAGAGTCTCTAGTGTACCGTACTATTCACCAGAGGCTTAAAATAGGATTGTAGTAAGGAGTACAGTAAAGTCCGTGAAATTCATTAGCAAAGTACGCTTTAGGGCAACTCCATGACCAGCCTACCTCGCCACATCATCTAACCTTCACCCCGTCTACAATATTCCGCCAACTACAGCGTAACAGCGCTATCCATACAATAATAATAATTGCTGAACTACGTCATACGTGACATACGTCATTAAGGAGCAATACGGTCAACGGGCAATGAATCGTCGTTACTGTAACCAATACAATGTCCATTTTTTATGACCGTCCCTCAAAAGCAAAAAACGAATATTTTAAGGGTTTATATAGGATCACTTCGTTTTACATCCGCCTGTCTCTCTGTCTGTCAACCTGTCTGTTTTGTCTGTCAAGACCCTTTTTCTCAGGAACGCGTGGAGGTATCAAATTCAAATTAATGAAAATATTCGGGTCTGAAATCACTTGGAGCTGTGACAAAAACATAATTATATCAAAACTAAGTTTATCATTCTCACGTAAAATAGCAATAAAAAATCGGGTAGTGTAGGTGCATACCACAAATGGTGCAGAGGGTATTACAACGACTGGTGCGCGGCGCTGGAGTTATCTCTACACTAGGAAGGGCGGAAAGTTGTAATTTTGATTGGCTTCTCGTTACGTCTACAGACATACCGCATACCGCAGACTTACGCAAGCAAAGTTTAGCTGTAGTACTAAAGCACCCGCAGCACCCCAAAAATTCTCTATACAAGCAACATCTACACACTCAAGTTCACTCACACGATACAATCATGCAAATCCTACCCATCAAATCTCCCTGCTAAATACGAGCCAAATAAAACTGTGAGCGGGGATTGTCTTTCTAAGCCAAGAGATACCATTTACGTAAACAGCGCTTCGTTACACATTCAGGGCGTTGTCCGTAGACATGAGGTGCTGATTGAACCGTCTCGATTCGAACTCAAACGCTCCTCTATCGGATGAGGGTGTGATAGGTGCTTGGCTGGTAAGTGTATTGTGGTGTTCTGTATCAAGTTTGGTGCTAATGTCATTGGAGAGTGGACAAATTTAAGTACACTTTTGGATATTTAAAATGTGGCATGTCTTCTTTGTGTATAATAACTCCCCGTACAATAGACGACTATTGTACCCTATTTTTTTGTGAAAGTACGTGCATAAAACCTACACGTAATCATACGTAATCTACATGAGTTAAAGGTAAACACCTACAATTACTTATAGTAAAAAAAGCAGAAGTTAGTCGCCGTAGCCGAAATCATCAACACCTCTATCAACGTGATAATACGCGCTATAAACTATGGCTCTAATCTAAATAAATCTAATTGATTTAGCAGTGACCAATTGACCATGCAGTGATGTACTTTTTGGCTGAGATGATGAAAAAAAATCTCAATTAATACACTCAATTTGCTTTTAATTATCATAATTATTTGAACTTTGACCGAAATTCTCGTCCATCAAATCCACCCTGTATAATATATTATACGGGTTGGATTTTTGAATATTAATGAATAAAATTATTTAATTGCAAACCGTATCACATAGTTCAACCTGGAAGACTAGTAGATAAATGCTATTTAGCATTAAGTTATTCTATTTAGTACACTATTTGTACTAAATAAATAGTTTAGGTTACCTCACTAAGATCTTACCGTATCTAGCAGGAGAAACGTTGAAGCTTTCTCCGCTATTGTTGAACTGCCAGAGGAATGTGACGTCAGCAGGATCAGCGTGCACTGAACAGCGGACTCGCAGTGCTTCGTCTATTGCAGCGCCGACTACTTGAGGAGTCATCTCAGCGCATACTGGAGCAACTGTAAATTTTAAAAAAATATTAGCTTCAGCAATCGTTTTTTATACTATTGGGCAACGAGACGAGAATGTCCATGTCCAGGGCCTGATGGTTAGCATAACGCCCCATCTCATAACAATTGCAGTGCTGCTCATAACTTAGAAACACATAGGCCTGTGTGGCACTGCTCCGTTACATTGAAAAATTAGGCTCTAAATCTCAGCTTTACACTGACAAGTTTGCTCATCAAACTGGGACACAGTAACGCTTGCACATTATTTCTTGGTGGCAAACTACACGAGCAAAGCGGTGAATAGCGCTCCAACACTACACTAATCCAAAATAAAGCACTATTTCCGGTCCGGTTCATTTAGGCTCTTGTTAATAAACAGTGTTAAACGGTTGAATAGTTAAACTATGGTTTGTCTCTTTCAATTCAGTTTAAAATAATTGTCAAAGAACAAGAAAGACAAAACGAAGTTTAACTAAACCATCGTACATTGTTTATTAATAATACGAAGTCCAGTAGACTACAACTTACTTATTCTCTACAATATTTTCGGTGTGTAATAAAATGTAATAATGACCCGTAACTCGGATTCCCTATAACGAGATATAATATCACACAAAAACCACCCCTAAAAAATAGTTGAGCAGTGCAAAAATTACGGTCTGTTTACGAAAATCGAACCTACTCTTACATGCAGCTATTGTAGTACGAATAAAACCCACTGATTTGACCTTACCACGGGACCGTCAACACCCTGGGCTATTTGGAACATAATAAAAAAGTTTCTGTGTAGGTACTTCGATTTTTCAAGGCATAATTTACATCTAGACTCGCGACAGTGTGTTAGCTAAGTACGCAAACCAAAAGAGCGTCACACTGGACGAGTGTTATGATGTGACATTAAATTTACACAAAAATGTTACATTAAATTTTGGCAACAGAAAAGCTTACCGATAAAACAACATGATGTATATACAACAAAATATCAAGGCAGATACACAGCAATTTCGCATCCGCAACTTCGCCTATCGTTAGCCTGCATGTTAACGTTCGTTCGACCCGCTAAATTACAGGCATAAAATAACAATAAATTTAAAACTCCAAACAGCGAGTTTTCCTGTCGTAAAACGATAAACATAAATCATACGAACAATTATTTTGGCAGTGGCCGAATTATTTCGTCTTTCCCTCTCACGTTGGCAATTAAGTACGGGTTGGCCGGTCGCGGAAGGAAGCTATACGATGCGCCAATATACGTTTGCCTAATAAATCAAGCAACGGACACAGTTGTTGATTTACGTAGGCGTAGCTCCGACGGATAATGAAGGTTTACCTGCCCGTGTATTCACGTATAGCACTTCACAACTGTATTTCTCAGGAGACTCACTAATCGCTCGGAATCTGTCGTCTAATGGTGTTTAAAATGAATTTCATTATTCTAATCTGCTCCAAAATATTTATCCAAATCCATGCATATTTTTGTCTCCAATTAGCAACGAGGCCCCTTACCTACTCGATCGGAATTAATTCAACACAAATTGAGGAAATATTTCGTAATAATTTTCGAGTCCTTGTAAATATTTTGGATATTTAACTTTCGCAATTAGTAAAATTGGTTTGAATCTTTCGAAATGGAATTTGTTAATCGTTTTCATTAATTCGCTAACTAAATCGTAATGTCCAATTAATCATTTTGTAATTAGAATAGGTAAAACAAATCAAGTAAGTAGGTATATATAAGATACTGTACCATTAAAAATAATGAGAGGAATTGTCCCTTCAAAATCTAAAGAGTGCTTGGCCCGAGAACTGGAAATGTAATTAATATAATTTCAGATGATAATGAGAACTAAAAAGGAGATTCTTTCTGCGTAATAAATTCAATAAAGTTCTCGTGAAATAATGACAGTCTGCGAAGAGGCTCGTTTTATCCATTTTATTCTATTTGTTTTTGTAGCGGGGCAATAAATTATAGAGAGAACAACAGTGGTAACCGCTTATTATACGAGCGAGCAAATGTGTCTTTAGGATTTCGTCCGAAATTTATATTAACTAAAACAACGTTGCTACAGCTAGAGTAAGGTTGTGAAACAACAGATCGGTGTGTTCGCCAAATGGCGGTAATATTAGGCAATAATTTTGATGATTTAGAGCCGGTTGTGCCTCCGAGCCAATTACTATGCGGGCTGTCGGCCGCGGAAGGAAGTCGGCACGTCGATCCCTACCGCAGTCATTTGAATACTATTCGTAGACACATCGGTATTTATAGGGCAGTAATTCATACCACTCTCCCGGCAGTGGCGTATTTAAGTATTCAGCGCCCTGGGCCTGTAGCCTGCTGTTGCCAGCGCCCTGCCGATTCCGTACACCCACGACCTCAGTGTTAAACGGTGGTTTAGCTAAACTATGTTTTGTCTTTAATGTCTTTAAACAATTTTAAACTGAATTGAAAGAGACAAACCACATTTTAACTAAGTATTCGACCGTTTAACACTGTTTATTGATAAGAGCCCCACTGTTTATTAATAAGAGGATTAAGAGTTAGGTAGGGTTTTATAAATTCTTCTGCTTGCGCCGCCCCTTGCAGTCTGCCGCCCCGGGCCATGGCCCTTTTGGCCCTAGGGTAAATACGCCCCGGACTCCCGGTGACATTTTATGAGATGCCCGTGTGTCCGATGTGTATTACGGTGTATTAGGGTTATGCAAATGAACTGTCTAGGTGTACATGAATTTGATGTTCGCACTTCCCCTTTACCGTCGTGTACCCGAGCAAAATTAAAATGTATATAGGCTCGTTCGAGGGCTTAAAACTTAGGTCTGCCAGCTGAATTAATTCAGTAGGTGCCTCTACTGCGAATATGTTTTAGTAATTTTGGTTTTGTTTTGGTAATCCGATTTTCATTTTATACTGGGATATTTTGTGAATTTGGGTTACCTAATACGGGTTGGTGCTTGAAATTCGCACCAATTCGTTCAGGCGATTACAATTAGAGCTCAACTTTCTGGTTGAAATTATGTTATGTATTGAACACAGTTCACAATGTGAACTGATGCATGAGATCCCTTTGAAATAAGTACATAATATCTGAAATAGCCTAATGGAATCGTAAGACTACTAGCTAAGTCCGTAATAACCGTGGTTTGCATTTTTGTTTGCTACTTAAGTATGCTATTTTAAATTACAGTAAACAATCACTTTGTATAGCAAATGTGATTTGATTTGAGAGAAGTCTTTTGTAATACTTATTTACAAACTAGCTGCTGCCCGCGGTTTCACCTGCGCGGCAATATTGAATTTCAAGGGTTTTATTTTTTTGCGCGGAACCCTAACTCTTTTGCTAAAATAAAAGTAGCCTAAGTTACTTCTCATAACATCAGCTATCTGCCAGAGAAAGCCCGGAAAAATCGGTCCAGCCGTTGCGGAGATTACCCGGAACAAACAGACAGACAGACAAAAATTTTAAAAATGGTTGTTTTGTTATAATTACCGTATATACTTTCATATGCATTTAGTAAAAAGCTGTTATTTGGTATTACAAACAGACACTTCAATTTTATTTATTTGTATGTATAGATACATAGATATATATAATTATTAAAAATACAATTAATGTAAGTGTTAAGGTAAGTAATACACAGGTTGCTTATAATTACAAACTAATAATGTATAGGCTTTACTTACGTTCTTATTTCCGACTACAAGACGGAAATAATTGTTCTTTACGTCACTTCTACTCACAAAATATTACCAGCAAAGTGACATCCCTGTTGACGTCTCTTTTCATACATTATCCGCCTTTTACGAGTAAACGCTCGCTTTTTTTCCTCGTCCCTTACAATAAAAATAATGAGACTTGTCACTGAGCCTGTTAAATCGATTTAAATCGGTTCCTGACATGGTTCTAGTAAAGTGAAGACCTCTGTCTAAATAAGAGCCTATTTGTCTAACATGAAATAGGTCGCCTTTACAAAGTACCACCTTATTATATAACTATTTAATAGACTAGCGTCTGCTCGCGGCTTCGCACGCGGGGATCAGGATAAAATGTAGCCTATAGTACTCATGGATAATGTAGCTTTCTATTAATGAAAGAATTTTTAAATTCGGGCTGTTTCAGATATTAGCAGTAATGAAGAAGCAAAAAACCTCACAAACTTTACTGGTTTATAATATTAGTATAGACTAGCTGCTGCCCGCGGTTTCACCCGCGCGGAGTTTTTGGATTTCATGATTTCTATTTTTTTGGGCGGAACCCTAATTCTTTTTCTAAAATAAAAGTAGCCTAAGGTACTCCTTGTAACATCAGCTACCTATCTGCCAGTGAAAGTCCCGTCAAAATCGGTTTCGGAGATTACTCGAAACAAACAGACAGACAAACACACAGACAAAAATTTAATAAATGGTTAAAATTTAAAACAACCAAACACCAAACCACCTGTAAAAAGCTGTTATTTTAATATTACAAACAGACACTTCAATTTTATTTATTTGTTTAGATTAAAAGTAGTAGGTGCTCGAGAACAAACTTTAGCCAGTCGATTCCACTGTTTCTATATTTCAAGCACAATTTTAATTTCACTACTTGGTAGACATTTGATTGTACAGATGGTAGGACTAAATCTTCTGCACGTATCCGTCTAAGTGGGTGACCACCGCTCGGCTCGCGTGTTCAGCCGCCAAGCACTGATTTGGAATCATTTCTGGTTTGATGAGCAAAGTAGCCAGTAAAATTACTGGGCTGCGTAATACCTAATGTCTCAGCCTAACGAGCGCGCTTCAGTGCCACAGGCCTTTGTGTTCCAAAGTTTTGGGTGGCATTGCAATTTTTATGGGCTGGCCTTATGCTTACAACCAGGAAAATGACCCGCGCTCCTCTTTATCCATTTGTATTAAAAAGATATTAACGTAAATGTGCCGCTCTATACACAAGTTTTTGCAGGCGTATTTAACAATAAATGAGCTATTAGCTTCTACTTACATTGAACTCTCAAAGTGACGACTTCACTGGACGTCTCCCCTCTTGCATTAGCCGCTTTGCACGAATACGCTCCCACTTCTTTCCTGGTCACTTTTTGTAGGACCAGAGACTTTGTGCTCACGATAATGCCCGAAGTCATATTTTGTATCACTGGCCTGTCCTAAATTGAAAACATCGTTAGTTTATTTAGGTACAACTAACTCCTGCCCGCGGTTTTCACCCGCGTTCACAAAGGAACCGTCAAACAACTTGTCAACATTATAAAACTTTATTGACAGCTGTCAATGTCAATTTTATGTCACACTAAATTCTGCCCGCGGTTTTCACCCACATTCCCACAGGAACCGTGCATTTTCCAGGATAAAAAGTAGCCTATGTTACTCTCCGGTCCATAATCTATATCTATGCCAAAAATTCGTTGCTTCGTTACTGCGTGAACGAAGGACAAACCAACAACTCAACAAACACACTTTCGCATTTATAATATTAGTATGGATATGGATTTACCTCGGTAAGAACGTTTATATTTCAATTAGTAATTGAATTATGTCGAAATTTATAATATATCTGAATAAAATCTGCGTAGGTATTTGATAGGCGAAATAATATCTTAAGAATAAAATGTATCTAATATCTTTGCATATCTATCTTTTAATATTAAATTGAATGATATCTTTAGTTTTATACAAAAAGGATTGAGGTTTAATGAAAAACGACGACGTGCCCTACGATAAATCATGCTTAAAAAGATTTCAAAGTTATTAAATAAATGTGGACTTACAGACTTTAGAGTGAAAATTGTTATAAAATTAATTTAACTTTGATCCTTATACAGGCCAAATTTTTGAGATGGGCTTGAATGGCTTGCCTAAGAATATTTGAAATTAAAATATAATTGTGGTGATGGAGATAGGAAAAAGCGGCCTGTATTTATAAGGGATGCTGACACTATTTTTTATTATGTTAATCAAATCTATTCTCATGAGAATCAAAAGTCTATATCGAAAAAAACTGGAAAGCGAACGCTTAAAACGTCAAAAATGAGAGCCAAAGTCGAGCGTATCTACTGAGCGCTAAAACGCCCCATACAAATTGGGCTTAACGCGTCACGTCACATATTCAACGTGACCCGTATAATAAAGTTGTACTAAAGCATGCATATTCTTGATTTTGGCCGTGAAAAACTGCGTTTAAGTACATACTTGTCATATTTTTTTATTCATTGCAATTTAAAGAATCTGATAGTACCATTTTAAATTGGATGATAAAAAAAAATCACTGAATTCTGGAAACTTTTAGATTCAGTCCAGATCTTTGTGGAAATTATATATTTTTCTGAATTTCATTTTTATTGTGTTCACAGTTGTTATCACAGTATGTATTTTGTGTTTCATGCAACTTCCCAATTTCGCAGCAGGCCCATGTTAATGAAAAAACCAGAAGTTATCTTCAATTTGTATGGATCGCTATTAATAAAATATAATAAATTAATGACGTGATGTAAACACTGAAATTGCTAAAAATTTTAAATCAATTACATTGAAAGAAATGCTTTGTGTCTGTAATTTAATAAATTTGCTCTCACATTTTTAGGCATTCCTCAACAAAAGTTACAGCTTAAAATAATCTAAGAGAAAGCAGGACACAGTCATCAAAACACATCACAAAACTTCAACCTGTGTTTCACTAAACAACTAATTTAAGGTCTAAAACAAATATATAACCCTTAAAACCTCAGCATAACTTTAACCAAATTGCGTTAAAATTAAAAACTCAAGAATCAACTCAGCTCTTAAATAACCACAATTGCGTTAAGATTAAAAATCACCAACTCCAAAGTATTTAACAAGTTAATCCAACAAAGTTATTGCTATTCGGCTGAATAGGCCAAGAGCGAACTATAAATTTTACAACGGCAATCCCTTAAGGGTAAATTACAATATAAACTTTGGTTATTCGAAACTTACGTTATGGTACCAAGATATCCGATGTTCCCTGGGGTTGGCGCGTATATTGCATTCGAAGTACACGTCATCGCCTTCTTTGATGTCGTGGGGGTTCAAAGTGCTACCGAGAGTCAGCGACACTAGCGGACTGTCTGCAGGAAAATGTAGGTTTTATTAAAACGTAAAGTGTGATGTCCACTGCGAACTAAGCTTAGCATTACGAAAACATAGAGGCTTGGAAAAATGTTTGAATGGAAGTGATTGGTCACCAGAGTGGCGACCTTAATACCCGACTGTCAAAGGAAAGCAGAGTAATATTTCTCAGGCATAGGTATGTGTGTATGTATGTCTATTTCTTTGGCACAGTCTGTAGCCTAAACGTTTTGACGGATTTTAACACATGGGGGTCATTAGATTCCTTTTAATTGTGGGTGTGTAATGATTTTGCTTGCTTATGTAATTAAATGACGATAATTAATTTAGTATACTAGACAAGCCTTTAAGGTGAAACTTCACCCCTGTCCAGAACAATTGCAGTGCCACCCTAAGATTTCATAGTCAGACTCTTGCGCGGCACTGCATTGCGAGCAATAGTTATTATCAATCAGTTCAATGTTTAGGGCAAATCAACATTAATTTGCATTCTAGGTATTTTCTTCGACTACTATTAGTAAGTATTATAGGTAGAGTTGATTGGATATGTGATAAGGAAGTAGATATATTTTTACTGTCTTTAAATTTGAGGTGACTTTTTAAAATGAACGAAATAACTAGAAATTTCAAACTCAGATAAAAAGATGCATAATAAGCAACGAAAAATTACTAAAAGAATATTTGGATTATCCAAAGGCCTATAATGGATTGTTGATATTATCCAACTGTTTTTATAGCTAAGCATAGAAGCGGCATTGTTTTGTAATAGCTAGTTAATGTCCTTATCCTATTGAAAAAAATGTATGTGATAAATAAAGCTAAAAATGTCTGAGTTTCGCTCCCAGTGGTTATGGGGCATCATTCTGAGCAGACGCTATGATAAAGATAAACCCAATGTCATCGTTTAGCTCGTAACAGACTCCTGGCATCTCCTCTCTTTGGTTCTCTCTTTGGTTTTTACAGTTGGTTAAACACTGACATGATTTCATCGTTGACTGAGGGCATTTTATTTTATCATCAGTACGTTTTTTATAATTTCTCAGCCTTCTGTCATAGAGAGTATAAGCCAAAATCTATTACGCGCGGTCAATATGACTCGGTGGATGTAACATGAGATCGAATTTTGTGGTCCTTGAACGCGAGGCAGACGATGTTTTCTTTAACCGTTTCAGAGCGAGTGTGATAAATCCGCCTATATAATTTGATATAAGTCATTGTGGTGCGGGGCCGAGCCGACATATGACCTATGTTGCGTCGGATTGGAAGTTCTCGCTCAGCCACTACTGTTACTATTTTATTTTTTAATTTCAAAAAATTTACATTCATATTCTTTTGAATAAATAACGTTTAAAAAGCACAGTTTTTTCACACAGGTCCAACAATGTAGACAAACTTGACGGCGCATATAATATTGGACCAATGACATAGATAGAAATTCAAATTCGAATCATGTAATTGGTTTGCGATCGGATCACTATTGCTGTCATTGGTTGGGATCTGCCAAGTTTGTTTACATTATTAGACAAGTACAGAACATTTTGGCATATAAAAACACATGACGAATTTATGCTTACTAAAATTGATACTAACATACAATGTTCAGCTCCAGCTGGTCGAAAATATACGACGAGAGGTGAGGGTTGGTCGCCAAGCACTTCACAGTAGATCCATTATCTTCAGGAATTGGGCTGAAGACCAATGTGCTGACCGACCACGACTCGTTGGCGTGCCCTGACACCTATAAAATAGTAAGGATTTCACGACTGTTACACTGTTACACTTTGAATTAAATATGTGCTCTACACATTGGGCCATCGAACGAGGCAACTAGCGTAACAGCCACTGGTAGCCACAAAATACATGGAACAGAAGTGGCCCTCGGGCTTTTTTAACGGCCTAAGCATCCAAGCGCCCCTTCTGTTCTCTCTCTAAGTATTTTGTGCTGGCAGGGAGAAGCTAGCTTTTATATTTGGGTGTTCGGGAGGAGAGCTACAAACGCGGCCATTGCTTCAGCTGTTCACTCGGTCGCGGCCACTCGAAGATTCAGTTTATGCTGATTCCATATAAAATGTATGAAATATCTTATCCGCAGCTTATGGCCGCTTCGGTGGCCCAACGTGCAGCAGCAGGAAATCTGTCGCTATCAATATAATATACGGACAGCTACTTGGTCCAGATCCTATTCTAAGTTTAGTATGTCCAGTGTCCACTCACCATCCACCCTGTATTTAAATTCAGATGGCCATTCAGAATTAACCTATAAATAAAAAAAAACATGATGTTTGTGAACTTCCGTACACGGTGGATATAAAAATTGAAGCGTCTTCTATGGTGTTGCGTTAATCTTTTTTCTCATCATCTTTTACGCTCTCATTGCTGGGGTACCGGCCGTCTCTCGGAGAGAGTAACTTTATTATTGAATGACAAAAAATTAATGTGAAACTGCCATAAAAATTCCCCGGTATTAAGTTCTAATTAAACTTTTATTATGATTAATCTGTAGGTGTCTTTTTCAACTTGTAAGGTAAACCTTTACATTTATACCTATTCAAACGATTTTAGCTGACCTTTTCACAAGATTAACATCTGCGTCAGCTGCCAAATTTCAGAAGCCTAGACAGTCTCCAGAGGTCTCTAAATGTTTTTTTTTTTCTCTCTTCTAATCCAGTATAATCGAGGTAGAAAGAAGTCTTTAGGTTTCTTATATATGTAATAGAGAACTAAGTTATTATTATCTAACTTATTCCTACGCTAATATATCTATCTTTTTAGATATTCTTTTGAATGGTAAGCATGTCAATAGGAATGTTGACTCCATTTTTTTTATTATGTCAATTCCGTGTCGTTTTCCCATGAGAATCAAATGTATATATTGAAAAAGGTCATATGTTCTATGCGGGCCGTAAAGTTGTAACAAAAACATATATTTGGCTGACTTTGGCCGTGAAAAACTACGATTTTTTATTCATTGAAATGTAAAGAATCTGATAGTACCTACTATTTATACTCGTATTATTAGACGATAAAAATAATCGTAGAATTTGGAAATCTCTTAGATGCAGCTGTCTGTATATTTGTCGAAATTATACATTTTTGTGAATTTCATTTTTATTGTGTAAATGTGATGTTCTTAATATATGTATTTTGTGTTTCGTGCAACATCGCTACTGTAAGCCTTATTGCAAGTGGGTAAGAGATTCTATTTTAATAATATAAAATTATGCATTGCAAACGTAGAAAGTGCCACATTAGGTATTTGATAACTTTCAACTACAGAACGAAGTTATATGTTCCTTAACCAAACATTCAAGTACTTTTTAAGTGTCGCACGTTCTACCTCGGAATTGGCAGGCGTCCTAACTGAGCCATCATCACTTCAAATGAAGCAGGTTTAATCCCAGATAATAACCAATTAGTAACTAGTCCATCCAACGTTCGAGCTACGAATGCGACAATCGATTTGAAAGCTGTGCGGCGCGTGTTTCGGTTTACAATGAAAGTTAATTGAGAGGTTACCTGCGGCGTTAGGCTATTGAAATTAGAACGAACGCAGCTTAATTAAGCCACGGGATTTAAACTATGGGGTATATACGCTTCGGAATTACATTCTGCCACAGAATCTATTAGAAAAGGCGATTGGAAGGTGTGAAAGAATTCATTACCACTTCAATATTGCATTCTCTCTATCCAGATATCTGGATAAGTAATCTATCCAAGCAAGATTAATTGATTAGTCTTAAAATTAGTCTTAAAATATTACAATAACTTAACATTTGTAGTAATATTTTTTATACTATTTAATATTTGTTATATTTTATACTTTTGGTATCGAGACGAGCTAATCGTTTGCCTGATGGTAAGCATAACGCCGGCCCATAACAAATGTGGTGCCACTCAGAACTTTGAAACACAAAGACATGCGCGGTACTGCAGTGCGCTCGTTACCCTGAGACATTAAAGGTATTATGTCTCATAAGCCTAATAATTTCACTAGTACTCTGCTCATCAAACACAGTACTGTTTGCATATTACTACTTGGTGGCAAAATTCACGAGCAAAGTGGTACCAACCCAGACGGACACTCGCAGAAGAGGTAGTCCTACAACCTAGTGAATACAATATGTATTTATATTTTATTACTTATTGCTTGCTATTTATTTTACAACTAAGCGTTTGTTTATCAATTTCTTTACAAATCTATTTATGGTAACTCGTGAAAATATTGAAAGGATTACAACTAATTTTGACGCAGGTTTCAGTTTACAATGGATGTTACCTAATTGAGGGTTACCTTCATCCTTTGGCTATTATTATTCGAACGGACGTGGTTTAATTATGCTATGGGATTTAAGCTCCAAGGTAACGGTCGATTTCGAAGGATAGGTCTTTCAATAAAGAGATCATGAAAGATAAAGGAAAGTGCAAACAAATTATGATTCATCAACAATTTTATGCTTAAGGTGGAAGGTAAAGTTAAAGTAGAGTTATTTTTAGTAATGTAACGTAGGTTTGTTATTTTTTTAGGTGAAATTCTCCCTGTTGATGGGAAAATGTTGGGGTAAATTATGTAATTTCAAGGCCTACTTGCTGAATTTTATCCTAACTACAGTTTAATTATCGTAGAAGTGACTCTACATCGACGTTCAAGAGTCTAGATCATAATAGCCTTAACTAGCTTCTTAGGGTCTGTGTCCAAAAATCCACGCACTCTTTTATGGTGTCACTGAATAAAGGACTGCATAATTATTTCCTTTAAGTATACAATTCGATGCAGACATTAATGACGCTTAAGCATCTTCTCCAATGTTGAGCGTAAAGTCTGCGTTGAATTTTATAATCAAAGGCAATACAGGCAGTCCTTTATTAGGTGACATCAAAGAAGTGAGCAGGGATTTTTCCTGACTCTAACCGGCAGACTTTCTTGTTTTCTGATAACTACACTACAGCCTAGTTCTCTTCAAGGCTAGAGTAAATAGATAATTTTTAATTCCAAATGCTACTCATCGCTGATCTGCGGTCACATTTTCGGTTACCATCAAGCGAGTTGGTGGTCAAACGTAATATCTAACTAATAACATAAAGGAAATACTTACCATCCTCTTGTCAAAAAGTACATCATTCTTGTACCAAGTGATGAGTGCTGGTGGCCTGCTGCCCTCAGCCAGGCACCTTAGCGTTGCTGACTGTCCGGCTATGAGCTGCTGTGGTCGATTCACAAGTGACACGGAGAGTGGCGCCACTATGGTGGTGAAACGTAATAAACATATGTTTGATTGTAAATTTGGGAGTTTTCAAGACGAGAATGAATAGGTTATTTCTTACCACCTAATAGTTAGAAATAGAAATATATGTGAGAAGTATTTGTTTTTTTATGCTGTTTGGTACGAGGCGAGCTGGTCGTTTGCCTGATGCTAAGCATAACGCTGGCTCCTAACAATTGCAGTGCGACCGTGAACTTTGAAAGGCCTGCGCTGCACTGCAGTGCGCTCGTTACCCTGAGACATGAGGTATTAAGTCTCATAATCCCAGTGATTTCACTAGCTACTTTGCTCATCAAACCGGAACACAGTAATGTTTGCACATTACTGCTTGGTGGCAGACTTCACGAGCAAAGCGATGGTAGGTACCCGCCCAGACGGACACTCGCAGAAAAGTTAGTTCTACCATCTTATAGAAATATATGTTAGAAATAAAAATACTTACGTAAACTAATTAATTCGTCTTCATAACAAATATTTATTTATCACTGCCCGCGGTTTTTACTCACGTTCTTCAACCGTGCATTTTTCCAGGATAAAAAGTAGCCTATGTTTCTCTCCGGTCCCTAAACTATATTTATGCCAAAAATCGCGTCGATCTGTTACTCCGTTACTGCGTGAAAGAAGGACAAATTCACAAACCAACAAACACACTTTCGCATTTATAATATAAGTAGGATTATTATATATGGTAATTATAATATAAGCAGAAAAGGTCGAATTTAACTTCATAAATAATACTTGTATACAGACAAGTTTGAGCAACTTACGAGCCACATAGGAAGTAACGTATGTAACGTAAGCCCAAAACCACACAAGCAAACTTTCTGAGAAAACTTTTCAATACAGAACAAGCCCACAGCTTAAATATTCAGCTTAAATATTAAAAGCAAGTTTAGAAAAATGACTTTTTAACACTGCTCGTTAATTTTGACTGTGTGAAAATTGTTAAAATTTCGCAATTTCCAGCTGGATGACAACGTTTTATTCTCTTGAAAATGTGATTTGTTTTATAAAAGGCTTGTTGGAGTACCTATCTATTTAAGTTGCCGCTTAATTGGACTACTATCTTTTTTATAGTCAGAAAATTCATTTATATTAGAGTCGAGCGTAAAAAGGATTACTAAAATCTTTTCAAGTGGGGAATTCCATCCATTCTGTCTGCGAGTATATTTTAATTTTCACAGAATTTTGTTTTTTATGTTGAGGTTAACGCTTATACTTTTAATTAAATGATAACAACGGGTCTAGTTGAATTTATATACCTATATACTGGTAACGAGTTATTTTTTGCTCTGGTTTTCCAATTGTTTCAAATGTAATGTTATTTTAATGTTTAATTAAAAATTGAAATTTTAATAATATGTTCATTAAGTTTAATGAGTTTTTGCTAGGTCGAGCGAAGTATAATATCATGTTATGTTATAATAATGTACTCATGGTTTAGGACGTGATTTTTAATTGATAATGATGGCTCCGTAGCTTGGCTGATTGTTACCATATACCTGCAAAGCGAGGGCCCTGGGCTCGCGCCCCGGCTGGAGCAGATTTTGTATGGTAAGCTTAAATTTTGTTCCCGGGTGTTGGGTGTTTGTGTTATGTATCTGTGCGTGTCCATGCCACCTGCGACAAAGGGAATCCTAGTGCAGGGATATAAATCTAAACGTTTATGTCATGTCTTATATTGTTTTAATAATAAATAAAATATTAAACAACTTACAGTTTAACTCAAGCCTGATAGTCTTCTCCAAAGGTGGAACCAAGTTTGTGTTAGAAGCTTTACACTTGAATGTAGAGTTGAGGTCTTCTCTCTTAACGTGTGGGACCATCATTCGGTTCTCCGTGATATGGTCGTCAGTCTTGCCTCGCACGTATGGAAGCAGTACCGTGTCGTCGACCCACCAGTTCACTTCTGGGTCTGGTTTCCCTGTTAGAAACGTTTTATATTTTGAGATACGACAGCGCGACACACAACGGCAAATGGTTCTAAGTTATATTTTTTTTTTTTTTATGTTATTTGGTAACGAGACGAGCTGGTCGTTTCCCTGATGGTAAGCATAACGCCGGCCCATAACAATTGCAGTGCCACCCAGAACTTTGAAACACAAAGGCCTGCGCGGCACTGCAGTACGCTCGTTACCCTGAGACATTAGGTATTAAGTCTCATAAGCCCTGTAATTTCACTGGATACTCTGCTCATCAAACCGGAACACAGTAATGCGTGCACACTACTGCTTGGTGGCAGACTTCAAGAGCAAAGCGGTGGTAACAACCCAGACGGACACTCGCAGAAGAGTTAGTCCTCCCACTAACATATATATATATATTTATACTTTTTGATAACGAGACGAGCTGGTCGTTTGCCTGATTTCAGTGCCACTCAGAACATTGAAACACAAAGACCTACACGGCACAAGCCCAATCATTTCACTGGCTACTTTAATCAACAAACCAGAACATGTAATGCTTGCACATTACTGCTTGGCGGCAGACTGCACGAGCAAAGCGGTGGTACCCACCCAGATGCACTCGCAGAAGAATAAGTCCTACCACCTAGGTAGTAGTCATCTGTTATATGAATGCATGCAATTTTTATAACTTAATCATATCTCCATGACGGCACGGTAGCTAAGTTGGTAGTAACCCTGCCTGCAAAGCAAGGGGTCCCGGGTTCGATTCCCGGCCGGGGCAGATTTTGTGTAGGCACAAAGTTTCTTGTCGGGTCTTTGTGTTTGTGATGTGTATTTGTGTCTGTCCATGCCACCTGCGACACAGGGAATCCTAGTGCGGGGGTAAGATTGTAATCGTTTATTTATTATTTATTTATTTCTAAACTTTACAAATTGGTCGCACCGCGATAGAGTCGGATTAGATATCAAAAAGTGATTTTAGAGTGTTTTAATATTGTATACTGAGTTCATACGCTGTCCTGTATGTGACAGTAAAGGTAGACGTTGAAAGTGGTACTTTTAGGTATAATATTAGAGAGCGTCTAGGATGTGTAAAGTTAGCAAGACTTGCGGGTTTGCCAAGTTTCATAGTTTCTCGTATAATGTATAACTAGAATATGCGAGTTTTAAAGACGGGAGTGAATAAGGTAAACGAGGGACATCTATTTATAGACCACACGTAACTTGTCATTAGGTTAGAGCAAGGTCAAAAACTATTTTGTACAAAACATGTCATGTGAAAAAACTATGAGGAAGAAATACCTTAAAATATTGAATAATAGGTCCACTAGGTGGACAAAACCGCGGGGAACCGTTGGATGCAAGAGGCGAGTAGCCGATCCAAGTGGCGTTCTATGGGGGAGGTTTCACCTGTTTGCAGAGTGTGAGTTTTACAGTTAAAATCCATTTACGAGAAGTCCGCGTTTATCATGTAAATTCCATACTAAACGTATACCTGATGTAGGTTCTTAAACGCGCCACTAGAAGCGCTATACATTATTTCATACAAAATCTGTGCAAACACTTTAGAACGCGTCAACTCGTTGCAAAATTCACACTCTGATCTCGAGGTCGATTTACCTACAGAACACGCAATGCCTAGAATAGGATCGAGGAAATTAAATCCATTTAGAGTCAAATCACACATCGTAGGCCTATTTAGGTAGTTTCCTTCACGCACATAATTAAGTCCATACGTGGCTGATAACAGGGTCGCTGCCTAAACCTCCTGTCCACCCCGCCGCGTCATCACAATTGGCGGTCCGGAGATAATCCCTCCTGGCCCAACGCCAGCCGCCATACTGCGGACTTTTCAATGAACCCATTCAGATGGAATATCTCTTCCAATGTTTCCATAAAAGAAATCAGGCGATAGAAAAATTTAACTCGATGCGACTGTTTGAATTTTATTTTTAGCACAAGTTCGACGTTTCTTTTAATTGAGGACGTTTGAAAGTAGTTATTTTGGTATTCGTTAGAGATTGCTTCAAAGTGGTGAATTGGACGCGGCGGGGTGTTATTGTTTCCATAAATACAGTGCCTATACAGAAAAAATAACTTGACTTGAATCGAGGTCAATATTATCCTACCGATTCATAATTTTCTTTAGTCATTGTATTTGGCAGCGCTGCACTGTGGAGATAATCCACTCGAGCTTCGCGCCTGGCGCTACTGCGGACTTTTCAACGAACCCATTCGGATTGAATATCTGTCCCAACGTTTTCATAAAATTAATCAAATAGAGGAAAAAGGTCACTGAATGGCATTTAGCTTTAAAACACAAATATATATTAATTAATTATATATTATTTAAACACAATATATTTGAACCCCAAAATAATAACTGTAAGCGAGATACTAGGTTCGTCTCACTCAACGACGTTACATAACATCTTCTATTCATATCGTTTCAAAATCTTGATTTTTATATTTTCGTATTTATATTTTTTTAATACCACAAAATGCATTTCACTTGATAGTTTCTTGACAGTTTCCCTATCATTTATCTTCAGAGAGTGAAGCTATGCTAAGTAACAAAAAATTAAATAGCTCAAATGAATGTTTTGTTCCAATATGACTAATATTTGTGCGTCAAATAAATGATTTTTCTTTCTTGCTTTCCTTCTTTCTTCTTTTTCTTTAACTTTTTCTCATTGCCCGTTCTATAAATAGACTAAATAGACTTCGACGATGGTTCTTAGATACATGTTATGGCATAAACTCGCCAGGGGGCGCTGTAAATAATGTGTTTGTTATGTTCTTGATCGCTCAGTAACACTTCAAACTTAAACCCAAACATTCACGATATGTGGAATAGCCGCAGTAAGCCGTAAATATAGCTTGTACTATAGTACCTACCTCCTTACTGCAACGGTTTTCGTTGCGGCCTGTCGAAATGACCTTTTTTGCAACATCCTTCTAATCGATAACCTTAGCCTTTATCGGCTGCGGCATCTTTTTTCTGTTACTGATCACTCGTTTGTCGTCCTCACATGGCTAAGAAAACGTAGAAAGCAAGAAACCGGTGACGATCTACCAGTGCCTATATAGGAACCGGTCCGCGCTGGTAGTCAACGCAGGTAATTAGTACCGAGTTTATATATAGTTTGTGCCGAACTAGCGGCGCAAGTACGAAAGTCGGTTCGATAAATTTGTCGAATCAAAAAACCCGATAAATTTATCGAATGTTGCGAGTACCGTAAAGTACTCGTAAAGTAGTCTGATCGTAAAGTATTGTAGTAGCTCTATATTCTCTTTGGATACGACCTAGCTATTCGATAACTTTTGTCGATTGTATCGAGGTTCGATAAATTATATAAAAAGTCAATAAAACCCACTTTATCGAATTTTATCGATGAATAGATCCGTACTTGCGCCGTAAAACTGATAAGCGTCGAACATGGCCGACAAGTCTGCTCCGATCAGCGTTGGTAGACCGCAATTTGTTACTTCATTTGCGCTGGTAGACGGCGCTGGTAACCTGTTTTCTACGTAAATACGCCCCAACATTAGTATTAATTGTATATAACAGTAAATTCTCGACGACTCTAATCTGGTCCATTCTACCTGTTTTCGGCATGCTCTTTCCATGTGGTGATCTATCCCACATCCCTTTATGTGCATTTTTAGGACGTCTTGATGATCTCGTGAAACTGGATACCGCTCAGTTCCTTACATTTCTAAAATTCTGAGAAACCTTTACGGCGGAAAGATATTTTATTACGTCTCCGAGTGGGTGTCATATGAGAGAATGCAGACGTTGTTTTGATGGGCGCTAATGGAAGTAGAAAAACTCCTCGACTTCCAACTTAACTTTATTTGATACTAGCTTCTGCTTGCGGTTTTCACCCGCGTTCCCAGAGAGTCTATGCATTTTTCCGGGATAAAAAAAGTAGCCTATGTTACTCTCCGGTCTATAAACTATATCTATGCCAAAAATCACGTTGATCTGTTGCTTTGTCTCTGCGTGAAAGAAGAACAAACTAACAAACGTACAAACACACTTTCGCATTTGTAATATTAGTAGGGATAAGTAGGATAAGTAGGAAGTAGGATATTAGTAGGATAATATATAAGTATACAATAATATATAAGTATAATAAGTACGGAAAATATGGATATAGGACATACACTATCAAGGAGAAGCACAAGAACATTGAGAAGTGGAAGTGTAGTGAAGCTAAGTCCCTAAAAACTAAACTGATCTAATTAGGAATCAATCTCACTGGAGAGGTAGAAACATTAAAATATAGCAACCATCTATGCTCACAGATCATCACAAAAATAGTTTATGCATACTATAATTTAATATTTAATTACTATATCTTTTTATTATTACGTGTACTCACCTCCTCTAACTTCGCAGACCATGACCAGAGCAGCATTTTCTTCTAAAGGCCCCACCACACCTAGCACGTCAGCTCCAGAGTAGTCATAAATAAGCATTTGATGGGGAGGCACTGAAACAAGAATATTCTGCAAAATAACTTCACATTTTACGCTCCTTTTATAAACGACTTGGCAAACCACCCATTTTATATGCCTATTATTTTTCACCTTATGACTGCTTTAAAATTTTTAAGATGGCTCTGGTGGGGCTCTAAATGAAAGCACTTTAAGAATATTCACTTAAGTTACGCTAGCGATACGCAGGCAGACTGTGGTGGTGAGAGGTGAGGAATCCGATCCTCATAGTAATTTAACGTTTATATCAATACGTTTTATCGTTGGTTTTTTATTCATGCTAGGGCCACACTCATATTAATACTTAGCTCCTATTGCCACAAAGATTGAGATTAAAAAATATATACTAAAAAATGCACTAGATTGGGTAGCTATAATACACCTGCGTTTAGTGTCTAACGTCAATGAATTGCACGTTTTTGATGATCATTTTCGACATGGAGATTGGAACTGCCACACTGTATTATACAGAACAGAAAACTCCGGTGTATCCCGTAGGTATGGTTAATATCCTAAATCTCGATGAGCTAAAAAACGCTACCCAAACTATCGCTATGTAAAACTAGTATGCTAAGTTGTGGGTATACCTACGGTCATTGCCTATTGACGCTACAATTAACGAAATTAAACCTTATTGTGGCCCCAGCATTACTCACAAACGTATTGAAAACCGTTATTTGAAAGATTCCTAATCGTGCCATATTTTTACTCCAACTTGACTACTTACTAAAAGGTAAAACGCTCATGGCACAAAATAATATTTTATCTTCAAAAAGATACCTAGTAAATAAAACCGTTTGAACCTCGTCCAATTAACTTAACGCGAATAAAGATTATGAATATGAACGCTAGAAGACGCCCCAATCGTGAGATATTACATTATGGGTATCATTTGATTATTATTTGACGCCATTAATGCGCACCCCCGAACTCAATGGTAATTGGATATTTTATGGTGTTATGAATACGGCTCATTGCGTAAGTAAGTGGGTTCTTTGTGCGAACAGTCCCTTTACTAACAAAAGGCTCCTTGCAAATTACCTCTCGGCGAGAACAGACTAATGGATTCCAATGGAGCTGCATATATGCGATGTAGGCTTACTTTTAACTGCTTTGTTCTGCGCAAAAGAAATTTACTTCCCTCATCTCCTTTAACTGCGTCTTTCATCGCCTTGAATAGGGTAATTTCTTTGAAAAGCTCAAGGGTAGTTTTCTCAACGTTTTTCATTTATATTTATATTTTCTGCAACGGAATAGTTTCTCCGTGACAACGCAAGCCTATTAGTGCAATCTGCCAATTACTTACGCCGAGCAATTGTTAAAGTGGAGTAACGAATAAAATCAATTTGCCGTCGTATTTTGTACAGCTTATGAAAATTAACTTAAATGCCCTCGAAAAACAACATATATACGTCATCGAGGTGTTGA
Organism: Crocallis elinguaria; assembly: GCA_907269065.1. Lineage (NCBI taxonomy): Eukaryota > Metazoa > Arthropoda > Insecta > Lepidoptera > Geometridae > Crocallis > Crocallis elinguaria. The sequence goes on along the minus strand of OU026065.1, from coordinate 7,227,222 downwards.
GTGGATCGCGGAAGCAAATATATTTTCTTTTCGCGATTCAACTGAAAGTTTTATTGCTATTAATGGTGATAATATTTACCAGAAGCCTAAGGATAACTTTCAGACAGTTTGATCTATTCAAATCTAATTTGCTTTTAAATTTAACCTGTCTCCTGCAGATTTTATCTGTGTCACCGCGTTGGCGGGAGCGGTTTTTAACTGCAGGCAGCTGAGCTTTGCGGCAATCCAGAGTCGACAGTTCATAATTAAAATGTCTGCGCGATGTCATCGCTGTGCGCGGCGCCCTGTGTTCCCGCGAATTCTCGTAATGACTAAATTGATTCAATGTCGTCTTCGCCGCCTCATAAAATTTCCATTAAAACTTGCTTCTTTTGTTTTCATGGAAATTCAAAATTTTGCTACTACGGTATTAGTATAAAAATTCAGCTCTGCTATTATGGAAGTTAGTGCGTAGACATAAGAGTTACTTTAGTTAATTTAAATTTTGTTGCTGTTGCTAGAAATTTTAAATTTATGTGTTTGGCAACTGTCGTAAGTGTTACTCATATGCCAGAATGAATAATTCATTAGGACGGCTTAAATTATAATGTTTGCCGCGGTTTAAACATAAAATTCCCATATGAAGAATATTAAACAATAATATAACCTAAGCCTTGACGGTTTTCCGTATGTTTAGAAGATATTACACGGTTCACTTTTGATGAAGCAACCAACTTGAACCATGATTACATACCAATGAATCATTCAATGTCATTGTCCAATCGCATTCGCTTGCATTTTAGCTTCTTTCAATCAAAGTAACTCGATTTGGTTGAACCTTATAATATTCGCTTAGCTAATTGGATTTAAGTATAAATGCAAAAAAATGAGATAGGCTAATTTAAAAAAATGTGAGATTGGCTAGGTGCTCACCTATAACCGTCAATCGAATTTGAAAATTCCTTGTAGGAGAGTTCTTGAAGTCCACCCTGCACCTATAGACACCTTCGTCGTCGAGTTGTACGGAGCTAAGTGTCAAAGCCGCTGGTCGAGTGATGGTCGCAAAGTAGGCTCTAGGACCAAAAGCACTGGGATCCGACCACTGCAAGGCACTGTTGAAAGAGCGGCCGCGGACGTCGAAACTAGGAATAAAAAATATTAAATTAATCAAGCGTACTTTTTTATTACAAGCTTTGACTATTGCAATGTGTGTATGTATCATATATTGTACTAGCTGCTGCCCGCGGTTTCACTCGCGTGGAGATATTGGATTTCGTAGTTTTTATTTTTTTGCGCGGAACTATTTCTTTTTCTAAAATAAAATTAGCTTAAGTTACTCCTTATAACATCAGCTATCTGCCAGTGGAAGTCCCGTCAAAATCGGCCCAGCCGTTTCGGAGATTACCCGGAACAAACAGACAGACAGACATAAATTTTAAAAATGGTTGTATTTTTTATTTGTTTATTTTTAGGTACCGTATAGTGCATACGGTACCTATGCATTTGGTAAAAAGCTTTTATTTTGATATTACAAACGGACACTTCAATTTTATTTATTTGTATCTAGATATGTTTGCTTGTTTAGGTCAGATCTTGAAAGCTAAATTTCACCCACTTCCCAGTGTTCGAATGATTCGAAATTTTACACACATATGTAAATCGGATGACAAGGCATTATAATGATGTCACAGAGCTGATGATGGAGCCGGAAGGCAGCAATAGGACCTCTGTAACGAAACGACGTAACCCCTTGGAGTTTGTGCTAGTTTGATTTGTCTTTACAAGTATAACTCTGATCCTAGATGATGTCAGGGTCCTGATGATGGAGCCGGAAGGTGGCCAAAAGTTTACAGTACCAATTAAGAACGTATTTTATAAAAGCTTGTCTGGAAATATGTATTTTTCCACTCAAAAGCTTTTCAAGCTAGCGCTGCTTAGTTATCTGTTATGTATTTATAGATGATTAATATTGTATGGAACCGTAACAGTTTCATAATTTTGTCAATGGATATCAACGTCTCTATGTCGAGATTCCTATAATAGCGTTAAAATTACTAGTCACTGCCTGCATTTTCTCCCGCGTGGCGATTTCTACAGGAACTGCGCATTTTTCCGGAATAAATGTAGCCTTTGTTACTCTCCGGTATTTAAACAAATCACGTCGACCGTGCTTCGTTGTTGCGTGAATGAAGGACAAAGCAACAAACCAACACACTTTCGAATTTATAACAGGCTAGCTTCTGCCAGCGTGCAGCGGTTTTCACCCGCGTTCTCACAGGAACCATGCATTTTCCGGGATAAAAAGTAGCCTAAGTTACTCTCCGTTCCATAAACTATTTCTATGCCAAAAGTCACGTCAATCTGTTGCTCCGTTATTGCGTGAAAGCAGGACAAACAAAAAAATCAACAAATCAACAAACACACTTTTGCATTTATAATATTAGTAGGATAGGATAGTAGGATTATAAGCTTTAAATATTATTAAATAATGCACAGAGAGGGTCCACGCTTTCATAAAATAATCCACATAAAATGTGTTAAGTATAAAACAATGTGTTAGTCAACTTGAATACAAGTACAAATTGCTCAATGCTCATAGCATCATAAAAGACACCTGTGAGCAAAATAAAGTCAAAACGGGGCATAAAACTTTAACGTTGGAAGTGTTCAAACAATTAAAATGTCTTCTATCTCTCTCGTGGCCTAAATTTAGCTGCAACTTAGACACAAAGAAAGTATCATACTTGAACTTTATTAAAGATTGTGTAAAATGAAGACACCAGAGTAATATTTTTGCAAAAATCTGTCAAATTCTAGAATAAAGGAGCGAGCCAACCCGGTTGAAGTTTTTCAATTTCCGGAGACGGCTACAGTTCTCAATCTAGAGACCTCCTTCTAAATTATACAGCAAGACGCTTTAAGAGAGATGATTTGATTGTACACCCTGCTGTTCTCAGGTAAATTTAACAATTTAAGCACGCTTTTTATGACGGTATTATCTCCGCAAAGCGTTCGTTCCGCCCCCTTTATTGCCTTCGTGATACTTATAATTGCAATTTCACGTAATCGTTTGCCTTAGTAAACAGATACCAGTTGCTACGAGTCAAGGTGAGGGTTTAGCAGAGAAATTAAAATTAGGAAAGTGTTACTGAGGCTAATATTTATCTGTTGGGGGTTCTTTGCAAAAAGAATACTAGATTATAATCCCAACTAATATTATAAATGCGAAAGTGTGTTTGTTGGTTTGTCCTTCTTTCACGCAGTAACGGACCAACGGATTGACGTGATTTTTGGCATAGTTATAGTTTATGGACCGGAAAATAACATGGAATACTTTTTATCCCGGAAAATGCACGGTTCCTGTGGGAACGTGGGTGAAAACCGCGGGCAGAAGCTAGTGTTTCTATATACTTGTATTTTTTTATATTCGTTGATAATCATAATCGTATCTAGAATAAATAAAGATATTCATAACTATTGATATTCAATGGTTTAGATTGTTTTAAGAATTCGTTAATAAATAAAATCTGAAACCATCTGTTCTCAGCCACCAGTCAGTCAATGCTGTCCTTGTCATTTTTTTCACCACTTAAAATCCAGTTCGTCGTTCATTTTTGTTTGCATCTAATCTAATGTAATGATGACCGCGTCGCATGATAGATAACTCCATACATTTTTGACGTACTCTCTCATTTGGTGCACAGCGGCTTTTGTGAGCACCCAAGTGCAAAATTAAAATAATTTCAGACCTCATAAAATTGAAACATCTCCGCTACCATTTTCGTTGAAGTATTAACCGAAAAGCCCGATATTAGCTTCGACGGACACCCACAAATCTCATGTGATTTCCTTAACGATCTCGCGACGTCTTGAGCGTTACCTTGCGTAGGTGTGTTCTAAAGCTAATTGGATCAGTTGTGCTCGGCTTCCGTTCATCCGTTTAAGGTACGGCATGGTTCATTAGACCCGTCTTTACTTCTGTTAATTAAATACGCATTCACAAAGTTTTTTAAATCGAGTTGAGAGTTGGCTAAAACTGACGGTGGAGTTTTGATTTGCGCACTTTTAATTCTCACGTGTAACTTTGCCAAGTTTGTTTGCCCTGCCTGAAGAGATGAGGAAAACATTGCCAGTTAATTAACTACAAATGTAGCTAACTGCTATCGTGAATACTGTGTATATTTAAGCCCCCCGAATAAAATAAAATAAAATAAATAAAAATAAAATATTATGTAATCTAATCTAAACTCGATATTATTACAGTAAAACTATCCAAATAAATAAAATTAAAGAGTCTGTTTGTAATGTCAAAATAACAGCTTTTTACTTAATGCATATGAAATCATATACGGTACCTATGACAAAACAACCATTTTTAAAATTTTTGTCTGTCTGTTTGTTTGTTCAGGGTAATCTCCGAAACGGCTAGGCCGATTTTTACGGGACTTTCACTGGCAGATAGCTGATATTATAAGGAGTAACTTAGGCTACTTTTATTTTAGAAAAATAATTAGGGTTCCGCGCAAAAAAATAATAACCATGAAATTCAATATCTCCACGCGGGCGAAACCGCGGGCAGCAGCTAGTTAGCTATAATTAAGCAGGTGGGTTTTAGTAAAATTTGTTGCTGGCATAGCTATTTATCAATGGTTATAGTATAATTTTATTCAAATCTTCAGAAGTTAAAATACCGTAAAATATATTACGCGCTAACAACGGTCAACAATAATTTAATTCACAAGGTAATATTAACCAATCAAAGAAATAAGATGCATGGTTCACAAAACTCGGTAACAAATGTTACCTGTATATAGGTTTCCCTCCGCTTTTTCTAAACCAGAGTACCATGTAGACGCGATCCTCGGTGACGTCAGGTGTGACGTCGCACGGCAACGATGCCTTTTTCCCCAGCACGGCGTCCACGTCCACTGTCGATACTGAAACAAGAGGAAAAGGTTTTAGTTTTTTATTGCAATAGAATTGGTGACAGGATAGCTATAGCTATATGTAGGACTGTAGGTATACGCAGTATACATGATTCTTTTTGCATCGGTGCAAAAAGTGGGAGCTTGTTAGCGAGCAAACTCTCATCCCGCAAAGGGGGCAAGATCGCGGTACGTTTACTGTGATATGTAGTGGCTGGCTAGCATAGAGAATCACAGTATCCGAAGCAATTGCTTCGATGCATGATTAAAATGACCTGATCAGCTAAAAACTCGCTAGTCGAGTCTTAAAGTGTCATGTTACAAGAACCTATTTAGCCATAAGAGTATGGAGTAAATTTTTGAAAAAAAAAAACAATTTAAGTTCGAGTAAGGAGTAAATAAAATGGTAGGAATGTGAAGTTTTAATTACAATGGAAAGCTAGATTCAATTGTATTAAATGCTCCTCTGAAATTTATTGCAGAACGTGTCAGGGAAAAATTATCCGTTGTCTCACTTTTGTAACTATTAGTCAGATTTTTCTTGTTTCCTCCATAAGTTGTAAGTTGGGACATTTAGGTGAGCTTCGTTTAAGTTTGACGAGAAATAAAGTACTGGTCGCTTCGTATTTCAGCATTAGGGTCTACTTTAGTGTTAACTTAAAAACAAATTAATTACTTAACTGGTTATAATATTTCAACTTGTCGATGATGTGGTATTGTCCATACTTCTAAAACCCAACCTACGTAAATTGTATCTCTGAGCCCCAAGATACAGGCTCACGCCTAGTTTGGGTTGCGCTGTATATTAACATCTAGAACATTTAAGAATTTTTGGCATACTTGTAGACCACTAACCAGTTCTATGTATTTTGGAAATAAATATTCTATTCTATTCTATTTTTGTAGCAAAAAAGCAAAACCCTTCGTTATAACTAAAAGATAGAATACGATCGCAATATCAAAGGAAATATTTTCAATTGGCAAAATTCTACTAGTTCCTAGCACGCCTACATAAAACATTTCTACCAAATCAAAGAAAACAACTAAGAGCTAAAAATATTTAAATGGTTTTTGCTGTTACATTCAGGAAAATTCTTACGAAAAACAGAGAGCTATTTTGTTTAAGGACCAAATAGAGAAATGTCTTGTAATGGTTAAAACGATAGTTTTACAATAAATAGTCATTAATTTAGCCTTCACGAAGAAAGAAGTTGCCTACTATAGTCTCCGGCGTTCATTGACTTATATCATATTTTTATCAGTGCTCAAAATAAGAGGTGGTCCACAAATTGACACGATCCATATTACATTTTACCTACTTACCTATATGTTTTAAAATATCTCCAACAGTGAAACGATTTGTTTTTTTTTTCAAAGACTATCATCGTCCCATGGTGGTCCCTTTTAAATTTTCTCTGAAGATAAAGCGATAAGAGTCACTTTTCCGCTTTTTTAAAGAGCAATTATTTTAATGGCCAGTGCGATTGGTCGGGGTTGTTTAAATTAGATAAAATGTAATGATGCACCCAAGATGAGAAAGATGTTTTTTTGAAGAAAAAAGCCTTATTAACCTTTTGCCACTGATTTAAGTAAACAAAAACAGACTTAACAAGGCCGTAACCTTTTCTTGTTGCAAAGTATCTACGTTTTAACCGAAAGAGAAATTCAAATAACGTTACCAAAAGGCTTTTCATAATTTTGTACAGAAAGAGCATTTCGTCATTGTTATTTCTATTTAGTTCATTAAAAGTATTACAGACGGGTGACAGTCACGAGGTCACCCCATTTACATTTAGAAATAATCCAAAAAGGGGCATTAAAATAAAATTTATTACACCCTGGATAAAAAAAATAACTCGGAGCATAAGACACTTCCCTCGGTTTATAATAAAATAAGGAAGCAAAAAGTGAAGAAAGGAATCCCTGGTGTAATACATTTATTCATTACGAAAGTAATTTAATGAAAAAGTCGGCCAAGTTCGAGGAAATCAATGTACAATGGGGTTCTGCGTAATCTCGATTTGTGACGACAGATGACAGCACCAAACCTAAGTCTGATTAATATTACTTCCACTCGCTGTGCTGTTTTTTACTTTTAGAGATATATAGATATATTTAGTTTCTGTTTCGTCCTTATGTATATACTAAATTTTAAAATACAAATCTTAACCTACAATACTGATTAATCAAAATTTAGATGTATGTTCTTAACATACACTTCAAAGTGGCTGTGTGACTTTAAATTAAAAAGCACATGTATTTTTATTTTTCTTATCTGGATGTTATGGGACCATGGACTTCATAGTTCTTAGTTTACGTTAGGATTAGAGGTACATGTAATTTTACGTGCTTTTTCCACATTTTACATTGGACACAAATTATTGCTAAATATTTGCAATGTAAATTTAAAAATTGCTTAAAAGTGACGAACCGACTTCAGTGACAAACTACTGAATCGAATTCGATGAAACTTCTATGGGACCATACCAATTTGAAAGTATATCCATTCAAATAAAGATAGAGTTTTCCAAATCGGTTTATAAATGACGGAGATCTGAGGTAATAAACATAAAAAAATATATCTCATCAGAATATAAAACCACCTCCTTTTATGAATGTCGGTTAGTAAAATAGAATTACATTACATTACAAGCATTACTGAGTTCCAGTTTGAAGAGAAATGTAGACAGTGAAATTACTGTTGGGCTGGTGTGATGCTTACCATCAGGCACACGACACGCTAGTCTCTTTATTAATTATGAGTATAAAAAAATTAGTCCATAATAGTGTTTGTTAATTTGTAACTCAATTACGAAAGCAGATAATAATTTAGAATATCATAAAGGTTTATTTTAACCCAGAAATTCCCACGGGATAGAGGTTAAACTGCGGGTTGAGTCAAAAGTGGTATATATAATATAATATTATGTACAAATAAATAAAATTCAAATGTCGTCAAAATATGTCATGGCTTTTGAATAAATGCATATGAAAGTATGAATGGTAACTATAACCAAAAAAACAAATTTTAAAATTTTTGTCTGTGTTTTTTATTTCTCGAAAGTGCTTGACCGATTTAAACAGAACATTCACTAGCAGATAACAGATATTATAAGGAGTAACTTAGCCTACTTTTATTTTAGAAAATTACGTGGGTGAAGCCGCGGGTTACAGCTAGTTTAGTAATAAATACATATCAAAACTTTTTGCCACAGTATACATAGCTTTGTTACTGCCGGTACGATGCCGTAATAGTGTACCGCTTTTTCCTAAACCGGAGGGATCTCTAACTCCGTAACCATGACGTCGGATGAAGCGAGTATTCTGACTCGACTACAGTTTAGGGCCAACATTTATCTCGGCTAAGTTAATTGGGGCACTGTGTTTTTCCTCCCTACATTTATACATGTCTGGGAAATGGCAGGTTTGCGATTTCTTTTGGTGATTTGAGTTAATATCTGCGAAAGTGGCAATATCATTACGGAGTCATTTAGTTACGTTCTTGTTGGTCATACTGCTAAATAACTACTTTTTTCACCAACTTCTATAAAGAGGAAAACCGAGTTTTTTAGTTATTTTTGTTTTTGTGTCGAATTTTAGATTCAGATGGGTGTTGCAAATAGAGTTTTTGTGTCATAGTCAAATGATGCATTACTAAAATTAGATCTTTGTGTATCTACATCGTCTTTTAATAAAAACATTTTTGAGCCTCTCGAAATATTATATTCTGTTTAATACCATAAATAATTTAGCTTATAAAGAAACTAGGTTTTCACCCGCGTTCCCACAGGAACCGTGCATTTTCCGGGATAAAAAGTATCCTATGTTACTCTCCGGTCCATAAACTATAACTATGCCAAAAATCACGTCTATCCGTTGCTCCGTTGCTGCGGGAAAGAAGAACAAACCGACAAACACACTTTCACATTTATAATATTAGTAGGACTAGTAGGATATAATTAGTAAGAAGTAGGGAGTAGAGAAATGCAATGTAAAAGAAAACTTGAAAAACAAAATATTCAATTACTAAACTCACTCTAGGATTTGAGACTCGGACCTAGTGAGTGACCGAGTAAATAATATTAAAAAAAATATTTTTTCGAACAAAAGAGTTTGTAACATGATGTTTGAAAAACTTGCTACTTATAGCAACGTTTGCCGTTCTGTCAAGTAAATTTTTAACACGCTACAAAAAGAGACTATAAAAACAAAAGTAATTATAACTTTTCATGAACACGACTGGTTTTATAGCCACACTCTTTGAAAATCTCTTCCGGGAAATAGGTAATTATGCTTTATTGGTCAGAGAGTTATCATTAAAAAATAAGATATATTAACAGTTAAGTGAACTTGTACCAAAACTGTTTAGGTAAAGTTTATAGCATCCTTACCATAACGGTTTCCTACTTTTACTTTCACTAAGCATTGCTGTTCAGTAAGTATAGCTGAATTTTATATTAGCAATACTGTCGATGCTATGAGGAACCTTGAATGCCGCGGTCACAACTCTAAAAACATTTGACCCGTTTCTGTTTAACCTAACTTGTTACGTGCTTACAAAAAAATCAGTCACAATACGAAATCGTCAAATTCTCTCACACTTCCCAAATGCCACCGCATCAGCCAATATGTCTTGTAAATCGCGTTACTCAAGCGTCCTTATTGCGTAAAACGCTGGAGCTGGGACGCGGAATGCATTATGATAATTTGTACCGTTAACCAGTCGTGTAATTAAGAAGGGGGGTGTTGGGGGAAGAATTTTTTTATAAAAACAGCTTCTTAAAATGCTTTTAATAAAAGCGAAAAACACACTCGATTTAGCCTTAGTGAAATACATGAGAATTTTAATCAAATCTGCGCAGTATCTTTTCAGGAACAAAAAGTATATTCAAAATTGCCAATCTGAAATCATAAGAATATCTGAAGAATACCTATCAATATCTGAAAACAATATTCATCGTAAGCGACTAAAAATATTCTAAAGCTACCTTCTTTTATTTTAAACCATTATTTCGACACTCAACTTTAACGTCCCACAATCAAAGAAGTAGAATCTGATGGAGCCTGATTCCATCAAATATAAGTAGAATGTATGACATAGGTACAAAGATCATCTCGGTCAGAGTATTAAGAGTGGTAAAGTTTTTAATGTTATTAAATATTTTATTAATTTTGTTAGTGGGAGGACTAACTCTTCTGCGAGTGTCCGTCTGGGTTGTTACCACCGCTTTGCTCGTGAAGTCTGCCGCCAAGCAATAGTGTGCAAGCATTACTGTGTTCCGGTTTGATGAGTAGAGTAGCCAGTGAAATTACTGGGCTTATGAGACTTAATACCTAATGTCTCAGGGTAACGAGCGCACTGCAGTGCCGCGCAGGCCTTTGTGTTTCGAAGTTCTGGGTGGCACTGCAATTGTTATGGGCCGGCGTTATGCTTACCATCAGGCAAACGACCAGCTCGTCTCGTTACCAAATAACATTTAAAAAATACGTTATATAACTTCCCAAGTACTCCTCCCCCCCTCAATTATGTCCTAGCTACGCCAATGTCGTATACCGTATCCGGAGGAAGAAGTAGAGCCGCATAATGCTGTTCGGCACGTGAGGCTATGAGCCCAAATACTTTTATAATAAACCCGTATTGAGCTTGTAGGGATGCCGCGTATCGGTTTCGGATATTGGAGTTTACGGATTATGTGGTATCGTAAATATAGAGGTGAGACGATGACTCTTTATGTTAAAGTGATTCGTGAATTTTTATATAAAGTTTCTGAAATAAGTACCATAAAATAAGTTGTTAAGTTAGGTAAAAGTTACGAATAATTTCTGTACAAATATATAAAAGTGAATCTGTATGATATGTTAAAATCACAACTTTTTACTAAATGCATATGAAAGTATATACGGTACTTATATAAAAATAAAAATAAAATTTTTGTCTGTCTATTTGTTCCGACTGATCTCCGAAACTGTTGGACCGATTTTTTTATTTTGATTTAGCTGGTATGTAGCTGATGTTATAAGGAGTAACATACTCTACTTTTATTACGTGGGTGGAGCCGCGGGGATTAGCTAGTTATAAATAATTGTTATGCCATCCTTTTAAAGGGGTATTATCTTTTAAAGCAAGAATTTCAAATGTCCATAGTAGATAAATAAAAACCATGTTTCTTTACAGAATATAGCATGACATGTAATGATCGCTAGCGTCCTTGTGTTGAAAATCTATTGTCGTTTTCCAAGAGTTGTTTGTCAAATGCATTTAAAAGTATATATAGGTGACGGTACTTATAACAAACAACAAATTATAAAAATGTTGTATGTCTGTCGGTACCTATATCTGTTTGTTTGTTTCGACTAATCTCCGAAATGGTTGGGCCGATTTTGACGAGACTTTCACTGGCAGATAGCTGATGTTATAAGAAGTAGCTTGGGTCACTTTTACGCGGGCAAAGCCGCGTGCCACACCTAGTTAGTAATATATTTAAAGTGCACGAGTATATTACTGTACTTGGGGTAAAAACAATTGAATTCTTTTTATACATTCCGTAATTATTCTGTGAAAATGAAAAATGTAGCTTAAGTAGTTTCTATTTTATTTTAAGACTATATACTTATCAATCGCTGTTTCATTAAGGGGCAGAATTCGGCGCGCCGCTATCTCGCTCGCGCATCTCAACATTTTTGAAGATAAACAATCACTTACTATAATTATGAAAAATCGCATTCGGTGAAATTGCTGTCAATAACATGACAAAGGTTATACAAAATTTTCATTTTGATCCATTCAAGTTTTCAAACCTAAAAATGGGATTTTATGTTTTGCCCATTTTCATGTATGAAATCTTGATCGGATCAAAATGATACTTTTGCTGTACCTTTGCAATGTCATTGTCAACAATTTCACCGATTGCGATTTTTCATAATTATATTAAGTGATTATTTATCTTCAAAAATGTTAAGATGCGCGAGCGAGATAGCGGCGCGCCGGGTTCTGCACCTTAAGCACCACGCCTGGCCATAACAAGATTAGAGCCATCCAGAAAAATGCCCAACGCCTGCGCGGCATTACACACGGTTCATCATCTTAAACTGATTTGATTATAGCTCCTATTTCACAGACTACTTTCCCCTCAAATTGGAACACAGGAAATTGATTTCCAACAAAGCGATGGTACCTACTCAGACTATCGTATAAGAGTAAACCGTAATACCAGCAGTGGGTTATATAAATAAACTACATATATATACGGCTGAAATTATTTATAACAACAAAGTATTTCTATAACCGTTCAACAAACAACAGACCCAAACATTTAAGCAGACATTGAGCAGAGGAAATTGATTTTCAGCAACTACGTACAAACAATAAATGATGTTGTGCGACACAGAACAAAGGTGTAGAGTTAAAATAAAGTCCTGTCACGTGCTGTCATACCAGCAGGGGCCAGCGCGGCTCCTTGCGGGCCCGCTGACCGATTTCCGAGCACACGTGAGATGGATTCAAATTGAATAATCGATTTCAAGATGGCGCTCTAGACATCTATTTCAGTTTCAGTCGACTCGAGCTTTCAAACCAATTAGGTAATAAGACGGTTTCTGTCTTCTCAATTATTTGAGTACATTTTGAGCTGCAGCTCGTTGCAATATTAAATCTTTCAGCTATATTCGAACCTCTAAGAACATATCAACAGTTTTTAACTGACTTCCAAAAAAGGAGAAGGTTATCAATTCGGTGGGTATTTTTTAATTTTTTGTTTTATGTTTGTTGCCTTTGATCTCTGTCATATATAAACCGATTTGGAAAATTCTTGTTTTTGTTTATTTATTTTTATTGGCTTTTAGATTGGTCCCATAGAAATTTCATCAATATCGGTTCAGTAGTTTGTCACTGAAGTCGTTTCGTCGTTTTTTTAAAACAATTTTTTTATCAGTATCTTCGCCTTTAATAGGAGCAGTATCGATTCAAGACGTATCGAATTTAGCGCTATGTTATACTGTATTCGCCGGCTATCGAGTACGATTATTTCTACGGGAATTTTCGGACGTGAATCGAAATGATCGCGTGCTCGAAGTCGTTTTTGAGCTGGCTCATTCGATGCGGCATGTTACCCGCGCCGAGTTGCTTATACGATATACGTATATGTAGGTAATAAGCACCTTTGTTTTGTTTTAGTTAGGTCAATAGTTCAACGTGTGGAAATACTAGCGGCCTCACTAGCGTAGGATTATCTTTTATGCAATGCAAATATGCCTGTTTCTTATATGCATGGTAATGGGTTCGTTCCTTCAATTGCAATTGTAGGCGACGCGCCTCCTTGGTGTTTGGAACGGGCAGCGCGCCTCCTTTTGATCAGATTAAAAAATTATATTTTTTTTAATATGACGTTTGATTTATTGTTTTTTTTTTTTTGTTTTCTTTTTGGCTCCACGCGATTAGCGTATTTAGCCAGTGTCGAGTTATATGAATAATAATATATAATAAATATCTAGTTTTTGTGCATGAAAGTCGTCAAAGTCACGTTAAAGTTTAGTCTAGGTGCGGTCAAGTCGAAGTAATGCTTCAGTAAAGCGGTGGATACTTTACTGAAGCTTCTATGGAGTTTTGGATAGAATACGAAAATACACGTTTTTTCGTCTTTGTACTATTTTCCTTTCACTCATGCACGTTTACGAACACTTAATGGTTAATAATCCACCATTATTACACATTAACACTCGATAAAACACAGGTTTTAGTAAATAACACAAAATCAACAACAGCACATTTTCGCATTCCCGCCAAAACTCCTTTATTGTTTTTACTTGAAAAATATATGTTGCTTAGAACCACAGATTTTAGAATCCACGACTCCACGAACTTTTAATAATGTGATAAAAAAAACCTGCCCTGAAACCAACGTAGCTTACAGCAATGTACGAATTAAATTATTTAGTAAAAAACAATATAATCAAAATCTAATTAAATGTAGTCTAATTAAATAAATCTAATACGTTATAGTGATCTAGATGAGATCACAGCCAAAAGAGACCGAACTTCAAAGACCTATAATATTATAAAAACTAACCTTTTTAAATTTAATTTTCTTTTTTATTTGTTTTACCAATTGTATAATGTAATACAAAAACTCTTTATTGTATACCAATAAATGAAACATACAATGGAAAAAAAACAAATTACGCTAAAACAGACGGCGGTCTTATCGCTATAAGCAAACTCTTACAGAAGCTGGTTGGTCTAATCCATCGTAACGTTAACCTTAGGATGAATTGGACCAACCAGCTAAAACAACTAACTAAACAATGAGGACAACCTATTTGGTCGTTGTGAGTGGTGAAGCTTTCAAACTAAAGTAGGTTTTAGGAATATCAACCAAACTAATAAAATGAAGCATAAAACGAGTTTCTGCCCCTGGTAACACCTTCTTGGAAATTCCCACAGGAACTGTGCAGTTTTTGTGATAAAAATTAGCCTATGTTACTATCCGGTCAATAAACTACATCTATGCAAAAAATCACGTCGATCCGTTACTCCGTTCCTGCGTGAAAGAAGGACAAACCAACACACCAACAAAACAATTTCGCGATTATAATGCACGGGTTCTAAAATCTAAGCGAACAACTTGTATTGAAGATAAAAATATAATATCAGTAAATCAAAAAGTAACCGCACTTAATAAAAACGATATAACTATTAACCTAGTGACCCTAAAGTTATAAATAAAGTTGGTCCGTACGTAAGTAGTACAAAGTTGGTCTCGATGCAAATGAATGTCACAAAACGAAATAATATACTGAAGCCAATCCCTACAAAACATTTCGCGTGACATCATTATATGACATTAAAGTTGTAACAGAAGCTTTTGTTTTAATTGAACTAACGATACAAATTAATAAAGCGAAAAGATAATGAGGCACACGCGTAAACTAATTATAGTATGACATGAATAATGCAAAATCTGTGACAGATATAGCGCAACATGTTTTGATTATAAACAATAGGTCCTGATTAAATTTAGACGGTGCTATTCTATTTTCGAACGGGAATAAGTTTAATAGAACACGCTGTTATATCATTGAATTTATTAATAAATTCGGTAACATGTTATTATAAGCACCAACCAAATGTTCCATATAATCTTTGTTAGTGGTAGGACTAAGTCTGCTGCGAGTGTCGGTCTGGGTTGTTACCACCGCTTTGCTCGTGAAGTCTGCCGCCAAACAGTAATGTGCAAGCATTACTGTGTTCCGGTTTGATGAGTAGAGTAGTCAGTGAAATTACTGGGCTTATGAGACTTAATACCTAATGTATCAGGGTAACGAGAGCACTGCAGTTCCGCGCAGGCCTTTGTGTCTTAAAGTTCTGGGTGGCACTGCAATTGTTATGGGCCGGCGTTATGCTTACCATAAAATCAGACGACCAGCTCGTTTCATTACCAAATAAAAAAAATATTATTAATAATAATATATAAAAAGAGACAAGTTTAAATATTTTTACTTAAATATAATTTAGATGATTAAATTTCCTTTTTTTTTTGTTACAAAAAACATGATAGTTGTCGCTAAAAATATTTCTGAACCTTTTGAAATAAAAAAGTTTTTACGTGGTTGTTTTTGCGATCTTTTTTAAAGGTTCTGGTCCATTTTAATAAAATGTTTTAGAATATTTAAGTCTTTTTTTAAACACTTGATCATAATACTGTTTTTTTGGTTGGTAATATGTATGGAAACGAATATTTGGGCGACGAAAAACCGGACATTTTGTTTTAGACAGCGCCTTAAACAGGAAGTTCCTCTACCTATCGAAATTAAAGTTCAATTTTCTTTCACTATAATTTAAATCAACTCTATCTACACTACTCAACAAAATAAAAATGCTTATGCAGTAAGTTACAAATAAGTAATTTCGTAAACTTGTCCAATAAAAGGGCTAAGAAAGCTTTGCAAATTCTTATTTAAGGTAAGTCAGTGTAAGCAAATATTGTAGCCAATGTTTGTCACATCCAAACCAAGTTTGGGGCAAGTATTTTAATAAAAAGCCACAAAAGAAACTCTTGAAGAGTTCTCATGCTCAGTAAAGGTGTACATTTGCATCACTTTAATTAAATTCTGTTTCTGAAGTTACTATAAGTCTTGACAAAAAAAAACCGCAATAATTTTGGATAGCTCCGTCATGTCTGTCACGATAATATTGCTATGAGGAAAATTCACATTGTATTTAAAGCGTTCAAGTTTCATAATAAAATTGGATTTGTTTCATGTGATCTGTAAAACTTTTTACATTTTAAAGTGTCAATTGAATTGTTTAGATAAAAATTTAATATAATAAATAAAAACATTACGAATTTTACACGACTGCACAAAAATGATTGTTATGTTTGTTATTGGGGTTCATATATAAATGTATGTGTAGTTTCTTAATTTCAACAAAACGTTTAAATACCTGAGCAGAATTCGATGTATGGGGCATCGTTAGAATCCATACATAATACCAAGTGACACTGGCTAGGGCATCGACTTGTTTATTTCCCTATCAATAACGTTTGATTATTGTCACGTAATTGATTCAGATATTAAAAAAAATGATTTTGTTTATCAACTTGGGGTGAGTCAGCTGCGAGAAAAACTCTTTTAGACACTGTATAAAACCTCTTTCAAGTCTAATCCAGTTAAAACCAAAAAACCTTTCTACAACTTAATGAAATAACCTTCAATAACTACGTTTTATTGCAGCACAAATCTCTAAGCTTATTATATCAGTTCACAAAATTGACGGCGACGCATAGAGGGGCTCGTTAGAGCTGACAAGCTCAGGTGAGGTTATGGTTCGTTAGTGCTGCGACCCAACTCTTCGCTTCACACCACATCGATCAAGATGACATTCTCAAGGAAACTTTGTCGTGAGAAAGGTTCATCGATGTTTTGCTTTGTATAGTGAAGTTATAAGAAAGTTTCGAGTTAGCTACAGCTACTACCTACAGGTAATAAAGGAGTTTCAGTTTTGTAGTGATAACTTATTTCACTAAAAAAATTAAAACATATATTTTTGTTTAGCCAAAAAAAACAACATGTTTTTTTATATATATTGTAATTATTTTTTTTTCATCAGGCTAAATGTCTTTATTAACTAGCTAATACATAAATAAACACAAAAACTAAAACTATTTTTTTTATTGTTATTGTAATTTAATTTATTTTGGTTGCATTTTATTACAATTGAATTATTATAATTAAATTAATTTTAATAAATGTAAGATATAAGACAAGGTGCATACTTAAACTAATAATATAGATGTAGGTACGTCCATTTTTTGACAAATTGTCATGAGCAAATTTCTATTTATGAAAAAGATCTTTATTTGTACACGGTTTTAACAACAATAAATATTCCATTTAATTTCATCATTTTATGTAAGTACAATATTTCATATTAGATATCATATCAGTACTCAATATTTAATATTATGTTTCTATATTAGGTATAACATAACAGTATGAATAAGGCTAAAACTATCTCATAAAGGTATAGATGCCGAGACGATATAAGAAATGTTTGTACGTTTGTTGGTTTGTCCTTCTTTCACGCAGCAACGGATCAACGGATTTTTGGTATAGATATAGTTTACGGACCGGAGAGTAATTTATATAATAACTTTTTATCTCAAAAATGCGTGGTTCCTGTGGGAACGTTGGTGAAAACCAGGGGCAGAAGCTAGTAGATTCATAAACCGGATTCCTAAACAATAATTCATAAATTGAAATTGAAATAGTAGATGATTTCAATTTAATTTTCAAAGTCGCATAAAAGACTAATAATAAATAAAATAGACATCACAAAACGACGATCTGCAATTAATAGTTCTCCGGTGAACTATTCCAATATTCTTGCTAAGCATACACTTCTCTATAGTTTTCTCTGTTTAACGGTCAAAATTAAACTACAGCAAACCCTTCAAACCCAAACAAGTTCATCGAAACCTCAAATCCCAGCAGTCAAGCCCGTCTGCGTGACCACGGCATTACCAAAGTATTATTTAGTCAACATTGTACCCGCCCGTCGGCGTCACACGCCCGCCCTATACGAACGTAAACAAATTGCCTCTTAATCCCTTCATGCGTGTTTAACAGTTGGATTACTCGATTAACAACCCTCCGAAATTCCTAACAACATTGGAAACTCAAAATTCAGCACTCTTTTAATTGACCGCAAAAGCCCGTCGGCTGTCGCGGGCCAGCCTTAAAACTTTTTATGTTGTTCGCCGTTCGGAAAAAAAACGTGTTTTGTCAATGGGAAAATAATAGGCTGACAATATTTTCATTCTCTTTTTCGAGGAAAAATGCGAGCGCTTAATTCGCGTTTGGTTTTATGACAAAGTTTATCGTTTTCTATATTTTCATGGATATTAGCTTTGTACTGTTAGCTGTTAAATCAAAATGTTAGCAAGCGTGATAAACACAATATACGAGTATAATACGCGCGGTAGTAATACATAATATACAACAGGTATTGTAAAGGAAATGTTTTAAACGTATATAGTTTATTATAAGGCTAACCCGTTATTGGTTCCCTCTTGTGAATTTCTTATTTCGATACTGTTAAAATAACAAGTTTATTTATCTATATAAGTACATACTGTTTATAAAATAAATGTAGCTGAAGTAAAAAAAAAGTGCAGAAGGATACAAAATAAATGCAAAACGATCACTATCAAAATCTCTAACTAGGATTCCCTGAATCAGGAACCACGTTATTTTTGCCGTGATGATTGCACTCGAAATAGTAGCACTTAAAAATTAATTAATTATTGTGACATAGTACTACAGGAAACTGTATATTTAACAAGTCTATAGAGTAAAACATTAAAATTCAATATTCTTTATTTACTGCATGGGCCCAGGAGAGTACTCGAGAATAATTGTATGTTTAAACATAATTATCAGAATAATATATTTCTAATATAATATCTTTATGAGAATATGCAAAGTATGATTTTACTTAGTTTAATGTGGAAACTTAGAAATTTAAGTTTAAAGTGCAAGTGTTTCTAGAAGACAAACTTGCCTAGAGCCCCAGAACTTTCATTCAGGAACTACGAAGACTAGTCTCGCAACACTCATAACCGAGTTACGTTATTTTATAACCGTGACGATTGTACTCGTAATAGTAATTACTTCCTTAATTAATGTAGTAGAACTTTAAAATTAATTAATTATTGTGACATTCTATAGGAAACAACACATTTCACAAGTCTGCAGACTAAAAGAATACATTAAAATTCGAGATTATTTATTCACACGGGCCCTGTAGAGCAGTCATGAATATTTATGTATAATATTATAATTATTAGAATAATATTCATATTTCTCTATAAGAATATGGTTTTACTTAGTTTAAAGTTGGTGCACGTAACGGACGAACATCGAGGGCAGTTGCACTAATTAACCGTTTCTGAATGAGGTTTAAGACTCACTGACCCCATTTGCCATAAAGGTCCTTATCTTTTATTTTATTTAAGCTCTGTGTTGTCAATTTGGATTTATCATTGTGAATTTTTTGGCTGATTTAGCTGTGAGTTTGCAGTTGATTGTTGAATAAATAAATAAAGTGAAAACTTTGAAGTGTTTTAAGTGTAGGTGTTTCTAGAAGACAAACTCCAACTTGACTAGAGCCCTTTAGAACTTGTTTGTAGGTTTTAACAAAAACAACTTAAAGCCCACTTTAAACACAAAAACATGCATCGACCTACCGCTTTTACGCAAATTATACCTTACAGACAAATTGTTACTGTCCCCAACGAAAACTCCATACAATTGAAAGAATTAGCGGCCGCTGAGCGTTTTCAGATAATTTATAACAATGAAGTGTCCTAAAAAGGGCGTTAAAAGTTTCACCAAAAAGAGCACGAGCGTCGGTAGCCTTTATTCCTTTGCTTTGTGGAAGTTGACGCGAACTCGCCGGCTAAGTGGGAGCTCGCCCCGTGAGTGTGGAAATGAAAGAGCGTACTTGTTTAGGGCTTAAACGGTGGAACAGCTATTGTCGATTTTGTTCCGTTTTCAATTGGTTTTAGATTTTGTTAGTAGCGTATTTAAATAATTTAACGTTTTTCTGTACTTTTAATCTTTCTGGTCTGTGATTTACTAGGGCGTAATACGATGTGAAGAGGCAACGAGGAGGAGTTTACAAGAATAACGATTGAATCTTAATACAATTTTTTACACGACTGCTCAAAAAATTTATGTAATGTTTTCAGGGTTCATAGTTTCTTTATTCCACCATAACATTTAAATACCTGCACAGATTTGGATGTATGTGGTATCTTTAGAATCCTTACATCATCCAGAGTGACACTGGGCAGTGTTTTTTTTTAATTATATTATTTATAGGTACTTGTTTAATTATTGTTCAAGTGCAAACGAGGTTTCTCATACTAGCCAAACCCCGCGCCCCCACAAGTAGGAGAAAGGGTGCGAAGAAATGAAGACATTTTTGCTGCATATTTTTTATTTACTTTAGAAAAGACGAAAAATTTTGTTGAACAAGTACATAGTGAACAAACATTAAACAAGCATAACTTTTATTTTTAACTTTATTTAAAAGAATCGATATAAATTTAAAATAAAATAAAAATAATTTTATGTAATGACCATTATACACCCACAGCCGAACGGAGCGTCCAATTAAGGGCAAGTTCGTCCTACGCAACTAATTCATACTAAAATCGATTCTACTTCACGGCAGTTGGGATACCTACATAATATCATATTGCAGTAGTGAGGGAGCCCGAGGTAGGTACAGTAATTGGGCGTCCGTAGTTCCACCTGCTTACCAAATTCGTTCGGGTAAAGGCAAATCTAGAAAACCGCATATAGCTTGCAAAGTTCCCGGTCGTGTACCAATTAACCCCTAGAGAGGGACCCCTGGAGGTATTAAACAAAATTGACTCCAATATAATTTTACATTCGTTGGAAGATGAGATTTTCGCATGTATCCTTTTAGTGCGTCCTAATCGCAAAATTAAGTATTATAATGATAAAGTTTCATATATTACGCAATGAAAAACAGCTACATGAGGTTTTAGACCATGCTGTGGTTTCTAAAACTTTTCCATGCCTCAAATGATAAGAATACTAGATTTTTTAGTAAGTAGTAAAAGCCATAAAAGTTTATGTAAAGTGTTTTCATAATTATGTAGTTACGTGCTCCAGCAAAAGCTTAGGAAAATATTACTACTTTGCTAAAAAATACCAAATCGTTATAGAATAATACACACAGACTCATATTTTACCGACTGGTAACTATTGCAAAATATCTTACAACTCCAAATTTTTCTACTGCCAACACTGTCTTTACTGCATTGTATTGAGGTCAAGAAATAAATTAAAATAAAACCATTCTATTGAGCGTCAGTTATCAATGACAACAGTTACGTTACCATCAATAAACAGCCGTGTTCAGACCATATCTTTGCTATACAATGAAGTCCAGCTTATAGTTAAACAAACAATGAATTTACTATAAATATTATATTTTTTCTGTATCTAATAAACATTCAGGGCACGGCACATACAGGGAGCTAAAACAATATATGTCAACGAAATCGCCTGACTTAACGTACTGACTAGATAAATGTGCCAGCGTACCCAATGGCCTAGCACGGTCATAGGCACCTTCGTAACAGGCTCACACGGCTCATTGAGTTCCTTTCACCCGGCCCTGTGTTCATACTGACTTATGGTCGTAGCTATTCAAATCAAGTGGATTACTGCTGTTACTTATTCATCAAAAGACGAACTTAACTTGGACGGAGTTTGAAATTGAAATTAACTTTAAACATCAGAAATATTTTTTTTAATATCAATTGGCATGGCATCAGATTTGCGTTTTTGAATTATGAATTTTGAATTATTACTGCGTTATTTTTTTACCTGCCGCTAAAAATGTATTTGACCTGCTTTTTATGTAAGTTGTTCGTCTCACCAACAGTGCTGGACTGTTTTTTTTACTATCTGATGTTCCCAGACAGTCCCAGATTGGTAGTATTAATCTAATGATACACTAACCAAGCTACGACGATTTATTTTGGCTTTCCACCTTTTGTAAAAAACAAATGTTTATATAATAATATTAAATTTAAGAAATTAATTAATTTCTTGAATACAAACTTGCAACTAAAACACACAACATAAACTAAATTAATTAAACAAATTAATCAAGATAAACTAAAAAAAACTATACACAAATTTATTTATAATCTTAATCTAATAATCCGCTACCAGGGGACAACGTTCCCAAAATAATGGCAGCATTGCCACGTTGAATGGCAAGGCTGCTAAATAGAGGCCAGCATTTTTGTCACGTGTGGCTTTGACCAGACGCCCTAATAGGTCTTTAAAAACTCGATGACCTTGTGAGTTGGTACCGTGTCAGCCCATATTACTACATGTTGTTTTTCAGATTTTCGAGACAATTTTGCCATAATGTAACCGGTGACTTACGTAGTCACCGTAAAATTAGACGCTAAAGAATAATAGAATCTGATATTGCATTACCTTCGCCAGATAAGCTGGTAATCTTTTTAAAATTAACCTTTTTTGTCTAGACGATAAAATAAAGTTTGAATAAAATATCTTCACTTAGGACGCAGATGGGCTTTTTAACATAACAATGAGATTTTTTCTCATCTTCTTCACAATATTACTTTTAATAAGTACATTGGACTTGGAGGGTTATATACGGCACTACTCAATAGGGATGTTGCATGAAACAAAAAATACATAAATTCTGTCGTTGTACAGTTGAAGATCACATTAACACAATTAAAATGAAATTGAAAACAAAAAAAAATTTCCACAAAGATACTGCATCTAAAAGTTTCCCATATTCAACCATTTTTTTTTATCATCCATTAGTAATTTAAATGATACCATCAGATTCTTTATACTTTAGCAAATAAAAACATGTATGACAACTATGTACTTAAACGCAGTTTTTACGGCCAAATCAACAAAATGCTTATTTTTAGTACAGATTTACGGCCCGCGTAGAACCAGTGACGTCAGATGTTCTGTCCGATTTTTACGGGGTGTTTTAGCGCTCAGTAGGGACTTTGACTCTCATTTTGAAGTTTCTAGCGTTCTATTTCCAATTATTTCGATATAGACATTTGATTCTCTCTTCTTTTTTTATTCTGAATTAGTTCCTCGACGAGTCGGAGTATCGCGGTGGTATATACAAATTTCTTTCGGTACTTTGAACATTGGAGATCCTTCACTCAAGAATATCCTTTATATTTTCCACATCGCCGTTGTGCTCATTCCCTACTTCAGAAAGTATATTGGTAAAACTATTTCGGTCAAATACAATAACTTACGATGTAAATAAATAAAAGGGCAAACATGTGACTGTATACTATTGACAATTGAAAAGCCTCTTTTGTTTCTATTAATCGATATTTTTGTGTATGTGTGTAAAATGTAGCGACTATCAAAGTGCCATGCCGGTATATTTTTAAACTTCGAAAAAGGAGTTTTGTATTCCAATAGGTTATTTTTTTTTTAAGTTTTGGTACGTATGTCTATTCAACAATTCACGGACATGGCAGGTTTGTTGAGAGCTGGACCACACAGGAATATCCTGAGTATTTTGAATGATCACAATCCCCTCTTAACAGGTAAAGTTTTTTTTTTTGATATGGCTTACTATAATTAACTGATGAGTTTGATTTATTTCTTTATAAACATTACTAGCATCTGCCCGCGGTTTTCACCCGCGTTCTTGCAGGAGTCATGCATTTTTCCGGGATAACAAGTAGCCTATATTACTCTCCGATTCATAACCTATATCTATCCCAAAAATCACGTCAATCTGTTGCTCCGTTACTGCGTGAAAGAAGGACAAACCAAAAAACCAACAAATCAACAAACCAACAAACACACTTTCGCATTTATAATATTAGTAGGAAGTAGGATTAGCTGTTACTGTATACACATCTTTAGTCTACAGTTTAAGCTGTAGCATAAACTGAGTTTTAAACAACTGTTTAAAACTGGTAAAAACAGTTTTGAAACAGGATACGTACTCTTGGCGATGCTCCAAAAATGAGACTGAACAATACTTAAAACAAGAGAATTTTGATTATAATCACATCCAGAAAAGCTATTTGACGCACAATAGCCTTAAATAAAAACCAACCCTTTAATATTTCCCAGAGCATTCATAGTAAAAACGAATTCCATTGCGTATAATAAAGTCAACCAACAAAAAGTTGTAAAAACACAATCTCATGTTGCATGCGACGTGGATTGATGTGAGTGCGAGCGAGCCGGGGCGATATTTCATCCCGTTCTCACTTCAGCGAATGAGCTTCTGCCTACGCATTTTCCCGTGAGTTTTAAAAAATCAGCGTTTCTGTAATCTGCCCATTTTAATGGGATTAAAATATGAGACAGCGTGTTCTGTTACAGAAATATCGCATAGCTACCTGCCTCGTTACCGCACCATTTTATTATGGCGGCGAAAGTGTGTCACGTATTGTTATTTTTTAATTATAAAAGCCTTTTTTACTTAAGTCAATTCCCGGGACTGATGATGAGATATACGGATTCATTACATTGAAAACAAAATGCGTATTAAAAAAAGTATACTGTTTTCAATATTTTGGTACTAGGTCTGTCAACTTGAAATTTATCAGTACCAGTAAGCCAACAATAAATTATTTCACTATTTTCAATTCACAATTTCACGAACACTTTTCGTTCCTACTGAAAACGAACTTTTTAAGCGAACTACTATATTGCACGGCTTCGACTGTAAAATACCACACAGTGTTGCCACCTGCGCTATTAAAATTATGGCTCTATTACAATATTCAGGTGCGATACTATAAAGCTGGTTTGTAATACGTATCTATAACTTTAGAACTTTAATGGGTCATCAACCTAGTTATTAAATCTTAAATAATGTGTAACAGCTTTTTGGCAGATAAGAGAGCTAATCTAGTTTATTTTAATCCTTATTGAAAAATTATACAGGGTTTCATCAGACACGTCTGATCAGATCATGGCATCATTGGTATACTCACAAAAAAAATAACAATCTTCTCCTAACTAATCTAGTCTTTTTTAAATCCTTATTGAAAAATTATACAGGGATTCATCAGACATGATCATGCCTTCATTGGAGTATTCTAAAAAAAATTACAATCCTAGCTTAATTCCTATCAATCTAGATTAAAAAATAGGATTGATAAATAGTCTTAATTGCCTTTCTTGCGCCCTCTGTAAAAAGGCACCTTACAAACCAGCCAACTTAGAACAAAACGCAATTACGCACCTACTGTTCGCCACTGATAAAGTTTACGCTACACAAAGAAAGCGAGCAATGATTTATGTCTCAGTACGTCCGAAAGGCCCAACTTTTCCAAGACAAAATTTCTCAAATTCTAAAGTGTCCTTCCTTCCCGTGTCCGTAAGCTACGGAGTTTCGCAGGCGGGTTTAACTTAGTAACGCCTTAAATATAAATTTCACAAGTTCGCGTACCCCCCGCGAATGAAGTTACGTAGCTCAACAAGTTAACGTGAAAATGTCAGCTTTAGGAAAAGTATAAATAGCCTCTTCATCTCCACAGAAATGTCATCAGCGTCACACAAAAACTTCAAAAAAAGGTGAAACGTAGCTGGTTCAGTTGTAGTGAGGTCGGCTGGCCGATCCGAAGATCAACGATTCGAAATCTACAGTGATTGTCAGCTTTCGATAAAAGATAACATCCTGATGCAACCATAATAATTAAGGTGGTAAAGTATTTTTCATTCCCCGCCTTTATAGCTGTGCTACAGCTTATATTAATATAGCTTAGATTCTTACTGGAATCATATGCATTTTCTGGGATTAAAGTATCCTATCTTATTCTCTTAAACTAGTCTCTTAAACTATATTTGTGCCAAAACTCACGTCATCCATTGCTTCTAATCCATTACTTACTCGCCCTGTGTGTGTGGCCAATATCTTAAAAACACGTCATATTCAAACCAAACAAGACTGCATTAAAATTACCCGTTTAGTTTCATTAGCTGATAGTTTTCTTTCAGCTGAGCAACAAAGCGAACATAATCACTCTAGATTCACAGCACTGATGTCAGCATGGATTGGCTTCTGTTGCTCCATGTAGTCCGTGTAGCGGCGATGGCGAGAATTGGCCGAGTCGACGCAGTGCGAAGCCATGTTCCGTATTAGGACGGTACAAGCGGTCCTTTGTTCGTAAGTTTGACATGGTCACAGCAAAACTAAACTTGCGCGGATTAACTTCAGCATAATTATTAAGTTCTATTGTACAATAAGCTTTTATTAATACCACTGCCAAAACATGTTAAAAACATCAAAATATTATAGCAAAATGTGGTTTCATGTTTACCACAAATATTCCATTTATGTTTTTCGGTGAATAATTTTGCCACTTTGATACATACTCACACCATGTAAGTATAGGTAGTTAATATGGTTGCGGATTCAATTCCCGTATAGGCACAAATAAGTAAGCATTTAATAAAATCTTATAAATGAATTTGTCCGTGTGTTGTACGAGCGTGTCACTCGTAGTTTCTAATTCCCTAGATACCAAGAATATTATATTTTAGAAGAGATAGAAATGTAAGTAATCTTTGGCTGTTATCCCTACTAATAATAATATAAATGTAAAGATATATTTTCCGCAGCAGCGGAGATACATTGACGTCATTTTTAGGAGGGGGACTTCTATGCTACCTACTTTTCCCGGAAAATACACGGATTCTGTGTGGGAATCTACACGCAGGTGAAGCCGCCGGCAGCAGCTACTTTTTAATATTATAGGTATGTATGTGTATGTAATGTTTTTTCAATTCAATATGAGGGGTAAAAGTTGACTTAAAAGCTAAAATAAAGGTAAAAGGCAAACAAGTAGTAATAAACAAGTCATGTGTTAAGAAGATATTTATAAATGTTATTATTAAATCATACTGATAAATATCAGGATCCTCTAATACGTGGTTAAAGTTCACCTACTAACCAGTTACTTCCGCTGTGGCTATACACCCGGGAAATACAGCGGTATGTTCAGCGGAACGCTGTGAATCCCACCAAGACGCCCGGATACCGCAAACATCGTTTCGATTATTATAATGAAAACATCCAATGCTTTCAGATTTACAATTTTCGTACCTTTTAGGGCTCCATATTCGAAACGGAATCCTTAAAAATTTGTCTTTAATTTTGTATCGAGGAAGTTTTTAATACGTATATTGAATTTCCAGTATGTATATCCTGAGCTTCCTTTGTAAAAGAATCGCTTTCAATGTGAGCTTAAGTTATACAAGTCCTATGTATTATTATGTGAACATGGTAACACGCAAGTTACTTTTCAAAGTTACTAGCGATAACGTACAAATGTAGTTACGTAGATATAATGTAGATACGGACACCTCGACGGTTTTTTTTAGTTAAATACCTTTGATTTTGGGTTTTTAGTTAATGTTCTGGGATATCTCCTAGATTAGCGACTGCTGTGATGGTCACTGAATTAGTCTAATTTTCTCATCTCGCCTGTGGTTTGGTTTACCACTGCACTATTTATTAGTATCGGGCCTACAGGACGATATTTAGTAGTTAATTAAGCTCATAGCTATATGTCTACGAGTGCAACAGAATATGTTAAGATCTAGAAATTTATGAGATGTTCTAAGCAAATAAATTCCATTTTCATACCAACGTATTTTTCTATTTATGGGCGAAGAGAGTATAATTTTACACTGAAATTATTGCTGTTGGCTTTTATATTTGTCTTTATTTGCGGAAAACCATAATTATTTATTCCATCATATTTTTTCAATCATATTTATTTGAAGAAAACAGTGGTTTAATAGCGAAAGTAACATTTTTATTATTAGTACGGACTAAAATTTCAACGTAAAAACAACGTGACAGCGAAATTTTTGAGATGTATATTCACACACAGTTATACATAGACCGTGTTATGCAGAATGCAGTAGAGATCTCCCCACACCAGTTAAAACGTGTCACATCGAGAGGTGTAATCACAGATCATAGAAACAAGGAGATGTGGTAAGGTAGCGTAGCGGGTGCGAACGCATCAGTCCCAAAAAAGGCCAGATACATTTAATCGAATTCACTTTGCTGTCCCAATTTTTTGCCTGTGGACTATTAATAAGTTTATTTGTGTGGCTGTAAGTCTCTTCGTGTGCATAAAAAATGAGTAGGTGTGCTGTACTTACAGATTTTGCATTAAGCGGTTTAGCGGAATGGTGAAAAAAATGTATGAAAAATGGAGATATATTTAGTACGCGAACGGGCATATCTCCCTTGTTTGTCTGATCTGAGGGTGTAATGCAATGAGCTCCGGTCAATTCGGCACAGTCCCCTGTTGCTACGTGTTAACTGTGCTTCGACGGAAATGTGGTTTGCCTATCACGTGTGAGCTGTATGAGTAATGAGTAATGTACCTACCAGTATTGCTTACTTTAGCTACAGTAGACATTTTGCCAAGAAATTATCCGTGATTGTTTAAAAGCTTGCTTATACCTATACGAATCTAGAGTGTTTATTTAGTGGTATTGTAGTTTGAAGGTTCAAATTTAAAATTGGATAATCATAGAGATTAGCGGTAACAAACAAACAAACTTACAACAAACTTTACCTCTTTAGCGACATGATTTAGCAACCACAATTTTAGTCTTTTTGGCTCAAAATCATTAGCTTGTATAATCTACCACTTGACACAGGCTTCTCCCAATAAGCTCCACTGAACCCAGTCTTCATTTTGCTAGCTACTTGGCGCAGAGGATCGCTTCATCTAGCTGTAGGCGTCACTACGACCAGACGGAGCGACCACCTTCTTGCCCCAAGGAACGTCACAACGTTGATAATCATAAAAAAAGTTAAGAAATAACTACAACAAAATGCGAATGAATTCCGACCTTCTTATTCATATAAAATATAAACTATGATATATGTGTTTGTACGTTTGTGGTGACACAGTGCTTACATGCAAAAAGCCTGCATCAACACATTTAGCGAAGCGACGCCAGTCGTCCCTCCGCCTCCCTTGAGAGTCCGCGTGCCCAGTGTTGGCCACGAAAATAGGAAATATTGTAACTAGTAATATACTTGGAATTAGAAATAAAATTAGATTCAGTGAAATAAACATTTTATTATTACAAAGTCCTCACACACCATACACGCAAGATTAGATGACTAGTATCAGCGCTCACAATTAATATTGGCGTCTGCTCTTTGATACCGAAAGGTGAGTAAGCGCCAAACGTTTGTTGGTGTGTTTTTCTTTCTCGCAGCAACGGAGCAAAGTATCGACTTGATTTTTGGCATATTTATAGTTTATGGACCGGAGAGTAATATAGGCTACTTTTTATCCCGGAAAATTCACGGTTCTGTGGGAACGCAGATGAAACCGCGGGCAGAAGCTAGTCATAACACAAATGTTAAGAATTGTTTTCATGAAACGTGCAATATTGTGTGCACGGACAAAGCTGCTTACCGCTAGTTCTGAACCAGCAATAGAAACTTTAGATACAGCAAAACTGTCTAACAATAGGTTAGAAACCGATTACTGTTACGGAAATTCATGCAGTGACAAAGGCATTCAATGGCACTTGCGGTGGTTACTATCCCTTTGCGCTTGCAACTCAATTTTAAGCCTTACTGCTTGGTATCTCGGCTTAAACTAATTTAACATGTTACTGCTAGACCTTTGGTCAAAGGAAATTAAACGGTTGTCTAAAACTTGAAGTGATATTGACAACATGATCAAAGGCTTTCGTGAAACATTTCGTGGAAGGAACTCGATGCGGTACAATAATGTTAATGAGTATAAGATTTCAAAGGTCACTAACCTTTGGTTCGATGACCGAAAACTGTAAATAAGATATTAGACAAGAGCGTTCCAGCGTTCGACGAGTCAACAACATTTGACAGCGCTCTAGTGGACTAGAGTCCAGTATTAATTATCTAGTACATTTAAATGTGCAACCTCGCCAAAACATTTCTTTGGCATCATGTTGCATTAGCAACTTTTAGACTGAGCACAGTAACAAACCGTTTAAAAAAAAACAAGCTGCTTTTTAATATACTGTAATCGATTCTACTCTTGATTCTGAACAAACTACTTTCAGGTTTTCAGTTGTTTAATTTACACATATATTATAATTTACAAGCTATGTACCTAATGGTCCATTATTTTTTGAATTAATAAATGTTTATAATTATAATTTTGTAAAAAAAACATACTATATATCCTACTATACCTATCCTACTAATATTATAAATGTGAAAGTGTGTTTGTTGGTTTGTTGATTTGTTGGTTTGTCCTTCTTTCATGCAGTAGCTGAGCAACGGATCGACGTGATTTTTGGCATAGATTTAGTTTATGGACCGGAGAATAACATAAGCTACTTTTTATCCCGGAAAAATGCACGGTTCCTGTGGGAACGCGGGTGAAAACCGCGGGCAGAAGCTAGTTACTTATAAATATCAACAAACATTTCCACGCAACTTAACCATGGTACGCTTTACTACATAACGTGAAAGTACCAAACCCTCGTAGCAACAGAGTTTTCGCCTATAGCAACATTTTACTTTCAAGATGTTCATTTACTACATAATGAAGGAGCTCGAGCACGTGAATTCTCCATTGAAACCATGATGACTCCACATACAAAATGCACTGAAATATTCATGCTAAGTGTGTTGTTTTACGGTAAAACTAGGCTTTATTACCACAACATGGTAAGCCTTGAAGACGGTGGGGAGCAGTTATGAAGCTCGGTACGAAAACAATGTAAAGCGCAAAATAAAACAGTGTTCGATTAAAATTAAAAACAAGTGAAAAACTTCTATGTGTTTTAGTTTCAATAATTGATATAAAAAAAATCAGTCAGATATACAATTGTTAATTGCTTGCCACCGGCGCCAATGCTGCAGCATGTTGGCACAGAACTCGATATTAATTGTTGTCTGGAAGAGATCGCTTTAAGCGATAATACCGCCGATTGTAACACTTATTGTTTAATAGTTTTAATTTTTAAGGTATCTGTATAATTGTGGTGTTTCAATAAAGAGTTAATCTATCTATCTAATTTTTTTTGCGTTACGGAAGGAAAACTAATATAGATAAAAGATCGTAAAAATGGGTACTACGAGAATTTATCACCAGTGTCTATACCTGACCACAGAGAGCTAGTTTATAATCGCATCGTCAGCTAACGTAAGATTATTTTTAAATTAGTTTTGAAAACGTTTTTTGTGATAATTATATCGCAAGTTTCAAGCTTCGACCACTTAGCCCTGCTGATAATAGGGCTAAGATACGCACCGTGACATAATAAGTGAAGAGAAGTGTTCCAAATTCAAAATAAAATAGAGCATGGCATAGAATAATTATCTAAGGTGAATGGTATAAATCTCGACAAGACAAAAGGCGTGCATCTTAGGCCTGCTCCACACGTTGGCTCCAACGTCGGAGCCAATGATACGAGTCCATCATGTTGATCTACAAAATAGCATTAGCACCTACGTTAGCGCGAACGTTCGCAGTGCTATTTTCTAGATCCACACGTGGACGATTGGCATTGGGACTGACGTAGGGGCGAACGTACGGAGCCGGCGTTAACCCTACTGGGGAGTACTTTTTAGTCTATGCTAACAAAAGAAGGTAAGTATAATTTTATGTGTTTTCGATTCCAAACGTCCTTCTTTACTTAATTCAGCGTTACTTTACGTCATACTATATACCTACCACAGACAACCAAATGTTAATATAAGAACTACATCTAATATCTACTGTTAAATGTCTGATGTGACATATATCATCCTTAACATTAGATAATACTGCTAAATGACGTCTGGTTAAGAAGCTGTATAAATATATTGCTTACTAGCTGCTGCCCCGCGGTTTCACCCGCGTGGAGATTTTGGATTTCATGGTTTTTATTTTTTTGCGCGGAACCCTAATAGAATTTGCAATTGTATGCTATCCTATTTTTTAACTGCACACGGTGTGCAAATTTGATTATAATCGGTTAAGTAGTTTAGGAGTCCATCGCGGACAAACAACGTGACGCGTAATTTATATATATTAAGATAAAGCTTAAGTACTGTTTACTCCAATATATTGTGCCTTCGGAGAAGGGAAATCGTTTAAGCCTCCATTCCTGTGTTGTGCCACCTGGGCCTCCGGAGTAGGCATTAGGTGGCGGTAGTAATTTTGGTGTTGCCCCATTTCTAGGCCGGCCACTCGTTAGTTTTAACATTTTTGCGGTACTTTTCGTTTCGGGCACAAATAGCTAATTATGTAGGTGTACGTTATATTCTGAACCACGTGTATAAGAAAATTCCACATGTGCTGGATACACGCATGTATTTGTGCTGAATGTTTTACTTTTTTATTTTTGGTGAGGAAGTTACAAATAAACTACTTGGGTTCAAGCGTTATGTTTGGCGAATGGTTGATGACCAAACTATAAACCAAACATTGCTTCAGCTTATCTTGGTGTATATAACTCTGATAATAGCTATACATAATATGTGAAGTGTCAGAGCTTCAACTGGATCAGATTCAATGTTCCAGATTCAGATTGCTAGGTTTAGGACCTCAGATCAGACAAACAAGGGAGATATGCCCGTTCGCGTTCAAGATATAATGTCTCCGTTTTTCATACATTTTTGTCACCATTCCGCTAAACCGCTTAATGCAAAATCTGTACTTAGGTACGGCAATCTACTACTCATATTTTTACGATTAAATGTATCTAGTCTGATTTGGGCCTGATGCTTTCGCACCCGCCACGTACGCCTTACCACATCTCCTTGTTTAGTTGTAGTGTAATTATTTTAACGTAACTTAGTTGAAAAACACAATTTCATGCTAAAACGTTTTGCGGTCACGTTTCAATTCTTATTGGAAATATTCCTTCGCTAAATCGAGTTTATCCAAATTCAATAAAATACCTAGCTCTAAAGAAGTCTATACTGACAGAATATTAACTAGTTCTAGACTTAATTTAGGTACGAACAAAACAGTAGTGATCTGCAAAAATTAAAGGCCGTCAATTTTTTAATTCTATGTCTAGCAGCTTTTGAAATTGTAATTTAAAGGATCAGCGCATATTAGCAGACAATCCGGCAGAGAATCCTAACTTTCACAATGTATGTATTTTAGAAATTGTCACATAACGAGAATGCAAAACGGGCTTTCGCTACCTCAAACCTCCGATGTGCGGCTCGACGTCCGCAACTACCTCTCGTCCAGAGCTCTCGCCTTATGAATCTTCACTAATATTCACATATAAATTGCATATTCACCACGCTCAGCCCGTTGATCATGGATCTTCGTTATGCGGACATACACATTTAATTTGAATAGGTGTTGGACTCTGTCATCTAGAGAGTAAAAATATATACTTCATTATGATCTCAAGCTCTAAGTCTTGGGCTAAAATTCAGAGACGATTCTAAGCGTAATCTTTGGCTTCCATATGTCAAAACTGTATAGAATTTTGACGTATGGAAGCGTGAGTCCACGCTTAGATTCGTCTCTGAATCTCAGCCCTAGAATTACCTACTTGCTAAGCCTCTATTAGTTTTTAGTTCTTATTTTATATTGTTAACTAAGTACCTAATATAAGTTTGCAACGCCCTCCTAACAGGGTGCATATGTTTACGCTTAAGTACAAGTTGAATCTACGTGTGCAATAAAAATAAATAAATAGTATTAGGACTTTGTATAATAGCAAAAGGAATATATACATTACGTACCTGCTAACCTTTTCTTAGTAGTTTAGTTTTTACCATTAACGATGTGATGAAATGGTGTTACAATTTTTCCCTTCGTACACAAACACAAGCGTGAAAAGAAATACACCTTATTAGCCTTTTATTACTACATTCTTTATATTTACCAATTGAATCGCACCTCATACTTAAACAAAGCTCAATAAGGCACTAACTAAGTGCCTCCATTTAGGTCAAAGCTATATTAGCCGAGCTTTCGTCGCTCGCACTTATTCGTCTCACTAGGTGAAAGTGTAGACACGACAAAAAGGCTGAAAGAATAGGGGTGTTAGGTAAAAACCTCTATTGGGCCGTGATAAATGATCTAGGGCGGTAGGTTTCATAGCGATTCATTCACTTATACCTTGGGGAAAAATTAGGTTTAGTGAACTTAAAAATAAAACCAGGTTTTTGGTAGGCTAGTAATTTACAAGACCTTTCTTCTCGGTCAGTTTAGGTAGATATAACCTAGGTAAATATAAATCTTCTCCTGAAATGTTGCAGGCTGTAGCAGGTTTCAGGTGAAATGTACATGTAATTGAGAATTAATACCTGATGTCTCAGAGTAACGAGCGCAATGCAGTGCCGCGCAAGCCTTTGTGTTTCAAATATCTGGGTGGTACTGCAAATGTAAAATGGGTTAACATTATAAGTATAACGTTAACCGGATTGTTTCCCCGATGGTACTTACCGCTTGGTAAGTACCATCGGGGAAACAATCCACTCGTCTCGTTATTTTATAGTATAAAAATAGTTTTATTTCTATCAGCCTGACGTAAAGTTTTTAGCACTAATAAACCTAGACAGACACGTAAATAAACCTTACATAGGTACGCAGATAATTTAAGCAACCCAAAATTTAAAGGGTTATTTTATAACGTTACGTAATTTTATGATTTTAGAGTTAAATTAATAAAATTATTTAAGTTTCAGTAAAAGTACCTAACATGAACGAAACTTCCATAATGTAATCGTATAAAAGCTGTTGTATTTAGACTATAGCTACAAGTAGAGTTAATAAAGGCAATTTGCCCGTAGATAGAATCGCTTAAACATTAGTTAACAAAATGGGTTATGTAAGGATTGGGAGGGCCCAGGGCATATAGGATAGTTCATTGAGGCAATAAAAACCTCCGATCAAATTAAGGGGCAATGAGATTACTTTATGAGGGAGAGGGGAACCGATAAGTACCTTCATTTGGAAAGTTTAAGATGTAACTATATCGTTTTAGGGCTTCGTACCAAAAAATAAAAAAGAGTAGAGAGAAATAGAAACATAGAGGTATTTTTATATATCCGTAACGAAAACCTATACAGTACTTGCTAATAAACGGCTGATCCTTTTTTAGATAATAAGCTATTTACTTTCGGAAACATTCATGAGTAGGTATACAGACACCCTACGACACTTAGGCTTAACTTATATAAGCCATAAGAAATCAATGTAATATTAAGTATGGTTATTTAGAAATTATACTGCCGTATGTAAATGTCTACTCACACCAAGCATAATTCTTTTACAAACAATATTAGCTGTACATAATGGTTACCATATTTTGAAGTAAGTAAACACAAAGCTATTAAATATCAGGCTGCTAAATAAAAACAGTAATTTTCAGGTTCTCATTAGAACCTGAAAATTACAGTTTTTATTAGACAAAGTTACAGTGTAATACCTCTTCGGTAATAACCAAAGAGGTATTGAAGAGTAAGCCTATAATCATTGACTTAATGTGTGTTGATTATTAAAAAAGAAAATAACATGTTTCAAGCAATGATTAAAGAAAAGTAGAGGATATGAACAAAAGGTACGTATTGCGCGCCGAAACAGAAACAAAAATGGTGTCAAATGTCGAGCCACAGCTCTTCACACAGCACTTTGGCATGGCAGGCTGTATCACATGCAACTTCTCACTTGCATTAATAGTTCTATAGAACTATTTTTTACCGCAACCGCAGATTTTTCAAGGCTGACATGTTGTTTTCAAGTCCAGAGCAAGTATTTCAGGAGTCATTGAATTCAATCGTGCGGCTAAATTAACGTGTTATTATATAAAAAATAGTTCTATAAGAACTATTAATGCAAGTGAGAAGTTGTATGTGATACAGGCTACCATACCAAAGTGCTGCGTGAAGAGCTTTGGCTCGACATTTGACGCCATTTTTGTTTCTGTTTCGGCGCGCTATACTTACCTTTTGTTCATATCCTCTGTTTTTCTTTAATCATTGCTACAAAACTAAACTTACATGTCATCCATCAATTCAATGGAATCTAAAAAAGGTTTATATCAGTTATGTTGTTTACGGCAAGTCATTGGAGTTTACCCACAAACCCTCCTAACTGACTGATATAAGTGAGCAAACCGTACGCGATAGAAAATCCTAATCTTCGCGGGCCCTACTTTGAACTGTCGTTAATAAAACTCTGTGGAAACTTATCTCCCAGGGGAAAGATAAAAATATTTTCTTACAAAAACAAACCTTTGAGGGAGGAATTTTGCAGCATCACGTGCGACTCCGCCACAATGTCATGGTGTTATGTTAGATACAGTATCCAAATTCATATGCAGTGCAGGTCATAATAAAAAAAATAAAGTGGTAGGTACCTACCTATGATGATACTCACCAAATTGAAGCTTGTCTTAGTGGTGTAAAAAATTACTGACCGCAAAATTATTCTTTGTGATTTTTTTCTACTATTTGATAAAGAGGCGAGCTGGTCGTTTGCCTGATGGTAAACATAATACCAGGCCATAAAAAATTCCACTCAGAACTTTGAAACACAAAGGCCTGCGCGGCACTGCAGGGCGGTCGTTACCCTGAGACATTAGATATTAAGATTTTCGTTGATGCTTCGTATTTCTTTCCAGCATTATTGTGATGCGGCCTACTTAATTTACTTGTACTGTACAACACTAGAATGCTTTTGAATACCTATCAATATAAAAAGCTTATTCAACGGGTGGCCTCGTAGCTTAAAGGCGTGCGTATGCGAGTTGGAAACGAATCTTGCTGATTGTGTGAAACTAGAATACTGTGTAGTGTGTACACAGTGCGACCGCACTGTCAGCGTTGCCAACTTAATGCACGATAAATGATACGTTCCAAGGTACTTATCGCCCTCATAATGCGGTAATGTTGAGATTTATCGTGCTTAAACACAAAAACATGAACAACAAATCATTATACTAAGGGAGAAAGTTGGTTGAATTGTTTGAGGTGTCTTTTTCCTTTTGGAAGTGACACGTTGAAGAGTTTGCGGTTACAGAAATGAAAGGTTCAATTTGTTGAAATATTATTAGGTTATTTGTGATAATCGATCATTTTTAAGCCGCAAGATTTTTGACAGAATTATTCTATTATTCAATTTAATTTTCTTCATTGAGACTGGTCTCAGAAATTAATAGTATTAGAACGTAATCTATACTACAAATAAATAAAATTGAAGTGTCTGTTTGTAATATCAAAATAACAGCTTTTTACCAAATGCATATGAAAATATATAGGTACGGTACATATAACAAAACAACAATTTTTAAAATGTTTGTCTGTCTGTCTGTTTGTTCCGACTCATCTCCAAAAGGGCTGGACCCATTTTGGCGGGACTTTCACTGACAGATAGCTGATGTTATAAGGAGTAACTTAAGCTACTTTTATTTTAGAAAAAGAATCAGGGTTCCGCGCTAT
Source organism: Crocallis elinguaria (assembly GCA_907269065.1). NCBI lineage: Eukaryota > Metazoa > Arthropoda > Insecta > Lepidoptera > Geometridae > Crocallis > Crocallis elinguaria. The sequence continues at coordinate 7,189,800 of OU026065.1, read as the reverse complement.
AAAATAAAACCCATGAAATCCAATGTCTCCGCGCGGGTGAAACCGCAGGCAGCAGCTAGTACAGTATATTTTAATTTATGACTTATAGTTTAATTTATGACTTTATATTTAAATTATAGCGATAGCGAGACACAGAATCAGGCAGAGTTCCACTCCTTACCGGTCAGCACAATAAATGTCTTGTGCGATTAGATAGATAGATACTTAAAAAGGTACCACAATTTTGGTCTAAATAAAAACCATGTCACAGAAAAATATACAAAACAGTAGGTAAATCCAGCCTGAAAAATGACGAGACATCCTCTCGTCTCTCGTATCTCACGCCTGACGAATTACATCCGCCGCAATTCTATCCGCACTCATCTCCACTCCCTTATTACACCTAACCACCTAAACCTAGTTAGGCCTAAAACAGGGACTATATAAATAACCTTCCTTACACATTACTGCCACTTTTATTAGCCAAGAACAAAAGGCTGAATAATATCCGTTATAACCGTCTTATCAACAAACTCCGGTTTCAGCTAGAATCGTCACTAATTAAGCACCGTGTCAGCCGTTATTAAGGCCTTATCTCTTGCTCATATGGCTCATGAATCAATTAGATCCGCCTGAGGGTACCCGGTTATCCGGGCCGGTCATTTTAACAAAGACGCACGATATATTGTGGGCCCGGACCGTGTAGTGGAGATACGGACAAAGGCGTTCATCCGGAAAACCCATGTAAAGTGGTCGGAGAAAAGAAGGTTTTATGGCACGTAAAGATGCAAAAGTAAAAGTGCGGTATTTCACGTTATTGTAGTAATGGAAGTGATGTGGGTTGTGGGGAAGTCTATCTGTAAAAGTAAGGACCTTCATCATGTAGCTACATAATATCTTGCTTTTTCTTCAAATATTTTGATGGTGAAATTATTTACATGCGTCAATATCACATCAATAAATAATTCTGCAGATTTTGACTTCTTCTCGCGAGGCCAGCTCTAATAAATACGTCATCTTCCTAAGTTGCGATGTTTCGCTGAAGAAAACGGAATTCCGTGAATGATACCACGAAGAATATCGCTTCAAATGAACCTAACCCATTACTGTTTTCTACGTCGTATGTATGTACGAAAAGACCTTTGTAACAGTCAGTTTAAAGATCTTTAGTTGTCTTGTAGTTTGCGTAGATATTTGATAAAGTTTGTCTGTTTATAACTGACTTCAGCAGGGCTAACATGCGCGCCACGACAAAATTTTGTCTACTGTTTTGTCTCGCTCTTTCTCTCGCGAACATGAGACAAATGCACGACATAAGCATCGAGAAAATTTTGTCACGGTGCGCATGTTAGCCCTACTGGTGGTATGACTTACTCTTCTGCGAGTGTCCGTCTGGGTGAGTACCCCCCCCCCCCCCCGTTTTGCTCGTCTCTCTTTGCTCGACTTGCTTTGTAGTCTGCAGTTAGATGAGCAAATTAGTTAGTCCTAACCTAATGTCTCAGGGTAACGAGCGCACTGCAGTGCCGTGCAACCCTTTGTGTTTCAAAGTTCTGAGTGGCGCTGCAATTGTTATGGACCGGCGTTATGCTTACCATTCTCGTTACCCAGTAGTATAAAAAAGGAGGTTCTCAATCTGTCTTACTCCCACAATTGTTTGCTATATATTGTGGTGTTTCAATAAAGAGTTTATCTGTTTATCTATTCGTACTTATACAGTAATGTTTCATACAATGATTGTTAATAACTAACTTTTCTTCTCACCCTTCGAACAAAAGCTCAATGCAAAGAAAAGCGAGCAAAGGCGAGTAGGTCAATAAATGACAACGTTTTTATTGCCCTTACAATTCAGCCAGCTCAATGTTCAAACCCTCAAGATCCAGATACTTTGTAAAAACAGCGGGACTATTTATTGCTTGTCATTTGTTTATCGCCTGTCATTAAAAAGGTATTACATTTGTATTTTTTTTATTTGATCTGCTTTTTTTGCTTATGACCAGTGCCTCTTCTGATCTTAAGTGACGGGGTATAGTCAAAGTTGATAAACTTGAATATGTACCAAATTAAATTTAATCTGAGCATAGATTCTGTCACCAATTAATAATTAGATTATTATTATCATCTATTTATTTATTCTTTCGCATCATGGTATAGGCCGTTTCCTAGTGCTAGCATAAATATGCTATAAAACTATTACATAAAACTTTCTTGACTTAAATCTAGAATAAAATAGTACATATAATGTTTGGAACATTAAAACAATATATAAATGACCAGCATAGCTCTCGTCTTTCAAGAAGATATTGGTATTACCTGGGAGTTTTACCAATGCAAGATCTCTTAATGATCCCTGCAGCAATAACAATTTCCAAGAGAATTGTGTAAGCTAATATTGTGTAATCTAGCTCTTATAGTTTTATCTGTTATTTTAATATTTGCTAATTTTTACGACACATTTTCGAAAGGGAAAATATGGACGTGAAGTGATCACACGATCTTTAAAATGTCGGTCAATCTACCACTCCAGCTATGCCTATTCAATTTCACCTACCTAAGTTTTAAAATCATAAGATAAATTATATAACAAAACCGAACCCTGTAAGATGAAGTTCTAATAACAGGCATCCGTTCAAAGTATAATTTTGTATGTGAACACGACAGAGCACAGTTGAATTTGTTAAATTATGAAACCTTTGTCAACACGAGCGTGAGATTGTATTTGTAAACCGACTATAATTGTGTTTGTTTACGCGAACGTTCACGTCTTCAACGTAAACAGGGAAATGTTGGTACAATCGGTCAGGTTGATAAGAGTTACGGTAACAATGAAAAGTGTATCATCAAAGTGGTTGGACAAACTTGGCATGGCATTATATTTCAGCTTTTGGTTTTGTTACGTTTCTTTTTTAGAGTATTTAATTTATTCACTTTTTTATACTATTTAGGTGTACTATTGATCAGTACAGCACCGCAGGTCTACTACCGAAATTGATGAAATAGCTATCGAACGATGGTCAGTTCTAATAATTAAAAATTAGAAAAAGACTTGTCGTAAGAAAACTATTGTTTATGTTTCTCGATGTCGTATCCTATAAATAGTAATATTCCGTGGTCGTATCGTGACGATTGTTATCGTTTTTGCAAGAAGACCCTCTGATCTTATGATTATGTTATGACAATTATCTTATGATTATATCTCTGATGTTGGTGAATACGCTAAAGCTAGTTTAGAATTCATCAAGTGCATTTGTAATGGACATCTTACAGCTTAAGCTGATGATGATGATGATTTGCCGGAATTTACCGATACGTGTTTGACGACAGGTTTTTAAAATTGAAGGTGAGTCTAGATTATTCCACCAATTTTTTGTAGTACAACGGATTTATTTGACTTGAATTTAATAGTCCTCACATGAATTGATACCTACCGTAGTTATCATTTATTTGATAGGACCATGTCACATCTCTAGGGACAAAATTGTTGTTCGCGTAAAGAATCAAATTATCTAAAAGACAGAGCTAATCACCAATCGTCAAGAAATTCAACATCAAAGAGGCCCCATTAACAAACACTCCGCAAGCCACAAAAGGCGTACTTTACGAAAAAGCGTTCTCGAGCAGACAGGCTCGTGAGTCTCCAGCATGTGTATCCACGGCCACAATAAAAGCCCCTTATAAACAACTGAAACTTAATATACTGTCAGCCATTGTGTGCCAAGCTTTCACAATCGCTTCCGTGTTGCCACTGGAAAATTGTAGCGACAGCACCAAAAATTAACATCTAAGATTCCGGGATTTACAGCGTTTCATCCGTATACGTTTTGAGGCTAAAACCGGTAATACTTTTGAAATATCTGCGCATATGGGGAAGTCATACAGCTTTTATTGCGGACGGTACTCACTTCGCTTCGTGATACAAAAGCTTGTGAAATATATTGCTTAATGCGTTGTTTGAGAGCAGTTATTTATTTTATACTGAATTGAAAATAAATTTTGATATGCGCAAACGTGAGTGCCACATCAAAAGTATTTTAAAGGGAAATTATTCTGAAATAAAATAGCCTGTAATTTGTTGCCTATTAAATGTTGCACGCTGTCACAATATCAACTCTGCTTTAATTTGAGAAATTCAAATAGATATGAATTCATTTTGCACTCGGTGTGTTAAATATTCATAAATAGTCTCGAAAAACCTCTCATATTTATTTTAGTATGTATGTATACTCTTTCTACACGAATGTACAAAAAAAGTAGTGTAATGTTTTTAGGGTACCTACACGACTGTACTAAAAAGGAGTGTAATTTTTTAGGGTTTGTATGTATGTGAGTTTCTTTCCACCATAACGGGTAAATACTTGAACAGATTTGGATTATGGGGTGTCGTTAGAATCCTTACTTCATCCCGAGTGACACTGGGTAGGGCAGTCGTGTCTTTTTTATGTAACTTTTGTTACTTCGACTTGTTTTATATCACTGGACAACTATACGAGCGAGTCGTTAGTCTGATGGTAAGCGTCACGCCAGCCCATAGCAGTTGTAGAGCCAACCAGCACTTTGGAACACAACGGCTTCCACGATACTGCTGGTAAAACATGGAGTACATAGAGAAAGAGGTTTTTAAAACTTAAAATACATACATAGCATAATAGTATATATAATAAATACAAAATGCCCAACGCTCACATGCACAGACCCTGACCAACAAACAAGGGCTATGGTCCCTTATGTAAATGGATAATGTGTATGTAATGTGTCATGTATGTAAACCCAGATATGGAACAAATACTTACACATTATTTTAAGTGAAGCCAATAAATATAGCTCTTAGTTAATAAAAAGAGTGTTAATTGGTTGAATAGTAAAACAACGTTTTGTCTCTTTCGATTCAATTTAAAATTGTCAAAGAACAACAAAGACAAACCATTGTTTAACTAAACCGCCGTTTCAAACTGTTTATTTATAAGAGCATAAATGTACATAACATAGTCGTCAAATACTTGTCATATTTGGGGAAACAAACCCGACTCTCGTAGAGTTCATCGACCTATTAACCATCTGTCAATTACACTACAGAGGCTGATTTTACATTTAGATACGGATACAAAATTAAAAAAAAAGCTTTGAGGACTTTTGTGACTCGGTAACAATAATATTTTTTATGATATTAGACGAGAAACCGGGCAGTTCATTGATCTAATGCTGCGCTGCTTACACATTTCATTCATATTTTCTAACACTGACCAGCTCACCAGCTGGTAGCTACATTACATTGTTACCTAATTACCATAGTTCCAAGGTATTAACATGCCTTAGTGTGAGCCCTTAAGTGGTCCTCACCTGAACGTCGGAAGGGACTTAAGGTGGGTTGCGAGAGCCCTTAGAAAGGGTGACACGCTGACAGCCTGCCTCTACTATTATATTTCTAACTAGCTGCTGCCCACAGTTTCACCCGCGCGGAGATATTGGATGTCATGGTTTTTATTTGAATGCGCGGAACCCTAATTCTTTTTCTAAAATAAAAGTAGCCTAAGTTACTCCTTGTAACTCAGCTATCTGCCAGTGAAACTCCCATCAAAATCAGCCAAGCTGGAGATTACCCGGAACAAACAGACAGACAGACAGACAGGCAAAAATTTTTAAAATGGTTGTTTTGTTATAGGTACCCCGTATATATACTTTCATATGAATTTGGTAAAAACCTGTTATTTTTCTGACGTTATATTTTTTATGATGCTACTTGTTCAGGAATATATGGATTCTTAAATGTAATGTTTATGTATGTCAATAAATCACATTTTGCTTTACTATTGGTGAAATTCAATTAGAAAAAAGATGCCAGAACACCATGAAGAAACGCTTTCTATTTAATTGTTTTACAAAACTTTTATCCAAAATAATCTCAAAGTTGTTAACAAATATTTTCATATCATTCATATCAGTTTACTAAAAAGAATTTACGTGTAGGTAATTCATCTTAATTTTCTCAATTAAAATCCCAATTTATATAATGAATAATTTATTAATGACGATGAATGAGGCACTAGTGCTGTGAAAGCTGTAAAACCTTCCAAAATATTCTGGGAATTTTAATGCTTTCCACGTTGAAAAACATCCATGTTCTAACCACTCTTCCTGCATATTCATACTTCCTAGATGTGCCATCCTTTCTGTTTGTTCAATTGCATAACATGACCTACTTAAGTAGGTAATGATGTGAAAGTTCAATACACTAGGTATAGTATTATGTGTCAGTCAGAACGTATTAAAGACAGGCATGTCGTCTTCGCAGGCACGCGTTACTTGTCAGGCTTCCTAGAATTAACTTACTACCTCATTAGAATACATGCCTTGTGTATAGTCTACTATCCAATGAATAAATAATATAGCTCATGGCATACCTATTAAGGATGAAGAAAAACATCATGAGGAATCCCGCATGATAAAGAAACACAAAATTCGAGGACATGTGACATCTACCAAGCCGCAATGGGCCCGCATGCTGGATTATGGCCCATACTTTCACTCTGAAAGTCGATATTCCAGTAGAGGGAGCGTAAAAAGGCTGATGATGAAATAAAGTACTTGTAAGAAATCTTTATTTTTATTGTGTATTAGCTGCTGCCGGCGGTTTCACCCCCTTGGCGCTTTCCACGTGGATAAAAAGTAATGTATGTTACTCTCCGGTGCATAAACTATTTCTGTGCAGTACATTACGTTGATCAGTTGTCCCATTGCTGCGTGAAAGAATGACAAACCAACATACCAACAAACAAACGTATAAACATACTTATCACCTTAACGCATTTATTATAGGTTCATTTTATTGTATATGTAACAATGGTTCTGAATACAAACTCTTAAACTTGCTTATATTAAATATTTATTCCAAAATCTAGCAAATAGTCATAAACTTATAGATCAACCATCTTGCCGAGAATTGACAATAATCATGACAGTGACAGATACAAACTAGCAAATAACAAACTCAGATACAGAACAGAAAACAATAATATTATTTCGGAAACAGGTTCCTTTTTTATGTTATTGGTAACAGGTTTTTGACTATACCTATTTAAAAAAGGTAGAATAAAGATTGTGTTATTATTGTAGAGTTGACTTTAAATACCCAATCTTGTAAAAAAATACCCAAATCTAATTGAGTCCCCAAACACTTGATACAACAGAAAGTAGAGTTCCCTCTAGATAGGTTTTTATAGATCTGTGTCTTCACAGTATATCGCAAAATAAAAGCATTGCGGGTCGAGTCGCTGCTGTAAAATACACGTAATTTTTATAACCAGTCTCATTCACGATATGAAACTATGGTAGCAAAACCTAATAAGTATCATCTAAGCTAGCAAAGCTGGTTTATGTAAGAACGCTATTTGTCCTACCTTGTACGAGACAAATTAAATCGGCATCAACTAATAATTTTGGTAAGGTAGACTAGTAGGAATTACCGTGCTTCTGCTTAGAGCGAACATTTGTTAACTAAATAATTTGTTAAGTTCTCAAGAAATTGCTGTATATAGTTAGTTTCGTGCCTGCAATTCCTCGTCAAATATCTCTTTTGTAAGTTTTATGTAAATTATTCTCGATGTTACCAATAATTTGCATCATTTGTGATAATTATGATCAGTTTCCCGTGTTCGTCACATGACAAATGAACTTCATCCTCTACAATTTCAACAAAACTTTTCCATCCAATGGTTGCCTGGTAAAGATATATTTTAGCGATAAGGCTGTCCATTGTACCAAATATGGTAATATATCTATATAGATAAATATATATATTTGTTGACAGATTTATGGTAAAAAAAATGCCCGTCGATTCTCTCATTAGGCCAGCCTGCATCAAGAGAGCCTGTAATATTATGTAGTTTAAGATACCAAGCTTTGATTATAAAAATTACGAGAAGGCTCTTGACCACGATCACGAATCACGATCAATGTAACTTCATCGAAACATAAAAACCAGTTTTTTAGCGCGATTATCCCTTCATAAACTAAACAACTTTTTCCTATCGCGAAAGTTTAAAAGTTAGTATAATATGTTTTGTTTTGTATTTTTCTTTGGTGCCGACATCAAAAGGTTTATCTATCTTTGTGGGTAAGATAGACAAACGTTTTGTTCACTGGAAAGTGTTTAAAAACGTCGAGAGACAATGTAAAATGTGCGAGATAAAAACCGGTGAAACGTATTTGAGGCATCCTCAATACCTTCTTTCAATTGAAAATGTAGAAATAGGTACCACTAAATTTCTGACTGACTTTATTTCACATCATAGCTGTGCCGTTTGAATTCTGCGACACTGTAATACCACAGCTATTGGCAGAATAAATAGGTAAATATTATGAAAACCGAACTCGATGCGGCGGAGTCGAGTGAAATAGTTTTATTGATGTCTTCTCGTAGACGGGAGAAATTTACTTTTCATTACGATAGAAGTTTGTAGGCAAACAGTTCAACAGCCGCTCGAGACTCCAGAAAAGTAGGTACCTATACCTACTCGGTCCATAGTGTCGTTCTTATTGAACGGTATTTCGTGATAGCATTGTTAGTTTTGGCACCGTTCCGTGGGAATATCTTTGCAGTAATAGGTGCAGTTTTTAAGTTTGGAAAATGTTTGACAGTTTTCTAAAAATATTGGGTACCTACAGTATAAATATAATAATAGATTTTTCTACTATAATTGGAGAAAGAGTAAGTTGAGTACGAGAAACTTCTGCCGTCGTTATAAATATAAAAACTTGTTACTTAGGTACAATTATTGTGAGCGCAGGCTTTAACATACAAAATATGGGTTTTAAATTAAAAACCTTAAGTACCTACTGTGATAAACTTGTAAAGTTATATCACTTATAATTTATAACCTAACATAATAATGTTAAAAATGTTACCACTCACAAATTAATGTAGTTACAATTTGTCTGGCAACAAAATTGCATTTTTTTCTACGAACAAAACGTTTCGTGTTGAATTACCTAATAGCTAATGGCTACTGTATATCACGAGTCCTGCAGGCAAAATAAAATTATACAGGTTTTTATAGCCCTCAGTGATTCAGTGGCCCCAGGGGTGTGAAACGAAGGTTTTATGGAGCCATATTGACGTGGAGTCACACTGACTCTCCTACTTTGGAAATTATTATGTTTCACGTTGAATTAATCAGCATAAGTAGTGAATATATAGTTCATACATACAATACGTTACCAGTACCTACTGGTACCATAACAATATTTTTTCTCATAACAAGAGATTACCTTGGTGAGATTTTCGCAGAACAAATGTGGATATAAAAGGAAGAAAGCTACAAAATAATGAAACAGGATGAAACCCGTAGACACTGTCAAATACAAAGAAAGGAAATCAAATTTCGTAGTAAAAGTTGACTGATTCATAGCCCCAAATGCGCAAATTTCTACGTAGCCTTTTCGCTGTAGCAATACATACCCTTCCACATTATAATACTTATCTAGAAAATGTATTTCCAAAAAGCTTATTAAGCCAAATTCATTGCGTTATAAACAAATCTGACCCAACAAAGATTTTCTTTTACAAAGCGCTAAAAATCCAGGTCACAAAGGAGACCACCGCAAATTCTCGTCCCACTAAAGTGGATACAGTGTGGTTATAATAAAAAAATCCCTTTAGACAATTTTCCATTATGTCGTGTGACCGCTGTTGGGATCTAGCGATACAGTGTAATTAAAAAACAGTGACTAACCTTGCGTTTAAAACTTACACTTATGTTTGCTTACTTGTACGTAAATTATTTCTCATGTGTCTTAGGAACGCGTGGTAAACCTTAAATTTAGCATTAAAATTTAAGACAATACGAAGTACCATCATCATCATAGACTATTTACCTACTAAGTAATGAATGAGAGAGTTTGAATAAGAGAATGTTTATTAGGACTTGACGGAATATACATTAATTTTGTTAATTTTTAATGTTTATATCTATTTAACCGGATTCACTTACGTGGTTTAATAGTAATCCGGTTAAATAGATATAAATATGAGTAATACTTACGAAAGTTTTAACCAATTTTTAATGTGATGTTATATAGATACTCTTTTGTTTTAAATGTTCATCTTCATCTATCTTTTGTATCAATAATATCACCCGGAGTAAACTCTGTAACTGGAAGTAGCTAAACATAAGACGTAGCAAAAATTACATTTATTCTCATATAAATTGTTTCTTATATAAGTGCAACGTAATTTCTTTGTGAGGAATAAATATTCTTTAACTAGAAATAGTTTAAAAAACAGGACTTCTTGTTTTGATATCTATCTATAAACACAGAAGCATTGTAGTTAAAAGGTAGCTTTTAACAATATTATGTATACAATATGTTCATAGACACCAAATTGATTGTCCTTCTGTAGACGAGTGGCCATTCAAGGTTTTTGTAAAGTTTATTCGCTGATTTATGGTTCCACTGTGCAATTGGTCAGCATTTTATGTCTCCTGTCGGGTGCCGTAGCTCCTTATTAAACCGAGAACGTCTCCTTGCCACTAATTGATTTAGAGACCTTGCTAACAATTACAGTACGGGTTCCTTTATTTACTTTGCCGTGCCAAATGGATTTGGAGCTTGAAGTTTGAACGGTGATATTGATTGATGGACTTTGTTTTGATGAAATTAATTAAGATCAATGTTAGTGTCTAAGCCTAAGATTCAGAGACGATTCTAAGCGTAGACTTTGGCTTTCATATGTCAAAACTGTATAGAATTTTGACGTATGGAAGCTTGAGTCCACGCTTAGATTCGTCTCTGAATCTCAGCCTAAAGGCTAAGCTATCAAGAATAGAACAAGTCGATGTAATAAAAGTTACATAAAAAAACACGACTGCCCTAACCAGTGTCACTCGGGATGATGTAAGGATTCTAACGATACCCCGCCATACGTCAGAATCCGTTCAGGCATTTAAAAGTTATGGTAGAGTAAAGAAACTCACATACATACTGTAAGAATAAAGATAGAACATGGTGTGGTGCTTTGGTGCTACGCTATGACGTCAGCAAATCAGTGCTACGCCGTAGTCGTCCCAGCGCTACGCAAGGGGAGGACAGCAGTCCTCATTGAACTACGAGCGATAATACACGTGTCAATTATTCAAACCGAGTGTGTAATTTCTGGACTTAAAAATACATAATATAAACATATACATACATGAACCCTGAAATCATTACATGCCTTTTTGTGCAGTCTTGTAATAAAAAGAGTATATTATCATCGCCCAAATCTCTGATTTGTCTCTTTTTTGTTTTGGTACCTTATAATATAACCCGAAAAGAAATAGGAACGTTTGCCATTTAAAATAGTTACTTCCTCGTTAGAACAAAGTTACCATACACGTCTATCCTCTCCCCTACTTAGCGAGAATATTTCATTACGCCTTCGTCACGAGCTAGGCAACTTCCCTATACACTAGTTCTTAAAGCTTTTAAGACGCCCCCGGACCCGCCGACTAATTGATTTACCAGCGCGACACGGGGAATTTAAAGCCCGTCAAGCACGCGACTCTCCACATTAACTCACAAAAATTACTGAAGCAATTTCACTTTGACTTTCGTTACGACTCCTATAAATAAAGTCCGAAAAAACTTGAGGTGAGTTAATTTGATAAAAGAGTTTACCGCACCAACAAAAGGCATTTAAACGCAAAGGGAGCAGAAAACGACGGAAGAAAAATGAATGATTACAGCAAAAAGGGCCATCAAAGCGAATGATAAACGAGCTTAATCCGAGACCCATCCTTGTTTTATTACCATTGGGCGATTGTAAAAACGTATTAGTAGGTGGCACAGTAGTTGCACGCCCGCCGCCCGTCGCACGATCTATGACACTTTAGTTGCCCTTTTTATAACCGATAGAAGGCATTCGCGGTTATTTATCGGCCCTTTATTGCCCTAGTATACAATCAAACAACGATTCAATATTAAATATTAAAGTTGGGAGGCAAGAAGTAGTGTCATTGTTGTTTGAATTGATTGCAGTCGGGTTGAATTCGTCGAAAATGTCGTGAGTTATTTTAGGAACGAGGTCGGACTTAGAGGGAAATCGTTTGGAAACTATTTTTCGTTATTTTTAACCAACTTAAAAAAGGGGAAGGTCCTCTATTCGTCTGTATAGTTTTGTGGCGATGTTTCTTGATTTCTCCGACAATTTTCAATGATTATTATTTTTATGAGTAGGGTATAAGGCAAGGGTTTTTTATAATTCTATATAGGCTTACGTTTGACCAATATCGCACCTGTTGGTAAGCGATGAAGCAGTCGACGATGAATCACGCTTGCCTAGAAGATACCTATGCACTGCTGCCTCGAAGCAGCCTAGGTTTTATAGCGAACGGGAACACCGACTCGGGCAAGGAGTTCCCCTCTCCTTGCCTCCTCTCCTTCCACTTTATTAAATGTAATATATCCCTATTCCCTATTTTATATTGTGATGAGTGTTGTTTTGTCCTTCTTTCCCACAGCAACGGAATAACGCGTTTTTTTTTGTATAGGTACAGGTAATTTATGGGCTGCAGATTGACATAAGCCACTTTTTTAATCCCAAAAATGAAAAGTTCCTGTAGGAATATCTATGCGTGAAATCGCGGGCAACAACTAGTTATAAATAAATATGTAAAATTTAAAATAAAAATTACAGAATAAAAGTTTACCTATAACTATTGAAATGTTCAAGGTTACATTTGCATTAGGATAATGCGAATTTAGGACTTTATTTAAAAGTAATAAGTATGAATTTTCATTTTTGTAGGCACATTTTGATACCCTATTGAAATCGTGTTTGGTTTATATCGCGACAGTCATAACTATAAACAATTGCTCCTTGCAAACTGTTTTATGATAGAATTCAAAAAATACTTCTTTTTACTACGACGATTCTTTTACTTTAGACGGTAATTTCGTTTCCGTGTACTTATCAAATTGTTTTTTAACTAGGGAACATAAACTCGTTGTTAAAAGTTATTGGGTGCATCTCTACAGAATTTTATACGCACAAGCCGTCATATTATAAGGATTTTAATACATCGTTCGTAAAATCGCTATACATAAAATGTTTATGGGCCAAGAGAAAATTAAGTGCGATGTTTCCATGTGCATTTATAACACTGAAAACAAGGAAGAATTTAAATTATATAGGTAATACAACTTTGAATAAACAAGCAGCGTTTTCATGTATATGAAATTTCTATAGGACCAATGTGAAAGTACTTTTCTCAATCGGTTTATAAATGACGGAGTTCTGAGGTAACAAACATAAAAAACAACCAAATTGAGAACCTCCGTCTTTTTGAAGTCGGTTGATAAAATAGGACTGATCCTCAACATTTCAAAATAAACTAACCCTTACACAAAACAATCATGGGGCACAGAATAGTACAAGGCAAGTACAATAATAAGTACAAGGGCAAAAGAAATCTACCTCCCTCCATGTATCACCCTCAGATACTTTCCTGCGAAACATAATTCGGCATATCACCAGCGCAATTCACAAGTAAATAAAGCGAGGGGCTCATTACGACGTCTAGAGTTCCTTCAGAGCCTCACTCAATGAGACGTGAGTGCTTCATGAGTGTCCCGCCAGGCTATTCTCCCTTTGCCGCTTGGGCGAAGGGCTGCAAGTACCCCTTGTGGGTCCCCAAATATGAAACAGTCCTGAGGTAGTTATGAGTTGGAAGGGAACAAAAGTTATTGACCTGAATGTGGAAGGATTTTTGTTTGCGACTTTTTTATACATAAAACGAATACAAAAAGAAAACTAAATAATAATAATAAATAATAAACGCTTACACTCATACCCCCGCACTAGGTTTCCCTGTGTCGCAGGTGGCATGGACACACACAGATACACATGAGTTGCGTGTCGAATGTCCTGCGATATGAAGTGCGCTGCGTGCTGCTGCGTTATTGATGGCAACGAGGAGTATTTACGTTGCATGAGAGATACTTGTAACAAAATGTATCATTTTCTTTGTGCCGGTGGAAGGAACTTACCAGAGTCTGGCAATGAGTGGGTCTGCCCTGAATGCCGCTGTGCAGCCAAAAAAGGTGGCGATAACAGCTCGACACCAGTGGGCTCGGCTAAAAAATATATTCGTGACCCGAACGTCACGCATCGTATGAAAGCGACGTCCCATAGCCTTGGAAATGACAGCTCTCTCCTACAGACCAGTGAATTCTTGGCAGAAGACTTCAGTACATATTTACAAAGCATGCAGCAGGAAATACGGTCGCTAAGAGACCAGCTAAACCATGCCATCCATCTTATTATGAGCAATGACTCTAAAATGGCTAGTTATACTTCTGAAGTTAAAGAACTCAATAATCGACTTGCTATCATAGTTAATGTTGCCGAAAGACCTGCAGCCGATGTTTTAACTGAAGTCAACAATCAGGTGCCGCTCGATGTTATTGCGGCAGTCCCTGCAGTCCAAATTCTCGAGCAACCAAATGTTAGTACATCTCAGCCATCTGAACCTGGATTAAGCATCTTGAATGTCGAACCTAAAGCCGACCTGGTGATTGAAGAAGTCCAACCACGCCCTGTACCTGCTATAGCATCCCTGGAAGTTCCTGTGACACGCGTTGCCAAAAAGCAAAACCAAAAGAAGATGGGTAATAAACCTAATTGCGACAAGTTGCTACTGAGGCCTGAACCATTACCTTATGATAGCCAGCGTAGTAAAACCGCCCTAGTAACAACGGTTGCAGACAAATCAGAAGTTGTTGCTACCTCTAGCCAACAAGTTTCAGACTGTGTACTGTGGGCACTGGTAACAAGAAAATCCAACCGCCAAGCATCCCTGTGTGGTACTGCAGGGCCAGCCAAAACGACCTTGAAAGCTAAGGAGCCACGAAAATACATTCACTTGTGGAATATGGAGTCAAATGCCGATGAGGTTAGGGAATACCTTCGTCAACTATGCCCAGCGGAGACGTGTACAGTGCAAGAACTGACCCCGAAAGGGGATTACAAATCCTACAAGATTGGCGTTTCTGCAGCAGCTTATGTTGTGTGCTTTGCTACCGAGGTTTGGCCCCTCAATGCTAGACTGAAGGCTTGGATACCATATGAAAAACCTTCTGCCACTGGCTCTGGAAGTTCGCGGAATACAACAACATCTCTCGGCAGCAAACAGCCCTTTCGTGATGCAACAAAGACATAAGAAGATTGTAACTCTTAATGTCTTCTATCAAAATGTACGTGGCTTAAAAACCAAACTGCAGACTTGGCGTAACAACTTAGCACTGATTGAACATAATATCGTGGTGGTTACGGAGACATTCCTAGACAGTTCGGTGGGAGATCCTGAGCTGACACCAATTGATTGGAGCATTTTACGCCGAGATAGAGGCACACCATGTGGAGGCGTCGCTATTGTGGCACGATCTCCTATTGTGCTGCGAAGGCAGCGAGACCTGGAGACTGGAAATGGGGAAGATCTCTGGGCCAGTTTCATATGGCACGGTCATCCATTCTATATATGTGCCGTGTACATTAAACCAACCGCAAGTGAAAACGAATACATGCAATGGTTTTGCAGTGTGGAAAATTTTATTTTAGGTTTAAAGGCACCTGTATTAATTTTGGGTGACCTTAATTTAAACAGTGCATCCCTCACCGTAAACAGTTACTATTGTTACTTTCTTTCTTTTTGTGGTTTGTCAGAGAAGAATGTTATTTTGAATTCTCATGAAGGTATGTTAGACGTCGTATTGGCCCAGGAGAATGGTGAGATGTTCGAGGTTTGTGTAAGATCCGCGGAAGGTATTGTGAAACCAGATGCCTATCATCCACCGTTGGATATTGAGGTCAGTATCGACACACTTCATTGTTCAGATTACCTTGAACCTTCCAATATTAATCCATCCAAAGATTGGAACTTTAAAAGGTGTGATTATGAATTATTGTTTGAATTGCTTTCTGAAACGTCATGGAGTTCAGTCTTGATGGCAAGCAATGTTTATGATGCGACTAGCTGGTTCTATAATTTAATTTACGATTTATTTGATCAATGTATGCCCAAGAAGCGTCGTAGAAACAGTCCAGAAAAGCGTTACCCTGTCTGGTTCTCTTATGATATAATACGTGACATTACGCAAAAGTTGAAGTTGCACGCATCTTGGAAGCGAACGAATTGTGATGAAATGTATAAGTTATTTTCGGACCTTCGAGCTAGTCTCAAGCCACGGGTTTCTTCCTCCTACACCTCTTATATAAAGCGCATAGAAGACAATATAAAAACTAATCCGCGTGAGTTTTGGCGTCATATAGCCTGTCTTCGTTCGAAGGGAGGGTTCGAACCCAATGTGACATACGAGGGAGAAACTTTTTCTGGTAGGGCTGCAGCAGAGGCGTTTGCTAGATTTTTTGCCGATGTTTTTTTGCCTGAGATGCCGTGTCTAAAAGTTAATATCGCATACAGCTCTGATTCGACTTGCAACAGTAACTATGTTAATATTTTCCAAATTACACCCCAGGATGTTATGTACGCGATAAACAGGTTGAAACCAGGTAGTTCTATGGGGCCTGATTGTTTACCACCATTTATTGTAAAACAGGCAAAAACCGTATTGTGCGAACCACTCTGCCACATTTTCAATCTGGCCGTAAAAGCTGGCAAATATCCCTCGCAGTGGAAACTGTCTAGAGTTAGCCCGATTCCTAAAAGCTCGGACAAATCCAAAGTCGAGGAATATCGGCCGATTGCAGTGCTTTCGTCCCCGGCAAAGATATTTGAATGCATTCTGCATAAGCTCATATACGCACAAGTGGACAAATATCTCTGTGATGAGCAGCATGGGTTCAGGCCGAAAAGATCTGTCGAAACAAACCTGTTGACCCTTGTGGGGTTTGTTTCAAGTACACTTGACCGCGGCTCCCAAGTTGATGTACTCTATTTCGACTTCCGGAAGGCGTTTGATAGGGTTAATAATGACATACTGCTGGCAAAGCTTTGTGCAATAGGCTTTGCCCCGAGACTGCTTCATCTTCTTGCAGACTACCTTCGCGATCGCCAGCAGTTCGTTAAGCTTGGATTATACGAGTCTCAACCCTATCACACGCGTTCCGGAGTCAGCCAGGGATCAATTTTGGGGCCTCTTTTGTTTTTAGTGATGGTGAACGATCTTCCCACTGTCCTTGCGCACTCTCGATGCTTACTTTATGCTGACGATCTTAAACTCTTCTCTGAGATTAGATCTGAAGCAGATTGTGAAGCCCTACAGCGAGACGTCAACGCTGTATCTCAATGGAGTCATGGGAATCGAATGGAATTTAACACCACCAAATGCTGCGCAATGACTTTCGGTCGAATGCGGAACCCCATAACCTATGACTATCAAATAAACGGCTATAGTGTAACTCGCCCATCTGTTACAAAGGATTTGGGTGTTCTGTTTGATAGAAAGTTGACGTTTCACGACCACATTGTTGTAGTAGCTAAGGAGTCCTTTAGACGGTTGGGTTTTATCCTTCGAAATTCCCGTGACTTCAGCAATCAGCACGTAATACGCCTTATTTTTGCGGCACTGGTTCGTAGTAAGTTGGAAAGTGCCATGTGCATATGGAATCCACATGAAAGTACTTATGCGCTATTAATTGAAAAGGTGCAGAAAGCTTTCCTCCGTTACTTATATAAATTCATTTATGGGTACTATCCCTTCATGTATCCCACAAAGTTCCTTTTGGGTTCATTGGGCTACAACTCTTTGGAAGTCAGAAGGAACAAGCAACAACTGGTTCTTATGTGCAAGGTACTCAGGGGTAAGGTTGACGCGCCGGATTTGCATGGTGAGCTGTGTCGGATCTTTGCACCTGATAATTTCTGTCGCATCAGACGACACAAATTATTCAGCGTGCCACCTTGTCGCACCGTAGCGCATTCCAACTCGCCCATACCGCGCTCACTCTCCGCTCTCAACGCTCTCTCGGCTGCCAATCCTGATTGTGATTTGTTTGCGGATGGATGGCAGGTGATAATGTTGGAATGTCTGCGTTTTTGTGAGTCTAAGGATGTATGTGTGAGTAGCTGTGTTTAGTTTCTAAGTTAATTATTATGTGTTCCAAAGTATGTGTAATATCTAATTAATTATGTATTTTGAGTAATTGGCATTTATAATTTATTGTAATTCTTTTTTTTTTTTTTCTTCTGTTATAATTGATTGATATATTTTTGATTGTTTTTGTTAAATCTTTTTAAATTTTCTTATTAATTTTTACCTAATGTTTATTTTTAAATTTTCTTCATGTAATTCTCTTTCTTTAATTATTGTAATTGGTATAACATGCCGTTTTAATTAAAGTAAATAAATAAATAAATAAATAAATAAATGAAAATGAAAATGAAAAAATATTTATTTGTAACAATTAGCCTTAAACCTTAGTACAGCGTGACAAGCACTTACATAATAATTTTAACTTTGTTAATTGTTACAAAACGGTCCAAACTCAGCATAATGCTGGTCTTAAACAACCAGCGCTGATCTTCCGTTAGGACCTTCTAGTGACGTCACGTCACGGATACAATAATAATGAATAATATTTTTGTTAGTGACCATAGTAATAGAACAGTATTAAAAAAAGAAAAAAAAACGTACAAACACAATAAAATAAACAATACACATTACAATAATATAACTAAATAATCTATAGGTAACATTTACATTAAATGATATTAAAAATGAAAAAGAGTTAACAAAATAAAACATAATATCATTATATTAAATTAAAACCAATGCGAGCATGGAGATGAAAATAAGCTTCCCTGACTTGAAGACACAAGATTTGCTTAATTTTTTAAGTTTACGGTGAGTATTTTAATCGTTTTATTCTTATTTTTACTAGAAGGCACTGTCTGTCTATATAGCACTAGTGTCGTGTCACATCACAAACATCCATGACCCGAGAACAAACTTTATGCTTACACAAAAATTTGCCCCGGCCGGGAATCGAACCCGGGACCCCTCGCTTTGCAGGCAGGGTTACTACCAACTTAGCTACGGAGCCGTCTTGAAATATATTGTTCGTCCACTTTTAAAAAAATTATTAAAAACAAAATTTAAAAATGTACTTTTAAAAAGGGAGACGAGAATATTTCTGTCCTGGCATACCTTTTAATTTAAACATGAAGTGTTATTCCTCAGTTTGTGATTTTATTCCGGAGAGCGAGGTGGTAGTAATATTAATTTTAATACTAGCTATGCCCCGCGGCTTCACTCACGTAGCCAAGTTACTCCTTATAACATCAGCTACCTGCCAGTGAGAGGCCTGTCAAAATCGGTCCAGCCGTTTTGGAGATTACCCGGAACAAACAGACAGACAAACATTTTAAAAATTGTTTTTTGTTACATGTACCGTCTATACTTTCATATGCATTTAGTAAAAAACTGTTATTTTGATATTACAAACAGACACTTCAAATTTATTTATTTGTATGTATAGATACCTAAAGGTAAAAGGTAGAATTAAATCCTATCTTTGGATAACTTATCAAACATTAATATAAAGCCCATTTAATAGCTGTTACAGCGAAAATAATCTTAATGAAATCCGCGTAAACGTAGCCTGTACGATAAAATTATTCGGGTTAAAATATAGCTTTCGGAAGCCATAAAGAAAATTTTATCTAATGAATAGGTATTACATTTTCAGCATTAAAAGCGTTCGCAGACAATGTTTCCTGATAATTCACTTCTGTTTCTATCTATACAAATAAATAAAATTGAAGAGACTTGGTGTAATATCAAAATAACAGCTTTTTACTAAATGCATATATGAATGTTATGGCAAAAATAACAAAACAACCATTTTTAACATTTTTGTCGGTCCATCTGTCAGTCGGTCTGTCTGTTTGTTCCGGGTAATCTCCGAAACGGCTGGACCGATTTTGACGGGACTCTCACTGGCAGATAGCAGATGCTACAAGGAGTAACTTAGGCTACGTGCGCAAATACGAGCTGGTCGTTTGCCTGATGGTATGCATAACGCCGGCCCATAACAATTGCAGTGCCACTCAGAACTTTGAAACACAAAGGCCTGCGCGGCACTGCAGTGCGCTCATTATCCTGAAACATTAGGTATTAAGTCTCATAAGCCTAGTAATTTCACTGGCTATTCTGCTCATCAAACCGGAACACAGTAATGCTTGCACATTACTGCTTGGCGGCAGACTAAGATCAGAGTACTTGTAAAGACAAATCAAACGAGCCCAAACTCGGTGTGGTTATGTCGTTTCGTTACAGATTTCCTATGGCCACCTTCCGGCTCCATCATCAGACCAGCTCTTTGATATTGCGATGTCATCCGATTTACATATGTAACAATACAATACTACAATTTCGGCTTAATCGTACACGGGAAGCGGGTCAAATTTAGCTTGCAACATTTGACTTAAACCAACATACATAATGTATAAAAACATTGCCAGTTAAACAAAAGCTTGTAAAAAAAGATAAGGCAACAGTTTTACACATTTCGATTGTGATATCAATGACAAACGATCAAATCACAATTCTAATATCTGGTGCCATATCCGCAACTGAATCATAGTGGCATGTTTTATGGCACTAGCAGCACACATCGTGTGGACAGCTCCACTGATGATTTAGCAGCTTTCATTTCGAAACTCAGTTTGTAGTCAATGAACAATTTTTTTCGAGTTTTTTTCTGACTGACATTTTGGTTAAGTTGTTTTATTTCTATAAATATAAAATTTTGGAAAATTAAATTTCAAAATAAATGTTATACAATACTAACTATTTATTATAAGCAAAAACTTCAAAAGAAACTATACACAAAACGCATACCAACAGGGAACGTTCGCAAAATAATAACACCATTGCCACTCACAGCATTAAGATGACCCAAAAAAACCAGTACTTTAATTACAGCTAAACCACCAGTGAAATTATACTGGGCTTATGAGACTTAATACCTAATGTCTCAGGGTAACGAGCGCACTGCAGTGCCGCGCAGGCCTTTGTGTTTCAAAGTTCTGGGTGGCACTGCAATTGTTATGGGCCGGCGTTATGCTTACCATCAGGCAAACGACCAGCTCGTCTCGTTACCAAATAACATAAATAAATAAAAAAATAAACCTTCGTCCACGCGCGAGATTCAATGTTTCAAAGTTCGTAATAATGTTGTTTCCAAGTCTTCCAGCGCTAAGAAAATGGAGCTAAGTAATTCAGGTGAATCGTGTTAACATCCTTGTTACTAAGGACGAAAAGTACATTCTCCCGGATTCCTTTTACCTGAAAGTATTTCCCCTAATTCCTGTCTTCAACTAGGGGCAGCTCGTAAGGCAGTTTCCGCGTTCTTACTAATCGGTTTTAAGCATCCCCCTAGTAATTCTATTGGCTCTTGTTACCCTCTTGCCCTTTCACCCCTGACTAAACAAAGAAATAAAATCCGCATGAGCCGTCGCTACGAAGCGGAAAAGAAACAAAATGATGTCTTGGAAAGCCTACAAACAATCTGCTGGGGGATTATTTTTTTAAGTAAGCTCTTACGCTCTGTTTCACTAGCCTGGACTTGGAGCTATTAATTGATATATCTATACAAATAAATAAAATTAAAGTGTCTGTATATGTCAAAAGTGAGTGTGGCCCAGCGGAAACTTGTGCGATTTTCAATCCGACGCACCATAGTTCGAATCTCGACTCGGCCCGCACCAATGACTTATATCAAGTTATGTGATTATTCACACTCGCTCTAAAACGGTGAAGGAAAACATCGTGAGGAAACCCCCATGTTCAAGAACCACAAAATTGGAGGATATGTGACATCCACCAAGCCGCACTGGGCCCGCATGGTGGACTATGGCCCATAACTCTCTCTCTCTCTCTGAGAGAAGGCCGGTGTCTCGGCAGTGGGAGCGTACGAGGCTGATAATGATAAAAAAAATGATAAAATATGTCAAAATAACAGCTATTTACTAAATGCATATGAAAGTATATACAATACCCACAAAAAAACAATTTTTAAATTATTTTTGTCTGTCTGTCTGTTTGTTTGTTCCTATCTCCAAAACGGCTGATTTTGACGGGACTTTCACTGGCAGATACCTGATGTTATAAGGAGTAACTTAGGCTACGTGGGCGGAGCCGCGGGCACAGCTAGTATTATATAAGTAGGGATTAAATAGGACACTGCAGCACTGGTCCGATTCTTAAACTTCTTCCACTAATAGAAAGCTAAATTTATCCCTGGGTGCTACAGGCTACTTTTTATTCTGATGCCACGCGACGCCACGAGCAAAAACTACTTTGAGATATCTTGACAAATAAATTATGTATATCGGTTCGGTATGGATTACGTTTTATTTTATTTTGAGATACATAAGTGAATCCTCTTCATTCTTGTATAGTTATCTTTCATCAGCATCCAATAAATTTATGTGAATTACTCTACACTTTACGTGAGCAAAGTATTGGAGAGAACCTTGAACTTGACATTTATCTTGCGTGACGACCAAGCCTGTAAAAAATCAAGAGAGGAACGTACGCAATGAGCCCTCATATGGGTCTGACAAACGAGTAGAGGTCCGCCTATCTTTTGTTCGAGTCGTTCTCTTGATGACTACAACCGAGTGGGAGTTTTTTCTGCTCTGCGACACATTGGGGTTTTGCAGAAAAATATTATTGAATCGGTCTAGGTTGAAGGCAGCACTTTGCAGGGTTTTGCTATTTACAGTTCTACGTGGCAATTGCTATGAGGAGATTATGCAATAATAGATGAAGTACTACCTCTTACTTGCCTAATTACATACCAAAATTGTATTACGCACTTGTCGGATATAGGCGTATTGGTCTTGCAAACATTTCAATGAATTACACATGGACAGTATCTGCGGTACCGCACGCTGCACGAGACTATCAAAGCATCATCTAGTCGGATCGATAAATATATAATAAGTATAATATGATAAGTATAATAAAAAGTACCTTCAAAAATGGGCTCAAAGCCATACGTCTTTACAGTTGCACTCCTAACATTAACTATAGGCAAAATAGATCACGGCTTGCTTATGACGTTTTGTATTCGTAGACAAAACGCTTCAAATGCCTTCAGCATGCTGACTGCAAGCGGACTGCTCCTGTCATCTCACAAGTAGCTAGCGGTTACCTGCGCTGGAAACAGTACCATAAAGGCACAATTTGGCTAACCGACGGTATCGATGCCATGGCGTGTGGTGAGTGACGCTGACGGCCTAAATGTCCTTTTGAGCCTAGAGAACCTAGAATTTGAGATTTGAGATAGTACATCTTAGACACATATCTCAATGCGATCTCTGACTGAATAATATACCTAGAGATATGAAAAATATGACACAATAAACTATAAACGAATTCTAGTCCGCATTTCCTCCCGACTCCAGAGACGTTTTCTACGTTATTATTGCCCAATATTTCACAGTGGTCGACCGTAACTAATAAATAACATAGAAGTAAGCGTATTCCTGACTACTGCGAGCAAACATAAAACAAGACCAACAATTCCCACTGAAATTTCACCAAAAGAAAAATCCAAAACCTCAGTAAATTAATAAGAATTTATTGTAAACATGTTATTCGCCGTTGTAAATCGCGAATTATCTCAGTTACTTAAATCATCGCCCACTTTATCAGAGCAATAAATAACCGAACGTTAGTATTATCTGGGAGCATAATCGCCGGTGTTCCGCTGCGTTATTTCTTTCCCCGGTTAAATACACTTCCCTAAAAAAATATTTATTTTCGTGCGGCGCAAACAGCCGTGTTCTTGCGGCTTGTTTGTTTTGACTGTACTTTCCGGCGGCCTGTACACTGCACTGTTGTAACTGGATACCTACATTTAGTGTTGTTGGCGCAGTGAGTCCATAAATTTCCACTCTGGGTTATTTGTCATGTCATTCAGCTTTATGAAAATATAAACTATGAAAAAAAATTATACTTAAATAATATGCGTTAGCTGCTTTAGCTAGTTAAAAATTTGCTGTTTCACAAAATGCATAGACGTTTCTTTGAATTGGCATTGACTATCACTTACATCATGATTTTGCCAGATAGTAGTAGATATTCAGTTTATTGGGCACCATAGTTGAGTTTATATAATATGACATCGAAGAGAAATGTATCAGCATAGCTACGCTTCAGTCTGATGAACAAAGTAGTGAGTGAAATGTGAGCGTATGATACTTAAGGCGGGGCTAAAGCAAAACGTCCTAAAAGTCCTGCTTTTCGTCGCACAAATCTCTGTTTTCACAGATATTATAAACAACAAAAAATACAGTATATCCAAGTGTTTATAGAAAAGACTTATCTATAAAATATCACACAAAAATAAGATTCTTCTTATAAAAAAAATCGCAAAAAAGACCCCGAAAAATTTATTTTGTCTCGAAATGTTCAATATTTTGAGCGACAGCATCATATTTTTTGTAACCAAAAAAAGGAAACTTTTTCCTTGACAATTAACTAGAGGAGGAGGTTGCTCGCCTAATGGAATGCACGTTCAACAATTATTTCCGTGCAACCCAAAAATGTCAAACAAAAAGTCATATACGAGTATGGCCCTACGTTACGTGTATCACTGACACGGTGACACCACTTATCAGACTCATCACGCCCATATTTATGACTAGCTACTGCCCGCGGTTTCACCCGCGTGGAGATATTAGAGGTCATCGGTTTTAGTTTTTTGCGAGGATCCCTAATTATTTTTCTAAAATTAAAGTAGCCTAAGTTACTCTTTATAACATCGGCTATATGCCAATGAAAGTCCCGTCAAAATCGGTCCAACCGTTTTGGGAGATTACCCGGAACAAACAGACCAGACAGACAGACAAAAATTTTAAAAATTGAAGTTTTGTTATAGGTATCGTATATATACTTTCGTATGCATTTAGTAAAAAGCTGTTATTTTGATAATACAAACAGACACTTCAATTTTATTTACTTGTATAGATTTTCGTAGGTAATAAACTTGCGCACGAGAAAGGTGTGTCCCATTAACATTTTCGTGAACGATATCACTATTTCACTTTGCATGAAACAAACTTAATTTGCTAGGTGTAAAAACCTTTTGACATTGAAGTCTCATACGGTACACGGTCACTTAAAGCTTGAGCTAACTTACTAGGTAATCTTCTAACTTAAAGTGCGTAGAATATTGTTATTACTCAGGGGTAATGGTTTCTTGACTGTGGGCACCTTCATCGCTATTAAGTGCTCGAAATAGCTACTATAATATTGGAAGCAAGTGGAATTACTGTCTGAATTACTTGAGGCTTCAATAGATACCAATCTATTTGAAACTATGATGGCGCAGTGGTAAAGAGCTAGCCAAAGATCCGTAGATCGAATAATAACTCCTTTCACAAACTTACGGTGATCTCATATAAATTTGATCTACATCAATAACGATTCAAATTCATTTATTGCAGTAAACGTGGTACAATTTTAGGTCTTAAAAATATTTAGAATAAGTCTCGTCACATTTAGCTTTTAATAAGCATGCAAAATTAATACATTAATCTGAAAAGATTAATGATAAAGTAAAAGAAATTAACGTAAAGTGGTTTTAAAAAATCAATCAACCAATGCTTTGTTTACTAAAAAGGTTACAATTTTCTTTATGATAAGAAAGGTGCTTATTCTAATTATAATAAAGAAGCTTACATCATCAATGTCGAATACAGACTCATTTTCAAGGACCCACAAACCCGTCACCACATTGCCTTCAGAGATCTCCGACTCCAAACTAAGTCAGGGAGGACTTGTAGCTCGGAGAAGCCGATCTCTTCCAACAATGAGCAAAAGATGCGAGTTATTATACACTATTTCTAGATTTTAAAAACATGTCATATGATACCACATTGTGTGCGTATTTATAAATACAGTTCATTCTGATGGCATTAATGATGATAATACATCCTTATCAAACAAAATACCCCGTTTAGGTGTATACCTAAGGTGTACTTGGTTAGGTGTATTTGGGGTATAAAACAATAAAAAAACAAAATTCTAAAGGCTCTTCCGCACAACTCTTACAAGATATACTATTGTTATTTCAATTAGACCGAAAATAATTTGTAACATATTTTTAATTTAGACGACTATTTTGCATGTTAAAAAAGTTACACGCCCCAAATAACCGTATCAAAGTTCAAGTAATATACGACATACTCTTGTATAATATACCTAATGCCTTGCTCATATTGGTTTAATACAAATGTAAGTCTTGTGACTTTCAAATAAACCTACTTCGGGTAATTTCAGGCACAAAACATTAATTCATTCTGAGAACTACAGAAATGGGTTCATTTGCGTTAAATTACCCAAATTTCATAATAATGTGTTACGCTAAATTCACTGTGACCTTTTGTCCACAGAGTTGGAATAATGATTCCTAGGCCGAATCTGCTCCTAAACCTCTTATAAAATGACATTGTAGCGGCATATTCTCGAATAACTAGATTTTAGTTGCAAGAATGGCCAACGATCGTGCCCACTGCTGCGCAGCGCAGGTCTTTCTTTGTTTCAAAATCTGGATGGCACTCAGCAAAATTGAATAGATCTATATCGCTGGTTACCATTCCGCAAACGACCCGCGCGTCTTGTTCTCCAATAGTATTAAACAAATTAGTCTATACGTGGCATGTTTTATTTTTCAAGCCTTTGTTATGCAAAAATACTTAAAATAATAATATAGTAATAGTAATCTAATTGGTTCATGCATTAATGCACACAAAATCCTAATCGAATTTACAAATGAAAAGCAGGCAGCATAGAGACAAATACCCCTATTGTTTTGGCACGCCTGTACTCCCTCAAAAGAAATCAATCATCAAACAAACACAGCGAATTGTACACAATTCATAGTGATGTACACCGGGGTTCCCATGGCAGAAACACCAGGCATTTCCCAGGGAGATAACAGGGATAGCTCGCCGACGCCCTGCTCTCATTTGTAACCCCGCTATAATGGAACTTTTTTTGGATCCTTTCACTTTTTCCCCGTCAGGTTTTGCCCCGCCTTATTTTAATTGTCTACGCTTCGTAAAAATTCTGCGATGTCAGTGCGTAATGGAAGGCGGCTATAATTTTACCTAAACAATTCTTTCACTCCGCTAAATTAACATACAAAGTAAAAATGGCGGAACTCTCAGCGGCATTTTAAAATTTATGGCTGAAACGGCTAATAATTACGCGAATTTAAAATGTAAAACCGCAATAAGCAATACGTTGTACGACGTTAAGTGCCGCTATTAATTCTTGGCATCAAAATGTGCAGCAATAAAACTTGTTTACAGTAACACGTAAATCATCTAATACAAAATAATGTTCTGCAATGAAAAGTGTGAACGCAGCAACTTTAACGCATCACAAAAAATTGTAACATCAACGTTTTATATTTTTCGTACGCGATATAAAAGGTCGTTCAGAATTTTTTTACTGTCACCGAATGATGCACGTTCAGAGGCACGTACAAAACCAATAAAAGCGAATGACTGAATCATAAAAAGGGTTGAATTTATTGATTCGCATTGACGATGACTGTGTTGCGTCGGGATACAGTGAGCGAATCCAGAAGCGAAACCAGTGAAGTGTCAATATATATTAGAGGTTTCCTTGTCATTTCCTCTGAGCTAAATTTTCTAATGCTATAAATTTTGGCACCGCTTTGCTCGTGTAGTCTGCTGCCAAGCAGTAATGTGGAAATATTATTGTGTTCGGGTTTGATGAGCAAAGTAGTATGTAGTCAGTAACTCCGTCATTTATAAGCCGTATTGGAATTTTCTTTCTTTATTTGAAACAATATACTTTGAGATTGGTGCCATAGAAATTTAATTATAATTGGTTCAGTATAGCTTCATTAAAATGCGCTTTTTTAAAAGGCAATTGTATTAATTTGTGCCTTGTTCCTCTCAAATTGTAAAACTGTCACCAAACACCCCGACAGATGCACTTAAAAAGGCAGCTTTATCCTTAGTTTTATGTTCGCCAGCTTAGAACACATAGTCATCAAGTGATGTATTTGTCAAACGGTAACTGACCTATAGTTATAAAAATTGGATATATTCTTATTTTCCACAAGCTGCTGCCCGCGGTTTCACCCGCGTGGAGATATTAGATTTCACGGATTTTATTTTTGCGCAGAACCCTAATTGTTTTTGTAAAATCGAAGTAGCCTAAGTTACTCCTTGTAACATCAGCTATCTGCCAGTAAAAGTCTCGTCAAAATCGGTCCAGCCGTTTTGGAAATTACCCGGAACAAACAGACAGACAGACAAAAATTTTGAAATTGATTGTTTTGTTATAGGTACCGTATATAATTTTGTATGTATTTGGTAAAAAGCTGTTATTTTGATATTACAAACAGACACTTCAATTTTATTTATTTATAGTATAGAATATAGATAAATTTTAAAAATAGAAGCTTTTTTCTAATCTCTAATATTTAGATGACGACCATAGCCAACACAAACGTGAGCTCTCTAAATGTATATCAGCCTTATATCTTAGCGATCTCCACGCTGTATGCACGCTGCCTTCAGTCGCTGGGCGTAAACAATTTACATAATACGCCATTATCATTTTGCAGTCTGATATTTCGCTCAACACTCCTTCTACTACTATCTACGCTTAGAAATTTACAACCACTGTGGGAAAACAAACCAATTTGTTCAAATGAAATGAGTTCTGCACTGTGTTTGTTGTGCAAATACATATTTCATAGCCACGATAAACACCGCTTTATTTGATTTTTATGTTTTTGTTTACTTTCCTTTGGTTACTAAACTATTGGATTAATATTGCATTTTGAAATAAAGAACAAATTTAACTTTAAGCAACTGGGATTATTAAACACAAAAACTAAAATTATTTTTGTATCTTCAAAGCAGTTTTAAGAGGTTTAGTATAGTGTTCAATAAAAAAACGGTTGAAGTGAAACATGGGTAATTTTTTGAAACTAAACTATTATTTTAGTTTATGTTGTGAATAAATGTCAATGAGATGTCCTATTTAAGGGCAAAGATATCCAAAACTATTAAAAAGTGCTTAAAAATATTTTAAAAGGTAAACCCATAGTATGTACTAGTTATAAATGTAAATTTAAGTATCTACCTACTCGTAGTATATATTATCTTAAAAGATAAATACATAATATAAATAATCACTGGTCATGTTTCGCAGGAAATTAGCAGATTGTTTTAATAATAAGAGCAGAAGCTCGTCTTCTGCCTGATTACATGTTATAGTTTTGTAGACCTATCTAAAAATGTACATATTTTTAGTACTTATATTATTAGTACTTACTAAGTATCAGTATAATTATTATGCATGAGGTGTTTACCTGTAAGTGGTTATGCATTAGGCACAATACCTAAGTAAATGTTTGTAAAACACATTACAATGTAATAACTGTTGGTGAACCATAAATAAATAAATAAATAAAAATAATTAGTTTGATATTATATCTAAAGCCACTAGGAGTTGTAAGCCTAACTCAGTTGATTACAGGATGGGTACCCAACTAGTCACACCTAACGAGTCACAGTGTGACATTTGGTGTGATCCCAAGGATTGCGTGATATAGTCACACTTTTGCGCAAGTGTGATTCGTTTTGCTGTCGTCGAACTTAGCTTACCAATTTTCGTAGCAACCTCGACCGTAGACCCTATATAAATTCGGGAGAGATTCTACGATGCCATTTCCAACTTAAAAACGTTTTCTAAAACCGGATATTCTCGCACGTGTAAATGAATTGTGTTCTGCCCTCTACGGGTTATTCTGTAGACGGAACGGTCTGACGCGTAACCCGATGGTGCTGACGCCATTAAAACGGAATAATGAAACACCTGCGGTTTCGTCGTATCTCAACCAAGATTAAAGAGGACTGGATAAGACAGGTTAAGTATGTTTTATTTGATCAAAGTGCTTAAAGAAAGGAAGGCGAAAATTTACATTTTGCAATACCAAAAACCGAGTCTTGCAGCCTTAAATGACGAAATCATCATGTTTGCACAAATTAGCTATACGATCAAAATGATCACATCATATGTTATAGTATATAGAGTATAGACGTTCAAATGAATACAAATAATTATTAAATTACTAAAATACAATAAAAAAAAATTTTTTGTATAATTGTGTACAATCAATTTTAATTTTTAATCATAAAATTAAATTATTTTATATTGGCTGCTAGCTTATATCTATCCTTGAGCTCTAAGTTACATCTTTGCCAAAATTAAATTTAACCGGTTAATTAGTTTACTAGTGACGATATAACAAATAGAGACCAATATCGTTACTTACAGATTTATGATATTAGCGAGGCTTTACTCTTGTCTAGGTTAGTGTTATATTAATTGAACTTTATTACAGGAGTACATTAAAGGAGTACTATAAAGTTATACTGTTAATAATAGTGACGAATTTTAATGTATAAACTCGTTATTTAATAAGATAAGCTCATATTTAAAAACTAATACATCCTTATTGGAATTAACGCTGATAACATTGCTTTTTAGGAAAGTCTCGACGCCCCCTCAAGTTGAAATTTCGTTGCCAACCTATTTGTAAACGATTTACTAATGATGTATCCTCCTTACATGACTGAAGTCCATGCCGTCTTGTTTCTTTTTAAAAAGAAAATAATGGGGTGTGTCCACAGACAAATCTGTGCGTGTCATGGAATAAAAATTGGACTTTGATTTTTAGTTTTGTTAAACAAAACTAAAAATAAAAAAAACAACAAAACAAAATCAAAACTAAAAAGCAGGATTTTTGAGTAAATATAAGTCTAGTGAAAAGAGTCTCAAAGATTATTATTTTACTAGCTTCCGCTCGCGGTTTTCACCCGCGTTCCCACAGGAACCGTGCATTTTTCCGGGATAAAAAGTAGCCTATGTTACTCTCCGGTCCATAAACTATGTGTATCCCAAAAATCACGTCGATCCATTGTTCCGTTACTGCGTGAAAGAAGGACAAATCAACAAACACACTTTCGCATTTATAATATTAGTAAGATTAATCGCTGTATCACCAGCACTATTTATCGGCTGCAGGTCAAGGACTGTTTTTTCGTAATTTTACTTAAGCACTATTCGATAGCAATTTCCTTCTCAAACTAATAATATTGAAAGATGCTCTCACTAAAAATCATATTAGAAATATCACTACACCTTGCCTTTTCCAGTGCCACGAGCCCCTTGTCACAATGAGGTTTCCTCGCGTCTCGCCTCGCGCTTTGTTCCCGGGTGTCCACACAAAGCAGGCGTTGCACAAATAATTATGTGCATACAATTATTTCTAAAGCGTTCTCTCGTCGCTGCGCCAAGCCGCAAAAACAACTTGACGGGCTTATATGTGTTTTATCGATTTAAAAAGCGAATGAACTGAAAATTTAATTAAAATTCTGATGAACACGAGTTCACATACGAGTTCTAACAGTGGTAAGATACCTATCCACTTCAACTGATGTTTATTAGACTATCTTATTCCACTATATCTACCTACTTCTAAATTTTGGTATGTATTTTATTTTCAACTGTATTTATGAGATGATATATAATTTCATGATTATTTTAATTTTGAATATATAATAAGTATTTTAAGTGCATTTTACTAGTGCAATATTGTATGTATTGTAATAAATACGTAAGTTTTGAGGTTTGTTTATCATAAATTGTGTAGTTATTTACACGACTGCACAAAAAAGAAGTGTATATGTGTTTAGGGTTCATGTAGTATGTATGAGTTTTTAATTCCACTATAGCTTGTAAATGCCTGAACAGATTTGGATGTATGAGGTATCGTTACAATCCTTACATCATCCCAACTGACACTGGCTAGGGCAGTCGTGTTTTTTATGCAAGGTTTGTTACAGTTATTTATGTTGTTAGTTTTCAGTCAAATTACTGGGTTTACCCAGGGTAACAAGCGCACTGCAGTGCAGCGCAGGCCTTTGTGTAGGGTGGGCTGGCGTCATGCTTATCATCAGGCAAATTATTCACTTGTCTCGTTATTCAATAGTATAAAAAAATGTTACTCGAAGTTTACTGATATGACTCAAAATTAGGTACGAAATAATAGGTCGGGGAAAAAGTTCCTTCGCATTTTTTAAGAAAATTCAAAACATTTTTTAATATAGTTTATTTACATTTAACTAAAGTATGTAGGTACCATTTTGTTCGATAACTTTTTGCCATCTTGTAGGTAAGGACATGATCCCATTGCTATATAAATTTTGGGACTTCTGATCAAAATGCCGCGACAAGTGGTTTTGGCAGTCCTCTCGTGATGTTAACCTGACACTGCCTAAAGAATTCTGAAGAGACCGAAACAGGTGGAAATCTGAAGGTGCAAGGTCAGGACTATACGGCGGATGCATTAACACCTCCCAGCCAAACTCTCTTAATTTTTTCTGAGTGGCTAAAGATGTGTGAGGTCTAGCGTTATCATGAAAAACCATGAAAATGAAAACCACACCCCTTCTGTTGATTAATTCCGGCCGCTTTCTCTCAACTTCTTGCTGTAATCTCATCAGTTGTTCGCAGTAGAGTTCAGAATCGATGGTCCTGCCTGGTGGTAACAGCTCATAATGAATAATGCCCTTCCAATCCCACCACACACACAGCATCACCTTGTTGCGAGTTAACCCGGGTTTCGCCACAGTCTGTGAAGCCTGACCGGTCTTTGACCACGACCTTTTTCGCACGTTCTTGTCGTACGTGATTCACTTTTCATCACCAGTTATCAGCTTCTTCAAAAATGGTTCGGTTTCATTACGTTGTAGTAAAGAATCACAAATGAGTACACGGTTCATTAGGTTTCTTTCAGTGAGCTCGTGAGGTACCCAAATATCGAGCTTTTTTGTGTACCCAGTTTTTTTCAAATGCGCCAAAACTGTTTTGTGGTCAATTCCCAGTTCTTCAGCTACGTCGTAACTACGAATATGCCGATCTTGTTCCACTTTTTCAAAAATGGCATCCATTTTATCCGTAATAGGGCGACCAGACCGACGTGCATCTTTGAAATCAAAATTTCCGTATTGAAAATGCTTAAACCAAATTTGTGCTACTCTCACAGACAGTCACTAGGTCCATAAACATCGCAAATTTTTTTCGCGGCTTGCGTTGCATTTTTACCTTTTTTATAGTAAAATTTTAAAATGTATCGAATTTCTTCATTAGATTCACTCATTTTGACAGTACGAAAAACAAATGAAAGTCACACATTTTCCTAATTTGAATATGGAATTATGTTCTTTAAAATTTAAACTTTCATATGATACCAAAACCAGCCAGATACGAATAGTATAGCCAAAGAGATTTTATTACAAGTTCATACATACTATAATGCGAAAAGACTTTTTCCCCAACCTAATAGTTTACCTAATTTTATTTTACCTTATTAGTATAAGTGTTACTTTGAAAGAAAACATAATATTCTTCTAAAGAAACGGGTAAACAGCAGTGCAAACAGTGAAACGGCGGTGCTGAACTAGTATTTCAATAATTTGGAATTGGAAATCTGTTTGAAAGAATGAAAGAAAGAAAATACATTTATTTCAGGTCATCACACAACATTACAGATTTACACATATAAAAAATTAAAATAAAGAACAGATAAGTAGATAATTAAAAAAACAAATGTTTGTTACTTAATGAAGTTGAAACGTACGAACGGATTTAACTGAAATCCGATACAGACAAGGTTAGTTAATACTTTTTATTTGCTTTAGTTTGGCTCCACGTGACTGTGCATGTAGCCAGTGACAAGTTTATAATAAAGTTGTACAGTTTATAATAAAGTTTCAGTTTATTACATAATCGACAGATTTTGGTAAATTATAAAAAATCAACCACACCATACTCCAAGGGGCAATGCTTTAGAACGGCTCATATATCCAGTTATTTCACTGACTACTTTAGACTTCAAACCAGAAAATAGTAATGCACACGGCAAATTAAACAAACCTGTAAACCCAAAGTGTATTCGTTGTCACGCAAATTAGGCTGGTAAGTTTTTTATTAGTTTGTGAACTAAGTGTATAAAATATAAATTTCAATGAAAACGCAAAACTTATATTGCTATTCATTCTTATAGTACAAAAATATTTCATTACAATGTTAGTAAAATTTTCATTAATTCCCAATTCTTATTAATTATAAATTTTTTAAAAGACAGGAGATTACTTTTACGAAAGTCATATTTAAAAGATTTCCGTTTCTGCTTTTTATAGTGTCAACAAAGAACTTTATTATAATAATTTATTATTCAGAAGTTCATAAACTTCGTGAAGCAAATGAAACTGTGCGATTTCTTTTCTACCCACGCCGCAAATACTTTTCAACGTTTGACAGTGACACCATCCCTAATTAACTATGCCCTCACACTTTGCGTCGAGATCAGAGGTGGTTACACCACTGTGTAACCATCCAAATCTAGCCATGTAGCAGTCTTTTAAATTATTTATTTTATTTTATTTGGTAACGAGACGAGCTGGTCGTTTCCCTGATAGTAAGAATAACGCCGCCCCTTAACAATTGCAGTGCCACCCAGAACTTTGAAACACAAAGGCCTGCGCGGCACTGCAGTGCTCTCGTTACCCTGAGACATTAGGTATTAAGTCTCATAAGCCCAGTAATTTCACTGGCTACTCTGCTCATCAAACCGGAACACAGTAATTCTTGCACACTACTGCTTGGTGGCAGACGTCACAAGCAAAGCGGTGGTAACAACCCAGACGGACACTCGCAGAAGAGTTAGTCCTCTGACTAACAAAAATTGTATAGAAAATTTCTATAATATGCTCAATATGCAACAGCCAATAACAACAACAGCCTTATTTTGCAAATCTTAGCTTTTATTGATTTGAACCAGTTAGCGACAGAACAAGCGTAAAGGCCGGTTCAGAGTTAAGTGTTATTCGCTACCACCTATGGTAGAGAAAACAGACTGAGCTCGAAACTTCATACAAATACGGGCGATATTAAAACTCAATATTTCGACAGCTATTTATTTATAACGAAATTGTGTTTTATTTGTAGTGGTATTATTATTTGAATGGACACGGCGCCAATCATCTGCGACTCCAGAATATTCTATTAAACTAGTTAGGTACATAACAATTCAAAAGGCAAACCTAACCAATAGAAACTCACGCGAAAGAGATACGTTTCAGCACAACAATAAGTAAACGTGAAAGATTCGGTCAACCGATTCGTCACTTTCAACCACAAAAGCGAATTGAATTCATAGTTACAGAACGGTGTAATAGGCCGCTTTCTTAAGTCGGGCGTAACTCCAAGGGCTGTCGGCTGCGCATTGTGCTCCCGTATTAACGGCTAACGCACAAAAGACGCCCGCTCGTATATCAAACTAACGTCACTCCAATGTCTTCCTTCCTCACAGTTACCACTTCCCACAAGAAATGGCCCGCCTTTTTTATTGAGCATTTAGTACACTGGAATTACGACGCGTAAAATTCATGGCGATGCGAATCGAGAGCTTATTTGTGAGAGCAATTTTATATGCACGATGACGCCTTTTTTACTCGAAATAGAACGTATACGATGCTTGTAAAAATGGTACACGTTTTAGGAGTACTTTGTTCTTTTATATCAGGAAGCTCAATTTTATTCTATTCCGAGCTGCAATATCATTAAATCGATAACATCTATTTTTCTTACGTTTATAGAGTTTTCAAAATGGCGCCACGTTTCGTTGATAGATTTAAGCAAATTCACGCCCAATCCATAAATAAACCATCAACAATCCATAAGTAAAACAATTTCGTCAAAACGGCTCAATTGTTATCCGCTGACTGCGAAAATATTTATTCTCTCGAGGCCAGAAAGTTCCTCTAACTTTGCTAATGACTTCTTTCTGGGTAGAACTTTCCATGGTGCTTGAAAGGTTTTTGCTATCTGTTTAGACAATACAGTGCTTTATTGTCGCCAAATTTTCCGGTAGGCGGTAATTATTGCTCGCCAGATGGGAAAGGCAATTTGATATTGTTCTATTTCAACTAACTGAGGCTTAAATGCAGTTTGAACTTCTATATTTACATAACCAAAGTTTCTCAAAGTGGCATATCATAATCCTTTAATATTTATTATTTTACTGAGTTATGTAGGCATCAATAATTTTTTTAAATAAACTACTATTAATCTTACTATTAAAAACAATGTACAAAGGCGGTATATTATAAGTATTTTTGGTCTATGACAATAATTTTAAGCTGAACTGAGATAGACGAAAAATAGTACAAACTATAAAATTTTTAGACAGAGTTAGATAAAAAGAGAAGAAGACAGTAATTATCTGCCTCCTCTTTTTTAATTATGATCAACCTTTAAAAACTATTAAAAATAACTCAATAATATTAATTATAAACTTTTTTAAATATATGTTCAATATCAATTTACCTAACAGAAAGTGATTTACTATAAAATAGAAGATAACCTTTATTAGACTTAACAAACACAAAGCTTACCTTCTGTAAATTACTAAGAATTTGGAATCCCAATGCAAAATGAAAATAACGTGGTTAAAGAGAGTCAAAAACACGCATTCATTAAAAATATACGGTGATATTATCACCAGCTAAATTAGTCCAATCTATAAACTTAACCTTAGCTAACTCATACGAAAATTTCCCTAACTCCCAAACACTTCCCAACTTATATTGAAAGTTTATTATAGGGAGACGCAGCCCGTATATCACCGAGGAGTTGGCGGCATTGTGAACAGGGATTATCGAGGCACAAAGGGACACAAAAGCCAGTTTATCAAAGCACCTCTGACTGATCTACGTCACAAGTTCACTTGGAGAGCTTCCCAAACTTGGCCTATTGCCGGCCCGTATCGTCATGATATCACAACTATATTTTACAAAACTTCCGAACAACCTCCAACTCTAATGATAATAGCGCTAACTTCGCCTTATCTTTTTTCATTGTACCAATTTGTTAAAGCACTTCATTTTTATTCACCAAAAAGTCCCAATTACTTTTCTGTCCGATCAGATTTGTTAGTGGGAGGACTAACTCTTCTGCGAGTGTCCATCTGAGTTGTTACCACGGCTTTGCTCGTGGAATCTGCCGCTAAGCAGTACTGTGCAAGCATTACTGTGTTCCGGTTTGATAAGCAGAGTAGCAAGTGAAATTACGGGCTTATGAGACTTTATACCTAATGTCTCAGAGTAACGAGCGCACTGCAGTGCCGCGCAGGCCTTTGTGTTTCAAAGTTCTGCGTGGCACTGCAATTGTTATGGGCCGGCGTTATGCTTACCATCAGGCAAACGACCAGCTCATCTCGTTACCAAATAACGTAAGAGTAATGCTCGTTCAAAGCGTATATTCGTAAAAACCTCCATATAATCATGTCTAAATTAACTCTTTTACGCCCCTCGTAAGGTTCGCTCCGACCTTGAACCACCATAGCTCGCATAAAGCAAATTAGACAAAAGGTCGGAAGCAATTCTTCATGACTTCGCAAGGCCTTTACGCGTTCAGATTTACAATAAAATTACTATTACCTTTGTTCGTAAGTCCGTACATTCCTGCAATACTACATTTACAATTAAATTACGTACATTCCGTTCCGCTCAATGAAATTGATTCTCACCGCGCAGCAGTCCTCGAGCGATATGGATTGTCTATGGTTACCTTGATTATTCCTCCAATGCGCCTTTGAAACATAGATATTTCAATTAAAATCGTTCTCAATATCGTGGTTAATAGGGACTTTAATATCAGAAATGTTATGAATGTAGTTAGGAGTGAGCGCGGTCGGTTTAATTGGTTTGCAAGTTTGATAGTAAAATTAAAATTGTACTGCATAATTGAGATGCAGAGGGGACGACAGCGAGGCGCGAGGCGACGAAATCGCCTGGTGAATACTTCAAAGAGTGCTTAATTAGCGTTTCAAGAAGAAGTTAATGAGCTGAGTCGACGGGACGAACAGACCGGGCGCATCCCTATTCCGAATTAAGATATTCAATTATATTTTAATTTGAGCTTTAGTAGGAAACTTTATTTTGAGAGTTTTTATGTTGATTATTAGGAGAGCGTGTCGTTAGTTTAGTTTTAATGATGTGTCAGCTTAATTAATTTCACAAAAGAATATTGTTAAATTTAAATTAGAGAGAGATTTTGAGAAATATTATCATCGTTTTACAAACCCAAAGCAAAAGCTTAATAATTAGACTTCTCAACTTGTCAATAATCTTCATTAATCACTTCCGAGCTTAATGAGAGTTAATTCCGATAAAGAAGCAATGCGATCCATCATCGAGGCAAGCTGCCAATTAGGGGCAATATTTAGTAACTTTTTGGGATAGTGGATGACTCTACTTCAAATACACAATACTCCTGCGATGTATGAGTATTGGAAGGAGAGAAGTGCGCTGGAAGTAGGCTTTTTTACCCTTGATAGTTTAACCATTTGAGCGTTATCTCCTCTGATCTTCAACACGATGTGCAAAAGACCCGCTCGTCTTTTTATCATAAAAAGAATGACTGCCAGAACACAAGGATAGGTGCCTGGTGACAGTTTTTCTAGAACTAACTAATAGCTAACTTGAATTTGAATTTGAATATACCAAATTGGTATCATCGGTGTTGTCCTTTGCCAAAAGGTAAATAAACTCATTGTAGGATTTGAACCATCAACCTACAGCGTCACGTCAGTACTTTTGCTCGTGAAGTCTGCCGTCAAGCAGTAGTGTGCAAGCATTACTGTGTTCCGGTTTGATGAGCCGAGTAGCCAGTGAAATTACTGGGCTTATGAGACTTGATACCTAATGCCTCAGGGTAACGAGCGCACTGCAGTGCAGCGCAGGCCTTTGTGTTTCAAAGTTCTGGGTAGCACTGCAACTGTTATGGGCCGGCGTTATGCTTACCATCAGGCAAACGACCAGCTCGTCTCGTTACCAAATAACATAAAAAAGTGAGTTATTTTGTTCCTACATAAATGTCTATCGATCATCAGCAATGTCAAATGTTCCGTACTTGCGCCACTGATCTCCCAATTAGCCGATG
Organism: Crocallis elinguaria; assembly: GCA_907269065.1. Classification (NCBI taxonomy): domain Eukaryota; kingdom Metazoa; phylum Arthropoda; class Insecta; order Lepidoptera; family Geometridae; genus Crocallis; species Crocallis elinguaria. The sequence goes on along the minus strand of OU026065.1, from coordinate 7,150,755 downwards.
GACTATCTAGATAAACTTGAAGTAATGTATTGAAGTGCTGGCGATCCATCATCAATACTAGGTTGAAAATTAATCTTGTGATTACCAAACTGTTTGCGAAAGTGTGTCAGACGAATATCGGTCGATGATGCTACATTATTAATATTTTCCTATCTACTTTGCCTTTCAGATCTTGGCTTTGACAGGCATTAATGGATCCATAGTCAATATTAAGAAGCAGAACATTAAATAATAGGTAGTAAACTGTGAGTTTGAAAGATATTGATGAGATGAACTATTGTAAGATTTGAGTAAATACCTGGAATATTATAATGTTTTTTTTTGTTATTTGGAAACGAGACGAGCTGGTCGTTTGCTTGATGGTAAGCATAACGCCGGCCCATAACAATTGCAGTGCTACCCAGAACTTTGAAACACAAAGGCCTGTGCGGCACTGCAGTGCGCTTGTTACCCTGAGACATTAGGTATTAAGCCTCATAAGCCCAGTAATTTAACTGGATACTCTGATCATCAAACCGGAACACAGTAATGCTTGCACACTACTGCTTGGCGGCAGACTTCACGAGCAAAGCGGTGGTAACAACCCAGACGGACACTCGCAGAAGAGTTAGTCCTCCCACTAACAATTGTTGATGTCTCTAGGCTGGTATAGATTGAGAATTTGGCACCTGCCAATTCCGTCCCATTTTAATTTGGTTAGGCAGGTGTTGATTAGCCACTCACTGAATGGAACTCCATAAGAGTCGCCAATATTAGCGACGTTGACGTATGGATGACTATAATTGTGGAGAGTCGTGGTGCAGTTATTAGTATCTTTGGCGATCGCAGCAGATAGAGATGTTACACGAAACACATAAAACATAATTACTGTCATTATACAGGTTTAAGAACATGAACATTAACACAGTACCTATATTTTTGAAAACTACCACAATTGGGCATTCTGCCCCTATACTATGGTTATAATTTCAGTAGTTCAGTTACTCAATACTAATAAAATACTGAGAAATTTTAAACATAATGAGTCTTACCACAAATAAAATAATTTATAAACAAATTAAAAATATTTTATAGATAAATCTTTTCTATAAACACTTGGCTATAGTACTGTATTTTTTTTTACTGGTAATATGTATGGAAATGGATATTTGTGCGACGTAAAACATGACATTTAGCTTCATAGAGGACCTGAAATAAGCCATGTAGAGAATAAAGCGCTACCGCGTGTGGTAGAGATATCTGACTTGACACGAAACTTCATACAAATACGGCCATTGATGCTTGATAATTTTCTCCCATACCACATATATAATAACGCTTTGATCTGAAAAGGCCTTAAAGAAAATTGTCATAAATTAATAGTTATACAGTGAACTCATAAAATAATATTAGCGAAGAACTAGGAATAAATCTTTTAAAAGCTCGTTCGTCGAATATTGTTTAGAGCAAATATTAAAATTCGCACACGTAAAATATAATATTGTTACGTCATTATTTCAGATTATTAAATTCTACTTATTTTAGTTGGCAAAATAATATTACGGGGGTAACAACTGAATTTTATTTGATAACATAAAATGAGATTTACGGAGTAGTAAAAATGTTGATGAGCGTCCAACCCAATTTTGGGAGAGTACTGGTGTGAAAATACAGTCGGTATTATACAAAAACTCGTGAAAATATATCAGGAGGCCTACCACCGTCTCTTAGAGCACTATTACTTTAACCTTACATTGAAAATTCACACTACAATTAAGTAAATCAATGTAAAGTTCGTAATTCAATGTAAGGTTAAAGTAATACTGCTCTAAGAGACGGTGGTAGGCCTCCAGATTTTTTTGTAATTATCCATTCGAAGCGATCATTTGTTTACGAATTACGCCAAGAATTTTTCACGAGAAGGCTTTATGGCTAATTTGCACTTTTGTCTATACTATTTCGTGTACAGTATGCCTAGTGTGAGTTTTGTGACAAGTTAACGCATTCTACGACGTACTCGTAAACGTTTTTTTTTGTATGAAGAAATGTACAGCGAACCTAGCGCCGCATTTATGAACTATCATCGCGCATTTGTTTTGTACGGTATTTACTCGACAAACGTGGTCGTTCGCGTAAACGGATTTAAATTACGAAACTCACACTCGGCACACTGAAATTGTTATGCATTTTAGAGGTAAATTTGGTAATAAAAACTTGTTTTGATCACAACAAGATTATTGGTAATATGATGCATAATGACATATATTTTACCCAATGCCAAGAGCTCGTCTAATTATGATAAAAAGACGCTATTTAGCTGCTATATACGCCTTAATACAACTAAATTACCCTACACACAAATTGTCCACTATCAAAATAGCTTAAATTTTGAACAGGAAACGATAACTGTCAAAATCAAAGCGGTTTCCATAGCGGGAATAATTCGCTATTACAATGCGCTGCGGGCTTGCATTTTGATATACTCGTAAACTGGTTATACCTACCTGTAAATCATATTGCATATTATGTACGGAGCGTATCGTGGTTGTGAAATAGTGTCATACTAATTTCTATTGAGTAAACCCCATTTACTCAATAGAGAGAGGCCAAGAGGCCTTTGCCGTGCAGTGGGACGACCATGGCTGATAATAATAAACCCCATTAAACCCATAAATTACCATGTTTTCTGCAAATAAATAGGATATTGAATTTGAAATTCAACACTGGATCGTAGACGCCTAGTTGTAGCTCACAAAGACTTGACTATGACAACACGTAATATCTTATTCTACGTAAAGCATTTTCATGAATTTCGATGCATAAATATCGCAATTATTAAATACGTTAATTTTTAATTGTAGACTAAACTGTTCAGTTAAAATAATTCGTTAAGGTGGAGTCCGTTAAATGGCGGGAAAGAAAAATATTCATTGTTTGTCATTTTAACCCCGTCAGGCCGTCAGGGTACATTTTTTTAGTTTCAAAGACAAAGTTCTATGTTTAAATTTCACGTCACTTCACAGGCCATCCCCTTAATAGTTGGTTTGTGTATTATTTACCGCTGATGGTTGAATGTGGTTTTCTTTAAATAAACGATTTGTGCTCAAATTGATAATTTCTTTTTCAAACCTCGTAGCAATCTAGTACGGTAGCTTAATTTGTCGTAACGTATATCTGTAGTCGTCATCGTATGAAAAGAACCTTATGGAAAATGATCATTCACAAGTAAAGTAGTCGGAGCATATTGGAAAAAACTCTTTGAAGTGTACATCGAGAGCTCACTTAGGGAGGTTAGACTGGTTGAATCAAGTCACATGCGTGTGCCCACGCTCCAAGCCACGTGCGCTTCATTCAAATCAATACGATACTCTTTATCACAATGACAAACAAAGCGCGTGTCCTGCTTAGATATGGTATTTTTTACCTAATAGACAAGTAGGTTTTTGGTTGGTATTCACATGGGAACATATTTGGTTCCGTTAGTCGCTCCATGCTACGGATGTATTTGGTGATAGGATCGAAACATAAATGTTGCACTATCAGGGGTATTCTCAACTCATTCCGTCAGGTTTCCATTCGGATCCGCATTATCAGTCTTAGTCATCTATACATTAAGGATGACAGATGACGGAGATTGTGCAATGGATCCGAACGGAAATCTTTCCGGTTGAGGATACCCCTGCAGACCACTGATGTTGACCGCGACAGTAGACTTTAGTGACAAACGTCTTAGCCGTCTGGTATGTGTTCATAGTACGTCTCGATTGCGAGCGTCATTTGTCTGCGCTAAACACATTCTTTGATGCGGTTTGAATGACGAATCTCCACGAGTAACGCAGTGGTACACACCTAGTCCGACACTCGCGAAGAGCTAGTCCTAATACCTGGTGGTAATCCGCGTAAACGTCATATTTTAAGTTTGAATGCCAACTAAATGCACGTGAGCAAATATCTCATTTGGCATCTACCATTTCCTTCTACAGTCGCGATATTAAGCCACACATACTTCAATCCTGCCATTTGTGTACAACCGAAGCCAAGCTGTTAATTATGTTCTCCGCGATACCGCTGTTAATTCCTGCATTAATTAGCGTTGAAAATTAATACTGACCGCAAGCAGATAATTATTATATACAAGTAGCTACTGCCTTTCATTACTTCACGCTCTCTCGTTGAGAATTCAAGTTTGACGAGATGTTGATAGGATTCTTATTAGGCCGATTTAAATTATCATTTATTCACTTCATTGTCGATGAACGTTATGGGATAAATACAAATACAAGATGTATTTATTGCATTTTTACAAGCATAATAGGCTTGCCTTTGACACTGTTTCACGACGAAGTGAAGATGCAGTCGACGATGGAGCACTTACCTAGAAGAAACCTATTCACTTGTGACTTGAAGAAGCTTAAGTTATTGCGATCGGGAAACACAGACTCAGGCAGGGAATTTCACTCCTTAGCAGTAATGTGCAAGCATTACTGTTTTCCAGTTTGATGAGCAGAGTAGCCAGTGAAATTACTGGGCTTAATATCTAATGTCTCACGGTAACGAGCGCACTTCAGCGTCACGCATCTTTGCGTTTCAAAGTTCTGAGTGGCACTGCAATTGTTATGGGCCGGCGTTATGCTCAGGCAAACTACCAGCTCGTCTCGTTATCAAATATTATAAAAATACAATATTTTCTCGCAGACAAAACTTTACTATCATCATGGAGATCCGTTGTGTTTAGTCTAAAAGGAAAGCCCACTTTTTCAAAACAGGACATTTTTTCAGAGTCGTGCAATTGGGATAGGGATTCGAGACAGGAACATCACCCATCCAACGATACGCAATGACAACTGCCTTAACCTTACTACGTGACGAGATTTCTTTAAAGAATTAAAGAAATCTCGTACAAAAATTATGCTGCTGAGAACAGCAGCATAATTTTTGTTGCGTGAAGTTACTCCAGTCACGCGTTTCAGATTTTGTTCAATAATTCACCACTATAACTTTTGGAGTAATGGTATCTGCAGAAGCGTCAACTTGTAAGGTCAGTCAGCTGAGGAGGTGGCAAAAGGTGATTATATAGATAACGAATATATTTCAAAACTAGCTGTGCCCCGCGGCTTCGCCCACGTAGCCGTAGTTACTCCTTATAACATCAGCTATCTGCCAGTGAAAGTCCTGTCAAAATCGGTCCGCCCATTTCGGAGATTACCCGGAACAAACAGACAGACAGATTAACACTTAAAAAATGATTGTTTTGTTATAGATACCGTATATACTTTTCTAAGCATTTAGTAAAAAGCTGTTATTTTGATATTACAAACATACACTTCAATTTAATTTATTTGTATAGATTGCTCTGCAGGATAATAGAATTATCCAGATCCGAGAAGAAAAATTAATAATTCCGTTTCTAGATGTTTCTGAAGGGTGTACGACTGTACGATGACCTCAAATTGCGTCAATTGCGCGGTAATTTTTGAACTGATCTCAGGTGCAAAGTCTAGAAGAAGAAAAGTAAATGTGTCAGGTAAAAAGTATTGCGAACAGCGACAGACAGAAATTAAAACCGAACACATAACTTTGCGCTCGTGACGTTGCTGAAAAAAGTGGATAAAGCACCAATGCAAGTACTATAATTATGTTTAGTTGTTTCTTACAATATCTTACCAACAGCCGCAATATTACCCTATAATTACATATATTTATCATCATATATCTGGTCATTAAATTCTACTTTTAACCGACATCAAAAAAAGAGGAGGTTCTCTTCTCAATATTTTGTATCAATTTCTTCGCCAATATGATTCTTTTTTATGAATAGGGTATATCAATGGTCCTTTAATAAATTTACTACAAGAATACCACCCCTAATGAAGGGAAAATGTGGGATGAAATGTCGGTTCCCACTTTTTTAAAAGCATTTTTTTTTATTACAATCAATGTTACACACATAGCTTGCCTACTCCACAAATCACTCATGAATTCGCGGAGCGCTTCAAAACATACGTACAGGTAAAACTAAAGTACCTCTATAACCCGTTACATAGTGCTGACCTCAGAATCGGCGACCTGTAACGATTTCGTGTTCAAGTCTGCTCGACGACCTATTCTGTATTGAGCATCGACTTTTGCTCTTTTAAGATCGTACAGAGTTACAGTAACATAAGATACGAGTATACAGTTTATCGCGTTATTTTGTGACATATTTTAACGCCGTTTTTATCGCGGTAATGTGCATATGTTAGGTGTTAGTGTGGCCCGAGCGTTACAGAGACATTTTCCTCAGTGATTCAGTTTCCGAGATCAGTGACACTTCCGCTAGTGCCTATTTCAGCTAACATGATAAGATAAGATAAGATAAGATAATATTTATTACCAAAAAAAGAACTGTACATTATTATTTTACTTAACAAAAAAAAACAAACACTTAAATTTAACACATGGGAGCGGCATCCTCGTTCAAATCTTGTGCAATTGACCCAGAGTCCATATTGTACTGTTATACTCTTTTTCGAGAACGTTAGGTAATGTCACTTAAGTTTTTACCAAAATACTTTCATTTATTTATTTAATTGACCACATTATAACATAGTACGAGTACGTTATATTAGGCATGTCATTGCAAAATTAATTGCTGACAATGTACGAGTATACATTATACATTGTCAGCAAATAATTTTCACAATTCTTACTTATTACATTTACATTATTCAAATTGTTTTTCAGTCTCATAAAGCAAATTAGAAATCGAACATTTCTGCAGTCCAGCATTTCGTCATAAATTGATTTATTTTAAAAACAAAAGCCATCCCTACCAGAATAGCGGCGAACAGGTGACGTGTAACAAAGTGCGATGACCCCTGCATAGGCCACAACGTTTCTCAAATGTCGCTTCTAACCTAGTATTTAATCTGTAGCTTTTAATCAAACAGTGAAAAATGTAGATGGTATATTATTTGAGTGGATTGATTGAGTTTGCAACAGAGACCTTTTTATTTAATTATCGTACTAGCTCTTAGCCCCTACCAATATCCGTATTCATACCCATAATAAATGCGAGAATATGTTTGTAGGTTTGTCCTTCTTTCATGCTACAATGGAGCCATGGATCGACATATTTTTTTTTATATAAAGATAGTTTATGGGCCGGAGAGTGAGTGACATGGTTTTTTTCCAGAAAATGAATGGTATAAAAAACACTGTTATTATAACGACTGTTACATTTTTAAATTTCAACAATTTATCGATCACTGATGTTAGGTTATGGGTTAGGTTATGGTACGAGTTTTTTGCCCTCCTTCTCAATTTGTTTATATACTTCATTTTTTTCCCTTTGATAACGAGACGAGCTGTTGGTCGTTTGCTTGATTATTAGTAAGCATAATGCCAGTCCATAACAATTGCAGTGCCACTCAGAACTTTGAAACACAAAGGCCTATACGCGGCACTGCAATACGCCCGTTACCAAGAGACTTAGCACCTAAACCGGAACATAGTAAAGCTAGTTACCATATGTGGTATAAAAAAAAACATTTTTATAATGACTGGGTATATTTTTAACTAGCTGCTGCCCCGCGGTTTCACCCGCGTGGAGATTTTGGATTACATGGTTTTTATTTTTACGCGCTTTTGGGGTTCCCCCAATTATTTTTCTAAAATTAAAGTAGCCTATGTTACTCCTTGTAACATCAGCTATCTGCCAGTGAAAGTCCCGTCAAAATCGGTCCCGCCGTTTCGGAGATTACCCGGAACCAAAGACTATAAATCCTGTTGACTAATGATACAACTTCCCCTCATGCGAAAACGAACTATGTAAATGCACTACTCGCCACTGCGAGTACGAGTGCAGACTTATAACTTATCGATATTCAATGTATACTTTACAATTAATATATATATATCGGAGCAACGACGTCACAGGCGAGCTTCATGGACGGTGTAAAATGACAACAATCAAAACATGTTAACTTTGGTTTACTAATTAACGTTTAGAACCATAAATTACTCATTGGATTGTTAATAATTTCACTTAAACTTTGATTAACTAATTAATGTTTGTGAACCATTAATTACTCATTGAATTGTTAAAACTAGACAAATGATTGTAAAACTGAACAAATTCACTGTAAACACAATTTTTTAAAAGATTGCCGACAAGTTTCTTGCCCATTCTTCTTGTACGGCCTATTACTTGGAATGGGCGCCTAGAGTCATTTATTTTAACTATCATGAGTGCTCTCCTGGGCCCCATGTTAATAAAAAGTAATGAATTTCAATTGAAGATTAAAATCTAAAGTAGAATGACAAGATCTAACAAGTTTTATAAAGATTCTTTGTCACAATCTGTTTTGCTATAAATACGAGCGACCGACTGTTGGAAAAAGCAGTGTTGCGCCTACCGTCGGACCGTTCAGATCTCCCATATAACCTTGCCGAAATAAATGGTTGAGATAAAATGGAGCTACTTCGTGTTTTCTTTCTACGAGGGGTGAGCGGTCACCTTGATGCTGAAGATGTTGACGTCACCGGTGGTGACGTCACCGTTTTTAAAAAGACCCCTGGACTCGCCGCCCCGTCATCAGAAGTGGGATTGGAACGGAACAACCTAGCTTTCCAATCCTAGCCTTCTCACCCGCTTGTCACCTGAAGGACCAGCACAAATGGGCAATGCAGCCGAGCCCAGTCGCAGCAGAGGTCCCCACATCGGACACCAGCTCCTGAAGATTATGCTGACACACCACCGTATTGGCGTGAGATGACCCATCACTACCAGCTCCTGAAGATTATGCTGACACACCACCGTATTGGCGAGAGATGACCCATCACTACCAGCTCCTGAAGATTATGCTGACACACCAGCCGCGTCCGTGGTATCTACACGAACGGGTCAACACGTGCAACCAAACCAAGAAAAAGGCGATGGACTCATGACATCAGAATACAGGTGAATCGTAACTTTTTCTACCATATTTTAACTTTAGACTTGCATGCGCATAAACGCAACTTACAACTTACAAATAATCCAAGAGATTACTTCTAATTTCACGAGATTTCTTTTTTCTTGAGTTTTATTTTTAAAAGTTTTTCACGAGATACCCACAAATACCAAAAATCTACGAGTTATCCGTGTGCTGTCCGCGAGTTATCCCGAGGTATCCGCGAGTTATCCCGGGCAATCCACGAGTGATCCGTGAGTCAATCCAAGTGATAGCCGTGAGTTAATCCAAGAGGTAGCCGCGAGTTAATCCAAAGAGATAGCCGTGAGTTAATCCAAAGAGGTGGCCGCGAGTTAGTCCAAGAGATGGCCGCGAGTGATCCGTGAGATGTCCGACGAGATATCCGACGAGATATCCGGAGATATCCGATGAGATTGTCACGCGATTTCCACGAGATATCTACGAAAATCCATACCTAGTAATTCTAACCCAACTTAATAAAAAGGCCTCCAAATCTTTTCAAGTATGGCAGTGTCTTTAATCGACATCACAATTCTTAATTATTATTATCGCTGATTATTTGTCTTTGAGGTATTTTTGTGAATCTTGTGCAATTTATTCAAGGCGAAGTGCCTGTTTGTATGCTAGTTTGAAAACTTAGTGGCACTAGCGTTCATTAAGTTCTTTCTATTCCGGTACGCGTAAATACGCGATGTGGTAGTTATCAAAATTCATTGACTATACTGAGCTTTCATTGAACTAGATTCGCAGCGTTAGCAACAGCGCGGGGACTGTTACGGATAAGTGATATTCGGTTAACAATTCGGGATCTGAATTATAAAACGTAATAGTTTTGAATCGTCTGTAACACTGTACAAATTATTTCATTCCTTGTGTACCCTCTATATTCGTCATTTTAAATTATTTTATTCCTTGTGTACCCTCCATTCCCGTCATTTTCAGAGCCTCTGCGGACCACGGTCATAACAATAAGGCCCAGACCGCAGCATCGACCTGTATCCCATTTCCTTTAGAGCCTCTGTGGACCACGGCGTACAAGACCGCCCAGACCACAGCAACATCCCTGTCTCCCAGTCTCCATGTCTACGAGAATTTAAAAAATCATGCAATGATGCGTGGAGCATTTGCATTGAACCTATAATAAATCTATTCATGCAATGATGCGTGGAGCATTTGCATTGAACCTATAATAAATCTATTCATGCCATGATGCGTGGAGCATTGGCAAAAACAAATACACACTCTGCTCACATTCCCTTGAGCATCAAATTTATTTACGTTTAACTACGAATGTTTGCATGTGAACTGTTATGTTTACAGAATATTATTAAGAAGGTACTAAAAGTTGGCTGATAATTTTGTTACATGAATATGGTTTCACTCTAACATAAAGTTAAATCTTGACAATATGGAAAATAAGCAATGTAGCTTAATTTATGCAGTGATGAGAAACAAAGTTAACAGCTAGTGTACCGGTGTACGGGTACCTACCTCAAAACCAAATTTCTAGTTTTCAGAAACACCGTGCCTGGTGCAGAGCGCGCACCACCTGTCAGAATGGCCGAGTCGGCGCGAAGCGGGCTACGTCTACAGTGTTGAGCAGGGCAATAGGAAACATAACATGTTTACCTACTTTGATTAACTAAATGTTTACCTACTTTGGTTAGCTAAATAGTTTGCTCATTAGATTGTCGAAACTAGATAACTTCACTGTAAAGATAATTGATCAAAGAAAAGAAAGCAAAAAGAAAGAGAAAAGGAAAAGAAAAGAAAAGACAAAAAAAAAAAAAAAAAATTTTCGTTTCTCTTTAAAATGCAAACTATTACTCTTGCAAACTTAACTGCAAGCAACGGTGGTTGCTTACAGATACCAAACTCAGAAGGAAACGTCTCATTGTTTCAGAACATAACTGGACTGGTGCAGAGCACGCACCATCTATCAGAATGGCCGTATCGGAGCAACGACGTCACAGGCGAGCTTCATGGACGGTGTAAAATGACAACAATCAAAACATGTTAACTTTGGTTTACTAATTAACGTTTAGAACCATAAATTACTCATTGGATTGTTAATAATTTCACTTAAACTTTGATTAACTAATTAATGTTTGTGAACCATTAATTACTCATTGAATTGTTAAAACTAGACAAATGATTGTAAAACTGAACAAATTCACTGTAAACACAATTTTTTAAAAGATTGCCGACAAGTTTCTTGCCCATTCTTCTTGTACGGCCTATTACTTGGAATGGGCGCCTAGAGTCATTTATTTTAACTATCATGAGTGCTCTCCTGGGCCCCATGTTAATAAAAAGTAATGAATTTCAATTGAAGATTAAAATCTAAAGTAGAATGACAAGATCTAACAAGTTTTATAAAGATTCTTTGTCACAATCTGTTTTGCTATAAATACGAGCGACCGACTGTTGGAAAAAGCAGTGTTGCGCCTACCGTCGGACCGTTCAGATCTCCCATATAACCTTGCCGAAATAAATGGTTGAGATAAAATGGAGCTACTTCGTGTTTTCTTTCTACGAGGGGTGAGCGGTCACCTTGATGCTGAAGATGTTGACGTCACCGGTGGTGACGTCACCGTTTTTAAAAAGACCCCTGGACTCGCCGCCCCGTCATATACTATTATTAATTATTTTGGAAAAATAATAACCTTTCGTTTGGATTTGTTAACCGACTTCGAAAAAAGAGGAGGAGGTTAAATGTTCGACTGTATGTATTTTTTAAGTATTTTAACTGATTTCTCCGTCAATTGTGGACCGATTTTGAAAATTATTTTTGTTGTTTAAAAGTGTATCATCTCAAGGTGGTCCCATATACATTTTATGGAAGATCATCTAAAGATGAAAAAATGGTACTTGAATTTTCATATATCGCGATATTTTCATCGAAGTAGGTTCCCGGTTTTTTTAAAGTATTTCTGCCTTTTGTTGTTAGATTTCCAGACATCCCAGAAATCAAGGAAAAGTGGATAGAAGCGACTCAAAAAGAGAATTGGTTCCATACATCGCAAGTCATGGAATCCATTCAGTAGCTTCGACGTGATGCGTGGCCAAAATACAGACAGACAGACAAAAATAAAAATACAGTTTTGGCTTCAGTATAGATAGGAGTGCCATCCAAAAAAAATGTGACCTGGAGTTTTATTATAAGTAGTATTATAGATTAATTTATAAAGTAAGTATGTATTGTCTAGGTTTTCCATATAATAATTTATTATTAATCGTATATGTCAGGGAATCAAGAATGCGATGCTAACTACCTATTCAATTTTATCGATATTATTCTGTTCAGTAGTAGTCGTACCACATCACTAAATTACGTCATCCAAATGATCGGCCAATTGCAAGCATAGAATATTACCTCGCCCCCTGCCCGCGCCGGTGAGATATGTTTGTATGAGGATTTGTGTTTATGAGCTATCAACAGGCTAAATAATCTGTGCCCGGAACGAACAAACATACAGACAAAAATTTTTAAAATGGTTATGTTATAGGTACCGTATATACTTTCATATGCATTTAGTAAAAAGCTGTTATTTTGATATTACAAACAGACACTTCAATTTTATTTATCTGTATGGATAATATTTTTTAAAAGTTACTTTTATATCCGTTTTCACCAACCCTAGGAGACGCCTAAATCGGATGCCTATAATATTTAGTAGTTGCCTAGGGCAAAGGTTTTTCACCAAACCTTTAGGAGTGCTCTAACGGTTTATACTTAGGTCTTTGCTTATTGGTGAAAACGGGCATTAGAGTTATTTATTTTAACTTTCATAAGTGCTCTCTTGAGAACATGCTAATAGAGAACTTTGAATTTGAATGTTTAACAACGCCTGACTACTTTTACCGAGATCGGGGTGATGACACCGATAATATAATACTGGTAACTTTTGGAACGGTAAGCATGAGTCAGATAAAAGTAGAATTCGAAATAAAATAAATTTAATGTGGTGGTATGAATGACTTGCAGCAGTATGATAGATAAGTCCAAACAATTTTGTTTCAATTCATAGGTAAATTATTTTTTTTGTTCAAAATAAATGTTAATTTTGTATTATGAATATTTTTATGCTTGTAGCAAACTTAAAATGTTTACCAAAATATCCTCTCGTTGGGAATTTACGTGTTGGAAAATTCGTGAAAATCACGGGTAACTCTCGATCCCTTTTGTTTGTCAGTAAACACAGCCCTAATTCATAGGCGCGTGTATATTTGGATCAAAGCCGTCAAAACCAGTAGCATTTTTAACAACTTTTATTAGCTTAACTTGTAACTAACTAACAAACAATGTAAAAAAACTCAGAAGTCAATTTTAACCTACTTCTAATTACTTTATACATTGTAACGGGATATTTACCATGATTATTATAAGCTGGTCAACTCTCGATATTTCGATGTTGTTTCAAGCGTCGTGTTCACGGGAATACTTCTAATTGTCGTATCGAAATGAAACGTTTTATGTACCTACAGCATGTACGGCCGGCATGCCAATTTCAATTACTCGTATATATCTTTTATTTATGGATTAAATACAGAAAGACTAATTTTATTATATCGGACAGTGTCAACTCGCGAAACGACATGAAATCGAAAATAATCAGTAGACCATTCACAATACAACTGACAAGAGCGTTAAATTTATTACAATTTTCAGGTAATTAATTATTCAGTTATACATACGTTAGGTTGTTTAACCAGCGACTGCAAAAAGTAGGTCAAATTGAGTAGCTACACCAACCGAACATAATTACTGGCGTTGCAAATACGTAATTAATTTACGGGGGTTTAAACCAGGGTTAACAAACAAATATTGTGGCAACACCGCCGATATTAAACTGGGAACGGTAACTTATTCAACAACTGGAAACTTCTAGTGCAACCGTCTGAAATAATTATTTCGGATTACACACTGACACTAAAACTAAAGTTAAATTTTAAGTTGCGGATTAATTGGGGACCGTGATATAAAAGTGAATTAATTGCTTTTACCGCTATTTGTAGCTGTTTGAAGTTTGGATAGGTTTTAATTAAAATACAGTAGTATGTAAACACGGTTATAAAGACATATAAGACATTCTATACGAGCAGCCTGTGGACTAGCTATACGCAGGGGACATTCAGTTCCCTGCGTGTCCAGTATAATAATGGATTTCGTATACTGATGGGGCTGTCTCGATTCTGCAGTGCCTCAAAAATGTTCGCGGACGCGCGCGTCGACGGCTTTCATGCCATAATGCGAAAAAGAACCGCGTCGCTACTAAACAGAGTGCGGGGCAGCCCTAACAGTATACTACAGGTCATATCACATAAGTATGACTCACCGCTCATTAGGGCTTTCCTTAAAGTCCTTATGAGATAATGTTTTTAAATAAATGCTTACCACTTGTGCGTACGTCTGAATACTAACATAGTTTTAGGATTGCTTTTCTGTTACTAACACATGGACCATCTTGTCTGATAAATAATTTTTTATTATTATTACTACCTATATAATTGCACACTGGGGATGCCACTAAGTTCAAACATTTAGAAATTTGTTTCTCAATGTTTCGAAGGCAGCGCAAATCTGAAAAAAACGTAATAGCTCCAAAAAAGTTTTGATGTCGTTATTTACTAACTGTGACCATTCTATTGTCTAGTTAATAAAACATATACCGCAAAACACTTTGAATCTTTGGAAATTATTGAACGTAAATTTCACGTCAAAATTACTAAATCAAAATACTCTGGTCTCTAATGAGTTATTGGCAGTAGAAAAGCGCTGAAGGAGCATACGTAACACCAAATAGACATGATAATCATCATCAACCGGAAGACATCCACTGCTGAACATAGACCACACACATAGAACGCGACTTGGATCAGCTACTCGCATTTGTTGCTTTCTGTTGTTGTATGACAAGAACAACACTATTATGTCGTAAATGATAGTGGAAGCAGTTGTGAAAGCCACAACAGTAAGTCTTCATTAATTCAATCAGTCGGAAGACTGCTGAACATTGCACCGGCCTAATTTTTTTCACACGAAAAAATTAGTAAAAATATCCATACCACCTACAATTTAACAGTACATTGAACGAAATCGATTTCTATGCCAGTCAATCGTAATTATTTTTTATATCTATTGTACTGCATTATAAAAAATTGCTTTAAAAAAGCGACGAACCGACTTCAGTGACAAACTACTGAACCGATTTTGATGAAATTTCTATGGAACCAATCTGAAAGTATACCCTTCCAAATAAAAAAAGAATTTTCCAAATCGGTTTATAAATGACCGAGATCTGAGGTAACAAACATTAAAAAAAAAATACCCGACGAATTGATAACCTCCTCCTTTTTTGGAAGTCGGTTAAAAAGAGCAAAAGCACGACTGAGAAGTAATAAGAAAACAATTTGTTACACCGCTATCTATACAGTACAGACGAGGATATTTATAAACTGTTGTTTACAAAGAAAGTTGCTCCACCTTCTACCTAGTGACCTACCGTGTAAAAGAAATTGAACTTCTAGTAAAATATTAATTATAGTAACAATGAACCTTAGAGGTGTGGCTGAGTGTAAATATGGGTGTGTTCTAAAGAGTAAGAAAAGGGATACCTTTCAGAAAGTGGTGTCCGAAACGCCTCCTATTTAAACGTTAAAAGGTTTTTCCATTACTTAGTTGGAAATAATGAGCACAAATCGATATTAAACAATTGAATGACAAAAACTTCAATGAATATTCTCAATTTTAACTCCATAACCAGCTTAAAAACTTCAGCTTTAACCAGCTTAAGAATATTGTTAACTTCTAAGTAAGTAACAATATTATTTGATCTTCGCCATGTCATATTAGTATACCAAATCTGAAAGCATTTTAGTGAAAATAGAGGGTTGATTGAACAAGACAGTTCGCCTTTGTACACGTACTTTTAATGCCTTCAAAGTAATTCGTGTGCAATAGAGTATATTACAAGGTAAGGACAATATTCTCAGAATCTGACTTACAGATAAAGGCAGCTACTAGATCAACCTAAATACCTCAGTAAAGTGAATTTGAAAACGGCCTCCCAGTTAACAGGAGCGCGATTGATTGCCTGGACGTCTAAGCCTTTGAAATGGAACCTAAATAGCTTTCGCCAACAATCTATGTTTAGTATTTCACTTTGAAATGATTAACTAAAGGATACAACGGAAATAGAACGGGTGAATGTAAAGCAATCGGGTTAACTGATTTTCATGGTTGTTTCGAATTTTGGTTTCATAGAAATAGAATGTAGCTGATAGCCGGTTTTACTAATTAGTGGCCTAGTTTTAATTTTAACGTCTTAGCGCCTTCGCCTTATCGGTTACATGCAAGTGGCGTCAAGTGGGGGCGAGGTGCCGGCGCAGCGCGGCCTCATTTTGTGTTTCATACAAAATGTATAGAAGAGACGTGGCACTGGACAATTGGACATACACAAACGGTACGGCGCGGGCGGGATGCGGGTGCCACTCGGACACGCTACGCGCTACGTGCTACGCTCGCGCCGCGATTCAGTTCGAAGCGACTCGCTGTATAGTGAGGAATTGCGACGACGCGACGTTGAAAATGCCTGATGATATCGACTTCAATATACATTTTTGCAAAGTTGTGAAAACATCCGGAATTTTACAACTATAATCGATCTGACTATAGTAACCTACCTGTTAAAGTTGTATTTTCCAGTGTGTGCACTTTTTCTCCAAGCCACATCTTACTTTGGACATCATTATGTTAAAACATTTTATACACGTTGAAAAACGATGCGGGTAATGTATCAGATTTTTCATTGCATTGAAAGATCTGTGCTCCCTTCCCGAACGCCACACAGGGTGCAGCGCATAGCTTTTATTATACAAATTCGTAAAATGTTTCAGAGCTACTATATCTTCTTCGTCTGTCGATGAAGAAATGTCGTTGTGCTGTATTGAAATCAAATACTAGAATGCCCTATACCACCATCATCGCCTCGCCTTTTCGACTAGCTTGCCACCTCTTCTGCACCCACAAAGTACTTTGTAATATACGGAAACTGCAACGGCGCGGCGCCACGCCCACGCCGCGCCGCACCGGCAACTTGCCCACGCCTTTTGTAGACCTATCTTTCCCTCGCCATACATGCATAATAATTATTGTATGTAAACACGTGTTATGAACAAATAAATATAATTATCTTTATCTTTATTACTGTCTGTATGATTTCTTGATTAAAACTTTCGTAAGTATTACTCATATTTATATGTATTTAACCAGATTCACTTACGTGGTACAGCCGATCTTCGCGACGATTGCTCGACCGGTTTCGAGGTATTCAGTACCTCTTCATCACAGAGCTACACGCGACTGCTCCAACTGGGTGAAGTCCGTGTGTGTGTATGATGTTTTGAAATAAGAATAGTTTGATATCCAAAGAGCATTGTTTCTAGATTTCGATTTCAGATGTAGGCACTTTAAATATATTGTGACTTAAATATAAAATAAAATAGAAAGTTAACAAGTTGATTGTTGAAATAAAAAAGTTTGTTAAACAAGTTTCAAAGTGCTTTGTCCAAAGCTAACGTCTACATAAATTAAGACTTGACAAGTACAAGTACAGTCAGCAACAGCAGTTGATGATTGTTGTAAGCTATAAAATATACTGTCTCGAATTAGTCAAATGTCAAGGCAAATCACACTTGGTCAAAAATTATTAGAGAGCCTTTGTTAGTGTGAAATAAATCTACAAATTTCAATTTGAAATTAATTTAGTTTTAAATGATTTGGCGATTTCTTGTAAATGATTAGCAAAAAACACATTATGTAAATAAAACGTTCATTTATTTTTGTCGCTGACTGTACCAAGTTTTTCTTAATACAAGTGGTGTACTTTTAAAAGTTAGTGATAGAATCTTGATAGTACGAGTAATAAAAAATGTGATAAGACTAAAACAGATGAGTTTGACTTTCAGACTGAGACTCCACTGTTAAAAACAGTATGGATACTCTCTCCATGCGGCAGATCGGATGGTATGGCAGATATTAACCCATGAAGTCATTGCATACAATTTAAGTATTGGTATACAATAAAATAGATACTGCGTGTAACTTCTTTATGCTAAAGGTACCAAGCAAAAAGATCACCAAATAAAAAAAAGCTAGCGTTATAAACCCTTAAAGCTCTTTTAATAACATTTAACAGAGTAATACCGAAATAAAATTCAAACTCTTTCTACATTATTTTTGATTATACAGGATGTATAAGTAAACGTTCTCAATATTCAAACACAATGTCTTATTGGGTTCTTAAAAATATAGGAAGAAATTGTAAATCCATTTAAATAAAAAACATCTACTAAAATGACATTAAACTTTGCAAGGTATTTACGAGAGAATATGGACACCCTAACAGTAGTTCCTCCTCACCACCACCTCTCACAACCACAGCGGGATGGCCCTACCTAAAAACAGGTGGCAGATACCCACGGTACACCACGTGGAGTTTACCCGGCATACGAGTAGCACCCCAATCATTAGTATCCCTACTGTATGTTGCTTGTACTGTTACCTAGCTACTTTGATATTACCTACTTAGCTACTAGGTAGGTATAGCTGTTATATAACCTACCGCGTAATCTCGTTTATCAAGTTTTTTCGTCTTTTATGTCAGCACTTTATCTCGGTTTATGACAGGGCGTGCTTTAGTCTCAGTGGTTTTTCGTCTGTTCTAACCTCGGTATCAATATTATTTTTGCAGGCAAAGTGTCTCAGATAAGTTTAATAAATTTTAGTACTAGCTCTGTCTGGGGAATGCTTTTGATGTTTAGTGGTTTTCATTTCATCTTTAGTATATTTTAGTTACAACATCATTAGTGTTATATGTTTTGTAACGTTGTTAACGTTGTGTGGTGTTGGTTAAGTTTATGATATATTTTGATTTGATTGTACTAAAAGGTTACTTTTACTTTTACTGGTTCAACATGCTTAGGAAAAGCATGACCTCAAAGGCTCTTGTATTACAAGTAATTTGCTGTATAATAGCAGTCCAATACCATAGTTTGATCTGATTTCAAATTTATAATAGCCAATCAACGCCTTGCTACTTAGATTAATAAACAAGTATCAAGGAACCATTTCTCGTGAAGCATTAAAATTGCAGCTAAAACCTAGCAAATTAAGTTTGAGCTAGGTGCTACGATCGCTCTACGTCGGGTTCCTACTACCTACGATACTGACTAATGGCATTATATGGTCTATGGCAAACATCTCAGCTCAACATTATCTTCATCTTCTATGATCTATCTTATCTTCTATCTATATTCCCTTCTATAAAACTGGTTTGGTTTAGACTGGCTTAGAATGAAAGTACTTTTTTCACGGCCTTTAATTCTGCTCTATTGGATTGCTCCTGGTTTTTATTAAAACGGTTGTAAAGGTGACGATTCAATTGTGACGTTGTGTAATTCTAAATATAAAGATAGGTTACATCTACGTGTAATAATAATTAAATAGTAAAATGTGATAAATAGTAAAATGTGAAATTATGAAACGTTATAAAACTTAAAAGTATGAGTTAGAATATTTCATTTTACGCTCGACTTTTTGACTTTTTTTTGATCCGAAATTTACCTGAAGGGTTCAAATCTTTCTTCTCTAGATAATAAGCGTTGTATGAATATCCTACAAAATTCAGCACTCACGGCACTTTAGCAACTTAGACAGCAATAATTATATAAATGTAAGAATCTAGACCAAGTTTTCTCACATAAAACCCATTAAAATACTAGGTGAGACACTTCAGCCCATCACTTGTAGAAGCAGTGACGAGACAGAGTAATTGTTTGGCGCCGCGCCAGCTGCTTTCGACATACGATCGCTATGGAAATCTGAACGGGCTGTAGGAACTCTTTCTTACGTCTGCGATTGTTCTCGCTTATTGGGCTTTAGCCGTATAAATGGTTGTTCTTTTATCTGTAGCGTAGCCGTTAGACTGCAGTGCAGCAATGACTGTCAAATAACACTTTTTTTTTGTTCGCCCTTTTTGGGCAGGCTAAAGTCATAAGACCATACCGCCTGTGTCAAATAAACTCATTTTGAAGTGTTTATTTTTTTTCTGAGTTTTGGCGGGAATGCGAAAATGTGCTGTTGTTGATTTTGTGTTATTTACTATAACTCATGTTTTATCGAGTGTTAATGTGTAATAATAGTGGATTATTAACCATTAAGTGTTAGTAAATGTGCATGAGTGAAAGGCAAATAGTACAAAGACGAAAAACGTGTATTTTCGTATTCTATCCAAAACTCCATAGAAGCTTCAGTAAAGTATCCACCGCTTTACTGAAGCGTCACTTCGACTCCACCGCGCCTAGACTAAACTTTAACGTGACTTTGACGACTTTCATGCACCAAAACTAGAGATTTATTATAATTATTTATATAACTTGGCACTGGCTAAATACGCAAATCACGTGGAGCCAAAAACAAAACAAAAAAAAGTGTTTTTTATTAATCGAGATTATGTTGACTTTGATAATTGATAGTTTTATCATGAGACGGCTCAGAAGCGACTTTTTAGAATTTCGTACTTTAAGGCTAATATACACACATGAGCCACACGTACTCGTAACCACCAGTAGTGGTTGGTGAAAAGATATATATTAGCAGTGGACTACATTTTTATACATCTTGTAATCGCCACACACGTGTAGCCGGTGCTGGCCACTTGCTGTACAGTGGCCGCTACTTAGAATCCTTGCAAAACGTATGGAAATACTTTGTTTGATATGCTTGTTGCTACATAATAGGTCATAAATTAAATGAGAAAACGAAATCCTTAGACTTTATAGCATCACTTAGTCTGAGACTGTCATATATAATTCATAAAAATCATGTTTTGTGTTTTAAAAGCTCCTCAGAAAAGTAAAAACAAAAGCATTTTATTATTTTGTAAGCTATATATTAAAACCCATAATCATTTAAAGAATACAGTAGGTATTAAAATATATAAACCTTCCAGCTAATAAAAAATAATTCATTACTAGGTATTAAAATTTAATAACTGATAAGTATCTAGAACAAAACTTATGTTCTACAAAAACATGCATATCACCGTTGGCATATTTATTAAATTACATGTCACTCCAAACGATTCACGCAAAGGCAAGATCAAAAGGCGGGGAAACGTTAGTATCTCAATAATAGAAACATCTGCATCGATGATACTCGAAAGGAACTCGACAAAGACAAAGAAATTGTCTGGCGTTACGCCAGCCGTTCTACCAGAAAATTATGGCAGAGTACAATAAAGAAGTAAATCAAAATCTACCATTTACCGCGTTAAGTTTACTACCTAGACATGCATTCGTAATTCATGGGGCGAACTTCATATACAGTCACTTCGTCCTAGCTGCCAGCTAATCCGGGAATTTTCAAGTCAAGAATAACTTCGTTAGCTCTAGGGAAGCGTTCGTGGCCAGACGGATCGTTATGTTTCATCTAGCAAGCGCGCTCAAATTTATAATATTAAATCCTATACCTAAAATTAAAAGGTTATTTACAACTACGTGGTCCGTCAATTTCACTCATGATATCCACTATATCTGACCGTAGCTCGTTGAACCATTGGATGCAAAAGGCGAGTTGCCGATCCAAGTGGCGTTCTATGGGGGAGGCCTATGTTCAGCAGTGGACGTCTTCCGGCTGATGCTGATAATGAAAACTCTCTCGTACATAAACCTCAGCATATCACTAACAAATTAGAAGTACTTTTAAAAGGCTTTTTTTTGTTCACAAAAAGAAATTACCTATTACAATATTCATGGCACATTATCTACTAGTTTTAGTGTAAGCACTGTGCTGCCAAGTCCGAAGCACTTACAGGTATGGCGATGGAAATAAGCGAGCCGATCAAAGATTGCTCTGTTTCAGAACAAGAACAATACAAACTTGTGCTGCGCGGAACGATAGCAGCTTCCGAAATAAAAATGTAAATTTGTTCAGTGCGGTGCGCGCTTTCGTGCTTTTAGAATTCTAGGCAAGTACCCGAGCAATCAGGTAGGATAGAAATGGCATTCGATTCTTTGAGTTGCTTCAGTAATTTGACAGAATAAGGTATTCGGTGAAATCGGAGCATAGGTAATAATTTAAGGTTTTAACCTTAATCCTTTTTTCTGAATTAGGCTGTTCAGTAAAGCTTTTATCCTAATGTGAATAAGAGTTGAAAGCTGAACGGTATTCAAATAGCTGGAAAGGACTGTAAGACTTTCCAATTTCATCATCATGCGTAGGTATATAAATAAGGGCATTGAACAGAACGGACTAAATTTTGAAAAATTTATTTCGTGAACTTTTGGACTTTTATGCCTTATGCACTTTTTTAGGGTTCCGTACACCAAAATAAAAAGGAACCTTTATAGTGTCACTTCCTTGTCTTCCTTTTTTAGGAACGCGCGGAGGTATCAAGTTGAAATTAATGTCGTAAACTCATGTCTACACTTCCTTGGAGTTGTGAAAAAGTCAAATTTCTAAGTCGACGCAATCAAAAGATACGACCTTTTATACCGCATAATTTGACACTCGCAAGGGAATGTAGACCTTTAGGGCACCACTTCCCATTGACCTAAAATCATGAAGAATCATGATGAATGACAAGAAGCAATACCTAATAGCACAAGTACTTAAGGGAAAACTCCAAAAACATAAATTTGTAGTTACATAACAAAAAAAAAATAACAAAACATACTCGCACAAATCGGGAAAAATCTTAGAGATTCGATTCCCGTGATGGACAAACTATTTAGATACCTAAAAATTGGTACGGAACCCTCGGTGCGCCGGCCAAGTGCGAGTCCAACAAGCACTTGGCCGGTTTTTTAATTACGCCCCGTTAGGCCTTAAGTTTCCATCTAAATATAAAAGTTTACAAGCATGTTTTATTCCAAATACATAATATAGTCAATTAAAGAAGTAAACTTACCCAGGTCTTCTGCATCTTCACTCCACTCTCCAATCCCCAGCACGAAAACAGCCGACACCGCAACCAGCATCAAGTGCCGTAGCACCGATTTCATCATCGCATCATTTTTATCCCACATTATTTTATTGATTACACTTATCATAACCTAACATATTTACTAACACTACCTAAATACCAACATATTTTAACCATGATAACTTTGGCAACATTTTCTTAACGCTTATTTATTCTTATGGCATTATTAAAAATTTAAATATCCTCGAATTGATTGGTTTCTGAACGAAACTGTCTGAAACACCAACGAAAGTTCAACGAATCCAGTTTAGTAAAGTTGTACAGCGGTCACTGTCAATTATATTGATTCATATTCAATGAAACTAATGGTTTTGTTCACTCACATCTGGTCATGTTATCACTTCGTGTCCAACAAAAGGCATTTTGTCATTAAAACCGTATTTTTAAATTACGATGTCGTTAGGAATCGATTTGTAACAGTAACTTTACGCTTGCGTCGAATTTTTTTAAGACTTAAGGGTCTATTCAAACTATCCTCTTTAGAACCACATCAACCTAAAAAAATGTAGTTTATTATTAACCGACTTCCGAAAAAGGAGAAGGTTATTAATTCGGTGGGTATTTTTTTATGTTTGTTATCTCAGATCTCTGTCATTTATAAACCGACTTAGAAAATTCTTTTTTTGTTTGAAAGGATATACTTTCATATTAGTCCCATAGAAATTTCATCAAAATCGGTTCAGTAGTTTGTCACTGAAATCGGTTCGTCGCTTTTTTAAAGCAATTTTTTTCATGCAGATAATCGTTGTTTTGAGCTCTAATAAATTGCAAGATACTTCTGTGACCTGTCACTTGCAATCAAGGCACTTTTGCAGTGTTCATTTATAAAGAAACAAAATAGCGTCTTTTCAGTTCAAAGAATTACGTGCAATTATGATGAATATGTACTTTGTACATCACAAAGTACTGTATATTACAAATGTAACATTATTTTTACACACATAATTCTAACATTAGGGACACTAAAACACTACAAATTAAAATCATGTTTTAAAAAATCAATTGTATTAAAATTTGAGACATCTAGTAATTTAGTAATGTGATTTCTTTATTAGTCTCTACATAGTTTATTTTAGTACTGAATTCGTATTTGAAGTAAAAAAACCGTGAGTCGTTCTCGTGACTTTTCAGAGATTGCCAGTCGTCAACCTACGGTTAACCGATGGAGACGAGCACAACTACCACAGCCGACGACTGCCGAAACGGATTCCAAAGCCTTGATTGAAAAACAAAAGGGATAGAAACGAGTTGTGGTTAAAATCTGGTTCCAAAGTGGTTCGTCTGCGCGGAGACTTAGAATAGTGCGGTGCGATGTCACGCACGGCTGGCTTCGGGACGCGGTTAAATATCCAAATGAATTATTCAGGACTCTTTTAGCGATGAAGCGAGCTCGGGACCACCTGCAACAAAGTACACACTTCCTCATTTATGTCCGACAAGTATTAACGTATATTTAGACAAGTTCTTGCGCAAATGACGTGATATTTACACTTAAAATAAAGTGTCAAGCGTGCCGTGGTGCTATTTTTGTGCAATTTCTCTGAGTTTATTGCTTTACATGCGAAATTACTGTTGTTAACATATATTTTGAGGTAATTACTGTTTTGCTTATGGTATTTAAATTATATTCTGTGTTATTACGGCTTTTTAATGTCAAATAGGGTAGCGTTGGACCATTCTATCAGCTGATGTTAAATGGCTATGTGGGCAAAAGTACTTAACAACAATCTAAGTCTAGAATGAAAAAGTTGCTATAGTGTAGTCTGCGGTCGTTTGAAAAATAGCTTTCTGTCAAATCAAGATTCAGTTCATGATAAATTTGACCACATTTTGAACTGAAAAAGAATATATGGGCGGCTACGGAGCCGTCAGCTGAATTGGCAGTAGCTCTGCCTGCAAAGCATGGGTCCCCGGTTTCGATCCCAAATTGGGCAAACTATATGTGTGGTGAGCTAAGATGTTATCGGGGATGACATTTTTGTGTGTCTATGCCACCTACGACACAATTAGCTAATCACATATTATTATTTTTCATACATATTGTTCCGAAGTTCCATTCCTTTGAAGAGTGCAGAGCATTAGTTTGCATGAATTATTGTGATCCGTTTTAAAGAGCAAAATGTAAATAATAATTATGGATGATAATAATGGTGGGTTCCCAAACAGTCACACCAAACGAGTCACACTGTTACTCGTTGGGATTTTTTCCCATTGAGTCACACTTGCGTAACAGGAACAATACCCAACCAGTAATAGTAACTGGTTCGGAATCCATTTTCATCCACTAGTTAATTCTACTAACACGTTGTTAGTTAGGTCGTTCGTTTTTAGAAAAGAAATAGTATTAGGCGTGTTATAAGTAAATTATTATAATAATGATGGAATGATACACGATGTTTCTGGACATCTGATATACAGAACAGAATGTTACGAAACTCAATGTGCCACTGTCATTTAAAAAAAGTTATAAACTATATACGTATTATGTAAATGACCTCTGTACGTGGTACTTCTACAAAAGAATATTTTGCATTTTATGCAGAGGCTACATGCGAAAACCAGACTTCATAAAATGAAGAAAATCGAAAGTGCACCCACTCCAGTGTTATCGCTGAGAGACTGGAACGCAACTTTTTGCAATTTTCGCTGCAATCCAGCGCTTACGGGAAGGCGCTGTATTTATTTTAAAGCAAATTCTCGAAGAAAAATTTAACAAAAGCTTTCAAGTAGCAAATACTTCATCAAAGGAGACTAAACGACCCGAAGCGAGTGCCGAGGCGCTAATATACTGTAGGGGACAACGTGCCCCAATTTCCAGGCTTAAGAGGGGCTTCCTGTATGGTAGTGGACACTGGAATCAGACAATGGGTTTATGTGACAAAGTGCATTCGGTATGACGTCCGAAAGCTGGTTCTGTTTGGTAAATTTAGGGTATCTGACACAGACATTGATTCAATTTCAAATTATTTATTTGTTTCGAATAAATAAATATTGTTACCATTATTTATTTATCAAGACCTCGCGCCACGGCTTCTTCAGCTGAGCGGCTAAAGCGGTGCATTATATAATATTCCCTGGCAGTGGTTTCATTTGAGCCGTTTGGTGTTGAGATATTAGGTCGGG
Source organism: Crocallis elinguaria (assembly GCA_907269065.1). NCBI lineage: Eukaryota > Metazoa > Arthropoda > Insecta > Lepidoptera > Geometridae > Crocallis > Crocallis elinguaria. The sequence continues at coordinate 7,124,651 of OU026065.1, read as the reverse complement.
GGGACCGAAAGCTATAGTATCTACAAAATTTTGTCGAAACAACTGATTAATTCGATGCGTCACCAAAATGTTTGTACTTCTTTGGCGAAGACGTACTACCTACTGTAGTCTTTGATGTTCTTACTGTTTTTAAAGATTAGTAGATTTAGCTGTAACATTTAAGTACTAGCTAGTTAATAAATGTAAAAGAAATAAAGTTGTTTTTCTCCGCAGTATAACTTGCTAGAGAAGTTTTTTCCAAGTCCCCGCTGACCACAGAAGGCGCTGACCTTTCTAGAAATAATTTCTCATTTTACTTTGCTATAGCATCGTCCATACAAATATTTGTAAACTAAACGCGAAGTTACCCTGGATTTACACGGCTTCCGTTCCAGAAACCTGTTTTCTTTTATTCCGTTTTTCTCCGAGCTTTGATTTCAGACGAGGATTTGTCGGGAAATTGTAAGATGTTCGGAGGAAATTGCCTTAAAGCCTTGTTGACAAGCATTTACACCGTTTATAAGTTTATCTTCAACGTTGACCTTTCGTGGGTAAATAACTGAATTACAGCGTGCTCGCACTATGTCGGATGTACGGAGGGTACAATTTGTGACATTATTACCTGTCTATCTAGCATTTACGGCATAGTGTTAACAAACTCTGATTTACTTTGAATGGGTTTTAAGTTTTGCAGTTTTGAACTTTATGTCCACGATCGGAGCAACTTTAGTTTTTGCGTTTGACCTCCATCGTTGCCACTAATTTTGGTCGCCGCGAAGGGACTTTGTTCCTGCTCGGGCTGCAAGTTACCTGCGAGGTGGTTTTGGTTTATGAATACTTACACAAATTTTATTTCAATTTAGATAAAAAGAAAAAAATAAGATCAGATTTGCAATTTGAAATTAATGGAAGCCACGCAAACACAAGAAAGCTTCCTACCAATTGCGCGTCCAATACTATACCAATTAAATATTTGTGACGATCTAATAAGGTTTCTTATTTAATAACGGGACCCTAAAACAAGTCTACTGTATACCACCACTTAAGTAGTCTAATAACAGTAGCAATGGACATGGATTATTTTCCATGGTTTTAATGTGTTTTTATAACAAAAACTGAATCTACAACATCCACTGAACCTGACACATCCTTTGAAGTGGCGGAAGCAATTATCATTAAAGTTATAGAATTAGCTCAATTTTGACAGCTCCCTTGGGACTGACAGTAACATGTATAAACGTGGAATAAGCAATATCACATTTTGTGCCCTGTAGTCATTGTTTATCTCTGATAGTATACGAGTAGTAGGAGGCCTTAAAGGAAGGCGGCGATGTTAAAAAAAACAGGTACTACACTTGCTCTTAGTTAGGATTATCTTAGTGGGGTTTTTTTTTTTTCATTTTGTTTCCAGTCATTTTTTGTATTGTTGTTAATTTTTATCTTGTCATTTTATCCTTTTGTTCTATTTAGTTTGTTGTGAGAGTGCCGAATAAATGTTTTTTCTTTCTTTCTTCTTTCTTTCAGGTAAGGTATCCTCGAGGCCCTATCCGGCCAATGATCGATGAAACAAACTAAACGGTTAAATTTTTTATTTTATTTCAAAGGCATCACCGCCGTGATAAAAATAATATACATCACACTGCCCACCAATTTTACATACTTCCATACTTATACCTATAATAAATGCGAAAGTGTGTTTGTATGTTTGTTAGTTTGTTGATTTATCCTTCTTTCACACAGCAACGGAGCAACGTATCGACGTGATTTTTGTCATAGATATAGTTTATGGACCGGAGAGTAACACAGGCTACTTTTTATCTCGGATAAAATCACGGTTCCTGTGAGAACGTGGATGAAACCGCGAGCAGAAGCTAGGAGGATATAAAGCTAAATACCATGCGAGTGAAGCCGCGGGCGGAAGCTATTTTAATATATAGGTGACGTATTGCCAGTGCGGTAATAAATATTACAAACAAGAACAAAATATGAGTATTGTTGTTTAAAAAACCTTTCACGTTTCAGGACCTCTACAAATAAAATCCCTCGGATCATAAATTCCTAACAAAACTTTACATAATAACACAGAAAACATTCTAAAGTAAACTTCTAAGTCATGCATATTATTGTAAAACCCTATGATAATATCTATGATAATGATTTCCCGGCATAAACTAAGTACACTCTAATAACAACAATAACAAATAATTTCGTTTAGTGATAATTAATTATAAATCACGCCCGTGACTTCATTTACTGTCTATGTTCATTTCAAAAGTCTACGGCTACATGATGGTGAAATAGGTTTTTCTAATCAATTAAATATAAATTACAGAAGCAATTGCTAAAATTACTGCGGCGCAAGTACGGAAGTCGGTTCGATAAATTTGTCGAATGGAAAACCCGATAAATTTATCGAATGTTGCGAGTACCGAAGTCTGATCGTAAAGTATTGTAATAGATCTATATTCTCTTTGGATTCGACCTAGCTATTCTATATCTTTTGTCGATTGTATCGAGGTTCGATAAATTATATAAAAAGTCGCTAAAACCCACTTTATCGATTTGAACTATCAATTTGATCGATCAAAACGATCCGTACTTGCGCCGCTATACCGATAAAAAACTTATTAAACAACTTCAGAAACTTCATTTATTTTTTCGTCGGAAATAATGTTTTCTGTGAAAAAGTCTTGCTTGTTTCATGCTGTGCTTTGCCATTGTAAACCTTACGTTGTAATTTAATTACTAGTCCCAGTATGATTTTCCCTTGAGAGGTGAACGCTCGTGCGCCATCATGTAAAAAGCTTTCACATGGAAACATACAGCATTATAACTAGACTAAGAGGAGTGTGTCTAAAGTGTAATAAAATTAAGTTGCATGCATTTGTGAACTACTACCTATTTGCAATATATTTCTAACTATAGCTTTTGCCCGCGGTTTTCACCCGCGTTCCCACGGGAACCGTGCATTTTCCGAGATAAAAAGTAGCCTATGTTATTCTCCGGTCCATAAACTATATCTATGCCGAAAATCATGTCGATCCGTTGTTCCGTTATTGCGTGAAAGAAGGACAAATCAACAAACCGACAAAACGACAAACCAACAAACACACTTTCGCGGTATGGTTTATAACGTCTGCATTTAGACATATTTGTAATGTATAAAGCAAACAATCACGTTATTACCAGCACGTTATATAAATGTCCTATTCTAAAAATCGTTACAGTATATCTTACTAAAAGACTGGTATTATGTTTAGCGACGAAAAATATGAATAATCAATTAAATTACATGCGCACAAGTGCTACTGTGTTAAACTAAATTCGTTTGTTTCATAAAATTAGACATGCCATAATTAGGATAACCTTTTCATCAAAGAAAACTTGCGGTAATTCAGAAGCTGTTGAAACAATAGGTCTAAATCGAACGTATAGATACCTACCATGGAACAGCTGATAGCTGTCAAATGCATGTCCATTGTTTACTACAAACAATACTGTCAAAACGTGTGTCAGTACGTACAAACTAGCTTAATCGTCATATTTACTTCCACTTATAACACTTGAAAAAAAGACACGAAAGAAACAAAGAGGTTGACACCCAGAACATCAATATGTGATGATTGTTTGAGCTTTTCCCGAATGAAAGTTTTATTTACGTGAGAGCATGCGTTTGAGTCATCGGTCGCGCGTGACCGCGTGTGCCCAGGGCCGCGGTTCGCGGAGTACTGAGTACTGAGGCCTGAAGTGAGCCCACCTTTAGCTCTGGGTGGGCGGCTCGGCACAAATCGGCCCTGCTCGTCAGGTGAGGTAAAGCTAGGAATCTGTGGATGTGCTTTTCATAACTTTTGTAAAGTTAGACTAGTAATATTTATAGGAATTTTCTTGTTTATATAATCCTGTTATGCATACCATGTTGCTTTGCTTCGAGAAGTCTGTCGACAAGCAGTAATGTGCAAGCATTACTGTGTTCCGGTTTGATGAGCAAAGTAGCCAGTGAAATTACTGGGCTTATGAGACTTAATACCATAGAATTTTATTACTAGAAGCACAGACAATCTGCGTTTGCAAGCCGCGCACTGACGTCAAAAACAAAAAAAGCGTCCCGCGCCCACCTCCCTTCCCACCCGGGTAGTGTTGCTATGACCGTCATTACTTACCTGTTTTTGGGGTAAAAAAAAAAATTTAAGTGTCTGTTTGTAATATCAAAATAACAGCTTTTTACTAAATGCATATGAAAGTATATACGGTACCCATAACAAAACAACCATTTTTAAAATTTTTGTCTGTCTGTTTGTTCTGGGTAACATTCGAAACGGGTGGACCAATTATTATATTTATTGTACCGATATTCGAATTTGATTTGGTTTCAAAGCCAAACTAAGATATTAAAAGTAGCTTAATGGTTATTAGAATGAATTACAAAATATTTTCATATTTTTATTTTAACGTGGTAAAAATCACAAAAAGTACGTTTTTTTTCAAATTTCCCGCCTCTCACGGACCTTCCTTAAACTATATATTGTCTTTTTCGATTCAGTTTAAAATTGTCAAAAAGCAACAAAAAAGACATAGTTTAACTATATTTATTTATAACATATTTTTTATTTCCTACTATAGATATCGTATTAGAAAAAAACAATTTATTATTACGATACCAAAAAGAACATAGAACTAAGTGAAGTTTAGAGTGAAGTTTGGCTAAAAACTCTTTGGCCAGTTCTATTCTCATTTTAATCGCATTATAGATTACATGTCTATCGTTTAACTAATTATTCTAGTAAATACCATCGGCTTGTATTATCTCTGAAATGACGGTGCTGGCATAAATCGCATTGTTTTCAATTTAGTGCACGATGTATCTTTTATTCATACGATTGTCAAGAGACGGCAAAGTGGGATACCTAATTGATTTTAATGGCAACCCAACGTCTCTTTTTGGTTGCACCAGTTTTGAATATAAATATTTGCATAAAAACACATAAAAGTGAGAAATTGTGATACGTATTTTTGGAAATGTATTAATAAGTGTTTCTCTTTAACTTTTGAGTGATTTCGGCAGAAATTAATTGCAAAACTCGTCATATTTTTACAAAATCTTTTCGTGTGGTGACGTACGCGGCGCTGACAGCACTGACTGACGTAAATGGAGTTAGTACGAGTCCTCACTCCTTTATAGTAGCGTCGTTGTTTATGGCCCTATTGTCCATCTGCTAAGGTGTATAATCAAAGCTTAATACCTAATGTCTCAGGGTAACGAGCGCACTGCAGTGCCGCGCAGGCCTTTGTGTTTCAACGTTTTGAGTGGCATTGCAATTGTTATGCTTACCATCAGGCAAACGACCAGCTCGTCTCGTTACCAATAACATAAAATAAAATATTTATCATTTAACGAATGAATCGATAAATATTTGTAACCAATTTTGGAAAAAATGCTCTTAACTATTTACATATTTTTTTGTGATTGATTACTTTTTCATCAATTAATAAAATGTGAAAGGAAAAAAGAAAGAAGAAAAAAAGTGGTTTGTCACTGGTAACCACAAAATAGAGAGAAAGAGAAAGGGTGCTTGGGCGCTTAGCAGTCTCACAGACCAATAAGCCTATAGACGTGTTAATGCATAAGCATGGTGAGTGCGCGGGTGTGCGAGGGGTTCCGGGTTCGATTCCCGGCCGGGGCAGTTTGTGTGTAAGCATAAAGTTTGTTCTCGGGTCTTGGATGTTTGTGATGTGTACCTGTGTGTGTCCATTCCACCTGCGACACATGGAATCTTAGTGCGGGGGTTATGAGTGTGTAAGCGTTTATTTATTATTATTATTTATTTGTTGAGTGTTGTGAAGATATACGCCTTCATAATATTATTTCTACACTTGGTCTAACAATAGTTATATATCACTAATTGAAACGTTATTAAAATATGCCGAACATTTTTCCTTATGCTATTGGGGTAACATCCCTTTTGTTATAATACAATATAGATTTCAACACGTTTTCCTTATAACACAAACGTAAATATTTCGTCGCTTTCCCCTGTAGTAGAAATAGATTCGAAGATTTTCCTTAGACAGATAGGCTCATAGATTGACGTGATCAAGAAATACAGACACGCAAGGAGGTTTATTCTATTTCCATTGTCAAGACGTAATGAAATTGTCTAGATTTATTGCAGTTAAATGCAAAAGTTACGAAGCCTTATTTATCTGGCTCGGCTGTCGGCATTGGAAGTTTGTGAAATAACGATCAGCAAGTCACGAACGCAAGCTGTTGATAACGTCTTATAAAATGTTAAGACAATTAATGTTTGAAAACTTTTAAGTAACCCAAAAAAATATTTATTTTTAATTATAATAAAAAATATTTCTTTAATACTATTAGATATAGAGACGTAATTTCCCTGATGGTAAGCATAGCCCCACAATAATTGCAGAGCTGCGCAACCACACTGCGGCGCTGCATTGCGATCGTTACCCATCAGAGACATTATTATATCCCAGAAGGGAATGATTAGGACCGCGATTGTCGACAAGTCGTGAGAACCTCCCTTGAAAATACGTCAGCCAAAATTTCCATTAAAAAAATCACTTCCAACGTGAAGTTTGCGGCATTTTCTAGTCTCTTCATTAGAAGGATGATGATGTTGTAATTAACATCATCATTTAACAAAGTTCAACACAGTTCAAGTGAATCAGCAGATCTAGGGCTGCCCGGAAGTTCTGTAGCAGAATTTTGACGTAAACTTTAGATGTCTTTTCTTCAATGAAAAATTCTAAATTTCAAAAACTCGTAAAACAAATGTAGTTGACCTCCTGGAGTAGATAGACCGTTTTTCGGAATAACATACTCATTTAAGATCAGGCTGTATAAACAGAGCAAATGAGAACTAATCTACTAGCTTATAAGCACTACATGAGCATGCCTCAGTTTTCACATCAAAATAAAAAAAATATCAGCAAGAACTTCACAAAAAAGCTGCCAGTATTTGGCCGTACATTTCACAGCGTCGTTATAGCCCACTCAAGGCTTCATTAGTAGGTCGGTTCGCACTAGGTATGTATTAATTACGAAGCGGAATTAGCTCACTAACCGTACGATGCTCACGCCGAACCTAGTCAAATCGCTTTGAGATCGTAATTACGTACGACGACTGATTTTAGTTTAACTTTCATTACTTACAGACGTTCTGTGGGTTAACTATCATTAGTTACAGAAGTTTTGTTAACTATAGTTCGTCAAATTGTTCATACATACATGAACATTGATGATAGGACTAAAGATCTCGAGTATCGTGTCTTTGTGTTTCACATAACTTTTATTTGCTGAATCCTTTCTCCCTCTCTTTTTTAAGGGTTAGAGATATAGACGTATGAGTTAGTAGAACTGAAGAGCGCGATGTTCAAAACAGCCAAGTTACAATTTTTTTTTACAATTGATAGATTGTGTTTGCATTTGATCTTCCGCGACAATCAAAACAAATCAAAATCCTTGATTGAACAGTCTTTCAAAAATAACCATAGAAGCACCTCTTAAATTAAAGTACAAAGGGTGGACTTATCCCTAAAAGTGAACTCTTCCAGTCAACCTTTTTAGATGGAAAGAGAAATTGGAGAAATCGGTGGACAAGTGGGTTATGTTAATACGCTAAACGTAGGTTGGGACTGCCTCTCAAGTGGTGATCGCCTGACTAAATCGACTGCGGTGCTTGGCGTTAAATTTTCAACCAGAGAGTGCCAGCTGTTGTGGTAGCTAGCTAGATAATCACTACAAAATGTCCTACAATGACGCTTTGCATTGATTCGAACCATCGGTCAGTCGCTCTAGACAAAACCCACATTCTTCTTTTTCCGCTCATTCTAACGCTAAGGGTCATATTTCAATGAGACACCATGGCGGCGCAACCATAGTCGCGCTACGCAACAAAATGTATACAGCTCTATAGATGTACCTCACTTGGTGTTCGGTTAGTAGTACAACGAATTTGGTGGCGTAATCAGAATCGACGCGTGTCTGCTTTGCGGCGCAAGTACGGAAGTCGGTTCGATAAATTTGTCGAATCGAAAAACCCGATAAATTTATCGAATGGTGCGAGTACCGAAGTCTGATCGTAAAGTATTGTAGTAGCTATATATTATTCTCTTTGGATTGGACCTAGCTATTCGATAACTTTTGTCGATTCTATCGAGACTCGATAATGTACCTATATAAAAAGTCGATAAAATTTATCACATCCCACTTTATCGATTTGAACTCTCAATTTTATCGAATTTTATCGATCGAAAAGATTCGTACATGCGCCGCTGGTGTCTCCTTTGGTAGTATAAAGAAACCACGGTTGCGCGAGTGATGGCGCGACCGTGAATGGTCTCTCAGAGAAATATGGCCCTAATTATACCATGGAGTAGAAAGCCAATACGACCAACTAAAATCCACGAATTTTAAAACAGTCACGTAACATCTCAAAAGCTAATATCATTCCTTTACGTAATTGGCATTAGCGTGAGTGGAAAAAGGAGCGTGTGGCTTTTGTCTAGAGGGTCAAGTCGGTGACCGACGTCATAGTAGCTTCAAAAACCTCCTTCAACTTTCAGTGACTAGGACCGTTTTTCTGATTAAGATCTTAAAAGAAACCACGCTCAATATTCAAGTTACGTTCACCCGTCTACTACGTTTAACATCTTTAGCCGACATTTTGTCGAAACCTAACGTATGTGTATAGAGTTTTGCTTACCATAAGGAATTAATCAAAGCTATACCAAGGTTATTTTCATGAGCAAATACTAGCATTTCTACTGTACCTACAGTGTGTTTATTAAAAGTCAAAGGAGATGATATGATTTTTGTATGGGGGGTGGTCCTTGGAAACCGACATTAATAAAAATTATAATAATGTGTAGTGTAGTAATTGTAGATAATATTCATCACTAAGAATGGTTTTTTGACACCGCCATTTATTAATAATTTCAAAAATTTCAGTTTCATTTCGATATGACAATTACAAGTAGGTTAAAATTGACTTCCAAGAATCCATTACATAATATATAGGCAGTTAAGTAAACCTAATAAAAGTGCGTTAAAAAGACTTGACGTGGAACATTTATTTATGTATTAGCTAGTTAATAAGTACTAGTAATGTAAATTTTTTAATCTAAACAAATTAATAACATTTAAAATTACAGAAACTGATTGCATTGCACCGGACTTGTTTTTGTGAATTGTCGTCTGCTGTTTTTGTTCCCTGGGGTGTACAATAAAGTTTATGTCCTGTGTAACGATAATAGTTCCAAATTGTGAAATTTAAAACTTTATAGTGTTAGAGAAAAGGTTTTACTAACAAAAATAAAAGGTTATAAGGAATTATTGATATTAAGTAAACGTTCAGTATGTAAGTTCCTTACCAAAGCCACAATTTTCTTTTGTGTCAAAACATAAAAAGTTAGTGTGGGAATGAAAGCCTGTTAGGAGCTGTTAGGAGCTTATCTAATGAAAGCACATTACACGCTTCAAGGCGCTGAGCAACGTTCCTTAATAAAATGAGTATCAAAATACGAATCTGGATGATATAGACGTGTATTTAATATAAAGTCCGTGTTATTATACTTGTCTAATAATGAAAACAGATTAGCCAGATTAAAACATATGCTAATCTGTTCACTAGTTTACCTGACATACCATACATAAACAATATTAGCTGCTCCTAGAGATTCTGCCAGGGACCACCCATTTTTCCGAGATAAAAAATATGTTACTTTTTATACAATTTGATAACGAGACGAGCCGGACGTTTGCCTGGTGGTAAGCGTAACACCGGCGCATAACACTTGCAGTGCCACTCAGAACTTTGAAACACAAAGGCCTGCGAAGCACTGCAGTGCGCTCGTTACCCTGTGACATTAAGAGTCCGTACTACCTCACATTGCCAAGCATGATCCTATGTTGTATCAATATTACTGCACAGTTCACTTTGAAATAAACCTACCTAATACCTAATACCTACGGTAACGTTCAGGACGCTCCATTGCTCTATTGCTGCGTGAAAGAAAGACACACTAACAATCCAGCAAACACAGATACAGGTATCCATACAATTATTATTGCTAAGGTGTATTTGACTTAACTGGTTTTACTGTATAGTATGCTATCATATTGATACTAGCATACTACAGTTAAGTAAATCCCAATATTCCTCGCTCGCTGGGTTCGCTTATGCAACCCGCGGGGCCGACTCGATTGCGGTCAATCAGGGCAATCATTGGTGTTTATACCTCACCTTGTATTGGCTAGTGATTTCCGATAGCTGGATTATTACGATGTCATTTAATAGATGTTCTGTGAAATCGAATGAGGTTAACAGTTTATTTTACAGGCGGATTAAATTTGGTTTAAAGATTATCATTTTCTTGCGTCATGATAAGCATCATCATGATCAGCCGAAAGAAGTCCACTGCTGGACATAGACCGCCTGCAAGAAGGGGGAGGGATTGCCATAACAAACTGGCATTAAGTGGCTCACATACATGCACGATTGATGAATAAACATCAATCATAGACCATGTGTAATCCATGGAAAAATAACAATCACCTAAGAAAGAACTTCCGAAGAAGTCCGAGCGCTAAAAGTACCATTGTTGAACTCTTTCAACAATGGTACTTTTAGAGCTTTAAGAAAGCCTTGTGCTTTCCTAAATAACTTATTGATAACATCCCCCTTATAAGTATGCTATAAATTGGTTATGTTGGTTATGCTATATTTTTATATATAGGTATATATTATAGACTTGTGTTCACCTACTATCTCATCTGGTGGTAAGTGACGATGCGGTCGACGATGTAACACGCTTACCTAGAAGTATAAGTAAATTAGTAAAGTATAGTAAGTAAAAATATGTTATTTGGAATTAAATAGTTTGTATATTGTTTGATATCCCAATTTTGGATCCAGGCCTTTTACTCTCACAATAAGTCTACGATCTGGTTTTCTATACTTGTGAAATAATTAATAATAATTTGAATTTCTATATATGTTATATATATTCTATATATGTTATGTTCTATATAGGTTGGTAAGCCGCCGACATTGTTTCCATTATTGGGCAACTAAAAAATCTCCACTAAAGGTCTTGCGCCTTCCTAAAGAACTGTTTCTCAATTAATACTAATAATCCCACATGTAAGATATACCTATCCTTGATTAAAACTTTCGTAAGTATTAGGTACTCATATTTAGGTATATGTATTTAACCGGATTCACTTACGTGGTACAGCCGAGCTTCGCGACGATTGCTCGACCGGTTTCGAGGTATTCAGTACCTCTTCATCACGGAGCTACACGCGACTGCTCCGACTGGGTGCAGCCCGAGTACTGGCGATTTCGGCAGCGGCGCGAGCAATCGTCGCGAAGCTCGGCTGTACCACGTAAGTGAATCCGGTTAAATACATATACATGTAAGATATATGTCCACTAATATTCCAATATTAAATAGAACGCCGCAGAATACCTGTGCTGTCGGCGCCGATGACCCGCTGTTTATCGATGGCCTAAAACGTTATGAGGGAATCGTGCCGGCGCTAATCTACTCCCCCACCTCACTTCCGATGTCGATAAACCGAAATATCCACTGGAAATTTGTTGGGAATAAATATGGGATATTGCGAAATGACTCGGCAGTTTAATAATAAGGTTCAAAAGATACTTAGGCCATGCGGTTTTTTTTTGTCGAGTTTTTTAGTCTTGACGTAAGGTGCTTTGAGTTTTAAATATTATGTCTATAACATAAGGAACAGAAAAAGGAAACAGTTTATTTATACGTTTAGTACTACAACTACCATTTTTATTAAGAAGCATCCCTTTGGAGATGGCGTGATAACAACATGATTTTCTCACGTTTACATTTAGACTGTCATAGTAAGACTGTCTGTTACCTTATGCAGTGTAATAAGAAAGTTATTCAGTCTTAGTTTAAGCGAGTAGGTAGACTGTAATACAGTCTGAATAACATGTAGTGTACTAATAAGCCATTAAGTTTTATCAACAGTTGAATTTGGTATACCATCATCATCGTCATCGCCGGAAGACGTCCATCTGCTGAACATAGGCCTCCCCCATAGAACGCCACTTGGATCGGCTACTCGCCTCTTGTATCCAACGATTCCCAAGGTTATGACCAGGACATCGGTTCACCTAGTTGGATAATAATTACTTAGATATATACTGATAATATTTTATTATACTTATGAAAATTTCCAACTTGAAATTTTCCAATTGCCACTATCATTCTCTATCGCTGTTGATATTGGGCTATAACACTTGATATCCTTACAGGCCTTGTACGATAAACATCACATATCACCTACATCCTACCGTCTAAATGTTTGCGTACATTTGTTCTGTTTATAGAATGTATCCAAAATAATATTAACAAACACAAGCAAACGTTGCCCTAAAAATACGGAAAAGAAAATATTGAAAAGAGCCAACATCTGCATTTAAGCGGAAAATGTTCATTTGGCTTACTTATTCCTATATTACTCTTCAGGTACGCTCGGGTAAGTCCTGATGCGTTTTGGTTCCGTCGGAAAACATCAAAGCGTTCTCGATAATGGACTTATAGCATCGATCTCCACGACTATATTGTTTTCGTAATAGAATTCGATGTTTCAAATTGTTTTTTTAATCCTTTGTGTCGTTTGTGATTGAGGTTGACCTTTCGGGGACTTCCTGTGGAATGAATAATTTATATTAACGCAAGTAATCCGTATGAAAAAATGTTTGTGTATTCTCTTAGCTGTTCTATGGAGCATTTTATTTTAGGAATCACATAAAAATGTAGCCAAAATGATCTTACAATTTTTGTGTTCCAAAATATTTAAATACAGGAAACACGATCTTCGAACCATCTTGAGCTAGAAATTTAAAATACATTTTATGTAGCTCCACATGGAAATGGATCTGGGTTTTTTTCTTTACATATGTAGGTACCAGGAAAAAAATCATATCACATTATAGGTAAGACCTCTCTCCGAGCCAACTATAATAACCATAGATCAATACAAATAATCCATAGAAACGTGAGGTTTGTATAGGAGGCTGTATTGTTTACGATATTAAGGCGCTGTATAAAGCAAACCGTCTTGTTTGTCGTCGTACAAATATCCGTTTCCATACATATTACAAGCATACAACAATATAGTTAAGTGTTTAAAGAAAAGACTTATCCAAAAATATTTTATAAAAAAATTGTAGTGGATATTGAAAAAAAAAGACCACGAAATAAACTTTTTTGTCTCAAAATGAACGACAACTATCATAATTATTTTAGTAACCAAAAAAAGGAAATTTAATCACCTAAAGAGATATGCAAAAATATTTAAGCTTAATGGTGTTTTTTTTTCTTAATTAAGTTAAAACTACTAAATAACGTTCAATTAAAAGTTAAAGCATCGCCACTTTCAACCTTTTCTCACTACTATAGGAATATACCTAAAGATTGGCTTATACCAGGGCCTTAATAATTTAACCCTGATATATTTTTAACAAAGAACCTTATCAGACAGACATATTCTATAAGAAAGTTATCCTGCCTTTTTCTGTCAATGTTTTTGTTTTCATTTAGAAATACGGAACACTAAAATGATGTTGATATTTTAACGTAGTACCTAATAAAATATTCATAATAGTATAAAAAAAATAAAGCTACCTACAAAGAAAAAGGTATTCAGCTCACACCGTTATAATAAAATTTAAGTTAAGCTTCATTAAGCAGTTTACGCTTCACAGCATATTTTAATCACTTGCTGAGGTACAAAGTATTAGGATGCCTACTGTTTGGTTTACTTAAATATCAGATTGCCTCCTAAAAATTCAAGAAGCTCAGTAATTATCACTCTGTATAATGAAGTTACTAAATACAAAACCAGACAAAATGTATAAGCAGTGTTGCCAGGATAATAACGAAATATATTTTCTAAACTTGTTCCAAAAGCAAAAAAGTGTAAGTAGTTAGGTATTTTAATTCTCATGTTCTAATTTGCTTTTATATTTGACGATGTAATAAGTATTATATAAATAAAGTACAACGATTATAAATATACATTGGATATAGATCTTGTAGCACAAACACAAACGCTTACACACTCCCGCACTATAGGATTTCATATGCGGCAGGTGGCATAAACAGACACAGAGACAAAATTCTGGGTGGCAGTTTTTAATTGTTCACACATTATAACGGGATATTAACCGTGATTATTATTGAGCGATGAGCACCTGATATTTCGACGCTGTTGCAAGCATCATGTTCACGGGAATACTGGCGAGACTGCGGGTGGTTTGTAGACAAAAATTACGAGCAGACAAATCTGTCTACCCGCTTTCTCAGTCGTTTATTACGCGCACCACCGGAACTCACTCGAAAGTCACGACAAAACACACTCACGATATCACTATTAGGTTTTTGAGAGTCATTGATAGTACTCATCGCTCAATAATAGGTAATCACTAAATATCATAATGTGTGAATTAGTAAATAACCGTGAAAGTTTAAAACAGAATTTTTATTTGGTCAACTTATTTACTTTTTGATCTGGCGTTACTTTTACCATCACTAGTTTCGTTACAATGTACCATAAAAATCTTTCAGAAACCATATCTGCAACTTTCTCAACACGCTGAATAGAGTTTTCTAACCGAATATCTGCACCACAACAGGGTTACCAAATTGTAGTTCCAATCGTCTAAAACTCTAAGCTCTAAGCTACAATCTTGCAGCTTCAAAAGATTCACACTTAGAATCTAAAACATAAAAATAAATAACGCCATAGATCGTTAATATCGTTATTATTCATACATAGATACACGCTGACTGCTTCCTAGGATTCCTGTGTCTAGGTGTTTGGTAATTACGAGCATACCTCTACGTTTTATCTAATTATAACCTTTATTTTGATTAGTTCCTCCGTTAGAGTAAAACTCGCCAAAGTCACGAGTAGTGTCCCAATCTGGCAACACTAAATAAAGCAACCAAATACGAAATTATTGGGTAAATTTCTACCAAGTCTGCACTAACGGCTAGCCGGCACAATTAGGTTAATCTCCAAAAACTCCAGATTAAACTAAGTAAAAAGGCTTTAAGATATTTTAATCCCCTTATTAGTCATGCCGCTGTTTCGCAACCCTATTTCGTCGGTTGTTTTCGCTGAATCCCGGCAACATTGTTTTACAACTTCGGGTAAAGGGTTTAACACCTTGTGACATATAAATTTGTATTCTCGCTACGTTTTTGTTGTTTGAATTGATTATGAAGGATGACATTTGTACTTGAATCAATTTGAAAATAATGTTCTTGTTTGCATCTTTTTGTTATGAAAAGGTTGACGTTTGACCTCGTTGAATTGTCACAAACTCGGCCCTCTTCGCTCACTTTATTTTTTACCTAAAATCAACATTCGTAGGTCAAATAACGTAGTCGTTATTATGTGAGAAAACCACTTATGCTTGTCGTTGTCAGATTTCGAGTTTTCTCAAAGTTCTTCTCATGAGTTATTGCGATTTCAATGAGCAATTGAGACTTCTCGGCGTTGAGGTCCAGCATGATATTAGTAGACTTCACTTTTTACCAAATTTAATTCTCAGAGCTTTTATTGCTAATCCTTTGTGAATATGCGAATTTAGTGGACATTAGTGGAATCGTAGCCACGAGTGACTTGGGGCGAGTGTGGCAAAACCTGAAAGTACTACGTCTGTAAGTCTTTACAGACGTAGTACTTTTCTTGCCTGCGCCGACGCCATGTAAAATGGTACAATGGCAGGAAGTAGGAAGAGTGGAGACGTATCCGCATATACTTACTACAGTCCATTGAAAAAGACTGGACACGTGCCAATTTGCCTTCTTGTATAAAATATTTATACAACCTTTTATTATTTATGCAAAGAAAATAAAAGGTCACAAAACAACAGATTTTTCCTTCTCAAAACTCTATACTCGTTGCGTGCGTATATAAAGGAGGAATTTCAACTGAATCGAAAAAGACAAAACATATCGTTTAACATTTATAATGTACAGTTTTAAACAACTGTTTATTTATTAGAGCCCAAATTATCTAGACCAAACAGTATTTTAAAAGTTCGAAATAAACGCAATTTCTAATTGTTTGTATACTCGAAATGTTGCTATAGTTATAATAAGCTTATCGTCCATTCGATCGGACTGAGATCTCGGAAGACGTGTTATAGGGTTATATACTAAACTCAAATGTTTCGTAAGGAAATTGCTTTTTATCTGATTATTTATCTTTTTATCTGAAGCTTCTGTATGCGGCTTCGCACGAGATGGAATCAGGGAAAACGAGACAATTAAAAAAATTAAAAACCTCCATCTAAAAGGGCCAATTATCTTTAAACGGCTGAACGATAGCTAAGAACATTCACGATCAAGTCAACTTTCAATCAAAGAAAACTAAATTATAATCGGTCTATCCGTTTAGGAGCTATCGATGCCACAGATTAGACACATATATATACACTCGTTAAACTTATAACAAACATTCCTTTTTTTCGTTAGGGGTTAAAACCCCATATTTATAGCCCATAGTACGGAGAGATAATGCAGCTTCCAATTAGGGAAGAAATTTTCCGAATTTGAATGATAGTTCCAGAGATCAACCGTAACAAAACCAACATACAAACAAAGTTTACTTCTTTACCATCCTATAATATCCTATAATAGTACCGTTCATTATTTCGGAAGCAGAACGCGAAATGATTATAAATGCATAAGCGAAATAGTCAACCGGAGGGGTTGACCAGCCCCGTTCTTCTACGTATGCTTGTAGTTACGACAACTTTCCCAACCGCATTAAACTTTGGTGCGTGCCATACTAATATAATCATTAAAGCTAAATGGTCATCAAAAAGCAAGTGTCGACCACCAATCGCACAAATTGTTGAAAGGTCAGCGTTCCACCGCGAACTAATCGAAGCCACCCTGCACCCCCGCACCCCCGGGGTGGAAACGAGATAAAGTTGCAACCGCCACTTGTTGGGTAATTTATTGCCACTCCACTGTTGCCACTTTGATCGGTTAACACTTTAAAAATTAGTAGCTGAAGCAGGATAAAATAGTTCCACTTGAGTGATCAAGTAGAGCATACTTGATAGGGATTTAAAAGGATTGAATGCGCCATTGATACTTTAGCTGGCGTTCTATAGGTATTTCAAACCTAATTAAGTGTGGCTAGCTAAATTATCCCTACTATAATAAATATGAAAGTGTGGTTGTACGTTTGTTGGTTTGTACTTTTTCACGACGCAACGGAGTAACGAATCGACATGATTTTTGGCATAGATAATTATAGTTTATGGACTGGATAGTACGCAGGCTACTTATTAGAAAAAATGCACGGTTCCTGTGGGTATGCGGGTGAAAACACGGGCAGAAGCTAGTAGCTTATAAGTATTAAATTTTATTGTTTATTTAGTAAAATTTAATACCATAATAAAAATAAATAACGTACAATTAATAATGAATATTTACTGATTCTGATCTCTTAATGGTATTCTTGTTTCAAAGGAATGAGTAACTATTAAACCATTCACCTTCAACACCCAGACCAAAATGGGTTTTTAACCGACATCCAAAAAAAGTAGGTTCCCAATTCGTCTGTATTTTATTTGCTATGATACTTGGTTCCTCCGTTAATTCTGAACCGATTTAAATTATCCTTTTTTAATGAGTAGGGTTTATATCAAGGGTGGTCTTTGTTAAATTTTATTTAAGAAAACCACCCCTAAAGTGGCAAAATGGGGGATGAAATTGCAAATATCGCGATAGTTAGTTTTTTTAACCACTTCCAAAGAAGGAGGAGGGTCACCTGTATTTTATTTAAGGTCACTTCTCTGTTAGTGGTTCATTTACCGATAAAAAGAAAGTAATCTCAGCGCTTAAAATTCCAAAGAAGGGAAATATCAGACAGGTGGCCGGCTGTAAAAATTTCCAGAAACCTAAAGTATTATGAATGTGACTGTACTGCATCGATCCAAGGTGACAACAAGGAGAAAAATATCAACCTAACATAGCCACGTAAAAGATCAAATGACAGCAAGAAAATTGCAGTTTTTTTCTCATATCAATAACCGTAGCTGTCTCAACCGTTTCCAATATAGTGTGATATTGGAAACCATCAAAATAGTGTGCAATGTCTGCGGTATTAGAAAATATACCGTCGCGTAAGCAGATAATCCATGTTTTAGTGGTAAATATTGCCAGTCATTCGGGCGGCTAGAGCTCCTTAGGCCATTCAATTTGTCGCAAGCAACGGATACCCTACTCAATATGTAATTGACACTGGCTTATCCCCGAACTCTGAGCCGCAATTTGTTCACATTTCTGTAAATAGTGACTTGCTATTTTCACTTACTATACCGACGTTTCGCATGAAAAAACCCATGTTGGTAAACAACGAAAATGCCAAGCCTTTTCGCCCCTTTTGTGACAGTATTCGGGAAAGTTAAATATTTATATGCACATTATTGTCTACTATGTTTTCCATTTATTATCATGCTTGTCCAATTCGGCTGATTTTGATGGTGAAATTCTTAGGAGTAAAGTCTGAAAATAGCATCAGTTTTTCTCGCAGTAAAATGTTTCCATTTCTGCAATGTTAAGACGAAACGAGCGAGTCCTTCGCCTAGTACTTAGTACAAATGCCACGCTTGTTCTTAACAACTGTATTCCAACTCAAAAAGCCAGGATTTGGAATTACAAAAAAGGACTGTATGAGCACTTTACTGCGCGCATTACTAATAGGCATAAGTACTACATTACCCTTCAAACAAGAATTTAAATTCAAAGGTTCTCTCGAAAGTTTTCCCAGCCATATTTATAAGGCATCGCGTGTGTTATCTGTACAAATAAGTAAAATTAAAGTGTCAGTTTGTAATTTCAAAAACAGGTTTTTACTAAATGCATATGAAAGTATATACGGTACTTATAACAAAAACACAAATTTTAAAATTTGTTTCACTGGCAGATAGCTAATGTTATAAGGAGTAACTTGGACTACATTTTACGTGGGCGAAGCCACGGACCACAGCTAGTAAATAATATATTTAAAGTGCACGAGTATATTTCTGTACTTGGGGTAAAAAGTACTTAAACGCGAGGCACAGATAATTTAAAATAAAATTGGCCACAGACTATTGTATAAAAATATTCAAAGCAAATAGCTGTGATTTAACTAATCACAACAATAAAAACCTAAGATAATAATTCAGGCCCTTGAAAGCTTTTAAAGTTTCGCTGCGTTCATGTAACTTTGTTTTACAAAGCTATTACTCATTCTTTTGTTGGCGATTGCGAAGGCGAATTTTTCACGATGAGACAAATTTCGAGAATAAATTAACCAGGCTTGTAATCTTGTGCAATAAAAACCAAGGGGAAGGAAGGAGTTTACTTTTTGTTTAGGAAGTGTTACCTGCCAGTTCTTAAACTAAATTAATTTGGCTAACTTTATACAGAAGTGGCCAAGAATGAGGCGGCGTAATGCGACATTGTTGCGTACTTTCTAACTTTCAGAGACAAGCGCTCGTGATTGTTCAATTTGCGCTGAATTGAAATTGCGCTCAGCTGAGTAAAAATACTGGCAGCATTTTCGTGAAAAGTATTTTAATAGAAGCAACTTTCTAAACACGAGATGGAATATTTTAGATGCAAGCATTACTTACTGAAGCGAGAATAAGCGCTTTTTTTATTACTAGATTTAAAAAACGACGACTCGTGTGATTATGGATACAGACTATAATTCTAAACAAATGCTATCAAGATTGTTTAAGGTAAGTACTAAAATTTTATTTTAAATCGTGCATTAAACAAATAAAATTTATAAAAGTAAAATAAACATCTGACAAGCGTCACCGATGCTGGCGCCATCTGAGATTAGCTTTCCTTGTGCCTCCCCATTAATGATGATACGGAGCAATCTATTTTAGTATGTACTTCTTTTTGTATCCAATTCAATGACGCTCAGCCATTTAGTTTTAGTAAAATTTCTCCGCGTCATAAAATTTTGCAGCGGCGCCGTCGACGGCAACAAAAGGATGAATAATGAGGTAAAACAAAGTTGTAATTCTAAAGTCCCGAGTCCCGACGTTGCCGCACTACAAGGGCGGCCGTTATCGTGTGATTTGTGCTTGCTCCTTCCGCTGCAGAGAATTTTAGCTACCTGGCTTGAGGCTGTTTCTTAAATTCCATCTACTTCTATGCTTCTAGAGCAGGCGGATAAACGAAAGACCTACGCAATTTTTTATTGTAACCCATTGAAAATATCTTTACGCACACCTCCGCACTCAAGGCAAGGGGGGTTGTGGAGATCGTGTGGGTATCACTGCCTGCTCGCTGTACAGCGTCCTAATACTTGCTAAAACCACTGTGATGTTCATACTGGCTTAAACATAGGACGGGGTCACGGGTCCACCACAACTTTTACACCGCCTCTGAGGTAACCAACCTTTTTTTGGTGTTGTTCCACAAAATTCATAGTCTATCAATCGTATTCAATGCCAAAAAAAAAACTTTTAAAACGTAGATATAATACGATGTGTAGTTGTCCCTTTAGACTTTAGACACATCATTATTTAGCTGGACGTTTTTGTTAGATCGTCAGTATCTACAGTACAGTCAGTACCTACTAAAGTAATCAGGCATTCCCAAAAGTTTTTTTAACTATAGTCATTACTACTAACTTTAGAAACAAATGAAAGGTCATTGTAGAGTCTATCGCTTTATCGTTGTTACCCTCGGGCCACATTTACCGCTAATGCCGTTAATAGACAATAAACGTAAGTGTAGCCACGTCTTATCGCGTTAATTTGACAACGGCGTTCATATTGGCTTTTGATGCTAGGCGATTTTGCACTTTGCGGTTTTGTTCTTGCGCGCAAAACATATTTGTGGTAACTCAAATTATAGCGTTATTTTTGGCATATATTAACGCCATTTTTATCGCGACAATGAGTATTGACATTAAAGGTTAGGGGCACTTCTTTTGCGTCAAGCGCGGATTTCGTGATACTCGAAATGCGCGCTTGACGCAAAAGCGTTGTTATTTTGACAAGCAAACGTACGTTTGCTTGAGCGTCTAAGGTGCCCCATAGTGTGGCTCGAGCATTACAAATAAACTTTTCGTGAAATCAAGGGTAAAATTATAGATTTAGATGGCAATTAAAAACTATCCAAAACTATGTTGGGGCATAAACAGACCTGTAAAGGCTTTTTTTGGTATAAGATTATATTTTTATTATGTACGCAATGCCGAAGCAGTTGTCTTTTAGCACGTTACATATACGCGAAAGGAAAAAACGGTAGCACAAAAACTGATTTTAAAACTGCGGGAACCGACTTCGAAGAAAATAAAATTTAGTATAGGGACCACCCTTGAGATATACCGTACTCATGAAAAAGAATCAATGATCATGATAATTGGCGAAGATATCGAATAACATCACCACAAAAAAAATACAGGCGAATTGATAACCTCCTTCATTTTTGAAGTTTGTTTAAAATGGAACATAAGAGCTTCTATTTCATGCCATCGTTATGTCCTTCGGTCTTGTGGTAGCTTGACTTCAGGTATTTTTAGGTATATAGGTACGCATAAAGTTAAATACGCAAAAAGTCAAACACGCATAAAATCAAACACACTTAAAGTCAAAAACGCATAAAGTCAAACTCGCGAAAAGTCAAAAACGCATAAAGACAAACTCGTAAAAAGTCAAACACACAAAAAGTCAAAAACTCATAAAGTCAAACTCCCATAAATTCAAATACTTACGTATCGAGTAAATCTGTTGCCTACAACAGACGATCGATGCCATATTTTTAGTTCTTGGATTTTTCTTTACACAGTTTGAGTTTATTTTTCATAATTTAAGTTGTTTAAGCAAAATGAAGTTTTTGTGTAAAGCAGTTGGTTGAGAAGTTGTAGAAAACCTGAATAGCAATGAATTATATTATGCTCGTGTTCAAAGAATTTGCGATAGTATAATATTACTGTTTCTACCAGACAAAGACTATAAATAATCTGTGCTACCAGATGATGTTTGCGTATTTTCTCAAATGAATATTAAATCTTGAAACTATAATTTTAAGCATGGTTCATTTTCATTTACTTCGGTATTTGTTACTGAAGCAAATATTTTAGTAAAATATTTATTTCCTTTGCATTCCTTTATATTTTCATTTCTCTAAATTCTTACCTCACACACACACAGCCGCATATAAAGATTAAATGGAACTTTTTTTTTGTATACTATTTGATAAATAGACGAGCTGGTCGTTTGCCTGAGACATTAGGTATTAAGTTTCAAAAGCCCAGTAATTTCACTGACTACTTTGCTCATCAAACAAGAACACAGTAAAGCTGGCAAATTCCTGTTTTCCGACTGACTTCACGAGAAAAGTGGTGATACCCACCCCAACAGACGCTCGCAGAAGTGTTAGTCCTACCACCACTGACTGTACCTAATATAGTATGTACAATTATGGTAAAACGCTGATGAAGCACGCTTAGCACCTCGTTCTAAATAAAGAACCTTTTAAAAACATTTCAAATATCCCAGCAAACTAGAGAGGGCGTAAGAGTGGACAATACGTTGCATTGAAAGCCAGAGCTGGGTCATTTCCGAGGTGCTATTGTGCGTTCTTAGGGTTGAGCTCCAATAGTGGCGGCAGGCGACAAGACATGCGTCACGGGTAAAACGACAGCTAGTACGAAGCGACCTCAATTGCATTATCCTATTTATTGAGTCACTGACTAATCTATTTTAAGGTTTGTTTATTATATAAGCATGTAGTTTTTTTTGTTATATATACTTACTTATATACCCAAATTACCCTTTGGTCACGTTCTACGAAAAGGTATAAAATCAATATAATTGCAAAAACCTAAGAAAATTAAAAAAAAAAACAATTTTACGGTACTTTTACACTTTACTATATTATACGTACTTCTGCTAACTAACGCTTTACTAACGCCGACGAGGCGAAATTAGTTATTGTATGTTTTCTTTTGTTGACCAACAAGCTTGGTTGGCTTCATCTAGTATTTTTAGATTTTTTTAATACTATCTCCAATCTATATTTTATAGTATTGAATAACCAGACGAGGTGATCGTCTGCCTGATGGCAAGCACTACGCCAGCCCATAACAATTGCAGTACCACTCAGAAGTTTGAAACATAAAAAGACCTACGCAGCACTGCAGTGTGCTAGTTACCCTGAGAAATTAGCTGTTAGCCTAGTTGTTAAGCCTCATAAGCCCAATAATTTCACTGACCAGTTTGCTTATCAAATCTATCATGCTTGCTCATCAATGCTTGTCAGCAGACTACGTGAGCAAAGCGGTGGTACTAACCCAGACGGACACTCGCAGAAGAGTTAGTCCTACTAATTGGTAAACCTGGCAATCTCTACTCGTTAAACATTAAACTTGGTGTACTTGAAGTAGTTAGTGACTGTTCATGCAACCCTAGTAGTTAGCAAGGCATTATGGTCATAGTAATGAGGCCTATAATGTCTAATGGAGCGTTGTAAAACTCATAACATGCACACTTGGGTTAAAAATTTCACCGTAGCGTTACGAGCATAATGGTTTTTATAAAGTTATAATTTATTGACATAAGTAACTACAATAAGATGATTTATGAATCCGAAGGCCACTACTCAAAAATCATAATTCTGTATAACTATACTTACATAAAGTTACAACTTATCTCCAATACAGTCCCATTTTATAACATTTTTAAGTGACCAAAAAAGTGGTTGTTTTATTACTATTTTGGGCAGTTGTATTGATATAGCTCCTCGAACTTAGCAAGTTGAAATGGCAATGGGCAGGCAACATCCAAGGAATACACCCAAAGTTTATCGGGTACACGGTTAGGGCTACCTCTAACATGATTATGGCTATCGCTGCAGGCAGTATTTGCCTGGCGTCCACTGGAAAGCCGTCTCAAAGTAAGGCCACGTCCACATGTCGCCTTAGAACCTCTTTCATGTAATTACCTAGCCAATAAACTCTGAATTCTTGGCGTTAAGCACTCACGTCTGCGCTATAAAAAAGGGGTGGGATAATCCAGGCGATGCCTGTAACTTCTAAGTGCTAACGTAGACAAGTTAATGACTAAGTAGGCTAATTAATTTAGTTACGATGTACTACGACTTTAGTGTGTGAAATTCGAGTAAATTATTAACTGGATAGTTTTAACAAGTACTGGTATAGAAAACGCTTTCCATGTGATCTCATTAGTTAGGTACATAAAATCTGTGATTTACACACAAACATATCTGCAGTTTACCGGTAACTGCAAATTTTCTGGGATAAAGTTAATAAACGATTATTGATCCAGACCCATAATTTTTAAGGACAGACTTCATATGCTTATCTGAATAATCATGTAAACTAATTTTATAAATGCCTAAATAAAGTATTTGAGTAAGCAGACAATCGCTGTAAAGCGAAGTCTGCTAGATAGAGCCACGGCTTGTAAGCCGAAAGAAAGTCTTCATAGTAACCAGAAAACACAAGTTCGAATCCCGTTGGAAGAATTTTGAGATGTACCTATGTCATCGGATTATTGTAAAAACGGATTATTGTAATTGTAAGTTTTAAAACTGTAACTAACTGTAACTGTGTTTAATTGTAAGTTGTGAAACGCGTAAAATTATAAAATTATTCAAAAGTCGACATATTATGAAAAAAGACCATTTCGTTAACATTTATTTTAAGATGAGATTTTTGTCTGACCGGCGACATACAATCGACCTATTGTTTCTCTATAAACTAGTCAATGGTTTACTCGACGCTCCCTGTCTCCTTTCTGCACTCAACTTCTCAGTGCCCATGAGATTGCCTAGAGCAGCAAAGTATACCAGTATAATTTCGGAGTATCAATCTTACACAAATCTCGGTAAGAACGCGCCACTCAACCGTATTATTCGCCTATTTAGAGCTACAGCCAGGGAAACAGATATCGATTTATTCGTAGATAACAGTCGTAAGTTTAGGACTGCAGTGGAATCTGCATCACTTGTATGTAACCACCATTAATGTCCAAATTTTAAATTTTATTATTATTAATTATTGTTAATCACTTGTTTTATTTTATTATTTCATTTACTTTATTAATTCTATAAAATCTCTCAATATAATGATAATTTTGTAATATTTTAACATAATTTTTTGCAATCTCTGCTCTTACTTGTTTGTTCAACTATGCATGCAGTCTGCACCTATAATTGCGATGGCATTTTCCTCTTGTTTGTATTGCGTGTTTTTATATTTCATGTCTGGATGTACATTGTGTTGGTGTTCAATAAATAAATAAATAAATAAATAATATAACGCTTTCAAATTACTACAAACCAACAGTTTTACAATATACCAGATATTTGCGTTTTATTATAAATTTACCGTTTTTACAATATACCGCTGTAATAATTATTTATTTACGTACAAATTTGAGTAACTTCAGGCAAACGACTATCTCGTCTCGTTGCCTAATAGCATATAAAAGATTTGTCGTAATCTATTTCTACACATTAAAATTCAGTCATCCAATGCAAAGGGAGCTTAAAAGCTCGCACCAAAATTAAAAGTGAACTTTGCAGCGCGCAACAGAATGGGTTTGACTTAAACAATGTTCTCCGTGTCACATCTCGTTTACCTTTCACCAAGCAGTTCCCAACTAACATATACAACAACACGAGCGTATTCAGAGCGGGGCATTGGGGATGGCGCCCCAAAATGCTACTAGAAAAACAAAAGAAGAATGGTAACTCAGCAATAGCAGCAGGTTTGAATTCAGCAATTAATTTCTACTTTTTGTGAATGAAAAATCTTGCTTGAAAGTAGGGTATTGTCTAGTGCTCCGTTGACTAGGTATAGCCCTCCATTTAAGAATCTGTTGTCAAACACCCATCGGGGTCTCCTGCCAGCTACACTTGAGAGCTATTTACACGATTACCCAAAAAAGGAGTGTAATATTTTCAGGGTCCATATATGTATGTGAGTTTCTTTATTCCACCATAACTTTTCAATGCCGAAACAGATTTGGATGTAGGTGTCGTCAGAAACCCCGCATGACACTAGCTAACGCAGTCGTGTTTTTTATTTATCTCAAAGCAATAAATAGGCTTATTTCTTAAATGTGTATCACATGATTGTCAGGAAAAGACCGCCTAAAGGGATTAGTCACTTAGTTTCAAGATCTTTAGTCTTGAACACTTTTTGTTCGGCCCCACAAAGCTCTGCCCGCGGTTTTCACTCGCGGTCCCATAGAAACCATGCATTTTTCCGAGTTAAAAAGTAGCCTATGTTACTCTCCGGTCTATAAACTATATATATGTCAAAAATCATGTCGATCCGTTGCTCCGTTACTGCGTGAAAGAAGGACAAACCAACAAATCAACAAACCAACAAACACTCTTTCGCATTTATATAATATAAGTAGGATATATAAGAAGCAGAACTAGTAGGAAGTAAGACTAGTAGGATTTGGGATGAACCAACCATCATGCCTCAGTAAAGAGGTTTACTTTACAGATTTCTTCCCTCCCCCTCTTTTTAATAAATCTTGACTGCGCCTGTACAACTAACACACTGACTATTCAGCTACCTGCAGTTTGTTTTGCTGCAGTTTTGTAATACAAATATTTGAGAGATCCAACTCTGGATGAGTGAGATACGAACGTTAATTCCGAGTGTTTGTCATTAAAATATTGCATGAATGCAATCTGGCTTGAGTGCAGAGTTTGAGTTCTCTAGTTGGTTGTATGACGAAAGTTTTGTAGGTTTTTTATAAAATTGTGCTCTGTCTCGATTTGCTTACACATTGACGGATTGATAGTAATCAATCAATCGGATTCTTCGAGGTATGGTATTTTCTGCTCATAATGGACAATACAGGCTCCGTGTTGCTCTCGTCACATCATTTCAATCCGCTTTTACCGTCCAGTGACGCTGTAAATGTCGATAGGCTAACAACACGTTTCTTCAAAAACACACTTCTGCAATTACTACACAAAACTTACGCCTTTATATAATATAATATAATATATAATATAAAACAACATGGCTGGTTGGTAACTTTGACGTAGACAATGATGTAATAGTCACCACTACAACTGAGGCAGCTAAAGATCTAAGAGAGAAGCTCGCACACCGCATTGGAGACGCTGTAAAAACTAAGGTGCGGACTATGGCCTCAATTTTAGTAAATGGGTTTAAGGAGCCGGACAAATGCAACCGTTTAATGGTTGATGAGGCTCTTATGAACCACTTTGGGGCCATAGTCATGGCGACTCGACTGTCAGGTGCTAATAAAGTTGTCCTCGTCGGAGATCTCAACCAATTGCCTTATATCGACAGAGAAAACCTGTTCGAGCTAAGGTACAATCGCCCAAGCCTGGTTGCAACCATCAGCCAGGAGTTGTTGTGCACGCATCGGAATCCAATGGATGTAGCGTACGCCCTTAGTGAGATATACTCCGGTATATATTCCTCAAGACCTCAGGTGCGCTCCCTGAAGCTAAATATGTATAAGGATGCCCAAATACCCATCTCTCTTCCAAACACCCTGTTTCTGGTTAACACCCAGGAAGAAAAGGAATCCCTGACCAGCAAGGGATATGGAAGTGGTGAAGGGTCACGCATTCTAACTATACACGAAGCTCAGGGACTTACTTACGAGTCGGTTATCGTCCTTCAAACAAGATCGAAAAAGTTACAGCTTCACGATAGCGTTCCACACGCAGTAGTAGCAGTATCACGACACACTGTCAGCTGTGTTTACTACACCGATGACAGTGATGACGCGATAGGCAGATTTGTGAAGCGGGCTATGATTGCGACACCACAGATGATCGTGGACTACAACCTCCGAAAAGCCATACAACACCGTAATGAAGAAGTGGTTCAAGCGCTTATGAGGTTAGGAAATGCGGGATCCACGGCCGATAATCCCCAGTCACCGATCACCCTGCAATCCCCTAGTATATAGGTACCTATGTATATAAAACTATGTTCATCTATGTAAGCAACTGGAGTTGTCATGCTCACGAAAAGGATTCTGCTCGCGGCGGCATCGTGTGGCGGGTCGCCCTCTTCCCTCGGTAATGGTTGAGGAGAGCGATGGCTGGCACATGGGTCATACTCGTGAACGGGTGCCGCTTGTGGTGTCTGGTCAACTCCAATTGTAATCCTTCTGTTGTCTTGTAATTTAGTTCTACTTTAATTTAGTTTAAGACCATAGTTCCCGTCTTGATGTTTTTTTCTTTCTTTATATCGTTAATTTCTATTAATATATGACCTAATCTTATAAGAGTATGGACCACGTGTCCATAGAGTGTAAAGTAACAAAATTTAAAAAAAAAAAAAAAATATATAATATAATACGCCTTTCGCTCCTACTTTACTGAAGCATCATAATTAAAATAAACATAAATAGGTAATAACAAATCAAAATGCTTTATTGTACATCACAGTTTAAAAAAATTCAAAACGTAAAAGATCTAAAATCAAATTAGAATTGGTGAAGTTAACGTTAAAAGCAATCTCTGTCAGTAAATACCATAATAATGATTGATTATTATGATAAATTGATTTTAAACCAAGTTTACGAAAATGGTAGCAATTTAGTAGGTAGGTACGTCTCATATACTTTTATCAAAAGATTACGTAGATCAAAGCCCTGTACAGCTTGACATTTCAAATAACATTTCTTTGAAACTCGGCTCCGATTTTCATAACTAGAAACATTTCAAAGTTCGCTTTTTGAAATCAGTGGACCGCTTCATGCAATAAAAGTCAGTGCGTTTGCATCTGCGTTAACATCCATAAAGGAGTATTCATGGGACGTGCAATGCGAACCTGTGCCATTTACTACACTTCTAATTGAAACATCAACAATCAGTGTACATCAGAGAGGGGCAACGAAGCGTTAACAGGTACGCATTTGAACGTAGGCTTTCACAAAGCAATGTGTTCTCAGATGTACTGTACCTACAGGCAGTACTTGAAATCGCAAGATTTTAACAATGAAATGTTTTGTATTTAGTCCATTTTTAAAACATAGTGTATATAGGTGTATTATTTCACAACTTGTTAAGTTGTTACTGCAATAATAAGTTTTACAAAACTGTATAAAACATTATTGGTCTTACCAAAAATATTTAAACTCACCCTGAACATATGTTAAACATATCTAATCCGCGTCCAACTCTTAAACATACCTTAGTCGTGTATAATTAAAGAACTACAAACCTTGATTTAAGACGTGTATAACCGTTGCCTATCTCATTTTTGTCGGGACACTTCTAATCGTTTTAGACGTTTATCTTACACTGCCTAACTAAAGCGTCAAAAATTAATTTTTGGGGTAGGACGGAATAAATAATAATATAAATAAATAAACGCTTACTCTCATACCCCCGCACTAGGATTCCTTGTGTCGCAGGTGGCATGGACACACACAGATACACATCACAAACATCCAATACCCGAGAACAAATTTTATGCTTACACAAAATCTGCCCCGACCGGGAATCGAACCCGGGACCCCTCGCTTTATAGGCAGGGTTACTACCAACTTAGCTGCGGAGCCGTCAATAATAATAATATATAATCCACAATATGGACTACACAGCTCTTATCGTTTTTTACATTATGCATATTTTATATTCGTCACGTTATTATCAGTTAGTATTTGTAAAACTAAAAAAATACTAAAATCATATTATTTTTTTATCAAAATAAAATACATTGTTTGTTTAATACAATGTATTAACGTTAGAGGCTTGTTTGTTTGTTGTTTGACGGCTCCGTAGCTAAGTTGGTAGTAACCCTGCCTGCAAAGCGAGGGGTCCCGGGTTGGATTCCCGGCCGGGGCAGATTTTGTGTAAGCATAAAGTTTGTTCTCGGGTCTTGGATGTTTGTGATGTGTGTCTGTGTGTGTCCATGGCACCTGCGACACAGGGAATCCTAGTGCGGGGTATGAGTGTAAGCGTTTATTATTATTTATTATTATTATTTTAGCGTTCACAAGCAAGTTACTATTGTGCATTGTTAAATAAAATTATTTTAAGGAGTTGCACATTACAACTGCTTTCCACTGCAACGTAGGCCAGTGCAGTAGGCGCGCCTCAATACGGCTAGTGTGGAAACAAGTTTACAATGCCATGAGTTCAGTGCCAGCTTCAATTTCTGTTATTACTAACCTGTGTTTAGTTTATAGATGCAGTTTGGTTCTGTGAAAGATAGTCTTGTTTTGAGAACTTAAGGCGGTACCCCGAGTCAACGACATTCATCATTCTGTCCTCTTTGCACACACTTTCGGTTTGTGTTGGTGTAAAAGAGAACTGTGCGGGCCAGTAAAAATCCAAGAAATAGCGTAATTACTTCAAAATTAGAAGCCTCGAAAATGTACCACAAACAAGTGTGTTGTTATTATATTAATACGTAAGTCATGTTAATTCTAACAATATACATACACGTTACTGAAATGGTAGTTTCCACTTAGACGGACATTCGCAGAAAAGTTAGTCCTACCTCCTAAGTAACTTAAGCATCTGTAAATAAATCTATAATCTATAAATAATTTAGTAATCTATTGTTATAGATCTAATACTTGCTTTTGATATAACTACCTATTATCATTTCAATTATATTACCAAACTTTTACATTTCTATCTCACAAACAAAATAAATTGAAATCTCTTGACTATTTTGTTTTTCAAAAAGATTTTTCAAGATTGGTCACCGACATAAACCAAACTACAAAAAGAATCATGGGCGTTCCGGTTTGTCTTTAATAAATTAGGCATTAAGAAAGTACAAGTAGCGAACAACAAGTTTAAGCATTTCAAAGTCGCAACGAAAGCATAAATCTTTATCCAAGACGCGATGCCAGTCCAGCACATCACTAACTCGGCCTAAATGCTCACAAAGTTCAAAGGAGCAGAAACATTACCTTCTCTACGACTGTTCGTCGGAGTGTAAGGCCTCCACAATGCCACGAAGGCGCGCTGATGAAGATAACACGCGACGCTTTACGCGAAACTTAAAAGGACTGCGTTTCAAAGAGTGTTGACTTTTGAATGTTAGGCGCATTGCAGCTTTGACGCCGATTCTCGTCTGCTAGGAAATAGCAACGAGCGATGGTTTGTATGCGTCAAGAGTCATGACTACTTATTTTAATGGGCATGTCCTTACGTGTACGTTTACGGTTAGGTATAAAATATTTTATCAGGCTGTTTGTGAACGGATCTAGACGCGTTCAAATAACTTGGCATACATTTTGATACTAATATGTTCGCAGAATTTATCATTCGTTTAACGATTTTTGTTCGTAACGTAGCGTCCCGGCTGCTTGTGTAATATTATGAAAACAGATTATTTGTTTGTTATTTCGCTGGAGCTTACAACATTTTTTTTTTACGTTGTTGATTCGTTGTTGATTCCCCATGATAAACAGAGCTTATACAGTCATAAGGGTCATCATAATTGAAAATGACTAGTGTGACTGATGATGATGATGGTGATGGTTAATGGACATTGAATAGTACTTACCCTGCAGTCTTAACAAAACTACACATCTCCATTATTAAGTTAAATTGAATTACTTTTCTCTCTTAACTGTTATCGCCACTCAAATATTTCTATTAAATTCCAACTTGCGCAATTTCCACTTCTGACCCCAATTTAACTTCCCTATTAAACATTACATTACCACTCAAAGGGAACGTTTAACAGGAAAAATATCATTAAAGCTTTTAAACATCATTAAAATTGAAGTAATTTCGGCCCATTAGGTATAAAAATAAACGGTTCGAGTTACAAGATCGTCAACACAGGAACCCTGACCCTCATTATTCGATATTTTTTCGCCTTTGTATTATTAACATTTCGAAGTTGATACGCTTTTATCATGTAGGTATGCATATGTTTTGAAAGGAAAGAATATGCGTGTTTAAAAGAATTTCCAAACGATTTTGTCACTGTGATTCTACACAATGCTTGAGCCATGGTTTGAATTTGAAATTTTCACTTATCATGTCTTCATGAGGTCTCCGATGACGTGATCAAAACGGCGGGGAATAGTTGGATACAAGAAGCGAGAAGCCGATCCAAGTGGTATTCTATGGGGGAGGTCTATGTTCAATTGTTCAGCAGTGGATGTCTTCCGGCTAATGATGACGATGAGGTATCTGGCTTATACGTGCATCAATCAAATTCTAACTTAAGCATACTTTTAGTATACCTACCTAGGCAAGTATTTTACCGTGATGTAACCATAAAATAGTTGCAAGGCTATGGTGGATAATTTCTAGTATCTGCCTGGTTACAGCTACTCTAAGTTGGAAATCGATAAAGCACTGAGTATGTTCCAGCTAAGAACCTGGATCCTAATTAGACAGTGCACAGATTGGATCGCGGAAGATAGCTCTGATCATCTGCCAAAGCATAATATGTAGCATTTATGGCTTGACCAGCATTTCTCTATATACCTATTATGTTTTCTCTATTTCTCATAGTTGCAAATTTTCCATCACAAATCTACATCAAAAGTTCAGAGATATATGTAAAAGTGGCAAATAAAAGAATACTTATCTGCCTAAAACTGATGATAAAGAGAGAATAAAGTCCCAGTGCTAACTTTTCCAGCGTTCATTCCGCGGGTTGCTACTAGTTGCCAAGGCGGCAGTTCATTATCGCTGCCCCTTCTGTCTCCTGCTGTCATGATTTATAGCGCATTTAACTTTTATGGTAGTGCTAAGTGGCCCGAAGATACTGTGTAAATATAAGTCAGTGCTTAAACTCTTGCAAAGTTATGGCGCTATTTAGGCAAATTAATTTAGTTATTGACTGGATCGTTTTTAATATTATTTTGTAGGAAATTCGCTTGGCCAGTCGCTTCATTTTTATTACTTAGTTTATAATGTTTAAATAGCATATTTTTTATACTATTGGGTAAAGAGACGGAACGAGTCATTTGCCTGATGGTAAACATAACGCCAGCATATTGCAAAATAGTAACAGTATACTGTTATAGTACACATAGATCAATTTCATAACGATTTACATGCTTCGTGGACAAGTCAAAATCCTCCAAACCAGGTATATTAATATTAAAAACACGTAAATTAACTGAATAATTTCTTACAACATTCTTGCGCTCCATCTTTGTATGTGCTTCGGTGTGTGTCAATGTGGTATATGGAGCTGTTTGTTTTAAGCTTAACCACGGTTGTTAAATTACACTGTGACTACGACTTTCATAAGAGACCCGTGAAAACTCGTCTTGGCTAATGTAAGCTGAAAAGTTAAACAAATTGCCCCATCTCGTGACCTTAACAACGCTACAAAAAGTAAGCCTTGTTTTCGAGAAAACTCTAAAATTTTTTAAACTCAATTTCGAGACAGTATAATATGGAGGTGTTTTCATTATTACGAGTAGATGGGTTTTTGGACATAAATCTACTT
The DNA here is from genome assembly GCA_907269065.1 of Crocallis elinguaria. NCBI lineage: Eukaryota > Metazoa > Arthropoda > Insecta > Lepidoptera > Geometridae > Crocallis > Crocallis elinguaria. The sequence continues at coordinate 7,091,146 of OU026065.1, read as the reverse complement.
ACATCCCTATTGTTTTTTATATTTTCGACGTTCTGATCTGCTATCCAAAGGAAGGTATTACTCCTGAACTTTTTTAATATTTTTATCACTTTTTTACTAACTTCCCATGTAACTAACAAACAATATAATAAAATCTTAGAAGTCAATTTTAACTGTCGTATCGAAATGAAACTTTGTATGTATAATGTATAATATGTAGTTTGGATGATAATTTGACAATACAATAATTTGGTATAGCCGATCTAATGTGGATGTGGATGTGTGTGTGTAGGAGGTGGATAGTGAAACTCTTCAGTGGCAAGTAAACTATTCGAGTTTGGACTCATATGATTCGTTTATACGAGTCCAATTGATTGCAATTTGTATCGAGTGTCTGATGATGGAGCTAGGAGGTGGAAGTATGTTTTTGCTTCTTTAAACTACATATATATAGGTATTTTATTATACTCGATATAGATATAGCGTTTAACCAATTACCCGCCAAGAAGATGTGGTTTAAGATGTCGTGTTCGCCAGGATTAAGGGGAAGCGTAGACGCTTATGCAAACGTACGTTTGCTTGTCAGAATAACAACGCTTTTGCGTCAAGCGCGGATTTCGTGATACTCGAAATGCGAGCTTGACGCAAAACCGTTGTTATTCTGACAAGCAAACGTACGTTTGCATAAGCGTCTACGCTGCCCCTAAGACTGAATCTCAAGAGCAGCGGCCGGAACACACAGACAGGTGCTTGGTGACTGAATTTCTTCTTGACGGTGGTAGTTAGCCAGCTGAGTTCTAGAAGATGCTCTAACATCAAGCTATCGCTGATACACGATGATTTCATTCATTGAAAGTCAAGTTCTTTTTAAGAATAAAAATAAATAAACCACAGTCTTACATTCTGGTGGCTGGCGGCAATGCCACTGAAGCAACATCGCATAAACTATTTTAAAATCAGCCTCTACCATAAGCGCATCTTCAATGTCCAGAGGTCAGCTAAGACTGGTCATGACACTGGGTTTTTTTCGAAACACACGGGAGAAGCCTCACACTACAGTTTTTTAAATTAACACGGATTTATGAATGCAGTAAATTCCAATTTTTCCAATCTAGGTGTATTCTGTCCAATAATTTACTATTAACTTTTCACAGCGCAGTTTAAAACCATTGGAGCATGGTATTGATTCCATCCATCATGGTTAAAAAGTGGATCGGTGCTCGTACCGAATAACTAAATAATACTAATAATGAATCTATATGTGGGTACATTTAGGTTAATTTATACCTATATGTGTTATGTGTAGGAACTATTGAACTAGTAGAATAATTTTGACACACACGTGATATTTATCTTAACAAATTTTAACCATTATAATTTTTAACTTACTTTTTTCTCTTCTACGACCATATAATTATAGGTCCGTACCATAACATAATAGCGATCATCAATAAATCATTGTTAATTTTCGTATTATGCTATTCATCAGTGATCATTTTGTGACGAAGCCGTTGTCATTTATCAACTATGTGTTTAGCAGAATTGGGGTCCAGGGCATACTGTCACATAGACATGATTATTTGAACTGCGGCGCAAGTACGGATCTAAGTATTCGGGTCGATAAAATTCGATAATATTTGATAAAATTGACAGTTAAAATCGATAAAGTGGGTTTTATTCGATAAAATTGTCAGTTAATATCGATAAAGTGGGTTTTATTCGATAAAATTGTCAGTTAATATCGATAAAGTGGGTTTTATCTATTTTAACTGTTAATTTTATCGAATTTTATCGATCGAAAAGATCCGTACTTGCAGCGCAGACTTCGGTACTCGCATCGCTGTTCCTTCATAATTATTATCCATCCATATCCATACTATATAATTAATATTACAAATGCGAAAGTGTGTTTTTTATTGGTTTGTCCTTTCACGCAGTAACGGATCGACGTGATTTTTGGCATAGATATAGTTTATGGACCGGAGAGTAACTGCATAGGCTTTTTATCCTGGAAAGTGCACGGTTCCTATGGAAACGCGGGTGAAAACCGCGGGCAGAGGTTAGTGTGACATAAAATTGACATTGACAGCTGTAAATAAATTGACAGCTGTAAATAAATTGACAGCTGTAAATAAATTGACAGCTGTCAATAAAGTTTTATAATGTTGACAAGTTGATTTAATTTGACAGATCGGTTTGACGGTTCCTGTGGGAACGCGGGTGAAAACCGCGGGCAGAAGCTAGTATCCAATAAATATTACAGAGAATATTTACAATTTCCACGCGGAAACCCAAAATTACGATGAGCCAGTTTGCCTATTTATTTTGAGATCAAGAGTATTCTTTGTAATTATAGGGGTAAAACCTTTTGAGATAAATTCAACGCTCCATTAATTAGCTACGTAATAATTTATGGCTGTAAGCCCACGCGGAACGCCCCAGACAATATGAAAAACATGTGTAGCTACCAGCTGTAATTTTCAAAATCTGGCGCCAGTTAAAATTCAAAATTATTCACATTGCCCCAAGGGAGCACTCATGAAAGTTAAAAGTTCGTTAGTGGCAGGACTAACTCTTCTGCGAATGTCCGTCTGGGTTAGTACCACCGCTTTGCTCGTGAAGTCTGCCGCCAAGCAGTAATGTGCAAGCATTACTGTATTCCGGTTTGATGAGCAAAGTAGCCAGTGAAATTACTGGGCTTATGAGACTTAATACCAAATGTCTCAGGGTAACGAGCGCACTGCAGTGCCGCGCAGGCCTTTGTGTTTCAAAGTTCTGAGTGGCACTGCAATTGTTATGGGCTGGCGTTATGCTTACCATCAGGCAAACGACCAGCTCGTCACGTTACCAATAATATAAAAAAAAATTTAAAAAAAAAAACTATCTATCTCTGTATTTGCGACTTTAAAAAAGGAGGAGGTTCTATGTTCGATTGTAGGTACGTATATTTTTTTCAGCATGTTTTGGAGCTATTTTGAAAATGGTTTTTTTTGTTTGAAGTCTCGAGGTGGCCCCATATGAATTTTATGAAAGAATAACACCCTTAAAGATGGAAAAAATGGTGCATAAAATTATTACATACCTATCACGCTATATTTTCATCGAAGTCAGTTCGCGCTTTTAATCAATTTATTAAGTTTTCTTGTTAGTTTACTTACTAAAACCACTATTTTGGCGTCGATGTGGTGGTCTACAATGCTAACGACGGTAAATCGATGGATTAGGACTGGCACTCAAATGCAGTTGCCGGAACAAACCGATAGGTGCTTGGTGACAGATTTTCAACTTGAGGTTGGTAACTAGCCAGGTAAGTACTAGAAAATTATCTACCATTCATAGTAAAATGTAAAGTTTTAAGAAGTAGTATCCAAACTTTTAAAAGCATGTAACGTTACGCCAAACTGGTTTAGTCATAATAAATTCGTATCTTTGCAAAGTCAATATAACAACAGTGTTTGTCGGCATGACCTCATTCTATGACACCATCCTTAAGATAATCACGACGGTACCAAACGGTATTTAACCGAAACCTAAAAGCGAGGGAACCTCCAAGTGGCCAATAACCAATTTAAGCTTAATACTACTCAGTGCCATTCCGCAAGACAAGTATTCGACAAACACTGGATCGAAGCCCCCAATCAGTCAGAAACTGTTTGTCCAGTAAACTCCGGTCCAGCCGCTAGGGGAGAGTGCGTAACTTGCAAAGTGTACCGAGTGCCCCATCATTTAGGGCATTTATACACCAATCAGCAAACCTTGCAGTTAAGAAAAATTGACTGCGTGCGGTGCGACAGCAGCGGTACACGTCGAGATTGTAAACTGCAAATAATATGTTGTACGTTTCAAAAATTTAATAATCATGTGAAGTCGAATTACACGTCTGCACGCAGTCAACCGCAAACGTAAAGTCAGTATGACTAAAAACGCACAAGATAAGCTAGCGCTTTTTAGTTCAAAACACAACATCAGAATGAATTTTTATAATAAAAAATAACTATCAGTTTTTCACACATTATGTCATCCCATCTTATTATGTAAATATAAAGGATATTATGTTTGTTGCTAAGACAAGTATTCGACAAACAAGGGATACTAGCCCCAAACAGTGAGAAACTGTTTGTCCAGTAAATTCCGGTCCAGTTGCTAGGGGAGAGTCCATATGTGCTTGGGTATACCGAAATAACCAACCAAAAAAAAAATTTAAAGCATTGATGACACCAGACAGATAAGCTTGTAGTTAAAAAAAACTGCGTGCGGTGGACCGCAGTGGTACACGTCGCAATTGTCAACTATAAGGTTTTCGTTTCAAAAATTGATATAACCACGATAAGTCGAATTACAGGACACGCAGTCAACCGCAAACTTATATAGACAGTGTACTGATGCTAGCACTTTTGATTTCAAAATACAACAACAGAAAGAATTTTGATAAAAATATGGACTAATCTAATGAACTAATAATAGTGGTTATCTCCTTTACTATTTTTCGATGTAATTATGCAAATTGTAACATAATGGAGTTAGCCCAGTGGATTGTGAGTCTTACTTATCGAATAGCCTCACTTATACTTGAAAGGGTTGAGTTTAGAATCGATTGGTCACTCCAGGAAGGTAATTTAAAGTTAAATTGGTGCTCTTTGGGAACTTCATGTTCAAAGTTGGTATGGCCTGATATATTCCATTGATATTAAAAGTAGGTATTACTGAACTAAAATGTTTTTCTCCATCCTCCAATAGACTTTTGCGCCTAATAAAGGCATAGGATAGGATCGATTTTTTTTCCATTTTTTTTTAATCTTAAATCCATAGACATCTGAGTGGATTAACCTACTTAGATTAATAGGTAGGTACCTCAATTCTTTTATCTAAAAATTAAAAGGTGGTTTTTATTTGTTAATTTTTGTTGTTTATTTAATATTTTCGAGGACAATTTATAAGCCCCAAAAACGTTTGCTTAAAAGGTGCTTTACATCCTTAATAAGAGTTATTTTGAAATTCAGACATAACTCAACGAGCGAATATCAGCCCTTACGGATGGCTGGAGGCTCTGTTTATCTGAGACGCCGTGGACATAGTAAAGATAGAAAAGTATGTTATCTTCATATACCGGAAGCGGCTTGTATATATGTGCACGTCAATACGCACACATGCACATTCACGGTCAGTATTGGCAGTCTGAAATATTGTCGTTGTTTTTTATAACAAATGGTATTCCGTTTGACTTTTTCGCACCTGATGTTAGGCGACGATGCGGCCGACGATGTAGCACGCTTGTCCAGAAGATAGTTTAGTCGTCTCTTGAAAACTCCCAGATGATGCGTGCGTACTGGCCCGCACACAATACACTGTGTTAAATGTCACTGTCAATCAGCTTATTGGTGAACCAAGACCTGTCCTGCCCAACTTTTTTTATGTTTTTGTTTTATTTATTATTTAAAATAGAAAACGTGAAATTTACAGTCACCTTAAATTTTGGTTACTTCTAATATCAATCATTAAAAAGGTACTTCTACTCTAGTATTATATACTAGAATGAAACAACCATTTTTAAAATTTTTGTCTGTCTGTCTGTCTGTTGGTTCTGAAATGGCTGGGCCGATTTTCACGGGACTTTCACTGGCAGATAGCTGATGTTACAAGGATTAACTTAGGCTACTTTTATTTTAGAAAAATAATTAGGGTTCCGCACAAAAATATAAAAACCATGAGCAGCATGCAACCAGCAGCATGCAGCATGAAACCGCGGGCAGCAGCTAGTGTTTATATATAAGTAAATAGAAGGAACTATTCTATTCAATACAAGCAGCGTGCGGCACCCCTCAGTAAAGATCACATACTTTTCTGTTTCTTCTATACGCGATATCTCTCGACTTGCCTACAAACCGCCTCCATACACAGGGACTACACAAAGTTATGATAGCATCTGCTGGAATACGGATACGGGCTTAATTTACATCTGTACAATGTATTCAACAAATTAGGATGATAAAATAATACGTTATAGGGTAATCATATGGGAGTCTGCTTGCCCAGAAGACACTCTGTTCACAAAAACATCAGATACCGGCAAAAGTGTTCTACTCTATAACCGCCGTTCAAACCTGTATCATGAAGATCGAATTCTACTAACGTTATAAACGCGAAAGTTTGTATGGAAGGATGGATGTTTGTTACTCTTTCACGCAAAAACTACTGAACGGATTTTGTAGAAGCTTTACAACAATATAGCTTACCTATATATTAATATCAGAATAACACACAGACTACAATTTATAAAGATAGATAGGTACCAAGCATGCGAAGAGGCGAGCGGAAGCTAACAGTAACTATATAAACAGTAGCTCAAGTTGTCCTGACACACAAGTCGTTCTAGTGCACAAAGCTCCTACAGGGATGTTTGGACGAATTAGCTAGAGTAATTATGTCAATACACTTTTACCTACATCAAAGCTGGAAAATACCTGGCACTCCGCGGTAAATTCTTGGAGCTCCATTTTCATCCTTTAAAAACCTAGTTACTATCTAAAACAACCCTGTAGTGGCTGTTTTAGTTTACTGTCCTCCGTGCAAAGTGGGGTGCCTTTATACCCCACTGTACTTAGGGTTGGCATCCGTCTAAGTTTCTACACTGTGAGCTTTGTTCAAGGAGTTTCGGAGAGCTGCAGTGAGATTTTCCGCTTGCGTCTGATATTATATTATGTATACATGCTGAGAACATTTCTGAGAAACAATATACGAGCCTGGAGCTATCGGTAATGTAGATATGCTCATATTAGCATTATTAGACCAGGTATATTCTAAAGAAGAAAAATGTGAGGTAAAATGTTTTCTAAGACTAACAGAATCAGTGATACCAATCAGTTCTTTTTTTTTTGTCATTTGTTGCAAACAATCATGATGGAATGAGCACCTGATGGGAAGCGGTCACCGTAACCTATGATCATCTATAACACCGGAGATGTCTCTAATGTGTTGCTTCCCTGCTGTAATGCTCTTTTTACCTTCCTTTTAAATAGCTCAATGCTGCAGCTCTGTGGAAAGACCGTCGGCGGAAGCTCTTTCCACATTTTGCAGGCGTTCGGCAAAAAAGAACGCTAAAATCGAGTTGTCAATTTTACAGATATCCAACATAATACTTAACGAAATACCTAAGGAGTGTCATTACCAAACCGAAGCAATGCTGGCCAAGTGGTAGTAACGTTGGCCTCCAATCCGATTTTTCTCTTCTGATACAATGAAATGATCCTTACTTGAAACTGGGTCAAACAGCATTAAAAAAAATATATCAAAATAACTAATTTTTATGGAGTTCACACTTGACCAAAAAATTTATTATGCCTAAATTATTTTTAGAAAAAAAGACCTGATGTTTCCTAAGACAGTTTCCTTGTATCTCCTATGCTATCGGATTTCTGTCCCAGTTAAAAAAATCACACTGTATATGCAAAATATCACGAGGATCTTTTGCGCCGTTGTTGTGGGAAAGAAGGACAAACCTACAAACACACTTTCATGTGTATTATAAGTACAGATATAATTTGTTTAGAATATAGTATCATCGCAAATTAATTGAAAACAACATTCACCCCATCTTTTCAAATAGTCTTTGGCCCACTACTAACATCAAGATCTATGCATTTTTTTTTCTGATTCTTATCCCTATTTTTAAGTTCAGATGGCAGCCCTAATGGTACTAGATAATGGGGTACTGCTACACCCCACTCAGCGCTAACGCTAACGCGCACGTTACGTGTTACACGTCCACTTTGCTATTACCGCGCTGGTCTGAACCTGCACTTGACACCTACCCCTATTGTCGTGGCGTCATCAAGCGGCTTGATTGTAGCCTGCGACCTATTCATAGTAATAAGTGGACTTTACTATAAAGATAAGTGGGCTTTACTATAACAAGCGTGCTTTACTTTGATATGATTTTTTTTATTTCAAATTGTAGCAGACTGACCACAATCTCACCTGTTCGGTAGTGACGTTGTAGTCAGATTTTTTGATTAAAATTATTAGTTTTTTGATATGACAAATTTAAAACTTTATGAAGAGCACCTGCTTAATGAAAAATGGGTTTCCGTATGAGGTTTCCCTTGCAGATAGATGACCTATGACAGATGGCGGTGAAAACTTAACATCAGCTGCATGCTTGTTTGGCCACCTATAAGTATAAAAAATGAGCATTCATTTAATTTTCTTCAGGTGATGGGCACAGCCAGCTTCATTAGAGCATCAAGACCATAATATATTAAGCTTTGGTACCACCGCTTTGCTCGTGAAGGTTGCCACCAAACAGTTATGTGCCAGCATTACTGTGTTCCGGTTTGATGAGCAAAGTAGGCAGTGAAATTACTGGGCTTATGAGACTCAATACCTAATGTCTCAGGGTAACGATCGCAATGTAGTGCCATGCACGCTGGCCTTTGTGTTTCAAAGTTCTGAGTGGCACTGCAATTGTTATGGGCTGGCCTTATGCTTACCATTAGGCAAACGACCGGCCCGTCTCGTTATCCATTAGTATAAAACAAGACTGTCCATTTTTACATCGATGTATAATATGTACATACCTACATACTACATATATCGTTGATATTTAACCGGCATGTTCAAGAACCACAAAATTCGAGGACATGTGTCATCCATCAAGTCGCTCTGGGCCCACGTGGTGGATTATGGCTCATACCTCTCTCTCCGAGAGAAGACCGGTATCCCAGCATTGGGAGCGTAAGAAGCTGATAATATAATATACTGCACAGCTACAATACGTTCAACTACTATTGTTAAAAACTTACTGTCAAATACGGCCATAGACGTTCTCCTTTGATTTTTGTTCCCAAATAAAAGCTGTACATACAGCTTCAACAAAAGTCACAGTAGCATATTTTGCGTTCCCGTTGTTTTGTTCCGCTCACGCTGCCAAAGGAATGTGAGTAAGTACGTACGTTTGCAAACAGCGCGACGGCAACAAGCTTCCACAAATGGCAGCAGCAAAAGTCAACGCTAGTATTTAGTTTGTGGTACTAACAAATTACACCACGAAATTTGTGTAAGTGTAAAATATTAACGCTGCTAACTTTAAAAAGCAAAATGAGAGCGCAGAATATTCAAACGAAAAAGCTAGCTCAACTTTCAAGATTGGGGTCACACTGACGCTTCTTTCATGCCCGGTCTCGAACTTTAATAAGGTACAACTACGTGGACCACGTAGAATTGCAACAAAGGAGAAAACTCTGCGAAAAATAAAGTTTTATCCGTGGTTTTGCGAAAATCTGAACAAACAAACCGGTCTAACTTTGTACTATCAAAATTCAAAGTGGCGCAGAAAGCTCCTTGTGATTACAGAATGTCGTTTACCTGGCAGACAAGCTTATAATAAAATATTTACTGCAATATTCATGCATTGGTTTAGCATCAATCTTTATTCGAAGCCCGTTTACACCGTAAAGCACTCAGTGCATCCACTGGATAATAGCTGCATCCGTCGTCACGGATTGACGTCTTTATTGCATACTTCTGCTCTGAAACCTAACAGTGCTGCTACCTTTCACTAACAATCCGTGTCGTTAGAATATAAGCTTTATGTACAACGAGTTGAATGTTAGAATAGCTTGTTAGATGTAGTGGAGTTATCTTGTACGTACCAGCGCGTAGTGCAGTCGTATTCGCGTTGGATCTCACGCCGATATCGTTTGAAATATGAATATCGTCGCATACGTTTGAGCAGTCCAGTCACGATTACCATACATACTTTACTACTAGTACTCTCTACTCTACTCTACCTGTATGCTTCCCTCTTTTGTATTACAGAACAATGACTTAGATTTCTGACATATTCTATCAATAACGTCGTTATATCTATACTTATCTACTAACTATTTTCTGCCCGCGGTTTTCACCCGCCTTCCGAGCGTGTGAATCCGCGGGCGGACGCTATTCTTTTATACATATTTATATAATTTTATTTAACTCAGATGATAAAATACTAGTGCACTTCTACTCTAATTAAAAACACCCATCATCCGTTCTTCAGTACCTACTAAAATAAATGCGGAAGTGTGTTAGTACGTTTTTTTGGTTTGTTGGTTTGTCCTTCTGTCCAGAAAATTCCCGTGGGAATCGCCACGCTGGTGAAACTGCGGGCAGAAGCTAGTCTTTCTATAAAGTGTGTACTGAAACATGCCCACGTTGCTCCCGACCCGAATCGCACTCTAGTTATTATACGCCCGTCTAAGTCCGCCGCAGTATAGGGAGACGTAAGCCAGACGTAAGACTCTTATGTTAGTAGGTAGGTACTTAGCGGCACCGTGGCTAGCGAATTTGAAAATCTTATTACGTACGAAGCTTCTAACTCTAAACGCAGTGAATACAAAGTCTGAGACCGTACCTCTTCCGGTTTTGCAGTTGTAAATGAGGTACAATCCTCATCTACGATTACGACGACATTATTTTATTTTACGTGGAAAACAAACAGCTGCTTTTTAATAAAATTGATACAAGATCGTAGACATTATAAGGACTTCGAACCGTGTATTATTTCGTTTCATTGATTCTGGGGTAAAAAAGTAGCCTGTGCTACTCTCCGACCAACAAACGAACAAACCTACAACAACACTTTTGCATTTTTTTATAGTACTGAAATACGGATTGCGTAGGTCCTACATAGCTATGCCTTGCATATCTTACTATTTACTAAAACGCTACAGGTAGACGGAATATGAGTAAAAAGGTTTCACTAAAAAGTGAACGTAGTCTTATAGTAGATTGAAATGTCTTTTCACAAAAAAATTTCAAGCCCAAAATCTTCGTAATGAATGATATTTTACTAGGTGGTAGGACTAACTCTTCTGCGAGTGTCCGACTGGGTTGGTACCACCGTATACACGTGAAGTCTGCCGGCAAGCAGTAATGTGCAAGTATTACTTACTGTGTTCCAGTTTGATGAGCAGACTGAGTAGTCAGTGAAATTACAGGTCTTATGAGACTTAATATCTAATGTCTCAGGGTAACAAGCGCACTTCAGTGCCGCGCGGGCCTTTATGTTTCAAAATTCTAAGTGGCACGGCAATAGTTATGGGCCGGCGCTATGCTAACCATCAGGCAAACGACAAGATCGTCTCGTTATCAAATAAAATATATAATCTATACAAATATAAAGTTGAAATTGTCTAATTGTAATATTAAATTAATAACTTTTTACTAAATGCATATGAAATAATACAGGGTAGCTATAACAAAACATTTTTTAAATTTTTGTCGGTGTGTCTGTTTGTTTCGGTTAATCTTCGAAACGGCTGGGCCGATTTTGACGGGACTTTCACTGGCAGATAGCTGATGTTACAAGGAGTAACTTAGGGTACGTTAGCGAAGCACAGCTAGTATTGTATATATATAAACATTTTAAGGGCTTTGCGTCAAATGAAAAGTCAGAGTGTACACAAAAACAGCACAGCCCCGAGACGTCTCTCGTACTGCAGCAGAATTGCGTTAGCATTAGCACGCGGCGTCCCCCGGCTCGGTTAATTTGCTGGACCGTGCTCGTTACCATTTCATTCCCACCATTCCTGATCGAGGTAAACGGACTCTAATGCAATTTTAAGTGGTTGATAATAGAATCACGAAGAGCTTTGTGTTTAACAGAAAGGAGGAGGAGTTAAAAGTTTTATACGAACGGTTTGTGTGTTCTGAACCCAGGGAGTGTTCGTTTATGGTGGCTTTTTGTTAGTATAAGTTGATTCGATTCAATTTTGTGCCAGTTTTATCTTTACAAATAAATAAAATTAAAATGTCTGTTTGTAACATCAAATTAACAGCTTTTTACCAAATGCATATGAGAGTATCTATATACGGTAGTACCTATAACAAAACAACCATTTTTAAAAATTTTGTCTGTCTGTCTGTTTGTTCCGGGCAATTTCCGAAACGGCTGGGCCAATTTTGACGGGACTTTCACTGGCAGATAGCTGATATTATAATAAGGAGTATCTTAGGCTACTTTTATTTTAGAAAAAGAATTAGGGTTCCGCGCAAAAAAATAAAAACCATGAAATCCAATATATCCGTGCGGGTGAAACCGCGAGCAGCAACTAGTTCGAATATAACGATACTTATTGATTCTGTTGTAAAACCTAATATTTTTTAAGCTAATTTTTTTATGAATTAGTTTTTTAAATTGTTTAACTTTCCGCAAACCGAAGTGGCACCACCATAGCCTTACTAGAGATACTAACGCATTGCGCCACTAGACTATTCCTTTGAGTTGTGTGCTTGCGACTGCTTCAAAGAAATAATCATAAGATATTTTCTGAATACATTGTGAAGTGATCATATCGATGGTCAATGAGCCGAATTCTATCAAACAACGACGAAGCGCTATTCATAACCTACCCGAAGATTTTGTTAGTTAAGAGATCAATAATTCTGGTACTAACAAGGCTCGTTTCTTTATGCCTTTGCCAACTAAAATGGTCGCAGAAACGTGCAGGATAAGTAATCTCACGTAAACCGCGTACTATCAACAGAAAAACGTACAAAACCGCATCCTATTACGAGACGGTAGAAGATCCAACAAAGCGTTTACGACTATCCAATTTTCTTACGACACAAGCTCTGTACCGCGTGCCTTGTACTTAATGCTGCCAGGTGCAGGGGATAAAATTGAGATTAAGGTAAAAAGAAAAAATCTCGTTTCAAACGATTCTTCAAAGGACTTGTTTTAAATAGCAAATTGATATAATTGTAAGATCAGGTAATATTGGTCAAGGTACAGTAGTTACAGATACCGTGTTTTATGAAATTGAAAATGTTATAGAATGTAGTGCTCCGATAATTCACCCGATAGAGGAAAGTGCACTAAGTAAAGAAACTCTTCGACATTTTTTTCTTTTTGCTGCTTATTAAAATATCAATAAGTTACAATATTGCAGCTGTATACAATTACGAATAGGTAGTACTTATCACACGCAATTAAGGGCTAAGGCCTAAATAAACGACCTTAAGAGATGTTGTACCTATACATTACGTACTCCTACTAATATTATAAATGTGAAAGTTTTGGAGCATGGATGTTTGGTACTCTTTCACGCAAAATCTACTAAACGGATTTTGATGAAATTACAGTAATATAGATTAGACATCAGAATAACCCGTAGACTAGAATTTATAAAGCTATACACCTCGCGGCCGAAGCCACAGGTGGAAGCTAGTAGTATATAAGTGTTCTAGTTAAGCAGATGACTGAAAGTGCGAGTCAAATGTTCATGAACAGGATAATCCACTACTAGATGTACTTGAATTATATCAATTAATTTTCATAAACCATTTCTAACAACTATCTTAAAACAAAAAGAATACATAGATTTTTTTAATCCTTCTTCAACTACAATGCAACAAATAAACTGACTCAAGTGTTTGAACATAATAACAACAGTTTTGTGACAGTTAATAATTATATGTAGTTTAAAGATACTAAAAACTACACTTCCACTTCCGAGCTCCATCATTAGAACCTCGTCACCACGTGCAATCTATTTCAAAACGAGGAGGTATAGTTTGTCTGAAGATATAATGTCAATAACAATAGCAGTGCCACCCAAAACATTGAAATAGAAAGGCCTGCGCGGCACGTCAGTAGTTTCATATAAATAGAAAATAATTGGGCCGTCCTCCTTGTATAGTGACACCTGGCAACCCTAACGTACCGCTTGTAGGCAACGCGTGGCGTATGAGAGATTTCCCGTTGCAACGGGTACGACAAAGCAGCCACTTAAGTCGCGCCGCGTCCCGTTTTGCCGTCTCGCGAAATGCACCGAGATACCTCCCTACTGAAGAATGCCACTCCAGCCAGTCTGTTTGTGTATCCATTTGCTCACACTGAATAAGGCTAGGTAATGGATTTTTTAAGTAGATAACGTATGCAGAGTATTCGGAGAGGAAAGCATTTTGTGAGTAGTTTTCGGTTTTGTCAGCGTAATATGAAAGATCAAGTACATTTTGTAGTTCAATGACATTGAAGCTATTTCGTAGCTATCTTCATTGCATGCGGCAATCAGCCTTCTGCTTCTATTGTTTTATGGTTAACTAGCTTTTGCCTGTAGTTTCAACCATATAATCAAAGTCAACCATTAGTAGGGTATTTTTGAGAAAATGTATCTCATTTGCATAAAAATAAATGTTACTTTATTATATATATATACACATACAGGCTTACGTTTTGCCGCTATCTCACCTTGCCTAAAAGATACTTATTCACTCGCGCCTTGAAGCAGTCCAAGTTATAGTTATCCGGAAACAAATACTCTGGTAGAGGGTTCCACTCCTTAGCGGTTATACGCATAATAAATGTTGAAGTATAAAACGCTTCGTGCGTAAAGGTGGAATATCCACCATGTATCGATGGCGCTTGGCCGATAATTTCATTGGTTTATCTAACATTTTATTAAGTCAATGTTCTAAATGGCTCTATAGCCTCACTGAATTATTAAGTCAAGGTTGGTATCAAGTGACATAATTGGACTGGTGTTCTCACCGTGACACTTGAGCTCAAAATTAGGCGGTAACGAGAACATTTCTAAGATAACAACTATTGTACAACTGTACAATGGCGTACAGCTGTCAGATTGCGTGACATCTACATCTAAAGGTACAGCTGAGTAGATAATTCCCTTTGAAGCCGCTTGTGGCCACAATGTAAGACAGTGATTAAAGTTGTGCCGCATCAGACCCATTAAGGTAGCGTAGGTAAATGATAGCGCTGATAGCGTAGCTCGACTCACGGTCAGTAGTAATACGGGTGTCAGCTGTGGTTTTTACTACTGAGCGCTAACTTGCAGTTAAACCGTCGGTTTGACCCTTAGGCTACTTGATATTTTTATAATAAAGTTTTAACACCAACGCAGCAACGATACTACTCGGATGTATTAAAAAAATGACTGAAAATATTATCCAAGTCTAGGCCTTCCAAACAACTCTTACAAAAGTGTAATGACACCGTAACAATTTTGAAACGCTGATAGCTGAGCGGTAATAACGACCCTTCCCTATCTATTCGAATCCTACTATGACAAAGCATAAAAAATGTGATGCAAACCTTAACATGGTGCTTGGATAGCTACCAACCTCCAGCGAAAAGTTGGCCACCTATCGATGTGTTCCAGTGACTGCATTTGAGAGCCAGTTGGTGGAATTATAGGTTTCGCTTGTCGCTTTAGACCACAGACAGGTAAGATAATGGTAACAAAATAACCTAGTACCTATAAAAACTACTGCATTCAAAATGCAAGGGCCTCACTTGATAAACAATGCGGTAGATAACTATCACTGTTGGTGAACTAAGCGTAGGGTTTTGTGTCGTATATTTTAAAATAACGCAAGCTTAGCTACTGCCTCCAGATAACTCTTATTGTGTGTAAACGTTACGTGGTTTTAGCAGCAATGTGCTCGAATGCATGAATAGGGTCTGACAGGATGTATTAACTTTTGTAATTTAAGGCTTGGCTTGCAACGGACCTTGAATCGCGGGCTTGATGTTAAAAAATGCCGGGGTTAAGCGGTCAGGCAGTTAAGAGAGTTCGTCTACATTAATGATTTGAGAATCTGGTTTATTCAGTTCGTGATTTTAGATTGCTAGGTTCAAATTCTAAATTCTTTATTTACATGGAGCGATCGCGAATGTGAATGACTCTAGGTGCCAGTCTCAAAAAAAAAAGCCAGAAACTTGAACTTTTTTTTTATGTTATTTGGTAACGAGACGAGCTGGTCGTTTGCCTGATAGTAATCATAACGCCGGCCCATAACAATTGCAGTGCCACCCAGAACTTTGAAACACAAAGGCCTGCGTGGCACTGCAGTGCGCTCGTTACCCTGAGACAGTAGGTATTAAGTCTCATAAGCCCAGTAATTTCACTGGATACTCGGCTCATCAAACCGGAAGACAGTAATGCTTGCACACTACTGCTTAGCGGCAGACTTCACGAGCAAAGCGGTGGTAACAACCCGGACGGACACTCGCAGAAGAGTTAGTCCTCCCACGAACAAAGACTAACGTTAGAGTTAACGTTGGACGATTTTTTTATAATACTACTAAGTAGCGAGACGAACACCAATTCTACTAAATAAATGGTGTAAAAATGACAATGGTTTAGTCGCAAAATGATCATTTCGGTATTATATTTACTGCACAATCGTTTTTCTATTGTCTCGTAAAATCTTGTAAGTAAAATTTTACTTACTTCCCGGAGTTTTATTGAGCCGAAATTTTACATACATATATAAATCGGATGACGATGCAATATAATGATGTCACAGAGCTGGTCTGATGATGGTGCGAGAAGGCGGCCACGAGAACTCTGTAACGAAACGATGTGACCCCATCGAGTTTGGGCTCGTTTGATTTGTCTTTACAAGTACTCTGCTGATCCTAGAAGATGTCCAGGGTCCTGATAATGGAGCAGGAAGATGGCCGGAGATTACGTAGGTATTTTATAAACGCTTGTCCGGAAAAATATATTTTTCACAAAAAAACTTGTTCATATTGTTTTTAAAATATTTTCGAAACTCACTAACAGTTAGTTCATATTTCGAGCCTAAATTAATGCTGTTGTAAACTTTGCCTATAGTTAATTTAGATAGAATTCAGTTCCCATTCTCTTAATTTGCATGCATTAGTTGGATTGAGAGCATGTCACTGTTATTAATTGCTAGGCTTCTATTTACCTACTCTCATAAATTAACAATAATATATAGACGGCGCTTGGGACTTGCTTACGAAGCTATCCTATGCCCCTTTGCACTTAAGTCAAGTAAGAGAAAACTTACTTAAACAACGCTTAAATAAGTCTTGACTTAAACACCTACTTCCTCTGCACCAACCACTTTACGTTAAAATACTCCTATAAATGAAGTTTCGTGAGTACGGGTATGAAATGATACAAAATGTTATACTCTGTGGTTTAGTTGACTTTGATCATGTTTGAACACAGTTTTGTTTGACTCGGTCACTTGATAAGCACCTGCTTAGCGTTAGCGGCGCTTTAAACTCTAATGAATTATTGATGATTATGCATCAATAACGGGCCACGCGCAAACCATGGAAAAATAAAGATCACGGCCGTTTCTAAGTACCTACCTACTTAAAAAAAATTGTTAGCATTTCGCCCTTAAACAAATATGTAACTAACAAAGCACTTATCTGTGTTCCAGCAGCTGCACTTGATCACACTGTCACTAGTTCAATAGTTATGTACGTTATACAAACTTCCCTCGAAAAACATTAGCCCCTTTCAAGCACCTTTTCTTCGACAGTTCGGTAAAAAAGCGGCCTTGTCTCACTTTGTTGGCGTCATAGGCGGGTCTCAATCGCCTCGTCTGAATTATTTTGTTAGTCTATGCCTACTCTATGATCATTCATGAGTAAACTGGAGCAATTACTGTTATATGAAGTAATAGACATCTCAGAATATCTTCTAGAACAAGCTAAGTTTACCCACTACGTACCTACTGCATTCTAAATAAGCTCGCTATCAGTTTTGTTTTGTACTATGGACAAATGAATAATTATTATTTTCTGTCAATTTTTTCTCGCCCAAAGGTGTATGGAGAGATCGCTTGTAACGATTAGTCCACCCGTTGTACTTTTATTTAAGTACTGTTACTATTTTTTCAGCAAAGATTTTCAATTCAGAATTTATTTGTTAATTAAAATATTAACGATTATAATTCTTTCTATTTGAAAGAAATTGTTTTGTAATAAGTTATTTTTATTATTGTAATGTTCAAACCGCTATAAAAATAGACTTGTACGTTAACAAAATACTGTTGTACCAAGGCGTCTTCTTATCCTTTTGCGAGTAAATAATTTGAGTAAAAATCACATTTTAAAAAGTTGTAACTTCGAACCCAAATAAACATTTTTATAACTTCCCACCCTTCATAAATCTCTCGAAACTTCCAAAACTACAAACATAATCTACCTAAATAAAAGTAGGCAGCGAAAGTTTCCAAAAGTTGTATTTGTCAATTTACATTGTAGCAGAACTACAAAAGCGCTGCCGCAGCTCGGTGCCCTAAATTTTATTCAGGCGAGCACACACTACCGCCGCCGTCACCCACATCACTTGTTTTATAGTGACAAATATTTTTAATATCCATTCACATAGAATGCAAGCATGTCACAAAAAAGGAAGGGAGTAAAAAGCGCTTACACTGCTTGCACGTCGCCCCAGCAGGATGTTTCACACAGTAATGAAATACTTTATTGCACGGACCAACAAAGGATACGCGGGGCTCCAACGGAGACTTACACAACAATGTACTCAAATTTTTACTAATTCGCTAGTGTGTGTTAGGTTTTATTGTTTCGTTTTTGTGGCGGGAGGTTTATGGCTCGCGATTGTATACTGCCCCACCTGCAGACGCGATGTACAAGTAGTTTTTTAACACCTCATATACATAGTTATGCTAGAGTTTGCTACTTTTTGTTGCTTACTACGCAAATACTTCATCCACATATTTCTAATCAGCTGTGGGAATTCGGTATTTGGGTAAATGTAAAATCTAAAGTAAACGCACACTATTATAATGTATTATTATAAATTATAATCTGAACTATAGTCCGTACTTCCGTACTTATAATAAATGCAAAAATGTGTTTGTAGGTTTGTTGATCAGTTGGTTTGTCCTTATTTCACGCAGCAACGGAGCAACGGATCGATGTGATTTTTGGCATAGATATATGGATCGGAGAGAAACATAGACTACTTTTATCCCGGAAAAATGCACGTGAGAAACCGCGAATAGAAGCCGGTACATTATAATTTAAGAAGTCGACAAGTTAGGTTAAGGTTCAACCACCATATCGTCAGAATTAAGTCCAATTTCCATTCTTAATATCCCGAACCAATAGCTACCGGCATTCTATTCTTCCATTTCAATCTCTACTCGTACAACCTCATCTATTTAGAAAAGTTTCGTACCGTGCATGGGCTTTTGGAGTTTACATTGCATTGTATTCTGTTTCAAACCGTTTTCGAGTTAGGCGAACTGACTGCTGGGCTTTAAACATAGCCATTTTTAATCAAGTACATGCACCTACCAAGGATTTTATCTCGGGGGTCAACTACTTTATCCTGCACTAGAATTCCCTGTGTCACAGTTGGGATGGACACACAGATACTTAGGTACATAACACAAACATCTAAGATCCGGGAACAAACATAGTGTTCAACACACAAAGTTTGTCTCGGCCGCGGATCTAACTCGGGCCCCTTGCTTTGCAAGCAGGGTAACTACCAACTTAGCTTATACAGGGCCATGAGTGTGTGTATACTCCATAGTGTTAAAGAAAACTGGGATAGTTACCACCCTAAAATTATCCAAAGCATCTACCTAAGTGCTCTGGTATTTGAGAGTATGCCTTGATTTAGCTTATTTTTTTTTACCTCATTCGAATACTTAGCCATTTAAGATCAGGTTTAAAAATCATCTTTACATAGGACTTTTATAAGTGCGAAGATCAATTTTGGTGACGCAGGGTTTCGAGCCCTAAACACTGCCTAAATACGTAAACGCTGAGCAATGTTTGATTCCACAACTTCAATTCGAAATCTATTTTCATTTCCTGAGCTGAGTCCATTTCCATTTTCATTGAAATGGCTTCTGTAGCTATTGACGTGTTGATTGCTCATTTTACATTTAGAAATTGACTGCTCTTCAATTACAGATTTGATGGCACGTTGTCAAGCCTTGTGGATTAATTAGATTTTAGCTGCTAATATTTTAGAGCGCTCAAAGCGTGGTTCATTTCACTGTTCTTTACTGGTCGGAAAAGTTAAGCGATGCTCGCTGCGGTCAGTATTTGGATGGGTGATCGCTAACTTTGTTGTAAGGAGGATACATTAAGGCGTCGGTCCCTATTATGTTCGATAGACAACAGTCGTTAAGGCACGTCAGAAAAAAACTAACTCCAGGGTTAACACACAAGAGATTTCCATCCTAATGTCTAATCGCTGAGAGCTTTACTGCACAGTTACTTAGGCGTAATTACTCAGCTTTTAAATCTAGAATGTTCTGCAATTTGCGCATTATACTTCTTTTAAATAAATAAAAAAATGGCAACAAACCTGTTTACACCAGTCCCAGCAGGCCACAATCGAGTCCCGCGCGCAATGAGGCGGATTCATCTCGTTTGCCGGACCAGCGGCAAACGAACCCTGAGATATATTCAATTTTGAGTCCGGACTACGAAGCCATGCCCGTGAGAAATGATTTTTGCCTTTTATCAAACGATACTCCTGGGAAGCGGAGTGATTTGAGTAATTGACTCGATTTTAGGTGCTGTCGATTTACGTGTAGGCGGCGCGGCGTGACCCAAATGTTAATTACTTACAGTTTTATTAGAATTTCACTTTCTCGCTTGTATTGATGATGAAGTTGAGGTAACACTAAGTCTGAAATGGTAATTGACTCTCAGGGCGGAAGTTTAGGTGACAAATTTTTAATTTGATGGTTTTACTTTCAGACGAGCTGAAAATACATCTCCAAACACCATACTACGATGTTTTCTTATATCCGTTGAGAGTTCAAGCTTACCTATTCCATAATTACTTAATATACGAAGTAGATAAAAAACAAGAGAGGAAGAGTCGATATCGAAAGCGCCTAATAGCCAACTTGCTATCTAGTTAATCGCTATCAGCCGGAATAGGTCCACTGCCGAACATCGGCCTCCCCCATGAAGGGAGGATTTTGCCATAACACACCACGGTTGACAGGTGTTTTGGTGATTCGCAGTAGTTTATGATGTTGACCGAGAAGATAGCGGCTGTCCATTCCCTGATTATTCCTTTAGTCGGCTCATATACGGCACCCACGGGAAGAGATGGGGACTATTCTTATCCAGGGCCGTTTAAAAGCTGGTTATAACCTTGTAAATGCATAACCGACATGGAAACCCTGGCATGATAAAACTGTACGGTTATCCTCACATGAAGCGGCATATGCGCTAGGATTTGCATGTTTTGTTAGTGGGAGGACTAACTCTTCTGCGAGTGTCCGTCTGGGTTGTTACCACCGCTTTGCTCATGAAGTCTGCCGCCAAGCAGTAGTGTGCAAGCATTACTGTGTTCCGGTTTGATGAGCCAGTGAAATTACTGGGCTTATGACATTTAATACCCAATGTCTCAGGATAACGAGAGCACTGCAGTGCCGCTCAGGCCTTTGTGTTTCAAAGTCCTGAGTGCCACTGCAATTGTTATGGGCCGGCGTTATGCTTACCATCATGCAAACGACCAACTCGTCCCGAAACCAAATTTAAAAAATACAAAAAGTCCCGAAACCAAATAAAAAAAATGTTCGTTTTTAACCATCATGCATAACCTTAACGTGTATACAGTGTAGTCAAGCACGTGCATAGGTACAACACCATATTTTTTTTTGCCTGTCCTAGAGCTATCTCGCCAATCAAATTGACGTCGCTTTGAATTTTAGGCTAGTCGCTTAAACTCTCCCACTTACATTAGCAATGAATATCACACTAAACCGATCTATAGATTTGGATTCAAATAAGCCCTGACCAGCTGACCACAGCTTGTTTCAAAATAGCGCAGGCCGCTCTTCAATCAAATCGCTTGCCACTCACATTAACCAATGACAGAATATAGGTATCTGTGAACTCAAGCGTGAATTAGTCTCTCGACTAAAATGGAGCATGACTAACGCAGTATTTTTTATTTGCATGTTTAAATCCTTATTGTTAAAGGCTTTGTTCGAAGATACTCCCTTGTAATTTTATTGATAAGATATCTTTTTGTTTAGGCATAACCTCTCTTATAAATAGGTAACCAATTATGTGTGGAATTGTATATATTACTGTTTCGTCTTCCACTTTCAATTTTTTTAATATTTTTCGTCTCATATGTATCATCACGTTATCAGGTTCACGAAAGTATCAACGTAATAATTATAATCACATTCTTTATGGTACTATCGATAGTTGAAATTGGTATGGAAGCCTCATAACGCGAGTTTTTCTCACAATTGCCAGGTTTTTTATGTTTTATTAATTATAGCATATATGAGACTATAAATTTGACCTTAGGCATCTGATGTGAAATTGTGATCAAAAGTAACCGCTAAGTTCGGATGGGGACTGGCTCCTATGTGCTGATCTAACTGACCAGGAATCACCACCCTTTTTGCTATAGCCACGTACATCTAAATCGTAAAATACGAAACGTATATTAAAGTTTTAACTAACAAGTTCAATGACTTAATTGAAGCGCTGTCCAGCTCGGGCAGTTTGCAAATAGGCTGCGGCTGTGGCCGGCATCATGCGGGTACTTCCGAACGGTAATCGAATATAGCGATTAACCGTTCATCAAAGTTCAAGCACATGCGTTTAAAGTTTTAATGGGAATATCAAAAACTGTTTTGTCAATGAAATTTTCAATACTTTCTATGCGTAACGAGAACGAATATAGGTTGTAAATGTGTATGTAAATAAACTACAATTTTTTTTTAATTTGGTTATTAATTTGGTTAGTGTAGCTGCACAATTCCCGTGATGGACGAACTATTTACATACCTACAAGTTTGTACGGAATCTTTGGGGTGCAAATCCGACTCGCACTTAGCCGTTTTTTAATGCACTGCGCGGCACTGTCACTCTGAGATATCAGCTGTCATGACTCATACGCCAAGGTATTTTACAAACTTTCAAACCGGAACAGAAATGCTTGCACGCCACTATAGGTACGAGCAAACGCCTGCTTGAGTGGATAGGTACCGCTATACTACTCATATACTCATTTTTTATATTAGTATCGTTTTTACCCGTACGTCTGTCTAGACGACATGACCATTGGGTACAAACGATACTTGCACCGTCCCAAAAGGCTCAGCAGACGTGACGTCAGAGACAAAACTTTTGAAACGTACATTTTATGCGGTTTAAACAGACCTTAACTTACTTCTAACAACCGCCTCACTAGTAAAAAGTTTAGCCCTTTTACAGCTAACAGTCAACATTAACCCACCAAAAAATCAAACACGTACGCAATTCAAAATTTGGTCACGATTCCGAACAGCAAATTGCGAATGTCGCTGCTGGTGATAAAATTATAAGTTCGCGCGAATTTCGCAAACACTCAATTTCTGTTCATCGGCAGTTTTATTAGAAAAGTTTATAATAAAAGCGGGTGCATCGTCGCACTATGCAGTTTATTGTTTCACGTGACACAGAGAGGTGTGACATAAATAAACCGGGACGGGCAGCGAAATAGGATTGTAATTTCACTGGGGATGGGAGAAGTGACAAACTATCGTGAGGAAAGTACAAAGGTAACTTAAAAAACCTTATTGAGTAGGTACCTACTGATGATACCTATATAAAGACCTTAATATCGTGATAGTTTGTGCACATAATTTCACAGACTTTGTTATGGTATCTAAAGACAGGTATTCGTAACATTTCTTGTTTTTGGACATTTCTTGTCGCAGAAGTAACATTGATATTTAAATACATATTTTTTATAGGATTTAACTTCCTTGGCAAAATAATAACAAAGACGTAGCACACACAGGTGATACCTACCTCAGTTTACGGCAACACTCAAGAATTGAGTAGCTCCGCCTCCAAACAATTGTCAATGTTTCTCTTAAATGGACAGTTACAGTTAAAAGTTTTTTACTCAAACTTCGCAAGGTGATGAAATACTCCACTATAGTATACCTATCGGAACATTACAGTGGATTTTATTTCCATGCAAACCCAGATTTGAATTTGTTAAACAATTAACGAGACAATCAAGTCAATTATGGGTTCCGACTGAAAATCAGTGACTAGGGTCGTTGACCTTAGTTATGTGCTGAGTCGGGACCTTTTCCTGACATCACAACATTACATTGTTTATTGTTAATATTAAATTCTGTTGTGTCATTGGTAATCTAATGTAATGTTGTGTTGTCCGGAAATAAATGTATTTTCTTTCTTTCTTTCTTTCTTTCTAATTATTTATGTACTAGCTTCTAAAACTATCATAAACAGTAGAAACGAACACTGGTATTGAGATACCTCACCGATCTGTGAAACATACGTTCTTTTCTTTTAACGCAGCGCAGGCTCAATGCCAATACGTTCTTTGAAATTTTCCTGCGTAGTTTGTATCGGGCGAGCTAGGGTACAAGTTGAGTTTAAAGACAGACGCAATCGTAGCTTTTTACACTCATATCGATGCACTACGATTCTCTGTATCGCAGGTGGCATGGACACACATAGATATACAACACAAACATCCAAGACCCGAGAACAAACATTATGTTCACCACACAAAAACAGCCTCGGTCGGAATCAAACCCTTACTTTGCAGACAGGGCCTACTACCAACTTAGTCACGGAGCCGTCTCTAATATGAGTATATATATATATATTTGAATAAATTTGTTTTTATTATACACTGTATTTATTTATTTATTTACAGTCTTCTGCGTCTGACCTTTTTTATGCTCGATCGTTTATAGCACCGCTATCTCTGAAACGACGTTGTGATCCAAGATAGTAAATATGCTTAGACTAGTTTACAACTGGCCTGTTTTCATGACAGTAGCTCGCTCCACTTAAACAGGGCTTCAGCAAGGAAATCTAATGATTGAGTAATATTGCCGGAGGAAAGGCCATGCGCATCTCCAGTCTTTTGAAGTCGCATTCTAACAGGTTCTACAGTGATCCAGTGTCTCGGAAATAGGGAACGTTGTTCCTCGTGCATTACCCCTTGTAACTTTGACAACGGACCCTCCTCAGTTTCCGAATGGCGTGACCCAACAATTGAATGCACAGAAAATAAAATTTACCAAGGACGAGGACAACCCACTTGCCTCTAGTCCCGACACTCACCGTGTTACCACAAAAAAACGCTTTTAGACGGCTGTTTAGCTAGACAGTGTCCAAAGATAAACGTCTAAAATTATTAGAAATATAACAAGAGAGAGTTAGATAACGATTAAACACTACGTAAATCAAGGTTTGTGGTTTCTCATATTTAATCACGTGACTAAGGCATGTTTAAGAGTTAGTTAACAAATTATCGCATCACTACAAGATCAATATTTCCTGAGAATCAATATTTACGACATCGGGGAGTTACAAGGCAAGAGCAAACCAATTTTTTTTTCAATGCGTCTGCTTTTCTTTTGTGTGACATGTATTCAAAAGGTATTAAACGCTCTTCGTAATATATAATAAAATATATTTAAACCAGAAACATAGAAATGATCAAGATATTGGCAATATCCACGCGGGTGAAACCAGGCCGTACATAGTATATTTTTAAGTTGAAAAAGAGCAAAGAACTTTGCTGAAAGAAACTTCATTGACACTGAAGCAAGTCTCACCTTCAGTTGAATATCTTTGCAAGATACCCTCGTTTCATACTTTTTAGGTCCGGGCCCCTAAAAACGTCAGCCACTTTGAACTTTTTGAACGGCATCTAAGCGTACCAGTCAGTATTCTTTCGGATTTAAGAATAACAGACAAAGGACTGTATTGTGTCGGACCCGTGTGGGACCATAAAATATTTTTCATGTATTTTTGTTTAGATAAATAAGCCAAGTAACAACCCTTATTTTCTTCTTTATCTATACAAATAAATAAAATTGAAGTGTCTGTTTGTAATATCAAAATAACAGCTTTTTACTAAATGTATATGAAAGTAAAGTATAGACAGTACCTATAACAAAAAAACATATTTCTAATTTATTGTCTGTCTGTCTGTTTGTTCCGGGTAACCTCCGAAACGGCTGAACCGATTTTGACAGGACTTTCACTGACAGGCAAGATTATAAGGAGTAAGGAGGAGGCTACGTCAGCGAAGCCACGGGGCACAACTAGTTATAAACTAAATTTTAATTTGCGGCCCGGAAACTAAACCAATTTTAAATATTGATACTTAACATCCACCTTAAGTACCTAATGACCGGGCTGAGAGACTACACGGAAAAATATCTATATAAATAAGTGGTGTGCTTAAGTACGACACATAATTATGGGATTATTTCAGTAGTGTTTATATGTGCTTCTTAAAAAGATATTTAGCACGTTGAAAAAAGTGTATACCTACAGAAAGGTTTATTGTTGCATTGCAGTTGTATCAAGCTAACTCCGGTGGAGTTGAGAAAAAATAACATCCAGACGAACAACTATTCCAAGTAAAACTACCCCAAGGAGGCGAGTTGGTGTTACTCCACACACAGAGGGCACGGAGGTCTACTACTGAATCACGAATATAGAAAATGAGATTACTGCAATTTTTTACGTGATGACTCGGGGTGACGAGCGCAGTACAGTGCCGCGCAGGGTTTGAGTTTAAAGTTCTGAGTAATTCTATAATTGTTATGGACAGATGTTATAGATACGATTAGTCAAACAACTGCTCGCCGTGATACCTTGTAGTAGAAAACCAGTTGCTTACTGGTTTAGTTCCCTTCACATTATTGTTTCAACTGTTCATTTGAAACCATTTGTTAATGGTAGGACTGACTCTTCTGCGAGAGTCCGTCTGGGTTGTTACCACCGCTTTGCTTGTGAAGTCTGCCGCCAAGCAGTAATGTGCAAGCATTACTTTGTTCCAGTTTGATCAGCAGAGTATCTAGTGAAATTACTGGACTTAATACCTATATTGAGACATTGTCGGGTATTCCCGTGAACATGATGCTTGCAACAGCGTCGAAATATCGGATGCTCATCGTTCAATAATAATCACGGTAAATATCCCGTTACAATATCTCAATTAGTAAATAACCGTGAAAGTTTAAAACAGTGTTAATACCTATAATGTCTCAGGGTAACGTGCGCAATGCGGTGCCGCGCAGGCCTTTGTGTTTCAAAGTTCTGAGTGGCACTGCAATTGTTATGGGCCGGCGTTATGCTTACCATCAGGCAAACGACCAGCTCGTCTCGTTACCAATAACATATAAAAAAACATGGGAATAAGAGAAGGAAGGAAGAAACTTCGAGGTACGAAAGTACTCCCCGCGGTAGTTAGGCGAGTAGGTAGTATATTACAGTGAGGTCGCGACTTTATCTGAGTTTCCGCCTGAGCTGCGTTCGCTGGCGATAGAGTGAAAATAGTAGCACAATAAAACAGGGCCCGCCGACTATATCGGGCAGCGAGAGCTCGGCCTCTCCTTATCGGAAAACGGTTACCGTGATTCATGGGCCCCTCTATTTACTTACCAGTCCCGAGGACTTGCAGAAGGTTGCAGGTTGCACCTGACTTGTGGGTATTACCTACGCAGCAGCCGGTATGTCTGGAGCTAGTACGCTGGATACTTTATGGATATTACAGTGGAATTGTATAGGTTTCACCCGAGTACTAAGCTCTGAGTTGGTAAAACTCTATTAGTAGTTCTAATGCTTTTAAACTTTCGCGATTCGAATTCATGGTTTTATGATTAAACCGATATTCGTTATCGTGGTCACGATCAACGGAACTTGGTAAAAAAATGGTATTTCGATTTTAAATGTGTGCGTGCGGAAAAATTTTTATGTATCTTAAGATCAACGTTAATAATGACTAAAATTTAATAAATAACGCTCACCAGGTGGTACTAATATACATGGTACTAAGATCCCTTGTGTCGCAGAAGCCTTGAAAACACACAGATATACCCACACACGTATATAAGATTCGAGAACAAACTTTACACTTACGCTTACCACAAGAAGTTTACCCCGGCCAGGGATCGAAAATAGGCCCCTCGCTTTGCAGGCAGGGTTATTACTAAATTAGCCACAAAGCCGTCAATTTGTATGGAAATAATTACATCATCAGTTCGCCTGGACCGGAGCGTCTCTAGTAACTATTAATTTTCTGTTCCATAAAACTTTCTGCTCAAATCAAATTATATACCTAACTAGCTGCTGCCTGCGGTTTCACCCACACGGAGATATTGGGTTTTATGATCTTTGTTTTTTTGCGCGGAACCCTAATTCTTTTTCTAAAATAAAAGTAGCCTTAGTTACTCCTTATAATATCAGCTATCTGCCAGTGAAAGTCCCGTCAAAATCGGCCCAGCCGTTTCAGAGATTACCCGGAACAAACAGACAAATATTTAAAAATGGTTGTTTTGTTATAGGTACCGTATATACTTTCGTATGCATATGGTAAAAAGATCTTATTTTGATATTACAAACAGACACTTCAATTTTATTTATTTGTATAGATAATAGATATAGATCATAAGTATAAAAATAATGTTGACTATGTTCGGAGAATATTCTTGCCCAAAAAATATATTACTAGTTACTACACACCTAATATCGTCCAGCAGTATGTGAAAGAATCGGTTGGTCGCACATCTTTGTCAAGTGGAATGTCGCAATCCACGGCCGAAGCCACTGCGTGTAAGATTTTCCTACAGGGTAAGCTTCTGCAGATACAGTTAGCTTCAAAAAACAAAAATACATAGTTCTTTGCGTAATACAATTGTTAGGTTTGTTGGTCAATTCAACCCATGGGAAAATCACCTGACAATATTTTTGCTTTTGCAATCTAGCAAAATTTTCAAGCCGGAACATTTCAAGTTCCCAACGCAACTTTGGCTAAGCGAACGAGTTATTATAAAAGTGAGGAATAAAGAGAAAGTAAATTAGTATAGATTTTCTTATCAGTACTGAATGGTGAGACGGTGAAACCCCCGCATCAATCAATCCTGGATGACGGGCAGAAATTGAAAGTCTGCTATGGATACAAGGAGGGCCATATTTAGCGTTTTCCTAAGACACTATGACTTTTGTTGCTGACAAAGTACGCTATTTTGTGAGCCAGGTGAAAAAAATTCTTGCCTGTAGTAGGTATGTATGTATTATTATAAATAAGCGATGATAGGTTAGTGGTATTGAGATTCCACACTGGGCCCTCTGTAAAGGTTTCGAGCGCAGTGAAATTACTGGGCTTACTCTCAAGGTAGCGAGCGCACTGCTGTGCCGCGCATGCCTTTGTGTTTCAAAGTTCTGAGTGGCGCTGCAATTGTTATGGGCCGGCGTTATGCTTACCATCAGGCAAACGATCGGCTCGTTACGTTATCAAATGGAATAAAAGAAAAAACAGTGCCCTAAATTGTTTGTGACAGTGAGCAGATAATATTTAATAGTACAAGTTTTGTACCAAACGTACCATCGATTGAATTTATATTGTATAGCCGGGCGTGTATTTATTAAATAACAAATACAAAAGTATAAACGTCAAAAAGTATGGAAACCCTACTTTAGCTTGTATTGTCGACAATATTTCGGCATGGATGTATTTTCTCAATAAAGGTGGAGTAATGTTATGAAGCTACTTATCTTTTCCGACGGTGAAAGTCGATATAATGTGGATTTTCGGGAACGATTTGGTTACGCCGACCTCTTTCTTATTTGCTCTGACAGGAATCATTGTTTCTTAATACAGGATACAAATACTCTGTTTCCTTTGATGTGACAAGAAGATTATTGGGAAAATAGTACACACACTTTTGTTCAGTAATAAGACAGAACTGGCCTATTAGCTACTACAGGCCAGTATAGGTACTAATGTCCGACTTCATCAACTATTTTGATCCGACGTTCAAAGCTGAACTAGGTTTAGCTCATGAATCGAGATTCTTAAACCTTCAAATTCGTATTTTTTTATTAGAGCGTTTTGACATCCGCTGTTTGAATTGGGAATTGACGATCACGTGAACGTCATTCGTTCCACATTTGGCAAACTCCGACCTAATGGCCGCTCTACACTCGACCGTGAATCGCGGCCGTGTAGTCATTAATTCATCCACATTTACGGTTCGCGGCTGGCCGCTATACTCTCGCCTACGAATCGCGGCCGCAGGCAGCAACCGCGTAACAGCGAATCCATCCACATTCACGGTTCGCGGCTTTCACGGCGCGAGTGTAGAGCGGCCGTGAGTAATAACAAAAATAGATGTAACTTCATATTTTGTTTTTTTATACACAAGGCTACGCAGGTCGTTCAAGTTGCCACTAGTGGAAAGCGACAAGCAATACACAACAGTTTTCAGTAAATTTCGCAAAGGATTTTTCAAACAACCACACTGTTTTAAACTTAATAGCGTAGCGTTTGACTACTATCTCGCCTGATATTATGCGAGGATGCAGTCGAAGATAGCCAATACGCTAAACTTGGATTAGAAAATAAATTTTTACATAATGGCTGCTTGTGACGAGTGTGGCTGAGCGGGATCTTGTGCGACTTTCAATCCGACGCACCATAGTTCGAATCTCGACTCGGCCCGCACCAATGACTTATATCAAGTTATTTGCGGATTATTCACACTCACTCTAAAACGGTGAAGGAAAACATCGTGAGGAAACCCACATGTTCAAGAACCTTAAATTCGAGGACATGATTGTGACATCCACGAAGCCGCACTGGGCTCGCGTGGTGGATTTTGTCCCATACCTCTCTCTGAGAGAAGGCCGGTATCCCAGCAGTGGGAGCGTAAGAGGCTGTTAATTAATGGCTGCTTTATGAAAAGGTATGAAAAGTGAAGTCCGCTACTTGTTACTGACCACTAGTGTCAGTCACAAGTAGCCCATGTGCGGGCAGCCTAATAAGTATGCTTACTTTGAAGTATGCTTACTTGCTTGTGCAAGCGTTGAACAATTTCCGGATGTAACTGGATAAAAGTTGAGCTTTTTAAAAGTTTTTCCAGCACTGCATGAGTTTATTCATTAAATTAGTTCCTAATGAGTACCTCGCATTGCAATGCCTCGCCTGGGACCGAATAATAGAAACTGAATTAAGTAAATTATTATTTTTCATTTCAATTGTCATTTTTTATGTTTGCCTACGCGCCTTGCTTGAACCATGTGCTTTTCTTGTAGGTAGCTGCATTTGAACTTTTGTGGTTTATCTCTTATATATATATTATTGGTTTATTATTTTATTATTCTTATTGGTTTATATGACAGTAACTGGGAGCGCAATCGCTCCCAGTTACTGTCATATACTTAAAGCATAACTATTTTGGAGGACTATTATTTTATAGACGATTTGGTTGGCAAAAAATGTTGTACTATGAAAAAAATCTATCGCAAATTTTTTTTTGTCGAAATATTTTTTCAAATCGATTAATGCGCAATTAGACAAGAATAAGAGTAACTCTCAATGGCATCCATTGAAACACATTCGTAGGGGCTTGGCGACAGATTCTAACTCAATTTAGACATTTTCTGTAACCTGCCGGGCTTTGGTAACTAGGTGAGCACTACAAAATTCCCTATCACCTTGCTGTGCCCTTGTTTTCTTTCACCGAAACCCCAAGCTATCGGTTTCTAGCTGTATATAGGCTTCCAGCTGTTACAGTTTAACCTTTTAAGCCATATGGTATAGTCAACACTCCAGCAAGCCAGCTTTAGCTCCCAGTAGCAAATGAGAGTAAGTGCTATGCATTCTTCTGCATATTGCATATGCTGCATATGCTATATTTAAAAGTTACGAAATAAAACCGCGAGTGGAAAAGATTGTTTTTTTTTTTAATCTAAATCCAAAAAGCTTTATATCAGAACCCAATCCGTGAGCTACGAATCAGCGGCGCGAGTACGGAAGTCGGTTCGATAATAAAATTCGATAAAATTGACAGTTCTAATCGATGAAGTGGATTTTATCGAGCCGTCACGTGGGTGTGAAACAATCGACAAAAGTTACCGAAAGGAGCGAAATATGACGGTTTTTTTCTCGATAAATTATCTATGATCGAGTCCGAACCGAAAACTTATGAAAACTATATAAGTCGATGCGGACGAATAACGCCATTTATAAGTGCAAAAATGGACTTCGGTTTAATTTTGTTACTGGCAGAAGAGCGGAGACCCAATAGAGATAGAGATTCGCTGATGATGCACAGGCGCGGCTTACGGGATGCAAATAATCCCTTGGAACTCTCTGAAGAGCGTTTTGTAACTCTCTTCCGAATTTCGAAGGAAATTGCTTTGGTACTTATTCAAGGTGTCGAGGATAACATAAGAAGAACCCGATCTCACGGACTTCGATACGATCAAACAAAAATAACGAGACGAAGAATGGATGGAGTATGGATAAAATAATCACGCCTGTTAATCTGCCTAGTAAAATCTATAGCCGTAGGGAATTGAGGTGCAAGGTTAGAAAATGACGTCAGTGTCTCGTCTCTCCTCTTTCTTCACCCCCGCCGGTTGCCACCGCCCGCCTCTGCCCGGTGCCGGCGGCCATATTGTGATTTGTGTTTGTGTTGATACAAAGTGTTTGCCACGTGTTTGAGTCGATTAATCTTTTTAATCCACATAATATTCAGTAATAACGTGACTTGACTACCGCAAAACAAACTGTATCGTAAGAGTTGTGTTCCTAAGTGTGATAGCCAACGACAGGGCGTTAAATTACATAGATTTCTTGTGAAAACGGAACCAGAAGTTAAAATGTGTTAACTGTGAAAAAAGGACTGAATGGACAGCGTCTAACAAAGTGTTTACTGTTTGTGTGCCATAAACACTATATCTAACATTGTTTAGTGACGTCATTATGTGTATTAAAAAAATACTGAGTCATTTGCTCGTTTCTTTTTTTCTTACTTTCTCATCTTTATTTACTCTTCTATAGTGTAGGAAGTAGGAACTAGCACAGAATAGATAATATTACAAATAGAACTAGTAGGAAAATATCAAGGTACGATAAACATACCTATGAAAATGTATACAAATATGTATATATAGCACGGTTTCAACTGTCATCTTCTAACTTTGCAACGATACATCGTCGATGTAGGTAACATGACCGTCTGATACGTAGTATCCCTTAGTAGTTTGTGAAAATAATATTAAAGTCTGACAGTATGAAGTAGTATGAACTATGATTATATTCTCTTTGGTAGTATGAACAAAATGAACAAAGAGAATAATAAAATAATATGACTATGGTCGAAAACCTTTTTTGTTATTTATTTTTTACCAGTATACAGAGTCACAATGTTAGAATAATATTAAACCAATTCATTTTAAAAATAAAATATGGTGATTGAAGTAATATATTATTATCATAAAACATTATTTTTATACACTATCCCACTAAACTTAAAAATAGATTTAAAAAAAGTTAGGTCGAATATACTGATCTGTGGGTCGAATCCAAAGAGAATTTTCGACAAAAGCTTACGACGACTTCGGTACTCGCAACTTTCGATAAAATTATCGAGTTTTTCGGTTCGACAATTTTATCGAACCGAGTTCCGTACTCGCGCCGCAGCTATCTATAAAGCCATCGTCGCTTCTAAAACTTTTAACGTCTTAAAATTAATCCACATGTACTTTTTCTCTACGATGCGATATTTTAGCTACACCTGTGTTAACCTAAGCTAAGATTAATGGTATCTATTTTCCAGCATAACGAGAAAATAATGAGGCTGAGGCACATCTTTTTAAATTCGATAAACAGAGTTTGACCGCTAGATAACCCGAACGAAGCAGTGAGCTCAAAAATGTGTTATCTAAGATTAAAAATTCATAATTGTCTTTATTTATATACGTATATTATTATAATAGCACGATTTTCTTCTACTTCTTCTTCAGATTATGGCTTTCTTGACTTTTTTGACGTTTTTCTCCCAGTGTCAAAGTGTGGCCAGTGTACGGTTAATACCGTAGCACGACTTTTTATATCACTGACTTATTACCGCCATGCTTTATACCTATTTGCCTTCAAAGTGAAGTTAGTTGTCATTTGTTTTTTTTTGCAATAATACAGTATGGATTTCGGATGCCAATGTCATCACTACCATGGTCATAATAATTGTCATACGTTGAACCGTGCGTATAACAAAACTAAGACCGCAACATTTTAGTTTTGTTATACATTTAATTAACTGCAGAATCAATTAGGGAATTAATTTAACATCATCTCCTCGGAATCCAATATTGCTATTGATGCCGCAATTGCACACTAATACGTCACCTGTCCAGGGTACGTCATTATATTGTGATTGATTTACTGCTTCCTGCTGCAGAATAGATACTTATTAAGGCGGATTACATGCGATAATAAAACCAACATTTAGAACATAATCACTATTTAAACGGGATTTATAGCTTTTTCTTATTTTTCACAGTTTTGAGTTTCCGATATTTGGTGCTGTTACAAGCGGCATAATCAAGAGTCAACTGAAAAACTGCAGATTGATGAAATTTATTGGTAGTAGTACCCATAGCGACCAATCTATCCTTGCTCGCTTATTACACGCAACATTACCACTGTTCTCATTCTCACTACGAACTATAACTCGATCATGACACAAATGAGCACATGATACAATCAATACTTTGTCAACTCACGTCAAATACTATCTCTGTTTTTTCCTTAATCCTTTCTAGTGTTGATGAGGTGTCACCGTTTTTTCCTACTTCTATGTTTCCTGTATATTCCTATTTGTGTAAATTTAACAGACTAAGGGCCGATCTTTCAATAGTTAGATAACATCCTAATAGTTATTTCCCTGAATCATGTAAGTCTGTGGTGAAGACAGACATAAATAAGTTTTATGCCATTGTAAAGAAATAAACCTTAGTTAGCTCACGGTCTATTAATTTCGAAATGAAAGACCCGAAAAACACACTAAAAACTCCAAAATTTATTGATTTAATAGCAATCAGTTTGTTAACGTGTAATTGAAAGATCGGCCCTGAAGCGGATTCAGTTTATATGATCTTTAGTTTAGACGATAATTACCTAATTAAGCTTCATGATTTCGCTAATTCGATTAATTACTTTAAAACACATTACTTTATCGGGTTCACGAAACGAGTCGTCTCGTGACCACGATGCTCCTTGAACTTGATCGAAACATTTGTTTGTCCCATGTTATAAAATAAACAATGTTATCGAATTGCGAAAGTTTAAAAGTTAGTAATCCAAAACGCAGTTTGGCCAACAACGCAACCTGTATTCTTCTATCGTTATTTTTTACTAGCTTCTGCCCGCAGTTTTCACCCGCGTACCCACAAAAACCATGCATTTTTCCGGAATAAAAAGTAGCCTATGTTACTCTCCGGTCTATAAACTATATCTATGCCAAAAATCACGTCGATCCGTTGCTCCGTTACTGCGTGAACAGACAACAGAAGAACAAACCAACAAACACACTTTCGCCTCGTATAATATTAGTAGGATTTTTACTCTCATTTGACCGCTATAGCACAAAAAACATTTTACTCTGATAACCTAAGTAAGAAGTACTTATTAGCCTCAGATGCTGTAAATATATCTCTTCGTGTAGACATTGTAGAAAACGCGCAAAAGTTTCTTTGTCAAGCGGAAGTTAAGATATAAAGTGGCAGAAATCAAATCATAATCGCATTATGTAAATACTCTCATAAACAGTGCGAATGAAACTCGTCTCAAGTTTCCGTGCCTAATGAAATATGCACATCTTGAGTTCTCGAATGACGCTTCGGAAGTTTAAAACTTGGGAACCTGTTGAAGTCTCGCGAACTACATGAAAATTTGAGTATTGAAAATGAGTTTATAGGATTGTTAGCAACTTTAACGGGGATAAAGAGAAAGGAGATGCAGTTTTAAACGCCTGCTTAATTTATAATTGAAAAGCTGTGCGAGAAAATATCTTTCATAACAAAATGATAAATAATCAGGCAATGTCGCCTGATCAGCGATGATGTGACTGGCGCCGATTCACCCTTGTGAGCACGGTGGGCATGTCCACAACCCTAATTGACGTCACTGCCGTTGAGTGCCACTCAGATCTTTGGAACATAAATGCCTGCACAGCACTGCAGTGCGCTCGTTACCCTGAGACATTAGGTATTCACATTAGCCCAGTAATTTTATTGCCCAGAAAAGAATTCAAAGTCCATTTATTTTTTTAATTCACACACACACACACACACACACACACACACACACACACACACACACACACACACACACACACACACACACACACACACACACACACACAGACACACACATACACATGCGGCGCTAATGTTAATGTATTATTATTTTTTTGTATTTTTTCTGTCTATAACCACATGTGTTTTGTAAGATTGTAAAAGACCTACTTATAAGGGAAGACACTGCCTTCTGCAACACAGTTTACACTAAAGCAGCAGGCAGGGCTTCAACTATTTTCTTGTACACTTTTTTATATACAATAAATAAATTTTGTATTTGTATTTTTTGTATTTAATTCTCTTATAGTTTCTTACTGTTTATCTATGCTTCCCACTGTTAGGACGTAGTTATATCACCATTTGTTCGATAACTGTTGATACAAGTACCTAAAACTAACATAATAGTCATTAAAACTTAGTTGTAATTACAATTATGAATACAGTTTTATGTTATTCAAATGTAATCTCAAAGGACGGTCCATCTTAAGGCACAAATATATTCAAACAATGATGCAGGTCCAAGAGAAGTCATCTTCTTGTACAAATACTGCAAAAGAAATGTGGGAAGTAGAGGACCTAGATGCACCAGGTAAAAATAAATTTAGTAAAATAAGTTTGTCTTTATTGCTTAAATTACTAACAAATAGTTGCTTGAAGCTACCATACTTTTGTGAACTAAAGTGTCCAAAAATACATATCGCTATAGTATGTCAGAGGGCCCAGTGCCAGTAACTAACGCGTTCCACGGTGACCGCGTTTACGCAGATTTTGTATGAGAAAATGTACAGTGCCCCTAGCGTCGCGTTTATGAACTATCAGCGCATATGCTTTTAGGATGGCGTTTACTCGATAAACGCGGTCGTCGCGAAAACTTCAAAACTCGCACTCAGCATACTGACTAGCTACTTCCAAAAGCTGGTTTAGTCGCCTTACCATGTTATTACACCATTTCAAATATCTCAAAGTACTTTAAACGAGCGCGTTGTAAAATAACAATAAAAGCTACCTTATCTGTCTTTTCCAGTAAGATAAAACCATCTCGTCGTTATCGCAACAAACCTACAGCCAACAGCCATATCCCTGCGTCTATCTAGCGTCCCTTCCGGTCAATCTTTATTCCGCGAAACAGTATATTGGCTATCTGGACATCTGTTGGCGTACGTTGTTTGCTTTTCATTTCTCGGAGCAACAAACGCTGGTGGGGAAGTGTGCGCGCGCCGCGATGGCAATCCCGATAGCTTTGAGTCGCTATCGTTGATCTACCCGCCGCACTTTGCCCTCCTCGTTTCAAGTCCTATGCAATCGCAACTGCACTTTTAGAGCTTTTGAAATGCGTGCCCAGTGGTCACGGTATGAAATTTGCGTTTGTGCAACGTCCAATGTGCAAAATGCTCCTGAACACCATTATGGAGATATGGAAATCTTTTGTTCGCTTCACTACAACAATGCAATTATACATGCCTGAGCAAGTTCGGCAAAAAAAATTGGGATGATTTGTATTCATAGACATGTAAAAACCCTACAAGGCATACGAGTCTGTGATATACCAGTAAACCTACGAGGCATACTGGTATATACACATACCATACCTACTTAAATTTTCTATCAATATTTTCAATATTGGCTAGAAAATCACATTCATGCAGGTACCTACCTATATAAACCTCATTACACATGCTTTTGTGAAACTTTGTAACATTTTTAAGAATGTTTGTGTACAACAAAAGTGTTCATTAATTAATAATAATTACCTAAGTATTATCTTCGTTTTCTATAGAGTTTATTTCTCCTGTTTCTTCCTGATTTAAATGCGAGTTGGGTTCATTCGTAGCTGTTACCTCATAGTTATGATATAGCCTCGTCCTTAGCCTGTTTGTATTTTCGATCAAATATCCGTAACTTGGTTTTATCTTTTTCGTTATATTCTTCGGGTGCACTTCATTCGTCGTCAATGTTTCCTTTATAAACCGCTCTGGTTTATCATCGTCATCATATATATTATATAATGAGATATCGATATCAGGTCTCTCATCATGAATTGAATTAATATCTTCTCTTGAGTTAGAAGCTTCCTGTTTTTTTGGAAATATGATACGGTGTAATTGGTTCAGTGGCGAGAATTCACATTTATGGAGGTCTTCTTTTAGTGAACAGTGTTACCTTTTCATTTTTTTCAGTTGTAGCAAGTTTCGGATCTAATGTTGTAGCAGTGTCTATTTGTATTATTGGGTGGTTATCAAGTTTACCAATGGACTTGAAACTGACTGTTTTCGTGTATGGATTGAAATATATATCGTCAATATTTTCAGTTGGATTTGATATTGCTGGCTTTAATGTTGACTTATCTACTATAATTTTCAGCTTTGGTGTAATATGTACTACATCTTTATTTGATTTAATCTGGTCGTATATAGAGTGAATAGTGGAGTATGCGTAAATAGACGTTGACGGACCGTGTTGTGATAGCTTAGTTGTAACGTCACTTGGTATAAAAATTTGCTGCTGTAAATAATTGTTCTGAGGTAATTCTTCTTCTGTCTCTTCTGAATCTTTTTCAATCATTCGAGGTATCATAGGTATTTTCAAATCTTTCAAGGCTTGAACTAACCTGGGAATCAAAACCTGATACAGTTTTTTTGTGTGTCTATTTCTGATTTTTTTGTCGATGTAAATAAATGGCCTCGCTCTTATATTATCTGTCTGGTTTTCCATATTTTGGTTTAATGCATAAGCGTTCATTTTATTGGACTTTATTAAGTTACTTTCTGTCGAATTTCTTGTGTTATAAAGTACCTGAAACAAAATTATTGCAGTTTTTATATTGAGGTACAATAATAGCTACGAGAACCTCTAGGTGGGAAGACTAAATCTTCTGCGAGTGTCCGTCTGGGTTGGTACCACAGCTTTGCTCGCGAAGTCTGCCACCAAGCAGTAATGTGCAAGCATTACTGTGTTCCGGTTTGATGAGCAGAGTATCCAGTAAAATTACTGGACATATATAAATGTCTCAGGGTAACGAGCGCATACCAGTGCCACGCTGGCCTTTTTGTTTCAAAGTTCTGAGTGGCACTGCAATTATTATGGGCCGGTGTTATGCTTACAATCAGGCAAACGGCCGGCTCGTCCCGTTACCGGGAAACAAAATAATGTAAATAATAAACACGATATAAACAGTTAAAAATTGTTTTTCAAAATATAATACCTAGCTATATTTTCACTAACCTCTGGAACTCGCGAGAAAAGAATACATCCCGAACTGAGTTTTGAAAACAACGAAACAAAAACAACAAAAGCTATGATCATTTTTCCACTTTCCTTTTATAAAACTACAAAAATATGGCGTCACTTGTATCGGAATAGAGGTGGAATAGAGCGACCATCGTCTGCGAGCAACGTTGAAGCTTATGATATTGGTAATCCATTTCTATTACAGTGTTTATTATTAAATAAATATACAAGAGCCATTGTCTCAATGTACAATTATTGGAACATGCAAATAACTTCTTGATGATCATGTGTGCATGACAAAATGGTCTTTGTTGACTAGTTGATACTACCTACTGAAACTACCTAATGATAATCTGTTGACTCATTTTCAACTTGTAGGTAGGTACATGATATCTAGCCAGGTTGGATTTACAAAAGAATCTACCACCATGCTAGGTATACCTAACAAAGATTTCCTTCACCGAAAACTCGTTATAGGTTTTGAACGATAGATCTACGGTAAGCCTAGCACAAATAATCGTGTCGAATCGAAACGTGAGCTATTTTTGCAACAAAAATAGGTACAACAGTACTATAACATTTTGATTTAACACTATATGCACTTAATAATAGACAGAGAGATAATAATATAATCATGCTTCTAATTTGGTATGCGATACTATTATCGCATACCAAATACGCACCATACCATATTACGCTATCGTAACCGAAAATTGAACGCCTTGGAAGCAAAACCGCTACAAAGAAATTTTCCTTGCTGCTAAGTTTTATTTACTGCTCCTGTAAAGTGGCGTCTTTTCCGTTTCATCATTTCTTCTTCAGATTAATTTCATCATTTCAAACATCGACAGTTGATACATCCAGGTAATATTACAGCATTATCCTACTTCCTACTTCATGTTTTATATTAATATTATAAATCCGAAAGTCTGTTTGTTGGTTAGTCCTTCTTTCACGCAGCAACGGAGCAACGGATCGACGTGATTGGCATAGTTGTAGTTTATAGACCGGACAGTAACATAGGCTACTTTATATCCCGGGTCCCCGTGGGAACGCGGGCAGAAGCTAGTATTATATAAAGATTAGGCAGTAAGTTTGGGTAGTTTATTTAATTTGTCTCCACTCGAATTGCATATTTAACCAGTGTCAAGAAATGTCACCATAAGTTACATATAATTGTAATGGTTAAAGTCACTTCAATTTCAACTCTTGCTTCGTGACTTTTCCAGAGGTGCCAGTCAATGTCACATCCAAGTTAATTCTAGTAATCTAGTTGCAGTTGAACCATAGTCAGTAACTGAACTCTGAACTCATGCCAAGTAACGACCTAGTAAAGCGGTACTTATACATCACTAATATTTTTAGACGCAGTAAACATACAGTCGCATATGTCCACCATCCAACCTCATTTGTATGGAAGGACGAATTTATTGGTGTACGTTGTATATATTGTGCTTTGTAATTATAACATTCATAGAAACAATGACCATTGTAAATTTATTTACTAAACACTATAAAAAATTGCCAATATCATATACGCATACATTTCAACTTTGCTCGCAAGACGCTGACTTTGTTCGATACAAGTAATACCTCAAATAGTATTTTGAGACGCCATATTTTTGTAGTTTTACAAATCGAAAGAGGAAAGATGATCAGAGCGTTTCTTGTTGTTTTAACTTCGTTGGTTATAGAAATCCATTCCGGATGTGTTGTAACGTCGTTAATTTCAGAGGTGAGTAAAATAAACACTTTAATTATTAAAGACTAGCTGTGCCCCGCGGCTACAGACACGTAGCCTAAAACATAGGCTACGTGGTATCTAAAATAAAAATAGCCTAAGTTACTCCTTGTAACATCAGCAATCTGTCAGTGAACGTCCCGTCAAAATAGGTCCAGCCGTTTCGGATTTGGTTATAGGTACCGTATATACTTTCATATGCATTTAGTAAAAAGCTGTTATTTTTATATTACATACAGACAGTTCAATATTATTTATTTGTATGTATAGCTGCAGCACTTGAGAGCCTGTCAATTATTCAACCCCACTTTTTATAAAGGTGCTCCTAAACGGGCAATATTTTTATGGCAATGTATGGCTGCAATATTATCAACTATGGCCCGGCTATCACTAAAATATAATGCAGAATATGGCTGAAAAATATATAATATCTGTAAACAGTACGATTTATAAGTAGTTTTTTTGTACACAGTCTACATTATCGGGCAATACTTAAAAATGTATCAGCCATATCAAACATGCGATATGGCTGGGCCATATTTAAAATATTTTCGTTTATTGCAAAGTCTAGCTGTTTACTGTTATTACTGGCAATATTGCTGGCCACTATGTTGCAGCCATACATTTCCATAAAACAATTGCCCGTTTAGGAGCACCTTTATATACATACGACGGTAGTACACGTTTGTTGGTTTCTCCTTATTTCACGTAGAAACGGATCGACGTATAGATTTCTATCTATGGATCGACGTCATTTTTTGTATACACACATGTAACTTGTATACTGATTGACAGCTTATGGACTGGAGTGACATAGACCTATAACTTTTTATCTCGCAAAAATGCTCCGTTCCTGTATGAATATCCTTGCGAGTGAAACCATGGGACGTAGCTAGATAATAAAGACTTCTGTACTTACGAGTGTCCATACATTAAAAAAGCTACTACTATATACACCGTACAATAAAATATTTGCTTTTTTCAGGTTTTTAA
Organism: Crocallis elinguaria; assembly: GCA_907269065.1. NCBI lineage: Eukaryota > Metazoa > Arthropoda > Insecta > Lepidoptera > Geometridae > Crocallis > Crocallis elinguaria. The sequence continues at coordinate 7,049,276 of OU026065.1, read as the reverse complement.
TAATACCAGCCGTGGATTCAATATTTCGGAAGTAAATTTGACAGAAGTTAATTTACAGACGTCCAATAAAATTGTTGATGGTGAATTATATCAAACGGAAAACCAAACAAAAAATATAAGTGCGAGGTCATTTATTTACCTCAATAAAATATTCAGAAGACTGCATAAAAATCAAATGTACCAGGCTTTGATTCCAAGGTTAGTCCATCCCCTAAAAAACCTGGAAATACCGAAGATACCTCGAATGTTTGAAAAGGATTCGAAAGAGAGAAAAGAAGAATTGCCTAAGAATAATTCTGTACTGCAGCAGCTCTTAAAACCGAGTGATGTTGTAAATAAAGTATCACAAAACGGCTCGATGACATATCGATACGTATACCCAGATATGCCCTCAGTATACGGCCAAAATAAAGCAAATAAAGATATGTCACATATTAAACCAACGCTGGAATTCGAAGTAAAAAGGTCCACTTTGAAGCCGGCTACACCCAAACCAATTAAAAACATTGATAATATACATAATAAACACATGAAAACTGTATATTTCAAGCCCGTTGATAAAGCAGGTGTGAAACCTAAAGCATCTAATGAACAAAACATTTGGGATACATCCATCACTTATAGAAAACCCAATGGTTATTACCACAACTATCGATACCAACCACCTAACCAATTACATCATTATATATTTCCTAAAAAACAGGAAGGTTCTAACTCAAGGGAAGTTATTAATCCAATCAATTATGAGGGAAATAATTTGGATATCTCCTTATTTAATATGTATGATTACGACGACAAAACAGACAGATTTACTAAAGAAACCAAAAATGAATCACGTGCGAAGATTATAGTAAAACAACCAAGCTACAGAAATTGTATCGGACACACCAAGATAATAAACGTCGACGAAGTAACAGATACAAATAAGCATAACTTGCATTCAAATCAGGATGAAATAGCAGAAATAATCGAAAACATAGAAATTGAAGATAATACGACTAGTAGTTCAATTGAATAAGAATGCTAGACTAAACAAAAGCATCTTCTCAATTTTCTCAGAAAAGTGATTAACTTGCTGAAACTTCAGGTCAAAAGGTAAAATGCTTCTAGCGAAAACTGATTTCCCACGTTTGGGATAGTGATAACGACCACATGGTTTCAAGTCTCCAAAATGGTGTATCTACAATCATATTTTGACGTTGCATGAATACATTCGAAAATTACATAGGTACCTACCTATACGCATTTCAAAAGCTCTAAAAGTGCAGTTGGGACAATAGCGACTAAAAGCTATCCATATTATCAAAACTGTCCAGATAGCCAATAGACCGTTGAGTAGAATAAATATTCACCGGAAGCACTATTTCTTATTCTGTACCGGAAGGGACGCTAGATAGATGCATGGATTTGGCTGTTGGCTGTAGGTTTGTAGCGATAATTATGAAATGGTTTTTATATCACTGGTGACAGATAAGATAGGTATTAATGTTATTTTACAAAGTTTTGAGTTCAAAAAGATAAATTTTATCAATTGTAATCTACTTGTAGGGGAGACCAGGGATAAAAGTTAAAGCTGGTGTTAAAAGATAGCCAAAAGACCAATCTATCATGTGTACGGATTAGAATTTTGATATTCAAAAAGCTCTTTGAGATATTACGAGGAAATTGAAAATTGTTACGTTCATCCCTGGTCTCCCCTTCTATGTACTAAAAGGCACAGGCACAGAATAGATACATTAAAGAAGGTTCAATGACGCTGTAAAGGGCGTTTAATAAGAAACGGCATGATCCTTTAAAAATAAAAATGAGACATGTAGGTAATATAAGATTATTATTAAACACTTTGAATTCTTTTTACAGGCTTTTTATTGTTTTCTGTTTTTTGTGTCCTTTTCAAGAGCAACTTTAGTGATTTATTTTTCCATTACCTAGTTCCCTACAACCAATCGTGCTGAAAGGAGTTGATACATTTTTGTATGGATACTCACATTCAAAACTCTTTTTAAAACCTCAAGAACGCTCATAAACGTACAATAAAATAACTTAAGAACCAATAAACACTGTATAACGGTGGTATAGTTATAGTATAACGGTGGTAACTAACACAATGTTTTGTCTTTGTTGTTCTTTGACAATTTTAAACTGAATCGAAAGAGACAAAACATTGTGCAACTATTCAACCGTTATACAGTTTTTATAAGTATGCAAATAAAAGCTCTCAAAAGACTTTCTACTCATAGTCACTTGTAGCTTTTGACTCGGCCACTTTAAATTTGGGCGTCGTTGTGATTGCCTTTGTCTCTGCGATAATTACTCGACCATAATTAATAATGCAACAAAGAAACTTCCTCCTCCAAGTTTCGGGTCGTTACCACCTGAGAGCAACAATGATCAATTACAACTTTGTTTTGCGCTTTCATTGTAAGTCTAAAGCGGGGACAGACTGTGTAATGGCCCACTTATACACATCACTTGAACCGAAATTCGCAATGAATACGTATGTGATTTAGAACTTTTTTTAATGCTATTTGGTAACGAGACGAGCTGGTCGCCTGCCTGATGGTAAGCATATCGCCGACCCATAACAATTTCAGTGCCACTCCGAACATTGAAACACAAAGGCGTGCGCGGGACTGCAGTGCGCTCGTTATCCTGAGACATTAGGTATTAAGTCTCATAAGCCCAATAATTTCACTGGCTACTCTGCTCATCAAACCGGAACACAGTAATGCATGCACATTAATGCTTGGCGGCAGACTTCACGAGCAAAGCGGTGGTAACAATCCAGTCGGACACTCGCAGAAGAGTTAGTCCTACCACTACCAAACTACCTACCTATGTATGTACATTTAATTCGATATTAATGTTTTTCAAAAATAGCTCTTACAGGTATAAATCTGATCGGTAAAAATAATGTAATCTGCAGCTATTTTTACTCACCGATGTAAAGGAAGATAATTTTTATAGAGTATGTATGTTTATTTCTTAGGCACGTACTGTAGCCTAAATGGTTAGATGGATTTTAACATAATATGATGAGTCATTAGATTCGTTTTAGTTATGGGAGTGACCTAGGATATATTTTTATCGCAACAATAATTCAAACTAAAATTAAAATAATGATGTCCCTTTCACACGTCATCAAGTAAATAGACGTGTAAGAGAGATATCCTCTAAATAGCGCTAGATTTAAATGTCACGCCGGAATCACAGTCACTCCCTGAAAGATTTCCGCCGCATTCTGCACCCACCTTTATCCTTTCTGATCGTTGAACTGTCTGTGTACTTAACAAGTTTCATTTCAACAAAGTATACCTAGCCTGTCTTATGTTGTTAACTATAAATAGTACCACTATTAACAACATTTCCCCTCATATTATGAACTAGCTGCTGGCCGCGGTTTCACCCGCGAAGGGATATTAGATTTAATTGTTTTTATTTTTGTGCGTGGAACCCTAATCATTTTTCTAAAATTAAAGTAACCTAAGTTACTCCTTGTAACATCAGCTGTATCTTCCAGTCCCGAAATTTAGTCCAGCCGTTTCGGAGATTACCCAGAACAAATAGACAGACAGACGGACAGACAGACAGACAAAAATTTTTAAAATTGTTGTTTTGTTATAGGTACCGTATATACTTTCAAATGCATTTATTAAAAAGCTGTTATTTTGATATTACAAACAGACACTTCAATTTTATTTAGTTGTATGTATATAAGAAGCTAAAATAATGTGATCTACTATAAGCAGTATGTTAGACCATGCTATAGGTAAATGAGGCGTTTACGCACGTGTATAGCCGATCACGTGGTTGTGAGATACTAGAAGCTAATATACATTCCATTTGGCTATTCCACTTATCTTACCCAGCCATCCCATCAGAGAGCGAAAGGTTGTAGGAATCACTCGTTTTACTGTTCGAAATTCGAATTTGTATACGCGCGCTCGACTCGTGCATAAAACGCCTCATCTGGACATGGCCTAAGGATAGTGGCTTGGCGTATCGTCCTCTTTGCCTAGACTATGTCTGGGACTACACGAATCCGGTTCTTGCCCCGGTTCCGGTCCCTTTGGATAAAAGCGATTACATTCGAAGGAGTAGGGAGGGAGTTGCGTTTGTGAAAATTCCATCATAAAATTATTGTGAATTTGTTAGGCACAAACTATCTTGCAGAAAACAAATGTAAGTATCAGGTACCTCCATTATACTCGCAATGGATTTTGCTTGAAGTTGGCCACCGTAAAGCTAATAAGCAGCTTCCATCTCATTCACTCAACAACATGTTTCGTACCGCTATCTCATTCTATCGATGAATCTATTTGCGCGTCGATAGTAATCATTTACATGGGTAAAATAATAGATCTGTCGCCAAACACCTGTTAGAATTCCTTTCCATCTGAAGGTTGTCTGGAACAGATCGCTGTTTAGCGATAAAACCGCCCATTGTACGTTATTGTACGCCCATTGTACGTTTACTAATTTACTTTACATTTATAATGTTGGTGTACAATGAGAGATATGTATCTATCGGTGTATTCCAGCGCAAACTCTAGCAACTGCATTTAGAGCCCAAAATATTCTAGTTACATATTATTTAGTATAGTTCTCATCACTACCTTTTACCACGTTACTTACAAATAAAGGAGATAGTGATTAAATACTAAAAACCAGATTAATTTTTTATTACTTTTTTATTAATTAATTACTTTTTAGTTTAATTTGTTGTAACGTAGTAAAGGAACTCTTGACAATCCTAATGTTTTATAACATAAGTAACTCTAAATAGATCAGTAGATAATGATGTACCCCAAAGTTATTGGGTATAGGTGACGTAAATTTATTTACCACTCGGTAGGTAGTTTTACGAATATGTTGAAACTTCACTTTATTGATGATTAGAGTCATTGATTCACATCAACAAAAAACAGCAGTTCACTGACCAAAAACGGCGACAATCTCGTGCAAAACAGCGTGGATATCAATACCATTATCAGCCAAGGTTTGAACCTCAGCTTGGAAGACCTCGCTTTCCCACAGAGCGCTGAAAATAGCATTCCATTCTTCGCTCTTCAGGTTTTCAATGGTGGTTTTAAATTCCTCGTCCTCAGCCAGCTTCTGATTGAAGAGATCCGATAGCTTCTCTTTAGGGAACTGAGCGATGGAATCCTCGATGAAGGAAGAGAAGTCTTTGCCACTCAGATTATGGCGAGCGCTCCTCTTGACTTTGACGTAATCTGGAATAAGAAAAACTGTTTAATACATCATCAGGTCTTGAGTATAGGACAAACATTTAGTAATAATCCAATCTTAGGTAATTGATCTGTTAAAAGAAAATCGCTTACACTCACAATCGTCATTAGAATGACGCTGGCCGATTGTGATGCCGTCTATTAAAACAAAATAGACCATCCTGTATTTATATCTACGGAGTTTTTAATACGAGAGAGAATAGGTATCTTCAGGCCAAATGTTATATACTTTCGACCGCATCGTCGCTTACCATCAGAAGAGACTGCAGTCAAACGTCAGCCTATCGAATATATAAAAAACTGTATCCATTCTAGTAAAAAAATGAAAAAGTGTACAAATCCTATGGATATTGTATAGTAGTAGATATTATATCGTATACAAACACCAAATTGAGAACTTATGTACGTTTTAGTTAAATTTGTCTTTTAAAATCGATATTAATATAGACACTAAATAAAATTAGTGAAACATATAATAATTCTCGTAGAAATTTCTACCTACCAAGCATGTCCTCGATCAAGTCTAGGAAGAAATGAATGTCAATGTTGTCATTCTCCAAGAAATCGACCACCTGAAAGAATAATCAAAGTTAGGAATTTAACACATCAACAATTGCGACCTTGAGGTATGAAAGAGTTTTCCTTGAACAATTAATAAGCTATAAATTCATAAAGTTGTTGTAAATTCACACATGATTGATTTTATAATTAACCGACGAAATTCAAATTCAGGTGCATCAAATTGAAAGATACACAAGTCCCCACTTGGACACACCTCGTCTCGTTTGAAAATAATTGTACTTACACGCTAAAATTAAACAAGTTAAGCCTACTTTAACTGTGTACTGTTAAAGTTCTTAAACGTAGATAAAAATAAATTAATATCAAATGGTTTCTAAAACTCACAGCTTGGAATTCGGGTAAATGTTCCATCTCGTAAAACAGATCTTTGAAGCTATTGGTCGTGAGGTAATCGAGGGCAGCCTCGAACTCTTCAAAGTCCTCATAGTGAGAGAAAATGTGTTCCAACTCATGGCCGGCGTCTTCAATGATGATGCTGACGAACTCCTCAAAGTGCTCGTGGAAGAGCTTCCTAGGCTGAGGAGCCGCGACACCAAGCCCTATAAAGGCGAAGACAACCAGAGCTACTTTCATTTTGGCTTCCCTGAATTTCAGTGACTTTGGATTCAACTCGCGCCTAGTTTTTATAGTGGTACAATGATAAGATTAAGATGATCATTTCGAATGGCTGTCATGTGAGATTGACTATGTTATCACATTTCACGTATTTTGCCACTTCAAGATTTACAGAGTACGAACCAATGAGTCATGGTTGTACAATGTACATTCACCTGCACTAGTAAGTGTCTTTTACTGTAAATTATTCCATAAATTAAAATTGTTGTCTCTGTATAAAATTATAATTTTACTGGAAATGGATAGAAACATGCTGTACCTATAGCCATAATAAATAGCATGAGTTAATCATTACATACAGCATACAGACATGCTGTCTGTTTGTTCGAGTTAATCTCGAAAACGGCTGGACCGATTTTGACGGACTTTCACTAGCATATAGTAATAATTAATAATTTGCCGACGGTCAATTTGGTAATTCTTTAGTTTCCAAATACTATTTTAGGTTTATGTCAGTGAATTATCCAAAAAGAGCATTACTGATCGTACTATTGTCACGACTTCATCTCAATCTATACAATGAATAAAATATAAGTATCTGTTTGTAATATCAAAATAACAGCTTTTTACTAAATGCATATATGAAAGTATATATGGTACCTATAACAAATAAACCATTTTTAAAATGTTTGTCTGTCTGTCTGACTGTTGTTTCCGGGTAATCTCCGAAGCGGCTGGACCAATTTTGACGGTACTTTCACTGGCAGATAGCTGATGTTACAAGAAGTAACTTAGGCTAGGTGGGCGAAGCCGCGGGACACAGTTAGTCAACAAATATTGGCAATTTTTCTTCTGGGATTTCCATAAAATCGTCAGTATTTTTCGTGACAATTTCATAGAATTCGACCAAACAAACGAAACCAGTGATACTTCGGAAACGAAAGTTAGCAAGACGATGTCGATAGATGGCATAAGACAAAAGCTCCGGGATTATTATATATCACAAATCCCGGATTTCCCGCATCTGTCGATCACTATGGCCTCCATAATACCGTCAGCGTTGAACAAAATAGAAGGTTCTCAATTCAGATAAAACAATAGAATAGAACAAAGTGGGAAAAGTGGGGATTTAGGGAAAATGGAATTTTTGTCAAAGCGCAGGTTGAAGCTGAAACGAAAGCCATAAAAAAAAGCGCCCAATGATCACATACGTAGTCCCTAACAGAAACCCTATATAGACAGGAGATGGGAGTACCATGGTCCTTCAGTTCAGACCTGGACAGTCATGAAATAGTATAAAAGCAATATTTTCTTTTGATTGTATAAGATACAGGGTAGGTATCTAAGTAGTTGCAAAATTTTATTTGTAACTGTTTAGACTACAATTATTTTTTCGAATACAACCGAGCCAGATTCCCGAACCCGAAGTAAGATATCTAAAAAGAAATTATACCTTGCGTTTCATCACTATCTCACTTGATGATAAGTGGCGATGCGGTCGACGATGTACTCGTAGAACGCTTAGGTACCTAGAAGATACCTAGTCACTCGTGACTTGTAAACCCAGGTTAGAGCGATGTATGTAAAAGCAAAACGCTTCGTGCGTACTTAAAGGAGGAATATCCGTAACGTCACGATGTCGCTTCGCCGTTCTCTGATTGTCTGATGAGGGAAAGAGGAAGTGGGAATTGGAGGAGTTGTGTAATTCCAAAGCACACTCGTCGAAATGCAATCGCTAAAAGACCGATAAACAAGTAACTCTGCGGCGATGCTTTTTTTTTTTTTTTGAAGGACCGTGCTGTTGGTCTTGCGACTTCTACAGCGTCACCGGACTGTAGCGGCGGTGCTCAAGCCTCTGCAGCCTAGCTTCTACTAGCGACCGGCGTCCTCAGGTTATTTTGACTAGATGCTTTAACCATTTAAACTACAGATTTGGAAGCGATCGATGACAGTCCCGAAGTCCTTGAGATAATGACCATTATGATGGATCAACCAAATTCTCCATACTGACCCATCATGATGGATTAACCGAAAGTACTGAACGGATATCCATATCCATACTAATACGAATATTATTATATATCTATTATAAATGCGAAAGTGTGTTTGTTGGTTTGTTGATTTGTCCTTCTTTCACGCAGTAACGGAGAAACGGATCAACGTGATTTTTGGCATAGATATAGTTTATGGACTGAAGAGTAACATAGGCTACTATTTATCCCGGAAAATGCACGGTTCCTATGGGAACGCGGGTGAAAACCACGGGTAGAAGCTAGTCTAGTATAATTTGACTAAAATCATCTCGGCAAGATGTAGCTACCCTTTGCCCAAGACAGTGCATTTAATAGCATAGGATTATTGAATAGCATAAAAATTAGACGGCTTAATGTAGATTTGCACTCAAACTTGAATAAAAAATCCTACTGAAGCGAATATTCTCTCTCTCCCTTTACAACCTCGCATTTTGCTGACGTCAATTAGAAAAAAACATAAAAACATATAATTACTGTCGCCAGTGATTTCCCAAGTGAAAAGAACACGACACTCGCTATAATGGCCTCAATTTTAAATTTTTTTTAAAGGCTTCACTACCTAGCCTCCTTAGTTTTCTTTTTGAATTGCTAATTTATTTAATGATTTTTTTAAAGATATCCTATCCTACTTCCGACTAATAGGTACTATAAATGCGAAAGTGTGTTTGTTGATTTATTTGTTTATTGGTTTGTCATTCTTTCACGCAGCAACGAAGCAACGGATCGAGGTGATTTTTGGCATAGATATCGTTTATGGACCGGAGAGAAACATAGGCTACTTCTCTTCTGGAAAAATGCACGGTTCCTGTGGGAACGCGGGTGAAAACCGCTGGCAGAAGCTAGTAAAATATATAAACGCAAACGCTTACACGCTTATATACTTACACCCCTGCACTGGGATTCATGTGTCTCAGGTGGCATGGACACCAAAGATACAAAACAAGCCTTCCTACATTACAATATAAACACTTCAAGGGCTTAAGGACTTATTACACCACACGTTATTCAGACTGCATGTCTTATAGTCTATTTTTTTACTAAGACCGAATAACATGCTATTTCTTATTACACTACACAAGTTAATAGAGAGGCTTAGTAAGACAGTCTGAATATCACGTGGTGTAATAAGTCATATTCATATTCATATTCAATCATTTATTGCATCATATGTACATTACAGAAAGGTCTTATATTAGTAGGTGAGCTTACATATGACCCTAGTTAGGTTATAGCAACATAGGTGACGAGCGGGCCGGTCCATTTTACAAGCATAGTAGCAAAATTTTCTTTATGAGTTATTTAACTGTGGGTCATTAAAAAAATCCGTCAAGCTATAATAACATTTGTCATTTAAAAAGTCCTTTAATTTTTTTAAAAAGGTTGTTTCTTTTTCTTGTGCTAGTATTGTTTCCGGAATTTTATTATATATTTTTAACGACATTACATTAGGACCTAGACTATGCATTTTTAATTTTGAGCTCGGTAGAACTAGTTTCTGTTTATACCTAGTCGCATATCGTCGAGGTTGGTCAATTTGTTTTGTAAAAAACTGCGGATACTGCCTTACGAACTTACATACTTCCAATATATAAATACATGTAAGAGTTAATATTTTATATTTTTTAAAATAGGGGTTACAACTGGTACGTTGTTTTATATTGGCCAATATGCGGATACACTTCTTTTGGGAAATGAAAAGATCTTGGACGTCAACACTGTTTCCCCAAAGTATAATGCCGTACCGCAGCCACGAATACGCGTACGCATAATATGCACTTATGGAAGTATTTAGATCGGTGGATTTTCTAAGTTCTCTTAGTGCGTATGTAAAGCTCGAGAGTTTAGCTCTAATCTTTTGGATGTGACTTTTCCAGTTAACGTTCGAATCTATTTCTAAGCCTAATAATGTACACGCGTCAGTGAATTGCAATTGGGTATTATCGTAATGAAAATCAATGTCAAGGGGTAATTTTTGATACGGTCGAAATTGCATAGTCCTTGAAAGTAAAGTCTTTGAAACACTTGTACCTACATATTACTGTTTGAAAAGGTATATAATTATTATGTTTCTTTTTACCTACTCGATCGCGCTACCAACTAAAACTTAACGTTTCTTACGATATCACCGTTGTATTAAAATTATTACAAAAAAGAAACTTTATTCCCAATAGACATAATACATCTTCACACAAAAAAACTACGGATACCAAACTTCCATATTCTCACTTCCGTCTGAACTGCTCTCTATTCCTACAGGACCTTTTACTATCATGAAGAAGTCAGACAATAATGGAATCGTAAAATTCTCTCAGTGGGGACACTATTTATAAGGTTTTTAAGTTAAAACAAAGTGTCAAACAAGTTACCCTCGGGAAGAAAGTTTGGAGTAGGAGTGGAGTTTGTAAACGTCTTTATTTCTGATTTTATCGGAACGCCATCGCCCCGGCTAGTACGGATTGGAGGTTTTTACCGTTCTATCTATAAGCACCAGTAGATATAGCTATTGTGTTTGTACGTTGAGCTTCTCTATTATCTTTTGCGAGTATTTTAAATGTACCGGTCTACGTATAATGGGAAACGGGGCGGGTTTACAGAAGTTTAATTTCTAGATAACGCTGAGCATCTGAAATGTCTGGGTAAATAAAATGTTACTTCAATTTTGTTGGTATAATAATGAAAATAATTACATATACGAACATAATTATTAGTAAATGGGCAGAATGGGCTTACATTGGACTGTCTGTTATGCAATCGTCAGTGAAACACCCAGAAGATGTCTGTTCACTCGTGTTTTGAAGTCTCCATATTGAAGTGTTCAGGAAAAACTGAAGCCGGCAAAGAGATCCACTCTTTAGGTGTCCGCATGATGAAGGTCGAAGTAAAATGCTTGTTGGTAGGTATTGTTTCCTTGAACGTATTTCTCCTTTCCACAAAATTTTACGTGGAATCTCGTCTTCCCTAATGCATTTCTAACAAAAATATTATGTCAAAACAATGCTGAAACACTACTTTTACTTTTTACGACAGGAGTTCGTTTCAACCAACTAATCCAGGGACCATAAAGCTATAATACCGGGTGCAAATTTCATAAATGTAGGTGGCACTTTAAGGACATTATGGAACGGCCCATTTTTTATGTTTGATTCTGTAATAGTCAATAGAACAGAGGCGTGACGATATCTGCAGGGAATCAATGCACTTTTGAATTATTTTTTAGTAAAAACTGCGTCACATCATCTGACTCACTTTTCTAGTGACCTAGATATGTTTTCTATACTTACGTATGCATATTTGGTTGTTACAGTATTTTACTACGTAAGTTAGTCTTGTGTGTAAAATGATGCATAGGTATGTATTAGAACTACTTATACTTACGGCATTACTATATAAGTAATAGTGTTATGTACATTAAATAGTTATTGATGAGTTATAGAGACCTACATAGAGACCTATTTCAAAGTAGATCATTCTAGAGTTATATCCCAGATATGTATCTGTAATCTGTGGTGCAGCCTATTATTGAACTAAAAACAACAGTATTTATAAGAAAAACATATGAGTAGCGACTTCTAATATTAATAGGTTTGACTTTGACGAAAAAATTAGCAGAAGGAACAGGCTGGTATTTAGTAAGCAAGCGACTTCGCCAAATAGAGCAATTAAACACATGTATCCATACGTATGTATAACTAATGTACAGAAACGGTTAGACCATCATTTCAGACCAAATAAAATTACCCATCTCTGTACCTACCACATATTTATGCTTATACAATGTCAACAAATTAAGAAGAATGACTAAACCCGTAGCTGGACTTCAGCAATTTTATTCGGAATATTTAAGACTACCTACTATAGGTACTTACGATATATACGAGTATTTGCTACGTCACGTTCAATCTAATCGATATTCCTAAAATTCTGTCTTGGTAACATATCTCTTGCATATCGAGCGAGCGTGATTTGCGTATGTATTTACGAATAGGTATAACTCACATCCATTCCCGTGCTTGAATAGCAGCAGAGTTTCCTCGTCGATGATCACCGATTACGTAAATCGACATGGCCCTATTTCCATAAATAAGGATGCAACGTGTAGGTCTATATAGGTACATTAGAATTAGCATATAGATTGTGAAGGGACGGTGCAATCAATCAAATGCCCACGCAGTTTGAGCAAGCGTTTATAGCGAGGTTACTCTATTACTACGGTCTACGGGGTCGAGGAGAACTTCGTTCGTTCTTTAATCACTATACAATTCTAACCACCTTTTAGCAAAATAGCTTCACATAAAAGGTTATTTTATCAATATACAATCAGGTGATCTTCTGATGGCAATGGGGAAATAAGGTTTTTACAAAATATACTCAGTAAAAAAATAAACATAAAACATAAACGCTTACACACTCATACCCCCGCACTAGGATTCCCTGTGTCGCAGGTGGCATGGACACACACAGATACACATCACAAACATCCAAGACCCGAGAACAAACTTTATGCTTACACAAAATCTGCCCCGGCCGGGAATCGAACCCGGGACCCCGCGCCTTGCAGGCAGGGTTACTACCAACTTAGCTACGGAGCCGTCAAAAAATGTCCAAGTTACCCCTAAAAATAGGTTTGCAATTAAATATCTCTGTTATTTACGAATGTACATTGACAAAATGGCAAGACTTACGTATTATAATTACGTATTAAAAAAACTAACATTTAACTTGCCTGGCCCGAACCTCTGATACCACAGTGCACAGTACCACTTTGCTATGTTAACCAGACTCCTTACCAAATATCAGATATCAAGTATGGGACCCTCTTCCTACTTGAGCCCGGCTTTGACATTTGTCTAAAGTTAAAAAGGGGATTAGGTTCCCACTTCAACTTTGTTCCGTTGTTGATCATTATTTTTACGGGCTAATAGGGTGCTATTGGTACCTACTTACATGGTTATCTGGATCCTGTTTTACATTTTCTAAAGAAAAATAGTTGTATCTTATTTCTGAGAAAAAGACTGAAGTACGAAGAGTTTTTTTAAACTTTGACAGTTATTTAGATAATTTAATTACCTAAGGTAACTGATAGTTAAATTATCTAAACAACTGTCAAAATTTAAAAAAGCTCTTCGTACTTTCAGTTTTTTTTTGAAACAGCATCGAAATATAGGCTGCTCATCGCTTAATAATAATCACGATAAATATCCCGTTACAATGCATGAATGACGAAGAGCTTTCACCGGTCACTTTCTTTGGTTACCTTGGATCAAAGAACTTTAAATAACAAAATTAGTTAATAGTATATTTTTAATGTAATTCCCTGATTCAAAATTTATTGTTAATGTTTGACTATATAATTATATACTAGGTATATATCTCAACTGACTTGAATTAATATTGATGTCGAAAATGGTAATCGCACTAAGCCGAGAATTTTAAAATATTATACATGACTACGAACACTATACACTAAAAAAAGTCTGTAAATCTATCACAGTACCTACCCATCAATATTCCTCAAATACCAAATGCTTACCTATATTACCAAACGTTACATATAGTACACGCAAGTACCTAATCCATCCATTATATGGCTAGAAACAGCAGACGTTCGTGCAATTACTTCGCAAGTTGTGCCGAAATTGTCGAACTAGCGCCGCGTAAATGTAATTAGGTAATTGAAATCATCCGTCGTGCGTCCTGGCGCGGCGGGCGCGGCAGGAAGGCTGCTCGTTGCATCACCAATTAGTTCGCACCGTGCCGTGGTTAGCAGGTATGTAGTCAGGGAAGAGGAACAACTCTGTTACAGGGTATGTTTATCCGAGGGGGACAGACAGAGAAAGGAAATGATACATTATCTAATAACCACCTCTGACAAAACAAACAAATGCCTAAAGGTGAGACTCATTGTAACAGCCCCGCTCTGTTATTCGCGAGGTTAGGTTCAACATATTCACCATCTTCAGCCAGATCGGGGGGATGTTCATCAAAGGCTAACCTAGAAAATAAAAAAACATCCAAACTTCAATTCTATAGTAGTAAACCATAAGCAAACGAACATTGTGGTTCGAGCTATGAATGGTACCACCACATCTTTTCCCGTAATGGCCGGCTAAGAGAATACTCAGGGAGTGGACAGCATAAGAATTCTCCTCGGTAAACCTCATGATCCACTGCAATCACCAAAATACCAGTCAAGCATTGTGTGTTATGGCAAAACTCTCTTTTACGGGGGAAGCCGATGTTCAGCCGTGAACATTTGCTGATGATGATGATGTCATCATCATTTTTTATACCTGATTCATCTTTCATCTTATCAATGATGATAAGATTAAAGATGAATCAGCTATAAATGACTAAAACGCTACGCACACGTCTTATAGTCATGTCATATCATGACGACTTGAGTTACTATTTCTATACTGTACTAGCTTCTACCCATGGTTTCACCCACGTTTCCACAAGAACCGAGCATTTTCTGGGATAAAAAGCAGCCTATGTTACTCTCCGGTCCATAAACTATATCTATGCCAAAAATCACGTCGATCCGTTGCTCCGTTACTGCGTGAAAGAAGGACAAACCAACAAACACACTTTCTCATTTACAACATTAGTAGGAAGTAGGATTAGTAAGATTAACAGATAAGCCAGCTACGTATCCTGCAGCGGTCCCTGCGCCCTCTTCAACCAACTGCGACTGCGAGTGTGCCATTTAGCCAAAAGCACATTTCCGGAGATCGCTTGACGAGTCGACGCGTGCGATTCGTCTGATCGCCTAATTGACGACTCGGCGTCTTCTTCGTCGGCCATAGCACAGGTTACAATTAGATACTGCTGGAGGATGATATATATGCTCTAAACTAAATTTAGATCTGTAATATTAAATGTATGTATATAAAATTAATCTGTAAGACATCTTCCATCTCTTTCGTAGGTTATGTTATGGAAAGAGTGAAAGCGAAACTAAAATTAGGTTTAGGTATGAAACGACAGAATCGACACCATTATTGTAACCGCAATAACAGCATAGTTTTCTATGCTGTTACATACATTATTACATACATTTTGAGTATTTTTAACTAGCCAAGCAGGAATTAAAAATACAGAGTTTTCCTTCACCAAAATCTCAAGCTCATTGTAGGACCTATGGATAGGCGAGCGATCTCAGTGCCACTCCATCATCACAACGATGTCGTTTTTTATCAATTACAGACTAGTTCCGCACAACAGAGAGACAGAGCAGAAGTGTCGCTTAATACTTGGCACGCATAGTCACGTAAAGCTATACGTCACCCGCGTCAAGGAAATATCATCATCATCAGCCGTAAGACGTCCACTGCTGAACATAAGCCTCCCACATACAATGCCACTTGGATCGGCTACTCGCCTCTTACATTCAACGGCTCCACGCGGTTTTGACAAGGTCGTCGGTCCAACCAGTAAGGGGCCGACCTACATAGGTACGTCTTTCGGTTCTTGGTCGCCACTCGAGAAACTTTCTTCCCATCGGTTATCGGTTCTGCGAGCGATATGGCCTGCCCATTGTCATTTCAACTTACCTACTAACTTTTAGAGCTATTTCGGTGACTTTCGTTCAAGGAAATATCAGATGATTCAAATAAAAAGGAGACCCTTCTGAATGTTGTAGGTAATTAACCTTTAGCGTACCAAGTAGTAGATATTATCATTGTATGCAACGTAGGTATCTACCTATCTACGATCATGTGCTAAGAGCCGCTACTCATCGTTATAACTTTTACGGCCGTTATCACCGGCGTTCTTTGATAACGCGATATCTCGTTAGTAACGAAAGTTATCTCAGTCTTCGTTGGCGTTATATAACATGGTCTAACGACGCCGGCACTTGAGTTGTGTACTGTGTAATCTTATAAGCCTAGATACTTACATGGCTGTAGGCTGAAAATTATCATCTCAAGTAGATACTAAAAATACAAAGTCCTGTATATATTCTGTGGTCATGTATACGCGAGTCTTCAAATTGTAGCAGTGGGGTGAAATGTTCCAAGTAACAATGATTTTTTTCTGTGGATTTTTTCAGCAAAATATGATACCATGAATGAAACAAAACATAACGATTACCTATTCGTAACCAACCTAATAAAAAGTGTTTTTGTCTACTGAATGTCTTTATTATAATAACAGAAAAAGTAAACAACATAAACTAAAATAACTAAATAAAATACACACTAATTTATTTACAATCTTAATCTAATAATCCGCTACCAGTTAGTTTTTGTCTTGTATTGGTTACCAGGCATAATATTACTTTGTTGGGTTTGAGAAACGGTTTCGTTATGATTTTTGTTTTTGTTTGTTTTGGTGTAAATCTGGATTTAATAAACTCTTATGTGTCCAACCTTATATAGACTTCATGAAAATATTTTTTACTTTTTAGTCCGTTTTAGAAATCTTGCACCGACATATTTTTTTTATTTTAACCATATAGAAACATGAAACATGCGCCATGTAGAATATAAATGGTACCTAAATGGGCAAATGGTATCCAGATAATATCAGACGATATCTAACGCATCATTCAGCTTCACGTCAATGTAAATCGTGTGTAGGTACAGCGCACCTGAACAGTCCCCTTGCATCGTTTCAGGAACGCAATCGAGCGATACGGTTCCTGTTTTGGCATAGCCACCGCCCGCTACAAATTGCGAACAAATTGAGGGCGCAGCGCAGCCGTGCAGTGCTAACCCTAACAGCAGGATTTATGCGCGTTTCAACTTTATTGACGTGCTGTTGTTGTAATGCCAGGGTTCTCATCACTTTTGTTTTTTTGATACCTAACTTTATTTCTAGGGAAAGAAGCCTCTTACGCTCCCACCTGCTGGAATACCGGCCTTCTCTTAGATGGACAGAGTATGGGCCATATTCCACCACGTGGGCCCAGTGCGGCTTGGTGGATGTCACATGTCCTCGAATTTTGTGTTTCTTAACCATACGGGTTTCCTTACGATGTTTTCCTTCAGCGTTTTAGAGCAAGTGTGATAAATCCGCATGTAACCTGATATAAGTCATTGGTGCGGGGCCGAGTCAAGATTCGAACTATGGTGCGTCGGATTAAAAGTTGCAGAAGTTCCTGCTCGGCCACGATAACTCGCTATAATATTTAAATATAAAGCCATATGGTCCGATTCTAGAAATCATTGCACTAATAGAAAACTAGGTACATTAGGTACCCGAGTGCTAAATATAAGCTATATATATAGTTTTTCGAAATTTCAGTTGTTGAAACTGTAAAATGACGAAACGCGAGAACAAAAAGCAGCATTTAATTGCATCATTCGTACATCCACGGTATAACTATACGTAGTTCAAATTCCCAATTAATCTAAGCTCTGGAAATGCAGTTCCTGCTGGCGATTGCGTGCCTTGTCAGCTGGGAATGTTCTAGAAATGTCCCGACAAAATTAACACCTCGCTTAGCTTACAGTGCAATTACACACCACGTTAACTAATCGATTTGAGACGATTATCAATGGAAACGGTCTGTATTTAGAATTTAGATGGTACGTTTTGGAACAATGTATATTATGCAGATTATTACAGGTACCTACCTACTTCAGAAGACTGGGGCCCATTATACTAATCAATCGGTTTTTTTCCCACAAAATCCAAATTTTGAAACTTTTTGCAGCAGTAATTATGATGACATCTGAGGGTGACATTATTATTGTTGTGACAGATTAGTTGATAGGTCAGTGAACCTAACTTCTGAAGCGCATGACAGGTTCGATTCTCGTAACGAGATAAATATTTATTCTGATAAAAAAACGCGCAAGTTATAAGTACCTAGGTATTTGTTCTGAATATTCCGTATGTCTTATCTATGTTGTGGGACTATGGTCCTGGCAGTTCCTAAGATCGTACTTAGGGGTCAAGATCTAAACGGGTCTAAAAGGGTATTTTGGGGTAAATTTGTAACTCGTAAAAGGCTTTGATGTGGCTTAACTTAGTTTATCCCTAACAATCTTTCTAGACAGTTGACCGCCACGATGACAGCAAGGTCGCGATTTTCAGAATCATTCTTACCATCGCATTGTCAAGATGGCTGGCCAACTTGGGCCACCGCGACACCGTTTCTCCTATAGGTATCTAATAGCGTTTAAAAGAGAAAGCGAACGCAAATTCGTAGGAATGACTTAGATAGAAGCTACTGCTTTGTGGCTAAATTGGTAGTAAGATAGTAAACCTGCCTGCGAAGCAAAGGGACACTGTTTTGATCTCCGGTCGGAGTAAACTTTGTGGGGTGACCATATAAAGTAACTACTTTAGGTACACTTTTGTTTTGTATTTAGGCAGGTATAATCAGAAACAAATAGAAGGTAGGTATAGGTAGGCTGGCCTTATGCATACCATCAGGCAAACGGCCAGTTATGCATCCCATCGTCGTATAAGGCTAACACCGCGGTCCACGACCTCTTGCTTCCGACCATTCACTTAATCGAAGCCGGAAGCTATAGGTCGTCACTCGACCGCCACTGCTGTGACGATTTCACAGGGCGATCTCTACCCACACTGGACAGTCCTCAAGCGTATGCAGTGCTGTGTCTTCGGCACCCAGCTATCGGTTCTCTCGTCCCTCTCTGGCACAGCTACTTTTCGAAACATTTATGTACAGAAAGCACCTACACCAGCCGGAACACTCACTTTCCGGCTGGTTTATGTGCTTTCTGTAGGTACATAAATGTTTCCTTGCTTTCCCTAGCCTTGCTCTCTGCCCATCCAAGAAACAGACGATAGCCTCAACAACAGGACTAGCGGGAGTTGGCTGAGTCACACGCCACGTCCGCTTCCCGAACAAGGACCGTTGAACGCGGTTCTTCCACACTTCGACAGCCGCTGGGCGAAGCTCCATGCACGATTCATACATGGATAGTCAGTAGTCAACATACTTTCGCATCCAAATCGCACGGACGGACTTAGGCGTGTCCTCAGTTGTCGATGTTGTCACCCATAATTTTAGTGGGCGGCCTCATGGTTTGATGAAAAAACATCAACAACCTATACCTATCTGTTTAAATTACCACACGGCAGGCAGTTTTGTCGCTAACTGACCTTACCCACATAGGTATAAGGTACTAGGTACGGTATGTTTTAATTCCGATTCATTCGTACCTCTAACAACTCTCCCAGTGGTACCTAACTGTTACGAATTCTGCAAGATGTACCAGCTGCGAATTATCGCCAGTTTGATTGCGATGCGAATTCTATTAACTTTAATGGACGATAGTAAGGGGGCACAGTTTTCGTTGAGTGGCGGTTTGCGGTCGGTCACTAATTTGAGATTTGGGTTACCCGTCGAATAGATCTTGGATGCGAAGTTGTGCCTAGCTATTTATTATTTAGGTACGTAGTTTGCCTAATTACAAACACTTGATTTCTGATAGCACTAGGTCACTTATTTGCATGCATAGGTATCATGCATTATTCGCATGCACTTCCTAATCAATACATGCAGTGAAATTTTTTATGGTTCCGAACCTTTATCCTAGTTCTAAGCGCGCGAAGCCGCAAGCAAAAGCTACTGTATAGATTAAAAATGGTAAATAATGTACCT
Organism: Crocallis elinguaria; assembly: GCA_907269065.1. Taxonomy (NCBI): domain Eukaryota; kingdom Metazoa; phylum Arthropoda; class Insecta; order Lepidoptera; family Geometridae; genus Crocallis; species Crocallis elinguaria. The sequence continues at coordinate 7,029,273 of OU026065.1, read as the reverse complement.
AATGACTGAGTGAGTAACCTAGTGACGTATCAACGCAGTCTAGATACACCAACTCTCACAGTAATTAGTTTATACTCTCAGTAGAGACACAAAAAAACGGGACCTTAACCTCTTGGACGCCAGTCACCAATACTTGTAAAACAATAAAATAATAGGTACTGCATTAGGTACTTTTTATATTTGCAAATGATTGCACGTGAAATCGATAATAGTTATGTACCTATTTATCAATTTTATGAAGTGCGTTATCACTGATGCCGGCAGTCATAATATTAATAGACATAAGAGTAGATCGTACATCAGCCTATAGACATACCGGTTTAAACCCGATAAAAGAATGTTCGAGACTAAATTGTTAATCGGCCTAGGATAAATTTGTACCTACCTACGGTCTAAGGTGCCTATTTTTGAAACAATTAAATGATTGCGACCCAATTGGCAAGGCTAGGAAAGCGTGAATTTTTCACTTTTTTACTTTTGGGAGGCTTTTGACGTTTTGACTAATAGGTACCTGCTATCTAGGTAGGTACGTAGCAGATCCATTTTACTACCTATATTAGGTAGGCCTCAGTTAATGTATCTCTATATCCATTGCATTACCTACATTAGTCATTTGGTTTTCCCAATATTTTAAGAAATGATAACAGTAGTTGAGCCGCCGTGTTGATAATAATAAAAACACCAAGATTATGATAAAAACTTAGTCATCTTTATGACTAAATTTTTATTATTATTTATTATTTCTAATCATTAACTTTTTATTCCTAACCTTTCGCATACTTTCTAATATTTGGTTGACTACCTAGCTAGAGTTCTATTATTTTAATACGATTTCCCAAATAATACTTTAGGAAGTTTACTATTATAGTCCGTGTTTTTTAACTTGCCTAGTAAATAATAATGTAAACAACATGTTATTAATTGGCGATCAGCGCTGTTATTCTCGTTTAAATCGGAGGACAACTATTTTATGTCATCGGTTGGCATACGCCAAATTTGTTAACAAGACAAGTTAAAAACACAAACCTTACATCATACCTTTAGTATTTTTACTAAGGTTGGATTGCTATTTGTTAGTCAGGGACAAATCAGTCGGCGACCGATTTTTGACCACTCCCATCAAGAAGTCATCCTTCGCGTTTTGCAACTTTGGACTGATCTTTGGTTCTGAAGACAATAAAAATATACAAAAACCTTGTTTTAAAAAAATTGCCTATGTGAAATTTTCTGATATTGGATTGGTAGTAATTTATCCATTGTCTCCAGATGCCTTCGAATGTTCTTCTCGCCGCGTTTCCATCAGCAAGATTTGGAGCTCTGAATAAATCTTCTCAAGCATCACCAGCCTCGGTTTTGTGTACTACAAAAAAAATATTAAATTAGACATATTAAGTAAGGTATGTGTTTTAACTTGTATAATAATGTTAGCAAATATGGCGGATACCATCCAATAACATAAATGTGATCTGATCGCCGATCAATGACGTGATTTGAGTTCGGATTTCTATCTATGTCATTGGTTGGGGATCTGCCGTGTTTGTTTACATTATTAGAAACGTGTCTATAAAATCTAAAAACACATGGACCGTAGATAAACTTGTTATTGAACTACCATATTACAGGTACATGTTAATAAACAAAAATCTTAAAATTAAATGTAAAAATTGCCTGGAATACAATTGGTAGATTGTTTGGCGGTTTTGTCGCTTAGAGTTATTTCTACTAAATAAGCTTTAAGTGCTAGGTCAAACGCTAACCAATTTACAGCCATACTAATAAAGACTATATAATAGTTGAATAGTAACACAACTTTTTGTCTCTTTCGATTCAGTTTAAAATGGTCAAAAAACTACAAAGATAAAACATTGTATTCCTTCAACCGCTATACAATGATTATTAGTAAGGCAGTAAGTGTTTAAAAATGCAGAATTCTGATTGAACCAGTTTTTAATTGTTAATTGCAGAGGCTGAAATGAAACACAGAGAATTGAATTTCTATGATAAAACTTTTTCTATGCAAGTGTATCAATAAATTAATAATAATAATAATAGTGTGCTACCTTAAACAGTGGCAGTAGCTTGATGGCCTCAGATTCAGAGTCCTGTTGGTTATTTGGCTTCACTAGAACCGTCAGGAAATACAGCACCCGACTCTGGAAAACATGTTTGAAACATTTTATTCACATGAGGTTCAAAAGAATGCTCATGAAAGTTAATCTAAGTCTCTAATAGATGTGTCAAACCAAATAGCCATGCTTGAGAGGTAACCATAATAATTATATGTGTTGGCATGATTGTGTTGACTTAAGGCGACAAGACGAATCTAAGATTATGATTCAGAGACAAATCTATGTGTGGAATCATGCATCTACATGTCAGAATTCTATACAGTTTTGGCATGGAAGCAAAAGTCTAGACTTGCCTCTGAATTTTAACCTAACAGTACCATATAAATTTAAGCCAAAAAAAACTTAAATAGGTCAGAGGCTGACTTAAACAGGGTAAGAAAGATAACTACAGATACAATGTTCAAATCATGTACTATTTTTTTTGCTATCAACTGGTAACAATATGTTTGCCTGATGGTAAGCATAACAAGTGCAGTGCCACTCAGAGCTTTGATACACAGACACCTGCACGGCAATGCAGTGTGCTCATTATCCTGAGACATTAGGTATTAAATCTCATAAGCCCAGTAATTCTACTGACTACTTGGAACACAGTTATGCATGTCCATCACTGCTTGGTGGCAGACTTCATAAGCAAAGCAGAAAGAGGCAGATTATTAGAGCTAAGACAAAAATGAAAATGGCCAAAAAAATGCTGTATAAACGCAATTGTGTTTTGAATAGTAGCAATATAATTTAATACTTTATTGCACAAATAAAAGTACAAAACTTTAGGTTCTGCGGGTGCAAAACCCACTTTAGAAATTGCTGCTCTACAGATACATTATGAAGAATAGGAAATGGACACCTCATACCATACATTTGGCTTGAAAGTGTACAAGGTATGTACCAGAGACATTTGCTATATCAAGTCTAATATGAGTAGGATTCAATAAATGTTACATACATTATAAGATATGAGTTCTTACCATTTTAACAACTTCATTGATGATAACATCATCAATACTTGACCAAGGTATGAAGTTGTCTTCTCTACCGCACACATACTTCACTGAGCTCTGAATGCCCACTGTTGGTATGACTAGGACAGTTTCTGAAAAGTGTATTAGAGCTAATAAATTAATATTTTATAAGCACGAGTGATTAGTGTCAATGTCATGCCATAAAAACGGATTTGAACATAAAATTATGAATACTACCAGATATTACACATTCCAAATCTTTGAACACATCTATACAAATAAATAAAGTTGAAGTGTCTGTTTGTAATATTATAATAACAGCTTTTTACTAAATGCATATGAAAGTATATATACATTACCTATAACAAACAAACATTTTTTTAATTTTTGTCTGTCTGTCTGTCTGTTTGTTCCGGGTAATCTCCGAAACGGCTGGACCGATCTAGTCATAAATAATTTAAAGGACCATGAAACATGGCAATAGCGCGCATACCTGTTTGAACACTGTGTGTAATCCAAAAGAAAACTAAGAAGGAAAACGAGATAATAATCACTAAAATTGCCATTACATTGACTCTCACATAGCTAAATGCTAAAACATTAAACAATACAGCTAATAATAAAGATATTTTTGACCAAGAACTCTTGGATTTTTCATTTTTGTACGAGATCGTGAAAACCCTCGATTTTGGTGTCCCATCCTTCGAATCAACTTTTAAAGACAATTTTATGCCGTTTACATTTTCGTGATCTAGCGTTATATCATTTTTGGGCATACTTGTGTCGGTTTTCAGTGAGAAATTATTATTTTCACACAAGTCGCAAGTTTATTCAAATGAAAATAAATCAATTCAAAAATAAAATCACTTTTAATGATTGTCAATTGGACAATGACCAATGTCATTGTCAGCGTCAATGATAAGTTTTTTTTTTTGTTTTTTTTTTTGGCTCCACGTGATTTGCGTATTTAGCCAGTGTCAAGTTATATAAAATGTATTAATATGTAATGTTTTGGTGTGTAAAAGTCGTCCAAGTCACGTTAAAGTTTAGTCTAGGTGCGGCCGAGTCGAAGTGACGCTTCAGTAAAGCGGTGGATACTTTACTGAAGCTTCTATGGAGTTTTGGATAGAATACGAAAATACACGTTTTTCGTCTTTGTACTATTTTCCTTTCACTCATGCACGTTTATGAACACTTAATGGTTAATAATCCACCATTATTACACATTAACACTCGAAAAACACAGGTAAAAACACAAACACAACAACAGCACATTCTCGCATTCCCGCCAAAAAACGCAATGATAAGTTTGTAATGTTTCTTTTGTTTTTTTTTTCTTCTTTCGTGGCCAGACACGATTTGTGTATTTTGCCAATTTCAAGTTTAATTGTAAGTTAAAAAAATGATAATCAAGAAACCATAATCTGAAGAGAAGACGAAAATGACAAATAGTTTTTATACTTGTAGTAGATATATGTCTCTTTTACTTTCAGAAAACCACCCACAAAACACAAGCACAACAAATAATGCTTAAGACGTCCGTAGAACTGAAATTCACCTTGAAATGGAACAAAATATTAACGGTCCTGTTTACGCAGCAAGCAATTTTGAAACTATTTTTAGGATTATTTTGTGTCAGTCTTAACTCTAATGCTAAGAAATCCGAAAATCATAGCAAAATCTGTTTTATCTTCTACAAAAATATTTACGGCCTTACTAAAAAAAAGTTAAGCACGGCCTAATTCTGTGTTAAACGGTGTTTAACTCCTAAACATGTCTTATATCGACTGTTGAGCAACCACAAATCTTGATTTAAGTAAAGTTTAACCTTTGTCTAACTCCATTCTCTTGTGACATTAATTCTAATCGTTTCAGACGTTTATCTTTAGACACTGTCTATCTAAACAGGCGCTTTTATGTTTTTGGGGGTAACACGGTATATCTCCCAATAATAATCATGAGCAATTTACACAGTGGGTACTGGGTACATATATCGAAGGATCATATTAGACAACATTAGCACTTATTAATTATTAAATTGAATAAAACCGTCAAATTTTAAATTACAAATCATAAAACGTAGCTACAAAAACCATTGATTTAACCAATAACAAAACGGATCAATATAATAAACTATCAGTTACAGTGACGATTAGGTACATACCTATATAATTCACAGACTTTAATTAAAGTCTGTGATATAATTATATTATGCTACAAAGAGAATACAAATACTGTTATATTATGCTCTTTATCAGTTACCATAACAACATGAACACAAATAGACGTCACAGTTTTCAATATTTTGCGCAAGTTTTTCAGATTCCGTAGGTCAGTAATAAAATAAATAGTACAACGCGGTTGTGTTCAAAGTGCGTAACAATAGTGTTGCTGCATAATACGTTCGGTTGCAGTAATTTAGTAAAAATGGAAGATGCTGATGGTAACGCTTGGGTCTTCGACTCACTTGTGGGTTTTCTTCATGGGCCAGTGTGGAATGTGCCATTGCAGACTTTTATAGAAGAAAAGTCCCTGCGTAAGTTATAAGACAACGACTATTTCTTCCTATTCGTAGTTTAAAATAGGTAGGTAGTAATTCTTTACCTAGTTTAACATACTTACCTACCTACGTAAAAAAAATTCTTTTCTATGTTGCCCTCTATGGCTACGTTGAAAATTGTTATTGCTTAAATGGTTTTGATAATAGCGTGTTACAAAGAGCCCATTGTTTCATGACGAGCTGTGGCCGGTGGCCCTGGCTGCAGCATGTGATCATGGTCACCTGAATTAATTTATTTGTTTGGTATCACTTTTTGAAAACGTGCTACAAGTTTCCATTTAGGTAGTATACCTACGGACCAGTGAGGCCGACGCGACGACGTTTTCTAAAACTGTTAAGGACCAGTGACGCCCACGTCTTCTATAAATGGTTGAAGCTAGTCGTGTTTGAAAATTATTTACACTTATTTATCGAATAAATAATTAATCAGCGTCGAATATTACGACGGTGATTAATTATTATGTACCTATACTTAATATTTTGGATGTCATTATAGGTATATTACAGGTCATAGTTACTTACCTAAGTAGTTAGTAGCAAGGTTTTTGTTATTTGTATTTCAGCTTTCGAGCCGACAGATGATGGTGAAGTACCTGATAGACCAGAGTATAAGAACATCCACAACGAATATCGCAATTTGGTGAGAAAACGTTAAAATTCGATACACACACACACATACACAGTTACACACATCCAAAACACACACACACACACACACGCGCACACACGCGCACGCACACGCACAACCCATTTTTGCCACAAAAATGCCCCGGACAAGAGATCTGTGCCGTAAAGGTGTTTAAACTATTCTGATGAATAAAATTTACAATTTTTACTTCACAGGTGGACGTGATGCTTGGTTCATTCATGGACGACATCGGGATTACAGCCGAGCAGTTCGAGGCGGCGTGCAAGCTGTCCGCCACAGACCTGGCAGGTCTGCCGGCGCACTTCCACCGCAGGCTGTTCGAACAGATCTGGGCGGCGAATGATTACGATATGTTCGTCAAGATGATGACGCATAAGAATGTTGAGCTTCAGTTACAGGTACTAAGACTAAGATTCAGAGATGAGTCTAAGCGGGAACTTTGGTTCCATATGTCAAAACTGTATAGGATTTTGACATATGGAAGCATGAGTCCACGCTTAGATTCGTTTCTGAATCTTAGCCTAAGTGTGGTTTCCTGTCTCACTGGCTCATTACCTACAATTACAATAGTTACCTATACAATACAAAAATTCTTTATTGCATACCACACAAATACATAAATTGCATACTACTACAATAATTAGTCCTTAACTATGGTTTTACAATGGACGGTCTTATTGTATAAAGCTATTTCTTCCAGACAACCTTTGGATGCAGATGGTGCCGATTTTGTCATCTCATACCTAAACTTAATTTTAGTTTCGATCTCTCTTTCTAAATGAGAACATGCGAACATGAGAAAGAGATGGGAATATATTTTAGACCTGTCAAATTAATCCACTTGCTTGCTGGCTAACGGCAATTTTAGTGCCGTCTAATTAATCAAGGATGGAATATAGTTTTCAGTTCTAAAACTAAATTTATATCTTTTGAACATCTTCCATTCGTTTCTCATGTTATGTATTGGTATTAGGGAGAGAGCGCAACTAAAAGAGCAGAGAGTTGCAGGACTTGTTTCCATACATACCAGAATGCTATCAGTGGGGTGGGTACTAACAAGCATTTTCTAATTTTCAGGCATTAGAGCTAATAGAAAGACGATTTGGCACAATGCCAAACCTATTTTCCGCCGAACCTGACGACTTGAACTCTTCGCGCACCGATGAGAGTGAAGGTTGGCCTGATAATGATGACGTCATGACTGAAATAAAAAAGTAAGTATCGTTAAAGTGGTAGGGTAAATAAGCTTTGCGATGGCAAACTGCACAAACCGTGTGAAGCCAATAAGTAAAAAAAAAGCTGGAACTTCCTTTGGCGAAAATATCGCGATATATGAAACATCCTCCATTTTTCACCCTTAGGGTTGAAATTCTTTTATACAATTTATTAAAGGATCGCCCTTGAGATACATCCTCATAAAAAAGAATCATGAGTTGACAGAGAAATCGAATAACATCACCAATAAAAAAAACAAGCGAAATGAGAATCAAAAGTTAAACACACACTAAACCTGTGTTAAACAGCGTTTGACTCCTAAACATGCCTTAGTCACGGTTTTCAATATGAGCAACCACAAATCTTGATTTAAATATAGTGTCTAACCGTTATCTAAGTCCGTTCTGTTGACATTTCTAATAATTTTATACACTGTCTAGCTAAACAAGCGTCTAAAAGTGTTTGTTTGCGGTAACACGGTAAAAGTCTATAGGTACCTAATAATAATGACGTGACATTTGATCAACAATCATCATTATTTTAGATTAGTAATTATTGAGCACTTTTCTTCTATAAATGAAGATGAGATATAGGTATGTAGCTATTTGTCTTATTATATAGGCACCTTTTTAATTTTCTGGTCTACTCTGTAGTTGTTACCTTGGAATACCTACTCGGATGCATAATTATTTCCGTCTCACTAACCTTGCGCTGTAAATGATATTTTGGCCCCTTGGCTTATCTAAGTACCTTTATAGGTACTATTAAAATTTTACCATAACTTTAATTATCTTGTACCTAAACAGATTGCAACTGGGCGATGAGCTTGAAAGAGCAGACGAAGCGGTGACTGTACCGCCGGAAGAAGTTGTTGCTGAAAAGAAAACTCTGTTATCGAAACTTCACAGCTTCGGAAATATGGAAGATTTTACTGAGAAGTCAGTTCACTTTACTGAACCGCATTCAGCGCTCAACCCAAAACAAGGAGAGAAAAATGAACAGATTGAACGGAAGGCCCGAACTGTAATAGAGCCCCCGACACCGCCGCCTAAGAAAGTTCAAGTAATTATTTGCTATACTAGCTTCTGCCCGCGGTTTCACCGCGTTCCCAAAGGAACCGCACATTTTTGCGGAATAAATAGTAGCCAGTTAACTCTCAGGTGCATTAATCTATATCTATGTCAAAAATCACTTCGATCTGTTGCTGCGTGAAAGAAGGACTGACCAACAAACATACAAACACACTTTCGCATTTTTATTAAGGTAGGTTCTATATGTAGTAGGTATCTAAAAATTATGTTTTTCTTTTTAATCTTTTGGCTTGGGCTGCAGAATAAGGCCTGACAGTATTATGAGGGATTACCAATGTACTGTGTAAATAACTAGTTGTGGATTTTTCTATAGGTAAGCCCAACCATGCCTCGTACTTGGCGACAGATTTTAACTTGAGCGGTAGCTAGCTAGGCAAACACAGAAAATGCTCTATTTCCAAACTAAAAACACCATCCATGAAAGTTGACTTGTCTGAAGAACCATGGAGGGGTTTTATTTTTTCAGGTCAGTGAGGAAGAAATGAAAGCGCGCCAGGAATACTTGAAACAGCAACGTGATAAATTACTTGCGCTGAAGAAACAAGTTCGAGAGAAACGCCTGGGAGCCGCTGAAAACGACGAAGATGCTTCTGCAGGTATCATGACTATACTATCGTTTTGAAAGCTTGGTTTCTACAAAAGGGCGTCTTTTCTTATTCTAAACTATAGTAATATTATAAAGCAGTAGATTGTGAGTTTTTGTTTGTTTGTTACCTACCGCTAATCTCTGGTAATAGGTACTGCAGTGCAAATACCGATCTTTTCGATAAATAAAATTGACAGTTCGAAACGTTAAAAATTTAAATTAGAGATAGGTATGTATTTAGTTCTTGATTTTTTCGAAAATGAAACTAAGCCGAATCTACTTTCTTCAATATGAAGTGAATATTCGCATCTCACAGACTGGTTTAGTCTTCGAATTGTGAGTATTCACTTCATATTTAAAAAAGTAGTATCGGCTTCGTTTCGTTTTCGAAAAAATGAAAAGGTACCTATCTCTATATTTAAATTTATTATCGATTCCAACTGTCAATTTTATATATCGAAAAGATTGATACTTACACTGCAGTATAGGAAATGCGGTAAAACCCTGTTGCCAACAAAAACGATTATTTGTTGTATAGGTGGTGAAGGATCATTCCACAGAGTGTCAAGGCCTCGGTCAGCGCGCGTGGCCAAGGCAGCCCTAGCCGGGATCACGCCCCCGCCACCCCCCGACGCGATGCAACTCCGTAGAGCTCTGGCATCTAAACTGAAGACTGAAGTCGTTGATACTGCTCTTTAAACTTTTGCATGTGTAATGGATTAATTATAAATACCTTGATATTAGTGCTAGCTGGTGATAAGAGTATACGTTTGTGTGATGTATTTGTGTTAAATTGTTCTTTAATTAAATTAACTTATTGAGCAACTACGACGGGTTTCAATTCACCAAAATCAAACAACATCTCTTCGTATTACCTTATATTTATATTGCTTACTTAACTAGTGACATCATAATAATAGCATTATAGTAAGCTTATTTATTTTACACAACTTGCCAATAGGTAAATCTATTTTAAATTTAATCTGTGTATAAATTAGTTTATGATGGTCATCCACCTAGACAGATAAAAAATAGTCATTATTAGTCTACTTTCACCTAGAACTTCGTATTTTAAGAATGGGGAAGTTATTTCAAGGAATATAAGCATTGTATAAACTTAATTGACAGCTCCATGCTTTAACATATTATACACGTGGATTTTGGCAGATTTTCAAAATAAAATTATTACATAAAACACTATTATATTTACAATATATTCTGACAAATTCATCCCACGTATGTAATAATACAATCGCCCCGCATTTACTGTGCACTTGAGTGTCCATTTAAAACAGAAATGAAGTATTTTGGACTCGTTAAATAGTGTGACCATCATATTTAGGAAGATAGTGGTGGATACAGAGATCAATAGTTTTCCTTTCAGATACATATTTAAAATTGATATGTATTCTTAGAGATGATACAAACGATAATGAAGTGTTACTTGGAACGGTTAGGCATTAACACACACTGAAGTAAATTATATGTTAAAATCATTCGCAAGCATTAGAATGCGCTAGTCAAACTCGTAATAAAAACAACTCGTAACCAATGAGTAAATTATTTGTTGCATTTAAATATTTCAACACAGAAATCGTTTCCCCACAAATATACATTAGCATATCACTTACACGTTCATAAAACAGAAGCTTTAAAGATTTACATAGATAAGATACTAAACAAAGACGCAAAAAACAAAAGCTGCTTTCACACAGTTTACTCGCAGAATACATATTCATTTTTCACCATGCAAAAGGATTTTGAGTTCTTATTTAGAGAACATCTACTCAGATGTCGGTCATAAGTGAGCAACGTGAAAGCAGCCAAAAGCTGATAACTACATACTATATAGGAGTACAAAAATCACAACAGGGCTGCGTTCACTGCCTACACACCGGGTGCAATCGAACGCCGCGCCGAAACGACTCAGGTAAACAATATTAATCAGTGGTTTAGTTAAACTAACTACGTTTTGTCTTTGTTGTTCTTGGACAATATTAAACTGAATCGAAAGAGACAAGACATATAGTTTAACTACTCAACCGTATAACTCTGTTCGTTAGTAAGAGCGTTAGAGCGTACGGTTGCTCCCGGTGTGTAGGCAGTAAACGCAGCCCTGCTTAACTAAAATATGATTTTAATTACGTTTGAAAAGTGCCGTTATTCTAGAAGTAATGTTTAGGTTACACATAGATGCTAATTTTACCAGGTTATTTTAAACATTGTGTAAAACAATACTTGGACCACATTCACGTATTTGCGGCAACACGCGTTGTTGCAAGCATTCCATAAATTCATTGTAGATAACGTATTTTACAAAATCTAATAGTATTTACATAATACGAACGATATAACTAGATGAATATGTAATAAAATAATATGGATCTTAATCAGATACTTTTATCACATACACATTACTTTTGCCACAAAAAGAAGCTACAATCGAAAGCGAAGAAGGGGAAGTGTTGACAGAAAAATAAAAATTTAATACTGATAAGGAGTTGCACTTTTTTTATTTAGTTTCAATGCAATACACTACTCGTACAACTACAAATGAAAATTAAAAGAATAACGTCCAAAGTCAATTCCATAAAACTAACTCTTGCGAACAAGATCCTTATTAATGTCGTCCATACAAGTTTTAACTATTTCCAAACACTTAGGTACAAAAGATACATGCAACAGAATGGAAATCGGAAAATAAATTGGAACAGATAGATGCTGAGCTTTTGAAATTGCAAGCGTCAACAAACCGAAAACTACGAGAAAGTATATCACACAAACGAAAATCGTTTAGTTTTATGAAATGGTTCGGGCGGATTCAACGAGAGGTCAGTGGTTTAATAAGCAATCAACAAAATGAACCCGCTTACACTAGAACTATTTGTTTTTAATATAAGCAAGATCTGGATACCGAAGAGTCCAGTGGTGTACCGAAATGAGCCGGCTTTCGGTTTTTCTCGTCAGAAGGGAAACATGTGCACTGAAATGCACTACACAGAGGCAAACTTTATTGCAGAGACGATATTTTGGTTTACTTACTAAAATTCTATAATTAAGTTAGACAGCGAAATAACAATCGCGATAATGCGCCACCTAGCGGGATAGATAGGAAGAGTGGCTCCCCATTCTCATAATACCGTACACTGGCCTCACTTTGACACTGACAGAAAAAAGTCAAGCAGCGTTTAAAAGCCATAATCTAAAGAAGATAAATTAGACGCCACTAAGTTCATTGCCGTTCAATTTACTCTAGAAACGAGCAAGTGGAATAACTTGATAGATCTAAAATATACTCCAACTCTTTCTCAAGTTTTCATTAGGAAAAGGGAGATTAAAATTTGGTTTAGAAGACAGAATCGACACCAAATGGCTGAGTGTGAGTGCTTGAGTGTGCAGACTACATAAGTATTACTAAAGTTGTTTTTTTATTAGTTTGGCCACTATTCCGCCTCTGTTTAGATGACCATGAAGTCAAGGTAGTGGTACATCTGGGCATGGAAGTCATGGAAGAGCTTGACAGATTTTCCACTAGATTGGTAGGTAGCCAGAAATTCCCTAGAAAATATTAAATTGCTAACAATGTCAGTTCAGTTTTGGTAAGGGACAAAGGGAGCTGCAAAATACAGTTGGCTTTCCATCTAGAGTCCATCATACAGGGACCCAAAGACAGGGTATGCATTTATGATCACAGCTCACTATTTCCGAACCCGAATAGCCATTATAAACACAATACTTTATAATCAATCACCTTTATTACACTCCCACTTCTGAGATACCGGCCCTACTTTACACATACATACCACCTATTGTACAACTTAATTTTTTCGGTTCATGCAAATTGTTATTTCCTATAATATGTTACTTGGTGTTCAATATAACTATTGTAGTGGTTGTAATATATTTTATATGTCATTATCTAGTAATTACAATATTGCTATAACCTGAATTCCTTCAAGCCACAAGTGAAAAAGGTATCTTCTAGGTAAACATGCTTCATCATCGATCATATCATGCTAATCAGCAAGTGAGATAGTGGTCAAACATATAAACTTGAGATGTTCACTCTTTTAAAGTGTGTTAGTAAGTCACATGCATACATTTAGAGTTACAGATACACATGGTTTATTAGAATCTCATCAATTCACCAGCAGTATGAAAATAAAGCATACAAAAAAATAATTCTGATTGCAATTATAATAAATAACACTAATGAGTAGCAATCACATTTTATCCATTTATAATTTTCTAAATAAGATTGGTCTAATGATATCTCCAATAACTAATTTTCTCTCATAAATACATACATTTTTATACATTCACATCGCATCCCAGGTGTGATTTTTTAATAACAAACATTCAAATTCCCACTCATATATCTTTGTACTTTTTATGATCATAATCCTTGACAAAAGTAACCTAACCGTTACATAAAATACACCTCAAAACCAATATTTTGTTCTACATTCTGATGCCATCTGAAATAATTACACTAAGGTATGATTGCTTTCATACGCAAACTAATTAAAGTCACTCGTGTGTATCAACTTCGTATTTACATTTAATGGATGCAATTGAACTATGGTTAATTAAGCCGCGGTTCACAGTAATAAACGTTGTTTTATATCGTTTATACCTATTTTTTGAAAGACTAATGTCCAGACGTTTGTATTCTGCGGTTTATTCGGTACACGTGTACTGAATACACTGAACTGTTCAACATGAACAATGAAATTTAAACGCAGCTTAACTTTAAATACCTATGTGCGTTATTCTCACATTGCAGCGTCATACGCACTGGATATATCAATTGTACCTATCTTGTTCATCCTCTATGAAAATGTGTAGGACAGAGAACTCAATGCGTGTAGCTAGGTAAAAAACCACGCAAATATTATAAATTCTCTTCTGTAAATCAGCTCCACACTGTCAATAGTAAAGCCATTAGCATATTCGAATGTATCCGAACAGGGGTTTACATAGTAAGAACAACTGTGTAAACAGACTGTCAAAACTTTCTTTCACACTTCTCCTTATATTTAAGTATTGCTTTATTTTGGTAAGAACATAACATATGAGAAGTGTTACATGGAAATACTCAAGCAGTTGTTTCAACTATATAGCCAGAAAGCTAGGAGTGAAACACTTAGTCAAGTACGCCCACTTTACCTCTTACCAGTTTTACCACAACAGATTCAGCATTGAGGCCAACAACACCCAAAGAAATATTTAAACGATTAAAACATTCCAAGTAATGTATGTAGTAAACATTTTGTCAATCAAGAGCTTCAGATGTCTGCCAACCTCAGTAGACTACCTACTGATATAAGTGCAAAAGAAAGTTCAAAGAGTCGTCAATTCGTTTGCATTACTTGAACCGCTGCCAAAAACCATAGCTGCTCTTACGGCATTCCAGTTCACTGGGTTGCACAGCGCAGCGAGGCGGGCGGAGCTAGTTTCTTATATTCCTTGAAAACGGCTGAGTAGTGGGAACTACGCCAGCCGCGGCCGCTTCGCGTCTCGCTCCTCGCCCCCCGCGCCCCCACCTCCGCCCCCGCTTCCTTCTTCCTCCTCGTCGGAATCGCCATCGTAGTCCACAAGGCCCTGTTTTAGTAAAATATACTGTTAGGATAAAATTAGATACAGGTTAATCAAGGTGCAAAAAAGATATTTATGGATTGATTAATTTGGATTTCTACCACGTTACGCCTATGCTATGAAAATAAATAAAATTTAAGCCTCTGTTTTTAATATCAAAATAACAGCTTTTTACCAAATGCATATGAAAGTATATATATTATATAGTACCTATAACAAAACAACCATTATTAAATTTGTTGTCTCTGTGTCTGTCTGCCTGTTTGTTCCGGGTTATCTCCGAAACGGCTGGACCGATTTTGACGGGAGTTTCACTGGCAGATAGCTGATGTTACATGGAGTAACTTAGGCTACGTGGGCGAAGCCACGGGGCACAGCTAGTTCTAAATAAAAGAGCTGTTAAAGTCATCGCTGATTATATGGGCTTGGCATAACCATAACTCGAAATCAAATAAATAACACTTCAGTTGTTATTCTTACGGTACATGCATGTAGAGATGCTGTAGCTGCCGCGAGAGTCTTGCTTTTTAGTTTAGTATGGTATAACAGTAACAATTAAGTATATACTGGAAATGAACCAAAAATGTTGTTAAGATTTTTCTTGTAAATTTTTTTTCTGCTAGCTGGGCAAAGGTCTCAATCAATTACTTTCGATTGTCACAACCATCTGCAGACTAGAACGAATGCAATGTTAAAATAATTTATATTTATATTCTTCTTATAAAACAATAGAAATATGTACAACTTGGAGAGTTTACTATACCAACACAAAAAGTGCATTTAGTAAGTATTTCCTTGCTTAATTAATTATAGTTCATCCTCCATTATTATTCTATTAAATCTACACCTATCTAAGACCTAATTGTACCTAACAATTAGCTCTTACTGAAACATTATGCAAAAGTGAATAGGTATATCTATCTGCTAACTGAGCAAATTGTTACTCCTACAACCAAACACACCATCGCTTCCCATTTGGTAAAATTATGGTCAAACGCTTTTACATTCATCATAATAAAACAAAAGTTAAATAAGAATGCTAAAAGTGACAGTTTTCACAGTAATAACAATAACAGTTTCGGAAATGGAAACGCTGCAAAATATAGTAGGTTTTCAGGTCAAATAGAGTCCACTATACAAGTTCCCAAAGACAGGGTCACCCGATGGTGGTATGGGAAGTGGGAATGGGAAGCTATCTTCCCATTCCCACTCCCAAAAAAAAATCAATAAATATAATGTAAGAATGAGGTACAAATGTATGTATTGTGGTACTGTAAGATCAAATTACGCTCTCATAAGTGGGATGAATCTTACATAAAGCCATGAAGGCTTTCTCTCAAGGAAAGAGAAATTACCTACACCAAATCCGTGTGACTATTAGAAAGATATTTTACTTAACACCTTTCTAATAGTAATTACCTACGAGTTGAGGCGATGCATAGGCGGTTAGTGATAGGGGTGACCAAATGCAGCTGAACGAATGAAGTGTGGAGATTGGAGAAAATGTATAGCCAAAGCTCTCTCTATATATAAATTTATAAAGATAATAGATGGCTGGTATTGTATGAGTCTTTTATTATTTCGATTGAAATAGCTCCTAGAGATTTACCCTTGCTTAGTTGTATTTGTGAGTCAGTTTTCAAGGCATAGCATGCTCCTCAGCTTAATCACTTTGTCAGTTAAGATCAGTTTGTATCCACATTTTTGTTGATCAAAATTATGTTCAACTTATTGCATAGACCTAATGTATGGAAACCTACGATCACATTGCCAATTGATAAGCATAGATACAACTTGCTTTAAAACCAAGCACCAAACAATGTTCAATACCAAGCAACAGAGCAACATAAACCGCACGGCAATGAACTATTGATTTAGATTTATAATGAAAATAAAAACCAGACTATTCAAAATTATTTAAAATTACTACCGGATAAAGTTCAATTGTGTAAGAATATCGTTATATCTATCACCATACAGTTCTACTCGCAAATTTAAATTTTGACTAACGTCGGCTCTCATTGCGTCGAGCGTCGAGCTTGATCAAGATTTTCAACCTTTTGAATTTGAATTCGACGAAAGTTTAAAAATACCACTATATTTTATGACTCGGACAGATCAACAACAAGTATTGAAAAGTTGGAGATAAATTAAAACTTCCCTTTTATCTGACAAGCCAGAATGAAGCTCCGGCGTAAAGCATGGTAGTAGAGGAGTTAGGGAACTGAAAGTTTACCTTATTGAGTAATCTGGACGAAGATACCTGAACGTCAGTGTGCGTCGGCTTGGCCACCGTAGTGGTTGTGAGTAGTACCCTGCTGGGACCGTTCACACTTTCAGCATTGGAGCACACTTTCTTTTCAACTATTTTACCTGGAACAAAGAATTTTATACGGTTTATTTTAGCATCACAAGACAAAAAAGACATTAGTTTATCAAAAATGATGATGGAAACTGGTGGGTTAGTTAGAGTGATCATCTTGTAATCATCTTTAGACTCCATAAGCATTACCATAATATTATTTTGTGTATATCGAAACAATGAAACTTTTGTGACGGCGCGCATGTTAGCTACTCGTCTCTTGTCGACGCCCAGATTGTAGTGTTCAGGAAAAACAGATGCCGCCAATGAGTTCCACTCTTTAGCTGTCCGCATGATGAAGGTGGACGCGCCAAAATGAGCTAAATAAATGCTAAGGCGTACCGATAGCGTCTAACGCGTGATGTACGTGCGGGTGCGGATGCGGGTGCGGCTGCGCGGCATCTAGCGGCGCGTCGTCGTCCAAATCATCGTCATCATTGAACCACATCTCCTCCTCCTCGTCAGGCTGCCGCGCCTCGCGCCGGTACCGCGTGCGTAACAGCGACGGCACCACCGCCTCCGTAACGCCGACGCTGCCGCTCACTGGGAAATAGCGTATTACCATATGTCAGAAAAAATATAAAATGTATAAATAAGATAATACTATTAATTAGTGTCCGACCGAAACCGAAACCGAACTTTCGGCCAGGCTCCCAGTTTCGCCCGAAACCGAAACTTACATATTAAAATTTCTATTTTATACTGATATCTATCATCAATCATTCAAGTACGTAACAAATATTTATTTTTATTTTTTATGTCATGAATAATAAATAATATACATAAACTGGACAAATATGTTTTCGGTCAGTCACTATTATTATTAATAATATTAATGAGTAATCGAAAAATATTAGTTTCAGTTTATAAAACTATAAAATAAATTTTGTAATTCACTTTAAAGATTTTACTTTTTTATCTGTTCGTTACTAAAGCGAAACGATAACCACCATGATGAATTCCGATATGACGTCGTCGCGTTAGTAAACTTTTTATTTTTTTTAAACTTTTTATTTACTCTTTGGCGAGTTTGGCGTATCACCTGCTACGAGTAGCGACTTAATTTCACGTTTCTCTAATAATATTTTTATATTACCATGGAAGACGGTCCTAGCAAGAACCTACCAAGCTCTTTGATGGTGGGAAAATCTTTGTATCAAATCCTGATTTTTGTTCCGCTGAGTTACGGATGTTAAAACTTCGATGTAAGTACACACCAATGATAAGGATAGTAACCCGCCATTTTAATTGCAATTATGTTATAATTACTTTCAAATACTTTCACAGTTTCAATCATGCAAAGCACAACTTCGTCCTTGTTTACTATGATTATGACGTCATCAGGCTACGCAACATGGCGTCTAGCGTTTTCGCCAATTTACGCACGGATATTCAAATTGTAAAGTTTAAATGCATTTTAAGGGCATTTAACGATCAAATATAATTTTAGTACTTTTTCTAATAGTTTATAGTTAGTTTACCTTAGGATCAAATTGGGATACTTATCAAAAAAATGTGTAATACCCTATTACAACACTACTACATTTCTTTATACACGGAATATTTACCGTGATTATTATAAGCTGGTGAGCTCCCGATATTTCGACGCTGTTACAAGCATGACACAATATTTTAACAGAATATTTTGCTGAATACAATTATAATTATGAATTATGAATCAAAGGTAGCTTACCTCTTTCCCTTTCTTTTAGTTTGTCCTGATGTTGATCGTACCGCGTTTTCAGTGCCTTGAATGTCTGCACATATTCTACATCCTCCAAGATTTTACCGTAGTTTTCAACCACGTGTGAACAAAGCGGTTTAATATCTTCCAGCTTGATGAATTCAAATAGCTCTAGTATTGCGGAATCTAGCAGGTTATACCTGAAAAAACCATATTATTTGTTTTAATAAGGTTATTTTCAATCTACATTTTAGGTACGGGCGAAGTATCTAATACAGAATAGCTCGATTTGCACATGAAAGAACAATATAAAATACTCAAGCCTTGTCTTAGCACAGAAAGAGAGAGAGACAATATTGAGCCATAATAAATTATATTGGCCCTGGGAGAGTATGTGAATATGTCTTTAAGTTTTGAGATTATTATTGAACATGCAGCGGTCTCTTAAGTAATTATTACCTTATGTTATTATTGGAGGTATATTCCCAACACCCCCACTAACCTGCACACCAATGGCGATGTTGGGCATTTAAAATTCCATCAGGCCCACTAACTCTTTCGAATTAGCCAAGTAGTGACAAATACATGCAATGACTAGCAAAGTGAGTAGGAGCATTAGGTTAGTTGTGACAGCCTGCCAATATACTACCATAAATCAAAGTAAATTTAAATTTCTCAGCCCTTTTTTAAAGTAGATTATAATTAAAGTCAAGCCTAACCCTACATTTGACGGGCTATTGGCTTTTGGCACTACGGAAATTAAATTTATGGACCTATCAAGTATAGGACAATAAAAAAACGAGCTTTTCTCTTACCTGCCATTATTTCTAAGGAACGCATCCACAACCGGTGCAAAGAGGTTGCCTTTCACAATATATTTATTGTAGTACTCGTCTTTGATAGCAATGATTTTCCTCATGAATCTCAGCGCTCCGAGGACGAGAAATGTGTGCGTAGATCTCATCAGCACTAGTATGCGACGGAGAAGATCCTGCAAGTGTATAAATTCAAACTAGGTTTTTTTTATTACAATCTATCGTACATCTTAACTTTAGATTGGTTAAGACAAACCAATATGCAACAGCACAGGGGGTGGATATACGGCATAAATAGACATTGGGTATATCAGGCCAATTACGTCTATAGGTTCATTAGTAGTGACAGGTCAATTTCTAGTACTCATCAAGCTAGACATACCACCCTCAAAATAAATGTCACCAAGCATATCTGGTGTTCTGGCAGAACTCAGCAACAGTTCCCTTTCTCCCTCTATTGACACAAGTTACCTGAGGTACAAATTTGAGGTTGCAACTTTTTTACTTATCATCGCTATTTCTCATAGTGTATTTGCCTATCCAATCCAATCTCAAGAGTAATATAATTGCAACATATAATATTCAATGATAAATTCATAGTCATTATCTTATTATTTATAATGAAGAAGCTTATAGGTTAAAAAAATAAATAGAAAACCCCCTCCAGGGTTAAAACTAAATGTATGGCCCTAAATGGCCTAGTGACATCGCAGGATTGGATAAGGGAAGAGCCAGACATTGCCGTGTCAATCAATAAATTTTCATGCTGATTGAGTTGAGCCCAGTTAGTATTTAGAAATGAGTGGAGAGGTGTCTTTTAGATTACGTGATATTTGTATAATTTTGAAACCATGCTGAATTATGCTTTACAAACATTTGATCAAGGTAAAACAATTGTAACAAAATACCTTATTCAATATAAAGTTCTTGATATGGTATGTGTGATGTTCAACACAGAATGAAAGGAGTTCCAGCACAAGTCCGAGTAGCTGCACCGTGTGGTAGTCCTCCTTAAGGGGCTTTTCTCCATTTGTGTTTGCTAGTAGAGGGGCTGCAAAGAAAAACAAAAAAGACATCAATGAAAAGAAAAAATCTCTTTTTAATAAAAGGTTGCCTGAAATTATAGTACAAAACATTTGATGGATGCATGCGAGGTATTAATACTGAACAAATTTTGATCTGAGTGTTTGAAAATGCAGAAAATAAAATATTTTGTTTTACTTTGAACAAGGTGAACATTAAACATAATGGGTAACATTTTTATGCTTAAAACTTGTGTACAGTAGCTATAGGACTAGTTAAAAGGATTTTTTATTATTGTTACTATTTACGGGTATATCAATATTATTTAATTCTACAAATATGATGCCATATGTATTGTGCATATTAGTGTGTAATATAGATAATAATATCCCGTAGATTGAAATATCTCTATTAAGATTAGATGATACATAATGTTGACTGTTTAAAATTTTATTAAATTCAAAGTTTTCAATTTTGTCCTTTATTACCCAACTGCTGAAGGAAAGGAGGGTAATGTGTTTCAAGTGTTTGTCATAAGGTTAACTTCAACTTCTTTGTATGTGGCCACTGCGGAGTTGCCACAATTTTGCCAAAGTCACGTTAGGTAGAACAGAAAACAAGCGATCGAGATTGTATCATTTCTTTGCATGTTCTATAGCCTAATCGGTTTGACATTTTAACATAATATATCATGAAGTGACATTAGATTTGTTTTAATTGTGTGAGTGACACAGAAGATTATATTTTTTCTTTCATTTCTATACAGGCAGGCTTTTGTTTTTTTGCTTGTAAATGTGTAGTTCCGTAGTTATGAGTAATCATAACAAAGTAACATTTAAATAGAAACAGATTATGAATTAAGCTTATAACTTGTATATTTACATTACATAAGTAATAATCTTTATTCATATTGGTAATTGACACATTTTAAAAATTGAATAAATGTTAACTTTAGCGCTCACCTATTAGAGTTTGTACACTGTGTTTATAAAAGAAATTGAGGAAGTCCACTTTTTCTGTTTTATTTACTGAACCAAGCATACTCTCAGGGTCCAGAAGTATACGTAATACACCCATGAGTTGCACTGCACCCCCCAACTCAGGGTCTTGGTCACGTAACATCTGTTCTATCACTATGTTTAGTAGCATCTGCTCCTGAAACGATAACAATATAGATTATTTTGATAGTCATAACATTGAGGTCAATGTTTAACCTTGATTGTATACAAACCTCTTCTGTATTATTGGCCTGTGTCAATGTGTAATCCCTGACCACCGATGGTGAAAACTCCACTATATATGTTAAAATGTCTATTGATGCCGTCTTTGTCTTCTGGTCCTGTATACTTAGCGTAATTTCTAGCGCTGGTAGAATCCCCAGTGTGACTAATGTCTTATAAAACGCATCCTTATCCTGTGGTTGCAAATTTTGTGAAAAATTACAAAACTCTTTTAAAAACAGTACTAAATCTCGTCTCTTAGAATCAGGTGTCTTATCATCCATAAGTAGCTTAAACAAGTCTGTTAAGAACTTGTCATCTTTTTCTATGAGCTTGACTATTTCTACCTTATTGAAGAATATAAAACTAGACAATGTGCTTAGCAGATTGTCTTCAAAAACTGTGGGAGTGGGTAAAACAATATCCTGAATGTATTGGACTCTGTATGTTTGATGTATTTTTGCAAGCAGATCTAGATTTTTTATAGGAATGGCTTCACGAAACTTTGCTAGCTCCCGTAAGTATTCTCTGTGCTTTTTAGGTTGTGGTAAACCAGGATCATATTCTAAACATCCCACCACATCAAATATTGTGTCATCTGCAAACATAGTGTCAAAGAGTGTGTTTTTGTTGAGAAGGAATATACTTTTGAATATTTCGTACAGATGATGTAATCCCTCAATGTTTTCAATGTCCTCACACATGTGGAAGAGGTTTAGCAGTTTCTTAATGTAATTTTGGCTCTCTAATGCAGCTGCAAGTTTTTCTTTCCTTGCTGGTGATACAAGACAGCTGTTTACTAGCTCACTGATGTCCTCCAAACGACCCATTTCACATGGTGGCAGCTCAACTGGCTGTACACTGTCTGACATTTCATCAAATCTTTCATCTTCTGATTCTTCCACAATATCTTGTGTAATTTCAACAGATGGATCCTTTCCTTGTACCTGAAAGTTTTAATGTTTTTATAACAACACAATTTTACTAGCAGAGTTTCTAATTAGTTAAGTATGTAACAGCCGTTTAAAGAAGCAATCTACATTGGAGACCTTTGTTCAGAATTGTCTATCTTCCAGCTTAAAGAAGGGATGATTTAGACATGTAATACATATTTATATTTTAATAATTTAATAACATTCTAATAGGAATTTACAGGTCATTACAAAATGAACATTTATATGACATCGTTACAGATTTACAAAAATAATTTATGATAGAAGAGCAAAATGTTACCTGACAAATCTTTTCCCATATTTCATCGCAACCTGCTTTTTCTTGAAAACTTAATGCTAAATCAAAATTGTCTCCTTCAGACCACACTATTAATGTATCTTGCTGTTTCTGGTAGGCTGTATCTGGTTGTATCTTACTCTCTAGCAGGAGAGAGCCATCTGACTCTGCCCTCACCAGCAATGAGGTTCCCTTCAGCCTCTCAACATAACATGACGACACATGGCCCGTCCCTCTATCATCCCACTGTCTGTCTGCGTTCAGAGCGTACAGCTTCACTCTTCGTCTCGTGTCTGTCATGATATTCTGTGCTCTACACACTATGTACTGCAGAAACGTCTCAATAATTATGTTGGCGCTAATCTTGTGCACCCAAGCAATAGATTATTTAACTCCCATTTGTATAAAAACATATAAACTTCTGAAACAAAAACGATTCACGTAAAGAAACAACCAACAAATATTCACGAATTTAATTACCGTAATTACATTCCATCTTGTTCATAATTTTGTATGAAACACACCTAACTTTGAGAAGACGGCACCGCGTTTTTGTTACAGACAACTGTAGCAATCACGAGTTTATACGTTCACACCAAAATTCATTTAGAAATTTGTTCTAACAATGGAATAATCACTAAAATTATCGGAAATCACAAACAAAACAATACTGATTGTATGACTTTTGTAACGACATTAGCACGGATATAATTAATTAAATATTAATATCGTTCTCATAAATATGTTGAATATACTCAAATAACACGATATTTACCGGAATTAACATGATAGAATCGTCAAATTGACGTACCTTCAAAATAGTACAACATCAAATATCGCCATATTGGATTCACAACAACGCTTCAAAATTGGGGTTCACAAACTGACTAAAAATTGCGGGAAATTTAAAAAGAATGGAAGTTCTTCAAAAAATATTTGAAAACAACATCATCTTCTTCAGATTATGGCTTCTCATCACAAATTATTTAGGGTATCTTCTCATATTATTTATTTATACGAATGATTGACTATTGTTCTGCGTTGAGCAGTATTTGAATAGTGTCAGCGTTTTTTTTCGAATTCTTACTTTTCCATATTCGTTTTTTTCTGCATTCTTATTTTTGTAAATTATTTTTTTCCGCTAATGCACTAATTAGAAATACTTATACAAAATGATTAATAAAATAATATTTTAATGATATGTTTTGAAAATTGACTATATAAGTCATTGTTAGTCACAGAAAAGATGCTTTATAGACGTAGTGGTTATATTCTCTATAATGCTTTACGCGCGAGTCGCGCGTGGTCGCGCGAAGTGGGTAGCAAGTGGGTAGCGTGCGAGCCGAGCGAGAGCCGGGCGCACAAACTATAGCCGGGCGCACACATAAATGTAGTGGTTATATTCTCTTTGCGCACACAGCACAAATTATATAGGGCCGGGCGGCCACTGCTCCGTCAATTTTGCCATGCACCTGCACAAAAGGCGCGCCGCGCCGCGCCGGCCATATATATATGGTCTTGAAATACCTACAATAAAACGGTGCATACCTACAACTCATATTGTCGATTAAAATGGCTGCCATTGGTAGGGTTGTGCCAATCAAGAAAAAGGTGATACTATAACGAGCAAAATCGATCCAGCCGTTATGGAGATTACCCGGAACAAACAGACAGACGAAAATTTAAAAAATGGTTTGTTTGGTTATAGGTTCCGTATATACTCTCATATGCATTTAGTAAAGCTAAGCTGTTATTTTGGTATTACAAACAGACTGTTCAATTTTATTTATTTGCATAGATAAAACTCTGTGAGACAGTATCTCGACGCTGTGAACCACGGCCCAGACTTAGCATAGTCACTCGGACCAATTATAACACGCAGAATGATTTATGTTAACATCGCAGATTATATCGATATCGTTTCAGTGGAGGTACTAATTTCTGAAACTATTACGGCCACGGTACAACACTATTCCACTATTTTTTGTCTATTAAAATGGCTGATATGGCACAAAGTTAAAGCAGGCTCCTGATTTACCCCATGAACACCCTGTACCGAGAGTGAAAGGTTTTTGTGCTAAGAGAAAGAGTAAAATATCTTTGTGATCTTTGTCCAAGGTGCATTCGATCAAAGAATTTTGTATGAAATTTCATCAATATAATTATCTAAACCACGGGACACCGGTATTTGTTAAAAGATTATGACAATGACAGTTATAGCAGATCGATTTTTCGATTCCTTTTTTTTAACTAGGCAAAATACTTGAAAGTCTTACCACAAAAAACCATTTTTAGACACCATATTTAGCTAGACAATGGTGTCAATTCTATTATTTCATACCTAAACTAATTTTAGTTTCACTCTCTCACTTTCCAATGCATAACATAATAAAGAGACGGAAGATGTCGGACAGATCTAAATTTTGTTTTAGACTGTCAAATATCTTTCGATAGTGATAAATTAGATGCCATTGGATTCATTGCCATTAAATTTACACTAAACACAAGCAAGTGGATTAATTTGACAGGTCTAAAATATATTCCATCTCTTTCTCATGTTATTCATTGGAAAGAGAGAGAGTGAAACTAAAATTAGTTTAGGTATGAAATGATAGAATTTACACCAGTGTGTTAAGATAAACGTCTAAAATGATTAGAAATGTCCAAACAGAATAGAGTTAGACTACGGTTAAACACTACTTAAATCATGATTTGTGGTTGCTGATATTTAATCGCACGACTATGGCATGTTTAGGCGTTAAACAGTGTTTAACACAGGTTTAACGTGTGTTTTTTTTTTTGTGGTAAGACCCAAGTACTCTTCAACGGGGTGGAGTGGTTAAGTAGTTGGGATGAAGTAGTTTGTTAAATGGTTTTTAACTCTCGGCTATGCGCATAGGACAGCTAATATGTTTTTTCTTCTTCTTTCGTGGCCAGAAGCTAATATGTTGTATCTCAGAATAAAAGATGTTGCATTGCTTAGGCTGTCATACATTTGATGTATAATCTGTGGCAGCCAAATGCCATTTGCTGTAAATAATTGTAATCTGTCAAATTGTCAAATCAGTTTTGATTTTTTATGTTATTGTATTGAAGAATTCCTAAAAATTTAGTTAATATAAAGTTCAGTTCAGTCGTACTAAATAAACGAATTCTTGGGGATTGTTTACTGTATAATAAATATCTACAAAATAACTACAACGTCAAAATGAACCAGGAAATAGCTAGGCTAACATGTGAGATTGGTTTTTTGCTTTTTGCTTGTTCTTATGTTATCAGGCTGATTTCATGCCTTCTACTTAATTTAAAGGTGTAATTTAACTACATTAATAACAATGCTTAGTTTAAATTCTAAAGAACAAAGGTAGAAACTCAAAAAAGTTAAACTAATTTGACAGATGTCATTGATTGTCATTGCAAGGAATATTGTGAGAAAAATAAAAATATTTGTGTTATTGTTATCAAAAACATTGTTTAATTAACTTGTTCATGTAAGTAATAAATTTGTGTATTGATTTCAGTATGAAGCTGTGGGACCAGTTTTATTCTATGCACCTCTATTGTAGTGTAAACATTTGTGTAATTTTGTAGTAAAATGAACACACTATGTCTTATTTGAGTGCTACAGAAAATGTTGGGTAAGTGGTTATTTATCAATGATTCTCAAATATGTAAATAATATTTCTTATTCTCTGGTAGTAGCATTTCTTTAGAATCATCTTTGATTATTCTTGGTTAACCTATTATTCAGAATTTGATTGGTTTTAAGTTGTGTTATAGTAAATCAGGATACTGTTATAATATAAATAGTTATACATTTCTAAAATTTTACTAATAATGATAATAATTCTCAACAGATTTAGTGGTATTCCACAAAACATATCTGATGCCAGCTGTGCAACACAATATAAAATGGCAGTGGAGGGAGTCTCAGGAAACTGCAATGAGGTTATATACATACCGGAGAACTCTGGAGATGAGTCAACATACATAACCCATCTAAATGACAATTTTTATACCAAATTCAAAATAGACCCCAACGAACTCTATACTTTTCATGATTCCGATGTCATTGCTGGAGAAATAACTGTTAGTCATACCGAGGATACTTTTGTGTTCTCTGATAGTGTTGATGCTAAGACTAAACTCTTAGAAAGTCCAAATAAAGAGCTGGACATCTTGGGAGCATTCACTAATGGAGATGTCAAACAGGAGATCAAAAAGAAAGTGCTCTCTAACGGGCATTACACACCAGTCACGAAAACAATTCAAAAGGAAAGTAAGAATTCAAATACCAAAGCACAGAAAGCTAAGAGTCAGGTTAAGGAAGCAAGAAGAGAGTCATTAAGTGAAGCGCGGAAGCAGAATGCTCAAAGCCCTAAAGCTCAGATTGTAACTGTGTGTGCATCAAGTTCCAATAACAGTATTAATAGTGTTAACACAAATAATACGAAGCTAAAAGTTCCCAATAAGCAATGTGGTAATGAAACATTTTTGGATGTATTTAAAAGAGAACAAGGTTTAGTTGAGAACAATGTTGTTGTTAAAAGTGAAGCACAAGCTCTCCCACCGCCAGCCAAAATCCCTACTTCACCCCCAAAAAAATCTTCTGGTAAGGGACCTATATTATCTGAAAACTTAGTTTTAGTACATATTTAATTATTATGTAGTTCTGTGTACTTTGTTCCTTATTCTACCTATAAGTAAGTATTCACTTAGCCAGAACTTAGGTCACATTACAAAGATTTCTGCAAAGTGTTACATCTACAGTCCAAACAAAAATGAAATAGGCTGGTTGACGAATTTATTGAACTGTACCTACCTTAACATCCATAAGACATTAAAAATATTGTTTTTTCAAAAAACAATCATTTCCACCATGTATTTTTCGTTTTCAGAAGCCAAATTAAAACCACAATAATTCTCAGTGTAAAGAGTGCAATGCAGTGCTGCGCAGGCCTTTTTGTTTCAAAGGTCCGAGTGGCACTGCAATTGTTATGGGCAGCGCTATGCTTACCATCAGGCAAACTATGTGCTTGTCTTGTTATTCAGTAGTACTTAAAAAAAGTTAAAGAAAATAAAAAATGTATACTAAGAACATAAAAAATAAGAATTCACATTAAAGAAATGAAAGAAAAAACATTTATTTCAGGACATCACCAATAATATATTATACTAGCTTCTGCCCATGGTTTCCCCCACATTCCCATAGGAACAATGAATTTTCTAGGATATAAAGTAGCTTATTGTAACTCTCTGGTTCATAAACTATATTATGTAAGCCAAAAATCACATTGATAGGATGTATGGTCAGTGTTTTTATATGTCTTGTCCAATATAATATACAAATAAGGCAGATCAACAACCAATTACATGAATAAAAATCCGAATCTGAATCATGTCATTGGTTGGCAATAGGGTCACTATTGATTTCATTAGCTGGCTTCTGCCGATTTTGTTTACATTATTGAACAATTCATATTTAAAAAAACAGATCTCATGTGTATAACACTAATAACTCTTTTATAAAGCTATAGTTTCAGCAAAAAGTGATAATTAGTTCTTGTAATGTGAGGAAGGTTAAAGATATAACATAGAGGTAAAAGTTAGATACTAGATTAATTAAAAACAAAAAAAAAACTAAAAAAATTTAAAAAAGTGGTTCTATTTCAAAATTGAGTGGTATCATTTTCTGTAGTTCAATTACTACGAAATATCTATTATTTGTCACTACTTATCACTATTCTAGTGAAAGGCATGAACTGATTCAATCATTTTCACACTACTATTTGTTTCATTAAAAAATATACTCTGTTTCTAGCTAAAACCCCATCTCAATCGAAAGCGCGCGGTCGTGGCCAAAGCGGCCGCGGTCCGGCAGTGCATGAGGCCCTACAACGGATAGCAGCTCAAAAAAGAGCTATACCCATACCCAATACAAGATGGCATGCCCCAGGGGATAACCTATTTGACTGTGGACCATTGGATAATAAGATACCAGCATTTAGAAAACTGGACAGCAGTAGTAGCGACGATGATAATATGCCGGATTTTGGTAACAATAATTTTATTTTACTTTGTAGCTCTTAATTGCGGCCACTGGGGAACAACACCTCTCTGATTGTCTGTTTCAGTGGGAACCACCGTTTTGCTTGTGTAGTTACCGCCAAGAGGTAATGTCGATGTATTACTGTGTTTTGGTTTGTTAAGCAAAATAGTCAGAGAACTTACTGATGGTTTGATACTTAATATCTGATATTTCACAATAACAAGCGCAGTGCAGAAATGCATAGGACATTATTTTTCAAAATTGTAGGTGTCATTCGAATTGTTATTGGTAGACTTTATGCTTATTATAAGGAAAACAACCAGATTAACAAGTGGTATTAAAAAAATGTGCATAACATGTACAGGCTGATGACTGAAAACTTGTGTT
Source organism: Crocallis elinguaria (assembly GCA_907269065.1). Lineage (NCBI taxonomy): Eukaryota > Metazoa > Arthropoda > Insecta > Lepidoptera > Geometridae > Crocallis > Crocallis elinguaria. The sequence goes on along the minus strand of OU026065.1, from coordinate 6,999,713 downwards.
TACTCGAATGTTAGAGTATTATATTTGTAGAGTATTAATGGTGGAGTGGATTGAACATCATTGTTTCACATTTTTTCAAGAAACTTTCGTGACAAAGGTGTAGGTTGATATACTGGGGCTCTGTTTTAACTTTATATACTAAATTATTTGACACTGCTAAAACACAAAATGGGCTGGAAACAAAATTTTAGAAATTTGCATCTCTTAGTACTCCTCTTAAATTAAAGGAAATGTGACATCTTCTATCAATAATTGAATTTTTCAATTGTAGAATGTGATACAGCTCATATTAGTCTCTAGGAGAGTAGCCCTGAGTGTTAGCCGTGGGAACATAAAGCGCTAATGTGTTAAAAGAATCAAAATAATTCAGTGTATAAAATTCATTTTCAGAATCAGGGGCAGGTCCTGTATGCGTAGAGGAAAGCGCGGCGGAATCACGTGGCGCGCGTCTTGCTTTACGTCGCGCGGCCATGCGACGGCACGTAGCGCGTGCGCATGTGTCGTTGCGACTAGCACCCGATTTTAAGGAGCATTGGACGCTGACTTCTATCATCAAGGTATGTTAAAATCTCATTCATTCTTGTTACCATTGTTAATTTCTCTTTAACTCCAATAAGGGTATGGATCACGTCTTCTGTGTAGACTATAACAATTAAAAAAAAGCTCATAAGTTATGTATAGTTCACAAATAGATGTGCTACTGTATATGTGTAACGCGAATATAAGTTAATGTTTGACATGGATTGAATCATTAGACAATCAAGTTTGGCCAAGAGAAGTAGTAAAAACATTTAAATATGTATCTCAAACATAGTCTGTATGGTTTGTTGAGGGGAGTTAAATGTTGAAACGACCGGATTCGGCTTCGAAGTATCTTTAATACTGTTCTATAATAGACATGATAATATTATGTACCTTTGGGCCTACAGTACAAGTCCATTATCCCCGAGTGCTATAAGGCTACTTCTTATCCTAAATCCGCGTGCGAAGCCGCGAGTATCACTACCTATACAATGAGAAGAGATGTAATTAGTACACCATTAAATGTATTATCTACTTAACAATTATAGTAAAAAAATTTCAAATCCTTTCATTTTTGGTGTGAAATAAACATAAGAAGATTATCTAAGATTATCACAGTTCCCATTCTGATGTTTTTTTTTATCTTGTTACCATAGTTAGTGTCTCTGAATATATGACCTAATCTTATATGAGTATTGAGTATAGACCATGTGTCTGTAGAGTGTAATTTTCTATAAAAAAAAAGATTGTAGATAAAACGAATTGTTTATTACATTCTCAGAAACAACTAAACAGTCCAAATTCATCCGGCCAGCTTCCAACGCAGACTGTTAATCACTTGCTGGCGATGAGAGGTATGCCTGCTATACTGAATTCACAGGAGCGAAGGAAACTTAGGTAAGTGATACATTCAATTTGCATGAGAAATCAATTTCTTTATCACCATAAAAATCGATAAGATTAACGTGATAACATTTTCTAGAATTAGCCGACAGCTTAGCACTTGTGTGTAAAGTTATTTTAATTTGAGGCTTACGTGCAATAGCTGTCTGATATACAATGATGTATAGCGGGTTCAATAGTAAATATTTCACTTACCTCTTTCAAAGACTAACGCTTCCGCCTCTAATAATAACTCATGAGAGTCAAATTTATACCTTCTAATGAAACTAATTTCAAAACTAGAAAGTTAGTAACATTAACGCCATCTAGCGGCTCATCACGGTCCGTGCGTTTTATTCTTCAGATTATGGCTTTTCTACCAATGTCAAAATATTTGCGAACAAAAGTGTCAAGTTGTCAACACACGGCTGTCACTATCCTAGACCAAAAAGTTTGACGTACAATCGGCTGCAATATAGTCGATTAAAATGGGAATAGGACTGGCCAAAGAGTATTTAGCATGATTTCACTCAGTCTAATGTTCTTCTGTGTTGATTGTACAAAATACCTACTAAATTTATCGGTTACCAATTATCAGTTTTTATTATAAATGTTCTATTTACGACATTTCTAATAGGAAATAAAAAAGAAATCTTATCACAATATTTTTGAAAAAAATTCCAATTGCAAGGTCACAACATGGCGCTATGCCCATCCTATTCTTATTTTAATCCTATTGTAATATGTACAGCGCCACAATGATAAATTGGCGTTGGCGATTTGATTATGACCCATGTCTCTCTCTCTGAGAGAGAAGGCCGGTATCCCAGCAGTGGGAGAGGAAGAGGCTGGTAATGTAAAAAAAAAATCGCCCATACAAATATTGTATTTCCAGGGAAGCGGGCTGGTCGGGTGGTGAGAGCGGGTTCACAGGTACAAGCTGTGCAGACGACAAGTGCACGGCCCCGCCGATACCTTGCGGGCGGTATTGTCTCTCCCACGTGACGCAAGCGCCGGAGCAGCGGCTTTACGCTGCGTGTGCGGCGGTGTTCGCCGGCGGAGCGAGATGCAAGGCGCCGCTGTTACCGCTGCATGGTCACACGCCGCTTTGTGCCGAGCACGCGTGGAAGCGGGTGAGTGCACGCGTGATGGAACTTGGCCGCTTCGTTTCCTATCAAATCAAATAATTTATTTGCCAAAATACATGAAAATTAGGATCACACAATTAATTGTTAATTGGTATTAATACCGACATACTACAACACAACTCAGTGGTATAGCGCGGCGTCAGGACGTGGCGCTATAGCGCTCTAACGTGCGTTAGGTACCTGTTCTGTTTGGCGAAGCCTTATGTTACAAAACATTTTATCCAGGATAATTACGACAAGCTTTTAAAGGATAACAAGCCGAAAAAGGTAGCTCGTCCGCGCGTGGTGCCCGCGCCTCGCCGGGCGAAGCGCCGCCGCCGCCCGCCGCCGCGCCCGCGCCCGCCCGCTCCCCCGCCCACAGTGGAACAGTCGCTTTCAGGTAAACATAATATTAATAGGGATGTTGCATGAAACAAAAAATACATAATTTCTGTTGTTATACAGTTTTAAGAAGATCACTTTAACACAATACAAATGAAATTAAAAATTATATATAATTTAAAAAAAAAACTGGAATTCAAACGCTAGAAACGTAAAAAATTAGGGTCAAAGTCGGGCTTATGTACTGAGCGCTAAAACGCCCCATAAAAATTGGACGGAAAATCTGACGTCACTTGTTCTTCGCGGGCCGTAAAGCTGTACTAAAACAGGCATTTTGTTGATTTGGTCTTGAAAAACTGCGTTTAAGTAAGTACATAGTTGTCATACATTTTTTTATTCAATAAAATGTAAAGAATCTGATGGTATCATTTAAATTAGTAATGGATGATAAAAAATATTATGTTGAATTGGTGAACTTTTAGATGCAGTATCTTTGAAGAAATTATATATTTTTTGTGAATTTAATTTTTATTATGTTAATATGATCTTAAAACTGTATAACGACAGAAATTATGTATTTTGTGTTTGATGCAACATCCCAATTAAAAGTAGGTGACAACCACCCAGTAGTTAAATGTTTTGTTTACTTACCTTTCTTTAATGTTACGGTTTACCATAAACTTTTTATATTTTTTCTTACAGAAATCAACGTGTGCTCAAATTCGTCCACATACGATAGCTCAGAAGAAACTGCAATGGGTGCGCTAAGTGAAAACGAGTACATCACTGTAGCATCACATGAACTGGGTAACTTTCTAATGTATAATATACTAGTGACAGCCCGCGGCATCGCAAACGTGGAATCAGAATAAAAAGTAGCTTACAGCACTCAGGGACAACGGTAGCTTCCTATTAGTGAAAGATTTTTAGAATCGGGCCAGCGGTTGCAGCGATTAGCGGTAACAAACAAACAAAAAACTTACAAACTTGACTGTTTTATACTATTACTATAGATAAAAATACTGTCTTCTACTCGCGGTTTCACCTACGTGGAGATACTCCTAGGAACCGCGAATTTTTAGTACACTCCGGCCCATAACTAACTAACTATAACCATAAACTATATCTAGGCAAAAAAATAACGTCGAGCCGTTGCTCTGTTGCTGCGTGAAAGAAGGACAATGGTAACAAACAAACTTGCATTTATATTATTAGTACTGATACCATTCGTTAAATACAACTAACAAAAATACGAGCTAATCGTTCGCCTGGTGGTAAGCGAAACACGTGTATCAAGTTGACAGTGGTGTCGATTCTGTCGCTTCATACCTAAACCTTATTTTAGTTTCGCTTTCTCTCTCTTTCCAATACATAACTTGAGAAAGAGATGGAAGATGTTATTGCCAGCAACTTCACCGAATCCGATTTTTCATAATTATATTAAGTGATTATTTATTTTCAAAAATGTTAAGATGCGCGAGCGAGATAGTGGCGCGTCGTATTCTGCCTCTTAATTGCATTTGTTTAATTTCCAGAAGTAGAAGTAGGCCACGTTCCAGCAGACGACATCCTGGATCCAGCGGTCCTCAATCAAATTCCTGACGAGGCATTTACTGAGTTTTTCAACCAAGGTATCGTGCTAGGTCAGTGGAAGAAACTTTTATTACTAATTTTAGTGTTTATCTATCGATGTCATATTACAGGCTTTTATGTAACCTGTCTGTTAGTATCTATGGGTAAAATCTTGCAAGCTAAAGGACTTGTACCAAATATGTATGGAGCTTGGTACTTATTCCCAGAATAAATTAACTTGCCTCAAATTTTTTTCTATATAATTATGTACCTGAAATAAAGAGCCTAGCAGAATTATAGAAAAGTTTTTTGACGCCTGCGTTTTTTAAAACTGGGTTTAAAGGAAAGCGTAGTAGAAATGCAAAACTAATTAAAAGCAACACTGCGTTCCTAAAAATATCCAAAAAGCAGCCACATATTAAAAGTATGGCGTCATCGTCACGTCACTTTTAGACAGTTTTGACAAATAATAAGCTGTGTTGTTTTTTGTTCTGTCAATTTTTTTTATTGTCTATTCTCTTTATCACATTCAGCCAAAAAGAAGCTCAAAATACCGTTCCATTTCGAGAAATTGCGTTCCGTTTCACGTTACGTACAAAAAAAAATACTATATATTTTCAGGAAATTGCAGGCCTATAAAATTGTAATTTCATTTCAGAATATCTAGATTTTGAGTGCTCTTTCCAAAAAACCAACTGATAGCCTGGTTAAATTTTAGTACCAAAAATTTCGGCTCAATCGAACACAGAGAAGTGGGTCAAAAGAGTTGACCCACTTCTCTGTGTTCGATTGAGCCGATATTTTATATACATCATAGTTGTTGTATATATTGGATGTTTTCTCATAAGAATCAAATGGCTATATCGAAAAAATTTTAAATCGAACGCTAGAAACGTCAAAGATGAGAGTCAAAATCGTATCTACTAAGCGCTAAAGCGCCCCATACAAATTGGGTAGAACATCTGACGTCACTTGTTCTACGAAGGCCGTAAATCTGTACCACCCCCAACATTCACAGTTGATTCACAAGAAGTTTTCTATTTTAGTGGAAGGGGAGGCGTCGTTCGATGAGGGCTCGGAACTAGCCGCGGCATTCGAAGCAGTGCTTGACGAGCGGGGGCTTGACGAACGTGCTATTGACGAGCGGGAGCTTGATGAAAACGCGATTGACGAGCGGGAGCTTGATGACAGGGGGATAGACGAGCAAGCTCTGGACCACCACGAGCTACATGACAGCAGTCTGGAGACAATGGACGATAGCTTGTTCACACCGCCCGATGCGCAACTCATCAATGGAAAGGTAAGAACAGTTAATAATGTTCTAGGTTATCCATCAAGATGTATCAGCGAGGGGAAGTTTTACTAGGTGGTAGGACTAACTCTTCTGCGAGTGTCCGTCTGGGTTGGTACCACCGCTTTGCTCGTGTAGTCTGCCGCCAAGCAGTAATGTGCAAGCATTACTGTATTCCGGTTTCATGAGCAAAGTAGCCAGTGAAATTACTGGGCTTATTAGACTTAATAACTAAAGTCTCGGGCGTGTTGCAGTGCTGCGCAGGCCTTTGTGTTTCAAAGTTCTGAGGGGCACTGCAATTGTTATGGGCCGGCGTTATGATGATTACCATTAGGCAAACGACCAGCTCGTCTCGTTCTCAAACAGTATAAAAAAAAGTCTGAATCCGTCACAGATAAAAAAATTTGTTTGAAGGAACATACATTGAGATCTAGGAAAACTGATGAACACACTTTTCAAATTCACATTCAATTCAATCAATTCATATAGGCCCTAATGGACCCCTTATGGAGGTTAAAATAAATTATTCTAACAGCGGGTCTCTGTAAAGTTCGTCTACCCGAATCACAGACTAAAACTAATGCTGTCTTTATCAGAACATAATAAATGACAGACATCAGCAGACCCAATCCGTGCTCAAAGTCAACGAACCTTCCAGAAACCCACCGTGCCCGTTCCAAATTGGTATAGGCCGAGCAAGAAGAAGGGCAAGAAACTCGTATCGGCATTCTTTTTTAACTCACTTAAGAGACAAAACCTATACATATATTATTTCATTACATTTCATGAAAGAATGTATTTGTTTCCCTTTCATTGGCCATGGCCTTGACTGAGAAATAAGGCTATCTTCTCATTTCAGATTCATGTCGCGACATCAGCAGCAATGGAAGTGTCCTCCAGCGTATCTTCATAACACGAGTATAACTGTAACTTTAAGCTAAGATAAACTATGTACTATATAAACTTAGGAACAAATTCAATATTCATAGTCTCAAGAGTTAAAACAATATTTTTCTTCATGCTTTAATTTTTGTATGTGTGTACGTGAGGAGAAAATGAACAAATGTATAGGTTTCATTATTTTGTATGGGTATTCCGATAAGTAAGTGTAATGGGTATAGAGAATTGGCAACATTTCTGAACGTAGCAATCGAAAATAGTCATTGTTGCCTACAGAATAGAGTGTCGATTCGATTGCGTTGGATACTCAGCACGTAGGAAATAGTTGAATGACGTACATTTCATAAACAGTGCGGCTTAGCTTCGCAACGTATCATAATTTTAAAATACCGTTATTTTTATATATCTTCATTATATTTAATCCTCATTTTTCGACAAACATCATAGAAGCTAACCGACTCAGCTTGGTGACGCAGCGGCGGGTATAATGATGATTCCAACTTAATTTAATTTAATTAAAAAAATGAATAAATATTTCAAAAATCTTTATTTTACTATAATTGAACTGAATCTAACTATAGCTTAGTGACAGACCGTATTCAAACGGTTGTTTAGCTGCTACCTACCACCCCCAAATTGAAAATCAATCGCCCAACATTTTTCAGTGTGTTCTGGTAGCCACATTTGTGAGTCGGATCTCATTATAGCGTGTTTCCATCTTCGGCGATCAAACTTTAATCTATCTAAAGTTCCTAAAAAGCAACTTCATTGTAAAGTTAATCTGTGTTACCACAAAAAACAACTTTCAGACACCTGTTTAGCCAGTGCCTAAAAGTTAAACACCGCTTCACAACTTTCGGAAATAAATGATTAGAAATGTCACAATGTTCGTTTCGTTATCGAAAATATCAAGAACCACCTATCTTTAATTTAAATTTTTAACCATTCGAACTGTCAAGTTTATTTATCGAAAAGATCGGTACTTGCACTGCAGACTGTGCAGACACGTTATGGAGTAGCATACAAGTATGTGAAGTTATCTTGAATCGTTACCGCTCGTCGCCAAGTTTCATTCGCTTGCATTTTATTTTCAAAGAGAATCGTCAATAGTGTTTGGCGTCTATGATGATTTGGTCCACGAGCTAGATAGTTGTGTATTTATTCGGAAGCATTTGCTGGGCAACATTTTGCCTTTTAATGGTGTAATAGAAAAGCTTAGAAAGATGTTAAACGTAGGAAAGTGTGTCGTGTAAAATGCTGGATATTGGATGAGATATGGATAACGGTTGTGTCTAACGATGAGGTACTCGTTACTAATAAAGGTTATATCGTACATCAGAGTAGTTTGTAGTGCTCGAATGGCTAGCTACCACCCTCTAAATGAAAATAGTTTGCCGCTAGACACCTCGAAGGTCAACACAAGGCTTTCACATTTACCTTCATTATATTACCTGTTGTACAAATCCATTGATATTTGATACTCTTCGTTAGACATACCTTTGAAGGACGCGCTTGCGACTAGAGTGATTGGAGTAGAATAGCTATTCTAGCGTTCGTACTATTTCGCTATACGTATGTTAAAGTATAATGTATTTAGAGACATTTTATACTTCCCAAGAGCAACAATTCAAATAGAAAAGATAATAAAAAGAACATCTAAGAAAACCGAAGAAATTCTTATATTTGTGCGTTAATATACCCATAAATACAAATAATAAATGAAAAACGTATTTACTGCGCGGGTGCGTCGCCAGCGCTCAATTTCTTTGTATTCTACCATTGACCATAGACTAGTGCCTCTTGATAGCCGATCTTATATGTCTAGGTATACCTTAAATGACATTGACACTTAAGTGTCAATGTCATTTGAGTTTATCATTAAAGTTTTTTGAGACCTAATCTTAAGGTTAGGTTAGGTTACTAATTGAGATCTAAAAACAATGAGAATAGGTTTTGAGACTCCCGTCCGTATAGCTAGATAGTACCGATGGTCCGAAGGTCAGTTGCTTTAAGATACAAACCTTCTTACACAGTTCAAACCATAAGGTGCAAGTTTTATACATTGTTACAAATTTTTCGTAACCGTTTAGAGATTTCTTTCAAAGTGTAAGGCTGAGATTCAGAGACGAATCTAAGCGTGGACTCACGCTTCCATACGTCAAAATTCTATACAGTTTTGACATATGGAAGCCAAAGTCTACGCTTAGAATCGTCTCTGAATCTTAGCCTAAGAGTGAAGCCACACTCGTAAGATCGGAAAACAAATTTAAACGTGCCACGCTATCTGATAACAATGGTATCCTTAATGATCAATGACTACGCTTTCAATGACTATGCGATCTGTGAAACCAACGCGGGTTTCTTGAATTTTTGTTTGGTTGGAATTTTTTGTACTATTGGTTAACAAGACGAGCGGCTCATTGGCCTGATGGCATTCGTAACGCCAGTCCATAAAAATTGCACAGCCACTCTTTGAAACACTAAGGCCTGCGCGGAACTGCAATGCGCTCGTTACCATGAGACGTTGGGGTCGATTCTGTCATCTCTTACCTAAACCTAATTTATTATCTATTAGCTTCAATCTCTCAATGTCAAGATCACACAAGTGTCAAGTCACCAGCGATGGTGTCGCCATCTGAGATTAACAGCATAAATCGCGTAGTCTTGTATCGCTACATCTGCCTTAATGTTTTCCTGCAATAATAGCGTAATAAAGTAGAATAGTATTCATACATAGGTAATATAAATAGTGCCTTTTTATACGAAATTCTTGATAGTTTACACTCAGCTATAGTTATGACATTACCGTAGCCTTGAAATTGATAAAGACTGTACATAATTGTGTAAATTACAACGATGCGCGGCACGTTTAATTTGTTTATCGACTTTTCTTCAGACGACGCTTCCTTTGTGACCTTAGATTATGATTGAGTATGATTTTATGAACTTAAGTTATCCCTAATACAATTAGCGTAGTAGGTAGTTACATTTTATTTTTTAAATATTTGATCGAATATATTCACTTATATTCTATAGATGCTATACAATGATGTATAGAAACAGGATAGATTTTATTTTGAAGCCTTTGTTTATGAAGCGTGATAGGTTACAACTCTTCGTTAAAATGCATTAAATAAGTTATATAGGGTGTGGCGTAAAGAGTAGATAATCTATAACCAGCGGGTGGGGGACATCATGACTTCCCAGAAATTGAAAATTTGTGTTTAGTAAAAGTCGCATGGTTTTCGAATTTTTGGAAATATTTTAGATTCGACCGACACCTTTGCTCGCCCTTTTCGATGTCCTAATCACAAATTAAGGATTTTTTTCAATCTGTTTTTTTAATTGTATTGTTAATTTTTTATTGTATTGTATGTGTATTGTAAAACATTTGATAAACGTGCTATCAAATGTCAATGTCCAATTTTGTGCCACAGGCTTAGTTTTTGTTTGTTTAGTTAAGTCTTAAAGTTAAAATTTGTGTTTTACTTATTTTTCTATCGTAAGTTTGTGATGTCGTGGTGTAAAAAAAAGTATGGTGACAAGGGTGGCCAGCTACGAAAAAATTTGCTTATTTCATCGTAATTCTAAAATGGTATTTCCAGCTTTCAATTTACAGGATATTCCTATTAAGATGGATCAGGGTCTATTTTTTCAAATACAAGTTATACAAAAATCGACTTAATTAGGTGGAATTTAACCAACAATATGAATCCACTGCTGAACTATTCTACCTATTTTTTAAACTAAATCACCCAACAACTTTAATACTATTTAAACAAAACCTAAACCTGCGGCATAAAATTAGATGATAACATTTGATACCACTTTTATCCAAAAATACAATTAAAAAACCAGACTGAAAAAAATCCTTTATTTATCAGGACACCGAAAATAGTGAGCAAAGGTGTCGAATTTTTAAAACTTATAAAATATAGAAAACTTGAAAAACATGCGACATTAAATTTCCTAAACAAAATTTTTCATTTTCTAGGCACTCTGTCTCCCACCCGGTCGTTAAGGATTATCCACTCTTTACGCCACATCTTTATATAGATGGGTCATGGTATCCGTCTCAGTCATCTACATTCAGGATGACAAAGACGAAGATTGAGAATCCGAACGGAAACCTGTCGGATTGAGTTGAGAATACGCCTTCAGGTCTGGTCTGGTTGTCTATACTTTTCCAACAATGTACACAAACTCGACAGATTGCAACCAGTGACAGCAATAGTGATCCGATCGCTAACCAATGACATGATTTGAATTTGAATTTCTATCGGTGAGCCGTCAACTATAAATAATTAAAACAAATATTTTCTCTCAAAAAACTTTCTTTTAAGTGCGTTATATTAATCAGATTATACGTCGCGATGAAGTTGACGAATTATCTCTACAAATCAAATTAAAAACTAGGACATACAACGCACTACTGCATTCTTCATTTTACTTTTCACACGCAAAACTGCAAGTTGATTCTTATAACTAATTTTCCCATTAATCTTACAAAGAATGCTACGTTGCAATAAAGCGGGTTACTTTCGCGGCGATTTTGAACGCACGAACGATTCAATAAATAATAACTGTTTAGTACGATATCCGCGTGCATTTCTCAACGCAAACGTACGTGTTTCAGTGAACGCTCACCTTTTTTGCTATACAGGTACAAGTCAAATGCGTATCTAAGTACATTCTACGGGATAGTGCACAGAATAGCGTGATTGCTTCGGGCAATATTGTATTTGTTCCGCGAAATCAAAAGAAATAGAAGCATAAAATATATACGTCATACATCTCAAAAATTTGGCTGCCAACAGGATTCCAACCCGCGTTTTCTGGTTATCTAGACCTAAACAATCGAAGCTATGGGAGCGATCGATGTTAAACCCAAAATGGGTTAACATTTTACAATTAAATATATGAAGCATTTTTAGTTGACTAGCCAGCTGGAACTGTATATGGCTTAGAAAGTTGTAATTTCGCTTTTGTTCATGTAAAAAAACCATTTCTACTGGATTTGTTTCCAGTTTGAGTAGAAAGGCAATTCCAGTCTTGGACAAAAATTGATTTTGGTAAAGTTTGAAAAATAAAATAGAAAGAATACCTAGTTTTTTAAATTCTATTGGATACGAGACCGAACGGGTCGTTTGCCTGATGGTAAACATAACCAGCCCATAACAGTTACCCTGAGACATTATGTATGATATCTCATAAGCCCAGTAATTTCACTAACTAATTTGCTCATCAAACCGGAAAACAGTAATGATGGCACATTACTGCTTGGCGGTAGACTAAACGAGTAAAGCGGTGGTACCCAGACGGATGCTCCCAAGTGTTAGTTCTACTACCTGATGGTAGGCCAGAAAAATTCAAAATATTAAAGCTACCCCACCCAGCCTGGTATTTGCCGTAACAATTCTAGAAACAGGTATAAACTTTTCTAAAAAAGAAGGTACCTACTCATTATTGTCAAAAACATACTGGTAGGGACAGGGAAAAAAATCCACTTGTCCTCCCTAGGGGAGACAACTGGTGGGGCCAGGTGTAATAGCCCAGAATTGATAGAACAAATATAGACCATAGCAGCCTTAGCACACACCTTTCTAAAAAGTATGGAAGAAATGTATAGGAGGCTTAAGATTCTTTCTTAAAACTATATGGTTCCGTGGAGTGTGAGACAAAAGTGAACGCGAGTGATTTTCGCCCAGAAATCCAGTCCAATAGTTGCAATTTCACTAGTTCCATTAGTAAATTCTAAGACGGCTGCGAACAGCTATTCCATTCCTGGCACCGGAATAATTTCTCCATTGTTACTACTTCTCGGAGATAACAGAGAGTTAAATAATTAATCTTGGATTATAATCAAAGTAAACGTATATAACAATGACCTCGTCTCATTACAAATTTTAATTTTTTAGTTATAATTGTATCCGATACGCTTAATTCTCCATATATTATATGCGGTACCTGCACATTCATTTTATAACAATATACTAATTATAATTATCTTAAGTAACTTGTGTGTATCAAATGTATTTTAAATCGCTAGTTTATTTATTAGACAATAATATAAATATCTTTACAACTGAACGCTTTATCGTAGTAAAAATCGGGCACTCCTCGTACAAATCGTACGCTGTTCAAAGAAATAGCTAGTTTTCTTATAGTGACCAAGTTCTAAAATACTTGGATATTTATGTGGTATTTGTACTTTTTGTAGATCAATTCGAACGACTGTTATGAGGGAGATTAACTTGTAAGTAATTCGCATTTTAAGTTTTATAATTTTGACGTTACTTGAAAAACGTTACCGACGTCAAATTTGAGTTAGCCTAGGCAGTGATTACATATGCGGTGAAGTTGCGTAGGACAGTCTAATAACGATATACCTACAGTATGCGTCCGTGACGTGAGTAACGTTATTATTGATATAACTAGCTGCTGCCTGCGGTTTCACCCGAGCTGAGGTATTGTATTTCATGGTTTTTATTTTTTTGCGCGGAACCCTAATTCTTTTTCCAAAATAAAAGTAGCCTAAGTTACTCCTTGTAACATCAGCTATCTGCCAATGAAAGTCCGATCAAACTCGGCCCAGCCGTTTTGGAAATTACCCGGAAAAACAGACAGACAAAAATTTTAAAAATGGCTGTTTTGGTGTTGTAGGCCCCGTATATACTTTCATAATATGCATTTAGTAAAAAGCTGTTATTTTGATATTACAAACAGACACTCCAATTTTATTTATTTGTATAGATTAGGTTAAAACAATAATTCGTCTTATTCAAAATACATTATGACATTTTTGATATATTTGCAATATGAAGTAAGTATAATGACGTACTGAAATCATTTGTGTAACATTTTTTTTTCGTTTGGTAGTTGAACGACCGTAGTGCGTTTAAAAGACAATTGATGGTGTGGCATCTGTAGTATTCAGAAATGCTAGTGCTTCCACTTTTCTTCCAGTAAATCCCACTACATCGTAATAAAATAAAAAGCTTGGCGCTTACATAAAAGATGCATCGCGTGATGGAAAGCTTCGCCATCCGTACAGATGCCCATTTTGTACAATTCTATAGGTACTTAACAGAGTTTGGTGGACACCTTTATCCAGAACATCCCTGGTATTATCACTTCCAGAGTCGATGCAACTCATAAACTATGATCATTCAAAACCGTTATGGCTTCAGGAGTGCAGGTTATAACATAACTTATTATATGTTTCTTATGTTCAAATTTAACAGTCCACAGACCACACTTCTCGCGTCGTGGGGTACGTACAGTAATAATAATAAACGCTTACACTCATACCCCCGCACTAGGATTCCCTGTGTCGTAGGTGGCATGGACACACACAGGTACACATCACAAACATCCAAGACCCGAGAACAAACTTTATGCTTCCACAAAGTCTGCCCCGGCCGGGAATCGAACCCGGGACCCCTCGCTTTACTACCAACTTAGCTACGGAGCCGAGTAATTGATCGGGCTTCTATATCTTAGCCCAGGCTAACTCAAGTTTGAAAGAATTGACGGTTGTCAATAATAATTATACGGTATTGACTACGCGTCTTGTAGTTATATTATATCAACTTCAAAGGGTACATCGCATACCATGTGATATGAAAGTAGGTACGTTAGTTACATTGTATATAAGTAAGTTTTACACGCATCGTCAGTTCGATATTGGTCAGTTCATTTGGTGTAAGATAGAAATGGTCGTAGGCAAGTATGTTTCGTTATTAGTGCTGTTGTGATGAAATAAGGGCAAGAGTTTGAGACGTGGCTGCTCTGTCTATCGTTTGTTTTTGTCATGAATCCCGCCTGTAGTAAAATTCGGTAATATGTTAAGGTGTGTGAAAAGAAAATATTTTGGTTACAAAGATCTGTTCCTGTTACACATAACTTTTTCTGACGCGCAAAACTGCTGCCTTACCGGCTAACAATCTCGTGTTCGTTTTCGATTCCAAACCGATTAAAACCAGCGGTCACTAGTCTCCGTGTGGAAGGAGTTGTCTAGAGTTTCAGCTTCTTTTCGTTTTGTAAGAACTTGTTTCCTTAATAACATTCGATCTAAAATGATAACCAGCGAAATATTCTATACTATTCCTTCCAGCCGAAGACCTAGCGACCGCTGGTCTTAATAGCGTTGAAGTCGAAAACGAACACGAGTTTGTTATCTGGTAAGCCCCTGTTTCTGTTACACAAACTGTTTCTCATATATTACTTTTTGCAACCGTAAATGTGTTGTATCTAAACATAAAGTTATTTCGGAATTAGCGATTTCAGATGCTAATTTTGTCATTTCTCACTACCTTGTTTTCGTATAACACTTGTGAATGTGGAAAAAGTAAAACTCTGCTTTGTTATAAGATGAATGAAAAGAATCCACGTCACAATTCACAGCGCTTTTTAATACAATTTCTTTATAAGTTTTTAAACTTTCATGGTCACTAACACAAGAGTTAACTTTAGTAACGGGACATTTACCATGTATTTTATTTGTTTTGAGCACTCGATATTTCGGCACTGTTGCAAGCGCCATGTTCACGAGGAAAGTGCCGAAATATCGAGTGCTCAAAACAAATAAAATACATGGTAAATATCCCGTTACTAAAGTTAACAATTTCTTTGTTAAGTAACCTATCGTTGCATTTTAGCTTTAATTTTTAAAAGGAAACATCTCTAGGTATATCTAAAAGTGTAAAGATACTGTATTGTACATAAAGTTGCCTTTTAGATCTGAACTAGTTTAACAGTTTTTGTTAGTCTTGATGGTAAAAACGAGCGATGGAGCCAACTTCCAACTTTAACAAGTTAATGTTACAGAATTAAAATGTACGAAAGAGAAACAAGCGACAGAGTAATGTAACATTTTAAATTATATTGATTTTATGTAGATTCGTCGACAATTTTTAAATGTGCATTTGTTTTTTAGCTAACGTCAGCTAAAATTACTGACTGATGGTGATTGGTTTATTTATTGTTTTGTAATTAAAATGAATTTGAGAAAACCTTTCAATGGTTCGTGTGAAATGGATGGGAGCATTACATGAAATGGTTTGACTGTGTAACGTATAAGCGCAGACAAAGGTGTTAGCGTCGGTGTTGTAGAAATTCGCGAGATGTGTGGTAAAATTTGTAAAAGTGTTCGTTCAGCGCTCGGGTCCAAAAGCGAATGCGACAATCTCAATTTTTATAATCTTGATGTGTAGAAAGTTGCGTGTTGAATTTTTGCGTAGTCGTTTTTTTATCTCATTTATTTAGCATTTAACATGATCTGTTACTGTGGTGATGGTATAGTGAAATGAGATTATCAGATTCGCTTTTGGCCCGTCAGTGTATAAGTTAGTAAAATCGCTACCTCTTCGAATGCCTGAAGTTCACAATTTATTGTCCAATGCGTGAAACATGATGTTAAAAAAAGTGAAATAAACATGAAGAAATTTTGACTCTTATATCTGTGTTTAATTTAATTTAAGTAGGTATTAGGAACTCTGAAAGTCCGAAATCAACATCATCATCATGATGAGCAGAAAAGTGTATTCTGCTGACTATCGGCTTCCCCTAGCAGTCCGAAATGGCTGCTCGTATTTATTCAGTGTGGGTCACGGCGCCCTGTAACTTAGTAACTATTACCTAATCTGTGCCTGTAGTTAGCTTTTTTGTCACTATTTTATTGTAGAGAATGTGTAGGTATGTTTAAAACACTGTCGCGCATAAGTTACTGCAGTGGAGCTACATGTTTCGGACGTAGGTATTCAATAAATTCATTGCTATTGTTAACTGTCAGTTGAGTAAAATGGGTGGGGGAACTGGGTACGGTCCGTCTCGGGTGGGATGCAGTTGTGTGGGAAAATAGGATTTTCAATCTTCAGTCGTAGCATGAGTTTGATTTAGCGCACCTCACCAGCTACACCACTCCAGTGGGAATTTCAGACTACGCAATCGAAACTCAGGAGGATTTCAGTGGATACATTCAAGTCCCACAAGCCTGACAAAAAAAACATGATGAACTGGGGTGATCGGCGGGGACTTAGCGTAGTTATGTGTATCAATGAAACAAATTTTCAAGAAAAACATATTTATTTTTGTGAACTACCGGTCTTACCTCAAAAAAATTACACCCACACCCTATCAATTTATCGATTGCTATGGATCGCAATTGGCGTACCTACTTGCGCCGCAGGCCTCTAAAATTGTTTTATTTTGTGGTCTTATCACATAAAAATTAAACACACTTTAAACCTGTGTTAAACATGGTTTAACTCCTAAACATGCCATAGTCGCGTGTTTAAATATGAGCAACCACAAATCCTGATTACTTAAATCTGTGTGTCTAACACAATTCTGCTGTGACATTTCTAATCATTTTTGACGTTTAGGTATCTTTAGATACTGTCTAGCGAAACAGGCGTCTAAGTGTTTTGTTTGTGATAACACGGTAAATGTGATACCATATACCTAACTATAGGTAGATATCTAGTAGTTTCACAGGAAAACTAGTATGTTGTGAGCGAAAGTCAACATGCTTTAGGTACTAACTATTAACACGCCTCCCATGCCATAACAAAGGTACCTACCTACCTATTTGCGTGCTACGGCATTGCAACTATTATTATATTATATACTAGCTGTGCCCCGCGGCTTCGCTCACGTAGCCTAATTGTGCCGGACTTCGTGATACTCGAAATGCGCGCTTGACGCAAAAGCGTTGTTATTCTTACAAGCAAACGTACGTTTGCTTGAGCGTCTGAGCTGCCCCTAAGATACTCCTTATGTAACATCAGCTATCTGCCAGTGAAAGTCCCGTCAAAATTGAACCAGCCGTTTCGGAGATTATCCGGAACAAACAGACAGATAGACAAACATTTTTAAATTGATTTTTTTATTTTGTGCAGTATTATAGGTATACTTTCATATGCATTTAGTAAAAAGCTGTTATTTTGACATTACAAACAGACACATTTATTTGTATAGATGTTATAGGTTGAGTGTAATTAAAACTTATTGTACATACATTGGGCCCGCGTGATAGATTTACGAGTGTAATAATTTATTATTACACTCGTAAATCAACAAACAAAATTATTTGGGGCGAAGAGGACTTGAAAATATAAACATTCAACTCTGCCCCACCAGTGATACAGCTTGGTGAGGCAAAGTGGAATTACCCATACTCTCAGAATTCCTAAAAAATGTTGGTGTGAGACAGGAGCCCAGCTGTAAAAAACGCCAATAGCGCAGCTATTTGTAAAACAGGATTGCGTCGAAATCATGTGAAATGGGACTAAGGCAGTGAGAAGAGAAGCTGGTGATTACAATTTAACCTTCAGACCCCAGGCCGCCGCTATGCCTACCTAATAATGCCCATGCACCGTAATGCAATAATACGTAAAACTGACTGCACACGTGTAGGCGGGACACAGTCGATTGGCACACTTCCCATAAATGCACCTGACGAAGGTAAAGCATATTTATTTCTGTCGCGTGTGATGATTGCATATAATAAGCTGCTCGTGCCGTGAATATATTACTCCTACTCCTATGTACTATTAGGTGCATAATTATTTATTTATTACAACTTACATGTCAAGTTATATACCTGATGCAGTAGTGTAGCAAGATTTACATTTAATTTATAATAGTATACATTTAGTTTTGTTAGTGGGAGGACTAACTCTTCCGCGAGTGTCCGTCTGGGTTGTTACCACCGCTTTGCTCGTGAAGTCTGCCGCCAAGCAGTAGTGTGCAAGCATTACTGTGTTCCGGTTTGATGAGCAGAGTATCCAGTGAAATTACTGGGCTTATGAGACTTAATACCTAATGTCTCAGGGTAACGAGCGCACTGCAGTGCCGCGCAGGCCTTTGTGTTTCAAAGTTCTGGGTGGCACTGCACTCGTTATGGGCCAGCGTTATGCTTACCATCAGGCAAACGACCAGCTCGTCTCGTTACCTAATAACATAAAAAAAAAAAATATATTATTATAGAACATAAAAATCTAAAGCAACCGTTGTAAATTCACTCAGAAGGCAATGGAACAAGTCAACTTCAAGTGCTACGATGTTGATTGTGCGAAGTGCGCGCGATAGTGATGCCTCTCGCAAAAGGTTGTTCCTATCTCGTGGCACTGCCTCCACTATAGAGGTTGACGTCGCCGCCACACGAACCTATCTGGCACACACAGGTAAATATAATATTTGCCCACTGGACTGAATTTCACTGGAAATATCAGTTCCATAATATCTGCATTGTGCGCACCTAATCTCTAAGTCCCTCTACGATATAACAAATGAGTGTGAGCTCTCTCCTCACCCTCAATTCGTTATATATCGGACCATACCGAGAATAGAGTTGGGGTACCTCAGTGGATAAAATGGATACACATGTATATTTTGTCAAATATAAAAACCTAATTCATTTATTTTGGATCCTTTCTAAAGGGTAGGTATTTTTTTCGTAAGGGGATCACATCATCCAATACATTCAAGCTGACTCCTAACCAGCGCATTGTAGGTAGTGATTGCATTTATATTTGTCAATCCATGAGCTATACGAAGGACGAAACCCATTTGGGTTTCGTCCTTCTTCAAAAATGCCTACACGAAATGTCAGCGTAATACCTAAATCTCTCACCTCAGTGACTCTTGCCATCTATGTCATAATTATGCACTATCGGTATAATACACTGACTTATGTATAAAAGAAACGAGTGTAAGAAATTGTCTTACACATACAAGCGTTAAATTGCAAACAGTTACTTTTGTTCCAAGCCACCAATGTGGGTATGCCATATTGGAGTCGCTCGCATTCATCTTTATTTCTTATCATATTATTTCATGACTGCATAAGGAAATTACTAGGGTGGGTGGAGGGGTAAACGTGAATTACCCATCCCCCATCAGCGGGAAAGTCCAGTGGGTGGACGGGTCGTGATGGGCTTAACATCAGGTAAACGATTTCCCAAGAAAAACACGACAATATTTATGAATTAGACGGTACAGTCACGCGTTTTGGCAGAGGTTTCAAACAAAATATTGATACAATTGTTGTAGGTGTAATAAATAAAACTAAATTGTCTTCACAATCACATATATTTATTTGATCAAGTGTAATTAATAATTAGGTGATAAGTGGGTCTGTGCCTAGAAATATTCAATGCATATTCAATGTCACGAACGTTATTTTTAACCGAGTTTTAACATAGGAGAAGTCAATACGTCTCACTATCATAAGGTCTAGTAGCAAAAAGTATATTACGGTTGTATTTTTTTCATGTTTGTTACTCCATATCTCCGTCATTTATTTATACACCGATTTGGGAAATTCTTTATTTTAAATTCTATTTCTTATTTTTTTATTTCAAAGGATATACTTTCAGACTATTCCCATAGAAATTTCTTCAAAATCGGTTCAGTAGTTTGTCACTGAAGTTGGTTCGTCGCTTTTTAAAGCAATTTTTCCTGTCACATTGAATTATATAGGTAGTTGCATGGTGTTACGGCATTTTTCTGTTTTGAATCTGTCTTTTCTGTTTTGTTCTCTGCATGTTGAATGAAGGAGGCATACAGAAGCAGTGCCGTTAGTGGCTGTTTTCTCTCGTACTAACAACCAGCTAACCACACTGCCAATGCAGACCACCTACTCTCTTCTTTCTTCATAGTCTTCTCTTTTCGTTCTTCTTTTATTGGCTACTAGGGTTGCATGTTTGTCAAATGCAGATAGATTTTTTTTTTACAAATTAAATTGGGTGTTACTGTAAATATTCTAATCAGTGCTTTTATATTAACCGTGGTACAGCACTGTAAAGCGTTTATTAGTAAAATAATTGGAAATTATCCTTGGAAGCTAGACAGTGTCTAAGTCTAAAATGATTAAAAATGACACAATAGAATGGAGTTAGAAAATGGTCAGACATTGCTTAAATCTATATTTGTAGTTGCTTATATTTAAACACGCGACTAAAACTTGTTGGTCTTACCACAAAAAAATTAAAAAAACCAATTCGAATTAAAAAAAAATAATGTTGAATGTTGATTTGAGTAGCGTCTAACCGTTGTCTAACTCCATTCTGTTGTGACATTTGTAATCATTTTAGACTTTTAACTTTAGACACTGTCTAATTAAACAGGCGTCTAAAAGTTGTTTTTGTGGTAACACGGTATGTTTTCGCTATATTTTCCTAATCATATTCCTATACTCCCTAGTAGTAGCTCCATCTTCTTTTGTCTTCAGCAATAATCGACCTCTCTTCTCTTTTCCACTGTAGAGCTTAATATTGAAAGCCCACACAAGGCTAAATGACCTTCGCTAGCAGATCAGTCAGTCTTGGGTTCGGGTTTCATATATCTGCCGCGTAGAAGGACATATCTGAAAATCAAATGGTTGGGATTAATAGAGCTATTAAGCCTTTGCAGTTTAGTACACCCTAAAACAAGTGTGTGTGGTTAGTAGGAGGACTAACTCTTCTGCGAGTGTCCATCTGGGTTGATACCACCGGTTTGCTAGTGAAGTAAGCCGCCAAGCAGTAGTGTGCAAGCATTACTGTGATCCGGTTTGATGAGCAGAGTATCCAGTGAAATTACTGGGCTTATTAGACTTAATACCTAATGTCTCAGGGTAACGAGCGCACTGCAGTGCCGCGCAGGCCTTTGTGTTTCTAAGTTCTGGGTGGCACTGCAAATGTTATGGGCCGGCGTTATGCTTACTATCAGGCAAACGACCAGCTCGTCTCGTTACCAAATAACATAAAAAAACATATAAGGGGTTGATGATATAAAAGCAACGATTTTCGAGGAAGTTTCCACACGTCGTTCAGGAATGTTCACTGCAAGGAGAATGTCATTTATTTACTCAGATAATTTAAGATTATGCTCTGCATATTTATTAATTTGTTTATTGTTTGTCAGTCATAAAGCCATAAGGTGACAGTTTGTTTAAACAGCTTATTTAAAAAATATGTGGTTGGATAAAAATATGTTCTGAAAAGTACCTATGTATTTAAGATTGACTGTGATTTATTCATTGTTCCGTTGCACAGACCGCAGATGTGTTTTTAATATTAGATTAATAATATTAGACCTATATATAATATTTATGTCGGTTTTTCTGTAATAATATCTGTTAAAACCTTTATTTTTTTCAGTATATCGTTCATTGTGGTGTATATAAATTAGTTTTGGAAGCAGATTACGAATATTTCTTAGTAATTTTTCATTTCGACATGAATTTATTTTTTAGCACTCAAATCATGCCTTGATTTGTATATTTAACGAAGCTAGTAAGTAGGTACTTTGCTACGATCAAAACCTGCTCAATTACTGCCGTACCAATTCAATATTGGATTTAGTTTCTCTTTAATCATCGTTTAAATACGTGTATATTTACTTATGTTGCAATGATAAATGGTTAACGACTATGTTTTAGTTCGCTATTATGATAAAATATGACACGTGGACGCTCGACGCCCTTGCGCATGCATGACGCAGTTTCCTGGATTTTCCGAAGAGCTCAGTCACGTCCGAGGACCTTGATCGATGAGTCTTGTGGAGTCGTCTCTTGGTGGCGCCACTCTGTAAAGAAATAAAACAATACGCTTAGCTTATAATTCGTTCTCTTATCTTCTAATTTAACGAAAGATAGTAACCGTCTCAGCCACCAACCAGTTTTACTAGAATGCCACCAAGTGGTAGTGAGCATACATTATTGTGTTCCAGTTTGAGGAGCAAAGTAGTCAGCGAAATTACTGGGTATAGGTACTGACTGATGTCTCAGGGTAACGAGTGCAATGCCGCGGGGATTTATTCGTATCAAATACCTGGATGGCATTGCAATTGTTTTGAGCATATCACTACAAAAATTAGTTGAAAAGGAAGCCCTGCAATATGTCTTCTCGCGCAGAAGTGTTCCAAGTTCAAAATAAAACAAGCGGTGATCGCGGTTTTGCCATGGTTTTCGCGTGGTCCGTTATTGATGCTTATCCATAAATCATGCATTAGGTGTGCGGGCTGCCTAAGCGTCACATCGCGAACGAAGTCGCGGGTACAGGTAGTTCAAAATAAATTAGGTTTGCATGGCATAGAAAAATTATCTACAGTGCATGGTATGCTAAAAATCAAAGATCTAACAAATCACCAGATGGAGTTTGTCTACCAACAGTTTTAATGAATTTGGAAAAATGAAAACCAAAACACCAACTTACAGATGAAAATGTATGATAATTATTATTTAAATGAAATATTTCACACAAAACAAAAATTGGCGTAGGGGCTAATGCAAAACCCTTTTTACAGTAACGCCAAAATGTAAGTGTCGCATGTCGTAAGTAAACTCTCTTGATTGCGAAATAAAATAATTTGATACGTCTGTTTAGCTAATCTACGAAGAAAATAAAGTAGAGATAATTTTGTAAGAGGCGTTAAACTGAACAGTGTCCTTCTGGCCGCCTTTACATTACCCTCATCTTATTGAAGTATTTGGTATCCGTACGTTAGATATCTTTGATAAACATTAACGACATCTCTTCATTTGACATAACGTGAGAAGAGTTCTTTGCGCGGCATGTTAGCATCGATAGACATAGAGAGATAACTATATCTCTATCTAGACAAGACAGAAGGCGCGCATCCTAGCCCTGCTGCTGTTACCTATCTTGTAGAATAAAAAAGGCAGTTTGACTTTACAGTGTAAAATTGCTGAGCATATTGCAAGGACAGTCTTGTTCGAGTAAGTACTCAGGCTAAGATTCAGAGACGATTCTAAGCGTAAACTTTGGCTTCCATATGTCAAAACTGTATAGAATTTTGACGTATGAAACCGTGAGTCAACGCTTAGATTCGTCTCTGAATTTCAGCCTTAGTCTAAGGCTAAGATTCAGAGGCGACTGTAAGCGTGGACTTTTGCTTCTATATGTCAACTCTGTATAGAATTTTGAAATATGGAAGCGTGAGTCCACGGTTAGATTCTTCTTCTCAGATATTAACGCTTAGATTCTTTTCTGAATTTATTGCTTAGTGACATGACTGATGACATGTAACTTCATTAGACATATACCAGGCTAAAGCTCAAGGGATGAATCGATTTCCCGTATTTTTCACAACAATCCCTGTTCAGTGGACTAGATATACCGAATCTGTCTTTCCATTTCTTTTATTAGTCACATTAGTATAGATATATATAGATGGTTATATTTTTGTGTGCGTCATTTGTCACTTCATTTCAAGTATTGGAACCATGGCCTGAATACATGGCCAAGTGTTCTTCGCTATTTTCCTTACATGTTGCATAGATTGTTGAACGACGCAAATAGGAGTTCTTATATTTTATTCTATTGCATTCTAGTGTAGCGCTTCTTCTGGTTACCCAGACCAGACGCTTTAACCTTCTAAGCTATGAGAGCGATCGTAGTTAGCACCAACATTTCTGATGAATTTTCTTTCGGCTTACAAGCCGTCCAGGCTCCATCTAGCAGACACCGATTAGACGGTCTCGATATTTAAACACAAGAGGCAGCGAAGTATTTGAGATTTACCTATATATTTACATATATTTCCTTTATAACATTGGCTGTAACGATTAACGCTGACGAGGGCAATCCACTAGGTGGAAAGTGGTCACTGTAGACATCTGTAATATCCATCGAATCCGTGCCAACCTGTTGCTTACCATTAATGCCCATTTTCAGCAACGGTAGGAGACGCCTAAAAATATTTAGGAGTAAAAAATCGTTTCAGCAATCTTTAGCAGTGTTGCCTATATGAAGTATATATTTAGGACTGCTTACATTAGGAGTTACTTAGGCGTCCCCTTATTCGTCGTTAGATAGTGAAAACGAGCATGGGCCTCTTTTCTCCGGTTTATATAGTACCACAGATTGTAATTGCAGAAATCATAGAATGGTGGTAGGATATTTTGAATACTCGTAGTTACCCTCGCAAGTCGACAAATGTTGTCAATCATCTATCAATAATAATATAATAATGAATAAATAAATGATAATCATTGTATTCCGGCGCCTGCATTTTGACGTGTTTTTGCCCCTTTCAACCAGATCTGATGATATAGCGGTCAAACGCTAACATAACAGATATAAATTAAAATAGAAATAAATAACAGCTTATGGCGATAATTAGCTTTATTTTGGGACAAAACCTTCCTACAATAAGTACTTTTTTTAAGCTATGTAATTTTTTTAAGTTTAGGTTTTTCTATTGAATGGGGAATTCAAACTGAAATACGTCTTTATTAGACATTTACGTTTTAATTATGCCTTGCAGTTTATCTATCTATGAAAAATAATCATTATACGTACTAAGCTTATCTTTAGAAACCGATTATTGCAAACGGAAATGACGAGCTCTCACTCTCACATCTTATGTGGAACCAGTTTAACTTGATATAGGTATAGGTACAGATATAGCTAGGTACATATGTATGAAACCTACTTTTAGTAGGTACGAACAAAAACTTTTGCCCTTTGGTTCTGCGACACTAGTATTTCTGCATTTCTGTTTAAATTTGCATTTTACTCATGACTCGTTCTTATCCACAAAGAAAAATCAATTCAAATAATTCTATGTTGAAATGAGTAGTAGTTAGTGGGCTAGAACATTTGGATTATCTATAGGCCTACTTGGGCTTGTAGATTGTCCAACTGTTTTTGTAGCTAGCTAGGTTAGATGTAGTGTTTATTTATGTATTAGCTAGTTAATAAAGGTATTTAGCCCGTTAAAAAAAAATTTCAAATTATTTTTTAACAATGGCGAGCGCTCATTAAATTTATATGACAGAGGACTCTTAGTTTGGGTGCCCCCTTTACACACCACATCAAGGACCAAAACTCAGAAAGTATATAAATACGTAAAAATATACGTCAGTGATACGTATTATATTATTATTATTTTTATCAAACTACCTACCTATATTAACGCATTGGAAGTATAGGTAAATTTAGGTATAAGTAGAGATAAGGTGGTCTGCCTATTCCATACTGGTACACCACCTAATGTAGTTCTAGTGAACTACAATTATTACTTACTGCACAGAACTCGTATAAAAAGTTTGTAATATTACCTATAGGTGGGTACAGAAACCTCGGTGCGCAATACTCGCATTAAATAGGTTTTTTTATGGATTGACTAAGCATGACCATAGTCTTTTAAGGTAACAAAGACATGTTTATAGGCATTTCAGTTTTCTTAGCACTTTGCTACAGAACCAAACAAACAAAATAAATGTATTTACATAAGTTGGTACTCCTCAATTAACAGATTCCTATGATGCATACAACTCAACGTAGTAATAATTGAGGATACCAGTTTGTTCATGAGTTTTCCTCAAGTAGTTTTTTTTCTTCGGAGAATTACTTGATGTTATAAAAACATGTTCCGGATATTGAGACTTGGAAACTTTCTTATAAATTACGTGTAGGTAAGTAACTTATTGTGTGAACCATGCAGTAACAGGTTTCTTATGCAGACCGTAGACGTTTATACAAACGTGCGATTGCTTGTCAAAATAACAACGCTTTTGCACCAAGCGCGGATTATTAGTAGGTATCTCGTAATCCGCGCTTGATACAAAAGCGTCGTTATTTTGAGAAGCAAACGCACATTTGCATAAACGTCTACGGTCTGCATTAGTCGCTTCAAAACAGAAGGAGGTTCTATATTCGACGCGTATCTATTGATTAGGAATTAGTCTCGTTGCGCGTATCCGATTGTACGGGATTATTATTTAACTAGGTACTGAGCATTTTTCTTCACTAGTCTTAATAATACGTGTTTAGTTATCATATTAGTAGAACTAGAGAAATCTGAAACTGTCTTTGCAAATTAGTTTTACGATCTTTTAGCCATTTAACATTTATGCATCTTATATTTTTTTTATTTTAAGAATTAATTTCTAAAACAATACTTCATGAGGGGTTTTCATTGAATTTTCACAAAGCAATAACGTAATTGGGTATCAATAATTTAATCGTTTTTGCTACATATGTTCCTCTTTTAATACTTTGCTGGTCAGTTTAAAATAGTTTAAACTGTTCGTTATTCAAAACCAAGCTACTAAGCATATCTAAGTAACGAGAAATCGAGAACGAAACGTTTTGTTTGATTATTCTCAATATAGTTATTAATAAGATACTTATTTAAAGGTCGTTAGGCTTATCAGTGGCAACCTTTTCAATCACTAATAATGTGTGTATCTACTTGAGATATTGCCTAATGGAACTGTAAAATGTGAAACTACTAAACAAAAATAACCGAGTAGTTAGTAGTCAGTGAAAATTGGGCTCTATCTAATGTCTCAAGGTAACGAGCGCAATGCAGTGCTGTACAGACCTTGGTATTTCAAAGTTCTGTGTGGCACTGCAATTGTTATGGGCTGGCGTTATGCTTACCATCAGAAAAAGAACCCGCTCGTCTCTTTATCCAATAATATAAAAAAAGGAAAGGTGGCTATTATTCCTCTAATGTATATTTAAATATAGTACTGACCGGATAAGTTTATATTTTTAATTTTGCTCGCAATAATTTAAGGATACTAATTGTATAATTTACTTAAATTGTATAATATGTATGTATACTAATTGTATAATTAACTTAAATTTTACAATTAGCTGAAACACACATTTTGCAAATTTTTTAGGTGCCTCATAATAGATCCACATACAAATAAATATGATGAAAAAGAATGAACGATGACTGTTTTCATCAAAAATAGTTTTTTTTTCAATTTCAGATGTTTGTAATTCTGTTTCTTATTTTCTCAATCTTGAAATCAATATTTCTAATACTCAACTAATGTATGGAATAGAGAAAACTCAACTACATACTCGTATGATTTTCCATAATTATTTATTTCTATTCTTTATCTGTTGGATAAAGGATACCTCAAAATTTTATTACAACTTTACCTCATGTACCTAACCATTTCATATATTTAATTCACTGTTTCACCTATCTTCAAAATAATGTATATAGTAATAGATAGGTACCTACTACTAATTGATCTAAATTTAAACGTCAAATTGAGACGCAATGACCATAATGTAAGGTAATTTAGTGATTATACCTGATATTTAATGATTACCTAATTTTATGATAATATCTGTGTTCTGTATAAATGCACTTTAGATGCAATGTAGATGGCTGAACGGTGTCTCGTAAAACAAAAAAACCTTATTAAAAAGAAAACAAAATAATGAAACAACAGAAAATCATAATATTTTATTGAAATAAAACCAATAAAGTAATGGCACATTAAAAAGAGGTAGAGAAAAGAAATTTGTGAAAATGGATAATACTGTCGCATAATTGATGTACTTTTCATAGGTCAAGACAGATATTATTTTTCACAAATTTCAATTTCTTTTCCTTTATTATCCGTATTTGATGACATACATAAATATAAATAACGCCCAACAATCAACATATAGGTTCCCTGACTCTTAAGTATAATTGCATATGAATACAAGAAAATCAGAACTCACTGGACCATGGTAACATCACACTAAACAAGGAACAGATAATTATAGTTTTTGTTCCATTGCAGGAATTGAACCTGCATCACTTACGCGTAGCAGTTGTTAAATCCATATAAAAATAACTTATGATAGCGGTTTGATAGAAAAATACTTCCATTATTTAACTATACTATTAAATTATAGTTTAGTAGGTAATTATTCTTAATTTGTTATCTCTACATTTCAGCTACTGGGCATAAGAGACAGAGCAGAGAGAGCTGAATAGTAAGCACAATAGTGCTCTGTGCCACCCAATTTTTTTATAGATCAAAGTTTTGGGCAGCTTTATTTTTTGTGGACAGATACTTAAAATTAGGGGAACTCTCCTCTCGTTACATTACCTAATTACAAAATAAAATTATAAGCACAAATTAAACAATATTAAATAATTGTTACTTATTTAAATGAGTTTTTTTATACCATATTGTATTGCCTTACGAGGTGGCCTAACTCTTCTGCGAGTGTCCGTCTGAGTTGGTATTGGCTTTGCTCGTGAAGTCTGCTACCAAGCAGTAATGTGCAAGCTACACTGTGTTCCGGTTTGATAAGCAAAGTAGTCAGTGAAATTACTGGACTTCTGAGAATTAATACCTAATGTGTTTCAAAGTTCCGAGTCGAACTGCAATTGTTATCGGTAGGCATTATTCTTACCATCAGGCAAACGACCAGCTCGTCTCGTGACCAAATAAAAAAAATCTTCCATCAGTCATTCTAAAGATCCATCTGCAGATCTGTGCAAAATTTCACCATGATTGAATATCGCAAATTCAAATTCAAATTCAAAAGTCTTTATTCAAATAGGCCCCAAAGGAGCACTTATGAAAGTTAAAATGACTCTAACAGCCGGCCTCTGCAACATTCATCTACCCGAATCACAGACTAAAACTAAAGCTGTCTTTATCAGAACATAATAAATGACAAAGACACCAACAGACCCAATCCGTGCTCAAAGTCAACGAATCTTCCAGAAACCCACCGTGCCCGTTCCAAATTGGTATGGCAAAGTAGTAAAGCTAACATGAATTCCTATGTCCAGAAAAATTGACAACTGCCTACTAATTTTCAACCATTACGCCAGATTTCAAGCACTCTCAGACTCGACTGTACCTCACTCACCTCACTGTTCTAAGTTTGCAATACTGTTGCCAACAGGGCAACGGGCATATAAAGGTGCGAGCACAATGAAATGAGATTACAATGCAAGGTAACCTACCTACGGCTTCCCCGGGACTAGCGCCACTCTTGACCCACTAACACGATTCCTATTTGCGCTCCTACACGTATTTACTACTAATGTTGGAAGTGGGCAAGCTCTTGAGACGTTGTCCAAGATGCACATACCTGCCTAGCTGTGTTGCTAATATTCTCGAGTTATTTTAAGGCAGCTCAACTATTGGGGATAACAGGCGAATATTATCAATTGATCAAAGCTATATAGTGTAGGCA
Organism: Crocallis elinguaria; assembly: GCA_907269065.1. Lineage (NCBI taxonomy): Eukaryota > Metazoa > Arthropoda > Insecta > Lepidoptera > Geometridae > Crocallis > Crocallis elinguaria. The sequence continues at coordinate 6,970,107 of OU026065.1, read as the reverse complement.
ATTTTTGTTGTTCTAAAGGCTCTTCGAATTATTATGAATTTTTAAAGACTGTAAAGGTTAGGGTTTATAAGGAGACGAGGCAATTGGTATAGATCTGCATAATGATTTATTCCGTATGGTTCGCTTGACTTGCGATTATTAGAACGTTATATTTTGTAGGTAAATTATATTTTTTCACTCTTGAATGTTTCCTATTTGTCCTCTGTCAATGTAGATCTAACCCACAAACACGCCTGCTGTAAGTGATGATGCGGTCGAAGCTTGTGATTGTATTATACCTAGAAGCGGAATGAGCTTATAAAGTGTGACTGCCGATAGACCGATAGACGCTTGTCAACAGATTTTTATCATGAGTATGGTTCATAGCCAGATGAACATTCAAAGTGCTCTACCTCCATGCTACGATCCATCAGGAAGTATCTCTCCACTTGAAGTTCTGTCAGTACCCATTAATTTGTGTACCTACCTACAACCTACATAGAAAAGGAATATAAGGAAAAACAAAACGATGTTACTCTCAAGATTTATTTAACAAGTTTCGTAAGAAATCAGTTCACTTGTTCAGTTCTACAGGATAGCATTGGCAAACACTCTTCTGTATTTCTAATATTACAGCAGTAAGAATACTCGTGATTTTTTGAGATTTAACCAAGATATTATAAGAGTAGAAACAAACCCAGTTAAAGATTAGTAGATTACTGAGAGTGTGATCTCTAACCAGAATTCAGGTATAGATTTCTAGGTATTTATATGTATGTAATGAGAAACTATGGATTGGGACGTGAGCCCAACAAAACTTAAAAACGAAAGAATGGAAATAAAATAACTAAAATTTTGTTCCATTGCAAGAATCGAACCCGCAACCATTACTCGTATGTGATATAAAAGTCGAGTCAACCGACGCAATGCCTACACCTTGGGAGGTTCGTATGACGATAACGCTAAAAATAGTATATTTTATAATAGTGGATAACGAGTCGGAGACTCACCCAGAATTTCTTTTTATTCTATTTGGTAACGAGACGAGCTGGTCGTTTGCCTGATGGTAAGCATAACGCCGGCCCATAACAATTGCAGTTCCACTCAGAACTTTGAAACATATTTGAATTTGAAGTCTCATAAGCCCAGTAATTTCACTGTCTTCTCTGCTCATCAAACCGAAACACAGTAATGCTTGCACATAACTGCTTGGCGGCCGACTTCACGAGCAAAGCGGTGCACGAGCAAAGTTACCGCTCATTGCCCATCAGGGTAGGGCTTATGAGACTTAATACCTAATGTTTATACATTAGGTATTAAGTCTCATAAGCCAAGAATAAAAGTATCCTCAGAACAACGACCAAACAGAACGCACCGTGAAATTGGTAACGGCAAATAAGTAACAGCTGGCATCAGCGTGGCCCCTAAGCCCGGACTAAAATAGTAGCCGGTGGACATGGAATCGTAACATTGTAACTACTTCTTGACACTAATAGAACTATGCAGAATTAGCAAGTGTGTCAACAACATCCCACAAAACACCGACAGATGTTTTGTGAACAGACCCACGGTTTTTTTCTATATTTCTATCTATATACGTATAATACAAATAAATAAAATTGAAGTGTCTGTTTGTAATATCAATATAACAGCTTTATACTATAACAAAACAACTATTTTTAATATTTTTGTCTGTCTGTCTATCTGTTTGTTCCGGGTAATCTCCGAAACGGCTGCAGCGATTATGACGGGACTTTTACTGGCATATAGACGTTACAAGGAGTAACTTAGGCGAAGCTGCGGGGCACAGCTAGTTCCTAATATAATTATTTTACCACATATTTTACATTATGTTAATTCCCGATGTTTCGAAACCTTTTCAGTGAATCGTTAAAAACTATTAATCGAAGAACCCTAAGAAATTATCATTTATGTATAAGTATTTAGTAAATTTGTTGGGCTGATATGAACGTAGAATAAATACCTCTAGTTATATGTAATCAATTTCGTTTCCATTTTTCAAATTTTGATCCGATTTTAGCCGGCTTGCTTATCTAGCTTATCTATCGAGATTATCAATATAGAAATAATAAACAAAAATATTTTTCAATTTATGATTGAGTAGACTAGTATGTCTGAAGGAAATTTCTACAATTGTATTAAAGTCCCTATTTACTCTTAACTAAAAATACTTACTATTACAGCTAGACACTACAAGGAATTCATTATTATGATCAGCTTATACTTTCAATTACATTACAGTGGACAGTCTGATTTTAACCGTAAGATTTATACAATTTCCACGATTAAATATGACCACACACAAGACGACATTAAATACTATGCGAATTTTCTTTGAAGTTACTTCTTCATCGCAGTTTTATTAGAATAATATAACAACTCGTAAGTAACTCCTATTTCGCGTGGTCGTAACGGCGCGGCGCGGCGGAAGCCGCACGGAGCCGCGCAATGTGTGACGCGGCGCGGGGCGGCGGCAGTGCAGTGCGTCTGCGCCGGCGCAGCAAGACGGCTTCAAATGCAACTCGTTCCTTCACATCTGTGCCAATTAGTATTTGCTTGATGTATATCGGCCTTCGCTTACATTGAATGTGGTAAATATAGGTACTTCAGGCTATAAATATTTGCGACGATGCAGAAATACTTCGCGAGAGGATATCTACGTTTATTGGTGTATTAGATTGTAATATTGCCATACGGTCCAGTTTGCTTTCAAGGGTTTTGAATAGTATTTGCAAAGGTGTTTATAGCAGTTCCATCAAAATTATACCTACATATGACGTCGTACAAATATCAGATTGTATATAGACAATTTTTAGGGGTAACTTTTCTTAATAAACTACAATATGTGTAAGTAATAGGTTTTATGTGTTTTTATACTCCATAAGCTGGCATTTGACCATATCTCGCTTCATATTGAAGGAAGATGTGCTCGAAGATGATGAATATGCTATCCTTGGTTTTAAGTAAAGTAACTATTTTTAGTCAGATTATATTTCCGCGCTAAAGCCGGGCCTGAATAACTCCGTCCTAAATTTTCATTTAAAAATGCCATTAACAACAACTTTTTGTTCTAATTACCAAAAATTTTTTTTTTTTTCCTACCTTCGGGCTAATTATTTAATTAACCCTATTTATATTACAATCTAGCCAAAGAATTAGGCTAATAAGCAATTTACATTTAACTTAAACTTCTAGATCGATATTAAAGAAAGTGTCCAATAACACTTTTCTTACAGTCTCTATTAAGGCGAAGACACTCTGTTCATGTAATCTTTATTACCAAAAATTGATTCTATTTATTGATTATGTATGTGAGTTTGAATTGGTATGTTATCCAGGAAGTGGGTGATTAGGACCATGGTTGTCCACAAGTTGTGAGAGACTCCCTTGGACATACATCATTCCAATTTTTTATTGAAAAAAAGAAAATTCACTGCAAACGTGAAGTGTGCGGCATTTTCTCCAATTATTTCTAACTCTCTATTAATCGACATCTTCATTTAACAAAGTTCAACATAGTTCAAGTAAATCAGCTGATCTTAGGGCTGCCCGGAAATTCTGAGGTACAATTTTCACGCAAACTTTAAATGCATTTTCTTCAATGAAAAATTCCGAATATCAGAAACTCGTAAAACAAATGGTTTTTGACCTCCAGTAATAGACCCCCTTTCGGGATAACCTACCAATTCAAACTCAGCCTGTATATATTTATTTGTACTAGACTGGAAAATGTTCTTCTAATTCCCCTCCTACGTCATCGTCAGTCTGGTAATTACAGTCGAAGGCTGGAGGGAACGGGCCGCAATAGCTTCCTATCATTACCAGTTGCCTTTGTGCGCAAATTATACACTTGTCATTTGGCAGGTGGAGTCGGTATCTAGGTCAATAATATACCTAATAGAAAGGAAATTGTAAGATCTAAGTCCGTGTCCTACTTGAGACAACTGTTGTTGAATATGGCAGGCAACCTTATTCACGTATGTTTTGCATCTAATGCTATTAGATACGTAGAGACACCTAGTGATTTTGATATTTATGTGACAGTGTCGTATAAACACAAATAGTTTGTCTCCTAGTTCCTAATTTATTCGCAATTCTTTCTGCGATAGATACACAAAATTTTCATTTATTTATTTCTTACGATAAAATGTACATTTTGAACAGAATGGGGATATAGTAAAATAATTGTAAATGACTTTAAAATAAAACAAATAAAATTACGTAGAAAGCTGTAATAGAACGCAGCGAAATAAAAACATGCAGCAGAATAAAATACAATAGGACAATTAAGTACATAATCATACATAAAAACAAAGTTCTATTGAAAATCAAGGACTTTCATTATAATAAGCATAAATTGACAAAAATACAGAGCATAAACAATAATCTAAAATCTTGAGGAAAAATGCATTTTTCTTTTAAAATAACTTAATACATAATATAACAATTACACAAAATAAATGACATAGTAAGAACAAAGCGGCAACAATAAAAACAAATCATCATAGACAAAACACAAAAGACACTAGAATACAGCGATAGAGTCGGTAGAGAACGAGAAAACTGCACTAGAGTTCGTAAAGGCATTAGTTTTCATTCCGTGAGGTAGAGCAGCACCGATGCCACACACCCCGGAATGTCGTACCAGATAGTGCATTTACAGTGTCAACTTTGCAACCGCAAACTTGCGCGAGCTTTGCAAACGCACTCCTGGCACGTACTCCAGGGCGTAATCAAACGCAGATTCACGAACAGCACTACGAATAGACCAGACCGTTTGCACTGGACCGTCTTTGCACTATCACGGAGCGTCTTTGCCGTTTTGTCACTTAACGTCCCTATTGGTTATATACGTGTTGACGCTTATGCAGCTGACGATAGTGATGCAATGGATGCGCAATGTTTTACAAGGTTTAGCATGCTTTAACTTGTTCTTCATGATATTCGATGTAAATTATTCTATCATGTGGTAGAAGACCGTTTACTTAAGAAGTCGTTGTAAGACATAAGGCATCTTGCAGATTTGTTATATTTGTACAGTTGGCACTTGATGTTACGGGATGCAAGGTAAAGTGTTAGTGCAATAGGTGTTAATGCTAGATGGCCGTCGCGTAACTCACGTATGTATCATTCATTGTGCATTAATTCACTGAGGATAATTATGGAGACTCATTGTAATTCTACATAACCGAGCGATTTCATCATACGATTGACACTTCTCGTTAAGGTTGTTCATGATTGACAAGGTCGGTGGATTACAAAATACAGCATGAAATCAGAAATAAAAGACTGACAAAGAAAGACTGATCCTAGTAGCACTAAGCCCAGATGCGCCTGCGCATCCGGTACCGTAATATATTCATTTGAGGCGGAATGGTGTAAAGCATTCACCGAATTTACATACAATGAATAGGTACTAGTACCTATGATGCTAAGGATATCAGAATGAAATCATGATGTAAGAATGAAGCTTATTGGGATCTTTATATGAAATATTCATTCAATCCACAAAGTCAAAGATGGAAACAATTAATTCCATAGACATTTAATGCATTTCCGACCGAGGAGGAAAATCATCGATGTTATCTATGCTATTCTATAATATAAAGTGATGTCACCGTTCAGTAATATTGATATTATTATTGTCATGGTTTGCTGATGCAGGAAATGAGAATGCAAGTATTGCAAGGCTCCAACACAGATGGGACATTAACTGAATACAGTATTACACTTGGGAGTTGTTGAGTGTTGAATGACAACGTTATAAAATGGCATAGGACGCAATGACATACAATAAAGGGCAAGTTATAAAGAAATATGAGATATCTTTTTTGACAACAACGTGGCGCTTTAAGATTTTTAAAGCTCACTTTCTGCTTGCCGTAAGCCATTTTCGAAAGCTTTGTCGCTTTAATATATTCAAAATGAAAGTGCGGAGTGAAAGTGAGAGATTTAAATGACGCGAAGAAACACAAATGTGTGAAGTAATATTTTAAAATAGTAGCTATATTGAAAGAACTCCATATAAACGTTTTTCTTATTGAAGGTTACAAACTCTGATAGAACAAACATGTTTAGTAGCAATGACAATGACTGACAATAAAGCATGAACGCGTTAATTTATACAAAGTACCTAATGTATTAAGAATACACGTGAATGCTATTTATTAATTGGTCAGAACTATGAAATACAAGTCACCTAACGGTGACAGACGGGTAACGGGTTGGCAGAATATGCACACAACGTAACCCGTGTTATCACGCATATTGATGAACATATAGCTACGAAATCGGCATAATATATACAATCATATCTAATTTCACGCTATATTGAAGCAAGCTGGCACTAAAGTTAAGTATTTTACATGTGTTATGTAATACCATGTTAAATACCATGCATGAGTAATGTTAGTATGTCATGCTATCGGTACTTGTCGCCCCATCGGACGCGGCATAGATCAAGGTAATCGTAAATGTACATGCCTAGCTATTATATTGTTGTGAGCATATGAGCTCGTATCCATTGATGCACACGACATGATCATTACTAATTAACTGTAGTATTTTGCCTTCACGTTCATTTAGGTTTCGTGTTACCAAAGAATAGTATAAGAGTGGTGTTACTAATGTCCTGAAATAAATGTATTTTCTTTCTTTCTTCTTTACTATAAATTTTTCTTAAATATTTGCATTTGTTTTTCTCAACCCGATATTTTAAGGCAACTTTTCATTAAGGCCTTCATGAACTAATGAAAAGTTTCATAAATAAATATTCTTAGTGATTCGTTTTAATCTGTATCAAAAGTCGTTTTAGGGACATATTCTTTGCCTTTTCACAAAGCTGTGGTTAAAACAACTTCCGGAAAAGAATTATTATATTTCTCTCAAAGAATAGATTTAATTTTGATAGTTTATTGCTAGTTTCTCATTCTCTGCAAAATCAAGTTTTAAAATAGCCACATAATAAGAAAAGTTCGCACGATATATCATTATTATTATTATGATTATCTATTGACACATAGTTTATTCTGACGTACTTGTCCAGTGGAAACCGGATCTTGTTACTTGCCACGTGGAATATGGAAGCAGTGGTTACAGAAGGTACTTGTATGCTAGTAATTATATTTGTATTGAAGTTTTAAGGGGAAACGTTGCTTTTGTTTGTTTTTGAAAAACATCTAGGCGAGCATTTAGAAATTATTATTTTGTTAATTACTTTAGACGATATGTATACTAAAGAATTTATTATTCAACTTATAGTCACATTAAGTTAATAATACGAGTGTTTTTGTTTAAATTATGTAACCAATTTTGATTATTAGACTCGTCGTCCTTCTTGATCCGTCAGTTTTTTACGACTAAACTATTATAGTTTTTGTACGTAGTTGTAAAATACTTTATACTCAGTTCAATACCGAAAACTAACACTAAATACGTGATTGTGTTTCAAGTTTAAAACAAAAGCCAAAACAAAGTTTGTAACAGATTTCCAGTCGTTTTGATTAGGGTATCGCGGCGAGTTGAGACAAAGGTGGCAACTGGCAAGTAGGTCATAGCGTGGCCTTGCAGCACCGCGGCTAGGGGGCCTACTCAGACGAGCCCGACGTCCCACTGACGCTAGCTGTGGTATTTACATTATTGGAACTACACTTTTGATAAATTATATTATGACTTGCCATTATAATGTGACCAATAGAAAATGATTTGTCGTGTTATGAACAAATACGAGTTGATGTATGGACGTGATTCTGTGTTGACCATGTTCACACCACCGCCTCCTTATACAAATTTAGTGAAGGATTAAGTTTGAATAGTAATTAATCAGCAGGGCGGCGATTAGGATCATAAAAAGCATTTAAAGCGGATTGGCTGCAGTGATAAACGCAGCTTGAGACGTGGGCGACGCGACGGCAGTTAGCGCTGTTCTGAAGACGCCTACACGCGCGCGCAAGCGCTGCAGCGCTGACGTAACTACATGCAACCGAGCCGTTGCACATTAGTCTCACTTGTACTTTGTGCTAATATTTGCACGAGTGCGATAGAGACGGACACAAGCTCGCGCAATTTTCATTCAAACCTTCGGCTCAAAGCGTGCCTTAGAAGTGAACGTTCGAATAACTCGATCGCCGGCATTATGTCACGAAATCCATCGGCTCGAAAGTGCACCGATGTAATCGCAATCGCGAGATCGGCCGAACGTGAGCCGGCTAAGAAAGTAGGACAAATAATTGTTAGCTCTCATGCGCTAGATAAGCTGCATTGTGCAATATGCCGGCATGGACCGAGCGACATGATAAACGTGTCCGCTCATTGTCGTGCCTCACTATTAATATGTCCTTGGGGGCTGAGTGCACGGGTCGCCTGTAAGGAACTCGAACCCATTAGCGTGGCGAGCGCGATGTTTACTATGGCCGATGAATCGCAAATGTGTTGCGGACGTGTGAGAATGCGTGTACATAAGCGATTACTTTTACTGAGTAGAATTGGGTGCGCACGAGTTATTCAGCGCACGGCTGGAGGAACCCTCCACGGTCCACCGAACGCTTTCCCTCTCTAAGCTACGTAGCATCCGCACAAACGTTAATTGCGATCACAAAAATGTTATAATTAATGCTAGAAACGGAGTTTTCGCAACTCGAGGACGGCGGCGAGTATGCCGTGACGTGGCAGAGCCCGGGTTTCGTTTCTAAAATGAAAGCACCTGTCAAGCGGCTCAGGCGGCGGCGTGAGCGGAAAAATTCTTCGAGTTTTATCGGGTGTTGTAAGACGCGTCGTTAGGACAGTTAATTTGTATGATATTGATTATTTGTATCCATTTTTAAGTTCTCGAAGTTATCTACGAAATATAATTATTGCAGTAAATGTTAAATATGCTTTGGGAATGGTATTTGTTAATTTCTTCTTAGATAGCTTGACTGAAAATATGTCGGTGTCTTGCGTTTTTAGTTACGTTAAGCTTGTGTTAGTTTCAGTTGATTTATGGGTGCGGGTTACACAGGGTTATGAGTTATTAGATTAGTATGGTATACACGTGACGGGCGCCTTGATGTAGCACGTGCTGGAATGCAGTGCGGGTATTTACAGTTTGATGGGGTTGGACCGCGACTCCCGACCGAGGTCGTGGCCCCAGTAATTATCCGGTTTAAAATAATCCCGCCGTAGGCGTGCGACTTGCGCAACACAATATCGTCGTTCTAGAAGCGACACTGACACGACACTGGGCACTACACTGGTCCGCGGGCGTGCAGAGGCGGCGCGCGCGGCCGCACCACTGCGCCGCGTTCCACTTTTCCTTCCGGCGGTGCGAGCGGCCGCGAGTTGGCAGCGGCGCGCCTTGCATAACCGACGGTTTCGCAAAGCGGTCGGTGCAGCGCGAGCGCCGGCTTGAAATACGCGCCCGCGCTGCCAACACGCCAACGGGGACGCAGCCGCGTTGACGCAACCGCCGGCGTGCGACACCCGGGCCCGATGACACCGCACCACCGTCGGCTCACCTGTCGCCCCACCACATTTCCCGGCAGTTTTCCCGCATATCACTTTCACCTCCGTGCGAACTCGCTTTCATCCTGGGCGCATCCACGCTCCATTTTATCGCCATTGTGCCGCGAGATGACTAGCGGCGTCGCGTAGCGGCGCGAGGACCGCGGGCACGCGAGGACAGATAAGAACGCGCGCCAGATGCATCGGTAACTAGGCCACCGCGCGCTCTCTGCCATCTGTTTGCATGACTGCACTGTTTAGATCGTTTTCTCGAATCGCCAATCATTCTCAAGTTCCCTTAACATCGCGTCGTTTAAAATTAGAGTATCTTTAACAGTGCCGTTAACCGTGGCGCGTAAGACCCGTCCGTATGTCGGTTACAATAATGTCGCGAGCGGGCCTCGAGAGCTACAAATAGACGTTCCATTTCGACAGCCAACTCACGGCGACACGCGAAAACATTACAGACACGTTTATGTTTTATATCGAGCTGAAAACGATTATTTATCGACCGAATAAAATTGAACAGTTATTGCTAAATCCAACAAACCGTATTTGCGTTCGGGAGCTCGCGGTAGATTGCCGCTAATTGTTACAAGTGATCGTTCGGTTAAAGCGTTTCGATATCGACTCACGAATAACCTTTAGTTAATTTTGAGCGGTTAAGAAATAGAGATAATGGGCTATCGTGTGAGCGGCCTCGGAGGCTGTCACTTTCCGCTGCTGGTGCGCCGGCGGACTAATAAATAATAATTTAGTGTTTAGCTGGTTTACGCTGTACTATGAGCTCAAGGCCGGTGAGTCATGTGGCTCTCCGGGAGCTACGAAACTGACTCACACACACGTGTGCACTAAACTTATTATCGTTCTCAGTGCACGAAATACAGACACTAAAACAGCTGATTGCAGTCTATTTTTATCCAGTAAAGCAACTATATATTTAGTTTCATGGGAAACGTACGTCATCAATGCTAATTTGCACGCGCGTATTGGCGATGGCGTAAAACTGACATCTATGTTAATTTTATTTTGTTTCACTTGTTTTAATTTTAGTTACACCATAGTCGACAAAGACATCACCCGGTACGTGTAAGCAGCAAAAAAAGAATTGTCTGTCTTCATTTTGGAATCTGTGAAATGCATGTCTTAGCCCTGCTTATTTTTCATGCATCAATGTTACATACAAACACCACCATAATACTCCCATTTTATTCAGAATATATTCACCTCTATTGGTTTGCGAAAATAAGATAGATATCAATTTAGTATTTAAAAAAGTACATAAGTAAATTTGAGGAAGGAAGTAAGTTAAGTGTTATGTTCACTGCACGTTAAGTGACATGAATTTTGATTTCCGAAGAAGTTAATTAAAAACAGAGTAGTAAAATCAAAGCTAGCGGTAGACAATATAAGATAGAAAATCTGCCGTACTTGAAAACCAGTCATCAGCATAATATAAGCCTAGAGACTACCATCGATCTCACTCTGTCACGATCAAGGGAGATCACTATCTCCCTTGAGGTCAAACGCTAACTTATCGATAAACAAAGTATGTAACAACTGTAATCACAAAATGTTTTATATTACATACATCGCTTTGTTACACACAACAACGGCGTTGATGTCTTTTAACTATACATACTGGACGTATACCCTGTCCTGCCCTGTCATTTACCGCAACATTATGCGGTTGGCATACGTTTGCATCCCAAAATAAGTTAAATGAATATGTAACTGCGTGCAACGTCCCACAAACCTTATTGTTAAGCGTTATACTGTAATACCGATGGAACAACAGAGTATTTTCGTAATCCTGGGCAGGTCTGACAGCATGCCGTGCATCATTGTGACGGCTTTATATTGTTACGGAGATGGGTTAAAGGAGAACTCGCAGAAACATTTTTTTAATTTTCCACCACTTCTAAGCGTTTTCAGCAGGCTGAAACAGGTTTTCGGGCCGTTTCGGAGGAAGGCCTAACACATATCAGTTAATCAAAAATTACTCCTAGTTAACGCCGTTTTCAGCAGACTGAAACATGTTTTCAGTCCGTTTCAGGACACGAGTAATCACATGGCACCATTTCCTGAAAACCCATTTTCAGGCCGTTTCAGGCCAAGTTACACCCCTCCGATCCGCGGAACATTCTCGAAGGTGTGTGAGAGGGACAGCCTATCGTGTGAAAGAGAGAGACGATTAGCCTCGATCATGTCTCTCGAAACTTCCAGAAGAAAGTGTGAGCAGGATGGCTATATGCGCAAAAGAGAGGAACAATTGTACCTATTACCTAACCGAATGTTCCAGAATAATGCAAGAGAGAGATAGCTACACGCATGATAGAACGAGATGGACATAGTCTACTACCATCTGGAAAGTCCTCGATGTGTGTACAAGGGACGGATGTATGCGTAAAAGAGAGACGTCCATAGTTGACCTTGAACTAGATCATTCGGGAACTTGGTAGCACAATTTGCGGCGCATATATAAGCGGATCGGGACGCCGCCAGGGACAGTTTCGGTTGAGATACCAAGCGATACACATCGGAGCGAGTTTCGGTTGAGATACCAAGCGATACACATCGGAGCGAGTTTCAATTGAGATACCAAGCGATATACATCGGAGTGAGTTCAAAGCGACTAGTAGTGATTGTGATATCTGTGACTAAGTGAAATACTAGTGATTGTGATATCTGTGACAAAGTGATATACTAGTGATTTGTGTAGTGAATAGTGTTTCAAGTGATTCCTTTTGAATTCAATAAAGTAACTGTTTGTTTAACGGCTTCTTTCTATCAAACGTTACCCTATAGCTCGTAACATTTTGGTGTCAGAAGTGGGATAGAAAGATGCCTATAACACCGAGGGACGATCAAGAGGAGTCTGGAGGAGAAACACCAGGGATACAGACGCGTGCACAAGCAGCTCGTGACGCAGCTCGTCGTCAAAGTTTTGATGCCAACCGCACCATGAGTGAAAATCAGGATTCTTCCAACCTATTGCTGACTTTGCAACACATGATGGAGGAGCAAGCCCGCCGTCAAGAGGAGCAGGCTCGCCGTCAAGAGGAGCAGGCTCGCCGCCAAGAGGAACAGACTCGTAGTTTGTTGGAAGAACAGGCTCGTAGTCTGTTGGAGGAACAGGCTCGCCGTCAAGAGGAGCAGGCTCGCCGTCAAGAGGAGCAGACGTGCCGTATCGAGGAACGTTTGGAGGTGATAGGCGTGCAGTTCAAGGAAAAACTAGAGAAGTTGAAATTAGAAGTGGAGGACCACGATGACAGGCTTTCCAAGCACGACAAGCAAATACTTGGAATAGAAAAGGAGGTAAAATCTTTGAAAATTAATGGAGTAGTGACATCTAGTGCTCCAGCAGGTAAACTAAAAGCGCCTCCATTCGATGGTACTTCCTCCTGGGGAGCTTATAAACTTCAGTTTGAGACCGTATCAAAGGCGAACGGTTGGACCGATGAACAGGCTGTAACTGCCCTTATGTTAGGGTTGCGGGATCAAGCCTTGACTGTATTAGACACCATGTCGGGAGAGGTGACACTAGAGCGACTCAAGGATGCCCTAGAATCGCGTTATGGCGACTCACACCTGGAACACGTTTACAGGGCGCAATTAAAGGACAGAGTGCAGCTAGCTAGTGAGAGCCTGCAACAATGGAGCCTCGAAATTGAAAAACTTGTTAGAAAGGCTTATTTATCCTTACCATCTCTGGTTGACAGCATGCTAGTGCAAGCATTTGTAGATGGGATTAGAGATCGGGAAGTCAGGACAACTGTAAGCCTTGGTCACCACAAGACGTTAAAGGATGCTCTAGCCCACGCATTGGAAGTGGAGACAGTTCGTAGAGATCCTCGATCCTACTACGTTCGAGTGGTAACAGATAAAGTAAAACCAAGAGGCGGACTCAGGTGTTATGCGTGTGGAGAGTTAGGGCATATGAGATTTTCGTGCCCAAAACGAGGTTCACGGAGAGATGTTGAGATTCGACGCAGTGATTTGGGAGCAGCTGATGCATTAACGGGCGCTACTGCAGCACAACGTCAAGGAAAGGATTACGCCAGGACTGCCGGGCAGATGCTGTCCGATAGTGTGAAGAAGGTGCCAAAAGTGATGATCTCTCAGACTCAAGACGGGAATACGTTAGTCATTGACGGGGAAGTCAACGGGACTAAGTGTGAGTTAAACTTGGACACTGGAGCTTCGCGCACGGTAAGCAGCTACCAACTTCTGAAGGGTTTTTCTGAGAGATATTCACCTTCACGTGGCAATATTCAGCTCCTGACAGCTAATGGCCAGCACATAACCGTCCGAGGAGAAGGTGTCGTGACTTTCAAAGTTGGTGAAAGTTTCTACCGGCATAAAGTTGTTATTGCAGATATAGTAAGTGACTGCATCATTGGTTTGGACTTCATGAAGAACCATAACTGCAAAATTGATTTTGAAAGCAGCGTCTTCATATGTGGCGTAGAAAAAGTTTTTCTGAAAGGTAGTTTGCCCGGAGGTGTTTACGATTTCCACAGAACGGTTGTTTTAGGAAACTCACAGACACATGACAGCGGCAAACAGGAAGTAGCAGAAAAAGTAGACAACTCCGAACCTTGGATAGTAGCCCAAGAAGGGCTCAAAGGATTTAAAGAGACCGTATCAAAAGAGAAAGAGTTGTCAAAAGCAAAGGAACTATTACGGCAACTTTCCGAAATGTTCGCCACAAATGATGAAGACCTAGGAAGGACTGGTATGGTTAAACATAAAATTGAGCCTGGAACAGAAACGCGGCCAAGCAGAGTTCCTGTTGCGTACGTAAATAGAATGAATGAAAGAACGGAAACTCGATATAACAGGAAGATGCACAATGTAGACTTTGAAGAAGGGTCACTAGTCTGGCTTTACAATCCAGTAAGACGTAAAGGGAAATCTCCGAAACTTCAAGCTGATTGGGATGGTCCTTACACAGTGATTACGAAGATTAATGACGTAACATATCGCATAAAGAAGATGGGTAGTGCCAGGAACCAGCCTAAAATTGTGCATGAGAATCGATTGGCACGTTACAATGGATCTAATGATGCTCGGGACGAGCATGTCTAAGGAGGGGGCAGTGTTACGGAGATGGGTTAAAGGAGAACTCGCAGAAACATTTTTTTAATTTTCCACCACTTCTAAGCGTTTTCAGCAGGCTGAAACAGGTTTTCGGGCCGTTTCGGAGGAAGGCCTAACACATATCAGTTAATCAAAAATTACTCCTAGTTAACGCCGTTTTCAGCAGACTGAAACATGTTTTCAGTCCGTTTCAGGACACGAGTAATCACATGGCACCATTTCCTGAAAACCCATTTTCAGGCCGTTTCAGGCCAAGTTACACCCCTCCGATCCGCGGAACATTCTCGAAGGTGTGTGAGAGGGACAGCCTATCGTGTGAAAGAGAGAGACGATTAGCCTCGATCATGTCTCTCGAAACTTCCAGAAGAAAGTGTGAGCAGGATGGCTATATGCGCAAAAGAGAGGAACAATTGTACCTATTACCTAACCGAATGTTCCAGAATAATGCAAGAGAGAGATAGCTACACGCATGATAGAACGAGATGGACATAGTCTACTACCATCTGGAAAGTCCTCGATGTGTGTACAAGGGACGGATGTATGCGTAAAAGAGAGACGTCCATAGTTGACCTTGAACTAGATCATTCGGGAACTTGGTAGCACAATTTGCGGCGCATATATAAGCGGATCGGGACGCCGCCAGGGACAGTTTCGGTTGAGATACCAAGCGATACACATCGGAGCGAGTTTCGGTTGAGATACCAAGCGATACACATCGGAGCGAGTTTCAATTGAGATACCAAGCGATATACATCGGAGTGAGTTCAAAGCGACTAGTAGTGATTGTGATATCTGTGACTAAGTGAAATACTAGTGATTGTGATATCTGTGACAAAGTGATATACTAGTGATTTGTGTAGTGAATAGTGTTTCAAGTGATTCCTTTTGAATTCAATAAAGTAACTGTTTGTTTAACGGCTTCTTTCTATCAAACGTTACCCTATAGCTCGTAACAATATCTTCGTCCCAGAGCAGAGTTTGCACGCGAAATATCTTTATTCGAGTCCCTTAGTAGCTTTCAAAACAGTGCGTGATAAGAAAGAGCTACTTTTGATTTTGAAGAGATCTTTTGATTTCTGTTTAGTTAATTAATTTGGGCCACCTTTTATGTTACATCGATAAATAGAGGGAACACTCATTACTGCATAAACAAAGTTGTATAAGACACTTTACTAAAGAGGATTTCAGTTCACCTCAACGTATTGAGATTTTATGGGATATTGCAGCTTTTTGGGAAAGATATTCATGAATAATAATTCTAACTATCGTCTGTCCGCGGCTTTGCACGCGTAGAATCAGAAAAAATGTAGCCTATAGGACTCAGGGATAATGTAGCTTCCCGTTGATGAAAGAATTTTTAGAATCGGCCCAGCAGCGGTTCCAGAGATCAAAAAACAAACAAAAATCTTACAAATTTTAGTAATAATAATACTGATAAGTATACATATTACCGATAAATATACGTCTTATGTGAAAAAATACGTAAATAGATATAGCAATTACGTTATTGCCCAATTTTGTGAATTTAATAATATAAGCATGAAAATTGATATATCCGTTGTGCATAAAAATATTAGAAAAACAAAAACGACTGGTTGGTGGTGGTTCTGAATAAATTTGGTTAAAGTCTGATGATTAAATCTCAAAATAAGGCGATGAAAAACTGCTATAAACTTTTATCAGCATTTTCATAGAAACAATCCGAAAACTGTATTTCAAAACTAGATTTAGTAAAAGCCACGTGAAGAGTAAAATGACAATGAAATACATCGATTACTCCCATAGCCTAGTTGGTTAAGGCGTCTGGCCCAGATAGCCAGAAGACGCAGGTTCGAATTCTGTTGGAAGAGAAATTTTTGTGATGTATAATTTTTTTGAATGAAATACAGTTCAAGTTTATCATCCGATAATTTAGACAACCTAGAAATATTTTTTTTTACTTTATAATAGCTGTGCGCCGCGGCTTCGCTCACGTATTCTAAGTTACTCCTTGTAACATCAGCTATCTGCCAGTGAAAATCCCTTCAAAATCGGATCAGCTGTTCCGGAGAATACCCGGAACAAACAGAAAGACAGACAAAAATAAAAAAATAATTTTTTTTTGTTATATGTACCGTATATACTTTCATATGCATTTAGTAAAAAGCTGTTATTTTGATATTACAAACAGACACTTCAATTTTATTTATTTGTATAGATAGGCATTGCCTTTAGAACCAAAGGTGTGTGCAATAACATGATTCGATGGTCAGATTTGTCCCTGATATATAGGAAGAAAGTGATAATTTTAAAAAGCGTCCCGTTAAAGACTACCTGACTCCAGATGGTAAACCCTGTCCAAAGAAATAATGCTCGATAGTAAAATATGTTGATGCCAATGTGAGTGATATTATTTTAAAAACATCTACTGTAGACGCTTCAAAGTGGGTTAAACTGATCAGTTTTCAACTCTAATAATTGGGTACGCATCCATTGTGTGAAAATAAATACGATGATTATGTTTCATATAGCAACTGACTATTAATTGTTGACCCAAAAATTAAGCCACAGTTTAGTATATAAGGTGCTGGTAACTCTGCTTTAACCTCATTACTCATGTATATAAATATTTGAGGTAGATATTTATTAGTTCCCGATTATCATCTGACCCTATTTTGTTTGACACAGTTACATTGGAAACAAACGACATTTCTGAAATCAAAATAAATTATCAATATTCATCGTTTTATTGTTGTTCTAAAATTAAATTAAAGCTTGTGATTAAATATCATTTTGACAACAATATTAAAAAATCTGTATCGTTAACATCTACGGTCCAAGAGGCTTGTACTCGTATTTGTTTTTTTTTTAATATTCACTATTTATGAACTCAAATTATAAAACTCACATCACAAAGCAGAATAAACTACGTTAATAAAAACGAAATACTAATTTCACAATTCAACTAGCAGGAAACTACCAGGAATTCAGAAGTAGGTACGCGGCGGTTGCAACTAATTGACATTAACTGGGTATCGAAGACCCATTAGCAAATTCAGATGTTTCCTGCGACTGCGCGGCGGGACACGGGGCAGAGGGAGCGGGGGAGCTGGCTCTCTGCCCAAGGACGCGCTAGGTTTCCTAGGATGCGCGGTCAGGGCCAGGTCGCATCTACCCACGGCAGCTCTATCAAGGCCGGAGAATTCAGGGCGTAGTCAATTTATCTTTTTGTACTTCCTTCTTTAGTGATTTTTTATGAAACGCAAAGTATATTATGTACCTCACATTAAAAGTAGTGCGTTACGAGCGCGTGCATTTTGGAAAACCAAAGACCATAGCGCGTAGTTGAAAAACAAAAGTAAAATGTGAACTCATCTAGAATATATCTGAAAATAAATCTCGCATTATAAATCGATTCTACAGATAACAGGTTTATAGAAAATTGCGCGTCCTAATGAATGCGTTTGGCGGTAAGCCCGTTGCTACGAGACCTGCCTACGCCGTAGCATCGTAGACCCCTTATGACCTACTTAAGTCTAATAAAAGGCGTACTTCTTCAGGCTTCTCAAACTATCGTAAAGTTAAAAAGTCTCAGCGTTCAATGTGTTTACAATAAAGTTTAATGGCGGTCGTAAAGTGTGAGTATATTATAGCGTTGGCTACAATAGTGATGCAACACGGATTCCCCGTTGACTTTCTACGGATTTACGAAAAGTGTTGGACAAAAAATGGTAGTGCAGACATCGCGTGTGTTGAAGCGTGTTGTGAATTACAATGGGCGAGCGCGGGCGATCACCGCTTACGACATGGTTTAGAAAGTCGAGCCACGGTCATCGTACCGCGAGCGAAAGTTTCGAGCGAGTGTGTACCTTAACGTGCGTACGGTGTTTCGCAATCCGGCTTCGTACTGTCGCGTACACAACTCGATGTAATACGCTAATATGGATTGACAACTTTGTTGGGCACGTGACGACAGCGCTGATCGTCGCGCCGTAGCTTTCTTTTCAGAGCCATTTGTGATTTGGTTTTCCCTAAGTCTGGTGGTTGGAAGGAATTGCTTTATTGGCATCTTGTTTCCCAAAAGTGAGTTTTAAAAGTTAAAGCCATTCCAAAACAAAAATAATTTTCTGTCGGCGAGTCTAAATCGGGATATTGATATGCAGGTTGCATTGCAGGTTGCATATTTGTTTAATGCGCGTTTTTGTAATTATGATGTGATAAAAAACACGATTGTGTTGTAAATAGATAAGATAAGTTTTACCGTGCATACAAAATTTCAAATTTAAAAACTACCAAAAAAAGTGAGCTAAATCCACATTAATCTAATACAATCCAGATTAAAGAATAACAAAAAGATAAAAATCGATAAAAAAAAATTAAAAGGAAAAAAATGTATTACTAACAATAAACTAACTACAATCACATTCAAATTACCTGTTTACCACTGTTGCCTTCGACTGTACCCAACACAGATGTTATCTTGCCTCCCGTATGAATTGAGATGAAAGTGATAGTGCAGTCTGTTTTTTAACGACCTAAAATTTTATGTCTCTCTACACTCGGCATAAAGATTGCTTCACGCGATCAGGTGATGTACGAAACAACTCATGTTAAAAATTAAGCAATTATAGGCTTTTGTTGTATTTGGATATAAAGTTAATTGCCACAAAACAAAAAAACAAGTCATTTATATGAACAATTTTTTTATAAGGAAATGCTAAGAGATTGGACAACTGAAGAAATGCGATGGGGACCCGTTGCTTAGATGTTTTAGAGACATTTAGCCATAGTGTTCTAATATTTATATTCATATCTTTCATATCATTAACATATCCAAAATTACCATTTCTTGTGGTCAATTTCAAATGAATAAATAAAGATTTGAATACATTAATGTTAAATTAAGATCCGACTTTCCACAAACACGTTTCTATGTTTAAATAAAGTTTTTATATCTAAATCGTTGTTATCGTACAAAAACCGGTTCAATTTAGATAAATAGTTTCAATGTCCACTTGTCTATCTAATTGATCAGTTCTATATATATATGCACAATCACTACCGCACAAGGCTGGGAAACGACCAAGCTGTTTGGTGTTGGGTCTCCAAATGATGACAAAGGCTAGGGTACCTAGGTCCCGGTGGTCCGGGAGCCGGGATGCACCTGCGCTGTGAGTTCGTAATTTATACGCGTCATCCCGTGCCCCTCCCAAACTTGACATCAGTCTTTCTCGCTTCCCTACGTCGAAGGCTAGGGTACCTAGATTCACGAGTCCCGGTTGCACATGCGCCGTGAGCTCGTAATTTATAACGCGTCGTTCCGTGCCCCTCCCAGAATTGACCTCAGCCTTTCTCGCTTCCCTACGTCGAAGGCTAGGGTACCTAGATTCGCGAGTCCCGGTTGCACCTGCGCCGTGAGCTCGTATTTTATTGCGCGTCATCCCGCACCCCTCGCCCTCCCAGGGTTGACCTCGTCCCTTCCCGTACCCCTACGCCCGTTTTCCCAAGTGACCTTCGAGGATGTATCCTTGGCAGCACGCCAGCGCTGCTCGTTATATCAACGCTCAGCCAATTAGCGACATCCCTGACTTCAAAAACAATGCTCTTGGACTTTACATGAAAACAATGTCAGATGTTTAGAATGTGTCACCACGACCTTCCACAAGCTTTGAAGCTAAAACGATATGGTTTTCTTTACAGAAAAGTTTTAGTGACTGAAAAAATACTTCATCCTACTTCCTACTACTCGTAATATTATAAATGCAAAAGTGTGTTTGTTGTCCTTCTTTCACGCAGTAACGGAGCAACGGATCGACGTTATTTTTGGTAAAGATATAGTTTATGGACCGGAGAGTAACATAGGCTACATTTTATCCCGGAAAAATGCACGATTCCTGCGGGAACGTGGGTGAAACCGGCGGGCAGCAGCTAGTCAATTATAAGTTAACGAAAACGTAAATAGAATAATGCAATCTATTACTTGAGTGATGCAAGTAGGTATGTTTGTATTATGGATCGGCGAGCTGCGGTGGGGGGAGGGCAAAAACAGACTGCAATCAGATTCGAGTTCGCCTAGAACTAGATTCATGACAAATCTAACACTTCTCTTCTTATCATCTAACCTACATTGATAAATCCCTCGACATTTATCATAATAGGAAACGTATATTATATTAACTTAGTGAATACATATTACCACTGCATGTGCCAGCGTTATCAAACACCTAATCGCGAACACATTATTTGAACTCGATTTTGTCACGTAACGAACATGAAGAGTTATTAAGTTATTACAAACAGCCGTGCGATCGTCCGCAGGCGGAATGTGAGCGGTGAAAGTAGACACGCGTCCGCTACTGAGAAAAAGAGTTTTCCACTAGGTTTCTCCACGCGAGAGCGCGCTCGTGCAACAGGTGAGGCGGCTGGCTCGAGGCAGCATTGGTTGTTTCTTTCAAAAACGTTAAACGCACGAATCGATTATGGAACGTCAAGTCGTAGCTGTCGGTTGTTGTGGATGCGCGGAGGGCGGAGGCCGATGCAAGTGATACCGAGGCGGGCGCACTACCGGAGGCGCGGCAAGCGACTGCGGCCGAGCAGCTGCACAGAAATAACTGCTCGATGTCGATGCAGCCCGGCCGGTCGATGCACACCCCCCTCCCACCGCGAGCGGCCCCAACCCCGCCCCGCACCCCGTCGCTCCAGGTCACGGCTGCAGGTCGCCATGACAGTGCGAGAGAGAGCAGCACCAACCCTCAATCGATCCAGCTGTTGCTTCGAGAATCCGGATGACCTTGAACTTGGGACTTTCGAAGTCCCTCTCAAGAACGGAACAAGGAAGAACGGATGTATAAGTAAGATTTTTATAATAGGTATAGGCTTCTCCAACTTTTAAGGTTTTTGTGTATGACATTTTAATCAGCGCAGCGAAATTTTGTACTAAAGAACTTTAACTTGCTTTTAACTCTTTTCATCTTTTACAGCATATATACTATGTAATAATTTCTTCGGAGGAAATTATTATATTTAGTCCCCGGTCAAGGCTAGGTCACATAAGACAGGTATATACTTAGAGCACTATATTGCTTGCTTGGCTCGGTGCCAAGGTTAGTCTTCCTACTTCACTAAGTACATAATTAAGTAGGTAATTTAATTTGCCATCCCCATTCTAGAAGTATGCTATCTGACTGTTTTAATCATAAAAGTTAGTATGGCGTTTTTTCAAATCAAATCAAATAATTTATTTGCCAAAATAGGTACATACATGTAAATTAGGAATTTAATTGTTGGTACACTGTATTTGGGCATTCAAGCAGACGTGCAAATGTTTCATAAATAATATTATTACTAGTCACAAAATTCCATATATTCCTTAAGACTATAAAAACAATTTCTAAGAAGCCATTCAGTAAATGATTTTTAAATTTTTACCGTCCAAATTTTAATGTCATTGGGTAAATTATTATAGATTGATATACACATATAAACATTTTACCCAAGACCTTGCCACAAAGCATGGTACCCATTTCGGGGGTTTCCCCGTGTACCCACTGCTTTGACCCACCACGCTAGAGATGGAATTAAAAAACAAACTTTATTATAGCACACTAGTTAACTTTAATATATGAGACGAAACTTTAGTACTTATATTACTTACTAGGTCCATGTCTGTTCTAGTAAATGTTGTATTGTTTCTCACTTTACAGGAACATAACATTACAGCAACAAAGAAAAGTGTACAAAAACCTCATACATTCAGGCAACTTCAAATAACAGTTAAACCAGAAAGCCTACATTTGACCTTCATTACGGAAGAGCCTCACCAAATAGCGCGTTATGAACTTATGATATGATCGACATCCATCATGAAAGGCATTTGACTATGGATGCTTGACACCTCTGCGAATCAAAGCGTATTACGCCACATGCCCTTGCCCTATGCAATGTAAAGTGGTGCCAGCAGCAGTTGGCATACTGAATTGGCTTTGGACTGTGTCAAACCCGCCAAACATATTTAGACTCGAAGACGCCTAGCAGTCTTTATAAAGCTAGGTTAGTATTGATTTTAGATGACGTGAATAAAATTTGAGCTTCAAAAAATAGGTTAAGGTTGAGAAATAACCTTAAGGGCATCGATTTTGTACCGCCACAGAATACATAATGTATTGATATTTAGCTGAAACAGTTATTTTGGTTTGGCTAAAATTTAAACTTAGTTATTATTTCTATTTCGGACTTTTGGAAGTGGTCTATTTAAAAGCCTCTAGCGCTTTGATTTTACCTATCAGACGTGCGCGCGCAGCCGCTTGTTTGACTTGAACGCACACTGTACCTATATGTTTTGTACGTGAACACTTCGATACTATGCCTAAAACTGGCCATACACGAGCACTCCACAACATTCCTTGGAAACGTTCCAAAAACCGTCCGTGTGTGCGGAATCTCAGATGGATTGAGGGGAGTGATAGAAATATTGGATTTCCGAACATCCCAAATCCGACGTTCCACGACATTCAAACTCCTCGTGAGTGTCCATTTCTTCAATCCATAAGTCTGTATGGATCAATAAAGTACGGTACGGTAGTATGGTTTAGGACTCTTATTGCGAAGCGGGTCTGCTTCAACCGGGGCTACCACCGCCCCCGAGTCATGCGCTTCGTGAATCCGGCATTTGCTGGGACCGGTATAAGGCCCCAGAAGTATATGGCTGGTGTACGTGGAACGCATTGACTTTTTGAAGCAGAAAGAATATGCATGAGCTAACCGTATTCGAGGCTATAGAGCGTGTAGACCAGTTACCACCAAAATCACCTTTTTGAAAGTGATCCAAGAAAAGTGTACCGAAATTGGGAGGGAACACACCAACGTGCAGGCCTTTGTGGTTCAAAGTTCTGTGTGACAGCACTGCAATTATTTTGGGCTGGTGTATTAGGCAAACAACGTCTAGTTATCCAATAGTATAAAAAAAATCACTGTTGCAAATTACTAGCTATCATCCATTATTTCCAATTACGTGACTATTATTTTCGTTTCTGGTAGTGTTTTAATGTTATGATATATTTAATGATGTTGTAGAAATAGATCATGAGATGCTGGCGAGAACTGTCTAGCTCTTATTTCAAGGCCCCTTTGCTCCACTTCCCCCGTTGTCCCAGCCCGTGCGGGCGTCGCTCGTTTCCTTCCCCATTAGGTCCCATTTCCCCTTCAAGATTGCTCCAATTCACACCTTGTAGATGATGGCAGAATATGTACCTATATGTAGTTAAAAACTGCATGTTTCGTTTATTATAGGCGACAGAAGGTCGAAAATTTTCCGAAGATGAGATCCTTAAACCTTTTAGTAAGTGCTTTCATTTGTTTCCTATATGTCATTTGGCATAAGTAGGATGTGGTAGCCTAATGGAGGAACATAATTATGACACATATTACGTTTCTTTAAGGGATTTATTACGAAGTGTTGAAATACCAAGTTGTTTTTTAGTAAGTGAACGCAATCATGATGTTACAGTTAACCACTTTAATACGCTGAAATAGTACGATATAATCAATTATTATTCCGTTCACCAACTCCTATTTCAAGACTTGCAGACCAGCCGACCCTCTCACTAAGTTGCTTAATATTTTTACAGACATACCTACAAACTAAGCATTTAACGGATACGAACGCTGTCAGTCAATGTGAAAACCGGTTCCTATCAAGTTGTGGTACTGGGTAAAGCCGAGAACCACGAAAGTGGTTGCGCACGTAACTTAGTTGATATTAAAACGAATGTAACACGCAAATGTTAAAAGGAAAATGTAAATATAGATATTGACACGGCAACTACACTTGTTAGACCGTGGCAAAATAGAAAAGTGTTTAATGCTACTTGTTCGCGTATTTATGATAGAGGATATATTTGTATTCATGAGATGTTAATCGGATTGCCTATTTCGTTTATAATCACGGAATTAACGTAATTCGATGAAACTGAAATTGAAATTATATATGAAACTGAAATTATATATACAAAATTTCAAAAACATGTGCAAACCGTCAGCTGAGATTATTAAAATAGCTATACGTCGTATTAAGATTATTCCAGATCCCCACGATACAGGCCTCGCCTAGTGTGGGGATCGTAGGATACATCATATTACTTATATAAATTCCTCTGCATAAACTCAATTGTATTATTTAAGCGTATTTTGTTGTTTCATCTATGTTGTTTATGTAGTAATAAAACATTTTTCATTTTTTCATTTTACTGTATCTTTTTCATGTTAAGGTGTTCTTCACACGGTAACGACTTCTCGTATGTCAAGATGACCTTTTATTATTATTATGTGGTAAGAATAGCTAGACTATTCTTACCACATAATTTATTTTCATACCACATTAAGACAGACTCTTTTACATGTCACCACCTTACCCTAGAATAGGATAAGGTAGTGTAGTAAAGTCGCCAAAATCAGTCATTTTCGTGTTATAGAAGCGCCATTGTTAACGTGCCGAGTTCTTTAATACCTGGATGTTACCGAGGAAGACGAATATTCAGGAATAAGGATAGCTATTTCTGAGTTCTGGTTGAGGTTAAGTTTAAAGTCTTTGTGAAAGCTTTCGATATAAAGTGACCATAACTTCCTTTACTGGCTCATATGAGTCATAATAGCGTTGCATAAAATCTGTTTTTTTATGATACAAACGACTTTAAAATACAAATAAAAATTAATGTGTTTTGTTTGGAGCCATTTAGTAGCATACCCAGTTGCGCCATCCGCAAATTCGAGGAAAGTTCCTAAAGTTATGACTTTTTATTTTAGTGAAATATAAGAACACTGTAATAATTGAGGCCCTATTACATTGTGACTAAAGAGAGCCTTGTCCTATTTTAAAAGTTATGAAACGCTGTACCAGAAGTTGTTAGTTGGACCAATTACAGCTCACTATACCATTGACGTCATCTGCAACCTATATATTCGCCGCGCAGCCTCCAGCGTGACCTAACCCAATTCGATTCGAAACTAGGTGTTCCCTTGTAACGTATACTGAAGCGGGACAAATGAAGGCTTTCGGGAACTCAGGGCCATGTCAGGAAAATGCCGGGGCCGGGTCGGCCATGTCAAGGGAACAGTGGCCGAGGACGGATTTGTGAAGGAACAAAGTGCGTCGAACGGCGGGGCTGCGTCGCAATCAGGGCGGGAGAAGTGGAGCATCCCAGGACGTGCCAAGGTGAGTACTTTTGATAGGTCGCCGCTGGATCGCCTATATATGTAGGTCACAGGTCATGACATGCTTTGAACTAGCTTTGCACCCGCGACTTCGCTCACGTAGCCTCCTTATAACCTCAGCTATCTGCCATATCAGCTATTTTTATTTATTTGTATCATGGATTTGAGCGCTGCCTAGGGTAAATACGCCTCTGATCCCACTAGAAGATGTTTTACAATTAATTCATGAAAATATGTAGGACAAAGACAGAGAACGAGTGAATTTTCGACAAGATGGATCATCGACATAAAATAGTAGAATCTTCAAGGGATTTTTCATGGTATCTTCCAGCAAAAATGTATTGGTACAAACGGCCTACGATTTTCGGATCAGAGAAACGGATTTCGATCTTACCAAAATTACCAAATAAATAGTACGTCTTTCGAAAATCCGCTAAAAACAAACACAAATTTCCCCCGATAATGTTTCTCAGTTCCTAATTGTAATTTGAAAGTTCGTAATTACAATCGGAAATTCCAAATTGAAATAGAAATAGTTGAGTATGGAATTGCTTGTTCCCTGATAGGAATTCTAGAGCCCAAGGTTGGCAACCTTTATCGATTTCAGGCTTACTGCGCAGATACTCGTTTTATACCAAGGATTAGTTGACTTGGGTACCTATATATTGTAGTTAGATACGGGCAGAGATTACCTAGAGAATTAACAAGCATTCCCGCAAACTTGTCGCTAATCTCGAATTTTAAAATACCTACGATATGTATACTTTTGGAAGAGTTTAAAGACGCAAACGGAGACGCCGTCATTCTGGCAACCCTCTTGGCAATAATCTAAAAAAGTTGAATCAATCATACACAAAAAAGAAAGAGTATAGATTTACGCAATAACAATGATACGGGGAAAGTTCTCCGCATCATCTGTCCATCCTTTTCCAAATTTACTATATATATAATACTACCTACCTATAATACCTACTAATATTATAAATGCGAAAGTATGTTTGTTGGTTTGTCCTTCTTTCACGCAATAACGGAGCAACGGATTGACGTGATTTTTGGCATAGATATAGTTTATGGACCGGAGAGTAAAATGGGCTACTTTACATCCCGGAAAAATACACGGTTCCTGCGGAAACGCGGATGTAACCGCGGGCAGAAGCTAGTATATCAATAATATGATAACATAATTTTTTTCTACAAAAAGGTCCATTAAAAGGTTACACTTTCCAAATATCGCTAGAAATCGCCTTGCCGTGGCCCGTGTTTCCGAATTATTTCACTATCAAAATTAGGTGTGTTTTGTGTTTAGTCTATTTCCAACATGAAACCGTAATAATTCATTTAATAGAGTCAAAACATCAGATTATCAAAGCGTCTAAGTAATGTTATTATTCATACAGGGTGAACTTTTAAGATTGTAAATTGTCAAATCCGAAGGCATGAAAAAGTGTGACAAACGGTGAAGTCTTTGATGGAGTTAGGCTGATATTCAGAGACGACAGCTTAAAACGATCTAAGAACTGTCTTAGCCAAGCATCGGCTAAGCCGCTCAATCGAATTCGTATTCAGAAACAAAGTTCGTGCACGGTCTAAGCTAAGATCACACTCTCGTTATCTATGGCTGTTAAGTTTTTAATTTTTTCACCGGAACGTTTACCGGTTTTATCATTTATGTATGAATAGCAATACAACAAAGATAGCGATATACAAAATGTCACTGGAGTGAGTGAAACAACAATATTAATGCTATAAGTCTATTTTGATATTATAATAAATGAAACATGTTAGTTTTGAAGTTTGACATTTCAATGTTTGGTTATTATGGTTTCTACCGTTATCATTTGGTGGCGCCACTTCTGTTTTGAGAGCGGCTCAAGTAGTCGATATTGCCTACTCAGGCTTTGCTTAGCATACACTAAGTTTAAGTAGTGTTCCAAATGTCTCTGAATACAAATTAGAGCGTAAGCACTACTTTTTGACATAAGGAAGACAAAGTCCACGCTTAGACTCGTCTCTGAATATCAGCCTTAGAGTTTTAAAGTAATATTATATAGATGGCAAAATAGGCATTTTTTTTTTAATATTCTGTTATTTGCATAATATTATGTTTAATATAAATTCATACACTCTTTATTTTTCCTGTAAGGGTAAGGCGAAAGAATGTCATATGTTAATAATGTGTATGGTCATATGTTTTCGTTATTTCGTCTTTTTACACTGAATTTATGTTATTGGTTTTAATAACGTATGTTCAAAATTCACCCTGTATGTTTTACCAAACCGGTATTAGATACCCGGACATGATCATTAAAAATATAACTTATGCTAGAACAATGATCAATACAAAACTACATACTATGCTTAATAAGCCAATTAACATAAAGGTTTGTAATGATATCATTTTACAGGTTGATAATTGATATTTTACATACAAACATAATTATTATCCGAATATAAACAAAATGAAACTTTGATGCAAGATGCGTAAGGGAAGTTCGCACGGCGGAAAACAGGTATATAAAAGTGATTAACTCAAGTGACTTTCTCCTCGGCTAAATAAAAAGTGAAACACGCAGCTTGAAGATCGCATACGCACTTGCTTATAAGTTTCTATAAAGGAGTTATGACGTATGGAGCCCAAATCTGCTTACATTCAATTCACTGTCATGACATTAAGCTTTGTTCAAAATAATTATTCCTTTTAAACGTAAGTACATATTAGTTTTACTCGTATGACACCGGTATAGAAATTTGTGACCGGAATTGGGCCCCATTATATACAAGTAAACAGATACAATTACCTACCCATATTATTAGGTAGGATATTAGAATATTTCGAATGATACGAAAGTTTCTTTTTCCTCAGTTTCATAATAACTATATAGGTGAGTGAGTACCTATTGCATAGTTTATATTCCACAAACATGAATAGATCGATTTAATTTTATATTTCGTGTTGGTTTAAAACACTAATTATTTTATAATTGAATAACATCAGGAGAAATAATATTCGTAAGAAAGTGAAAATAAAATGGTGAAATCTTCGAAGTCTTCTTTTTCTTCTTTGTTGCAGGAATCTGCGAGCCCAGTGGCGCCAATGAAGCGAGGTAGAGTTACTATAGAACAACTGAGATACCACCAGCTGTGTTCACTCCGCACTAAAATCTCGAGAGAGCACAGTGTGGCACCCGGTCGTTCTGTAGTTATTTTCTTCATGTATCAATTTTCATAACTATTTTGTTATATTTTTCAATTTTGCTTGTAGCGCCATCTATGTTTTCACACCCGAACTACACATCTTGCAAGCTCGCTGAGAAACGTAGCGTCGCACGATGGCATCGCGTTTCACGTGTGGAATGATAGATGGCACTATATCAAATGTTAGAGAATGGCGTGGCGGATGAGTTGAGTGGATTTTTCAGGATATAAAAATATACGATAAAATTAAGATAGAGTTACTAACTAACATCCTTATTAGCTATATTAGTATACAAATTTAATTGTTTTTTTCAATAGTAATTAAAACACTTGGGGAATTGATTACTTACCTATATTGAATTTGAAAATGGAAAGTTTCTAATTACTCATGGGTCCCGAAATCATGTCAATTATAAATGCGGAAGTGTGTTTGTTGATTATTTTTTCTATCCTGGAGCAACGAAGCGATCGTCTTAATAAAGATTGCAGACTATTGAGTTATATTTACAGATCACGATTATTATAAAACCACGTGCACATATCAATTAAGTAGTTATATAAATTAATATTTTCCATCATTATAATAATCACAAGAGTGATACATGATCTTTATCATGACTCATACTTCAAAGTACATTATAATAAAAATATTATTAACAAGAACAACAAAAGGCGATATAGGATGAAGGTTAGCGGTTAAGGGTAAGCATGGCATGATTTATAGTTTATTCTGTGACAAGGAAATGGGTCGCAGGGGTTTCACCCTAAAACCGTACCCTTCGCTCCCCCGCCACGTGCCAACCCTGACCTTGAGACGCACGCACACAAGTAAGTTGCACTTGTCGTGCACACTAAGAAGCGGACATCACGCCTACATATAAAGACGTTGGTAGAAATAGAACGTTTCCGCGCAGTGTAGATTTTTCGTATGATATAAGGCACAATTCACAGTAAGTACATAATATCTAGAATTTTTGCTGTAGAGTAAGAAAGTAATAAAATTAATTTACGCAAGTAAATATTATTATATCGAAAACGCATTTTTTTGTACCTATAAAGCTACGGAAAGCTATGCTAAATCATCTAAAAACGTTATAAATCGGGTTAAAAACGTTATTCTACTGGAGACTTCATGTAACTTCAAATATACATAGGTGCTGAATATCAATTTCTTAATCTAAATACTTATAATCATTTGTGTGCTTAGCTAGAGACTGTTTAGACACTGTCTATACTAAAACGCTAGACAGTGATTAAACAGGTGTGTGGTAAAAGTTTAAAATGATTAGAAATGTTACAACAGAATGGAGTTAGACTATAGTTAGACACTTCATCAAGATTTTTGTAATATTTACCTAAACTAAACCGAATTTACCGACTAAACCAACTAAAGCGTATTTAGGAGTTACGAGTAGACACTGTTTAACACATGTTAAGGGTGTGTATAATTTTTTCTGTGGTAAGACCCTAACCGTATTACCACAAAAAACACTTTTAGACGCCTTTTTAGCTGGACAGTGTCTAAAGATAAACGTCTAAAATGATCAGAAATGTCACAACAGAATTGAGTTAGTCAATGATTAGACACTACTTACATCAGGATTTGCGGTTGCTCATATTTAAACACGCGACTAAGCCATGTTTAGGAGTTAAAGAATGTTTAACACAGGTTTAAAGTGTGTTTATTTTTTTTGTGGTAAGACTGTAAATGTCGCTATAAACCATAACCAACAGCATAGTCCTATTTCTACGTCACGAAAAAGCTCTAGTCAGGTAGCGCGGTGCTACGAACGTGCTACGACAACCATGAAATTATTTATTCATAGCCTTCATTTACTAAATTATACTTATAAGCTAAATTTTATAATGTTTATGGCATAATCACTAGACTAGTTTACTGTTTTTTTTTACGAGTTTTTGGCACGAGGGATTATTGCGTAGAGACGTGAACTAGTGTTTTGTCGTATAAAATAACTCTTTTTATCATTTACATCTTTATTTTGATAATAATATGTTGTTTTATATAAGCTTCGGAAATTTCAAAGCTTTTTTTTTTAATTTTTTTGCTTACAATTTATACGAGTAAGATCTTTGTACTACTAAAAATTATACGCACAAAAAAAAAGTGAAACCATTGTAATGCTGTATTCTTAAAATTTTGTAGAAAAGTATAAGTAGCCATTTCCTTTGTATACTGAAACCGTTTTAATCTAAAACTGAACAAGCGCGCTCTAGTTTAGAGTGAGTACCTACCTACTCCCTAAAATAAAGCGCACTATACTAACCTAATATAATCATAACTATGTACCTATAGCTAGTATAAGTTATATATGTATCCTGTAATAGATAAGTATCTAGTTTATCTTTTGTTGCACGTGTTGCTGTCAGCGTCCGTATTATCACTATCGTCTACTGATAACAATTATATAAAGCCATTGAATACAAGTGCAGTTAAAATTATAGATTGGTTACCTAGAAGAAACTAATACAATGTTTCTTATGACATCGGAGTAGGTGATTTGTAGCTCTTAAGAAACATAGTGTTACCACAAAAAAAACAATTCGTAGACGCTTGTTTAGCTAGACCGTGTCTAAAGATAAACGTCTAACACTGAGATTATAAATCTCACAACAGAATCTAGTTACACAAAGGTAAGACACTACCTGAATCAAGATTTGTGGTTGTGTATTTTTAAACACGCGACTAAGGTATGCTTAGGCGTTTGAAGCTGATAACACATGTTTAGGGTGTGTTTAAATTGTTTGTAGTAAGACCTACAGGGTCTTACCACAAAAAAAATTAAACACACTTTAAATCTGTGTTAAACAGTGTTTAACTCATAAACATGCCTTAGTCGCGTGAAATATGCGCAACTACAAATCCTGATTTAAGTAGTGTCGAACCGTTGTCTAACTCAATTCTGTTGTGACATTTCTCATCATTGTAGACATTCATCTTCAGACAGGCGTCTAAAATTGTTTTTTTGTAGTAACAAGGTTAATGTTTCTTAGGTATTCAAAATACCTAACTAGAGATTGAGACAGTTCAGAAAGCTATATTATGATGAATAATATGGAAGGTGGTTGGGTCGTAGAGAGACAAAAGAAAATAATATTGGTCTGCCTGCAATAGCAAGAGAGAGAGAGCGAATCATCATTTCTATATCATTTCATTAGAAGGTATTTATTTTCTATTTTATAAAGTTTTTATCGATGTATAAAGTAAAACTTACCTCGTACTTTTCCAGATGGCATCAATTTAGGGACTCAGCACGCCCATGCCAGCTCCATGAATAGCAGAGCCGTGGCTTCAGCGTACCTGGAGGGCAATCGCGTTAAAAATTATCAACCAAACCGCTACTAAACCACGACCGCATAACAGCTTTTTGACCGTTTCGTATCGCGCTAATAGTTTTGCCAAAAGTTGAGACGTTTCTCGACAACAACTGACAGTTAACGCTGTCAAATGAACGGCAATATCGAATTCCACACGCCTGAACCGAAACTAAACAACAGTTGGTATCAAACCACAACCAAACCATAACTGTACGCTGTCATTTCAAATTAGCGCGATTGGGGCCCTGAAACGAAACACAAACTTATTTAGGACTTCCTCCAGCGGCTTCACCCGAGTGGTTTATATCTTTATAAATTATAGTCTTACAGCCTAATAAACATTGTATAACGATTGAATATGATTACGCAATGTTTTGTTTGTTTGTCCTATCCTAGTTCCTACTAATATTATAAATGCGAAAGTATGTTTGTCTGTTTGTTGGTTTGTCTTTTCTCACGCAGTAACGGAGCAACGGATCGACGTGATTTTTGGCATATATATAGTTTATGGACCGGAGAGTAACATAGGTAGGCTACTTTTTATCCCGGAAAATTGCACGGTTTCTGCGGGAACGCGCGTGGAAACCACGGGCAGAAGCTATTACTTCATGTGTTTATGTCCAGCATAGATATTTTCTGTGTAGCTCTGTACATACACAATGGAATGTTACATAATATATCATCACTATTGTGGGGAACCTTGAGGTTGATCTGTAGCGCGGAAAACGATGCTGCACATAGATTAGTTAACAGTTACACCTGACTCAGTCATTCACATTAAATATAGTGTACCTATGTATGTACTTTTAACGTGACGTAGATCACGTGATGAAGTTATGTACAGGTTTTGTAGTTTCTCAGGTTTTGTGGTGTCTCTTACATTATTTTTTATTTTGAAGCCGTTATAGCTTAAGTAGTAGCTATAGTGACTGTTAAGACAAAGGATTTAAACGTGCAAGGGTTGTTTTAAGTTAGACTTAAAGAAGAATGTAAACTTTAGGTTTCGAGTTCGAACGTCCAAAGCCAATTTACTAAACAAATGGTTTAATTTTTTCTTAAATCATGACTCTGTTCCATATATGGCGCCTTATTCAATTTAACGTGACGTCACATAGACTATAACTAGCGGACGATCAAGACTATTTCAACGATAACTCATTTGTCAAATTATGATAAGTAGTTTAGAAGTTATGAGGGAACAGATGTACATACATACATACATACATACATACCCACATACATACATAACAGCCAAAATCATAACCATCCTTTTTGCATCAAGCTTGCCTATTTTGTATCCGCTGGATATAGTGGAGCCGATTTTTTGTCTAAATAGCAAGGCTTTTATGTTTCATAACTACTACATACAAAACCATATAGATCTTGTTCCGTCTTGATTAATATTTTCAAGGCAGGACTAATTCTAATAAATGTTGCTAGTTACCACAACATTCCTCTGACGCAAACAAAGAAGTGGATCATTTATTATTCGCAGCAAAATCGTTGTCCATAAATAGACATTGCTATCGGCCCGGGCCCTAGGTTTTGCGTCATCTGCCCACGCCTGGGAGAGAAGGGAGGTTTGATAAGGGGGGCTACCAGGAAGGAAGCACGCATGCGCGGCGCCTACAGTGCTCTGTATAATGTCAAAGGGCAATCCCCGGGAGCCTAAGTACCTAGCGGGTTCTAGCAGCTGAATTGATCTGGAGGAAACTAGGTCACAAGACCTGCGCGTTGAGACCTAACCTATGTGCGACGCAATTTGTAAATAACAAGATGAATATTTTAGCTTAGCTTGGTGCCGTCGGAATGAACGAAGTATAATGCAAGACGTAGCAATGTTGAATATTTAATTCAATTAGGTTCCATACAAACCGATTTTAACTTGCACGCAAATGTGCGGTCAGCTTGCATGCAAGACATGCATAATGGAAATGCAGCTTTAGAAACATGAGATGTAACAGATACACAACAGGGGGCCAAGCACGATAAACAACTGAAATTGTGGTGGCAGTGGTGCCATTATCCATCACAACTGCAAATTGTGCCAAAAGTCAGTAATGTCATATCTGTCACCTATGTTGTTATTGCCGAAGGGAAATTGATATCATAATGATTTACCAAACTGCCAAATTAGCGTAACGGTGATAGCTGGACACCATTGTGGCTAGTGCGTTACCAAAAGTGTCAGTTGTTGTCACAATGATCGCAAACCATTACTATTTTGATCATTGTGGTTTAGTGTGCTTGGGCCCCAGAGCATTAGCTTGTTGTTGCTATAAATTATCTATTCTGTGGCATTAGTAAAAAAGCGCTAATACCTGTCAAATCTTGCTCACTGATTAAAATAGTTTGTATGGTAGGGGTTGTATCAGTATCAATGCAGTGCATCCAGCAGTGTACAGCCCGTGGGTCTCGACATATCCAGATATCAAGAAAGTTGTATAAAGGGGTAGAATCTTAAAACTAAAGTATAAATGTGAGAAAAAATGTGTATACGATGATGGTAGCCTACACCACCCTCCTTCAGACACCGACAAGTGATATAAAAATCAGCAAACCTTACTCGGTGACCAGAACTGGTTATCAAACCTTTAGAAGGCTCTAGTGAAGAACTTTCGTCCTATACAGATAGTATAAAAGGGCGGATAGACATGTTACGCCATTACCTTAAAAAAACTTTGTAAATCTTATTTCCCTGTAAGTACTTTGTGTGGCCCACGCAGGTTGAAGTGAACCCCGCGAGGCGTCCTCACGAAGGAAAATGTGATCGCAAGTCTTCAGTTAGTCCAAATGGTCTTCATAAAATCGTCCGGAACGGTACTGCCTGCCAGACTTGAGAGGTGGCCTCTTGACTAACTCATCAGCTTTTCATGCTTAAAATCACGGGAGGATTGACTATTAGATCTTTGACTTCCCTTAAGTACTGATTGTCGAGGTGGCCGACATAATTAAATTTCGCAAAATCACTAGTAATTCCAGATATAGCGAATTGACCTTCTACTTGAGCAAACCTAAGGCTCTTGTGGCCAAAACTGTTTTACTCATTGACATGGTTCCATCACTAAGTGCTCGGCATTGAAGCTGGTCCCAGTGCATATTTAAATCCTTCTTCCATGCTCGATATGAGGGGTCACCAGTATGGTGGGGGTTGTACCAGTGTAGAGAGGATGCAGTATACACACCACATATGTTAACTTCTCAATATGTAATTTATTCCTAATGCATCAATGTATAATTTAGCCGCAAAATGATATTACGGAATAGATTATTACAAAACGAATAGAACAAGGCGATGGTGGAGATGGATAAAAATTTAAAATTTTGCAGCAAGTTGGCGTCCACGACAAGAGTCCAAAAAAATCGTCGACAAATGAATGTGCAAATAGCACTTGTGGGACAAAACTGTGGCGGAAAGTGCGACTCACCATAGTTTGCTTGTGATACACACTGAAGCTCGACACTCTAGTGCGACACTAAAGATACAAAATTGTAAATAATAAGAATATTTTTGAAGAAGTGGTAGCTCAGGGTCACCAGCTATGGACTGTTCAACTACTCTATGGGACTGTTGGTCAGCAAGAAATCTCCCTGCCAAACTACACGACATTGCATCTAGGTAGCGCGCGCAGTTTGAGATGCGCGCGCAACCGACAGGTCGATGTCCCGATATCGACAATCGATACATGTTGTACTAGTGCGACACTAAATATACAAAATTGTTATTTTTGAAGAAGTAGTGGCCCTTGGCATCTGCTATCGACTGTTCAGCAAGTAATCTCCTTGTCAGACTACTGCATGACATACAGGCAGCGTGTGCAATTTGAAGATGCCTCTGCTGGGACAGATTTTGTGTGGTGACTGGTGACCATAAAAGTTGTTCTCGGGTCTAAAATGTTTGTGTTGTGTCCACGCCACCTGCGATAAAAGAAATCCTAGTGCAGGATAAGAGTGTGTAAGTGTTTATGTTATTCTTTAATGTAAATATGGTCTATGTAGTATAATATAATATAATATAATTGATTGAGATTATATTTCTCTTTAATGCTGCCGTCTTTGCATGATCAGTAATATCTATTTTCTATCCAAAGGCCATTTGGATGAGATCGCTTTTACAGATAACACCGCCCGCGCCCCTTGTAGATAGCTATTTTTTAAATACTTATTATTGTATTGTTTTGCCTTGGTGTCAACTAAGCGTTTTTGTATTGCAGCCTACTAATATTATAAGTGCGAAAGTGTGTTTTTTGGTTTGTCCATCTTTCACGCAGCAACGGAACAACGGATCGACGTGATTTTTTGCATAGATATAGTTTATGGATCGGTTAGTAACATAAGCAACTTTTTATCCCGGAAAAATGCACGGTTCCTGTGGGAACGCGGGTGAAAACCGCGGGCAGAAGCTAGTTGTAATATAATTGTGAAATTACTGGGCTTATATGAGACGTAATATTTCTTTTTTTTTTCAATAAGTAAACAAGGCTTAATACATGACAGTTAGCTAGACCTAGTGGCGGTAATCAATAACTAGACGCGGAGGCCCTGAAGACACCTGACACCCTCGGTTATGTCGGTCTCGTTACTACAAAATTCTAACTTCGTTTCTCAGATAACACGCAATGTTTATGTTACTTAAGGTGCTTCCCCGAGCCAATGATATTTGTCATTCTGTCCTTTTTGCACACACTGTCATTTTGTGTTGATGTGAAGTGTTTTGTGGTCCAGCCATCGGTTAAGTTATTGGTGCCAAATTTCTAATGAGGTATATACATAATACACTAGTGATAACATAACCTCCTGAGAAGGCAAACTTGACAGTAATGAAGTCCTTCAAGAGCATATTCCAAATTCAAATTGCTTTATTCATATAGGCGCCAACAGAGCACTTATGAAAGTTAAATAAATTACTCTAACAGCGGGCCTCAGTAACGTTCGTGTACCCGAATCACAGACTAAAACTAATGCTGTCTTTATCAGAACATAAAAAGAAAGACCCGGGCTTCTTTTAAATTCGACATAATTTGGTTAAGTCATTAGTGCCAAATTTCTAATGATATTAGCTAATTATACACTAGTAATAACATAACATCCTGAGAAGGCAAACTTGACAGTAATGAAGTCTTTCAAGAGCATATTCCAAGAAGATAAATTTCGTCAATCTACGGCGCAGCGGCTTGTTTTAAATTCGACATAATTCAGGTCTATTGTTTCGTCTGCTAAGGCTATTGTTCTTTAACATAGGTACAAAAAAGAACGAAGCTAAAGCTTATTTACACTAATCTATAGTGTGATAGATTTGCTTTTAGGATTGCGTCATTTGAATATCTTTGTTAGGACTATTTTTTATAATATTTAAGTTTCTGTTTTAGGTAGCAAAATGATCTTCATCGATTTCGAAATTTATTACGGCTATAAATATTGATGTCTTAATTATTTTTATAGCTTGTCTGGTAGGAGCTTTATTCGGATTGGCATGCCTGATAGCATTGTCTTCGTCCAGTGTAACTACGTCTTTATTTATTTTGGTTGTGTATAAATTATACATAGTGTTTGTCTGTTTGTAAGGGTAAACAAGTTCTGCGCCTATCATACACAATTTCCACCTTGAGACAAAACAAGCGTATATTAAATGAACATCAGTATTTAAGCGGACATCACATTAACGTTGGCTTCAGTGAGACGTGATCGAGGAACTGATCGTAATCTTAATTGAGCCAGAGACGTTTAATCTGATGAATTCGTTTCAGAGAACGCAGACACAATGACTTTTAATGTACATTTTTGTACTGACATTTAGCAAACGCAACATGCACGGTGCAGCTGACGGACTAAAAAGAAATCACTAGTGCACATTTATACAAAGGCAGTAAAGATAAACAAGCCGATAAGTCGGTTTAACATTCTCATCCTATCCTAGGGGAACATCTGACTGCTCTCGAGAGTCGCATTTCGTCTGCTGTTACGACTCCATAAAACGTTCTGTTTTAAATTGCAAGCAAACGTGCAGACGAGTAAAACAGAAATAAATAAGCGTGTGTGTGTTGGCAGCGCTGTTGCTAGGCGTGTTCAAGGTCTGCGCGACCCTGGCCATGCCCCCCGCTCCGCCGCATGTGCAAGCTGCATTCACACACACACTGCTGCAGTTTTAGTGTTGCTAGAATTGATTTTCTCGATATTACTTACCCACATATTGGAGAAATTGAAGCAAAATCGATGATTTTTGGAATTTTTGGTTTATATAGCAGAAACCACAAAAAATACATTCCGTTCTTTAATAAGTCAACACTGCAACACTGCTTTATTATAATTTACTTTTCTTTTAATTTTTAATAAATTTTTTTTAGTGACCAGCTTAAATGCTGTGGAAAGTTCTTTAAAAAATTCAAAGTTTCGTAATTTTGAAGGGACTACAACACGCCTGCCTGGCAATACCGCGTAATCCAACGCGCACAAGCATAGGGCATGCAACATGTGTAAACACAGAAAGGGTGCGCGTTAGTGAGCGTGTCGTATTCATGTGCACACAATGTCTGATTAATGACGATGGGTATTCTTGGACTGGTACAAACACGTACGCTCGTAGGGGTGATGAGTGTGCGTGCTGTGCACCGCCTGGACTAAATATGGAAACTGCTGCTTACGCGACATCCGAAGAATGTGTTTTCCTCGAATATGGTAATATTCTCAAAACGTGCACCTTCAACAATGATAAGATAACATATAATACATTAAATAGATACCTACTTTATTAAGAATCTGCAGATATCAGCAGGTACTCCGATGAAAGAGCACAAAATATGAATAAAGAATTAAAGATACTATTCAACTCTTAACTTTACAAGTTATAAAAAGAATAAGAAAAATGAAGATATGTATTACAATAAATAGAAAAAAGGCAAATACAAAACTAACGGAAAAACTAAAATAGCAAAATATTCCTTTATTCTACTCCGGTGGTAGAAAACTACTTACAGTAAGTACCTAAGTTTTGAAAAGCAATACACAATATGATAATTAAAATATAAGGAAGTGAAAAAAAAACCTGTTAATATGTATAAAGTGAAAAATAAAGTGCAAAATATAACAATGAGCGGAAAAGGTCGTCTTTCTAGAGCTGTTCATACTTCTTCACCAGTTATAATTTTCGTCAAATTAAACTATAAAATAACGAGATAATTTCTGACAAAATATAGACAATATTTAAACACAGTAATGAAACTTTCGGAACAAAATTCCATCTACTTTATTTTGTCAGTAAGAAATATAAATGACCGATTCAAATTTTTATTCGTTTTTCTCTAGTTTCCTCACTCTGCAGTCCTAACCTTCGCCATCGGTAGCTTAGGGCCTATACCGCTGCCGATGCCAACGGCACTCTAGGTTTAATTTTGTTAACAGTATTTTATGATTCTTTAATACAAGTATTGTGAAAAATGAAACCTAAGAAAGAAAAGAAATAAAGTGAATAATAATTGGCAATTAAACAAAATTAAAAAAAATGACAGGTTATACAATAGAGAAGAAAAAACAAACCATGATATACTTCGTGCAACTGCATTTATGCAGTTAATAAGTCCCCAGCGCGACTTATTCAAGAACTAACATAACACGATACTGTATACACGTATTTCCTTATGTTGAATAATGAGAAGGTAAATAACACTTATTTACGTAGTGGTTTTATATTTTGTAAGTACTCCGCTACGTAGGGTTACTATCACAATATTGTGAAATCATAATTATGAAGTAGGTAATGTGAAATATAAAAATGATTGAATAATAGAATTGAGTACCTCGAAATATAAAATGATACAATAATAGAATTGAGTACTTAGAAATATTTTCTAAAAGTCACAATACTTGAATAAGTGGTTAATAAATATTTTGTAATGCGTTAGTAACCAGATATAAATTGTAAATGGCATTGAAAAAAAATTAAATTGCAAAAATGCAGGTATGTACACGTGTTTGAGTGCAACACGCTTTGGCAATCCTCATTGTTTATTTATTATCTAGATATCACACCGAGTCCACGTGTAACACTTATAATAGGTAAATGATAAAGCATATAGGTACAAAGAGAGATACAAAGTACCTGTTAGTAAACCGTGAATACGCTACGGATGTATCCTCTTCGTACTTCGCAGAAGCAGATAGATAATTGCTATTTGATTTATGACTGCCGCTCATCACTACTTTTAGCTTTGATAGTATTATTATATGATACAAATAATTTGGAATTGTTTTGGTGACTTATTTAAACACACACATCCGCACATTATAAGACGGATGCTAACATTACCCGAAAAATCATGAATGCCAAGGTTCTTTATCAAAGCCTACTATTATTGTGTCATTTGAAGTGCTCATAATAGTCGCAGGCGCAAGGTGTTGTAAATAAACAAACGGTCGGCCATCTTGGCAGCCATATTGGAGATGATACGTCAAAATGACGTGATCATTTGTCAGCTGATAGTGATACGTAACACGAATACTACATGCAAATGAATGTACTATTTGTGTTTTCTAATTTAGCTATGCCCGAAAACAGAAGGTTAATCGGTGAGCAGCATCGAATAAATTGATTTGCTTCAAAGTAATTATGATTAACACTTGTTCAATCCGGTTTTAGATCAATAATACGAATAAAGTGGCTTTATTGATAGAGTAGCACGTTTGTTTTGGAATTCGAACGCCGACATCATGTTTTCACAAATAGTGGCTAGAGCGGACCAGTGATTAGTCACTCTTATAATGAATCCAGCTTTTAGGAGCAACATGAATGTTAGTGTCGGGTTGTAATTAATTAGGAATGTTTTCTACTTTTATGTTTAATTCATTGGAATATATTCCGTATACAAAGTATTTTAGACACATATATAACTTGATTTTAAATTGATAGTTTAAGTAATATTCAAATTCTAGGCAAATTAAAAAAATCAGATTATGGTAATTAAGTAATTTTATTCGATCCTATAGCATGCCTAGAAAACATATTTAGAACACCTGAACATTCGCGATCCATGTAAACTCTCAAAAGCAAATAATTTATCTAAACCTAATAAATTACTCACACGTACAGATGGTAATAATAATGACGAGGAGACAGGCGTGGTAGTAGGTATCCGTATTGTTATTCAGGCTTCGATGGCGCGAGTTCAAGGTAACCTCATGTGGGAGGCCCCATGAGCCGGATAATTTTGTACAAATAGGAAACTTGGATCTAGATCGTATCAAGAGAAAATAACAGATGCCGTCGGACTTGGTTCGCAAGCAACTATACAAATAAATAAAATTGAAGTGTCTGTTTGTATTATCAAGATAACAGCTTTTTACTAAATGCATATGAAAGTACATACGGCACATATAACAAAACAAAGATTTTTTTTAATTTTTGTCTGTCTGCTTGTTTGTTTGTTCCGGATAGTCTTCGAACGGCTGGAACGATTTTGACGGGACTTTCACTGGCAGATAGCTGATGTCACAAGGAGTAACTTAGGCTACGTGGGCGAAGCCGCGAGGCACAGCTAGTGTCAAAATAAAATGAATGAAGATTTCTAGCATAGTTTAAATATTGATCTATAAGGTAATAAATACGTAAATAGCTCATAAATAGATTTATTATCTTTTAGAGAACATTTCTCTGGAGTACATA
This sequence comes from Crocallis elinguaria, assembly GCA_907269065.1. Lineage (NCBI taxonomy): Eukaryota > Metazoa > Arthropoda > Insecta > Lepidoptera > Geometridae > Crocallis > Crocallis elinguaria. Next base: position 6,928,151 of record OU026065.1, on the reverse strand, counting down.
ACAGTAAATTAATATTTTTTAGTGATACCAAATATTCTGGCAATAAGTTCAAGACACTGACTACCATAACGTCGAGGGACTGGATTTAAAACGCTTTGTTTTCCCTAAACAAACATTTTGTTCAAATGATCATTAGACTCCAAACTCAATCCTTCTACTGTGCAAATTAATTGATTGCCATTAGCATTTAAATTGGTGATTACAATCATTTAATAAAATAAATGCAATGATCGCATTACCTATTGAATAACTTAGTGCAATTACTGAACATGACTCAGTGCTGGCAAATGAATGGTTTAGATTGTATACCTATTTTATTCATTCTAATACTTGTACTCGTAGTAGACAGTAACTTGCAAAGAAATATAACTTGACTCTTCGGTTCGATACCCTAGCACATACGCGGTTGCTCTTTGAGCTCTAACTCCTAACTTGGTGACCCTGTGTTTACGATATCAGTTCTCCCCTGTCCTCGCTAAAAAAACTAAACCTTTAAACTTTTTGTAAGCTTTTCTCTAAGAATTATTTTGTTTTTTCTAATCATACATTCACTGAAGGAACACTTTTGAAATATTTACGTATGTCAAAAATAAATTCGCAAAATTTTTCACCTGCTAATTTAAAAAGTTGCAAATAACTAAATAAGTACCATCTAATCTTTGATTGCAAAAGAATCCAAATTTAACTTTAGAAAAATAACAAGAGGACAAAATCAGTGTAGATTTACTTAAGTACAGTAAAAGAAAGGCTTGCAAAGGCTTTGCAAGTCCACAATTTAAATTTTAAATTCATTGCCCTATCAACTGTTTCTATGTCCAGAATAACCTGATAATTTCATAATTACTAAATTTCAGACAATGGTAATTTAAACTTATGTTCGCTTGTTTGAACTTTAGCTTCATTACGCAATTGTGAATATTACGTTTTGAAAGTTTTTGGATCAAATATTATTTCATAACAATGATATTAAGTATTTATAGTAATTCATAATCAACTTTCCAATAATCGAATTCTATTATTGATCAGCAGATGTTGATTGTTTGATACGTCCCAACTCCCAAATGACAAAGCAAAATCCATAAAATTGTAAGTGTCTTTCTTTTCTAAATAAGAGCATTTATGAACCTCACAATATGATTCAGAAGGTAAGGTTATCATAGCGCATTACGACGTCATTTTCGGATAAGATATAAAAAACGGGGGCGTAGCTATCACATTCTGACGGCTACTAAAATATATAACACGTCATCGTTAAATAATTACCAGCCTCGAATTCCTTAGCCGGAATTACGCGTTCCTAACTCAGTTACTTAATACATAATATACCTATTTCTTATTAAATTTTAATAACTATGCTCCGCTCCAAGACACAAATAATGCTAGTGGAATTATTTAATAATGATTTGACTTGTGGGAAATCCGTTGTACCTAACTTGGTGTAGACGTCACAAAAAATATAGTAGGTAGGTAAGTTTAAGTCGAATCAATTTATCCTTCCGCTAGTAAAATACTTGAATGATTGTTAGTGTGTTTTGATCGCTTTAAACGAAGCATCTTAAGACAAATTGGTTCAGAGAATAAGATGGACCACTTCAGATATATACGCAAATGAAAGCTGCGGTAAAAAGATGAAAATGTACACAATTTGTAGATTTATCGATCGATTGTTAAAATAAGGACCTAAAGAAAACACCCGTGTAGGTAATGTTTGTTAGTTGTGAGTTAAACAGCGGCTGTGAAAGCAAGATACATCACATAGTACGGATAGATAGATCTATAAAGTTACGGGCTCACCAAATGACATTGAGATTACCCTATCTCAATTCCGTCTCGCATTTAATTTATTTCACCGTTCAACTTTATTCCAATTCAATTTCGATCAAAGTGCTCTGTGTTATTTCAATTACGTTTAGCAACTGTCCGAAAAGTATTCATTAGAAGTGGCCACGCTGGGATCACCAGCTTGCCTTGAACTCAGTTGTTCGATATTTTTTGCGAGCAGACGCGCCGACAGGATCCGTGAGCAGGCCCTTAGCTTAGCTACCCGTTGCCCTTGGCGGACCTGAGGTGCTGCGAGTCGAATTTGACCGAGTTTCTCCTTCGAGAAATGCGGAATTCGTCAGACTTTTGCGTATAGTTCTGATCAGACGGCTCGATACTAACGCAACTTTGTTGTAAATCACATTGGATTACAGAATCTAATCAGATTAGATAGATATGTACGTAAGCTGACACACGCGAATGAAACAACCATACTGCTGAAAGTGAACTTGAATTCCTGAACAATTTGTTAGATGCTAAACATTAACTTTACGATCGTGACGCTGTGATAACGCTAAAACCTCGAGGCAGATTGAGTCACATAGAGGACACTCGTTACTTACTTAAGTAATATTGACAGTATAATGGCTAGAACAAACATGGCCGCTAGTATACGTAACGTGATGCCTTTGTATCACATCAGATCGAATAACACCAATAAGAGTAGTGCTTAGCATGATAGGTAATATGTGCATGAGAAGTTTGTAATGCTACTTTGCAATAAATATAGGTAGCAATTCAGAAACTTTTTGTTTTCTGTTGATGTCTTGTGACAAATAAAAACAAAAATAATCGAAGATGATGACAAAGGATAAATAAAATAAAAAGCATAACTTACGGAACCGCGTGCTCCTGCGAGATGTTGCATAATGATTGGTTCACGGCGTGGTACCGGCATCGGGGAACACACGACGCGGATCACCGGCCACCGCGCGTCTCGACGCGGAACTCTACCCGCATATGTACACTCTACTAATTAACGACTGAGCTAGGAATCGACCGACAGCGTCGTATTTAGGAGTCTTTGGTAAATATTTGTCAGGTGATGGGAGGTGCGGCGCCGGCTGGAGCGGTGCGCGGCGCGGCTTGTGTGGCGGTCGCCGGCGCGGCACTGAGGATCGGCTCGCGTCCGCCGGCCGCTCCTGCATTGCGGCGCGCAGCCGCAGTCGCGCGCGCATGACCTTGGCATTGAACTTGGCAATGGGCTGGCTCGCGGGGCGCGGGGAGGCTGCCCCCTTCGAGGGGCTGCGATGCAACGCAGCTGCACCGCCCCTCTCCCACCGTCCTTCCGTCATCGCCGCCCGGCCCGGCCACAGCGCAGGCAATAGTATGTACAGGAGCCCGGCTCATAGATTATGTACTGGCCCAGCGGTACCCGGGGCAGCCATGTTTAACTAACGATCACCCTATTCCCGGCGCGATTGGATGTTACAAGTTAGACGAGGTTTGGGAGGAAAGATTAATAGGATTTTGATTGAGTTTGGCTCTGTTTATTTTTATGCCGATATAATAAGTATCTACTCGGATAACAATGTGAGGTGGTGTAATGATATCCGTTCCGAGTCTCCGATAATGCTTAATGAAAACGAAGCCAAGATACTGCGTGGCAGCACGCTGGCAAGTTTTTGACGCAAAAATCACTCAAATGCCTACCTGTAAAAAACTTAAATTAAAATCTGAAAAGGATCTCTATAGGTATGACCAAATGATAAAACTAACGCCGGCGTTGTCATGGAAACCCCTACCAGTTGTAACCTAAGATAAACGTTCATATTTGGAACTTTATTAGTATGAGTAGGATGAGTCCTTCATTACTAGTTGTTTAATCAAAGATATGACCACGCAATACTCGTAGTAGCCAACTTAGTGGATCGGTTCGGTTGGTTAGTCCGAGTGCCCGAGGCACATCTGATGTAACATCGGCTGCGCGCAAAAACTGGTCGCTCTTGAATGTTGTTAGTTGTTACCAAGCGAATCACATGCTCACTTCAGGATACCAGTATTGGCATTCTATTATTAATTTTAGCTAAGTATTCTCAAGTACTTGTATAGAACAACTTGTTTCATGAACGATGATGTGGAAATGATAATGCTAATGATAATAAATGAATTTAAAAAAATGTTCCTTGAATTGGCGTACATCTGACGAATCAGTATAAAGCAAAGACAATAAAGTAGGTAGGTATTTAAGCAAAATAACATTAACAAAAGTTACAAAAAAAAACACGACTGCCCTAGCCAGTCTCACTTGGGATGATGTAGGTGTGATGAGCAATACCCCATATACGAAATCAGTTCAGCTATTTAAAAGTTATGGTGTAATAAAGAAACACATCCATACATACAAACATACATACATGAACCCTAGAAACATTACAGCCCTTTTTTTGTGTAGTCGTGTAAAAAACAGGGTTTACACGTGTGAACAGTTATTTGTACGGTACTACCAAATACAAATAATTACTATATAATTGAATAGTCTTGGGAGCTCTATTATATTATATACTTGCATGAAATATTCACAAAAAAAGATCGGGCCCAAAGAAAACATCAAGAAATCGTACCAAAACTAAAAAAACCTACAATTTTCCTGCTCTTCCGTTCTGTGGTAAGTAAAAAACTAAAAAAAAATATGTGATATTGCATCTACACGTGTAGCCAGAGAGGTGTGGAATGGGGTAGCTGGGCCGCGCCACCAGAGTCACCCAAGATCGATGTGACTGCGCGCGCATCACCCCCCCACCTCCCTCCACCCCTGCTCCACGTACCTCTTCATCCCCAGCCGCCCCTCTGAGCGAAGCACAATTCAGCCCGGGAAACGGACTACCTATAACAGTGTTAGCTAGGAGAAGGTTACCGAACAACTAATTGATCACTGATCATTGACGAAGTTCGGTAGAGAACCTGTTTTGCCACTTTCGATAATGGTCAGGGAAGTTAGCAATTTTCCATCAGTCGTTAGAGCTGAAGTTTGAAAAATGGCAGTTCTGGGACTAAAGTTTGACTGATTGCTCTTTTTAACTTTCGTAGTTTAGTAATTACATCAATTTATGTTGAGTGATGTGGTCGAAAAGTCGAAGGTATAGGTAAATATCCGACGCTTAGACCTCGCTTGGAACTTGTACTGCTTATTTGGAAATTATCAAATCAAATCAAACAATTTATTTGCTAGAATACAGTAACAATGTCATGGTCATATTTAAAATATAGGGTATGTGTATTCAGCCTGCAAGCAGACGTGCAAATATTCAGGATTTAACAAACAATCAATTTTTAAATTCTAAATACTCTTGAACACTATAAAAACAATTTTTTAATAGCCAACTATCATGTAAATTTCAAAGGATTTTTTTAGAACATGCATTTACATACATATCAATTACAAACGACTAACAATTAACATTGTCTAAAAAAAAATATTATTATGTTCTTAATGTTTACCATCGTTTTCAGTTTAATTTAAAGACTAGCTGCTGCCCCGCGGTTTCACCCGCGTGGAGATTTTGGATTACATGGTTTTTATTTTTTGCGCGGTACCCTAATTATTTTTCTAAAATTAAAGTAGCCTATGTTAGTCCTTGTAACATCAGCTATCTACCAGTGAAAGTCCCGTCAAAATTGGTCCAGCCGTTTCGGAGATTACCCGGAACAAACAGACAGACAGACAGACAAAAATTTTAAAAATGGTTGTTTTGTTATTGGGACCGTATATACTTTCATATGCATTTAGTAAAAAGCTGTTATTTTGATATTACAAACAGACACTTCAATTTTATTTATCTGTGTATGTATGTATGTATGGATTATCATGAAATGGTTTTAGTGTTTTTGCATACCCAGAAAATCATCAAAAACCTTTTTACCAAACATTATTTCAAAGACCTTCAAACGCTATACCTATATATTCCTGGATTCCTCACTTATTCCCAGAATAACCTGTTCAAGGCACATCCTGCTATTAAACAAGCCAGATTGAGATTCCATCTGATTATCTGGATAAAGATAACTCGTTTTGAATACACACTTTTATTTGTGCTTTTATGCTCGAACGTTACGCGGACGACACCATTTGCACTGCAAGAATTTACACGATTAGTAAATTCTAATTTATTCTTTTTGTAGAGAAAAATTTTGGGACGTTCATTACTAATGTAAACACAATGAAATGTGTATCCTCTTCAGGCTCGCATGGTTAGAATTGAACACGAAGGGCTAGCAATTTCTAGAGAAACCTTTTTTGTACTAAGTATTTTGAAATAGTACTGAAAACATTGTCGGAAATGTGACAGCTAATTTTCAGATCACCAAAATTTTAATTTGTTTCAAATTTCGCTTGACTTTTTTAAAGTACCTACCTAATAATGTTTGTACTAAGTCGAATGTAAATCACACCGAATAATGTAAACTAGCTCTCATTTCTCCTTAGTTTTAGTTCTGCGTGGATAATAATAAAATAAGCGGCATAGCCATTGTGATGCAGATTTATAATAACAACAATTTAGACCTAAGAATTTTAATTTCAGGTTTTCATATAAAAAAGATAAAAAAAGCAATAAAGCACATGAATTGAATAACAAATATGTGTATATTTTACTAAAACAACAAACTTTCCGAAACAATCCAAACTCAAAGTTAACCTTTCTGCCTTCCCGACAAGAAAGCTATAGGTCACAAGTTGAGAACTCCCACGCTGCTGAAGTGAAATTTGTAATTAAGTATTTATAATACCTAAATATTGATGCTTGTAAAATGTTAAAAAAGTATTTTTAACAAGTTTTTTGTGGAAAAATATTTTTTCCAGTCAACTTTTATAAAATACGTAATCCGTTCTGTAATCTTGTATCCAACGTCCGGCTCCATCATCAGGACCCTGGACATCATCTAGGATCAGAGTCTCGTATATATAGTAGTCAGCGTATACCTACATAATTATGATAGTGGTCAAATACAAAGAAATCGAGGATAAAAAAGTTCTGAGATTTAGTATCTAAGTACCCCGGCTATTTTATTACTTTATTTATTTCTATTATTTAGTTGCGACCATTTTGTTGCAACATTTTTCTTTACAATTCCCCCATTCAACAAAAAATGTCGGTACTTACATAAAGAAACATCAAAGCGGTTTTGTCAAACTTAAAGTTACGTAACTTGAAAACAAGCAATTTTTCATTAGAAACACTTTTCAGGTTTCGTTTTCATAAATGATTTTTGTCATAAAGTTTTTAGGGCAAATTTAGGTTTTGTTCTCGTATAAAATAATTTTGCTAACCCGTACAAATGTCGCAAGAGTTTGGACACAATGGAGGTTTAATTAAAGTAAAAAAGCTCAGTTATGGGAACGGAGATCAAACCAGAAAGTAAAGATTGGAGACTTTTTAAAAATTAAGTAATGTCTATGAAAATACTTATTCCTTTTTGTAAAAATTGCTATAGCATAATAACAATAATTGTGCTGTTTCGTAAATTTCGTCATACTATATCCACAGCTTTCAGTAGTATAGTAGTGGGTTGGCGTTATGCTTACCATCAGGCAAATGACCTGCTTTTCTCGTTATCCAATAGTATAAGAAAATTACAATATTTTACTAGATGAACTATGAAATTTTGAAACCGCTTTTTAGTCAGAATGAATGCTAGATACTTATCTAGTGGCGTGTTCGAAAGTGGTGGCAACTGGTAATCCTAAGCTAAACGTCAGCTCCTATATAGCATCAACTCTATCACTATGAGTAGAGCACTTGATGATACTCTACATCTTGGTATATTAGCTTGACGGAAGCTCAGCTCCACTGTAGGCTTTAGCACACTCAATCTAGACTTATAAATCACCAATAAGCCTCGCCTCATCAGTTCAAACCATCGCTTCTTTCTGTTCTTATATGATATGTATATAAGAACAGAAAGAAGCGATGTGTTTCTACCATAAACGTCACATTTTCGACAATTAAAACAAATTCAATCCTAAACGTAAGCTCGTTGTCACACAAAGCGGTGGTACCTAACATTACACATAACATTAACGTTCATGTAACGTTCACGTATAACCACCTAACAGCACTTTACGTGGGAGCGCCAGCATCAGACGTGGGCGCCCTTGTCCTTGTGAAGCGATCGATCGGCGCGCGCCCGCTCAGCTGTGCCGCCCACAGCACCCCGCAACAGCCACCCACAGGCTCCCGGACCCCCACAGAAACAGGGGGATCTCCCTGCTACCCCTCCGCTACGGAGATTTACTGTACCAACATACCGTACCTAAGCTAGGACAATTACTAAAATAAATAATAAAATTTAAAACAGCGGAAATTACTTCCCAACGCTCTACTTTCAAATTATATAGTTCCTTTTATAGCTCCGACGACAAAACATTTCAGTACTTATATATCGCTTGAGATATAATCTTATTAATAACGGAATAAAATTAAATTTTATAACGGACTACATCAACGATGTTTTTAAGTGTATAATCTAAAACTAAGTCCTAATGATGCGAAACTATGCAATAAAATAAGAAAAAGTAGTAACATTACTTTGGTCTAGGATAAAATAAAACACTCAAACATACACGTTCTCAACACACTACACTCAAATAAATAATGCCTATACACAAACAGAAAACATTATTAGGGTAATAAAATAAAACACTCAACTACACTCATACATACACGTTCTTAACACACTACACTCAAATAAATAATGCCTATACACAAACAGAAAACATTATTAGGGTAATCAAATAAAACACACATTTACACTCAAACATACACGTTCTCAACACACTACGCTCAAATAAATAATGCCTATACACAAACAGAAAACATTATTAGGGTTATCAAATAAAACACACAACTACACTCATACATACACGTTCTTAACACACTACACTCAAATAAATAATGCCTATACACAAACAGAAAACATTATTAGGGTTATCAAATAAAACACACAACTACACTCAAACATACACGTTCTCAACACACTTCAGTCAAATAAATAATGCTATACACAAACAGAAAACATTATTAGGGTAGTCAAATAAAACACACAACGACACTCAAACATACACGTTCTCAACACACTACACTCAAATAAATAATGCCTATACACAAACAGAAAACATTATTAGGGTAATAAAATAAAACACTCAACTACACTCATACATACACGTTCTTAACACACTACACTCAAATAAATAATGCCTATACACAAACAGAAAACATTATTAGGGTAATCAAATAAAACACACATTTACACTCAAACATACACGTTCTCAACACACTACGCTCAAATAAATAATGCCTATACACAAACAGAAAACATTATTAGGGTTATCAAATAAAACACACAACTACACTCATACATACACGTTCTTAACACACTACACTCAAATAAATAATGCCTATACACAAACAGAAAACATTATTAGGGTAATCAAATAAAACACACATTTACACTCAAACATACACGTTCATATCACATTCACATCACACTACACTCTTTGAAAAAGATTCTGTCTCGGGAGGAAGGGGGGGTATGCTATGCCACAGGCTAATCCAGGTACCAATTACCTTTCCAGCATTTATATTAACTAGCTTAATTTAATTTTAGGGCTAAGTACTGCCTTTTATTAGGTTTATGCTAAGTTATGGAAGTATGTTAAAAAATAATAAAAATCATTTAATTTCATTTTATGATATGAAAAGATAAACAGTCATTATCTAAATAATTGCATCAATGACGTCACTTGTTCACGAGTTGGACCATTTATATAGAGCTGAATCACTGTGTTGCACCTCCATTTCGTCAACCGCCCCGCGCCCTCCCGCCCGGGCTGTAAACATTGCCGCCGCCACTCAATGGAACCTATTTGATTTGAGATACATACCTATTTATGTTAACTATTTTCATATTTTTGAAAGTATAATGTACTTATGTGCAGAAAAATGTGTATAAATGAGAGTCAAAGTCGGACGTATCTACTGAGCACTAAAACGCCCCATACAAAATGGGCTGAAAAAGTGACGTCACATTTTCAGCGCGGTAAAGTTGTACCTAAAAATATGCATTTTGTTGATATTGGTCCAGAACAACATTATTGTCATGCATTTTTTACTCACTGAAATGTAAAGAATATGATTTAAATTACTATTTGATGATGAAAACATCGTTGAATTCGGGAAAGGAGTAGTAACATTTATCTATGAAGCCTGGTATAGTGGTTCGCCGCCATCTTTATTTTGTACCATTGAGACTTTTTAAATTCCAAACATGTGTAAATATTTCATCATGTAAAGTTCATCTTATACTAATTCCTTCTTCATCTCTTTGGGTGTAACAACCTGCACAGTAGAGGATCTCACCCCTGCGTCGGAATATGCGGTCGAATTGCCAACACTCACTAAGATATTATGTAGGTAGGTCATAGAGTAGGATATATTGAGGTATGTGATGGATAATTTACTTGAAAAGAAGGCGATGTCACCAAACTTTGCAAAACTTTTCCTCTACGTATTACCAATCTATACAAATCAATAAAATTGAAGTGTCTGTAATATCAAAATAACAGCTTTTTACCAAATGCATATGAAAGTATATATATACCTACGAGTATAACAAAACAACTATTTTTAAAAATGTTGTCTGTCTGTCTGTTTGTTCCGGGTAATCTCCGAAACGGCTGGGCCGATTTTGACGGGACTTTCACTGGCACATAGCTGATGTCACAAAGAGTAACTTAGGCTACTTTTATTTTCGAAAAATAATTAGGGTTCCGTGCAAAAAAATAAAAACCATGAAATCCAATATCTACGCGCGGGTGAAACCGCGGGCAGCAGCTGCTAGTAGGTAAATAAAACTTCATCAATTACCATAGCTAGGTACTACAATACTTCAGGAAAAAGGCCTCGTGTCCTTCGTTATTATTGATTTTGCCTTATATTCCATGCCCTTGTCCTTGTGTTCCATGACAGTGAGTAGGTAGTCTTTGACGGCGCAGACTGGCTACGATATTGCTGGACTATGGTGACATAGCTATGAAGAACACGCATATTACACCGCAAAATGTCCTTAGAAATTTCCAACCAAACACATACAAAATTGAAAAACCCAATAGATTTTATGAAATATATTTTATAGTGTTAACCGACACTAGCGGATGTTCACATAAATATATACATCACAAAAATTTGGCTTCCAGCAGGATTCGAATACGGCTTGTAAGCCGAAAAGAAATTCATCTTAAGGGGCTAGGGACGCCAAAACGACTACTTTCTCCTCCTAAAACTCCCACACGGCTTGGTTTAACGACTTGAAAAAAATACTACCTGAATGATCAATTCAAGGGCATTAATTTCACTGATTGATTTTTTTGTGTTACCATTACTTATGGCTTGAAAAAATATTTAACAGCATGCTGTTTTAAAACTATTTTCCCTAAAACTTCTAAATGACTTAGACGTTTGGGATTAATTTTACACCAAAAAATAAGGAAGAAAATTTTCTATAAACTGGCCGTTTCATTTGTGCATAGAGCAATATTTCGCAAAGAAATGATCAAAAAACTGAATTCCAAATGTACAAGTCTCAGAGGTGCTCTGCGCGGGCGCGCGCGGCAGTCATGCACTGGCATTCAGACGGGGAGGTTGTGTCGCTCGTTGCTCTGCAAACGCTGTCCGCCGACGTTACATATTTGTGTGCGTGAATGATATACAATACAAGTATTTGTTTTCGTGTGGGTTTGAAGCTTGCTCAAAGAGTAGCGTCTAGAGCGGTGAAATGTGATTCATTCCGTGATTTGCGCGTGGACGCTCCTCGTAAACATATTGAATGGGTTACATTTTTGATTACAATTTCTTGTTTACGTACTTACATCATTTTTACGAGTGGAAAATATATGTATTGGTAAACAAATTATTAGCGGCAGCTACTGGAATATCGGGAGGTTTAGAACTGTTTAAGAAAGACTGGAAATCAAATTGAAAAGTAAAATTACTCAGGTTAACGAGCACAACGCGGTACTGCATCTTTTTGTTTCAAAGTATTTATTGGCACTGCAATTGTTATGGGCCGGCGTTATCTTTATCATCAGGCAAACGACCACCAAACGATCAGGGCCATCTACAGTAAAAATGATATCGAAAATGATAACAATTTTAAAATCCAAGATATCGGACATTTTTTTTTTCAATAAAATGGTATGGGTATCATTTTCGAGATTTCTCGGGGTGCTGATTACAGAAATGACAACCATTTTTAAATCCAAGATGACATTTTTTTAGGAAATCGATAATATGGGTGCCATTTTCTAGGTTTCTCGGGGTGCTGATATCGAAAATGACAACGATTTAAAATCCTACATAGCGGACAATATTTTTTTTTTCAATAAAATGCTATGGGTGTAAGTTTCGAGATTTCTCGGGGTACTGTGTACAAAAATGAAAAATTCTTTTATAATCCAAGATGGTGGACAATTCTTTTGTAAAATGATATGGGTGTCATGTTGGAGGTTTCTCAGGGTGCTGATTTTGAAAATGACTACTAATTTAAAATCCAAGATGGCGGACAAATTTTTTTAGTAAAAGGATATGGGTGTCTTTTTCGAGGTTTCTCAGGGTACTGATAATGAAAATGACAACGATTTTAAAATCCAAGATGGCGGACACGTTTTTTTTTCAATTAAATGGTATGGGTGTAATTTTCGAGATTTCTAGGGGTGCTGATTACGGAAATGACAACCATTTTGTATACCAAGATGGCGGATATTTTTTAAGAAATCGATAATATGGGTGCTATTTTCTATGTTTCTCGGGGTGTTGGTATCGAAAATGACAACGATTTTAAAATCCATGATGGTGGACATTTTTTTTCAATAAACTGGTATATGGGTGTCGTTTTCGAGATTTCTCGGGGTGCTGATTACAGAAATGACAACCATTTTTAAATCCAAGATGGCGGAATTTTTTTTAGGAAATCGATAATATGGGTGCCATTTTCTAGGTTTCTCGGGGTGCTGATATCGGAAATGATAACGATTTAAAATCCATTCAAGACCTATAGGGTGGTTCACGGAGACCTAGAATCATTAAATTTGGCAAGAAGTATTGTCTTATACCACAAGTAAAGCGAAAAATCCGAAAACTAATTATGTATAACACACACACGCGCACGCGCATGCACACGCTCGCGCAAGCGCACGCGCAAGCGCACGCACGCACGCATGCACACACATGCTCACGCACACGCTCGCACACGTGCACACGCACACACGCACGCACGTACGCAAGCAAGCACGCACGCACGCACGTACGCAAGCAAGCACGCACTTAAGCAAGCACGCCCGTAAGCAAGCACGCCCGTTAGCAAGCACGCACACAAGCAAGCACGCACGCAAGCAAGCACGCATGCACGCACGCACGCACTCACACACACGCACATTATCAATGAGTGTATTGTGTACAATTTTTTAGGGTTAATTATTTTGTTGAATGTAGCTGTAAAAGGACCTAACGATTCCAGTCTTGAACGAACTATTTACATGCTTACAAGTCTGTTCGGAATCCTCGGCGCGCGAGTCCAACCCACACTTGTCTATTTTTTCTATTGTATTGGTTAACGAGACGAGCTGGACGTTTGCCTGATGGGAGTCATAATGCCGGCCCATAAAAATTGCAGTGCCATTCAGAACTTTGAAACACAAAAGCCTGCGCGGCACCGCAGTGTGCTCATAACTAAGTCTCATATCTTAGTAATTTCGCTGGCTACTTTGCTCAACAAACCGGAACACAATAATGCTTGCACATTACTGTTTGCCGGCAGACTTCATGAACAAAACGGAAACCCAGACGGACACTCGCAGATGACTCGATACCTCGTAAATGACATCAATATAAAAAACATGACTACAAAAGTAAAAAATAAAATATAACCCGAAAATCATTTATTTACGTACACGTTCGTTTTTGGGTCAAAAGGTGTAACAAATTACAACGTTACGGAGCAAATTGGCTGTATGTACTTTTATTATAGTCCAGAGCGATGTTTTGAGATAAATCTCAACGTTGTATGATCTCATGTGCGTCCGTCCCGTTTATTTACGAACTAGCTTCTGCCCGCGGTTTTCACCCACGTTCCCATAGGAACCGTGCATTGTTCCGGGACAAAAAGTAGCTTATGTTATTCTCCGGTCCATAAACTATATCTATGCCAAAAACCACGTCGATCCGTTGATTCGTTACTGCGTGAAAGAAGGACAAACCAAGAAATCAACAAACACACTTTCGCATTAATAATATAACTAGCTTCTGCCCGCGGTTTTCACCCGCGTTCCCACAGGAAACATGCATTTTCCGGATAAAAAGAACCCTATGTTACTCTCCGGTCCATAAACTATTACTATGCCAAAAATCACGTCGATCCGTCGCTCCGTTACTGCGTGAAAGAAGGACAAACCAACAAATTAACAAACCAACAAACAAACTTTCGCATTTATAATAGAGTAGAATATAGGATATATTTAGTATGGAAGTATGGATAGTATGGATAATGATGATCAAACTTCACTTTCAATGAAGAACTTTCCACTAAATGAATTCAAAGAATTATAGGCAAAGAAGATGCCGTGGGCGCTACTCGCACGCGCGTTCGTTCATCCGCGTATTCTATGACGTTAGGTTTTGCGATGTTCTTGAAAGACGAAGTGTGGACCGCGCGGGTGAAGTGGGATTGACTCCACCCATTCGAGCAAGGCCATTGGGGCGTAGTAGGGTCTTAACAAGAATTTCGCAGTCAACATCGATTGCTCCCATAGCCTAGTGGTTAAGGCGTCTGGCCCGGCAAGCCAGAAGACGCAGGTTCGAATCCTGTTGGAAGCGAAATTTTTGTGATGTATAAATTTATGTGAACCCAATAGATAATATATACCCATTACTATTGTAATGGATGATTGTATGAGGCTGCATAATAAAAAAGTGGACGTTCAAGTGGGTTCAACGCTTACGTACCAACAGGAGGAGATTCAACAAAAAAAAATCCTCCCGCTTATTTTACGCCTTCATTTGTGGTTGCGATCACAACAAGGTCTTGAAAGATGAATCACGCAATTTGAGTACACAAACCCAAACGATAACATGATAAAAGAAAAAAAAACTTAAAATAACTCGATTAAGATAAAAACCGCGGGACGTTGAAGGAAAAAAATATTGTGACCTGATATATATATGGCTAGTACACGTTTAGTTCAGATAAATAGGTGTTTTTATTTGTGGGTGGTGGAGCGGCGGGTCGATATAGGATAGTATAGGGGTGGGGGTTGTACGCCCACGCACCCCACCCGCCCGCAGCTTCCCTGACCCAAATAGAAGGGGATGAGATGAACGCACACAAGCACAACTGTGTATCAGTTGCTACACAAACAAAGCTATCGTCTTATATGTGTATAGAGAGATTTCTGTGTAGGAAATATGTGTGTGTGAGTGTTCGTGATGGGTAGCGCGATGCAGTTTAACCCTTGCGTTATTTATTTATTCAAACATGCTCAGATTACAAGTTTTGAGCATGTTTAAAAAAACATGCTCAAAAATGCTTCGTACTAGCAAATATAAAAATATTTGCTAGTACGAAGGAGTACGTAGACTGTTCGATGATTTAGAAATAAGCGCAGAGCTCGGAAGTGAGCTTTGCATGTGGGCAGGAAATGTGCAGGACGGGGAACGGTTGATTTATCATTTTACACGTGTGGGTCTGTGGGTGTTATGTTGTCTTGCCTCTCCCTATCGCTCGCGCACTGCAGGCGTGTGGCAGACAAGTTGACGGACTATAGCGAGTTTATTATACAAATCCGCAGAAAATTGTTGTGACTTTAAGGGGCAGCGTAGACGCTTATGCAAACACGCATATGTCGCAGGTGACGCACGCGGTGACGCATGCGTCAAGCGCGCATTTCGAGTATCACGAAATCCGAGCTTGACACAAAAGCGTTGTTATTCTGACAAGCAAACGTACGTTTGCATAAGCGTCTACGCTGCCCCTAAAATAGCGTGTTCTTGTTAGTACAATCCGTCGAGCAACCAACCCCTTCTCGATGGTAGAACCTTTACAGTTGAAAGATTACTTTATATCGTGTATTTTCAAAAGAAATTACAAAAGATGTTGCACATTACTTTTATTACCAAGTGTGTAGGTACCAAGTAGTTTTTATTACAAGCTTCGATTTAACTTGCAATGTTTGTATGTATGTTTATTTGTTTAAATCAAATCTTGCAAGATAAATTAGACCCACTTCCCGGTGTTCGATTGGACCGCAATTTTACATACATACTTAGAGGAAAATATTTAATCAATGCATACATATGTAAATCGGATGACAACGACCATTGAATTTGGGCTTGTATGATTTGCCTTTACAAGTACTCTAATCCTAGATGATGTCCATGGTCCTGATGATGGTGCCGGAAAGTGGCAACAATATTGCAGAACTTACCAATTAAAAAGTAAATCTATAGAACTTTTGGATAATTTTAAGCGTGTACTTAATATATCAAATAAAATAATAAATCAAATATTTAACGGTAAATCTATTGCTGTAACTTACAACAAATTTTCTAACAAGTTTTAATGTATACGGAGATGCAAGAAATCAGTGTGTTTTTTTTCCAACTTCAGTAGTTATTTAGAAGCTGGTTTCTTAGATATCTATATAATTACTATAAAAAAGGTTTTAAACGTACAATATGTTGGGAAAATGTTGAAGATTGACAGGATATTTTTAACGTCCTTGAAATAATGTCATGATAGATTATAAACATCAACTACTGCTAAATGGTAACGAATTCAATAGCAGACATCCGTTCACCCAATCGGTAGGACGTTAAATTAAAAACAAGAAAAAAAACATATAAAAAATTGATCAGCTACTTGAGTGGACGCTTGATTTCCTATGATAAGCGTGTACGAGTGATATTTCATTTTTATAGAAGTTAGTGCTGGAAGCCATTGGCCATAGTAGGTACCTATACCTACCATCTAATATTGACGCTGTCTATGTATCTAAAAAGTAATACTGCTGCCTTATCAGCTAACAATCTCGTGTTCGTTTTCAATACCAGCGGTCACTAGTCTTCGTGTGGGGAATTGCCATAATGCGTTTTGGAGATGATTGATGCAGACCAAAGAGAATGCTGGTGCCCATTCCTGAATGCCTTTAGCCAGTACTTATGGAATCCATAGCAGGAGATGGCGGGATTGGGATGGCCCTATTCATACGTCTGGACCACACGGCGCAAACGAACGCCTATTACGGTATAAACATAATTGTCCCCCTATATCTCCGATGTTTGAAAGCCTAATAAAATCTTGCAGTGACAAACAGTACGAGTAGCTGTAAGTAGGTATATAAAACACAAATTGTTTTCAAGAAAATTTGATGTTTTGTTCCTAGACTGAAAGAATTCATCCAACCCGTAGTCAATAGATGGCGCTACAGTTAATACGCAGTACGCACTGAAATTGGGTTCGCTAAGATCTACCTAAGTATAACTTTTTTCAAATTACTTAAACCAAAAGATTAATTCAATAATGATAAAATAGCAGCAAGTAAGTAAGCTTCGGGGCACAAATTCAGTTTACACTTGATTTTTCTTAAATAAGTGTAGCTGTTGTCGTCTCAACCTTAAACTTTCGAGAACTCAACCAACGAGTAATTTGACGCCATGCTGAAGATGAGTAGAAAAAAATTGCCGACCAAAAATGTTTTGATGAAGGAGAATTTCACAATCTAAGCACGTCAGAAAACCTAAATGCTTCATAGAACAAGCACCTAATAGGCCACTGTGAATTTAGTTCTCTAAATATCAACAATGATGTTTGTTCTTATGATTAGTGCTCAGACGATGACGTGAGACATGCAAGAACTGTGCAAGGTGAGGTGACCAAATCGCGTAACTAGGTAATGAGGAACCATTTTGTTTGCTAGCCTTTGCCGCGAGCTGCAAATTCGGTGGCATTGGCAAGCGCATTCACGAGTTGCAGTATTATTCGTATCCTTTGTATGTTAGCAAATATAACAGATTTATCTGCAGCACACACTGCAATACGTGGCTTCGATAGCGTAGTTACTGTGATTATAAACATTACACTACGTATCGATTTATATGCGCAAGTCTGTCTGTTAAGATTTAATGAAAGTAAATTACCTTTGCAGCTCTCAGATGGGCCGGTCGCTTTCTCGGAGGGCACTCGCGACATTCGCTGCGCATTTAGAGATTAGTTACTTGTGAGTTGTTTCTGTAAAGAGGGCGCGCAAGAGGAACCAGCCGAGGCGGCGGCGCGCGGCTGAATCGCGCGGCCTCGACCTTGGCCGTCAAACCCGCGCATGCGTCCCGCGTCACGGCCGCCCCGTCCCGCGCGTCTTGCCCGTTCCCCGCCAATTATGTCATTATGTGCTGCGGCCGCGCGCCGCTGTCGATGTTGTATTGCCAAACACAATTGCGCTCCTATGAAAATGGCTCCAGATTTTATTGATTGCACGTCGTATTTCATAAAGGATTAATTTAGGTGAACTGCCATATTCGAATTTTTGTGTGTAGTTTACACAATTGATAGTTTAAGGGATGCCAAAATATTGATGATATAGGTAGGTTGTTTTAAGTTTATCACCGTTTTTATGTACCAACCTTCATATTTATTCGGTAATAGAGATGCGCCGAAGGGATGCGATGAAAAAGCTTTTCCGATAGTTTCCCGTTGTATATTCGGTAAAATCCAAGGAGGCCCGTCAGTTTGGGGTCGTCAACAATTCGGATAGCTCTACGTTGTATTGCGTCGAGTGGTAGGTAGGTACTATACCTACTCATTTTAGCTTCGAAATATGTGACGTAGGTACTATTATCAGCCTCTTACGCTCCGGGATACAGGCCTTATCGCAGGGAGAGGTATGGGCCATAATCCACCACACGGGCCCAGTACGGCTTGGTGGAAATCACATTTCTTCGAATATTGTGGTTCTTCAACATGCCGGTTTCCTCACGATGTTTTCCTTCACCTTTTTATAGCGAGAGTGAATAATCCGTACATATCTTGATATACCAAGTCATTGGTGCGGGCAGAGACGAGATTCGAACTAGTACTATGGTGCGTCGGATTGAAAGTCGCACAAGTTCCCGCTCGGCCACACTCGCTCTAACAGAGATATTTCATTATAAACTTATTTTTAGAGGTGACTTTGTCTTTTTTTGACTGTGTTTTTATAAAATAAATTTGTTAGAAACTTGTTTTGATTACAACAAGATTATTGGTAATAAAATGAATAATGACATATATTTTTCCCAGTTCCAAAAGCTCATCTGATTTTGCTGAAAAACCTTTTAAGTGAAGCTATTTAGTTGCTATATACGCGCCTTAAGTGACGTATATTTTGAAGCAGTAATGGGTAGGTACTTATACTAAGTATAAACTTTCCGTCATCCCTATAACTGCAAAGTCCGTGACTATAAAGCCCCGCAAGTCTAAACAATTAAAGAGTGGATTTCCTGCAGTCGAAGGTAACTAAATCTAATAATAACGCATCACAGCAGTGCAGTGATGTAATCCCATTGTTGATCTACCTGCGACCGCACTATATGCCACAAAGCTAGGTACTGCTAATTAGCTAGAATTCCATATACATTATAGGACGAGAGCACACGACTAAAACCATTGTAGTGTGCCAGGTTAATGTTTTAATTTTAGTTTTTTTAAATTTTGTGTTTAATGTTATAATTGTACTGTTTTATTTACTACCTAACTTAAGAATTTTAATAACGAATTGTTTAGATAAAAAAAAATGATTGTTAGCACATTTTTTTTTCATTTACCCCTGGAGGTGTAGTGTGCCTACCTAGTATGTAACCATCCTTATATTATTAAGTAGGTACGCTCCCTTATGTAAAGTGCTAGCTTGTAGTTTTAGTTTACTTATATTATGAATTAATTATGTTAAATAGATATTATACTGACTTCAAGCAAGAAGGTTGTCTTTACATTCTCCACCACACAACCCCAACATTACACCATGATAGCTAGTGAAATTACTGGGCTCCTACTGAGATCCTAGTCTACTGAGATCCTAGTCAATGACAATAAGGACTCTCTGAAATTCTATAAAAGCTTACGCTCGCTTTAGCCAATCCACCTTCATCATGAAGTACCTATTAAATGAATAAAAAAGGACGCGATAGTTCGCGTTCTTTTTGATACAAATCTATTATAATAAATTCTTATTCTTATTTTGCTTAGTTCTTATTAGGTACCTATTTAAAATATATCTAATTTGTACAGGAAATAATTGTTACCAAGAAAATACTTTACACAAATCATCAATTTGGCATAGAAAAAGATAAGATTATAGTCGTCTCATCATCAATTCAATAATTATGAAAATTAGAAAGTAGTCCTCTAGTTACTAAAAATTAGGTACATTATAGTATAGTAGCGACATCTCTTGTAATCCTTACGCATTTTACCTTAAAATAGGGGTTCGCCTAAATGAAAATCAGTGATGAAGGTGTTGAGTGTTAGTTTACGTATGGTTACGTTACGTAAAGTATGAATTAAGTTAGTGCTAGTCTATGGAAAGAGATGGCGCTATTACAAAAAGTAGTACCTACATTGTAGATAGAGCAGGAGATGGCGAGTAATCCATCACTCTAGAAAATTTTAACAGGGTATCCCGTTCCCATAGAGTAGTACTATAATAAAAGGCCTGTACGTATCTTTTCTGTGCCCGTACCGCTATTGTAGAGTATTTAATATGTACTCATTGAGTTGTGAGTACTGCTATTTTTATGATAGACTAGGAATAGGTAGTGTCGTTTACAATTAATGACTCTACCAATCCCCTTTTGGGTAAAATTCTACAGACAATACAGCAAAGTTCTGGAGTATTATTATGCATATTTTGCTTCGTCTAATACAAACTTTGGTCAGAATTATATTTTTAACCGACTTAAAAAAAAGGAGGAGGTTCTCAATTCGTTTGGTATTTTTTATGTTTGTTACCTCATTACTCCGTCATTTATAAACCCATTTTGATTTTTTTTTCTTTATTGGAAAGGATATACTTACTTTCAGATTAGTCCCATAGAAATTTAATCAAAATCAGTTGAGTATAACTGCTTTTTTAGTTTTTAGTGCAGTTTTTCATAGCTGATTTTTCGACGTCGGTTTTTTATGTTACTTTTGTTACACACCTTTGTTCTATATTTGTTTAATGATACGAGTACAAGATGAGCATGTCGTCTGGCAAGCGTGCGACATCATCGACCGCATCATCGCATAACATCGGTGAGATAGCGGTCAAACACAAGACCATTTGCTCTTAAGACTCTTAAGACCACTTACTCTTTTAAATCCGGCTCGCCGCTATCTCGTTCGCGCATGTTAACATTTTTGAAAATAAATAATCATTTAATATAATTATGAAAAATCCCGTTCGGTGAAATTGCTGACAATAACATTACAAAGGTTAAACAAAAATTTTATTTCGATCCATTCAAGTTTTTAAACCTGATAGTGGGAGGACTAACTCTTCTGCGAGTGTCCGTCTGGGTTGTTACCACCGCTTTGCTCGTAAAGTCTGCCGCCAAGCAGTAGTGTGCAAGCATTACTGTGTTCCTGTTTGATGAGCAGAGTATCCAGTGAAATTACTGGGCTTATGAGACTTAATACCTAATGTCTCAGGGTAACGAGCGCACTACAGGCCTTTGTGTTTCAAAGTTCTGGGTGGCACTGCAAATTTTATGGGCCGGCGTTATGCTTACCATCAGGCAAACGACCAGCTCGTCTCATTACAAGATAACATAAAAAAAACCTAAACATGAGTTTTTATGTTTTGTCCATTCCCATGTATGAAAACTTGATCGGATCAAAATTATACTTTTGCCGATTAGCTTAGTATGTGTCGGCCTAAAGGTATGTGCAAAAACATTAAATAATAAAATAAAACCGCCTTTAATGTTTATTCGATAATTATTATAAAATTAATTTTATTAATTATGTTTAGGTAATTAATTAATTAGCGAAACTTAGTTAGTATATTTACATATTATTTTATTACTTAATATATACAGAATAAAAATTGAAACAAAAGTATAACATACAGAAGAAGATAATTAAAAAACTAAGAATTTTTCAATTAAAAACAAAATTAAACAAAACCTTATAAATTAAAAACGGCATATTTTATTACTTGTATAATAAGTTACGGTAAGCTCTGAAAATAATTACATACCACTTACCTACCTACTTATGCTTATTTTTTTTAACTTTTCCAATACTTATGTGATAGGTTGTTATGTGCTTCTTCAAAGGTAACACAAAACGTTTCTTCAGAATTTATTAGGTAAAAGACTATAGCACTAAACAATACTGATTTTAAACTTCATTTCCGTTATGCAAGTAGCCTGCATGCAAGTTGCCTGCAACTTGAGCAGTGGAAACGTAAACCCGCATGCTAGTTGCAGGTACCTATACAAGCTAATTTTAACTTGCACGCAAATGTGACGTTAAACTTGCATGCAAGACTTACATAATGGAAACCTCGAGCATGAAATTTTACATCTTTGAAGAGAAGTGTATAGTAGCTGGGAGATTCTCTTGCAAATGTCCGCTGCCGTTAGGAGTATTGCCAATGCTAGTTATTCCACTGAAGCTTGCGGTTTCTTGTTGCTTTTCTTTGAATTTTCTTACTCTGAAAGATAGAACAGGATTTAATTCCTTAGTTTCCACTAATTGTATCGGATCGTAGTATAGTGAGACAGGTATACAAGCTATATTATAGAAAATGAAATATGTTATTCTGATGTATATGCTATATTATAATCCGTTTTGTAGTTTTTGCTTGAGAAAGAGAGAGAGAGAGAGAGAGAGAGAGAGAGAGAGAGAGAGAGAGAGAGAGAGAGAGAGAGTGAGTGAGTGAGTGAGTGAGAGAGAGAGAGAGAGAGAGAGGTGTTCGTAGTTTTTCCTTGATTTTCGCGTGGTCCATGATTGATGGTGGCACCGTCTGAGATTAGCTTTGCCTGTGTCTCCCAATTGACGGCTATAACTTCCGTCGGCGGCGTTCAATTGGTTAAATTACCTGGACCTCAAGCATAAAGCGAGGAGTTTATTCGCTGGGGCTTCAGCAAACAACCAAATAAGGAGTGCCGCCACGCAACCCCAGAATATCACCCCAGCAGCAGAGTTCAGCTGTAAAACAATAAGGACCTAAATAAAGATACATAAAAACTAGTAAAGTCCCATCATCTTATCGTGGTGCAATTATTATGCTTTATTAAAGCACCTTATGGTGTTTCAGTGGTGCCATAATGGGCGATTTATCGCACATAGAGATCTCTTCCAGACAACGCAAATAATTACATATACTTATGTAGACGATAGGTAAATAATAAGCTAACCACGTTACCACAAAAACACTTTTAGATGCCTGTTTAGCTAGATATTGTCTAAAGATAAATATATGAAATGATAAGAAATGTCACAACTGCAATGCCGCGCAGACCTTTGTTTCAAAGTTCTGAGCGGCACTGCAATTGTTATAGGCCGCCGTTATGATTACCATCAGAAACACGACCAGCTCGTCCCGTTATCAAATAAGAAAAAAACATTAATTCAGTCATTGCAAGCATTCATTCTAAGTTGTCATTTTCTGCGAAGAGTCTTACAATTTCGAAATAATCGTTGTGCTGAGGGTTCCTTGTGACGAACACGTTCCTTGTGATTATAACTGTGTGCGTCAGGTACAGGCCGTAGGACAGCCGGCTGAGCGGGACCCACGGGTACCAGCTCAGGAATCCTTTCACTAGCGCTGGAAAAAGTATAGAAATAGTTATATAGTAAAAGTACAATATATTTATTTTAAATTTTGTTTTATTTCGTAAGAAATATATGTGGTATACTGATTGGTAAAAAGTTGAGTTGAAAATCTATACAAATAAATAAAATTGAAGTGTCTGTTTGTAATATTAAAATACCAGCTTTTTAATAAATGCTTAAGAAAGTGTATACGGTACCTATAACAAAACAACTATTTTTTAAATTGTTGTCTGTCCGTCTGTCTGTTTTATTTATTTGTATGTATATAGATTACTTACGCACAGGTCCAAACGAGCAGCATAACACAAGGAGCGCAACGCCGCAAGCCCACGCGGGCCGGTTCAGCGCGGCGTACAGCGCGCCCTCTAGCGGGTGGTACGAACGCAGCAGGAACGTGCTGCCAGACACCATCACCACCAGCATCAGAACTAACGCTGATACTGTACCTATGATCGCCCATTTCTGGAAACGTTACGTTATCTATATATCTATTGCCCGTTTTCACCAACCCTAGGAGACGCCTAAATCGGATGCCTAAACATTTACCGTGATACCACAAAAAACTAAACATTTCTAGACGCCTATTTAGCTAGACAGTATCTAAATATAAGCGTCAAAAATGATTAGAAAAGTTACAACAAAATTCTTTTAGATAACGGCAAGACACTACTTAAATCAGGATTTGTGGTTGCTCAGATTTAAACACGCGACTAAGGCATGTTTAGGTGTTAAACAGTGTTTGACACAGGCTTAACTTGTGTTTAATTATTTTGTGGTAAGACCGTTAGGAGTTGCCTAGGGCAAAAAAACTCGTTTCACCAACCTTTAGGAGTGTTCTAACGCGTATATTATGTATATATTTAGCCTTAGGACTTTGCTAACATTAAGAGTTACTTAGGCATCGCCTTATTTGTCGTTAGTGAAAACGGGCATTTGTCGTTCGTGAGCTTTTATATCAAAAATAAATTGATAAATGTTTATACATATAAAATTTAAAAAATTAACACCTTTTTGTACGCCTATTTTCATACATAAGTCCGTCATTAATTCGTCTAAGGCTGTGTACACATCTGGCGGATGCACTGCATGAGCGCTGCACGCGTCCAACTCCGTAAAATCTTTAAGAACTGCTTGCATTTTGGAACTTTGATTCCCATATTTACATTTATAGTTTAAACTGATAGGGATCAAGCTTAACACTGAACGTTTCCTGAACGAAGGGATCTTACCTTTGAGATCCTGCTCAGGTTTCCTTTAGAGCTGTATGTGATGAAAATGTAGCCGCTGATGAAGCCGACGAGATACGCAGCATAGCGCGTGTGGCTCTTGATGTATGCCACGTGAAAGTCTTCGCTTGCTCGAGGGTCTGTTATGAATCTGGATGACAAGGTTTTTTTTTTCTAAATAAAGTAACAACTGATTACCTCTCCGACCGTGACGAAGTGGTTAAAGGTAGTAAAATACGAGAGCATCTCCCTGAAAAATACATGGTGATTTTAAAGGTAGCACTGGTGGAAAGCCAGTCAGGTACAAAATAACGTTTTATTGCTCTTTATGAAAGTTTTTCTTAACTCTAAAGTGACTTATTAATATTAGTGTGTGGCCGAACCTTATTTGTGACGATGTTGTTGAAACGCTACCAAGGTTAGTTAGAACTGGGCTATTTTGCGAAGCATTCGCGATGCCAAGCATAAATTATTTATTTATTAAAAGACCAACAGCACAAATGATAGATACAGATAAAGTAAATATACTTTTGAAATACAGCTTATAATAGGTCTCGATAATAGAGTTTTTTTTTGAACATTTTGAAAGCGACATAAAAGAAAAATAAAAATAAAAACATGCATGTGTGTATCCGTGAATGTGTATGTATGTGATTATGCACAAGAAATAAATATTAAATGATGTCTAAGTATCGAATCAATTCGCATCCCAAATTAGGGCCCTTCTCTACTTCCCGACAATATGCGCTTAATTTTTACCATCGGCATCGTCACGCATTTAGACTATTCTGTTTGTGAGCGAGTATTTGGACCTAGTAAAAATCTCGGCGGATGAAAAAGGTACTTTGTACCAGACTTTTTAAAGCGTTAATGAGTAACGTATAAAACTTCCATTAGGCAATAGAGGTTATTTATAATTACGATAATAGCCGATGATAACATCGTGGTACTAAACTAATTAAACGATGGCGTGACATCCTACGCGTCTCATGAAACTCATTGGTATGCAACAAAAGGACTTTAAAGAAATAAATTAATAAGGTGTGAATAGACTCGGACTTCGCGGGATGGAATTAATATTTTTACCTTTTCTTAAGAGCGTTTATACGTTTTCCGCGTTGTTTGGCTAAAATACCGTACTTTTCGGACCTGAAAATATCCATAACTATTTGTCTTACAAAGACGTTAATTACCAATAAATTTAGGACATTTTGTTGTTGATATAGTTACGGGAGAAAACCATCCGAAAAGCAAAAAATACTTAAACAAAAGTTTGTACCAAATGTGCCTGGAGAATTAATTTAGCAACAAAACATCATTTAGAGTGTAAAGTATCCATATTTATACCTATACCTATCTATCCCATACGAGTTTTTTGCCGTAATTGAGCAACAACCATCCAAACATCAACCCAAGCATCATTGCGGTTATAATATTTTAGTTATAGGCAAGTATAATATTGGTTTTTAAACTGTCATGGTCGTCAATACTGAGAACTGATTTCTCCCGTGATCATGGCGCTTGCAACAGCGTCGTAATACCGGGAACTCAATGCAAATAATATACATGGTACATATCCCGTTAATTCTGATTTTGTTCGTAGTATAACATTACTACTACAAGCTGGTAGGATTGTCTTATTTTCATTCATTTCATAAGCATCTTTTAATCATCATCAGGAAGGTGTCACACTTCCATAAAAAAATACAAACAATAGATTATTTAGATCTAGATACGTCTTTTGTATTAGTCAATGAACAGGACAATGCAATCGCGGAAATCACGCGATCCTGTAGTGAAATCTACGCAGAGGGCATGGAAAAATTGTGAGAATTTTCCATTGCCTCTGATGCTAAACAAATTATACTCTAGCATAGATTAACAGGCCAGCTGTTATACAAGTACCAATCTTTTCGATGAATAAATTAGACAGTTCGAATGACTAAAAATTTAAATTAGAGATAGACTAGCTAGCTACATATACTGATCTATGAGATAGATTAGTTCTTGATTATTTGTAAAACGAAACGAAGCTGAATCTACGTTCTTCTAACCGATGAAATATATTTCATAAATAAATTCTGGGATGCTCTTTCGTATTGTGGTATTTGAAATTTTAACTTTCGGTTAACAGAAATTTTCGGTATTTTCACGTTTTTTTTTCATTTAATTTCTAGCACAACAATAAATGCATTATAAGTATTATAACTACTCACTCAAAAGTAAACAGCTGCACTGCAGACAGCTTGTACATATAGTTGACGATGCCAGGAATGATTAGAGAAGCGATCATGACGATTCCACCGCAGACCAGGCCAAAATGCGGGTAGACCTTGTAGACGCAGTAAAGGAGAACGGTCACCACGAAGAAGTGGAAGTCACAGGGGATATACCAGGACGCGATTATACACTAGAAATAATGGTTTAAATATTTTAATTTCTCTAGTTTTCTCTCGTGTGGTGAGCATAGTTTGTATTGTTCATGCCACTTGTGACACAGGGAATCCTAGTGCATGGGTGTGCAAGCGTTTACATTCACGTTTACAGTATAAAAAGAGTTCTCGTTTACACTATAAAAAGCTTGGTTTTATTTCATTTTCGACGATTTGCCTTCAAGTTTCAAGCGTGTTAGATTTAGGTGATAACAATCTTGTACTCACGATATTCTGCGTATCGATGTAATTGTTGACCATGAGTAAGTTGAGCCACCAGTTCTTGCGGCACGCCTCCGTTTCCTTCGACTTGGCTCGGTTCCACAAGGGCCCCGTTCCTGTGTAAGGGAACACAGCACACACGTAGAACACTACTACTGCTAGAGCAATTACTAATCTGGAATGAAGAAGGCATTGAGACATTTTAGCAAACCACGTACTTGATAAATTCCAATTTCGCTATAAGTCACTTCTTCGATTTAGAACTATAACAACATAATTCTAGGAAAAATATATGTAATGATAGTTTTCAATTGTAATTATATATGTAGCGTTTCTACTGTATCTATTGATTTTATTCATCGGTCAACGCGAGCTCTTGAGTGGCTGGAGTTATATCGAGAAGTCTTATCCCGACTGCCAAGCAGAGCGGTTGTGTGCGCGTCGTGTTGGTGGGCTGAATACGGTGGATAAGTTGGAACTTTACAACAAATAAATAAGTAGCTTTTGCCAAAGCTTGACATGGAAGTTGCAATACACTACAAATCTATTGATCGTTCGGCTCTGGGTGTCTATTATTATTGTAGAGCAAAGTATGACCGCAAATCAAATATGTTCCTACTTTAATAGACGAAATAAAAACCCCAAATATTTCAATTCAAATTCAGGTTTAGTTATTTTTATGGAGTTTAAACAAAGTGTACAGCACTCGCATTGTCTGAGCTGCTGCAATGATAGGTACTTCGAATATTACTCGATCCACGAAATCACGAGTAGGTACCAAACACACGAAAGAAAACCGTAACTAAAGAGTTAAAGAATGTTCAGTCTTGCTCCTTTTATAATTATTAGCTCAAAAACCAGTGTTAAGAAAATGTAAGCTACAACAGACAAAACAAAACGACAAGAAAAATATTACATACAATACGACAAAAAATAATTAAAGATGTTGTCTGAAAAAAAAAACAGATATAAGTAAAAATGTACTGACCTTACGTATCGCTTTAGTATAATAAATAATGGATTTGGAAGCTTTTTAATCTTGCTAATATTACTGATTGTAAGAAAACCAGACAGTAAGAAGAAAGTGTCCACGAAGAGATCATTGTGTAGAATCAACATACCCAAAGGAGATTTGGTTTCCTGAGAATGAATAAAAGTAGTAAAGTTATAAGTTCGTTAGTGGTAGGTCTAACTCTTCTGCGAGTCTCCGTCTAGCTTGTTACCACCGTTTGCTCGTGAAGTCTGCCGCCAAGCAGTAGTGTGCCAGCATTACTATGTTCTGGTTTGATGAGCAGAGTAGCCAGTGAAATTATTGGGCTTATGAGACTTAGGTAATAGCTAATGTCTAAGGGTAACGAGCGCACTGCAGTGCTGCGCAGACCTTTGTGTTTCAAAGTTCTGGGTGGCACTGCAATTGTTATGGGCCGGCATTATGCTTACCATCAAGCAAACGACCAGCTCGTCTCGTTAGCAAATAACATAAAAAAAGTAAATTACATATCTCTGTGGTAAGATTTTACGAGTAGAAGTTTTATACAAGTAAAACCTCCTTGTAAACTGAGCCCAAGGACGGAATCATGAAGGTTCAATTTAAAATGTATTTTTTTTTATTTTGCATCCACTTGATTTATTGCACATAGCCAGTATCAAATTTATAACAAAGTTCAAGGTTTGTATTTGTATTTGTACTTATTGAAATCGTCCAGGCCCAATCATCACTCATTCTTGAACCAGGACAGCGGTAGTAGATAACTAATTATATACTGACTCAATGGTGCAGTTCAAGATTTTGAAAAGAATACGAAAATACGAGTAAGTATAAGTTTTCGTTATTCTTATATTTATTTTGGTGTTCTTATAGTTATTATTCTTATATATTTAACAGCGATGCACGTTTCCGCAATCTTATTGCATTATATAAAAGTGCAGATGCGGTCGAAAATGCGATATGCTTATCTATTATATAGGTATAGAAGTTTTCTATTGTGGCTAAAGATCGACAATTGATTTTGATCCCGTAAGAGTTTCTTTTTTAATTTCATGTAGGCACTGAATCTCTCAAAGCAGTGCTGGGTTCAGTAAATTTTTTTTGCACGTGTCGTGCTTGGGCAAAACTAAAGTAAGTACCACAGTCCACCAACAGCTGATGAATAGAAATGAAGTACAACTAACCTGATCAGAAGTGTATCCATCACTAATAGGCCCAGAATTGGTAATCCCGATTTGATGGTCCAGCACTATGAGGCAAATCGTTAGAAATCGAATTCCGTAGAACACTTCAATGCCTTCTTTTTTCATCTTTAACAGGTCAGCAGCATTTTCTTTTAGGCAAAATGCTTTGATGAAGTCAGTTTCTGTCGAGAAGCACAAAGTTTTTTTTTTAATATAGAAGTTTTATAAATGTACTGAGGTATTATCAAATATCTAAATAAAATGTATTGTACTGTACTTACTGAACTTGTCTGGTTTCAATTCCTTTTTTTGGTTGTTTAAAAATGTGCATAACAATGAAATTGCAACAAGTACGGCAACAAAAGCTCTGGAACAAAATAGCTCTTCGTGAACAATAGTAGATTGTTACCAAAGACTATAAATCCTCTGTGATTGTTACACAATGGAAGCAGACGTGACCTTTCCGCAGAGTCAAGTGTCAGACATGGTACGGACCTACACGGTCGAAGAAAAGAAAAAAGTAAGCTCAATAGTTATTTGACATGGGACTAGTTCGATTTTTAAATTACTTTACCTCGCTAAGCAGGCAAAGTGATATTTTCCGCTCGCACTTTTAGTCAACAATGTCCCACTTACCGACTGCTAGGGATGAAAAAACAATTTCTAATATATCCAGATTAGTAAGTATAGTTTTTATCGCTTTGTAACGAAACTAAGCACTCCAGAAAATATAACAATATTAATATAATATGAACTGAGAAACGTTTTGCTCACACAAAAGCGTAGAACAGTCCATCATACTCTCTGCTGTCGTCGTACATCTGGCAGTCTTCAGTGACGGATATGTTGGCTCTCATGCCGGCTGTACCCAGGTGGCTGCGAGTCAGCATCACCTCCAATAACCTCTCCACCGTGCGAGGGTGGCATGAGGACGGCACACAAGCGCCCCATGTCAGCTCGTTGAGGGGTCGCGTGTGGGGAGGGTGGTACTGGAAGAACGGATTACTTTTTACACGGCTGCCCAAAGGAGTGTAATGATTTCAGGCTTATGTATATATATGTGAGTGAGTTTCTTTATTCTACCATACATTTTAAATGCCTGAACTTGATTTGGATATATGGGGTATCGCTTTGATTGAAGGGGTATCGTTTGAATTTTTTCATCATCCCGATTGACACTGGCTAGGGCAGTCGTGATTTTACATGACTGCACAAAAAGAAGTGTAACGTTTTTAGGTTTCATGTATGTAAGTTTCTTTATTATTTCGTCAAACACGCAAAATGGTAAATACGCAGAATAGCAAAAACAAAAAGAAAACTATGACTAGACTGTTGTTTGTTAGTGTGTATAAGTACCTACTTAAGTCAAATTCTACCGTTATACAATAAACAATTGAATAATTCTTGTTGTTAGCAAATATTTCAAAACAAAACAACATTATCATCCATGGTTCCTACATTGCGTGAGATGCGCAACTCCTACCTCGCTCTCCATAATTATTCTCGAGTTATTGCAATTAATATTTGCATAGTTTGTTACCTATCTCTGACGATCAGAAAACTAATGGGGTCAAGTAAGAAGCTCCACGACGGTTTTAACTACAATTTATGTATCGACCGCTAGGCGATAGATTTGATTGGAAGGTTCACTATTAAAACATTGTCCATTATAAAATTCCTCCTTACCTCCATGTAATCCAAAGCTGATCGATACGGGTAGAAGGGGTGATCAACCTTCTTCCTGACTGCCTTATCAGTTCTCTCAAGCACGATCTCAGCCAGGCAGTACTTAGTTCTGAGCTCCTGATGGGCACGAGACCAGGGAGCGTTCATACACTGGTCAAAGTTGCCGAGTTGGTACCGGTTGCCGAACAGTAGCCCTTGCGGCTCTGATGACTGGGCATCCCAATCTGTGGTAGGGAATAATAATCTGAATATTATTGACACCTATAATTTTTAGGTTTTCTTGATTAAACAACTAATACTAGCTTCTGCCCGTGGTTTCACCCGCCTTCCCACAGGAACCGTGCTTTCTCCGGTACATAAAATATATCTATGCGCATACTTATGACTATTAATATTTCTTTATGTTTCAACTTAATGATTTAAAATTGTGATAAAAACCAATTTTATACCAAAAGCTGTTGTTGATTATGACTATGTTTCGTATATAGGTACCTACCAAGGAGGGTACATATAATATGTTAGCAATTCAATAAAGTGAAAAACAAAAAACTGGATGTTTGTTCGCACAACGTGGCACCCAAACTGTGTACTATTTTTAAAATAGCTTACCCCATACGGCCCATAATGTAAAATTCTGCAAGCCATGAAGCAATCGATGGATATGATCCAG
This sequence comes from Crocallis elinguaria, assembly GCA_907269065.1. Classification (NCBI taxonomy): domain Eukaryota; kingdom Metazoa; phylum Arthropoda; class Insecta; order Lepidoptera; family Geometridae; genus Crocallis; species Crocallis elinguaria. The sequence continues at coordinate 6,896,082 of OU026065.1, read as the reverse complement.
ACACGGTTTTTCTTCTTCTGTCCAATTTTGATTGTTCAAAGTAAAAATAACATCGTCCAAATACACATGACTATCAAGCACATGTTCAGGCATAGAATTATATTTTTCTGTTTCTAAAACTTTACTCGACGCTTTCTGTGTTTCATTTTCCACGAAAATTTTAGCTGTTACTTCCGCGTTTCTCGTTCGATTCGTGACGTTACATTTTGTTAAACTTATAAAAGTGTAGAAAATGAGGACTGTACACTTCATTGTGTGTCGAATGAAAACTGTCTACTGAAGCCTGAATTAAGAGATGTTTTATTATAAGACAATTAAGTTGCATAATAAGCCAATCAGTCATCAGTATTAACTATCGACCATTGTGTCGGGTGGCGCAGAAGGGGGCAAATCATAAATGTAAAGTGATTCTATATTTATACTTCCATATCGATACATATAAATAAATAAAATTGAAGTGTCTATTTCAATGTCAAAATTATTAAATGAATATGAAAGTATATATTATGGTACTTCTAAGAAAAATACAATTTTCACTGTGTGTCTGTTTATTCCGGCTAATCTCCGAAACGGTTGGACCTATTTTGACTAGACTCAATGGCAGATAGCTGATGTTTTTTTTTTTTTATAAGTCTTGGCGCTATTGGCCCGGCCCGCGAAACCTGTTGCTATGTCTTTTGCAACAACCTTTAAAACTGTAATGCTTTCCAGTAACATTTTATTTGGTTCGGTAATTAAGTTACCCGTATATACATTTAATACTACATACAATACATTTATGAACTAAGGTTGTATTACAAAGTTGTACCTAATCTGAAATTGATGCTCTAATTTTATTATTATGCGTCGTGGCTTATGTAGTTACAGATCTTAAATATGAGTTCCTAAAGGTGATACATTTACAATTAGCAAGATAGCTGATGTTGTAAGTAGTAACATAGGCTAACGTTAGCAAAGTCGAGGGGCACAGCTAGTCTTTGTATAAAAAAACAACTATAAGGCTACGGTTTATAAAAATACTTAAAAAAAAAATTACTTTCGTGAATGTAAGAGAATACAAATATACTGGTGCAAGGAACTGCGCCCTGCAACTGCCAAACGGCCTGCTCGGCCAATGATGTTTCGGATATGAAAATGGTGTTCCATAATAGGTAGTTCGACTCGACTCGGCCAATGACTTATATCAATTTATGTGCGGATTTATCACACTCGCACTAAAACAGTGAAGGAAAACTTCCTAAGGAAACCCGCATGTTCAAGAACCACAAAATTCAAGAACATGTGACATCCACCAAGCCGCGCTGGGCCCGCGTGGTAGCTAGATTATTGGCCGAATCCAAACAGGATTTAACGCTTGGCCCATACTCTCTATTTCTAAGAGAAGGCCGGTATCCCAGCAATGGGAGCATAAGAGGCTGATATTGATAATGTACAATCAATGCAATGTGTGTTGGTATGTATTTTTGTTGGTATATTGGTTTGTCCTTCTTTAGCAACGAGCAACGGATCGACGAGATCTTCTGCATAGATATAGTTTATGAGCTGTAGAGTAGCATATTAGGCTACTTTTATCCTGGAAAAATACGCGGTTTCTGTGGGAACGGGGGTGAGTCCGTGGGCAGCAGCTAGTCTATTATACTTATTAATAATAATACATACCGATTTATTCGACTATTTTTAGTCTTTACAATTTACATATTTGTTGATTTAAGCGCTATCTATTGAGCGTGATAAAAAATACATACTCCCCTCGTTTGATTTATTATGTTATCAGCCGTTGGTTGCTAGGGGTGATATTACAGCGGGTCGTAGACATCAACGAGGAGTTTGCTAGGTAATGTTGAAACAGGTAAAATACAGATGGAGCTACTAGACACTTTAATTGAAAAGCATAAATAAAGTACCTACCTCAGTCAAATTTTGTCATGTCTGCCGTACACTTACATTTATCACTCCGCTGAGTATTAGTCGTTACTATTATGAATTCCACTACGAAAATTAAGTCCGTCAACACAAACTATCTACTTACACACTCATACTCCTGCACTAAAATTGCCAGTGATGGATACACACAGATACTTTACACAAAACAAACATTCAAGATCCGAGTCCAAAGTTTATGCTCAACACACAAAGTTTTCTCTGAACGGGAATCGGACCCGGGATCCCATGCTTTGCATACACGGTTCAAGCAATTTTAATCACTACCTATCTGTACTACGAGTATACGATATCAATGAACTGGGCTTATGAGACGTAATACCTAATGTCTCAGGGTAACAAGCACACTGCATTCTGCGCAGGCCTTTGTGTTTCAGAGTTCTGAGTGGCCGTACAGTTTTTGTGGGCCGGCGTTATGCTTAACATTTAGGCAAATGATCAGCTGGTCTCGCTGTCATATAGTATAAAAAATATATAAGTGCGAAAGTGTGTTTGTTGGCTTGTCCTTCTTTCACGCAGCAACGGAGCAACGGGTCGATGTGTCATGTGAGTAGATATAGTTTGTAGTTTACTTTTTTCTCTGGAATTCGCGGTTCCTACGGGATCTCGGGGGAATATTTTCAGTCATGACAAAAAAATTGAGCATTAGGATTATGGTCATCAGTAAAATTACATTTCATTTCAATAATTTATTATTGACAATAAAATATCTACATACACATAACTACATATACATTATTATATTTCTTTAACTACATGAGTAAAACTAGAAAGTGATTTCTTTAATAATTTACGCTAAGATCAATCAGTGCAGAGATTGGCAACAATTTATTGAAAGCCAGAGTGAGTGCAAACTAATACATTTTATACTTTTAATTGCTATAAATAATATTATTAGTTAATACTTACTCTAATTATTATAAATAACAGATTACATTTAATAATTATGCTATAAGTACCTATCCTAAAACTAAAATATAGAATTATAAAATCAAATCCATGAATTTCAATCCTTACAAAATCGGTCCACCCGTTTTGAAGATTAACCGGACCAAACAGACAGATAGACAAAAATTATAATAATTGTTTTTTGTTATAGGTATAAACTTACATATGCATTTATTAAAAAGCTGTTTTTTTACCATTAAAAACAGACACTTCAATTTTATTTATTTGTATAGATCAGCTAAATGAATAAGCTCAGCACAATAATTTTACGTAATAAAAGGTACCTACCTAATGCCTACACTACATAATTAATATGAAATTCTTAATGAATTTACTTAATTTAATATAGGTATTTTGTGATAATTTTTTAGCCTATCTGGGGGCTTAAGATGATATATATGAAAAATAACAGATTAGATGATTAAGATGATATTAATACAGACAATAAATCCATTCTCGCAACATACCTAACTCAAAATACATAAGTATGTATAATTTCCGTAAAATATATTTAAAAAAGTTTTTTATGCTAAGTACTATACTTGAATGTGTGTTATATATAAATAAGTAGAAGTAAATTAATCTGTATATAAATAAAAATAAGTATTTAAATAAATCTGTCTTTTAGTTACTTTTTACAGTTAAATTATTTATTTAAATAAAGTTATAATTAAAATTAATTACATTTTAATAGCGTTTTCCTATTTACATCTTTGGAACGCGTTTCACACACTGACTAGATTCCACTCGATAGAGATTTTTTTATATATTTTTAAATATATTATCTCTTATACCACTAATTCTACATCGTAAGTATTAATTTATAATTAACTTACTATAAATTATTTCTAATACATAAAATTTTATAATAAATAAATAATTTATATAAGTACTTGAATGTTGATCAAATAATTCGAAATTATAAAGATGTCGCCAATCAGAGCATAAAAAACCTGTAATACAACAATTAGGTATTATTTTATTATTTTTATTAAGATAATTATGTAAATGTTTCATTTGAAACTGTATCACGCACCCCTTTATGGGTTTATTTTTTCTGTTCCTTTTTGCCAAGCACTTAGTCGGGTTACTTCACACCCGCAAGTCGTCAGCGCGTGTGATCAGCGTTACTTCACTGTATATTAATTTAATACTAGACAAAAAATAGTTAGGTATAAAAGTTGACTAGAATAATAAAGATCATAAAATAATATTTGACTAGAGTAAATTTAATAATGAGTGCTATGTTTATGATAGTGACTAGAATTTTAATCGTTACTGGCGTAACAATTACCTAAGATAATAATTAACAATTCTAAAAAAATGCATCTACAATAATAATATGTATGTCTTCAAAACTACACTTCTTTACGAAGCGTTAAAAAATGCCAAAATAAATCAGATGTACACTTGAATACGAAAATGAAGAGATCTATCATTGTAAATAGAAAAAATAGTGGAAAATAGGTAACTATAAATGAACGACTAGACACCTAGACGAAAAGTGGAAAGTATGTAATAATTAACGGAGGACTAGAACAAGTATGTATTAAATAAAATAAATAAAAATAAAATAAAGAATAATAGAACTGAGATATCAATACTTATGCAGAAAAGTCTCTGGTGTGAATTAAAACCAGAAAATAAAACCTAAATGAAAATAAATAGAACAAATAGCTAGCTTAGCTATTTTTGAAAGTTTGTAGTAGCAGGGGTTGATGAAGAATCGAGACCTGTAGTTAGATTATATTGGAATTTGTGTATATTATGTACGATTAACAATAAGGTCAACTGACTAGACGAATGAGAACATAGTTGAAAATGACTAGAAGTTACATAACTACGGTAAATACAGTTTCAATTATATAAGAATAAATAAAGACGTATAAGCGTTTAAAAATACTAATTTAAATACAGTGGAAATTGGAATATGTGAACCGCCGCCGGTTCGGCTGCAACTCACAATGCGGAACTCAAAAAGTTAGTCAACATAGTTTAATAAACAGTGGAAATTATTATCATATTTTATTTTTATTAATTTTCGATATCTTTGAGAATAGGTTTTATTTATTTTTGGACTAGGATTAAAATTAAATGACTAGGGTAAAAAAGACTAGAGAACGTATAATTTATCTGACTAGAAAACATATAAAATTATACATAAAAAATATTTATAATAAGTAAATACTAAACTATCACGTATATAGTTATTGATCCCTAACACGGACTCCTTCTATAGAGAATCTGAAACTACGAGGACCATGGTTTCACACTATCAAGGAACGGAACAAAATAGTTTCGTATTTTTTCCACGTTCAAGTATTTGTCCCAACTGACTGTGGGGAGTCGAGCCCTTCAATACTATACTACGAAGATCATCAATATTGACTAGAAATGGTACTTTTCAAAAGAATGACTAGAATTCTTGAGCAGAATAATATATAGTGTTTTTAAACAAATTCCGAAAAGAGATTAATGGTTATTTATGTTTGTTTCACTAATTTTCAAAAGGATATTATTTTTTTGTAACAGCTGAACCGAATAATAATTAATATTTGACTCATAATTAGCACGACATAAGCTGACACCTTAATAATTCGTCTCCAAACAATAAATAGCGTGTTTGCATTACATTAACCATGCTTACAATACTAAGATTCGCAGAAAAAATAATGTTTTAATTCTGTTTCCACTTAATGTCCCGCCTAACCTACCATATAGTTAACGTGCGTGATACGATATCAAAGAAACACAACAAAGAAAGACGTGAAGTTGCAATCCACATGCACTACAATTGAATCCTACTTGAAATAATAATGAGGCCCAGTAAGCCGTAGTTGTGGGCTAAAAATATATCCACGCGATCGATGCCACCATCGCTTCTTGACAGAACCTATTGCGCAATCCGCATAATCGTGTCTTGATTTTGTTTTTCAACAAATTAGTAATCGATTTATTTTTAATTGAAAATGCCTAGACCTTTTTTATGATAATGTGATAAATTTAACTTTTTAGATCGAATAGTTGTGTAAAGGTGTGCAGCATGTAATGAGCTCTGGGAGCATTGTGGATTCGGTGACTTGTAAGATCGCGGAAATCTTTTTGAGCTCTCGGAAGTAAGCACTAGTTGGCTGCGCAGTTAAGCATATAGGCGACGGAGGGACGCGGAAGGAAGTCGAACAGGGCATTTCACCAGACACACCTGAGCAGCCCGCTGACCAACTCGCGCTGCGTCGCACATCCATTTGCATCTAGCAGCGGCGCGAGACAGTTTGAGTTCTATAATACGTTCGTACAATACACGGAATCGGTACCATGCGCGTTAACGTAGAGCCTACGTTCCGAGAGTTCAAAACAATTTGCGCGACCTTTAGCTGGATTTTTACCAACGTGGTGATAATAGACGATGCGTAGTCACTTGTAGGTTGATACAGTATCAGATACACGTGCTACGACTACCTATAAGCGACTCCGTGTCTTACTAACGATAGTGACACCGCAATGGCAATCATTATTATAGACAAACGATTATTGAATTTTTTATTTTGATTTCTAGGAACTTAGTTTATATGTTAATTATGTGTTCTAGCAAACCATACTATATTTATGACGTTTGAAATGATTATTGTATTTGTAAATGCAGTTGTGAGAATAGATAGTAATCGATAATTATTTATTGTATATTATTTAAATTTTAAAAACACTACAGTCATAAATCTTCGATGCTCTGATTGAAACGATTTCTTTATTCAAATTGCTATTATGTTCATATTGTTATTTTGAGTTATATACTTGTGAGTCTTTATAAAAAATAAACAGGTAAAATGTTTTTGTTTTTTTTATCTATGGTAAAATACTAAAGAATTCGATTTATAATTTTATTGCAGTAAAAATATACGAAATATGAATATAGTATTAAATTATTACATACGTAATATATTATCTACTCATTATAAATAATAATAATTATGTACATTTTAGAATGTACATAGTATTTCTAGGTTAGCCTAGATGATTAAGTAATAAGATGCGTGAAATGTTTTACACTTCTACGTATTTATTAAATCGATTTTGGAATGATGCTGTAGGAGATCGTGATTATTTACATTATAAATTATTTATTACAAAACCAATATTTTAAAATATTAACACACACATTATTTACCAGAATAAACACTCAAAAGTATTTCAAAAAGGTCTGGCTATCCTAACGAGTATCTACACTACAATTAATCAATTACAATATATAGTCATAAAAATAGGTAAAACACGGGGAAAGCAGTAAGAATAGGCCATATGTAAATAAAAGCTTACGTACATATTACGTAATTCAATTATTAAATGGTTTAGTTGTACCTATGTAAATAGGAATTAAATTGTAAACATCTTTATGTACTGTATAGACGTTTTTTTTACTATTTTCGTTTAGGTCCTTATAGTATCTTCGATTTATTCAAATGAGAATCAAATATTTGCGTAAGTGATTTTCTTTGCCGGACTCACCCTAATTATGACATGAATATAAGACTAGGTACTACTTTTATTGTTATTGTTTAAATGTATAATTTATCTACAATGATTTATGATGACACACGAACAAAACTGCGATTGACTTTAGTTTATTTTAATTCAATTTCTTAGCGTTCATTAGCCGCAATTAAAAAGCTAGTGACCCTAAAAAAACACCAAAAGTACCATACTTACCTTACAACTCAGGGCTGGCAATTGGCGCCCTTCCTTGATTATATCTCACGTGTTACGCAAGACATCTCCAAAGCCTTGCTTTGTTTAAGAGAAGTAAAAGTTAGGCGCTTCATGCCCATAAGTGTAAGTATAGAGTGTGTTCGACACAGGAGCATACGTAGGGAACCGCGGCACAGGCCGCAGCACGCGCCGTCACCCGTCCGCACCCCCTCCACCTTCATCCTCAGACCCCGTGACGTCCAGGCTTCTAGAATCTTCTGAGGAACAGGAGGATACGCAGCGGGGTCGAACGCTGTCCCAAGTGAGTTCCTGCTGTGGAGGCGGGATCTTGCTCCAGAACGTGTTAAAGTTGCTGTCTCGAAGTGTTTCCTGGTATAACAAAAATAAAATAAGTAGCTATTTATTGTATGAGCTTGACTTTAAATTTAAACTGCAGTGTGTAAAAGTGTATGAAAGTGTGATGTTTATTTTTAGACATATGTTATTAGACCTATATAGTATACTCGTATATACGTTAGATCTATATAAAAAAACCTCTATTGTGTTTTAAACCTATTGTTTGTATTAGACTAGCAAAAAGCGCACAAAGTATTATATTATACTTACAACTTGTTATTGATATTTACATTTTAATATTGTATTCTATATGAATTATTTTTGTTAAGGTACCCTTAAAATGCATTTTGGGATCAATAAATGCTTATTATTATTATTATAGTAAATTTGAGTTTAATGGCTGATTAAACAAACTGGTCGGTTAGTTCGTACCCAAACTGTCAAGCCTAACAAACTCACCGTTGTGTATGCAGGGTACTCGGCATGGACCTGTCTGAACGCTGATGGTTCCTTCTCCGGCTCAGTCTCCGGCTGCTCGTGAGCCAGCAGATGCTTCCTCAGGTACGCTTGCCGGCGGAACATCTTCCCGCAGCGCTGGCAAGGGAACCGACCAGCGTCTGATGATGGAGGGTCGCGGCGTTTGACTGCGCCAGGAACGCGCGGCTTGTGCCAGCGACGGTGGGACGCTAAGTTGGCTGGGCAGTTGAAAACCTGTGTAAATAGAAAAGATTTAGAGTTTCCGTTTTTGAAAACTATACAATTATTGCAAAGATTTTTTTTATGCTATTTGGTAACGATACGAGTTGGTCGTTTGCCTGATGGTAAGCAAACGCCGGCCCATAACAATTGCAGTGCCACTCAGAACTGTGAAACACAAAAGACTGCACGGCACTGCAGAGCGTTCGTTACCCTGAGACATTAGGTATTAAGTCTCATGAGCCCAGTAATTTTACTGGCTACTCTGCTCATCAAACCGGAACACAGCAATGCTTGCACATTACTGCCTGGTGGCAGACTTCAAGAGCAAAGCGGTGGTAACAACCCAGACGGACACTTGCAGAAGAGGTAGTCCTACTACTAACACAAAATAAACACGGTCACAAAGAATAACTATTAAAAATAATAATATACATACATCTAGACTTGCGGTAGTATATAATGTATCGACTCATGAAAAAAGAAATATCACCGAAATTTGTTTCCATAAATGCATTTCACGTAACATGTGTCCCAATTTGCTGTTTTCCCAGCACCAAGAAGACTGCTAATATTTTCCGGTCACGCACGATGCAACATTTCAATTAGTAAACGACTAGTCCAAATATTTCACCATCGGCCGTGGTAACTCATCGCGTCATTTGCTTCCCATAGAAATGCGCCAAGTGTTCGCATCCACCCTCGCTTTATTTTGTTCCCACACAAATGTGCCACTCGGTGCTCATCTCACAGGTTATCAACTGTTAATTGATGTTTAATAAATTGATAAAGGTTTGGATAGGCTGGGATGTGAAAACAGTAGTTACTTAATTGCATGTGGGAAAAAATTTAAAGTATTTAAAAAATAATAAGTCATAATGTACCTTATCGCATTCGGGACATCTGTATTCGATGTGTACAATTCTCGAGCACCGATGTTGTGCCAGCGCAAACGCGTCCGTGTACAGTCGTCGGCAAAGTCGACATATGTACCGACCAAGCCGATTGTCAATCGCAGCAATCAAGGCTTTCGCCTCGTCAGTTACCTCCACAACGTTGAATGCCGGATCGATGTCTCCCTACAAAACGCACACATTATTAACATGCAAGCCCGAAGAAACATATTTTTCTCGACAATTCCACCTATTAAATAATTCATGTCATTAATCCATTTTTATTGCGTCTAAATGGAACGTTACAGTTCCCTATCTCAATTCAAAGAAAATGTCGTGTGAAGTATTGAAACGGTAATTTATTTAGTGCTTAATGTTCCCGCGGCACACCCCCCGGGTAAGCGTTGTGGTTCACCCTTAGAACTGTTATTACCGCAAAAACATAGCGCAATACCCGATTTCATACCTGTTTAATTGCTTCGGCGATAAGGAAAGCCACCCTACTCACTGATGGTATGGTAAGAACGTCTAATTAATAGTTCCTTTGCAACTTTGCTATTTATATTTGATACGTTTACTTGATTAGAGCTTTGTTTGTGGGAAATTGCAAAGGGTTTGTTTGTTGAAATGTTTACCTTCCGCACGACAAGCGTTTCGTCTTCGTCCAAATCGCGTATGATCGTGCCGGAGACAGGGGAAGTCTTGTCCTCGTCAAATATCAGCCTTCGAACCGCTTTGCTTTTTTTGAGTGGTGCCGCAAGTTTCGGAGACTTTTTTGGGCGTTCTTCTACATCTTTGATCTCAACGATATCGGGAGAGCTTCTTTCGCTTTTCGATGGTGTTTCTGGTTTTTCAGGCAAGCAGCTTTTGAGCTCTTCGAAAAATTGTTTGGTGAACTTAAGTTTCTTAGCTTCTGGACTTTCACTGTCGTTAGAATTTTCATCTTCGACTTTTCTTTTTTCAGTTTTATTTTCGTTTTCGTCTTTAGCGTCCGTTTCTTCGAAGTGTCTGAATATTTTTGGCGATTTATCACGTGCGACATCTTCTGTAGTTTTTCTTTTTTGCGACGGTGGAGGAGTGCATGGAGGGGTGATCGGTACTGTGGACTTCACGGAAAGGTCGAGAGGTACTAGAGGCTCGTTGTAGTAGGCCAAATATTGTTGAAGGAGATTTGGATGCTGCTGTGGCACAAGATCATGAAGGTAGTTAGTGGATAATCTTGGTGGTGGAACTGCATATTGCTGATAGAAACGAGAGGTAGCCAGTCGGTGAAAATGTGGAAGAGCTGCCTCCATGTTCACTCGTAAGAAAAACTGTATTCAGAAAAACGGCATTCCATTTTGAAATATATTTTCTTTGCGCGATCTCATCGATGTTGTTTTATTTTTTATCTGCAACAAAAAACAATCTTTTACGATTTACAGCCTTGCGACGATGTGTAATACAATTAAGAGCAATTTTTATCAAAGGTGACAACAAAACACTGTAAAAGAAAAAGCCGTCGATAGACATCGAGGGGCCCATTTCTCTGATTGCAACGTCTCCACACAAAATCAGCTTTTTCTCGTAAGGAAACCAAAGGTGCCGGAGAAGGAAATATTTTGAAAGGTAAAATCCAATAACACAATTATTTATAGGTGTGAGTGAAAGCATTAGCCACTATGTCATGCATCCTGTGGATTTTAGAAAAATTGAATGTACAGTATTGTTTGAAAAGTGTTGCGTAACATACACATTGATAGAAAATGTTGCGTAAATTATATGATAGGTTACAATAATGACACTTTATTAGTAGTTTGTGTAAACATTTAAGGAAAAAACTTAAATATTAGACGTATTTACGACTCAATGTTTTAAAGCCGAATTCAGTCGGCTATGGTCGAAACCATAAAGCGTAAAAGTGTTACAAGTATTATATACCTTTATCTAATAATACCTATATTATGTTAGGTACTATGATGAAATGAATCTCTCTGATATTGTAATAAGAAATACTAAACTACGTATTTTTAGGATGTAAGTATATTTTGCTCATCGGAAAACAGTAATGCTTGCCAGTTACTCCTTATGCAGATCGTAGACGTTTATGCAAACGTGCGTTTGCTGTCAAGATAACAACGCTTTTGCATCAAGCGTCGATTACCAGTAACTCGAAATCCGCGCTTGATACAAAAGCGTTGTTATTCTAACAAGCAAACGCACGTTTGCATAAGCGTCTATGGTCTGCATTTGCGACAGACTACACGAGCAAAGCGTTGGTACCCACCCAGATGGATACTCACAGAACAACCCATAACTATGACTTCTGGATGTCAGACAATTTAGTTTTACGAACAAGATTGCGCAAAGCTAAAAACTGTTGTCCAAAGCCTTCCGATTACAAATCACAGGTTTGAAGTCACGTCTTTGCAAAACTTCACTTCAATTTTCATTACATACAAGGGTAATACGTCCCCTAATTACTGGCAAGATACGCTCCCACGCTAGCACTCCTCCTACCCTTTGTGGTACTTTACCCTCTGAGCTCAGCGCTTCGCCCCTTTTAATGCAATTCATTGTTTGCGCAGTAAATACCGTAAATAAACTAAGGCTTTAGAAGCGTTTACTAATGTTTTGGTGGGTTTGGTTAATAGGTCGGTTTTCTCTTTGCGAAAGGGATCCTATTGATATTTATCCATTTTACTAGGTGGTAGGACTAACTCTTCTGCGAGTGTCCGTTTGGATTGGCACCACCGCTTTGCTCGTGAAGTCTGCCGTCAAGCAGTAATTTGCTAGCATTACTATGTTCCGGTTTGATGAGCAAAGTAGCCAGTGAAATTACTGGGCTTATGAGAATTAATACCTAATGTCTCAGGGTAACGAGCGCACTGCAATGCCACGCAGGCCTTTGTGTTTCTAAATTCTGGGTGGCACTGCAATTGTTATGCGCCGGCGTTATGCTTACCAACAGGCAAACGACCGGATCGTACCGTTACCAAACAACATAAAAAAAAAATACCGTAATGACGACGAATAAAAATGTATGGAAGAGACACACATGCCGGACCGACCCCACGTAGTGCGATAAGGTTAGGAAGATGATGATGATACAATTAAAAGATCTAAATTGTACCACATTTTATACTGGAATAAATATATTTGATTTGATTTAATCGTCGGAAACGTCGTCTTAAACTATTAAGCTACGAACGTATCAATTAACACCTCAAGTAACCCTTTATAATTACAGACAACTGCGTTATGTCCGATCTATTATTTTTTAATTCGTAGACATAGGGAGCACTTAAGGCGTGGCTCAAACCTCCTACTAAACTTAAGGTGTTAATTACGATAAAATACAAAGGTATAAGTAAAGAACGATATTATTATCTAAGCTCTTTATTAAATTTAAAGTACTTAGTGCGATTTTCCTTGTCACATGTCATAAATAGATGCTATAACTTCGTTGTCTCGTATAGGCTTGTGGCCCCGGTTGATAGTTTTTTTGTATATACTTTTGTATAAAGAGACGAGCTGGTCGTTTGCCTGATGGTAAGAATAACGCCAGCCTATAACAATAAGGATGTCTACTCATTTTTTTTATGATGTAAATCAATTCGTTTTCTCATATAATTCAAATATCTTTATCGTAAAAACTGGAAATCGATCGCTAGAAACGTCAAAAATGAGAGTCAAAATTGGGCTTATCTACAAAGTGCTAAACTCCCTATACAAATTGAAATTGGGCAGAACATCTGACGTCACTTGTTCTACGTGGGCCTACGTGGGCCGTAAATCTGTACTAAAAACATGAATTTTGTTGATTTGGCCGTGTAAAACTGCTTTTATGTACATAATTGTCATACATTAAATTGGGGAAACTTTTAGATGCAGTATCTTTGTGGAAATTATATATTTTTTGTGATTTTTTTATTTTGTTAAACCGGTATAACTACAATAATATTTTGTGTTTCATGCAACATCCCTATTGCAACATTTTTTGTTAAGTATCTTAAGCCCGCAGTAATATTACTGACTACTTTGCTCATCAAACCGGAACACAGTAATGCTTGAACATTACTGCTTATGGTTACTCAATACAATTTCAAAATTAAATCCGTATTCGTACAAAAGATGCTGGTGAATCGTACAAAAACTGTCCTTCCAAAATGAAGGCAGTAAGCTAGAACTTATCCATATAATTTTGTTTTTCTCAAGCCCAACTTTATAGCTCAACATTTGACGTTTACTTAATTTGCACTTCGTTAAATTACGTGATTGACGTGGCGGCATTATTTATTATTCTGCTAGTATTATTATTTATTAGCCTTCTAGTATTTTAGATGTATAAAGCGTGATTCCTAGGGCAGAATGTAGTGAGATAGAATTCAAAATAAAAAAAATAAAAATTTAAAATCATATAAAATAAAAAAACTTACATTAAATAAAATATAAATAATAATGCCTATTTAGTTTTTTATACAATGAATAAAGAATCGTCAAAATCGGACTACATTCTGTGTGATCTGATCACACACATAAAATATACCATCATAATTATGTATAATTACCATCAGGCAAACAACCAGCTCATCCCGTTATCTAAAAATAACAAAAAAATTAAAAAAATCGGATTGTATTGAGAACTCCTCCTCTGTTTTTTCGTTGATTTGAAATAGACATTACCAATTAATTAGAACTTTACCAGTCTTGTGTAAATATTGCAAAATTTATAAAAAATCTTATACCATACCACAACAACTTCATACCACAAAGAAACAACTTGTAAACGCCTGTTTAGCTAGACAGTGCCTAAACACAAACTAACAAAATTGATTTAAAAAACGGTTAGACTCCTTAAATCAAGATTTTTGTTTGTTGACATGTAGGTACCACATATATTTAGGGTGTGTTTATTTTTTTGTGGTAAGACCGGTATCAAATGAGAGATGGATTTTTATATTTATAATAAATAATTCCAAATTTTCACATACATTATTATAATCGTTTAGTGGTTTAGGTGCGTAGCTGAAGAATTAATCGCATAAGTACCTACTCATGATATTTTGACAATGTTTTCCTCAAAAAATGAATTATTATTGTCATTATTTTCTCTGACTACTTCGTGTACAAATAATTAATATGTACCTACATGGCTTAAAACCGCAGTAACTCTAAAGTCCCATGTTACTAAAATCCCAGATTGTACAAAACTTATAACAAACAACACGTGATTGTCCGTCTGGGTTGTTACCACCGCTTTTCTCGTGAAGTCTGCCGCCAAGCAGTATTGTGCAAGCATTACTGTGTTCCGGTTTGATGAGCAGAGTATCCAGTGAAATTACTGGGCCTATGAGTCTTAATATCTAATGTCTCAGTGTAACGAGCGCACTGCAGTGCCGCGCAGGCCTTTGTGTTTCAAAGTTCTGAGTGGCAATGCAATTGTTATGGGCCGGCGTTATGCTTACCATCAGGCAAACGACCAGCACGTCTCCTTATCAAATAACATAAAAAAACACATTTTATTACTGTATTAGCTGCTGCTCTCGGTTTCATCCGCGTGGAAATTCCCTCGTGCACTAGAACCATTGCTTTGCTTATAATGATGATACTACATTAAAGCAAGTATAAGTTGAGCCAGCGTAAAAACCGAGACACTTGCCAAAGAAAGCTCAAAATTGGCTGGATTATGAAATAACTCAAATACATAACGCTTATAATACACACTCCTAACTCTGCAGTAGGTTACCTTATACATACACACACAACACAAACATCAAATACCCGTGAACACACTTACGAACTTTATGCTGACTATAGTTTATTTGCTTCGACCGGATCGAACCCGGGGCCCATCGCTTTGCAGGCAGTAATCCTAACCCATCAGAAATTTAAAATACGTTATTATAATTGCACCTAAAACAGAAATTCATGATATGCGGATTTTGGTTCCTTAACTTAAAATTTCAGAAAAATACAACAGTAGAAATAATAGAACAGTGAAACTATGGAGAGATGGAGA
Organism: Crocallis elinguaria; assembly: GCA_907269065.1. Classification (NCBI taxonomy): domain Eukaryota; kingdom Metazoa; phylum Arthropoda; class Insecta; order Lepidoptera; family Geometridae; genus Crocallis; species Crocallis elinguaria. The sequence goes on along the minus strand of OU026065.1, from coordinate 6,880,563 downwards.
GCGAGTGTGGCCGAGCGAGAACTTGCGAGTCTTTCAATCCAACGTACCATAATTCGAATCCCTATTCGGCCAATAACCAAGTCGACCAAAGACTTATATCAAGTTATGTGCGGATTTATCACAATCATTCTAAAACGGTGAGATCCACCTAGCCACGCTGGGCTCGCGTGTTGGGTTATGGCCCATACTCTCACTCGCTCACTCACTCTCTCTCTCACTGAAAGAATACCGTAGCAGTAGGAGCGTAATAAGGCTGGTGATTGTGATATGATCTATACCTAATACTGATGTATTTCTTACTAGAGTCTAGACTGGTTGCACTATGTCCGGCTTCCGTAACTTCGGACGTTCTAAAACTTTAGCCAGGCGAGTTTCTCATTAGTTTTATAGACGCTATATGATACTTTACGAATGTTTACAGGAAAAGTTGTAGGGCAGAAAATGTAGCGTGAGCGTTTCTCTCTCTTATGTTTTTGGCTTTTGTAATTATCTTACCATTTATATAAAATTGTAACCAAACGCAACTCTCCTTAGAATTTCAACCGTGGTAGCAGTAGATACTTTCAATTTATGCGAAAACTCTAAAAGAGGCCAAAGAATATAGTTTTACGTTTTTTATGTACAACCTATTTTATTAGAATTTAAAACAATCTAATAAAAATAACCATTCCATTTTTTAATTTTTACACGACATGTAAGGCTTGTTTTCAATTATGTTGAACGCCGCAAAACATCATAATTAAAGTCTCTTATTATACATAATTAATGCTAATTACATTACAGTTAAAGCTCTCCCACAATCATTGCACATCGACATTTTAACCCTTCTTAAACTGCATTATCCAAAATCAAGTTGCACGCGTCAATCAAACGCAGGTGCGTTAGGGTGTTACTATGGAGAAAGAGCTTTTGGCCGTATGTGACTCACCTCTGCCTGCTCCTCTGCTGAATCAGCCGGCGACACCCCTAACACACGCGAAAAAAAAAAGAAATAAAACGTAATTTAAAAAAAATGTTTTGACTTAAATTTGAAACTGGAACATAAAGAACTTCTAATATTGGTCTATTAAAAAGTTTGAAATTCGAAAGTTTGAAGTGTTTCGGTTTTCAGTGGGTAGGGGTGCGCGGTCCGCTTGGCGCGGCGGTCGGGACAGGACTGATGGTCGGCATAGGGTGCGCGCCCCGGCTCGTGCCACCGCACGAGCTGCAGCCTACAACCCTCACAGGGCTGCGATTCTGAACTTTATTGAGCGCATTGTTATTTTTGTATAGCCTGCTTTTTGTTATCTTATTGTGCGTACGAATTAAATGCGTGTCTGGAAATATATAGGCTGATTAACTGATATTGCATTTTAGGTTTCAAATTTGCAACGGTCTTCACATTCAGGCTTCGACTACGCTACCTTCAAAGCATTCAGAAATATATTCCCAAACAAAAAAATATGCTGGTTTGAAAAAGAAATTGTAAAACAAGCATCTTTCCAGCAAAATAGAATTCAATTTTAACTTCTTATTCTGGAATAAAGAAATTCCACTATTAATATCGATCATTAGAACCAATTTTTACATAGATCTTGAAATTTTGTTTTAAGTTTTTGTAAATTTATAAATCGCATAATTTAAGTATCAGTTTTTAATCAATGCTAATAATATATTATTTAGTTAACAATATCACCACCCCTACCTCCGTTCCAAACCAACCGTGTCTTGCGGGCCCCCATACACGAGCCACAAGTGCCTACAGCTGGCTTAAGCCCTAAACTTGTAAGGTGAGTTCATTGTTACGTGATGGTGATAAGACCCGCATCTTTGAACTCACGTACTTGTTGAAGCTTTGTGTCGGTATTCAACAAGTGATTGCATATCGAAAACTGATAGTAGCGTATAATTATGTGTTTTTTCGGATGTTAGTTAAATTCAAGGTTTATTGCGTAGTTTTATGTCTGATTAGAATTAAAAAAGACTAATGTATTGAATGTATGGATTGAATGTAATGGAATTTACGATTGTGTTTTACCATTTTATACAGGTGCTTTACAATTACAACTATGGATTCAACATATCTATGTGTAAAACTTTTGTGTCTAAATAAATGATTTGATTTGATTTGAAATAGAAGCCGAATTTTGTAATTTTGAGACTTTCTTATATATTTTTATTTTGTTTACTTATGTACCTGTTATTTTTGTCTTTTACAGGCCTATCCGTATACAATATATCAGAAAATCAAGAAGTATTGTAGAGAGTTGAAACCAGACAAATAAATTCCCATTTTGTTCTACCCACGATATAATTCAATAAATCCTTTACAAAAGGAGACGCAGATACCCAGAGCCGGTAGGGCGGATCGTCCGTTGCCCGCCCAGGCCACCGCCCAATCCGATGGCGCCCCGCCCAACGCGCCGCCCAGCGAGAGGAAATAATTGAATGTAATTGAATCATAGCTCTGCTGGATTCAATTAATGGATACAGAGGTCGCTATGCGCAATCAGTGCAATTGTTCGCAGCTTGAATGCGGATGGTTGTGTGCGTTGAATTTGAAAATTCAGTTGTGGAAGTCTTTGTTGTCAGTGGGATACAGAATTTATTTCTCATCCTTTTTTATGATAGGTATGAATTTGTTTGAATTAGCAGTTTGTAAAGTAAATATAATAATATTAAAACATTCTTAGCACACGATGTACTCGTAATGACGGTTTGGGTTACTGTGCAGATTTTTTTTATAATTAAATGTGCACATATGTTTGGGTTGCAGAATCGGCCGAATTTTTAAGTCATGATTTTATCTAAATGTTTTTTCTGTATGCACCTAATAAATAAATCAGCTGAGTGAAACTTATAAGAAGGAAGTGACCCATTACTGCCACTAGCGGCAAGCTCTGATCGTGCCGATTAAAATGCAAAAAAGTAAAAAAATAGGTTCAATGACTTACTACAATGTTACAAAGTACATACCGACAGGGTGAAAAGTCCTTAAATCCCCTTGTAGCGTCCGGCTTGAGCACACGACAAAACTAAATAAAAAAGCTCTTAATGCTTAGATAATACAGACTAAAATACAACTGTGTCTACGTGGTTAGATTCTACGGGGTACTACGCTAGAGATTAGATTTCATCGTCGTATCTTTAGAGTCTAATTTTCTCTATCCTATAAAATATATAAGTTACTCAAAAATCCACTTTATTAACAGCATCATACGGTATGTTATCTATGGTTATCAACCAGGGTGAGACTTGGAGTGTACTAGCGCCGGAACAGTGAAGCCCCACTACGGTCCGGAACTTGCGCGCGCGCATCCTCGGTGTCACTTACTGCCGGCTGCGACCGTAACTGTACTCACATTGCGGACTATCGATTTCTTGTACTTAGGACTTAATTAAATTACATTCGTCATTTATTTTGTAAAGAAACGCTTATAGAAATCTTTTTTGGTATTTAGTCATGAGTCACGCTATACGTTTGATGTTAAGGTGTCACTGCTCGTAATAATTTGTAAAATAATTTTAGAGTTGCCTAGGTCAAAAACACGTTTCACGAACCTTTAGGAGTGTTCTAACGATTTATATTTAGGACTTTGCTTCATTAGGAGTTACCTTTACAAACCTTTTCACCTATCAGTAATTCGATTAGATAGAAATATTTGTTTTAGAAATACAGGTCAAAAGATGTTTAATTGGTGGTCCCACCAATTTTGACCTACCGACCTCATGGTCCCATTAGCTTAAGTTGGTGGCCCAAAAAGTAGGATATAAGGTACGCAGTTAGGAGTGATTAAAAAACAGTAGGTATAGATATTTTAAAACTAATTATACCTTCATGCAGCGTATTGGATTAACTCGTTACTAATACCTAATATCTCAGGGTAAAGAGCGTAATGCAGTGCCACGTAGGCCCTAGTGTTCCAAAGTTCTGGGTTGCACTGCAATTATTATTATCTGGCGTTATGCTTACCATCAGGCAAACGACCCGCTCGTCTCGTTATCAAATAGTAAAACAATGAACATTGTAAGCCTCTACAGTCTACAGACAACAGGCCTCTACATTATACATACAACAGGCCCAAGTACTATAAAACAAGCACTCCAGGACAATAGTTCATCCAGCAATAGCCATAGCGGTTACCGTGGGAACTCACCTATGGTGTGGCAGTCGGAAGGATGTCAACAGGCTCGAGTGGAGCACACCTTTTGTAATTGTTTCCTCTCGCTGATGGGGATGTAATGAGGTTTTATATGATAGCCATGTGAACGTTCGTAATTATTATCTATTTTTTACACGACTGCAAAAAATGGAGTGTAATGTTTTAGGGTTCATGTATGTGAGTTTCTCTATTCCACCATAACTTTTAAATGCCTGAACAGATCTGGATGTAATGGGTGTCGTTAGAATCCTTAGGTCATCCCGAGTGACACTGGCTAGGGCAGTAGTGTTTTTTATGTTACTTTTGTTACATCGACTTGTTTTATAGTTTATTTGACCACTATCTCACCTAATCTTAAGCGACCATTTGTGGCCCGAACAAAATTATAACATTTTTAATTCTGGAAATCAATTAATTTAAAGGATAATATAGATTAATTGAAAAATACAAGCCTACACAACCATATCCCCCCTGCACTCGATTTCCTTGTATTGCAAGTGGCACACACAGATATACAAGACTCTAGAACAAACATTATGCACACCACACAATATCTGCCCCGTCCGAGAGCAATCTTAGGGCCCCTAAGATTGCTTTGCAGGCGGAGATACTACCAACTTAGCTACGGAGCCATCTATTCTTATGATTAAAACAATAGTTTTATATAATTTAGCTGATGTTATAATAAGTAACTTAGGCTACGTGGGCGAATCCGCGGGGCACAGCTAGTAAGAAATAAATGTTGCTATGGAATCCTGTTTCGACTATAAAAATACCTTGGCTTCTACGTAATGATCAGTTTTGATCACTCGGTATAATTAATTAGTATTACCATAAGCGTTACTTCTTAATTAAAAAATGTCGTGCGACGCTTCGCAATAAAGCCGTTTACACATTATCGGCATTTTACCGTTATCGAAATTGGTATCGACTATTCGGACAATACCGTGGAAATCAGTGTGGGGTGCGCGAGTGCCGTCGCGTCCACCAATCACGAGCCTCGAAATGACAGATGCGCACGCGCTCCTATTGTACTCTACACTATTGTTTGCAAGGATAAAAGCAGGGGTGGCATGCGTGTGAGAGCAAACATATGAGTTAAACATTACTTTGCTGAAGGAAAAAAACGGTTAAATTATGATACTTGCACGTTTCTATTGTGTTTAGAACGGTTGAAAAAAATATGCAAATTTTTCGATTGTTATTCTGGTAACGTCACGACTGGTGATGAAGATTCCACTGCTACCAGAGCTTTGACTACCAAAGTTTTACGTGGCACACTTTCACTTTATCAACATTCATCCAACTTTTCAGTCCTTAGCACCGGTTACTTATTTTTTCAGTCTTTATAGGTAAATGAAAGATTTCCCTACAGTAATCAAAGAGGTATGTCTTGACCTACCTGGCCTCTACATCCAGATGGGAGATATCTGGCAAAACATGTTTTGTTTTATTTCCATCAGTATGTAAGAAAAAACCAAGATTATTTTTTATTCCAAAAAAAGAAGGTTTACAATTTAACATTTTATTTCATAGAGTACAGGTGAAACATATTCTAATAAGTAATAAAGGAGGTTACGGCAAACTACAAACTAAGCACTAGGCTTCGACATTACAACAAAATGTATATGAAACTCCTACCAAAACCAGTTATAATTATGTTGCAATATTACTATGACACTAGCCTAAACCTATATAAATACCTATATGAAGACAATTGACAATCTGGTAATAACCACCTATCGGTGTGTTCCTTCAGCTAGAGAGTGTTCTATATTTGATTTAACATGTTTGCCACCTTTTTGTACATTGAAGTGGGCAAACTCTATAATATATAGAGAAAAAGTTATACTGAAAGTAGACCCTAAAATTTCGTTAGATTCAAACATTGTCTTTCCGCCGTAGCTAGGCAACGCGCCCCCGTGCCGGTCCGTGCTGTACCGGTGCACCGTGCAGGTGTGCAAAGGGATTTCATCAACTGATTGGGACTGACAGACACGTACTGATGCGTTACTCAGCCCCTAAATTTAAAGGGTAGCTGGACTGACGGTCTTTCACTTAATTTTTGTATTTTTGTAATGAATCGCTAGAATTCCACCTAATCTCCGTGTTCTTTTGAATTCGCCAGCTCTTTGCTGTAGTAATAGTTAGTAGCTGTAGTTTTACAAAGTAATTTTATCCATGAATAAGGGAATGAAGTGATCATTTGTAGAAATGCTATTTTTCGTGGGGGCAATAAAATGTCAATATCTCTATCTCTATATCTATCTATGCAAAACATGTTTAAGAACAAAATTACCGTTTGGCTTCTGCACACTACTATTTGAATTAACCAGATACAGTAACATTAATCAGATTTTCTTTCATTTTTCTACGAAATTGATAGTAACGGTTGCATACACACTAGTAAGTTTAAGTTACGCATTGTGCATCAGGGTTGATACCTTTCAATATTCCTTAAAAAATGTCTTTAGCTTTTATTTTGTGAGAAAAAGAAAATACACATCGATGAATCTAGAGTAAAAAGTATATGAAGATTTTTTTACTACAACCAGTACAAATCTAAACTATTTTATATAAACAACTTTCTCCAATATTTACGAAGCGAAAACCAAAAAGCTTGTAATAATAAAATAAAAACGTTGAAGGGATTTATCAGAGCACCGAGCCACGAGAGACGCACAAGGTGGGCTGTAGTCTGCACCCCCTCAGAGTAACCGTTCACCGAAAACACAATAAAATAATCCGGCCCTTTGTACAATATTTGGAGTAAGATTGGCAAAAACAATAAAACTAAGTAATTTTTCTGTGATATTCAGTTGTCAATTTTCCTTGAGTCGCCAAACCTAGGTTTTCCCGTGTTTGTACATAGCATTTCATTGTAAGCTACTATAAATCCAATCACCACGAAGCGAATTACCACGTCAAAGTAAAAAAGATCTTTTCTTTTTAAACAGCTGCACAAAAAAGGAGTGTAATGTTTTTAGGGTTGACGTACAGTTTCTCTATTCCACCATAACTTTTAAATGCCTGAACAGATTTGGATGTAGGGGGCATCGTTAGAATCTTTACATCATCCCGAGTGACAATAGCTAGGGCAGAGTTTTATGTAACTTTTGTTACATTAACTTGTTTTATTAATCGTCAGAAGGAAAACGAAGTTTTCTTTTCAGCTTACAATGTTAAGATTTACAGCTCCCAGTAGTGGTTTCGATCCATACAAATTTAAGACAAAAAGTATCATTTCGCATTTGTCAGGTTTAATATTAACAATATATTTTATATTGTAACCTTATATAAATGATATACATACATATTATATAACCTACGATCAATATGTGTTCTGACTTTTCTTTTTCTGCCGACCGTAGTCAAGGTGCATCGTGCGGCGCGTGTCTGCCACGTGCGCATACGCAGCACGCTTCGCTCTGTCACGGCGTACGACTCGCGATCCGCGTTTTTTATTATTCTTTACATTTTCGCACCCAACCGTGCCTGTAAATTACTTCACTATTATCCTTAGTACTGTATGAGTACTCGTATATATTCTGTGATATTATGAAGTTAATGCCGAGGGGATGAGAGACTGCGTTAATGTGTACATGAAATATTTTCATGCGCCTCTCTGGGGGCAGTCGATTAGCTTACTTAATTGGTTTATGAAAAAGAAAATGTGAAAAGAATTATATTCTTTACTTATTAAAGGCTTATTTAGTTCTGGTTTTGAAGTATATTACATACCCACATTGATAGTTACAAGATAATTATGCATTTACTAGGAAATTACCTACTATACCATGCTAAGACTTCGTCTTTTCCATCAGATAAAGCTCAAGTTCATGTTACAAATCCTTGATTCGGTCTGGTGAATGCATTACCTTGTGGTAATTTAATTATGATCATTTATTTTCGACCCGAATCTAATGATATATAGTTTTTACTACAGTCATACAAATTAATATAATGAAGGTTTTTAAACTGTCATGGTCATCAACACTGAATAGTAACTCAAATCAAATAATATTCATGGTAAAATTCCCGTTTCTAGTGAAAAGTTGCAAAATAATATAATGAAGTATATTTTACTTGTGGTGTATATTTTGTACGTATATTTTATAATGTAGGTAAGCCATGCCCTGATTAAAAAAGTGACATGTCTACTCCATGTGTTCATTTTTAATATATAACTCTCTCGCAAGACAAATACAAAGCTTTTTATTGTACCTATTTTGTTAAAGCCAGCAGTATTTTTAAAAATAGCTCACAGTGACCTACAATGTGCACCCATCAATTTTTTATAAATCTGAATATTCTTTTCAATAAGATTACTTATTATTAACAACTGCCAACAATACTTTCTGAAATAATGACCGATTTGCATCCCATTCATGGCAGAACCGGCTATTGGTAGACAGATACAGTAGTGGACGCCAGTTATCGAGTTTGTACAGATAAATCAAGACTAATTCCTTGTTAAAAAAACTAAATCTCAGTAAAATATTGACTAATAATATGTTGATTTGCGTAACTCACAGTTTAAGGACGTTAGTAAATTAAACAATCAGAGGTGGTTATAACTCTTATGTAAGTTATAGTTACGTTTTCATTCCGAAAACCCAAATGGATACAACAACCTGGCTAAGGATTTTTTCATGGTTGAGGTACAACATATGATGTACGTCAATAAGAAAAAAGAGAAGAATGGTAGGTACTCGAGTTACCTCCAACATGCGGTCCACATTGTAGGCCGGCCCTCTATACAATGTGGACCGACGACCCCGTCAAAACCGTGGGGAACAGTTGGATTCAAGAGACGGGTAGCTGGTCGAAGTGGCGTTCTATGGAGGAGGCCTATGTGTGGACGTTTTTCGGCAGGTAATTATATATATTACATCGTGAGGTATATATTTGCAATATGTTTTCTTATTAGTGTTTCTATAATTTTAGCTATTTTATTAATTAAGGATGCCAATTTTTAAAGAACTTTCAGGGCGTCTGGTCGAAGGTGGGCGTCTGGTCGAAGCCACCGTGACCAAAATGCTGGCCTCTACTTAGGTCAAAGTCTTAGGTCTAAGCATTGCCATTCAACGTGGCCATGCTGCCAGCATTTTGAGAACGTTGCCTACTGGTAACGGATTATTAGATTAAGATTGTAAATAAATTAGTGTGTATTTTATTTCGTTATTTTAGTTTATGTTGTTTACTTTTTCTGTTATTATAATAAACGTTGTATCATAGGATGCCAATTTCATTAGCTACACCTATACACTTACACTTTGGTTTGAATTTAACTACTGCTCTATAACTACCTACTTTGTGTCCATATCGCACACCATGACGTACAAAGGTGACAGTTGAAAGGTTGGCAGCTGCGTGGCCGTGATACGGGCAGGTGTACGGTGTACGCACCCTTGGCTCCTGCTGGTATGCTCTGCTTCATTGTGAGTTCGCCTGAAAAGGAGTGACCTATTTGCGAAGTTTTATTACACTCTACGTTTTAACTGCAGCAGAGTCTGACCGTGATTTATAAAGTTGTCTCGCTGTATTTTGCTGTGTATGCCAAGGGGAGACTGGTGTACCTTTGAAATGTAGGTTATGATTTGGAACTAATTTTTCTCGTAGCTAAACGTTTATATCGCCATAACTGGGTTTAGTTTAATTATTTTATTTTGTTGTTGCAAATGGGTATAATTAACACCTTTCAAATACATCGAATAAGAATAAGTATAATCATTTACCGAGTTACCACAGAAAATTATCATTAATTCTAAAGATTTATATTACTATTGTTTATAATTTGCACGCCATTATGGCAAAAAAACATGTTTGCACAAAACCATTGTAATTAAACAACTGTACTATATCACCATGTTTTATGCAAATAAATAATTTGAATTTGAAAACAACTTTCAGATGCTTGTTTAGCTAAACAGTGTTTAAAGATAAACGTCTAAAAGAAGAAGAATTATTAGAAATGTCACAACAGAATGGAGTTAGACAACGGTTAGACACCACTTAAATCAAGATTTGTGGTTCTTAATATTTAAAAACCACGACTAAGGCATGTTTAACACGTGTTTAGAGTGTTTTTTATTTTTTTTTGTGGTAAGACCGTTATATTTCATCAAATTCGTAATGAATATCAGGTGGTCTAGTGGACCCCAATCCTTCATACTATCAAATTTAAACGTGAATTAAATTTAAAATTTGATTATTTGCACGACTCTAACTTCGAATATAGTGAAACAATAAATTTTTGTAATATATGACATCAATGTCGGTCGGTCTTGTTAGTGGGAGGACTAACTCTTCTGCGAGTGTCCGTCTGGGTTGTTACCACCGCTTTGCTCGTGAAGTCTGCCGCCAAGCAGTAATGTGCAAGCATTACTGTGTTCCGGTTTGATGACCAGAGTATTCAGTGAAATTACTGGGCTTATGAGACTTAATACCTAATGTCTCAGGGTAACGAGCGCACTGCAGTGCCGCGCAGGCCTTTGTGTTACAAAGTTCTGGGTGGCACTGCAATTGTTATGGGCCGGCGTTATGCTTACCATCAGGCAAACGACCAGCCCGTCTCGTTACCAAATAACATAAAAAAAAAAAAAAACCTGAAATTACCTACATACTTTATGCAAATAAACATTCATTTCATTTAGCGTCTCTCAGTCTCGTATATACAGTAAAAGTGTCTCTAACCCGTCTTCACACTCTAAGCTACATTTTGACCTATAGATGTTTGGTAGAGCAACGTGCTTGTTAGAAAAACAACCGTAGAGCAAATGTTTTGTGCGAGGGCCACCATACTTATCTTCATAAGCTAGTAGACCGAGCAAAATGCGGGCTCTATAGGTACCTATTGTTATTTTCGCCATTCATTTCATACCTTTACTGAGTATACACTGAGTACCCGCACTCAAAAATAATACTAAAATTGCTGTTCAGTTCTTTTTTTGAGATGTCAATTGGATAAATTCAAGCTATTAAAGTCTAAAACTTCACGAAAGGGTTTCATAACAACAAAAAATACCCCCATAACCTATCGAATTCGTATTGTACATCTGTCACGGAGAAAAAGCTTACACGACTGTCTGAGGAAAAATATTTTAGTGGCTCTACTATCTCGCATTGTTCGTAGTCCTCTTGACTTCTGAGTTTGATCTCTGGAATCTGTTTGCCTCGAGGGCATATCATCTCGCTTTACAGCACTTTCACTTTCTTGTGAACTATATGTAGATAAGTATTATCATTTCATAGTAGTTATATCATTGCCAGCTAATTTGATGACTTTAAATGAAACCGCAAAGTAAACCTACATAATCAAACTGTGACAACCTGGAGTAATGTATTGTTACGAGCTGTAGGGTACGTTTGATAGAACGAAGCCGTTAAAGTAACAGTTATTTTATTGAACTCAAAAGGAATCACTTGTAATACTATTCACTATAAAAATCACTACTAAATCGCAGATATCACAATCACTAACTAGGCGCTTTGAACTCACGTCGATGTATATCGCCCGCATATATACGCCGTAAATTGTGCTACAAAGCTCCAAAATGTTCTAGTTCGAGGTCAAATATGGACGTCTCTTTATCCATCCATCTCAAATGTTAAGATTGTTGAAGACATGTCAAGATACTCTATAATCAAGAAAATAAAATGTTTAAGTAAAAAATCAAGAGTACGCATTATTCCTCTTCTTCCTGCCTTAGTATTTGGCTACATCTTATCAGTCACGCAAAGCGCTAAAGAAATAAAACCTTGATGAAACCACCGCCAACGTAATCTGCACCTCACGTCATAAATCACCTGTCTTGAGAACCCGACACCCTTTACTTGCTCCCCTAATTTCCTTGAGGGTGCAACAGGTGACGCCTTGACCTGTTTCTTGAGGGGTGCCTTACGACTTACGATTGTGGTATAGCACTTGCTTGACAAAGACTTAATTGACTAGATACGACAGATTTTTAGTATTTTATTTACAACATAATCTACCGTAAGATGCAATCTTAACTGAAAGTATGAGTGAATACGCTAATCCCATTCTTTGTTAGATACAATATGTTTTATGCATAGTGCTGAACGTAGAATCCATGTCCTACCAAAACTGCAAATAAAAGACTGAAGGGTGAGAGGGACATAAGAAACAAGCAAAAATAATAGGTTTTAAAAAGCTGTTCGAAAAGAAGCGTGGAGCAGACATCTTAATTATTAGTTGCTATTTGCCAACACAGGAAAAAAGACCTGAGCAGTGTCCCCTTGAAATATAGTAGGGAAAATGAGGCAGGATACCTGCTTAGTGGATTTAAGGAAATAAATAAGAATCAGTGGCAAAAATATCATGAAAGCTTTATCGCCTTCCTTATTTAGAATTCATTTAGCACTTGACTGACGTTTCCCACTTCGCTTGTCTTGTCTTGCTTCTTTAGGTCTGTGTTTCTTTTTTTATCCGCAATAATACGGTCACCTGTAAATTGATGAATGAAGTCTAGACGATATTCAAAGAATTAAAAGAAGAACGTTGTAAAATATAAATTATAAAGGGTGTGTTTTAGAAGACTTTGAACTATTCTTGATTCTTAGAGAACTCGTGGATTAATTTATTGAACATTTATTAATGACGTGGTGGTTTTACTCGGTTTTAGAATCGTATTAAATTAGAATAACAAAATGGGTAAATTAAGCATGTTTAAGTTTGTAAGCTTTTATTTTGAATCGATTTGCGAGCTTTGAACGGAAATTTCATCAAAATCGGTTCTGTAGTTTGTCACTGAAGCCAGTTCGTCGCTTTTTAAAGCAGTTTTTTAATGACGTATTTTCACTGTAAGTGCAAAGAATGAGTTTATATATCGTTTTAGTTTTTTTTTATGTTATTTGGTAACGAGACGAGCTGGTCGTTTGCCTGATGGTAAGCATAACGCCGGCCCATAACAATTGCAGTGCTACCCAGAACTTTGAAACACAAAGGCCTGCGTGGCACTGCAATGCTCGTTACCCTGAGACATTAGGTATTAAGTCTCATAAGCCCAGTAATTTCACTGGATACTCTGCTCATCAAACCGGAACACAGTAATGTTTGCACATTACTGCTTGGCGGCAGACTTCACGAGCAAAGCGGCGGTAATAACCCAGACGGACACTCGCAGAAGAGTTAGTCCTCCCACTAACAAATCCATATTAATATTGTTTTCTATTAATTGTCAGCCATGCTTTTAATTAAGTTTGAAAACGAGATTGTTGCGCTCGAAAATTAACCAATTATCCTAATTAGATACGCAGCTGCCCCACAGCAAACATTTTGGTCACATTTGATATGAATAGGAAGTAGGTACTTACTACTAAACGAATTTTTAAAAACCAGGAGGTTCTCAGTTCAATCACTTATCTTCTCTCTCTACGTTTTGGATATTTCGTGTATTATATGCATTTACCAGGTGGTATAAGACTAACTCTTCTGCGAGTGTACGTCTGGGTTGGTACCACCGCTTTGCTCGTGAAATCTGCCGCCAAGCAGTAATGTGCAAGCAGTAATGTGCACGGTGTTTCAGTTTGATAAGCAAAGTATCCAGTGAAATGACTGAGCTTATGAGACTACCTAACGTCTCAGAGTACCGAGCGCGCTGCAGTGCCACGCAGGCCCTTGTGTTTCAAGGTTCTGAGTCACATTGCAATTGTTATGGGCCGGCGTTATGCTTACCATTAGGCAAGCGACCAGCTCGTCTCGTTATAAAATAGTAAAAAAAAAAACTTCGCTCGCTCGGTCTATTAAGAATATTATAAAGAACTATCGCTTCCTGAAAGTAGCTACTATATGTTGCCAAAAAAAACTATACCTATCGCGCAAAAAGGAAATGGTAGCCTCAGTGGTTCGTAAATGTTGTTGAACTAAATTAATACGGACTCTTAACTCTATATACAACAAGTCTACGTAACAAAAGTCACATACTGTAAAAACGACTACCCTAGCTAGTGTCACTCGGGATGATGTAAGGATTCTAACGATACTCCACACATCCAAATCTATTCCGGCATGTTATGGTGGACTCAAGAAACTCACATACATAAAATCATAATCCATATAATAATAAAACATTGAACTCCTTTTTGTGCAGTCGTGTAAAAAAGAAATGATAGCCTCAATGATTCGTAAATGTTGTTAAACTGAATGAATATACAGCAGTGATGTATACTTATTGAGCGTTAAGTTCCACATCAGATCATGCTAATGTATCATCTCTCTAATAACTAGCTGGCTAACTTGCACCGTGTTATAAAGTATCAGTTTTCACAAGCATTAACCATCTTGGAAGTTTGTAGGACTTCATCTTGTCCGAACAATGTTATACTAGATATCTATTATCTATATTAAACTTTGATATTATCGTTTCTACATATTTAAAATGTACTTTTAATTACTAAACATTATTTATGGCTCTATTAGCTGCCGGCAGTTTCACCCACACGCGTGGAGATTCCTATATACAGGAACCGTGCATTTTTCCGGGAAAATTAGCCTATTACCATGTAATATTTATGTTGTGGTCCAAAAACTCATTTGTTGTTCAGTGTTCTGTTACCTCATGAACGAAAGACAAACCAACAAATACACTATCGCATTTATAATCTGTGTTATCTATTTAAAATCTTAATAATTTCGCAAAAACCCGATGTTTTTAGTCTTTATCTTTAACGTTCCAAAGTATTATATTTAGCAAAATAAATTAATTTCCTCTAAACTCTACATAAACCTTTATAACTTCGAAACACATTACTCGCACAGCTACCGTTAGCGCGATAAATCCTAAACAAAAAAAGCAATTTTTCTGCAAAAAACAAAACTGAATATCCGGTCGCCCCATTGAACATCTGACGAGGTGAATGGATCCTTAGCATTGGGGTGCTTGCCTGATATCAAAAGTACTGCGGCGTTGGGGTGCTTGAATGATATAAAGTGTAGTGTAGCTTGTAAAGCCGCGGACACATTACATTCCGGCACACATCTGTCGGCGTTTAGGCAATCACGATACGTCACGCGATTTAAACTAGGGGATGTTGGTGTTGATACTTATTTAAGTATAAGTGCTTATTAAGTATATATTTATTAAACCAATTCCAAATATTAATTTGGAATTGGTTTCTTAACATTATTGTATATTATCTATTGCTAATCGCAAAACTATTTTGAAGAATAAAGTTACCTATTTAATAATGGTAATAAACTAATAACAATACATAATAATACTTATCATAAAAAATGATGAATAAATTATCATTAAACATTTTTGTTATTACAAGGTAACGAGATGAGCAGGTCGTTTGCTTAACGGTAAGCACAACATCTGCCCGACACAAACCTACCTATAGAACTTTGAAACTCTAAAGGCTGCGTATAGCACTGCAATGCTTTGGACCTTGAACTACTTTGAAGCAATAGCTCTACGACACGACCTGGTAAAAATTACAGTAAATCTACACAATTTAAAAAAAAATCTTATTATTGTCCAAGTTTTCTAGCCTTTTTGTATAATATCTATATTTTATAGAATTTAAGATATCCTATAAACAAACAAATAAAGTTATGCAACCTGTGGTTACTTTTTAAAAATGATTGTAATATTCTTTATTGTGAAATAAAGTGTTATCTAAGTTTAAAGCTAGCACTAACTATTCTAATGTCAAGTATCAAAACTCACCGGCTGCAGTACCGGGCAGAGCTACGCGACAGCTGCGGTGCGCTACAGCCCCGGCGCGCGCGCACCCGTCGCATTCATACGCTAATGCGCCGCGTTTTAATTACGCCTGATAAATCTGCGCGCGCGTGCCGCTCGTGTGCACACCGCCTTATGTTGGAATGACTAATGGAAAATGATTTTCGGAAGTGGTCGATATGGAGAACATGTTACATAATATTATAAATATTTTAGTATACACAATGTTTATCTGCTTTCGATTTTTAAACTCTTGATATTTCCTGTTCTAATAAATTATAACTCGTTAAATATTCAGTTACTTGATTTCTTTTAGCTCCTGATGACCAATACCTTTGATCCTTATTTGTTACTCTGTACTTTACCTAGGGAATCAGGAATTACGAGATTCATGGTCCCATACAACACTCAGACATGGAACAATAATTTGTTAATAAATGTTATTATTTTGTTTCGCTTTTTCTTCTCGCTCATAGAATAACAATCATGTAAAGTTACTCTTTCCACACAAATGTCTCTAACATCTCTCTAACTATTGTCTCTAAACAATATAAACGTGCAAAGAGTGTTGTGATTCCGGAGGAAACGCCAAGAAGTCAGTGAAATGACAGGTGAGCAACGCATTACAGTGCAGTGCGGAACTTTACCATAATGTAATGGCGTGGCACTTACCATCAATAGAATAACCTGCATGCTGATTACATAATAAAAACATCACGTCGATGTTACAAAATCCCCCACCCCAAAATTAAA
This sequence comes from Crocallis elinguaria, assembly GCA_907269065.1. Taxonomy (NCBI): domain Eukaryota; kingdom Metazoa; phylum Arthropoda; class Insecta; order Lepidoptera; family Geometridae; genus Crocallis; species Crocallis elinguaria. The sequence goes on along the minus strand of OU026065.1, from coordinate 6,863,960 downwards.
ATGATATCTGCTGGAAAACAGATTCCCACAAATTTAATATCAGGAAGTGGTAAATCGAAATTGTAATTAATTTCCCAGCAAAAATATCCACGACAAAAGGTAAATTAGTCAGTTTCCAATCACGCAAAATAGTTGGACATAATTACCGGGGGCATAGCAGAGCGTGGGGTGGCGCACGTGTGCTAATAACCTGTGACATTCCACGGATTGTTGCCTATTATGGATATATGCCTAGTGTGGGTTGCGAGCAGTTATAGCAAACAAAAGAGTATTTTTTGTCAAAGATTCCTTTGAGTTTTCGCGTGGCGAGTGTGTGGCGGGTGAACTAGGATTTAGTATTTGATGCGCGTGTTCTTTTCCGCAACAAGGCCGTTTATTGGCCCTTTTTGAGCATTGTGCACGCTAGTGGAGAACCACGGAAAGATTTTCGCTGCAGCGCCACGCTCGTGCTCGTCCAGCTAGGTCTATCTGTGTCAATGTCTATCAACGTAGACTTAAGATAGATATTATTATTTTTAACTTGTCCAAGAACTCTTTGGATCTAGTTCGATTTTTTTATCTTTGAGATAGTAAGGAGATTTTCTTATTTTTATATTATACTAGCTGCTGTCCGTGGTTATAACCGCGTGGAGATTCTTCACAAGAACCGTTTATTTTCCGGAGAAAAGCCTCCTTACGCCTAAAGTATGTCACTCTCCGGCCCATAAATTATTACTATGCAAAAAAGTTGATTCGTTGCCTAGTAAAAACTAAGTAACGACGTGATTTTACAAACCGACAAACATACTTTATTTTTACATTATGGACCTACTATCGTTATCTTCTGGTGACAGCACTTTTGTGATTTCAGCGAAAATATTTCTGGTTGACTTCTTTTGTTTTTTGATACAGATGTTAGATACATAATATTACGATATTATGTAACGAAAAACAAAATATACGACAGATAGCGTTTATCAATTCTCCCATGTAATGTTTAGGTACAATGTGACTGAAAACTTCGTTGCCCCGCCGGATTCAAATGACAAATTAATTTCGTTATTTTTTTGAATCCAGAGACGTATGTTTCGAATCCAGATGTCGAAATAATTTAATAGTTTCCATTCAGCACAGCCACATTCGATTTTAGACTACCCATTAATATAGACGGCAAACATCTGTTTTGATCCAATCATTATAAACATTTACACAAGAGGGTGATATAGGGTCTAGTATCTCGATCATTATTAGCTGTTAGAGTCATTTATTTTAACCTTCATGAGTGCTCTCTTGGGGTCTATATGGATAAAGCTTTTGAATTTGAATTTGATTTTCAAAAATAGAAAGTTTTAATTAGACCATTTTATAATTTAACAAACAGAGACGAGAAAATAATCACGTTCAGGAAATGTTCTAAGGAGACTCATTAACTTTTGAAAATATTTTCACCTGCATTCATAGATTTTGGAAAAAATGTTATAGTATACGTAGTTGAAAATATTACGGTACATTTGATACGTAAAATATAATCTATACAAGTGTCTGTTTGTAATATGAAAATAACAGCTTATATATGAAAATATTTACGGTACCTATAACAAAACAGCCATTTTATTTTTTTCATAACAAAATAGAATTTTTGTCTTTCTGTCTGCTTGTTCCGGGTAATCTCCGAAACGGCTGGGCTGATTTTGACGGGACTTTCACTGGCAGATAGCTGATGTTATAAGGAGTAACTTAGGCTACTTTTATTTTAGACAAATAATTAGGGTCCCGCGCAAAAAAATAATACCATGAAATCCAATATCTCTGCGTGGGTGAAACCGCGGGCAGCAGCTAGTTGATAATAATAACTCTCACGCAACAATGAAGCAAGGGATCGACTTGTTTTTTTTTGCGTAGGTAATAGAGTCTGGCGATATGACTCGGAAAAAGGCACTATAACTGTGGGAATGTCCACACGGGTGAGGCCACTGAAAGCAACTAGTATCCGCATATAAACCAGCGATAAATACTGAATTTTATTTGTATATATTTATAGAGAAAATAATGTGTTATGACAACCCCGCTCTTATCTAAACAGATCAAAGTGCAGTATTAAAGTAAATATTCTCAAAGCTATAGTAGAGATAAAACGACATGTCAAAAGCAAAATGGACATCACTTGAGGTTCGATTCAATAAGTAGAGATTTTATTTCCTTTCCCTAGAGTTGAGATTGGACAAAAAATGGCTTAAAAATCTGTGGACTGGACCGCCCATGAAAGCTATTAGTCTTGGTCCCTTGTGACTTATGGTTAGCTGGGTTGACCATATTTCATACCTTCAAAGAAACTTTCCACATACATATAGTAGTATACATAGTCATTTTATGTCCAGTTTAATAGTCAAACAAACAGCCTCAAAGATTATTGTTACTGCCGTGGGTCGAGATCGGAAAGAATATACTCATATTCCTTTGTTTGAAACTTCGTGGCTTTTGTTGACGCTTCTATTGCATCACTAGGAGAGAACAATTATTTGTGTACTACTTTCGTATCATTCACTGTAAACTGTATAAAATTACATAATGTTAATTTGAGACCTATCTTTGTTTAACTTTTCATTTTCTTTTTTCGCCGTTCGTTTGATGTCGCTCTACATAAGTTTGGCTTTTTTTAATGTCCCGTAAAAACCAGTAAGTATATTAAGTGAAGATTGTTGTACGTGTAGGCTGAAGTAACTAAAGAGGTGCAAAAAACACATGTGGTCACCCTACAAACTGAGATAATGCAAGGCTGTGTGTACACTGGTGCTGGCAGCGGAAATAGAGTCCAACGATCGTTGGGTCAACTACTCAACGACCGTGTATCTGCTAAAGTAAATCTCTTGCAATTAAAAAAGCGTCGTAGATAAGTAAATTAATCTTCTATACCGATAAATAAAATTGAAATGCCTGTTTCTAATATCAAAATAACAGTTTTTTTACGAACTACATTTGACGAAAGTATAAGGAACAAATAAAGAAAAATCAATTTTTAAAATTTTTGTCTGTCGGTCTTTTTGTTCCGGCTAATCGGCTCGACCGATTTTGACGGGACTTTCACTGGCAGATAGCTAATGTTATAAGGAGTAACTTAGGCTACGTGGACGAAGCCGTGGGGTACAGCTAGTAACAAGTATGGACGAAAATGTCCATTTCGTTTTTATAAAATTCGTGACTTAAACATAATTTAAAGCTAATGTCGTAAAACTCATATTGCAAACAGTCAAAGCAAAAAGTCATACCTCCTCCTTTTTTAATCGGTTTAAATCAACGTCCAGATAAGAAAAAAATGCACTATTAATTATGACAACGCCTGACACAAATTTCAACCTGAAATCTCAAGCCATTTTTGTGATAAAGAGTTTCGTTTTGACTGAAAGACTATGTGAACCTATAAGGGTTTCTTGCTTCATTTTGATGTATGGAACCCTAAAAAGCAAATATTATTTTATAAAATCGACTAGCCCGAAAAGTCCGTTGATCTCCATAGTTACAACCAACAAGGTGACAAGGTTCACACACGGCCGGAAGCAAAGCACAAGCTGCAAAGTGGCCTGCACCCCCACCGAAATGTGTACAGAGAATAAAATGTATCTATATAAATTACACCCTTATTTTTACACTAACCAAAAAGCATGTCAGAGAAAATTTAACTTTAACAGCATAGACATACGATGGGAATACGTGAAAGTAATGGTAAAGGTGAGCGGCGATGATATGAATGTCAATAGACCGTCAGCAGATTGAAAGTTCCGTCGGCGCGTTTGGTTCGGTTACACTATGAATCAGTTTGTACGCATGATTGCTTGCTGGAAGGTGGGAAAATGGTACACTTGCCTTGTGTACCTGGCATACTATGGTGTTATTTCGTAAAAAGTTCTAATATTTCTAGAACCTATTGTTACGACTGAAGGTACGGGCCATTGGAAAAAAACTATTCAAGTAACGTATACATAAGCAAATACATCAAAATAGGTAGATGTAGTACGGAAGCGAGGGCACGAAGGTAGATTCTACCCAGCGATCCACCTCCCTCGTAGCTCCCGGCGAACATTATAGTGTTATGTTACAACATTACCTGCACTACGCACACTGCCCAAAGGCATAGTGAATCGGATACACTATGGCCTGTATCTTGTTCAAATATATTATTTATCTATTGTTATAGTGGGAAACGCAATATGAAAAATCTGTGAATTTATGAAATGATTATAACTTCAGCGGAAAATAGACTCCACCGCCACGTAGGAATTTTCAGTTTGCTTACCTACTGCTTGAGTTATCGATGTAGGATAATCCTAACCTACATCGATAACCTAACCGTAGCACAGTGATAGGGCATTTTGAACTGCTCGTCTGGTATTGCTCGAGTTACTTTCTCACACGGGTATAAATTACCTTTTTTTGTCTTGCGTCAATATATATTCATTTTTTAAATTTAATCCGCCGATGATGATTTTAATCAGGATTGGCGTAAATGGGCTTAAGAGAACTGCTATGTTCCCGTACCTTCATTTATACATATCAATGCCATTCTTTGTTTAGGTATTAACAACTTCGACTACGTTATATCATATCACCTGTTGGAATTTATCACAAGCTAACTAGAATTTTAAAAATGTAATAAGTAGTATTTGTTAATATACAGTTAAAGATAACAAACACCTGTTCTAAAAAGCTCACTACCTCCATTGTGCTGCACTGCAGTACCGCGAACGGAGTTGGCGAACAGTACCTGACTTGAATAACTTTCCAGAAATTTCATAATATCTTAGTAGAACAGAACGAAGTATTTTCCGTTATTTTGCAAATAGCTTAATTGCTATTTGTCTGCGTAGCACAGTTTATTAAAAGGTGTAGATAATTAAATTAAGTCTATTTCTTTGACGCCCGAGCTTGGATAATATTTTTATTAAAAGCTCTTCTATGTTGAAGAAAAATAAGGAAGGGACTCGATGACACCTTGTTGTCGATAAAAAACAAAAATTTCGCATTTCTTAAACTAAATTGAAACTAATTGGTATGTACCTAATAAAAAGTTTCTTTTATAATAAATTTCTTATAAAAAATCTGTCCGATGATGAAATGGGGTTGGTCTCCAAAATTAGTTATTGCCATCATCTTGATAATTTTTGGTATAATCGATTTTATGTCATTCGAAGAAGGTAGATAATTTATATCTTAGGAGTAATTGTGTTCTAAGGCGCTCCTTTAGATATCATTCTTGTGTATTGAAATGAGGTTGAAAATGGCGATGCGTTTGCGTTGAGTTGAAGGTTATTTCGTAGTTTTTATTTAATTAAGAAAAAGAAATACCATAAAGTTAAAATATTGTTACATACTTACATATCTTTAGATAATTAAATTTCCGTTTTTTGTTACAAAAAATATAATAGGTGTTGCTCAAAATATTGATCATTTCAAGACAAAATAAATTTTTGGGATCTTTTTTGCGTTTTTTTCACAAGATTATGACCCATTATTTAAAACTTTATAGGTAAATCTTTTCTATAAACACTTGGCTATACTATTTTTTTTTTGTTTGTATTATCTATGAAAACGGAGAAAGGTGCGACGAAAAACAGTACTTTTCCGGACGTTTGGCTTTAGCCACGCCTTAAATTTGGGTTCTCCATAAAAGAACCCACTAAAAAAGAAAAAAAAACAGAAGAAACCAGAAAAAGACTTGTGAACTATGCGTTCGGTGACGATTATAAAATTCGACACAATAGACAAAATAATAAAAAAATATGTAAACATATTATCAACATTTTAAAAAAGAATATCGATAAGTTATTTTTACTTACTAACACAGGCCCCATAACTAGTTACAACGAGAGGTGATAATGCTGAAGTTGAAAGCGAGTATAATTACGGCACGGGAGCTTCCGGCCCGGTCGGCGTCGGACGGTTTTCATAATCGAGCCAATTATGTGGAACCAATAAACAAGACACAATTAACTAGAAGTTACCTGGCTTTCGAGGAGATTCTCAGGTTTTATCGAAGTTTCGTTGAATGTTTTAGAAAGAATGTAATAATATAAATTCATTTATTCAGACCGTTACTAGACTATATTTATTTATCCTATTGGATAATGGTTTGTTTGATGGTAAGCATAATGCCGGCTCGTAACTATTGCAGTGGCACTCAGAATTGCGGCACTGTATTGTACAAAATATAATGCTGACAAATACAAAATTTAAAAATTATTTTTTGTATTATTTATATACTTTCACATGCGTTTAATAAAATGCTGTTATTTTGACATTACAAACAGACACTTCTCTATTTTATTGACTAGTATCTACATATATGTATATAGATGGCATGTAACTAAATGTTTATAAAGTCACGGCATTTCAAAATTATAGTTCACCGCTGCAGGTTTCTACGCGAATGGCTTCAGTCAATGTGAATAATTATCGTAATAGGTTAGACCCAGTGCGCTGCTTATTAATTGCACGATTATAAAATCATTGTATAATGAAACAAATCACTGCAAATTGCAAGTATAATTTATTGAACAATAAATAATTATAATACGTCGTTAGCTATGGTCGTTAGTCATAGGACAACTTGGGCGCAAGACCTTGAGCCACTATTTGCTCTTTTATTTTCGACAGGATACATTTCGCATTTGAGAGCACTATTCCACCTGATAAGACAGTGGTTCAGTTAGCGACAATATGTTAACAAGATGATTTAACAAAAGTTACATAAAAAATACGACTGCTCTAGTCAATGTCACTCGCGATGATGTAAGGATTCTAAGAATTCTAACGATACATCCAAATTTGTCCAGGCATTTAATAGTTATGGTAGAAAAAATACTCACATACATACATACACACATAAACCTTAAAGCATTACTCACTGGCACTACCTATGGCGTAACCTAGGTAGATTTCCAAGTCACTTCCCTGCATAGGAGGTGCAATGCAGAGAAGTGACTTGTTCTCACATTTACTATAGTCTGTGGTGTCAAATTTTGCTCTTTTTTGTCTTAAAATAACCTCACTACGTTTTGAAAAACAATTTGGATGAGCCCTAGTAAAAATAAATGCGTCTTTTATGTAAATAAGCAAGTGTTAAATGTGTTTAAATTCTTCATGTCATTAAATTCTTTAACCATAATTAAATTCTTATATGTCATGCCCCGCGAAAGGCGTTTATAAATGTTAAATGACTCTAGGCGACCATTCCTATATTATACAACCAATTGAAAAGAAGAGGGCAAGAAACTCTTTGGCAATATTTTTTTTTAATAATTATTGTGTATGCTTTTACTACATCCCCCGATGTCTCAATTTTCCATCACCACGACGTGCCAGACGCACTATTTCCACTGCCAAAACACACTCCATCAAATTGGAAGCTAAATGCTGAATAAAGTTATTTGCCATGAATGCCTCCGGGCACAAATTTCAATTATTGACGCATCCGAATAGTTTCGTAGGGGTGTAGAGGTACATTCGAGTACATACCGCATTCGAAAGAATTGTTAAAAATGTAGACCTAAATTAAACTTCTATGAAAGGACTAGTACTTATAGATTTGATCATTTAGCGATTATAGATTTGATGATGCATTTAGTAAAGTGTAGTGTAAGTTTTGGTGTCTATAAAATAATTATTATCATCTTTGTGATGATAACTTTCTATTATAGGAGTATCATCTATTATTTCACATCTTTGCAATGTACAATGCGTGCGGTGTATATTTTGATTTACCCAATGCCTAAAACAAATCAATACCTACTGTAAATGCCATTTGATTAGGTTCTACTGGTGTTTTTAAGTTAGTCAGTAATTTATGGCGTACTTGTTATTAAGCCTCGTGAAAAGTGTTATCTAGACTTATATCTATAAATCTTTTTTGACAGGTTGCTTGACCATTGTTCTGTGACATTGGCCAATAGACCTATGCATTGCGCAAATTACCTCTTGCTGCTATGGATAAACACTTAAAAAGTATAAGGGTAAGTGTGCACTACAAATCGTTCCGGATAATAATCGCCAATCTATAAAAAATACACCTTAGTAGGTGTCTATTGACAATATATGACTACTAGAGTCCGCGCACGGTGACTCTAGTAGTCGCCGTGCAAAGATGAAGGAAGATTTTATGTTAGTCACACTGCGATAGAGCAGTAACCAGATCGCCAGCACCTAATTACTTTATAAGCATGTCAAACTTTGTCGAATAAGTAAACGTCATAACTAATAGTAAAATTTCATTTAGCGTTCAATACTTAACTTATCAAACAGCTACAGACCATGACTGTACAGAACCGTGGGCGTATTCATCTCATAAAGGGGTCAAAATATTTTATTAGTCTTGCGATTTTAACTGCGTAGGACGCGACAACTAGATTAGGAAGCGCCCGAGGCGGTTACGACAAATCGAAGCACCCCTTACGTAATGCTGTCTTTAATTTAGACTTAATTTGTGAGACTATAAAGTCGAAAGTTTCTTGAAGATTAGCTGTATAAAGGTAAGTGGCAGAAAGGGGATTTTTCAATCTGACTAGCAACGGTCAGGAGTGAATGCAATGCAGATTGTAACTACGCGGACCAACGGAGTGAAAAGTAGAATATAAAAATAAATTAATTAGTTATGAAATTTAAACTTCAGCCGTCTCACCATGAGAAAATATGAGCACGGCCTAAAACTGTTTACATTTTCATGTTTTACAGATGAAATCTACGCCTACTACACGCACAGAAGTGTCTATAACCGTTGTCTAACGCACTTCTGTTGTGACATTTTACTCGTGAAAGTTGTGTTGCAGTGTTTAACTTTTAAACACTGCCTAGCTAAACAGGCGTCTCAACGTTGTGTTATGTGGTAAGAGGGTAGGGCTTTAAGTTCGATGAGGACTGAAAAAGTACCACGATATAGCATGCTATAATAATAGTAAAGTAATAATAGAAATTGTCTACTCTTGCTGTATGTATGTTACCATGGCTTATTACATAAGTTAGAAGTAAGTATTTATATAGTATGATGATGATTTATGTACCTAGTATATATACATATTAGGTAGACTACTAGATATGTTATATAAGTTTTTAAACTTTCATGGTCACTAACACAAGAGTTAACTTTAGTAACGGGATATTTACCATGTATTTTATTTGTTTTGAGCCCTCGATATTTCGGCACTGTTGCAAGCGCCATGTTCACGAGGAAACTGAGGGCTCAAAACAAATAAAATACATGGTAAATATCCCGTTACTAAAGTTAACTCTTAGATATGTTATTTTCGGCCCCAATTGGTCTAGAGAGCAATGGCATGAGAAAAGAAAAGTCATAAATGTCTTTAACCCAATGATTGTGTAAATACGTCTTCTTCTGTCACCTAATTTTTTATTATTATTTATTACCGGCCACTATAGGCACCACCTATATTATCAGAAGCTGTCTCCGACCCTACTTTACTCGGGTATGAAGGTATAGAGTTTTCTTAAAATATTCATGAATTCCTCCCCTACGGCAGAGTCTGGCGAGGACCTCCCCTTTCATATAACTTGTTAAGTAATTCACAGGTTAAGCTGATTTTTTTATTGCCTCATGTTTCGATTATGGCAAAGATTATCTTTTGTTATTTGCATTTATAAACTACACTGCGATTGTTTTTCATATAAATAAACGTGTAGTATACATACCTATTGTTAGTGGGAGGACTAACTCGTCTGCGAGTATCCGTCTGGGTTGTTACCACCGCTTTGCTCGTGAAGTCTGCCGCCAAGCAGTAGTGTGCAAGCATTACTGTGTTCCGGTTTGATGAGCAGAGTATCCAGTGAAATTACTGGGCTTATGAGACTTACTACCTAATGTCTCAGGGTAACGAGCGCACTGCAGTGCCGCGCAGGCCTTTGTGTTTCAAAGTTCTGGGTGCACTGCAATCGTTATGGGCCGGCGTTATGCTTACCATCAGGCAAACGACCAGCTCGCCTCGTTACCAAATAACATAAAAAAAAAAAAATACCTGTCATAATACTATCGCCACAGCCTACGTTGATAAAATAAAATTTTATGAAAATAGTGGAAGGTTGGAATTTTTTTTTAATTCTGGATAGGTTAAAGATTTTCATCAGGTACTTCTTTAGGTATCATTATTTTGTATTGAAAATACAAGGTTGAAAATGGCGATGCTTTTGCTTTTTCTGTTTAAATAGTAGTCGTATTAAGAAAAAGAGATACCATAAAGTTTACAATTTTTTACATAATATTTCTTCAGATGATTAATTTTTTTACTTTTTTTTACAAAAGTATGATAGTTATTATTCAAAATATTGAGCATTCCGAGACAAAAGAATTTTTTCAGGGTCTTTTTTGCAGTTTTATTACAAAATTCTGGGTCATTTCTGTATAATGTTTTATAGATAGGTAAGTCTTTTCTATAAAAACTTGCCTATACTAGAGTAGAGAAGAGGGAGCTGCATCAACATGCAGCGAAAGACGTAAATATCCAAGATAAATCAAGAGACGTGCACTTTTTTAATTCAAAACATTTCGATAAATGTATAAAAAATAAATATCGGCTTTATAAATAAATAAAACCAAACACTGACACATGACTTACCGAGCTATTAATTATTTACGATAAATACTGTTTTCTCTTCAAAAGAAATATTTTAAAGTATCGGTTGTCAGGAACAAGCTAGTAATTAGAGAGTCGACTGACGCGCGCCACTGTTGACGCGGGGAATAGCGTCAAAGCCAGACAGCGAGGCGTAGCGCGGCGGCTAATGATTCATCTTGCATCGGGGATGTTAAAAACTGTTCGTATTTTATGTGCATTCAAAATTGTTGATTCAACCCCAACCGAGCACTTATGAAAGTTAATATAAATGAGTGTAAGTATGCCCGTTCCAAATTGATATAGGCTGATCAAGAAGAAGGGCAAGAAACTCATCGGCATTCTTTTAAAAAAATAGTTTTTACAATGTTTCTAATGCCAATAAAAGAATAAATAAATTCATTAAGTATTATTACCTTTCCTAACGTACTTTCCTTTTCAAACGTACGTTTGCTTGAGCGTCTAAGGTGCCCCTATGCCCAGTAATTTCACTGCCTACTTTGCTCTTCAAACCGGAACACAGTAATGCTTGCACATAACTGGGTGGCGGCAACCTTCACGAGCAAAGTGGTGGTACCCACCCAGACGGACACTCGCAGAAGTGTTAGTCCTACCACCTGGTAAATAAATGGTAATGGTTTCGCATTATATAACATCAAGTCACACAATCAACATACAAAATTATCAAGATTTGTACAATTGAATGCACACCCGATATTGATCCTTATAGGAGTTCAGTCATGTGAGAGATAGAATATAAGATCGTACGTAATGCCTGCATTCAAAGAGGATCTTAAAATCTCTTTCGGAAGTCTCGAAGACTCCGCAGCCCTATTCTGTAAGCCTTTAGACATTATATTGTGCAATTTTAGCATTTGTTCTGCGAAGTCTTTGAGTTGTATTTTTATTTACTACTAGTTATTGTATAGAGTTAAAGATTGAATTCGGACATAATATTTTTCTAGAGGTTTTTAAATTCATAGTATTACTCGCAATTGTGAGCCCTATTTACGATTCAGTTCTGTATAAATAAGTACCTGATAACAACCCAATTTTATCTATGGATTGTACCGAACAATCTTTGGATTGTCAGCTTGTAAGATAAAATATTATTGCCGTGGTATTGGTCCATTAGCTCCAAGCGGAAACAGTTGACATAGCCTTAGCTGTAGTTTGGTGACCAAAACTAACGAACAAATTAACCAACCACGTATAGCTAAATCGATTCCAATTGCAGAAAAAGACATTATTTTATAGAAAACTATTAAGAAAGAATATCATTCAGATACTTTCTTTTAAATTGCAGAATACGCCTACCAGTTCCAATTCAATCAGTGTGACCGGCTCGCGAGCTGAGAGGCTTAACTCTGGAAGTGTCGCCGACGACGCTCCGACACATCCTCGGGGATTCCACCCGCTTCCTCACAAGCTACTTGAGAAATTCAATGTGTGAAACGATACGTTGAAATGATGAAACGCGAAAGCTGAGAAAATTCCAAAAAAGAGCTCATTATAGGTAGGTGTGGGAACCAACGTTTTAACAATACCTACGACACAAAAATAAAAGCTGAAATAAAAACAGGAAACGTAAGAATTGTGTTCGTAAACATCCGGTAATGTAAAAGTAGAAAACAAAAACCGAGAAAGGTAAAAGAGCGGATGGCCATTAAAAAATCATAGCTAAAATCTCTGCTTGACGCAAATAGGCCATCTCAACCCTAAACGAAAATGTTTTGATGTAAACACGGGAAAGAATGCTCCGATCTCCCCTGATAGTTATTTGATATGATTTATTCATACGAGCAGCGTTCGCTACGAAGTTTATTTAATAGAAAATGCTTTGGGAAACGTATTTATAAAGCTATTACGGTAGCGTTTTTATTTTAAAGCTGTTGTTGACGGCGCTTGTTATGCAAATATGCAGAGCAGGGGAGCAGCCAGCGACGGCAGAGATGTTTATCCAACTAACTGTAATGTTTGCTAATGTTCACTGGTTGATTAAATTTCATAGCTGACATAACAGCATGCTATTTTAATTCATAAATATTTTGTACTTGCTCCTGCCTGCAGTTTCACTCAAACAAGTCCCACAGGAACCGTGCATTTTTTGGGATTAAAAGTAGTCTATGTTACTCTCCAGTCCATAAAGTATATCTATGCTAAAAATCACGTCGTTCTGTTGCTGCGTGAACAGCAAGAGCTCTTCACAAACGGTATCTGATTTCAAATAGAAGTTTGGCAACTAACTCGACTGAAGTTGAACAACGATACTTATTCCCAAAAATTATGCAGATCTTCATACATGTTGAAGATACCTATAAAGCTGAATATCGTGATTATTTTACAAAATATAACTCTTTCTCCGAGGTCATCTAAATGAAAAAGCCCGCTTACTGTTTCTGTTAACGACAAGAAGGTTCATTCCTTAGCAGTAAACACTTTTAAAGTCACAAAACTTAAAATGAACAAAAGTCCACAGTAACATTAAAGTCCCTCACAGGCGGCACAGAGACAAAGCTATCATAAAGTATGCACGTCCGCCCACGTAATCTCTGAGTGGAGGATCGCACCAATCCGCCCCGCCCATTACCACAAGCCGCTTACTGCTTTCCCTGGTATATATACCCGGAGTATATAACTAGCTTCTTGTGTCAAACCTGATGCCTAATTAATGAAGTTAAAACTTGCACGGCTGCTGGAAAATTCAGTTTCGTAATCAGAAGTTGTAAAATTTGATCTTTAGTATTGTGATTCTCCATTCAAACCACCCTTAATGGTAGCTGTAGAAACTAAGATCTTATTCGGATTGCATGCATGGAAAGATTGTATTGGATAAGTCCTTGGTCGGTTGGCGCTCATAATTGCTTGGGAGATAGAAACTTTTTGATACTATTGGGTACGTACAGAGCGGGTCATTTGTCTGATTGTAGTAAACAGTCTCATAAACCTAGTAATTTCACTTACAAGCTCCGTTACGGAACTTCTTTCACTGAAAATCTGGGAACCAAAAGATCAATCAACCAATGCTGTCATCGTATAGGTGTTTAACGATACATTTTCAACTTAAAGGCGGTAGCAAGCCAGGCGACTTGCAAGTGCCCTTACCACCATGATATGGTTACACTTACATCACGAAGTTTTTCAGGCCGGCTTCAGCTAACAAACAAAAGCATAGAACATACAAAAGTTAAAAGTATTTTGTAATTTAACTGCAAGAATTTTGTTAAAATTGCTATACATTTCAAAACTACCTATGACCATTCAATGTCCCAGTATTTTTATCAACAATAGGTAACACCTAATGACTTCGTTATGTTGCTGAATTCATGTTTCAAATAATTATCTTTATCATTTTCCTCAATAGTGTTACAACCTGCATTAATCACAATAATAAATAAGACACAGTTTAAATCACTTAATATTTTTGTATTTCCAATTACTTCATTTTCAATTACTTCAAGATTACTAGGCAAATGACTCTAAGTGCCCATTCCAAAGATGTAGTCCTATCGAGAAGAATGGGCAAGAAACTCGATGGAACTCTTTTAAAATTCAATACAATCAGTAATTACATAAGTACACTTTTGATATTTAGCACATTAATTTTACTTAATTAGAAAAATACTTAGCTTTATATAATCCAAAAACTATACAGACTTCTTTGCCGATCTGGCTTACTCTAAATCCAAAGGAGAACTGAACGAGCAAAATGGCAAGGTATCAATTTATGTTCACGATGACGTCACTTTTGTGGCGGCACAATACTTTTCTCGCATTGGCTGGATTTGCTTCAGTTGAATATCCACCAGGCGGCGCCACCTGTCGACGCGTGGAACAGGAAGACGTCACAGTATTTGAAGAACTATTTAGATTTATTACATTCGTCCATCCTGATAGCTTTGCGTCCCTGCAAAGGATAAAGTTATGTGTACATATATATATTCATAGTGATAACCTTTTATTTAGTCAACATCAACAGATATATCAGTACATTTTAACTATCAACATATTATGCCCAAAGCAATGTCAAAAATATGACGAGGCAAGATTATATGGTCACCCAATTTTGACAAGTATGTGACATCAAAACTGGTTAATACTACCGAACTCCTGGACTTGTGTACTCAACACTCAACTGGCCCTTATGTGCATAAAAATATCTAACCGACTACCTGTGCCCCACGGCTTCGCCCACGTAGCCTATTAAAAATTAGTGTAACATATTTTTTATCGTATAATATCTACCCACTATAACAATACGTATTATATTCTTTGACATATGAAATAAATATTTCACAAGGCCTAAATGATGGTATTCCTTTCTAATAGACTCTGTTTGCGGCGCACCACAGGTTTTATAACGCTACCGAACTATAGTTTAATAACCTAAAGTCACATTCTAATTGTTAATTTCTTTATCAGAAAGCAAAATCCATTACAAAACAAACATCAGTAATAACAAATTATTTTCGACAATTATTAAAATACTAAATGCAATAAAATGTTAATCACAATTTACGAATGTTTGCCCAGGATTTTAAAACGTCAACACTTGTGAAACGCAATTTTAAGAATATTAATTGATCACTCAATTATTCCAAAGTGACTTACTCATTTGTGACCTTTTGTTACCCATTTACTATATTGGAATCTCCCTGATTATTACCAATGTGTCATTTTATCAACCATTTCAAATATCCAATGTGACATCTGGTCACCCAACATAACGTGTCATTTAGGCACCCATTTTATCAAATATGTATAATATAATTGGCAATATAAAGACATCATAATGAGCCCACATCCAATGGTGCAACAATAGCGCAACAATAGTGCAACAATAGTGCAACAACAGTGCAACAATAGTGCAACAACAGTATAACAACAGCGCAACCAATGGTGCAACCAATAGTGCAGCCGTAGTGCAACCGTAGTGCAACAGTAGTGCAACAGTAGTGCAACAGCATTGCAACAGTAGTGCAACAGTAGTGCAACAGTAGTGCAACAGCAGTGCAACCATAGTGCAACAACATTGCAACCAAAAGTGCAACCAATAGTGTAAGCAAAATTATGTATCCCTCAAAGTAAGATAATCCAATATTATTTATCGGGTACGGATTGAACTAACAATATTAATTATTTTCTCCAAAATTGCGTCTCAAATGTTTAATGAAACCTGTTTAGTTATTAATTTTTGTTTTCCAATAAATAAATTTAAAAATGGTCAGGTTATATTTATGCTACTAGCTGCTGCCCCGCGGTTTCACCCGCGTGTAGATTCTGGACTGCATGGTTTCCATCTTTTTGCACGGAACCCTAATTCTTTTTCTAAAATTAAAGTAGCCTAAGTTGGAGTACCATCAGCTATCTGCGAGTGAAAGTCCCGTCAAAATCGGTCCAGCCGTTTCGGAGATTACCCGGAACAAACAGACAGACAGACAGACAGACAGACAAATTTTTAAATATGGTTGCTCCTCTACAGGCACCGCATATACTTTCATATGAACCCAATTTGTGTAAATGTGCAGTCTTAACGAAAACTACAGAGATCAGATATTTAGAAGTAATATTAGACAGAAGCTTATCATGGAACGAACATCTGAAAAACTTTCGAGACGTGCAAGAAAACTAGTGTTCAATTTCAAGTAACTTCGATATGTACTAAACTTTGATGCATTGATCTTAGTATATTACGCCCTTGCACAATCCAACCTGGCATACTGCATTACAGTTTGGGGGTCCGCTGCTCAGACCCACTTACTACAAGTAGAAAGATCACAAAGAGCACTATTAAAAGTAATAACTTTTAAGCTTAGACGCCATGCCATCCCTCCGTGAAATTGTACAGGGAATGCGCAGTACTTTCTATTAGTCAGCAATTTGTTAAAGCCATAGTAGGTAGGCAGCATTCCCTATAGGTAATGAACATGTGATGCAAGAGGTCGCTTATAAACGAAAAAGAGATATGGTGTTCAAAACACAGAACATGAAAACTAAATTTGGGAAAAATTAGCAAAGAAATAGAAATAGTGAAGTCAATACGTTATAAATGCAAATGACTAATAACTGATTACTAAGCAAGTCTTAATTAGGCTGTTACTGAAAGATTGGTAGCATTAATTGAATAAAGTAACATCATATTAGAAAAATGAGTAAGGTTTGTAACCAAAGATACTCGTAAACACACATTATCATTCAAATATACTTCACACAATCAAACACATACACATACACACACATATACACACTTATACTATCCAAGCATCACCTATTTACTCATAAGAATCTTAACTGTACACTCTTATTTTATGTTTGTTTCCAATTATTAGTCCCTCAGCACTCTTTAGCATTTCCCCTTAGGTTATCTTTCTGTTTAGATCTACCCTATCGGTTAATTTCATAAAGGAAATCTAAACAAGCATTTAGATACGTACGATTTTAAGTTTAAGGGGCAAACTTAGTCATCCCAACAAACCGAAAGCTATTCTTATTTATTTGCTCAAACCCAGAATTTAACAGTTACCATAGATACTTTCTTAAAAACATTCTACAATATTGAAGGGCCACTATTATTTTTTGCTATTATTTACAATTTAATCTATTATTATGTGAACCCTTATGCAATATCCATTTTTACGTTATAGTATCCCATATTTCACTACCCGTATTCAACTTAGTTTAAAAGAAAAAGTTCTCATATTGATTTTAAGGTCATACCATACCACCCAGCCGAAAAAAATAAAAGTATAGCGGAATTTACATAAAGGAACACTGGCGCAGTCTATGTTCAACTTCCATGTCTTACTCTTGCGTCAATATGTTCTGTGGTTGCGTAAAGTCTTGAACAAATTTCCTAAAATATCATTCATGCTAATTACTAAGCTAAATTTCGGTAATATATCTATAATTGCTGCTTTGTGTACTGAAAACTATATTTTTCTTAACAAGGTCTATCCCTACTAACAATTGCTTTTCTGCCAATCATATTGTGCACTGGTGTGGGGTGGTGCTTGTAAAACAGTTTTTATAGAACTTGAAAGAGCCCAACGTGCGGTTTTGAAAGTGATGCTGGGAAAGTCTTTCTTTTACCCTACTGACAATATATAAGGAAACTAAAGTACTAATAGTGCGGTAGTTATTTATCTTAAAAGCCATAGTTTCAGTTCATAAAAATAGCAAGTCACAAGATCTTTTGGCATTATCACAAACGAGTTTTCAGAGTTCCAGTACCGACAGTAAGATCAAGCTGTGCTTCTCGTCACCCATGCATTCTTCTCCCTCGCATCTACGACATTAAGTACGAACGCACTACTAAACTACTGGTACAGAAATTCTTACTGACCCAAGTCATATCTCGAGACTGAAAACAATTTATTAGTGAGCTGACACCAACATATACTCATATCCACTCATACATTCGTACACTACATTTACACTCATATTTCCACTTTCATACCATTTTCCCCATCACTCACACATACCTAATACTCACATGAACATACAATCAACATACAAATTCAAATACACCAACTTTTCATTATTAAATAATAGTCTGCAAGATTTGTAACAAATTAGTCCAATGTTAAGTTCTACATTCGTATGTTTTTAAATGTTTAAAACAAATTCTCGTTCTGACGATAAAGAAGGAATACGACGCTAGGAACCGTACCGTCCTTTTAAAAGCAATCTAATAATAATCAAATAAATAAGTACTAAAAATACCTAATTATTAACAAATTTGTTAACAAAATAATTAGGTCTATAATATCCTCTTTTTATGTATGCTATGTTACGTCATGAATAATGAACACAGCTCATACTGCGAGATGCCCTGCCGTCATACAATTATCACGAGTTCGGAGGGTAATTGCAAATTTCTTTGGCTTTCTCTTTTTTTTCGCTTAATTCGAAACATACAAGTGGGTACTGAAAAGTTGTTAATTTTTTTAATTATAAAGAGGGTGGGTTGCAAAAGAGTTTTTACTTAATAATTACTTATACTGCGGCTCATAATGATATATCTACATAAGTTTTCTTTAAGTATAAAATGAGCTTGATGTGGTCAAATACAAACTTAAACATTTTAAATTTATTTCAATCTATTAAAAATAAATTCGAATCAATCGTTTCAATTACATGACTTTTAGATTGATTTTAAATAAATCATTGTAAAACACGAAAGAAAGAAGTTATTCAGTTATTACACGAATGCACAAAACAAAAAGGAGTGTATGTATGACTATCTGTATGCAAGTTTCTTTATTACGCTAGAACTTAAATGCTTGAACAAATGTCGATGCTTCGGATATCGTTAGAATCCTTACATTATCCACTTTTGTTACATCGACGCAACCTACCAAACTTAACAAAGAAAGAATAAAAACATAGGCCAATGTGACCCGAGATATACTTAAAATCAGCTTTGCCTATTACTTGTTACAACTTGAATTGATCCTACCAGATTATTCCAGCTTCTCCATGCAGGTATCCCGAAGCTCAGGCCGAAGCTCAGGCCGATGTCACGGTGCGCACTTGCTCGAAGTACAGCAAGATGTTGACTCCCAGGCAGATCTCACATTGGGGCTGCATGTCCGGGCAGAAATGGATGAGGTCATCCCACTTCTGAAAATGTTACAACCTGCATTAATCACAATAATAAATAAGACACAGTTTAAATCACTTAATATTTTTGTATTTCCAATTACTTCATTTTCAATTACTTCAAGATTACTAGGCAAATGACTCTAAGTGCCCATTCCAAAGATGTAGTCCTATCGAGAAGAATGGGCAAGAAACTCGATGGAACTCTTTTAAAATTCAATACAATCAGTAATTACATAAGTACACTTTTGATATTTAGCACATTAATTTTACTTAATTAGAAAAATACTTAGCTTTATATAATCCAAAAACTATACAGACTTCTTTGCCGATCTGGCTTACTCTAAATCCAAAGGAGAACTGAACGAGCAAAATGGCAAGGTATCAATTTATGTTCACGATGACGTCACTTTTGTGGCGGCACAATACTTTTCTCGCATTGGCTGGATTTGCTTCAGTTGAATATCCACCAGGCGGCGCCACCTGTCGACGCGTGGAACAGGAAGACGTCACAGTATTTGAAGAACTATTTAGATTTATTACAATAGTCCTCGACGCTCCCTGAAGAAGAGCGTCGGACACGCTTGAAACCTAGGTCAATAATATCGACAAATGATTGAAACATAATTCATAAATTTACTCTTGGCCATAGATGTTGAACTAGAGCGTGATAGCTAGCCAAGGGATCATTCGCAAATGCTACCACGATCATCAATAAACTGTAACACCTTGTATACTGCCATGCTACGTACTAAACGTACAGTAAACGTTTCGCAGTCTCCTTTATTATATTAAATGCATGCAACAAATGCAATGCTCCATAAACAAACGCTCTACCAGCATCTGTGTTTCCAGTAAAATATAATATAAATATTTTAATTCAAGAGTGAATAGATACCTCATGAGTAACTGGTAAGCGTGCGCAACATTACGCTGCATTTTAGCTTTAAATCAGTCAATATGTAAAACGCGAGCCCATTTCACGTAAACAAAAATTCAAACACCTCTCGAAATCCTAATTTTGAAATTGACTCTGATGATTTCTAAATTATGATTTCGGGAGACCACTGGTAGGTATGTTAAAAAGTTCGTTATGAATAATTATGTAACATGCCATAATTCGAGGTGAGGGGAGGTGTCAGAGTGGAGGCTAGGCAGGGAGGGAGTATGTGCCATCCTGAGTGGGTATGCATATTTCATGCGCGCTTAATGCCGGTCCCGAGGTATAAGCGGATTGTGGTTTGTGGCTCGCTAAATAGCGCCACTCCCTTTGTTAGTGGTTTGCTAATGGTGTACGGAGTTATGCTGGAGCATAACATGGTAACGAGTACTACAGTTACACAACTCAAATTCAAATTCAAATTCAAAATGCTTTATTCAAATAGTCCCCAAAGTAGCACTTATGAACGTTAAAATAAATGACTCTAACAGCGGGCCTCTGCAACATTCATCTACCCGAATCACAGACTAAAACTAATGCTGTCTATATCAGAACATAAGAAATAACAAAGACACCAATAGACCCGATCTGTGCTCAATGTTAACGAACCTTCCAGAAACCCACCGTGCCCGTTCCAAATTGGTATAGGCCGAGCAAGAAGAAGGGCAAGAAATTAGTCTCGGCATCATTTAAAAAAAAATAGTCTTTACAATGATTCTAATGCTAACAACTAACAATTTAAAGTTTAGTAGTAACTAAACTAACTTTCCTTTAAAGGGCTACTAGAAAGAACCTTAGTAAATTGGCATGAGATCTACAATATCACCAATGCTGAAAATAATTGACGAAGATTAGACATGACCTGAATTTATTTTGAAAAAGAAACGGTTAAGTTAAGCATTCACATTATTCTTTACCCGAAATTGTCCTTTGCACTTGACCATTAGGTACACATACCGTTTCTATCTTTTATTATTTTATTTCTCTACGTAAAACGTGTTAATAACTACGATTTTCTTCAACATCGGATACGAAATTAGCCGAGACGCTCGCGATCTGAAGAATGTTCCACTTTATTAGATTCCATAAGCTCTATTCATCTTTTCGCCCTCGGAGGGTACTTTTGAAGCATCAGTAGTATTAGTGAATAATGCGATCGAACTGGATCCTCGTATTAGGCGCGGTCTCGGAGAGTAATGTGCGCAATGATAATAGGCTGCCAGTATTAGCCGATTACGTCTATGCGGTTCTCAAACTTTTGCCAAAATCGTTGGAGAATAATGATCAAAAAATTCTTTTAGATCATTATTCCTTAAATTATGGCAGAGAGTAGAGACCTATATCGTTATATGCGATAACTTTAAGTGTTCCTTGCTATAATTTTTATAAAAATTAAGTTTCATGGCATCGGGTACTAATTAGGTGTGGTAACATTAACTTACATTACTGAAATTTGGCAGGAAATGAGATCTTATAGCAGAAAGGTAAAATAAAAAGCCTAATAAATTTATATGGATTTGTGTGGACTGAAAACCCTTCTTCAATCTCCACTCCATCTTGAACTTTCTGGTATACAGTTACGCACTTTCGACGAAGGATAAACCTATACTCATGACAAATATTGACTTGGTTAAAATAGTTCTAAATTAAAAAAAACTAGCTTCCGCCCGCGGCTTCGCCCGCATTTTGTAACATTTTGGCCTAGATATAGTTTATGGACCGGAGAGTAACATACATAGGCTACTATTTCGCGAAAAAATGTACTGTTCATGTTGGATCGCCACGTGGGTGAAACCGTGGGCAGCAGCTAGTATCTTTATAAATTGTGGTCTATGTCTTATTTTAATGTATAAGCTAAATTACTTTTATAGAACTTATCAATGCGTTATGCTAACAAAAGTGTTGAGTACTTCTGTCTCATACAAAATATCAAAAGATGTTTGTTCGATCACCTGTATGATTCCATTAAGAATTACGGAGAATTAGCCGTAAGCCGGCGAACAATATTTCGCCGAATTCTGCCCTATTTGTTGTGGCAAGGAAAAGTAGATACGACGATTACTGTGTACTCACTTCATATATTGTGTTTGTAGTGTATTAGACATATATCAATTTCACGACATTCGGTAAATTTAATTGTCAATTTCAATATGTTGTATCAATGTGTTTTTTCAATCTTTACTGAAACTACTTTGTTCTCATTTTATGTTTACGTCAATTTTGAGAACACCACCTAATTCTAAATAGTTTTAAGATTTAAAACTGTACTTGCCACATGTAAACATTTCATTTAGTTTTGATTTTTTTTCTTGGTTGTAATATTTTACTACCATGTAAGTATTTGTCATATGTGATTCTAATTACAATTTGAAATTTTAATAAGCAATAATTTGGTTTAACAGTTTACAAATTAACAATTAAAATTGTAATAGATAGGAAGCCTATATTGTATGAAGATCGATTAAAATAAATTGAATGCTTTAAATCGATTAAAGAAAACATAGAAATAACTATTTTCCGTTCGCTCGCGTAGCAGATGTGATAAGAGCGCGACTTGAAAAAAAAATTTTCCGTGTTTGAAGCTTGCCGGGAACAGCAGGAAATATCATTTACTTACCTATACTGAATTTCCCGCTTACCACCCATGCACCAAATGGACCAGGCCTCATATTATAATAAACATAGTTGACAGACAGTAATACCTGAAGTTAAAATATTACCTACCTATTTTACATTGTTCTGTAAATGGTATTACTATATATAATTTTACACAAAACTTTAAAAACAGTGGTTTATATAAAATTATGAAAAAGAAATTCGGTCATGGAGCGGAACTTGACGACCTTGCTATTACATCGTTTTAAGACTGAGCTACCCAACTACCTATTTCACGTGCCAAAAAATACCCCAAACCTTATTATCTATAGTGTTATAGATTGAGTAAAGTAATCTAAAAATAAATCGGGTTACATGTCTGAAGAATAAAATAGTTTCCCTTCGCGACAATCTAATACACATTGACAACAAAAGTTAAGCTCTAAATACCCACTGTCCAGCAAAGCCTCCTTTTGTGCGCGTAATCTAAGGCTTTACTCATTCTGTCGGTGGTCAGGATTCTGGAGCTTCAGAGGCTTTGTATGGGCATCTGTAATACTTTCATTGTGACCGCTGAAAGGCACGCGTCTAATTTTGTGGCAAATAATACCTATGGCTTCCTAGTAAGGATTTAAGAAACAGTGTCACAGGCCTCGGTGACATGGTTACAGGTAAGTAATAGAACGCCTGGGTGGCATTATGTGCTATCTTAATTAGGCCAACGAGGGCGACAACTCTTGTCTAGACATCCGAAATTACCAAACGAAGTACGACCGTTATAATTGATCGTATTTCCACTTTAGTTCACCAAATTAAAACCGTGACACGATACTCAAATTTTAGTGTGATGTTTCAAAAGGTTTATCTTCACTTCAATAGTAGTGGAACCGCAAAAACACATATTCTGGTAATAAAGGAAGGCATTCAAATGGAAAAGACATATCAAACTAAACTGTAACAAATAAAACTAAACTTTAACAAATATACGAATAAAAGTAGGTATCTAACCTCAGTAATCAGTTTAAACACTCGTAAATAGAATCATGATACTAATCTATTTTAAATAAAGAACTTACTAGACTTTTTAGATACCTACATTTGTAGGTTTTACCTATAAATGTAGGTATCAGACCGGAATAGACCGTATAAATCTTATGTCTAAGGTAAGTTATAAATAAGATGATGTTCGCTATCCACGTGAAGATTCCCATACAAACCATTTTCCAGAATAAAAAGTAGCTTATGTTACTATCCGGTCTATAAACTATCTATATCTATGTAAAATTCACGCAGATCCGTTGCTCCGTTGCTGCGCGAGATATTGACAAATCGACAAATCAACAAACATACTTTCACATTTATTCTAGTATTCCTTGCAGCTCAAAATGTGTACATATTTGAAGGGTTTTATTACTTACGTGAAATAAACTCTACCAGCTTTATTTCACACTTACACACACTAGCTTCAGCTCCAGGCGTGAGGAGGCGACGAGCGCCCACCCATTTCCATGGAATTTTTCCATTACCTCGGCAAATTGCTCGCTCGGTCGGACAATTTATTATTTATTATATAAGTAAATAGAGTATATTGACGGTTAGATTTTTAGAAGTATTATTTATCGGTTTACCTATGCCCTGAAAATTGTTTGTAGTGCAAAATATAGATACGAAATTCGTAGCTTTTTAACTTGTTTTTTTCCTATGTATATAACTATATATGTTATACGAAATCTCCGGCATATTATGGACTATTTTGTAGTAGTTTTCTAATTAATAATTTATAGGATAATTTAAATTGTAATTCTAATTATGTATAATTTCATTTTTTTACAATGTGAAAGTAACTGTCACCTCACAATATTTGTACGCCAGCTGGGCAAAACATGTTGCAACTATGTTGTAAATCAAAGAGCCACACATATTTTACAAATAAACATATTTTTATCTTTATAGCTACTAAAAAAGAATCAATACACAAGACATGTCTCATTTTTTAAAGAAAACACCTTTTATAATATCTATTCAACTAAAAATGGTCAAAGGCAAATTTTTGAACGTTGTTTTAGAACTACGTACATAATTTACGCTGCTTGCATTCACACGGGTGCGGCGGGCGCCTTTTCAAAGTCTGTCCTTACCGTGCCCTAAGTCTCTATTTGCCACATTTTCTTTAGTACCCGGTCAGTTTCCCATGATGGCTTCCTGGTGTCCATGGTCAGTGTTCCTTTGCCGTTCCGAGTGCGGTCAGCGTGATGGTAACACAAAGGAAACTCTAACGATGCGGTCGCCTTGCCAAGTTTTGCATTTAACGCATGAGTGTCAACGTTTTAATGGTTTCGTTGTTTTGAATTGCGAAGAGTGTAACGTAGGTATAGGTAACTTTAAATTATTTGAAGTGGTAGAGGCTCTGTGTTTGTTAGATCACCTGTCACTCCGTAGGTTTGGATCCTATCAATTAGTTTTGGATTAAAAATCATCGTGATGGAACTACTTATAGTAAATATTGAGGAGGTATTTAAAAAAGCAAAATGCGTTGCACCAATCTTAGACGGAGTTTTAAATGCTTAAGACATGTCCTTTTTTATACTAATTGATAACGAGACGAGCCGGTCGTTTGCCTGATGGTAAGCATAACGCCGGCTCATAACAATTGCAGTGCCACCCAGAACTTTGAAACACAAAGGCCTGCGCGGCACTGCAGTGCGCTCGTTACCCTGAGACATTAGGTATTAAGTCTCATAAGCCCAGTAATTTCACTGGCTTCTTTGCTCATCAAGCCGGAACTCAGTAATGCTTGCACATTACTGCTTGGCGGCAGACTTTACGAGCAAAGCGGTGGTACCAACCTAGACGGACACTCGCAGAAGAGTTAGTCCTACCACCTAGTAAACCTGCCTGCGAAGTCCCGGATTCAATCTCTGTCCAAGCCAAATTTTGTGTGGTGTTTGTTTGTGTGTACATGCCACCTCGCAGGAAATCCTAGCGCAACAGGTGTTTATGTTTAATAAAGTAAGTATAGAGTATAACGCTTTCCTAACATGTACCTACATGTAACCAGCGAAAATATATGAAAAGAATTATGAATATTTGTGAAGGGTCAAGGAGCAGAAGTAGGTAAGGATACTTTTGGCTTCATTTTATCCTACATAGTATGCAAAGACAAAATGAAATAGTTTTCCTTCCTCTCTACCTGCCTCAAGGAGTAATTGGCATCAAGATAATAGGTAGTAGTACCAGATTATATATTATTTAACTATTTAATAAATCAGTTTTGGAACACTCTTAGTAGGAGGGGAAAATGTTACGATTGCTAACCTTAACATTGATTAGAAGAGTCAAGGCAAATGTGCACAACTGATAATAATTTGATTCGATACTTCTTTATCAATGTTGTATCGGTATAACTGAGTATTACATTAGGTATAACATACTCGTATATTGACGTCACGTCATCTTTTATCGTAAATTTGCGTCTTATGTCTTGTAAAACGCACACAATATTTTGAATGCGAAAATTATTTTGAGTGATCGCTTTATAAACTAAAATAAGATAATGTCTGTGCACAGTTCATGCAATGAAAGTAAATGGAATAATTATTACATTGTTGAAAACACCTAATGTCTTCATTGAAATTACTGAGCGTCTGCAGGGTATAACGAGCGCACTGGAGCGCACGCACGGCAGTGCCGTGTAGGCCTTTGTCAGTGGCGTAGGTATTTTAGGATTTAGCGCCCTGGGCCTACAGGCCCCGCCGGTCAGTAGTACCTATATATAATACGAAAGCCCCACGTTTTGATGTGTATCAAACTTACACCCACGAGCACCATACGAGATTTAGGCTCTTATCAATTAACAGTGTTAAACGGTGGTTTAGTTAAACTATGTTTTGTCTTTGTTGTTCTTTGACAGATTTGAACTGAATCGAAAGAGACAAAACATAGTTGAACTATTCAACCGTTTAACACAGAGCCTTAGTTAGGTAGGCTTTTTTTAAATTTCTTCTACTTGCGCCGCCCTTCGCAGCCTGTCGCCCCGGGCCATGGCCCTTTTGGCCCTAGGGTAAATACGCCACTGGCCTTTGTGTTTCAAAGTTCTGGGTGACCAGTGATGAAAACTGCAGTGTCAATAATATGTTGCCATTCGGGCAAACGACCTGCTCGTTTTATAGTATAAACAAAATGCGCTACATATATAAAAATCTAACTAGCATCCCAAGGTAACATAACGATATTTTATAAATGATTAGTTTTCTTTTTTTTTATACTGTTGGCTAACAAGACTAGCGGTCTTTCGTTTACCTGATGGTAAGCATAACGCCGGCCGATAACAATTGCAGTACCATTCAGAACTTGGAAACAGAAAGACCTGCGCAGCACTGCATAGCACTCGTTACTGTGAGACATCAATGAGATAGACTCAATTTTTATCAATCTCCTCATACAGTGACTCACATTACATTTCAGTGCAGAGTCATTGAACTAATTAGAAAATAATGAGCCTTATTATAAGATGTCTATTACTCGTGAGGTAGGCAGAGAGGAGAGTAAACCACTTCACTTAACTTTTTTCGCGTCGTTTCTATAGTTCTATATTTCATAGAATAAAGTTCTGCATAATATACATATAATAGAACAACGTATTTCAATCACTATTCACTTTGATCTTTCTCTCTGTCTTCTATGTCATTCGCATAGCATGTCACCGAGAATTCATATGAAATTCTCTGTCAATTGCCATAACCATATCGTGGTGGTGGTCACCTATAACTGCGTGCCCTTTTACATCAAACGCTTCAGTTTCTCCAAGCCATAACCAACCTTATTTTATGGATACTGTAGAGCGTAATTTATCTGTGCTAAGTGATACGACTGAGAACATTCGATTATACACATCGCTGGTCAAGTATTTATCAATTAATACGAAATTTAATACGGCAGGCATCTTCGTCGACGCGTAGGGCGCATTCCACTTTAATCAGTGCCTTCAATGTGCTCTTATGTATCTAATAAAGTAGCTAAATATGTATCTACGCTTTCTCGTTACGTTACCATACATCTAGCTTTGAATAGGTATTTGCAGCAAGAAGGGCGCTACCAAATTGATAGCAAAACTTTTAGTATTATTCAAGTTTCGATCTGGTGAAGTGGGGGCGTGATTTGCTCGACAACCCCTAAATTCGACTGGCTAATCTAGTCGAGGGTCCGAGATATTTGTAGTATATCAAAAATTATAAGATACATCAAATACCTAAGTAGGTATGTGATGTATCTTGTTTTTGTGTGTTTTTTACACAAGTGTTTTTTACCTGACCATATAGCGAAATAAAATAGCGTTTAAAAAAGCGGGAACCGAATTCGTTGAAAATATAGCAATATATAAAATTTCTTTCAAACAAAAATAATTATCAGAATCGGTCCACAATCGACAGGGAAATCGGTGAACATACGTAAAAAATACACACGGTCGAACATAGAATCTCCTCCATTCTTTTTTGAAGTAATTTCAGGAATTGAAGTACCTATATAATAAATACCTACGTCCTACTAAGTCATGGAAGATGAATGATCTTCTTTGCGGACTTGTACTACTTTTTCCCTTTAGAGGGCCTTTAACATTTTTTCATGGTCAATTTAAAATATAATACGTTTGTCGGCGGCGAATGGGCTCTTGTGAATCTAATTTACACCTCTTGGGACCATCCTTTGAGTAGAAGAGGGACTCAGGACTCAGTAAACGAGACATGCGACTTACAGTACTACTCTATGCACGCCAGCTGACTATATCTAAATTGGGATATTGCATGAAACACAAAATACATAATTTCTGTCGTTGTATAATTTTAAGAAGATCACATCAACACAATAAAAATTAAATTCACAAAAAATATATAATTTCGAACAGCATCTAAAAATTTCCCAAATTCAACAATTTTTTTATCACTCATTAGTTAATTTAAATGATACCATCAGATTCATTACATTTTAATAAATGTAATAAATAAAATATAAATGTTTTTAGTATACAGATTTACGGCCCATGTAGAACAAGTGACGTCAGATGTTCTGTCCAATTTGTATGGGGCGTTTTAGCACTCAGTAGATACGCCCGACTACGACTCTCATTTTTTACGTTTCTAGCATTTGATTTACAGAGTTTTCAATATAGACATTTAATTCTCATGCGAAAACGAATTGATTAACATCATAAAAAAATGGAGTCAACATCCCTACTCAGATGATGACTCATTCACTTTTTAAATTCGTATTTTCTATTTGAAAACTAAGGCTCTTATTAATACATAGTTTTAAACGGTTTAATAGTTAAACTAAGTTTTATCTCTTTCGATTCAGTTTAAAATTTTTAAAGAGCCGCAATGACAATACGTTTAACTACTTTATTAAGAGCCTCAGTATGCAACCCAGAGCAGTGTCAGAATCGTGGCAGATTGTCCGTCGACCTTTCGTCAGGTATTAGACGATACAATTAAGTGTTTTTTATACTACTGCAGGATAACAACACGAACTGGTCGTTTGCCTGATGGTAAGCATAATGCAGCAATTGCGGTACCACTTAGAACTTTGAAACACAAAGGCCTGCGCGGCACCGCATTATGCTGGTTACCAAATCATGAAGTAACCTCTAATTTTCATATTTTTTTAAATAAATACTCGAAATGCTGCCAAATATTAGGACAAAAATTAGATAAGTTATAGTTTACTAGGGATTTTGTGAAAATACCATTAGTTATATAGATATAACCAAAAAAACGCTTTTGGCACTTACTAGCTATATAGATTTTTAATCCGTGAACTTCAAGGATATCGTTGTTTCACGATCGCGTGCTACTATACGGTGAGAGTGAGAAAGGATGCGAAGAAATTAAGAATTTTTTGCTGGCTTTAGGCGCCGCGCCCTCTTAAATCTCATAAGCCCAGTAATTTCACCGACTAAGTTGCTGATCAAACCGGAACACAGTAATGCTGGCATATTACTGCTTGGCGGCAGAGTTCACGAGCAAAGGTGTAGGTACCTTCCTAAAATACCGGTGACTTCATTTTGAAGCACTGATTATATGCTTGTTCCATAGAGATATAGGTAACTCGTTCTGTCCAAAAGGAAGAATATGCCCTGAGTGTAAAGCCTCGGAGGCAATTCTTTTCTCAGTTAATTACTGCTAATAATATCGAGTAAAGTTCGGCACTGTAATATTTTTTTCAAAAACGGCGCTTGTTTCCTCTCTTCCCATTTGTTCAACAATACACACGAGAAATAAATACAGGACAAAGTCAAGTAAGACGACATAATTACAGAACACAAGGTGACTATAATTGGTACCTAGCAGCTAGCTATTTAATTACTTTTAAGTACAAACTTGTGCCTTTTATGAAAGTTAAATTATAGGAAGTTACACTATTTTTGAGTTGGTATGTTTGCATAAAAAATATGTTTATGGTAGTGGACAGTGTTTCATGAAAGTTCATTTTTCCTCTACTCGAGTTGCATTCAACGTGCATCATGCATGCAGTCTATAATAGTCTACTTATACAATGTAAACGCTATATATGTCATTGCCTAAAAATCTATTTGTCTAACTAACCATTCATTTGTTTGTTAAACGTTTATAGAAATTGAAAACTTTATTCATTACAGAAACTAATTATTGACACCACGTTAGTGAGCTTTTTATCTAATCATTATAGAGCGATGACTTCAATACCACCTTGAAACTGGGAAGATTCGAATACTGTGGCATTTATTAGATATAGATATTTACAATACTTATAATATGTACTTACTTATAAATATACCACAATATACTCAGTTTAATAATAAAGGAATAATACGATAACAAGTAATTATGAGTTCGATTGGATAGGATGTGTGACGTAAATTTATTTTAATTATAATAAGTGGTAGGTATACATTTATATAATCATTGAAAGTTTTAAAGGTTAATGCACATTGAGGTCAATTTACCCAGTTTTTATAAGACCCAATGTTCCTGTAATAAAAGATGAAAACAAAAATCACCAATGATTTTCTTATAGAAATGGTTTACTAAGACAAAAAGCTATATAATTTAGATAGCGGTACTACAAGTTAATAATATCTAACTAACGTGGTACATACAGACAGTTTTATATGACGATGATCAACCAACACATAAGTATATAGAATCTGCTGAAAGTGAAAACCCAATCAATTCCACAAACCACATAAATAATAAACAATTCAATGTACCTACCAACGACATATTCAGTAGGCCCGTTACTTATTCATAGAACACAGCTAATTACTGCTTAATTCGGTGAATAGCAAACTACTGCTTTCTTAAATAGTGCATAACTATTTCTTATTCATAAACGTTTAAGTAGGTTTATTTAGTTAAGCAATGATTAATGAATAAAAAATATTGTATTGTGCTAACACCGGACTTTTACGCCCTATTATAACATGAAAAAAAAAATAGCCATAAACAAATTTAAAAGAATAAAGACGTTGATGCACAGAAATGAGTTTGTATACATAATAATATGTTTGTTCATAATATTATAGTCTCAAATAGTCCGATCAGCTGATTAAATACCGCCATTTTGCTGTTTAACTATTTATACATGACATCGAGGCTGGTTAAACTGACAGCTATTTAAATGCGTAGTTACGCACTGCTTAAAGTTAAACAACGTTTATGAATGAGTAAATGTCTTAAATAACTACTAAATAATGGGTAAAATTTAATCAGGGCTTATGAATAAAGGTGACTATGGCTGATTGGAACTATAGATAGACAGACTAGGCTGAGAGATATAAGACGGAAAGTTAGAAAATGGGTTTGCGTAAAACTAGAAAAACGCAGCTACGTATGATTGTGCCTGTAATAAAATTGCGTCCTAGTCGGTATATAAATTATTATACAGAAATTTAGCTGCTGGGTCTAGGAGTAGGTAATTTTATTATCGGGTGACAAAGCTGGGTTTTTTAGGCATGCTGAATCAATCATGCAGTTTTATTAGTTAAAAGGCAATATTATACACTTATACCTAAATAATAAATATCAGTCGTGGATCAGGCGGTCACTTGCTCGAGAGAGCCCAATCGAGTCAGTATTATCGTACGTTCCTCACTCATTAGAATAATTGTATTTATTTAAATAAGATGTTACAAATGCTTGTAAAATTGTGTTTGTTTGTGCTGTGTGTTGTGGTTTGTTCAGCTAAGAATTTGGAGCCCAAGGTGAGGAGCTTTTATTTTATAAACACTACTGGTTGCTCGTTGGTTTTTTTTTCATAAGATACTTTTTTTTTTTTTAATGTTCAACTAATTTGATATTTATTAAATCTCTATACATAGGATTATTTACATTTCAATAAAAAACTAAGAATTTATCAATTAAAAACAAAATTAAACAAAACCTTATAAATAAAAAACAGCATTAAGGTCGCCTTCTGCAGGTAGGGTGCCCAAAAAGCTGGCGACATTACCTCGCTGAATAGCTAAACTAATACGTTGACCGAGGTAAGCGCCAGCTCGTTGGTCACCTGTCACTTCTACTAAGCGTCGGGACAACTCCTTAAAAAACAGCTTCGCGTCTGGTCCCCAGGGGCCCATTGTCTCGACCCCAAAAGGAAGAAATATGTATCCGTCACCAAGGGATGCATATTTCCTCCGTTTAAGGATTTCCGCTGCTTCTGCTGCCGAACCCGCCGCCCTAGATGACAATTGGACGTGAGAAGGCGCTAGCGTGTCGACACAAGTTGCGTCCCACACCAGTGGCCTCCCACGACTCCAAGGAATTAATGTCATACTCGTTGCTTATATCATTATTCCTATAATTTTTGGTGAACATTACCCCCCTAATTCATAAATGCTTAATAAGATAATCTATGCCATACACTGCTCTGTCAACTGACCGAAGGTGTTGCGCGTGAAAACGAGACAAAAGACTTTCTAGTAATAGTAGGGTTTCTGAACGTTTATGAAGAAAGGGGTACAGCAACTACTTTTATACGGGGATGCTATATTAGTGAAATTAAATTTTAAATAATCAGAATAGTCACTTACTATGTAACAATCATCTGGAAGTAATCGCTTTTTAGCAAAAAGACCGCCCGTAGCACTATAACCTAAAGCAATTTTTACGGTTCTTTTGTACAATATGTGTGTACAATACAATAAAGGGTTATATATCTTTCAAATACGGCAAAAACATAGGTACTACTGAAATTTAAGTTTTGAGTAGTATTATTACATGTTCTGTGATTTTGAATAAAACATTATTTAGATGATTCTAGTCTAAAAGGCCAAATCAATCAATCGAATTACTAGACGTTCGCGCTACGCAAAATAAAACAACTTGTCGTTGACCTTGACCTTCTGTCACATTGTCACTTACATCATGTGAGATAGTGGCCAAGTGCGCCAATGTTACTTAGTACATATCGAACTTATTACAAAAAATCGGCCTCCCACTATGAAGCGAGATTTTGTCATAGATCACATCTTGGTGATGTGGTCTATGACACCAAGATGTGATCACCACGCTTGGGATCACATCTTGGTGATCACAGTAGGTACATTAAATATTGACTGAGGGTACCAGTTTCTTGCCCCTCTCGAGCGGTTGCACCTATATTTGGAACGGACACTAATATACTTTTTTTTATGTTATTTGGTAACGAGACGAGCTGGTCGTTTGCCTGATGGTAAGCATAACGCCGGCCCATAACAATTGCAGTGCCACCCAGAACTTTGAAACACAAAGGCCTGCGCGGCACTGCAGTACGCTCGTTACCCTGAGACATTTTGATTTTTGATTTGATTTGATACCCTGAGTAATTTCACTGACTACTCTGCTCATCAAACCGGAACACAGCAATGCTTGCACATTACTGCTTGGCGGCAGACTTCACGAGCATACGACAATACAACTTAAGAGTCATTGAACTTTCATAAGCGCTCTTTTGAACTTGACTAGGTCAAGTATTCGTGGTTCGTGAAGAACTCGTTATTGTGTACAAAGCGCCTGAAAGATTTGGAAGCTGATGTTTGAAGCTGATGAGTGCTGCAAGTAGGTTGTTGTTGCTAATTCGTTGAGATAAGGCGTAGTTCTTAGCCTGTTTTTGTTATATAAAAGTGTTTACTTATACGTAGGTAATTTATTATGTAGGTAAGTACAACTAATCTTGAATCAATCAAGCACCTTTGACCGTGGTCGAGGACCCAAATCCTAGATTACGAATGGTCTGGTTTTCCATACTTGTCCAATAATGTAAAAACTCGGCGGATGCGAACCAATGGCGCAGCAATAGTGCCTATCGCTAAGCAATGTCATACCTAAACGATTTTTTTATTTGAATTTCTATCTATCTCATTGGTCGTTGCGTCAAGTCCGTAGGTTTGTTTACATTATTGGACAACTAAAAAAACTCCACAATATGTAGCCGAAACCCATGGTAGGTACAAAGTGTTACTCCAACACTACCTCTTATTACTTTTTAAAACTATTTTTATTCAATGGCCAGTGTCACCAGTATCTATACTTTTCTTACCTTTTTTTGAAACAAAATGGGACTTAAACCCTACACTAGATAACTTCAATTTGTAAAACCATACCCGTGTTACAACAAAAAACCATTTGTAATCGCCTTTTAGCTAGACAGTGTCTAAATATAAATATCAAAAATTATTAGAAATGTCACCACAGAATTGTGTTAGACAACGGTTAGACACTACTGAAATCAGGATTTGTGGTTGCACGTAATTAAACACGCGACTAAGGCATGTTTAGGAGTTAAATAGTGTTCAATTAAAGCGAGTTTAATTTTTTTTATGACCGTACATGGCCGTTTAAGACCGTACATGTCTCGCTAACGCCACTTTCTGTTTAGATACACTATCGAAAGGCTCTGCCTTCAGCGTATCGAGAACAATCTTTACGAATATCAAACACGAGCCTGTAGGTTCTTTGTTTTGTCTCGCAGAATATAAATACTGCTCGCATTTAGCAAAAACAAAGCAGATAGCTACTGATAAAGTATTGTGTACAATGTAATCCTTAAGGCAGATAATGTCAAAATATATTTATATGGCGCTTATATCGTTTCGCCTCCAAACTATGGTTACACTGATAGTCTTTGTAAAAACACCGAGTCGTACAGACGACTTAGATCAATCATTTATTTTGATCAATAGGTACCTATATTTGACTTTATCTTATTTAGGTATAACAGTGAAACAGTTAAATGTTGTGTTGAACAGAAAACCGACCGAGTTAATGCATTTCATAGAATGGTAAGATGACTTTTATGTATTCTTACTGAGTCAAGTTACTCACCTATCATATGTATATAATCATAATAAGTCTTATTATCATATACCTAAGTACACTCTGCAGCTACTAAAATTAAGACCTTTGTAAATTATGGATAGTGGTGATACAATTCGTTTTTAGCTTTACAATGTAGTGTAGATACAATCGCGATACAATAATGTTATTTTACGACTTACGTACAGTACAATGTTTACAAGGTCGAAGAGTTGACAGTAACCGACACGTTTACAAAGACTCTTCTGAATATTACACGTTTTTTATTTAATAAAATATACCTACATAGGTAATTATATTAAACATAATAAAATATATGCATATTTGACATCAATTAAAAATAATGCTGTACAATTGGTTGCCCTAATACTTTAGTTTAACTTATGTTTTTTTTTCTTCCAGGAAACTTCGATGAAAAGAGTCTGCGTCATTGGAGCAGGAATAGCAGGATTATCTACAGCTAGATACTTAAAGGAAGAAGGCATCAATTTTACAGTCTTGGAAGCTACTAAATACGTTGGAGGCACTTGGCGTTATGATCCTAGAACTAAAACTGATGAAAATGGACAACCCTTGCACACCAGCATGTATAAGCATCTGAGGTACAAAATTATGCCACTTTAATAGTACTATGATTAACATTAATTAGTTATTACTTACGATTTCTATAAGCAACATTTTCGAAGAACGTTTCAAGTATTAAAAACTTGGCAGGTATCATCGTCTAGAATCGTCTATAGAATTCCATATTTATTACATGCATTTATATATGTAACGTAATTTATTTTATAATACTTTACATATTTTATTTTATAAATACATACATTCCAGTGGCGTAGTCGCATCCGCGGTGAATAGACGTACACGACTCACGACGCCCGTCTTATCAGTAACTTGTTTACTACGTTCGGCCGGCCAGACGGCCGCGCCGTCCTTGCGGTTTTAGACCTTATTCAACATGGATGAGGAGATAGTTTTTAGTGAAGGAGCACAATTAGTAATGAGTGAAGGCGATATTCATCAGAACGAAAGTATTATGGTTGAAGTTGACGCAAATACGATCAATGAAGACTCGACAAATATTGTGGAAGAGAGAAATATGTCTAATACAAGCTCGAGATTGCAGAAAAGATCAAGAGAAGAAGAAGAGGAAGAGATTTGGGTTGAAATCAGGAACAGAAGAGAAAGATTAAAGGAAGTTAGAGGGACTGTCGAAATATGCATTACAGCTTCAGAGAAATTTCCTAAACAATTCGCCCTTGCGAAATTATTTAAAAACAATAACATTCAGAACATTACGAAAGTGAAGTATATAAATCCTTATAAAATTGTGGCGGAATTCAATAACGAGGACAGCGCTAAAGAGCTTGTTAACTGCCAGAAGTTACTGGAACTAGGATGGAGATTCCAACGTCCTTTTGAAGTGGGATTAACGTACGGAGTAATTAGAAATATTGAGTTGGACTTATCAGAACAAGAACTACTGCAATCTATAACAGCACCGGAATGTGAAGTCGTGAATGTAAAACGGCTCAAACGGAGGAATGTGGGACAAACCGGCTGGACGGAAAGTGAATCAGTTCGTGTCGCATTTAAGGGTTCGTATTTACCTACCTATATATGTATATTTGACATGAAAGTTATGGTCGGGCCCTATTTATTTCCTGTCACACAGTGTTCTAAGTGCTGGAGATACGGTCATACACAGCTAATGTGTCCTTCTAAAAGAGTTTATTGTCCTAAATGTGGCGGCAAACATGGAAACTGCGAAACTACTACATTTAAATGTATTAATTGCACTAATGACCACATATCGTTGAATAGAAGTTGTCCAGTTTACTTAAGAGAGAAAAAGATACGAGAAATAATGTCAGAAAATAATGTAACTTATAGAAAGGCCATGAGTATGTATGTACCTCCCGAGGCGCCCTTGCGCAGAACGACTTCCATGGCAACGAACTTATTAGAACCAGGGTTCCCCCCAACCAGTACCCCCTCAGGACCGAGATATTTTGACTCCAGCCTCCTAGCCCCGGAAAATTCGACGTACGCTCAAGTTGCATCCTCCGCGAAGTCTAATAATAAAGAGGAGCATAATATTATGCAGACGGAAGAAAGTTATACCCAGAAAAGTGGCACCAGAAAAAAGAAGAAGAAGAGGAAAGAAGCTTGTACTCAAAACATTGAAGAGAATAATCACACTGAAATAGATAGCCAACATGGAACAGATTCAGAAAAGTGTAATGATAGCGTAGATGGAGACCAAAGAAGTAGAAACAGAAGAGTGAAAGATGACTTAACAGTTAGGCAGTTGTTTAACAAACTTAAAAATATTTTTTTTCTAAGTAATTGTACACTGAAAGAGAAGATTCTAAATGCAGCACAAATATGTATGGAATGGGTCATATCTTGGGTGTTTAATAACACTCCTAACTTGCCTTTGCAAACCTTGTTTAGTTAAATTATGGGTAAAGTCAACATAAACATTGTTCAATGGAATTCTCAATCTATAAAACCAAAATTAGCTGCATTTGAGCAACTTTTGTGCCAGGAAAAAGTTCATATAGTAGCATTGAGTGAAACTTGGCTTAACCCTGAAATCAGTTTAAATTTAAAAGGTTACAGTGTGTTTCGCAAAGATAGAGCTGACTCTTATGGCGGGGTGGCCGTCGTGACACATAAGTCTCTCAGAGCTCAGTTATGTTCCTCATCTCGTATAAATTCAGGCATTGAAGTACTCATGGTAAAAATTTTGAACTGTGAACACGTTGAATACGTAATATCTGTTTACTGTCCACCACATGTTAACACATCTGTAGCAGACTGGGATGCTATATTTTCTTTGGCTAATTGCAGAACATTGATCCTTGGCGACTTTAACGGTCATCATTCGAATTGGTCTAACAAGACAGATACCAGAGGTAGACAAATATTCGATTCATTAATAGATCATAACTTTGTTACTTTAAATGACGGGACGCCGACTCGTCTTAAATTGGTTAATAGCAACTTACAACAATCTACTCCAGATATAACATTGGTATCTTCCGATATATCTTTAAAATTTAGTTGGAATGTGACTAACGAGTGCTTAGGAAGCGACCATGTTATGATTAAAATCTCGACTTCCGTTAACTATACACCTACCTTTATTAGAAAACGCAATTTCAAAAATGCTGACTGGCAAAAATATAAAGAAATTCTTACAGATAAATTTTCTAAAATAGTGTTATCTTGTGATCCTCAAGCAGCTTACGATGTTTTTATTAGGATATTAAACGAAGCAGCTGATAGTTGTATTCCATACGTAAAAATTTGCCAGGACCCGATCAGTATATTTAACCCTAAGCCATACTGGACACCATCGTTGTCAAAAGCTGTAGCTGAAAGACGTTTAGCTCTATCCATTTTTAGACAAAATCCTATTCCAGACAATTTATCAAAATTACAAGAAAAGACATGTGAGGTTCAAAGATCGATACGAAACGCTTCAGGTAAATGTTGGCGAGAAGTATGTTCTTCCATGAATGAAACCTGTTCGGTGAGTGATATGTGGCGCAAAATGCGATGGATTAAAGGACTTAAATTTTTTAAAACGCATACAGATAAAGCTAAAGCTGAATCATTGTTACATAATCTTTCTCCAGACTTTGTTCAATCCCCTTGCCCAAATTTTACATCTACAAACTTAAAATTAGAAGTTAATATAACCATACAGGAATTAGAAAAATGCTTAAAAACTAAAGATACATCCCCTGGCTGTGACGAAATTTCATATTCTATGATATTTAACCTCCCTGATATCGGCAAAACTGTTTTATTAAATCTTTATAACCTCTTTTTATCACTAAGTTTTGTTCCAAAACAATGGCGAAATATACGCATAGTTCCCATCCCTAAGCCTGGTCCGGAGTCTAGTTCAGTATCATCTCTTCGACCTATATCGCTTATGTCCTGTTTGTGTAAAATATTTCACGCTATATTGAATAAAAGAATAGAATGGTACTTAGAAAGTAATAAATTATTTGCAGATGAAACCAAAGGTTTTAGGAAAGGCCGTTCTTGTCTAGACAACTTGACAGATTTGGTAACAAAAGTTCAAATTGGGTTTTCAAATGATCAATTTACAATTGGTTGTTTTTTAGATGTAGATAACGCTTACAATAATGTTGATATTTCTAGTCTGTTGATTACATTAGATCGATTGAACGTGGGATCAAGGTTCTGCAATTATCTTTGGGAATTCCTCAGAAGCAGAACACTTATTATAGAAAGCACGGACTATAAGCTAACCAGAGTCACAGGACGGGGCATCGCTCAAGGTGACCCAATCTCACCATTGCTATTTAATGTGGCTACAATTCAAATATGCAAAGATATATCTTCCCTGACTAATGTTGATATTTCACAGTATGCAGATGACTATGTGCTGTATGTAACTTCAAATAATCTCTATGATGCTGAAATCAAAATTCAAAGAGCGTTAGATAAAATAGGTGTATTGTTTAGTAATCTCAATTTAGATATATCTCCTACCAAAAGTAAAGTCTGTTTATTTAAAAAGGGATTTCAAAGAAATAATGTAGAACTTAAAATCAATAATATAAGCTTGGAAGTTGTGGATACTGTGAAATATCTAGGTTTGTGGTTGGATCGCTCTCTTAGATGGAATAAGCACGTTAACGAAATCTCTGAAAAAGTTCTTAAATTTCTGAATATCTTTAAAGTGCTCTCGGGCTCAGGGTGGGGGGTACACCCGAAGCACCTACGTAAACTGTATATATCCATAATACGCAGTAGATTAGATTACGCAAGTTTTCTATATGATAATTGTTGCAAAACGAATTTAGCCAAATTAGACAAAATTCAAAATCAGGCTATGAGGACTATTGGGGGATTTGTAAAAAGCACTCCTATACACGTAATGGAGAGTGAGTTATGCTTACCTCCATTACATCTGAGAAGACGATACTTGGGTGGCAAATTTTGGTTTAAAAACAGATCAATTCTTAATAACTCTTCTATTATTAGGATTTCCAGGCTAACAGATCTTATTCATAAAAGATACTGGAACAATAAGAAAAAACCTAGTCTTACATTAATCCATCAGAGTTTTACCTCCCTTCCTATTCAGGCAGGCAATCTATTAGGTATGTTCTCTCTAACCGTGTGGGTATCAAGTGTAGCAATCACAAAATTTATTATGTTGGACATTGAGGGAGTAAATAAATCAAAGCGTCAGTTCCATCCATTACAATTAAAAAACATTGTTATAGACTATTTGAATAAAAAATACAGTACTTATTACAAAATTTTTACCGATGGTTCGAAAGATGGTAATGAAGTGGCAGGAGCAGCCTTTTTAGATATGTATGATGGCAGTTTTTCAAAATTTAAAATCGGAACAAATTTGTCAATAATGGAAGTAGAACTTGTAGCTATCTTAGAAGCATTATCATATACACTGTCCACAGGCTATTCACATATTGTTATTTTGACAGACTCGAAAAGCGCTCTGCAACATCTGGCTCGGTGTACCTCGACTTTTCGAGGGTTACCAGTAGCCTATACAATTCTGAAGCTTCTTCTGAAACTGCAAGATGCATCCTTAAAAGTTGTATTGCAATGGATCCCATCCCATATTGACCTTGATGGCAACGAACGCGTTGACAATTTAGCCAAACAAGCCTCAACTGACGGCATTCCTTTAGATATTGTTCCATCTTATCATAATTACATATCCATATTAAAAAATGAATGCTTTAAGTTATGGAAGGAATACTTTGATGAGCGATCAAAAGAGAAAGGTATATGGTACCGTACGATCCAGCCTCATCCATTAAGTTCCCCTTGGATTGATAATTCCATTTTAAATCGAAGAGAAATTGTGACTAGCTTAAGACTTCGATCCGGACACATTCCATGCAATAAGTTCTCATATTTAATGCGCAAAGTGGATTCTCCAAATTGCCAGACCTGCAATACTATTGACGACGTATATCATATATTGATGGAATGTACCCGGAACGCACATACTAGAAACAGTTGCGGACTCAATCTGGCTCAAATGAGCTACTGTAATAGTATACTGGCTAATCCACTCTCGGATGATGCCAGAAAATTGTATAAATTAGCAGAGAGTCGGGATTAGTGTTGTTTTGTATAGAATATTTTTTTTTTTAAGTCCCTACCTCTTGTGCTACCAAACCAGGGCGGCATAATCGCATAAGCGATAAAGCCCTTTTTTTCAGATTAAAAAAAAAAAAAAAAAAAAATACATACATTCACAACTCATGAAACACAATGCATGCCTTTATTAATCAGCGCCATCTGGCAATTAACGGTAGAACTAATTG
Source organism: Crocallis elinguaria (assembly GCA_907269065.1). Taxonomy (NCBI): domain Eukaryota; kingdom Metazoa; phylum Arthropoda; class Insecta; order Lepidoptera; family Geometridae; genus Crocallis; species Crocallis elinguaria. The sequence continues at coordinate 6,822,553 of OU026065.1, read as the reverse complement.
TCGTTATTTTCTTGTCGGCATTATTACGGAAAGCTTTGCACAAAGCTTTTACACACAGAGCTTTTAATACCGAAATAAAGGATGGAACAAGAAACAACAATACTTGTGACCAGAAATAATATAAATATACCATTAGATACACTACTAAGTACTACACTTTCTACAACACAGATACCAGAGTATCCTAATGTGAGGAGAATTACACGAGTACCTGAGCTACCTGAGCTCGTTTGAGTCGCTGAAATATTTTTTTATATATATTTTTAGAACAAATTTACCAAAACCAACAATGGAACTACGGGGATTTCCACTGCCTGACGATATACCATCGTTTCCTAGTTGGGAGATTTACTACAACTACCTCAATGACTACGCTAAGCATTTCGACATAGAAAAATATATACAGGTATAGTTTTTATAATCTTAAGTGACTGCATGTCACGCGACTTATGACGACTTATGTGTGGTCCGATTACTTGACTACTGCATCTATCTAAATAATTATCTACACTTATCCCGTCTCCTCGAGATTCTTTCTAATCGACTTTACCTCAGCTTTTGGTACGATTGTTACTTTCAAAACTCAACGCATCAATATCTTTCATTTACGATTACGACCTATAATCTATATGTACCAAAAGCGTTGAGTAGAGTCAAGTAGAGGCAATCTAACGAACGATTAAGATTACGGGAGTAAGCGTGGCAAAATCTTCGATTAAGTACATCGGCACTCAACATCAGGTGACATAATGGCCAAGTACTAGAAAGAATAAAAAATAGGCACTAGATATATTATGTACTTCCAGTTCCTTCACAACGTGGTATTAGTAACAAGAAAGAACAATGTATGGAAGGTCAGGCACGAACACGTGCTGACTCGTGAAGTGTTTGAAGAGGAATACGACTACGTCATAGTTGGTAATGGGCACTTCAGCAAACCTAAAATGCCAAATATAACGGGAGAGGAAAAGTTCAAAGGTTGGTGGAATCATTTACAATTATATACATCTCTGCACAAACACATACATGTATAGGTTATAGGACACCTGTTGGTATCACGTTTATAATCCTTTCTCAAATTCGCGCTTTGTACACGAAATTGCTTGTCTTACTTGTTGATTACAGGACATGTGCGTCACCACTTTCAAGCACTATCGTCATTGCACTCAGATAGTGTAGGTACCTAGTCAAATGTGGGGAGCGCTATTCAGCGTTTTTAAAAACTACGGTACTTATAATTTAAAATAATTAAACTAGTGTTGCCGATTTGGAGGCTTTAATACCATTGTCATACAAAGGAAAATAATCTTAGCTCTACCTTAAGCTCTACCTGCGGTCTTACTCAGCACCCTGGAAAGTTCCATGTGTTTCAGCTGAGTAAGCCCTCTTAGTCTAATATAGAAGGGTTAGGGCAGGGACGTATTTACCCTTGGGCCAAAAGGGCCATGGCCCGGGGCGGTGCAAGCAGAAGAAATTTATAAAAGACTACGTAACTAACGCTCTTATTAATGAACAGTGATAAACTGTGTTTTGTCTCTTTCTATTCAGTTTAAAATTGTCAAAAAAGGGCAGCGGGTCCTGTAGACCCAGGGCGCTGAATCCTAAAATACGCCACTGGGTTAGGGGGAACCATAACTACCTACCTATTGAAAAAAGTAAATAGATACGTAAATTAAACAACATTATTAAACAGTACCTCAATTTTCAAGTCGTCGCCGTCGCTCGTAATGACAATCACGACATTTGCATGTGGATCACAGTTGGATCTATATTAGGAAATATTGAATCATTTTTGTTTGAAAATAATCGACCTTGCTTCGTGTTTCGTTGACGTCGATTTACCATTTAGAATACATAATATAGCATAAGACCATGTGAACTGTCGGTTCTCAATAAGAAAGCGGACTCAACGCTTAATCCTCAATCTTCATTATAATTATCACTGAAGAATTTAAGATTTTGTAACATTATGTTGTTCTTCTCCATAGAGAGTTCAAGCTCATTTTAGGATTTGCCTTTACCACCCGTCATCCTCTTTTTTTTTTTTTATGTCGCTAAAAATCCTCATGGATACCACCAGCCGCGAGGGCAGCGTGGCGGTTATGTTGGACTCCGGCTAATGAGGCCGACCTACCAACTAAAAAACCGACATGTGTTCCTCCTCTGCGCCATAATGCCGGGCTGTTAATAGCCATCCGCGGCCCGGCGACGCGCTGGTCCCAGTTGTGGGACCCCACCTCCGGCGACAACGTACTCCACGTACGCCATCGCCGTATCCACCTCCCTAAGGGGCGCGCGGGAACACGCGCGCGCCACCTCGAGGCCCAAATGCTGAGGGTGGGCTCAACCACCCGTCATCCCCTCACTAATATTATTTTTACCCATTTTTAGTACTCCTAACGATTAGGCATACTAAAAATTGATCCGACATGGACCTTGATAAATAGAAAAGTTTCCTTGTCTAGAAAATAAATAACTATAAAGGCCACGGTCGGTCCCAAAACACCAAGCCAAGAAAAAAATACTTGAGCTTTTTTTACTACACAAATATTGATCCATTTGCGAGAATCGCAAAAGAAGTCCTAATAACCTGGTCAAGTACACCACAAATGTTGTTTCAAATTACCAATGACTATTATTTTTAATTACTTTTGCTTTTGACACAGACCATTGGGAAGCGATCAGCCGTTAGCATTATGGATTCGCATATTAGGTAACGCGGAAAATACCAATGAGATAAAGCAATATGACAATATTACCATGGGAATCATCTGTCGTTTCAGGCACAATCATCCACAGCCACGACTACAGAGAACCAGAGCCCTACAAGAACCGTCGAGTCATGATCGTCGGCGCTGGTCCATCCGGCATGGACATCGGCCTTGACGTTGCTGAATTAAGTCGCACCCTCGTCCACAGTCACCACTCGAAGGTCAATTTTAGGACCCAGTTCCCTTCGCACTATGTGAAGAAACCAGACGTTAAGGAGCTAAATGAGACTGGGGCACTGTTCGTCGATGGAACCTTTGAACAGATCGATGATATTATCTATTGCACAGGTAAATCTCAACGATGTTTTAATTGAATCGTGATCGTGATATATTTTCCTAAACATGTGATCAGAGTTAAGTTTTATCAATTGTCCAATGTCCATCAGGATGGACCTCATTTTTGCTCGTGTAGTCTTCCGCCAAGCATTAGTGGGCGTGCATTACTGTAATCCGATTTAATGAGGAAGGTAGAGAAGTTACTGTATGACACTAGATTCATAGACTAGTATAAGCGCGGATACATGGAGACATAAGTCCAAGCTTGGACTCGTCTCTGATCTTAAGCCTGTAACATTCTCCTGGTTATATTCTCTTTGGGCGCAGCATTGCCGCGTACTCGCGTAGACCATTGTTGCAAAGATGTGGTTGGCAAATATTTTGGGCAATATACGACTTGATAGCTTGTAGTACAAAATAAGTTTCTGACGTCAATTCACTATGCGCTTAGGTTTATGTACTTTCACAATTTGATAAAATTAATTGACTTTTCAGGATTCGAATACTCCTACCCGTTCCTAGACGACACGAGCGAGCTAACGATAACCTCCCATTATATAGCCCCGCTGTACAAGTACATGGTGAACATAAATCAGCCCACCATGGTCATCATGGGGCTCGTGGTCCGCGCGTGTTTGGTCATAGCTTTGGACGCCCAGGTATACATAAACTATTATAGAATTATTATTTATCTTACTGAACCACAAACAAGGAATAAATGGTTTACTCTATGTGAAATACCAATTACTATAATAAACTGCAAATTATTATTGAAAGATTGAAAATACGCGCTACTTTTTGATATCATTGTTAGGTGCCTTATAAATTAATTCTATTGGAAGTTTACAACTTGATAGTTCGTATTATCAAGGCTTTTATCTATAGAAATAAATAATATTGAAGTGTCTGTTTGTAATATCAAAATAACAGCTTTTTTACTATATTCACATTAAATTATATACGGCACGTATAACGAAAACAGAATTTTTAAAATGTTTGTCTTTTTTTTTTTTAATTTTTGTCTGTTTATCTGTGTGTTTGTTACGGGTAATCTCCAAAATAGATTAACCGATTTTGAAGGGACTTTCTCTGGAAGATAGCTGTTGATGATAAGGAGTAACTCAGGCTACGTGAGCGAAGCAGCGAGGCACAGCTCGATCTAAATAAAAACAAAATTTGGCGATGCAAAATACGAATAATAACTGTACTTAATCAAACTAGGTGATTCACGGCACACGGCTTCGCGAAAACGACAAATCTTTTACAACAATTCATTCACATTTATAGTGCGATAGTAGAATGAAGTAAAAACATAATTAAATAGTACGTACCTAATTCAAATTGAACGCACGACAATCGTTATAGTGTTAGTTTATTGCTATTTTTAGCTGGAAAACATTGACTGTTTATCGGGTGTGTATCAAAATGATACATTTTTGTGTCATATAGTATTTGAAAACAGATCCAATGAGAAAATAAAATCTCACTAGATCCCTTGTGGATCTGGCCCGTGGATCTACTGAGATTGAACGGTGTCTATTTACACGTTTCAGGCTCGCTACGCCACTGCACTAGTAAAAGGAAATTTCACGTTGCCTTCTCATGACGAGATGATGCAGGATTGGCAGAGACACGTGGACGCGGTGAAGTCCAAGGGCCAGTCAATGTCTTTCGTGCATGTGCTGGCTGAGAAAGAGGTGAAACTGTTTTTCTTATGATAAGCTGTTTTTCTTGTGATGATTTCTCTGATAAGCTTCCAAAAGAAGTCTGAAATCTGATCCAATTTTTTTACCAGATATTTATTTAGAGTCATTTTTTCCACAAGTACATAATATTGTTCCCATGTTGACACATCTGTAGATTTTCTTATACTTAGGTTTAGCAAAATATTAAAAATAATTTCCAACCTAATTACATATCTGTTTCGACCTTTTTTAATGTTGGTATACAACTACCAATACTAGATCGTAGGACTAATTCTTCTGCGAGCGTCCATTTATGAGTGGGTACCGCCGCTTTGCTCGTGTACTCTGCAGGCCTTTGTATTTCAAAGTTCTGAGTGACACTGCAATTGTTACGTACTGGCGTTGTGCTTACCATCAGGTAAACGACCAGCTCGTCTCATTATCAAACTGAATAAAATACATGGTCACATTACAGGATCAATACTACGCTGAACTGTCGGAAGAGTCTGGCATCGATAGGGTGCCTCCTGTCATGTTCAAGATACGCGCCCTGGACACGGAAGCCAAGCTGGCAGACCTCTACACTTACAGGGACTACGTGTACACTGTCATTGATGATCACAAATTCACCAGGTCTTTGGAAGATCCTCGGGTTAGGAATAGATTGTCACCTTAATGACCAAGTCGAAGCAACCAGTACCATCAGTAAATAACACTTTAAAAAGAAGATGATGCTATTAATATAAGTACTTATTTAATACTTAATTCAAATATACAGGGTTACATAAAAAATGGTGAGAACTCAACTAAGTTACTAATATCTTGATCAACAACTTTATATAAGTATACGACTTTTTTCAATAACTAAAAAATTCCTTTTAAGTTTTGTTTTTTCCTCGCCTTCAGAGCAACCAATTTCAAATATCTATTTTTGTTTGAAAGATTGAAATTATGAATTATGATAACTCGTAGTACTAAACTCATCAAGTCTGATATTATAAGGATATTACCTGTAAGAGGTTATATTTAACCCTGTATAAGTAAGTATACGTACTCATAATACTATAGGTTTGATTAGATGAGAATGCTAGCTTTAGCATTAAAAATTTAAACAAAGTTTAAAGCGGCAGTTACGTACTATCTAATTCTAAGAAAAAAACCTTATTAGCGACTTAATTTATCCATTTATTACTCAGTACTTATTTATTTTTACATGTAGTTACTTACATCATAAATTGGTAACAGTCGATTATATTGTGTAAGACTAAATTGTAATTTGTATTATTTTATTCCTAAAGTTTGAACCTGAACACTGGTGGTGATAGCGAGGTCTACAAAAAACACAGATTATACCACCGCTGTGTATGTTCACATTACCTATACGAAGTACCTAGTTACTTAAATAATACGTACATAGTAAGATCTCCTAAAAATATACCTACGAATAACAAAATTTAAATATGCAAAAAAATTCAATGTTTAAAGTACTTATCTTCTACGTTGTCTGCGTAGATATCATCTCAAATGGAATATTTGTATAAAATATATTTGTAAAGTGATAACTGTTAATAATAACTTATTATTTTTAGTTGTAGGGTCACATTAAAGATCACAGGATAACTATATTCATTACTTAACTTTAACTTACAAATAACAAGACTAATAAGTCTTTACAACATACGAATCTTTATAAAAAAATTTAAAAAACCTATTTGTTGTCAATAATTTTAGTCACTCTTACAACAAAATTAAGACCACATCTTCAGCTAACTACCTTAATCTTAAATCTCTAATCGTTAATAGGACACGAAAACTCTTTCCTAGGAAGATACTCCCTCTTGTAATGAGTATCATCAACTATCGTCCAATCGTAGTCTCTGTAGTTGAGCAGGTCTTCCAATCGGTTCCTTGCGTTGAAGTCTCTCATCATAGTGAGGACTGGCGGAACTAGGGTCACCCCTGCTTCTGCGGTCAGGTTCCCGAAGTATTGTTCCTGAAAAAGACAATACATTTTATGGATGAGACACCTTTAAAAAATTAGGCAAGTTAAATTCCCTAAGTAGATCTTATGAGAGCCCCAGAGGATACGTGTTAGGAGAGCCAAGTGGAAGTACCGTGCTGTAAGTGTAAGTGTGAAGTACCTTTACAGCCGAATGCTGGGAGAGTGCCATCGAGATTCTAACCTCAAGAGATGCAGTGACGTTTGGTTTGTACGAAATAAATTCCACCATTTTTGCCTAGACATAATGCGCTCTGATTGCCTAAGCCACCGCCTCGCAACGACTCCCCGTGCGCTGATACGCTGAGCTGTGATATTATTTATAGCAAAATCAATACATTGTTGTGAGATCGGATAGTACAGTATTTCATCTTGATGTAGAGCGCAGATGATGTTCAGGCCTAAGAATGGTGTGTGGAAACTAACTCAGGGGCACAGGGTGAACCATGCAGTACGAACTTCGGCTTGGGCCGTCAAAGGGCTACGAGGGTCGGGAGAGAATAGCCCCGGGTGGCACATGAATGTGTCGAATTAGGCCCACTTTATACGGACATGTTCATTTGAAGTGGGCCTAAACTAGCTGAATCTACTTCTTGCCGGCCCGGGTTAGACGCTCGCGAAAGTCATAGTGACTTTAGTTGCCTCGTTATATACGTAGCTTATGCACCATCGACACGAAGGGCAAGAAACTCGACGGTGGAGTGACTTAAAGTATAGAGATTCAGATTTATATCGCAGCAGTGTCATAATATAGCCACCTACCATTTCAGGTCCCACGACGTTGACATCTACAATCTTAAAGTTTTTCTTCTGGTGGTCGTAGACGTGGTCCAGCCAGCTCCTCAGCATTTTATCCTGTGATGGCAGCTTAAATTTACCGGCTGATAATGCCGCTACGTATTGACCCTGTAATTATAGAAACGGTGAGCAAACCGTATTTCAGAAAAAAGGCATGATTGTAGTTGAATTCGGTCTGACTGTAAAAAACTAGATGGTTATATTATAAAGGTTGTAGGAGGTGATTTTCCTGGAACCTACCGATACGACATAAATAAAAAATATTCTGACCTGAGCACCTAGCACTCTGTTTATGACCCTCTTCGCCACTCCCACGAAGGTCATAGTGGGATGCTTAATATTCACGATCTGTTGGTATAGAGGCAGGACAAATTTCCCCGTGGCAGTCACACCGCAGCTCTCATCCAAGAATGGATGACTGAAGGTGTATCCTGTAACATTAATTACATTTATTAGTTAGAGAGGTTATAAACTAACAGCCTTACTAATAAATACAGTATAAAGGTTGAACAGTTACACTACACTTCGTCTCTTTCGATTCAGTTTAAAATTGTCGAAGAACAACAAAGACAAAACATTGTGTAACTATACCACCATCATATACAGTTTATTATTAAGACCCTTAGGTATAATACAAAGAATAATTTACACTAGGTATATATTAACAGTTTTTGCATTGGTCTTTCGAAAATGTGTAAAAAGATTTTGCCTGACATTTAATGGTACTTTAAATATCCTTTTTTTTGTTATACTATTTGATAACGGAACGAGCCGGGCGTTTGTCTGATGGCAAGTATAACGGCGGTCCATAAAAATTGCAGTGCCACTCAGAACTTTGAAACACGAAGGCCTGCACGGCACTGCAGTGCGCTAGTTACCTGCTGAGTGCTGAGACATTAGGTACTAAGTCTCATAAACCCATTAATTTCACTGGGTACTTAGCTCATCAAACCGGAATAGGATAGGAGGACTATTGACCTCATTGAAATATCCATTTACCCATAGATACTTAAACCCATTAAGGTCAACAAATTGTCTTATAGGTATCTTTCTTTTACTGGAGTTAAATCACTTGGCAATTAAATAACCATTGGAAGTAGAATTTGACCTTGTTCAAAGGCATTTCAACCAGTCTCGTACCTATACGAGAACAACATATAATAAAAAAATTACTATGTATTGTCTACAGTAATTTGAATATATAAATTTATTCATAATGTACCTACCAGTACCGGAAATCGAAAAAATAATTAAGTGGCGTGTGGTGGAAAATGGTAATGCGCCATCGTGTAGAAGTTTCTAAGCAATTGGTCACTTAGGTACTCGTATTATACCTACCTGTTGATTATGAAACGACAGGAACTAATTTTCCGTATACAAAGTACCAGGAATGTGCAATTGTGCATACAGTCGATTTCCTAGTCAATATCTCGCCAGGTATCTTCTTTTCAAGTGACATTAATAATAAAATCATCAAAATCCCCTTCAAATCTTTACCAAACGTCGTCTATCGTATAGGTAATCGGGAATTCAGTTTCAGTCTTCGATTACATACCTTTCGTCAAAAGTCGAACTTCGACAAAAGTCAAAACTTACGGTGACTCTTAAAAAATCTTCTAGCATACAATAAAAAGCCACAAACCTGTACAAAATATGACAATATCAATTTCTTCAAAGCTATCATCGTCAAACAAGACCCCGTTTGCCATGAACGTCTTAATATCTGGCTTCTTTACGTATGTCTTAGAGAAGGCCGGTTGGTTGTAATTCAAGTGATGGCTGTGAACTAGCTTGGAGGTGACGTTGGAGAGGTGCATGGCCAGGTCCAGGCCGGAGGCACCAGCTCCAACGAGAAGAACTCGGCGGTCTTTGAACAGTTCTGGTTCTTTATAGTCGTGACTGTGCATTAACTTTCCTGCAAAATTCAAAAAGGTAAAAAATTACATATAGTAGGTAGTTCAATTTCGCCTTTTATGTGCCTTGATTTCCAATTAGTGGAGGTTGGCACTGGCTTCGCACGTTTTACTTTGTCTTGAGGAATGCGAAAGAGTTCAGCGATAGGTACATATAGCCATGACACATACAGTAAAATTAAAAGTGTCCACTAAAGAGAATCCTACTTCCTACTAGCCCTACTTCCTACTTATATATATAATACTTTAAAGGCGAAAGGGTACTTATTTGTCCTTCTTTCAAGCAGTAACGAAGCAACAGATCGTCGAGATTTTTGGCATAGATATAGTTTATGGACCGGAGAGTAACGTAGGCTACTTTTTATCCCGGAAAATGCATGCCTTCTGTAGGAACGCGGGTGATAACCGCGGGCAGAAGTTAGTATAATATAAAGCTACGCTAGTATGTAGATAGATGAAGCTATAATAAAAATAAATAAATAGGTACAATATACATGAAATGAAATAGTTTGCCAGATTTAGATCCACACATACATACATACTAATAAATATCTTTGCCTACAAAACAAATAATAACAATATTTACTAATTTTATAACATTAACGCACTGCCCGTCAGGTGATGTGCGTATGGCACGTTCGCCATGTTTGATGTTATAGTCACTGGCACACGTCATAAATTATTATAACGATAAGAAGTAACAAACAAAACATTGTAAAACTCCTAAAAACACAATTATTAATCGTAGATTGTTTAAATTTACACGTACCTTCAAAAGCGTCCATTCCATCAAATTTTGGCCAAGAAGGGTAGCAGTTCTCTCCACTTGCCACCACCACAAAGTCACAAGCTTCCGTGACATTCTGCTTTGTGTCTGTCTTCGTGTATGTAACGTTCCAGTGGTTTCCCGCCCATCTCACTGATGTCACTAGGCTTCGAACCTAATAGCGAGAATAACTAACATGAGTTCTACAAGTTTTTGAAACATCTTCCAAGTTTCGATGTCAATAATATAAAACGAGATCCTACAAATTGATTGGTATATAATATGTATAGCACCATGGAATACATCAGAAAAGTTAACTCGTACGTAAAAATCGTTCTCTGACCTAATACCTGCCAAATTTCAGTTTCATAGATCAAGTGTGTAGTTTTCGAGATCTTGATTTTAGTCATTGTAGTGCACTGTAGTCAGACCTTTCGCTTTTATTTTATAGAAGAACAAATAATATCTGAGGCTGGAGAGGCCACATATTACAAAGACTATTTTGCCATATTCCATCATTTTACAGAAGTGGAAGTAATATACCAGATGCGCAAAGTTCAGCCCAGCTCCAAATTATTTAGCAATTATTTTGCTCTTACCTGTTTCTTTCTAAATCGGAATTAATAGATATACATAAATTAGAAATTTTAAATTTCTTCGTCATACCATTTAGCCTTGATTTAGCCTCTTCTCTGAAGCAATTATAGCCTGTTTATGGCAGCTTTTTTTATAAATAATTTTAACAGCAACGATATTTAAATAAAATGCACATTCGTCATGCACCTACACAGTAAGATAAACACAAAACAGGTTTCCATACGGGCGTAGTGAATCATGACCTTACAGATGATGCTGCAAGGCAATTTGTGATGTCGTTGTTTTCGCTTTATCATGAAATGACGACAGATTTTATTGGATTCAGGTTTACCTACCTATTGCCTCATAACAAAAAGAATGTTATTATTTTAGTCACTTATAGGTATAATAATGCTGATCTAATCCTATTCATGAATTATTTATGTATTGGCTGCAATTACGGATATAATTTTATATTACCACTTATATACCTATATGGAATAACTACTTCCTAATTACTGAATAAATCTTAAACCTAGATAAACTTATTGCTAGGTAAGTATAGTGTGGGCAAATTTAATCGATTGATATTAGATTATACTTTCGGCTTGTTCTATGATAGTGAAATTTCAGATGAAGACTCAAAACAACGTGAATGCTGGAGCGATCACCCTTCTTCTTTAAAAATATTTTACAAATGATCCAGTACCTTGAAAAAAATTGCAAAAAGACCAAGAAAATCTTTTCAAAACGTCTCATAATTCTCAATATTTTGAGCGACAACTGTCACATTTTTGGAATTAAAAAAAGGAAATGTATCTAAAGACTATTATTATGACTATTTAAACTAAATGGAATCTCTTTTTTAAATTAAGACTTCGAAATAACTAAAAGCAAAGGCATAGCAATTTTCAACCTTATTTCACTACAAAAGTATTACGGCTTATCTCGGACCTTACGTCAGACAAACGATACGCTCGTCTCTTTATCGACCTTTTGAGTAAGTTTAAAAAACAATAAACATATTTACAAAAAGATTTGTTTATTACTAACATACTTTTTGAAAATAAGATTTTTGTTTTCTTTTTGTCGTAACGAGCTAAAAACTGAAAAAAGGCCTTTTCTGTACGAGCTCTAAAATAAGAATACTGTTTACGTTTATAATACGTTTAGACATTTAACTTAGAGAATCATTGAGAAATCTCTCCTTGATTGCAAATTGCTAGATTGCACAGATCGAATCGTTACAAACTCCTAATTCATTCGGCACACGTATATGTTTGTAACACATCGTCGCCGTTGGTGTGAATGAAACATCATAAATTCATGACGGAATGGTAATTTTTACGTTATTTTGTGTCCTCTATTACTGTGGAAGGGAATGGTGTCCAAAGATTATTTTACAAAATGATGCTTTTCAGGCATCCCACAGTAAAAAGTAAAAAGTACTCCATACAAGATCTGACTTGGTACAGTTCTAGTGTGAACATCTAGTGACTTTAGGTACCAATAGGCTCTTTGCAATAGCGGTGCAAGTACGGAAGTCGGAACGATAAATTTGTCGAATCGAAAAAACTGATAAATTTATCAAATGTTGGGAGTACCGAAATCTGATCGTAAGGTATTGTAGTAGCTCTATATTCTCTTTGGATTCGACGTAGCTATTCGATAACTTTTGTCGATTGTATCAAGGCTCGATAAGTTATATAAAAAATCGATAAAATCCAAATTACCGATTTGAACTGACAATTTTATCGATCGAAAATATCCGTACTTGCGCTGCAGTATAGACAAAATTTAGGAAATATAAAGATAGACATTACTGCAGAAATAATGGACAGGAGTCACTGTCAATATCGAAAGATTTAATATAACATTGGTACCTGGATATTATCCAAGATATCAAACTTCTTAGCAAAACTCTTCAGGTATTTGTAGAAGCAGGCTCCTTCAGGATAAGTTGGCGTTTCATCTGGGAACGGGAAATCGGGGTACTCCATGGTTTGTCGTGGAGTGTTAGTTCTGAAAATGAACACTGTATTATAATGAACTTGGCTATAGTAATCAAATTATGGTGCGAAGTAATGGGTTTAATAATTGCCTGATGGCACAAAATTAAACAAAAAGTTGAAAGCCAGTCACAGAAAATGCGTTTACTTTCAGACCATTTCACTTTTAGACAATGTCAAAGAGTATATAAGAGGACAATGTTTTTGTCCAATTTTTTTTTAATTATTTTTTTTGTTGTACTAAGCCTAACAGTGATGTGCAAATATTACTGTGTTCCGATTTAATGAACAAAGAAGTCAGTGAATTTACTGCTCCTCAGGGTAACAAGGCACCCACCGCACGAAGATAAATATATTACTTACACATAAAATAGAAAATTAGAAAATACTATAAATACTTATACACCTAGGTGCCTACAAGAATATGAGAACTGTTATATAGACTTAGTAAAATATATCACAAAAACAGTCTCTTGAATATCTCTCGGCTCGACAAACCTGAAATTTTAAAATAGATCAGAGCCTCGCCTAACTCTCCGTCAAAAACGAGTACAATATTACATCTCTATTTCATAAGAAACCGGTTGTCAGTTTGTTTTTTGTTTTTAACAAACATCTAACATCCGCATTTTCACTCGAGCGTACAGCAAACGGAATTAAATTAGCATTATTTGTTTTAATACAAAGTGATTTTATACTAATTACGTGAACGTGATACTAGTAGCTTCTGTAATGCTACAAAGTAACAACTTACACAAAGTGAAATGATTACACCTTTATCTCCTGAACAATACAACCAACAAATACAAACTAACTAAAAACATAGCGACAGGAATTCGCGCTGCTCTAATCTCGGCACACTAGTTATGATAGTAGGTACACAAAACTGCGATCGACTAGTGGAATTTTGTTTCTTATACAAATTAATTTCAAAACAAGCAAATTCATTAAGAGTGATTTGAAGAACGTATTATTGAACTCAGAACGTATTTTCCAACGATAAATAAATCTAACCCTGGTTAATCATTACCTCAATCCTTTGTACATGCTAGTAAATAGTGGCAGGCCATCCTCGTCGGTGCCAACATGCGGGTCGAATCTCCAGGTGCCCCCGATGTGCCTCGAAGCCTCGAATACTGTGAAATCTACGCCATATTCTTTTAGGTATCTGGCGGCACCGAGCCCGGAGTAGCCTGCGCCGATTACACAAGTCCGAGGCTGGAAATAAAAAAATAAGGTATATAACCTTTTTGAAAAACAAACGCGTACATATTCATAATATGTCCATGTACTATATGATTCTCAGTATTGCAGGTAGCATGGGCACACACAGATACTCAACACGAGGTCACCCTAGGGCAGCATGCTTTGCAGGCAGGGTTAGTGCCAAGTGGCAACCGAGCCAAGCCGAGAAACGAGCCGAGAACACATTAGCCTGTAATTTTTTGCTCAAAACTAGTAAGATAAGCGTACTCTGGTGCTCGTCTATTTTAGTAAGAATTAATAGACTAATTTGACCGGGTCTTTAAGCGACGATGTGGTTGAAGAGGAAGTATACGCTTGACATAGATTAGGACTGGCTTTCATGTGCAGCTGCCGGAATGTTTGGTGTGCACATAGGTACTTGGCGACCGACTTTTAACTTGAAGGTGGTATCTAGACCAGCCATACACAAAGTGTCTCTGTGGAGCCCTAGGCCTCCGCAAGGTGTCTGTGCATAATTAAAAAATAATACTACTATGAGGTTGAAGAGTAAAAAAAAAATATCTAAATATTTCATCTATGTAAATTTTCTCTTCTATCAAGCCTCACGTAAAACAATTGATCAAAATTAAAAACAACATCATATTTAGATACAAATTTTATATCACATAAAACCACTATCTACGGTGAGCACTAGTAATTTCCTACCACTGTGTCATGGTTACAGCACGATTTTTTCCTCCATCAAAAGCTCACTCATTTCAGGATTCGAAGAATCGACCAGATAAACAGATCAGCGGTCGACGTCACTATACGACTGAGCCAATATCGCTTCAAAGTTTGTATTTGCCTTTGTTAATCATCGTTTAGCTTAGCGGTGATCGCTTACCATCAGGCGGGTCCGCCACTATTTTACATAAAAAAAGTAACTGCCATTGTAATTAATAATAACATGTAACACCTAATTCGATGAAAACACTTTTATACGAGTAAAATAATGGCTTCTAAAAATATTCGTATTCATCTACAAAGCCGCGAATGTCGCTAACTCCTAGTTTGTATTTTCCTTATAAAGTGTGAATAAATTCGATTATTCAGATGCAGCACGGTTACGCCCATGACATGTTAACCAATTTAACGTTGCATAATATGGATTGCATGTCAGCGTAAGCACAAGAGTGATGGATACACCTGCTCGATTTTAACTGTGTATTCGGTCTTGAAAATGGTAATCACTATTTATTACGTGAGTACACTGAACATGCGTTAACGTATGTATAATTATGAGGCAACCACTTTTAGTTGTTTGTGTTAGGTATTCATGCAAATATATGCAATAAAGGGCCGTGAACCAAACCAACAACTGGAACAACCCGCATTTATTTTATATTCTCTTCGAAAGAGATACCATATCCTACTAATATTATAAATGCGAAAGTGTGTTTGTTGGTTTATTGATTTGCTGGTTTTTCCTTCACGAAGTAACGGAGCAACGGATCGACGTGATTTTTGGTATAGATATAGTTTATGGACCGGAGACTAACATAGGCTTCTTTTTATCCCGGAAAAATGCACGGTTCCTGCGGGAACGCGGGTAAAAACCGCGGGCAGAAGCTAGTAATGAACATATTAGCAAACTATAGCTTCTGCCCGTGGTTTTCACCCGTACAGCCATAAAGCAGTAGGTAAAGTTGTAAGTTTTTTGTTTGTTTGTTACTGCTAATCTCTGGAACGGCTGGTCCGATTCTAAAAATTCTTTCACTAATAGGAAGCTACATTATCCCTGAGTGTTACAGTATATTACATGTTCTGTTGTATAGGCTACATATTATTCTGATTCCACGCGTGCGAAGCCGCGAGTAAACGCTAGTAATTAACAATCGGAATACATACAATTCTGAAATTCCAATTTTCTAGAATTTCTGATATATATTTGACGTCTGCAATAAATATTCATGCTGTTAACTATAATAATTAATACCATTAGATACCACGAAATAGCACTAAAAGTCCAGTAAATATGGAGAATGGCTGGCCTTGGAACCGGTACTATTGCAAACTATTCAAATAAAGCAGGTGGATTTGATCGTTGAGGACCTAAACTGGTTGTATTTGCATGTAAACTCCCTGATTGAGGCATTAAAACGTTAATCGATTGTTTAAAATCCTATAAAGGCAGTGATCGGAGTAGTTCCTCAAAGTTTAAAGGTTAAAATAAATGGGTATGAGAATATTTTAACGCTGTATTATTGGACAACCATTTAAAAACAGATTTATTTTTAGGGTTCCGTATCTCGAAAGGAAAAAAGGAACGCATAAAGGATCACTTCATTTTCCGTCTGTCTGTCGGTCAATACCATTTTCTCATGAACGCGTGGAGATATCAAGTTGAAATTAATATCAAATATACTCAGGTCTGCAATCCCTTGGTAGCTGTGAAAAAATCAAGTTCTATGTCAACGCAATCAAAAGATACGGCTGTTTATGCCGCATATTTTGACACTTGCAATGGAATCAAAACAAATACCTGCCATTTACCTATAATCATGAAAGGCAAGAAGCAATGTCTTACAATACAAGTAAAGGAAAAACCCCGAAAACCGCAGCAGCTAAATCACAAAACAATATATTTATTAAATATAATTATTTTCGTGAATGTATAGCTTTACCTACCTAATGATTCCCGTGATGGATGAACTATTTACGTACCTACAAGATTGTACGGATGGGTGAATCTGACTCGCAGTTGGCTGGTTTTTCTTTATAAATAGGTACTACCTATTGGATATCAAAACGAGCGGGTCGTTTGTCAGGAAGTTATGGGTTAAGTCCCACTAGCCCAGTAATTTCACTGGCTACTCTGCTCATCAAACCAGAACACAGCCAGTTAAAACCATGATTGAGAGCCATTTAGGTTCAACGCCTCCTACGAGTACAAAAGAGTACCTAAACGAACACTTGTAGTTGGTACGTTGCACTACTCCTTAGCCAGACAACATAACCACCTATTCGTCAAAACCTGTTTTCGTAAGAAAATCTATATCTATCTGCAACATCGCCACAAATAATAAATTGCAAGCAATAAATATCAAATAAGACGAATGCTCTATACTCTCTCGATGTTCCAGTTCATTAACATTTGGCAGTCTATACCACTGACAAACATTACCTTATTATCTGATGTAAATTTAATTTAATATCAGTATATAGCTATAATAAGCCACTAGCCCGCCAGAACCGTTTTCTTCATCTAATTCTTTCTTGGGACTTTGAGCCGCTTTGGGACTATGTCAGCCCCGTTACATCTTACATATACTACGAGTACCTACACCTCATTAATTAAATCATACACCATTGTAAATAGTAACTTAGCCGCTTCACTCAGTGGAGCGGTGAGAACACATTACCTTATTTTCTGATGTAAAATTAAATTTAGTGTCATCCTACTGATATTATAAATGCGAAAGTGTGTGTTGTTGGTTTGTTGATCTATTGGTTTGTCCTTCTTTCACGCAATAACGGAGCAACAGATTGACGAGATTTTTGGTATAGATATAGTTTATGAACCGGAGAGTATCATAGGCTACTTTATATCCCAGAAAATGCACGGTTCCAGTGGGAACGCGGGTGAACACCGCGGGCAGAAGCTAGTTTAATATATAGCAATAATAAGCCACTAACCCACCAGAACAGTTCTCAGACAAGAAAAAACGGCCAAAACAAATGTATTATTGTACTTACTAAGTACTTACTTGCACGCAATAGGGCCATAATCTTTTGAACTTAGCTTTCTAGCAAGTTACGAAACAACACGGCTGCAGGCAAATAACACGGTAGGTCAGAAGCCTACATTTGAGCAGGTTTTTGAGGCAGCCCTAACTTATGTAAGTCATAAAACGGTATGATATTATAATATAAATTAGATCAAGTAGTGAATGTAAATTGTACTAATCCATACAAATATTATAAAGCGGTAAAGTTTGTTTGTTTGTTACCGCTAATCTTAGGAACTACTAGTCCGGGTCTAAAAATCTTTCATGAATAGGAAGCTACATTATCCCTAAGTGTACAGGCCCGACTTGCTCATGCAGAAAAATAATTTAAATAAATATGCTATAGGTACATTTATACATATTTTAGCAAATCATACAACTGATGCTGCAATTTCTCTTCATGAAATGTTTTTTTTTTTTTAACGCTTACACTCATACCCCCGCACTAGGATTCCCTGTGTCGCAGGTGGCATGGACACACACAGATACACATCACAAACATCCACAAGACCCGAGAACAAACTTTATGCTTACACAAAATCTGCCCCGGCCGGGAATCGAACCCGGGACCCCTCGCTTTGCAGGCAGGGTTACTACCAACTTAGCTACGGAGCCGTTTTGCATAATTAAATCTAACTGTGAATTAAATTAATATTGTAAGTGGAATCATTGTTTAGGGTACGATAGGGCTGGCATACCTTTGTTAGGTACAAGCCTCAAAATAAATAAGAAGAAAAAAAAGTGTTGTAGGCCCACTATAGGCCACACTGAGTGAGTGCTGAGTGTCTAGGTTATTATCCTGATACCATAATACGTTTGAAGCTGCGGGCAGAAGCTAGTCCATTGTAATTTTATTAGCCTACGACTTTAGTTTGTTCAACGTGTTCAGCCGGCCGAAGAAAATTTTATTGGAATAGTGTTTCTAAATAATAATAAATTTTTTTTTTATCTTATTTTAAATCCTGAAGCTTTAAACGCCTTGGTTTTGACCAACCACCATGCTATGTATGCGTAATATTCGCCAATACGGTAGCATCACGAGCTTGTATAGGTAAACAAATCGCATAATTACCTTGATGCAAAAATCTCGTTCTCTTTATTATTAATATTATTGTAATATTTATTTTAAATTATATATTTAATACAAAACATTTAAAAGAAGGAAAAATAAATTCAAGTAAGATGTCAATTGGAAGACAACCACCAACACCATACAAGACTTTAAATTCGCTTTTAGTTTAGCAAATCGTTTTTGTTGGATTTTTTGCTGTTCTTTTTTGCACCAAATAATAACAATAATATTAATTTGTAAATCTAACCACAAACAATATAAAAAACATTATTACTATAACAGTTCAATAAAATATCCAAATTCTAAGTACAATTAAAACATAACTGCTTATGTATCTTCTGCATGATTTTCATGTAAAACCGCAAATTAAATGCCCCGCCACAAAGCATGAGTTACCTATTTCTCTTTCGTGCATCTCCTACCTTGACCCACAAAAAGACAGCATCCAAATTTGGATGTCAATTTGGCCTCATACAGATACTGACGAGTCAAGGTTGGCATCGCATTACCAATTTATTGTCAATTTACGGGTTACCGCGACAGAACAATTGAGTGGCGTCGTGTGCCGTTTTCCCATAGAACTTATTTTGATTCAGTGTCCATTGATACCTATATAAATGTATAATCATTTCTGTCCGTGACATGACTGCCCGGTGGAGTGGAGCTTGCTATTCGTATCCTTTGTCACAATGGAAAAACAGAATAAATGTAGTAAATAGTTATATAATTTTCAAGTATAGGTAGATAACATTTTAAAACAAATTGCTATACTGTGTCGATTTGAGAATAATCTAATAACATAATATAAGTAACTCCTATTATTGCTGTATTGACTATGTTGCTTACAGATTTATCTAATATCATTTTTTATCCACTAAAAAAGATATTTATGTAATATGCTGTACTAATAAGCTTTAGCAGTGGGACAGTATAGGTGATAAACATGGTAGTTAGTGTTTATAAATGTGTGATGTCAAGTAAAGACTAGAATTCAGGACATTGACCTCTATCTTGATACAGGTATATTCAGGCTTGATTCAGGCCACGTGTTGGACCAGATGTCCTGACAGGCCTTTTTTAAAATAAAAAGAAAAGTTTCGTTAAACAAATGAATAACTACGCGCGCCCGTTGATGTCTTTTGCAAGCGACATTTTTCAAGTTCACCTTTTTAGGTGCTTCGCTCATTGTAGTAGTATAGTATTATTTATTTATATGTCAAAACTAATAAGTATACTTGTAAAGAATAAAAATTAAAAACTAAATAGAACTATAACTTCTATCAATAAAAAAGTAAGAAAATAATTAAAAATTGTTTGAACTCTCTATAGACAACAAAATGGTCTAAAGAATATAGTTCAAATATCCTAAATATCAGGCAGAGTTCCCAAAATGCTGGCCACGTTGCACCGCCGGATGGCAAGGCTGATCCTTTGAGCGAGATAAAAGCCAGCATTTTGGTAACGGATCGATTCTACAAGCCGGCCCACGAAATCATTATAAATTTCAAGTGCTCCCGGACCCCAAGGGCCTAACTTCTCTACCTCAAATGGCCCAAAGACAATATAACCTCTGTCGATGTTGGCATAATCACGCCGGTTGTGGAATAATTAAGTTTTTATTTACTTGTACTAATCACAAGTTTACACACGTTAGCGTTTAGCCTAACACCAAGATCTCAAAAATAGGTACAATAGGCGACTCTACCGCCAAAAGTGATGTCCTCCAGACTATATAATGTATAGTTAGCTGAAAATATTACTTATTGAGCACATACTTTGGTGTGTCAATAGTAAAATAAACAATTGCCCATAATTACATACACGCATATTGAAAGTTGTCCTTGATTGCATTTCATCGTCAGTTTACTTCGTTTCATAATATCGTTTGACAAGTTTAAAATCATCCATTACGGCACCGTGCCTTTTGAAATGGGGACAAACAAGTTCAGCCATTATGCGAGATGACATTGCAAGGATGAGTCGATTACGAAATTTTCCAAAAAACGAATGCAGACAACTGCTTCCAAAATGTGTAATGGATCATAACCGAAACCACCACCACCTCAGAGTGTCCGAAGTTCTATTAGTTTTTTCAATTAAGAATGAATATTAATTTAATTTAAAATTACTGTATCTAACTACAATAGTATAAAGAGGTAACAAGTCTTCACTGGGCATGATTCTTATACCTACCGTGTATCTAAATTCAATCGGACGTATCGAGACACTGCAAGCCATAATTATCGAAGGGATCAAGATTGCACAGAATACAAACTTGAAGAGTGCTTGACGTGAATCTTAAAACGCCAGACTTTAGCCAACTAGATAGAGAAGGATCTCTCTGTTTCAAGCGTAGGCAGCTGTGTTGATAAATGGGGTTGTGTTAAATGACAAAGTCACTTTCAGTGAGTCCAGGATTACAACGTATATAAAGCGAGATCGGGAGAGTGTATTCATGATGTTTTACTTCTTTAAAAATTCTCTTTAATTTCCGGATTATACGACGTCGATAAAAATCAGAAAGTTTTCAATTCGAAATAATTGTTTAAAAAACAATGTAGGCATATCTTGTTGAGGAACCACGTAATTAGTTACGCAGCTATTGTTATGCTCGTAACAAATCCATCATATCACTCGTTCGTGTTGGCTTATTATTCCATTATTAACATAATTATAATCACGTCTAGGAATAGCAGATAGCACAATAATAATTAATAATAATTACGAACAAGTATCGTAAGCTCAGCTTTAAAATCATATTATTTAAGTTTCTCTAATAATTTTTATTTCGAATGACCACCCGATTTTTGAACTTCACGAGTGATTTCGAAATCACCGATGAGAAAATTCTCACCGATGACTTTGAAATCACTAATGTGCATAAGTCGTATATTTGAAATTCATACCATGTGTACCAATTTTGATCATAGAATATAAACATAAGATTGCAATATATTCTATTTTATTTTTCAAAACTAAATTGAGGAAATGAATTATTTATTTATCGTTGTCTAGTACCCATAGTACATGGTATCCTAGTTTGGGGCTAGACAATCTGTGTAATAATATGTCGATACATATTCATTTATTTTTATTTTATTAAATTCTTTTCAAATTTGACACACAAACATGAAATGTATCTGTCAAAAGTTGTCATTTGTTTTTAGGTTCAAAATGGACACTAATGTGTAGTTACCCCCAGTCGTAAACGATATCATAGGTATGATAATTTTAGTCACCGCAGTGATTCACAAATACGACTTCATGTAAATCGGTGACTATCGGTGATATCGCTGATATTTAGTCACTCGGAGACATTCAAAAGTAGCTCCCCAGGTCTTAGGACCAACTCTTCTGCTAGTGTCAGTCTGGGTGGGTACCAACGCTTGGCTCGTGAAGCCTGTCTCCAAGCAGCAATGTGGAAGCATTGTGCAGCAGCTGTGTTCCGGTTTGATGAGCAAAACAGTCAGTGCAGAAATTACTGGGCTTATATGACACAGTTGCAGGGTAACGAGCGCAATGTAGTGCCGCGCAGGCCTTTGTGTTTCAAAGTTCTGGTACTGCAATGTTTATGGGCTGACGTTGTGCTTTTACCATAAGGCAAACGACTCGTCTCGCTATCCAGTGTCATAAAAACACATTTAGGATCATAAGGATTTATTAACTCTGTTAAATTTTCAACACATATAATAAATCTGTAATAAATAAGGTCCTTATGTAATTGCACAATCATAATTATCGTAAAATTTATTTTAATCACTTAGGGTTCTTGATTTTTAAATATGTTTTTTTCTTATATAGGTATTAGTAGTATAAAGTAGGTGCAGTTATTACCGTTTTCTAAAAAATTCTCCGTTGTTTATTCATAGTTTTCTAGACCGCATCTGCTTAATCCTAAAACAGCCTCGCCATAAAACAAGAATATCCACTTAGTTTTATCTCTGACAGACGATGCGGAATATTTTTATAACTGAGAATGTTTATGTTCGGATTTCATCATGATTTTGCTAAATTATTATTATCATTGTGAAATACTTGATAGCAATCAGAGCAAATAAATTGATTTAAAGGTTAATTGAGGTTGATGATTCGTAAGGTTAAAATTATAATTGCTTAAAAAAGCTGGAACTGACTTCCATCATCTGGCTTCGGAGTGCGTCATCCGATCTTGACAGCATATAAAATTCTAGCATCTGCCTGCGGTTTTCACCCGCGTTCCCACAAGAACCGTGCATTTTTCAGGGATTAAAGCTAGCCTATGTTACTCTCCGGTCCATAAACTATATCTACCTATACCAAAAATCACGTCGATCCGTTGCTCTATTGCTGTATGAAAAAAGGACAAACCAACAAACGTACAAACACACTTTCGCGTTTATAACATTAATAATGAAGTAGGATACAGGACCACGTCGGGGTCTACGTTAACAGAATACAGTTTAAACCATTCAAATTGGTTTAACCTACAGTTTAAACCATTCAAATTGGTTTAACCTACAGTTTAAACCATTCAAATTGGTTTAACCTACAGTTTAAACCATTCAAATTGGTTTAACCGTTTCTGAGAAATCGCAAACATAACACACCAAAAAAAAATACAGACGATTTGAGAACCTCCTTCTTTGAAGTCAGTTAAAAACTAATACTTGGTAATTTAACTATTGAAATGGACTACTTATTGCCGACCTTCCAGATATTTCAGTAACGTAGCTGTTATCGTTTGGTCTCTGCGTACCTAAAACGCAGTGCCTATATTTTCATAGCATAGGTACTACATTGATGTACTACAACATGTACCTATGTTATGTGGTTGCGTTGTCTATAGAGAGGTTCTCTATGAATAATCTTTAAACGGCACCTATCCTCACGGATTTGTCAAATTTCTTGATCACCTATATCTTTAAAATTATAGTGAGCGTTAGTTTATCTAGGGCTTTATCCTAACTCGTACGTAAACGGAACAAAGTAAAGTTAGAGCTCGTGTGATTGACTGCAGGACACTCGCATAACAGTTGTTCAGTAACGACATTTTGACATCAAAGAAACGTATTGCTCCACGTCGCTTTTCCTAATCATGGTTCCCATTATAAATGCGCCATTAGCATCAGTTTGCTGTGAAGCGACCAGATTACTTCGAGCAGCGGGGATCCTTCTGAGACTTAGTCTGAGTACAAATTTTATATTGATTAACTAGAAACAGCTTTTCATGTTACTATGGGCCTTACTAATAAAGACTGTATAACGGTTGAATAGTTACATAATGTTTTGTCCCTTTCGATTCAGTTTAAAATTGTCAAAGAATAACACCACGAACTATACCATCGTCATACAGTTTATATTATTAGGGCCCTAATGCCCGTTTTCACCAACCCTAGGAGACGCCTAAATCGGATGCCTAAATATTTAGGCGTGACCTAGGGCAATCAATCGTTTCACCACCCACCTTTTTAGGAGTTACTTAGTTAGGCTTCGCCTTATCCGTCGTTAGTGAATAAGGGCATTAATATATAAGTATTATTGTTTCCTTCCACGACGCAACTCAGTCAGCTGTCATTCTCATTGTCACGTATAAAACTAAGTTGACTTATTGAGCTCGCACTCTAGCGTTTGCTTCGTATCACACTGCCTCGCAAAATATCGCTCACACCTTTATCATGAAGCTATTTCCCTATTTCTTAATTTATATAATAATCATATTGCTGTAGACACAGTAGCTAAAATAAATGCCACACCATTTAAAATAATAGTACTTGTTTAGGAAAAGTAAATATCGATGTTCTTTGTGAAAAAAGACCACTTTCTCTATATTTACTTAGGTCAAATTAAAAACCTAACCAATAACCTATAGTAAGTGTAGTTATACCTAGTATTGAAAATATACCAAACGTACCAAATGATATTATTTTATGTTTAACGTTTTTAAGCGCCCAAAACATGTTTAAGATCAGCCTAAATAAAATACCTAATATAATTGAGACTGAAAATATTTTATCGATGGTTTTAAATCACAAAAAAATAAACAAAAGAATCTAATCTTTTATTATGTATATTATTGATTCAAAAAACTGTGTATTCTAGAAAAATAAATACCTACCAAGGAGAGTCCATCAGTAGCTTCCAAAATCAAATTGAGAAGGCACAGCACAGTCACGCACGAGCATAACCGATAATTCGCCATTATCGTTCGAAACGAAACAATTTTCCGATTGCAGTATTAAAATATTATAGAAAACTCCGACGCATGTTCACCGGTCGGTACTAGAGTCGACTGACAACTAAGTAAGCTAAGTACTGGATAGTGAGATCGCAAGCTGTAGGAGGGATGAGGCCTTGACCGTCGAGTTATACTGACTCACATATCCTGCCTTTGCCCATAAGATTAATAAAAAAGTTAATTGAGTGCCGAGAAGCTTTTTTTGCCATTCATCCGTCGTATTGTGGTTAGAAGTAAGTCTATTCCTAGGAAATCCTTTGTACACCTACAAACTACAGATTTGGACAAACCATTTTCAGTTTGTTTACGTCTGCGGTACGCAGGCAGGTAATATGAGGTATAGAAGAAAATATCTATAGGTGAAGTTTTCCGCGTGTCGTTTCCCATCACTCCGAACCTAGGTGAAGCTCACTCCTTGTAACACTGTAGTGCAACATGATTCACGAACCCGTTGGTGTTCGCTTCCCGAGACGTCTGAAATTATGAAAACCAACGCATGTTTATTTCTGATGAAAATTCAAAATTATGGTAGCGAATGAAGCGATGACAGCTTGAGAGGTATAAAGATGAGGTCACCCACTACTCCGTAAATCAAAAAAACAAATTACCTACTTAGTTCTTAAAATTTACATTAATTGTAATAGTTGTAAAAAGTTTTTTGTTTAAATTATTGCATAACGAGACTAGCGGGTCGCTTGCATGATGGTAAGCATAACGCCTGCCCTTAACAATTCCGGTGCCACTCAGAACTTTGAAACACAAAGGCCTGTGCGGGACTGCATTGCTCTCGCTACTGTGAAACATATTGTCCAGTAATTTCACTGACTACTTTGCTCATCAAACCGGAACACAGTAATGCTTGCTCATTACTGCTTGGCGGCAGACTACACCAGCAAAGCGACGGTACCCACCGATCCATCCAGACGGACATTCGCAGAAGATTTAGTCTTATATGACCTGGTAAAACCTGCATAAATAATTGCGCCTATAACTGCCTAGCCTAGATACAATGCCCGCATGCACATCGCCAGAGGTGTAAAAGGACATAAATTATGGCTGTCGTAACGTTACCTTACCTCACAGATCAAACTATCACCTGCGCCAACGCCATATGTTCTGTGAGTTTGTCGCTGGTATTACTGTGTTCCGATTTGATGAGCAGAGTAGCCAGTAAATTCCTGGGCTATGAGATTTAATACCTAATTGTCTCAGGGTAGGAGCGCATTGCCTTGCTGCGCAGGCTTTTGTGTTTCAAAATTCTGAGTGGCACTGCAATTGTTAGGGGCCGGCGTTATTCTTACCATCATGCAAACAACCGGCTCGTCTCGTTACCAATAGTATAAAAAAAAGTCAAAAATCCCTTAGAAAAAATTCTCGGGGGCCCGAGGTGGGCGTTCGTAGAATTCTTAGTGACTATAGTTTCTGTTTTTGAAGGACCGTGCTGTTGGTCTTGCGACCTCTACGGCGTCACCGGACTGTTGGAGAGCGCAGAAGGCACTCAGCCCGAAAAAAAGTGTGTTTTTGGCGACTAGCGCAAGGGCACCGCGTGGGATCGAACCACGTCGGTACGGACCTCGGCTTGGGCCGTCGCCGTAAGAAAGGGAGGATCGGGAGAGAATAGCCCTGGCCGCACGAGTGTGTCAGAATCCTAGTATGTAGAGATCACTAATCAGAATAAATGTTATACTTGAAATCACTAAAGAGTAACTTTATGGTTAGCCTAAATGATCTGCTCTTTATCAGGTAACCTAATGAGGGATATTGTAATAAAACCAAAGAAATTCATTAATTCATTATAATTTCATGTGACCAGGTAATTATTGAAATTCAATGTAGGTGTCTATTTCAAATGATTCTAAGTGCCCGTTCCAAAGATATAGGCCGATCGAGAAGAAGGGGCAAGAAACTCGTCGGAACTCCTTTTAAACATAATTTACAACAACAATAATCCACAAAGTAATTACAGCACAAATGGACACAATACACATTTTTAGCAAATACCATTTCAAGGAACATAGTAACAGAACAACAAGAATACTTAGCTTTGATTAGATGATGCTGTGTCTTGTCGATGCAATGGTCACCGTAAGAATTGTTATCTTTTCAGTTCAGAGGCTGCTTTAAAGACCTCGAGTATGACAACAGAATCATCCGACTTGGTTTAACCAATCAGGAACACTCCCGGTTTATTACAACCAATCGTAGAAATACATTCAGTATGTCCGAATAACTCTATAGATAGATGACAACAGATTATCTTAACTAAGCTATTATCTTTTAAAACTTCATCAGGTAATTTTAATATATTTCTTAATTTTTATTGTGTACTCTTTATATAAATACAATACAAACGTGTGTTAACTGACAATACTCTTTTCAAGAGTCAATGATAACTTTATACAAATAACAAGGTGTAAGTGTATTGAGGATACTATAATAAATCTGAAAACTATTATTAAACATCAGCAGATTATTCTGTTCTTGGAACTAACGTAATTATTCTAATAACTATTGAAACAAGTGTAAATAAACTTCGTAGTATCAAGAAATATGACTATAGATTAAAAATATACCACAGATCTATTAAGAAATGAGTTTAACGTAGTGTTACGTTCAGAAACTTGAATATTGCATATTTTTACTATTTAAAATCACATATTTTCCGACAAGTGCAACCGTTTAAAATAGGCTCTAATCTAGCTAAAGCTACTTCTCGCGGCCCGAGGTGGGCGCTCGCGGAATTTCGTGTATGTGTGTGAGGTGTGTATGACTCTAGTTGCCTCGTTCCAAAGCCTACACCATCGAGAAGAAGGGCAAGAAACTCGACGGCGGAGTGAAGCTCGGTCCCTACAACCTAAGCTATCTGACGAAAACTATAGTTTCCTCGTTCCAAAGTATTATTTTTATACCTAGATGTAGTTTAGTCCCGTTAGAACCAATGTGAAGACGTCCGATATCGAATTTATTCTGTGTGCTTTTACACTGAGTACCTACATGTCATTATTATTAATCGATGCTGAAAGCTATATGTTTGAACTAAGAAATCAAGAAAATAAGATTTAATCAAAGCCGAATGGGTATTCTTGAGATTAATAGTAACAACTAAGTATATCTAAAAAAATATAGAATAAAGTATAAGTAAAATATTGATAAAGTTATTTTTTATATAATTACATGAAAAGGTTCATTCAAGATAATTAAATATTCATAAGCTGAATCCCGAGTTATCCCAAGAAAAGTATTAATAAAAAGTAGTTTTCGAAAATGAAATATTTTTACTTGAATTAAGAAATTATTATTCGGTCTTAGATTAATGTATTCGATATGATAATAAAAAGTATCTGTGAAAAAATGCATCAGTATTTTACGCTAAAATTAAAACGCCGCGCGCCGGCACCGTCAAATACGCATGGGCCATGCCATGGCCGGCCATATCGCTACGCGTTTTTGAAAACTTGAAAAGTAAAAACAAAGTAACAAACGTCTTTTCTGATAAAACTGCCATCTTGCGGTCGTCAATCAAACCACGTAGTCAAATAATGTTAGATACCACTATACCAGTTACCACCTTCTATGATTGGTTTCAGTAACTACTGTTATTTATGTTGCAAACTTAGAAATCACTAAATAAGCAAGGACAAGCGACCATTTTGGTGTACATCTTAATTTTTTAAACCTATTTCAAAATGTCTCATTTGCCTGATGTTGCTGTCAATTCTGTGTTTTGACAATTGACATTGCTGAAAAACGTCAAGCAGCGTCATATAACTTTAAAAGTCATATTCTGAAATCTGAAGAAGAAGACGAAGAATCATTGTTTTATTTGCTTTCTTTTCCAATTTTTCCAAGTTTTCTTAATTTTCGAAATACAAATAAATAAATGTCTCAAGACACGAGAGAATTTTCTGATTTTAAGGTAGTATCTCAATCAACCTATAAATTCGTGTTATGAACAGTAAGTAGTTTGTGTTTACAACTAATGTTTTTGTTAATCAATATGTTTTAGTTGCCTCCAGTGCTCGAGGATCTTAATGAACGGGTAAAAGATTACATTCTAAAGCCGGAGCGGCTGTCGATTCACAAATGGGAAAGGTCACAGGGCCACTGGCACCGAGACAGTAATGTCGACTCTTTGTTTCTTTTAGATGATGATGATTTTGGACTGGATACTACTCTGGAGGTATGTATCCTTAATTAATTTTGGATTACCTAACATATATGATTATATATGGCCTAGAATTGTAGGTAAGAGATACTTACCTAAAATTCTAGGCCATAGTTAATCATTTGTCTAATCCTAGAATATGTATCCTAGAATTTTAGATAAGAGATAATACATACTTGTCCAAAATACTGTTAAAAGGTTTGGTGGATCGCTCGTAATAAAAGAAAAGGCTTCACCTTTTTGGACTCCTTTTAATCAGCTTCTTTAGTCGGACAATTCTAAGTTTTTGCAGCAGGAAAAACTCCTTCTAACCTTTTAGCAAAACGTGTGTGTCACAGAGTATATACATCCATAGATAGTTGAATACCAAGTTGCCATAATCAACACTCCTCCTCAACTTTGTATCTCCATCCATTCCAAATTAATTCAGAAGACATTTATAATTCTCCATTATAAACAATAACATTTATGATTAAGTTATCCTTCTGGATGTACATACTCTATGACAAAATATTCTCCTGGATATACTTCTTTTAACCCTACATATAGGTATACCCAATCTTTCTTTACATATTACAATATATGAACACAAGATTACAATAATTAGGTGTATTAATTAAAAACTAACATTTCTTAACATTTATAAGGTTTCTTAGGATTTCAAATTTAGGTTTACCTAGTGCTTTAGTAAAGATGTCTGACAGCTGTTTTGAAGATTGTACATATTTCAACTTAATCTGCCCATTTTCAATTAAGTTTCTAATAAAGTGGTGCTTTATGTCTATGTGTTTTACTCTTCTACTATTTTCTCTATTTTTAGCAATGTGAATGCAAGATTGATTGTCTTCACAAATGGTTAAAGTATCACATTTAATTCCGAGGTCAGACAGAAGGCCTTTAAACCACACAGCTTCACAACAAGTAAGGCTTAGAGCCATGTACTCTGCTTCTGCAGATGATAAAGCCACTGTCTTTTGCTTTTTAGTGCACCACGACACAATGTTATCGTACAAAAAAAAACAATAGCCTGATACAGATTTTCTATCGACATTATTAGTTCCCCAGTCTGCATCACAGTATCCCAAAGTAATATTCTCAATGTCTGCATTACATTCATATAACAAACCATAATCAGCTGTTGACTTTAGATATCTTAACACTCTTTTTAAGTAGGAATAATGTTCATTACATGCATTATTCTGGAATTGACTAAAAAAACTTACAGTGTATGTCAAGTCTGGTCTTGTACATATAACTAAATAAATTAAACAACCAATTAGCTCACGGTAGGGAAACTCACATGAGAATACCTGGGGTCTTTCTAGTTTCAGTCCTACTTCACATGGGGTCGATACACTTTTGCAATCCATCATACCAAATTTACTCAATACACTTTGAATGTAAGATTTCTGGTGTAACACTAATTTCTTATTATTAAAGTCTCTCTCTATTTCTATGCCCAGAAACCTTTTCACATGTCCAAGATCAACTATGTCAAATTTGTGTGATAATGCATTTTTTATCTCACTGATTTTTAGTTTACTTTCACTTATCAGAAGGATATCGTCCACATACAGAAATAGATACACTTTAGCACTGTTTTCTTCATGTTGCACATACAGACAACTGTCATGTTCTGATACTTTGAAACTATTCTTTAACATGAATGAATGGAAGGCCTCATTCCAACAACGAGGGCTCTGTTTCAAACCATAAATAGAGCGGTTGAGTTTACAAACCTGAAGGCCTTTTTCTCCTGGTAGATTCATGTATATCTCCTCCTGAAGGTGTCCGTGGAGAAAAGCAGTCTTAACATCCATTTGTTCTACATGTAGGCTCTCTTTGTTTGCAAGTGCCAGCAAACATCTAAGAGTGGTCAATCGTCCCACAGGTGAATAAGTTTCCTCATAATCATAATTTTGGAAACCTTTAGCGACTAACCTTGCTTTGTAGATGTTTTCTTTCTTTCTAAATACCCACCGACTGTCTATTACCTTCTTGTCTGTAGGTCTGTCTACTCTTGTCCAAGTCTGGTGCTTTTCATGTGATTCTAATTCTGCTTTCATTGCTTCTTTCCAATATTGTTTTTCTTTACTTTGTAGCGCTTCTTCCAAAGTACTTGGTTCTCCCATGCATGATAATGCACAATGATAAATCTCATAGTCATTTAGATGAGATGGTAATTTTCTTGTTCTTTTCTCTTCTCTAGGTACATTTCCTGTTTCACATTCCACATTTTCTGATTTTTCTGAACTTTTTTGTAGATTTTCTTGTATATGTTCAGGTTGAATTTTTGACAGTTCTTTTTCTTCTTCTAAATAGGGCTGTGAAAAACATTCTTGTCTATTTTTCTTTGGTTGATTAAATATCACATCCCTAGCTCTTATAATTTTCTTTCCTTGACTGTCCCATAGTCTGTATCCGTTGTTACAATATCCAATCATGTAATACTTCTTTGATTTTTCTTCAAACTTTCCTATTTCTTTGTATTGCGGTTTGAGATGCACATAAGCTTCACTTCCGAAACATTTCAGTTTTGTATAATCTGGTGACTTTCCAAACCATAATTCTGCTGGAATAATACCATTTCTGGTTGGCAATCGATTAATTATGTATGTTGCTGTGTAGGCTGCTTCACCCCAAAGATCTTTTTCATAGTTTGAGTCAGCTATCAGAGTTCTCGCTTTCTCTACTAATGTTCGGTTGAATCTTTCTGACACTCCGTTTTGCTGTGGTGTGTAACTTATAGTAAATTCTCTTTGTATTCCTTTCTCATTGCAATATTCTGTGAATTCTTTATTTTTGTATTCAGTTCCATTATCTGATCTCAATCTAGATATTCTACTTTCAAATTGGGCTTCTACAGTGTTCACATAGTTTTTAAAATATTTAAGAACTTCTGTTTTGCTTTCTATCAAATATATGTATGCAAAGTGACTGTAATCATCTATAAATGTCAGTATGTATTTCTTGTTGTCATAGGTAGTGGGAGTTATAGGTCCACATAAATCAGTATGTATCAATTCTAGTATTCTATTACTGTTCTTTCTTTCTTTTTCTTGAAAAGGTAGCCTTGTTTGTCTTCCTTTTAGGCATGGTTCACATAGTTCTTCTGAATTACTATTCTCATATGAAATCAATTTTCTTTGTTTCAACTTCTGTAGCTTTTCTTGAGATGCATGTCCTAATTTCTTATGCCATTCATATTCTTCATTACCAATGCTGTATGCTTTTTGTACTTGTTTCTCCATTTCTGGTTTGAATTGTATCTTGTATAGGTTTTTCTCACGTATTCCTTCTTTCACTAGTTTTCCGTTATAGTATATTCTAACTTTTCTGTTATCAAATTCTATCTTGCATCCAGCACTTTCCATTTTACTCACTGACAAAAGGTTGCATCGACTGTTCGGTACATATAGCACATCCTTTACTGTCAGGCTCTGTTCTCTAATTTTTCCTTTCTTTGTTGCAACTATTTTGTCATCTTGTTTTGCTGTGTTTATAGTAATCGAGTTCTGTAGTATTTCTATTTCTTGTAAAAACTCTTCACTGTTCACTAGGTGGTCTGTAGCCCCAGAGTCGCATATGAATTCTATCATATTTTCAGAGTTTGACACCAAAATTTCTTTGTCTGCTGCGAAGAAAGAGAGTCCAGACTGTTCTTGTTCTTCTGTTTCTGTGTTCATTGTATTTCTATTCTTATTGTACATCTTGAACTTGCATTCTGATTTCATATGTCCTTTTCTGCCGCAGTTGTAACATTCAAAAGGAAATGGTTTTCCGCCTTCTCTGTTAGTTTTCTTGATCTCTGGTTTCCTACTTACTTGGGTATAGTTTTCTTTTCTAACTTGAAATACTTCAGCGCTTTCTTCATTTTCTACTAGTCCTCCCCTTTTAGTTTCTTCATCTAACAGTCTTCTCCTAACAAACTCCATAGTCAAGGTCTGACTGTTGACCGTTTCAATGGCAGAGACCAAGTTTCCATATGATGGTGGCATAGCTAGAAGTATGTAGCATATTAGTTCGTCTCCAGACGGTTCTGCCCCTGCCTCTCGAAGCTGACGAGCTAGCTTGTCGAATTCTAAAAAGAAGTTACTTAGGGTGATCCTCTCATTGTATTTAAGAGTTAGTAACCTTTTTCTTGCTAGGATTTGGCTAGCAATACCCGTGGACTGGTAGGTTGCATTCAATTTTTCCATCATTTGTTTTGGGGTACTTAGATCTTTTATGATTTCAATATGGCTGTCTGCGATGCATTGCACTATGATGCTTTTGCATTTCCTGGTTTTCGAAGTGTCGGCGCCGGCGATCGGTTTTTTCTCTTCTTCCAATTCGCTTAGAAGATCGTGTTCTTCCAGCACTATTTTTAGCCTATAAAACCAGTTTCCGAAATCTGTTCCAGCGAACGGAGTAATCCCGAATTTATTCTTCTTTTCATCCTCCATTTTCTACAATTTATTTCTTCTTACTGTATGGTGTTCTGGGCCCATAACCTGTTAAAAGGTTTGGTGGATCGCTCGTAATAAAAGAAAAGGCTTCACCTTTTTGGACTCCTTTTAATCAGCTTCTTTAGTCGGACAATTCTAAGTTTTTGCAGCAGGAAAAACTCCTTCTAACCTTTTAGCAAAACGTGTGTGTCACAGAGTATATACATCCATAGATAGTTGAATACCAAGTTGCCATAATCAACAGATATGTGGATCATTCACTCTGCCAGTTTTCTCCAACCCGAAGTTGTGTTGATAAACTGAAGTTTATTTTTTGCTTGAAGTACCTATACCTAAAAATGAGCTTGTGTAGTATTGTATTTCCATTGCGCAAGTAGTTTGCATGCATGGTGCATGTTGTATGCAGCTTGAGCAGTGGAAATGTAAACTCTAACTTGCATCCAAATGTGACATCCAACTTGCATGCAAGACTTGCACAATGGAAACTTGGCTTTACTTTATTACACTGCCATTCTTAATTTTGTATATTATCACTATTAATATTACACAAGCCAAACATTTTTGTGTACATTATACCATGATGGTATAATGTACATGATGTACCTACTTGTTTAATGTATGTACTTATTTAAAATTCATTGCAAAATTTATGGTCATTTAGGTAGTCCGAGATCCACTTACCGGTAAAATAACTGGTATTGAAGAAGTTGCCATACCAATAGAAGATGATGAAGATAATTTATCCATGTCTCGGGCACCATTACCTCCCAGCCTGGCCACCAGAGGTACAACAACTCAGAGTCCCTTCTTACCAGCTGGGTTTGAAGAGGAACTGCAGAAAATGCTGGAAGAAGCCACTCAGCAAGTAGAAGTTAGCCTTGATCTAGAAAATGAAGAGCCGGGGAAGTTTTTGGGCGAAGGTAATCTATACTTCTAATATATTCTCTTCTGTAATTTCATTTTTAATTTTTAACACATTACATTTTCTTAAGATTTCTTGTTTAAGGACATTATAATTTTAACTTTAGATCAGATCTAATTTTATTTTATTCAGATCCTTCCTCCTTTTGTATAAATTTGAAATAAATGTTAAACATCATATTCATTTTATATTCAGATATTTTAACAATGGCTCCTGGGTGCAAAGAGAGTGTTCTGTTTGCTAATGATGGATACACACTCCTTGATGAAGCAAACAAAGAGACAAAAGAAAAGAAAGAGAACACAGATGAAATAGATATTGACATCAAGATCAACTTAGAGGAAGTTGTTGACAACAATGCACATTTAGTAGGTAATGTTTTGTTTTTTTTACTAAAGACAATTAATTCAGATATTATTCTGATTATTAACGAATGTCATTGCTTAGCGATCGGATCACTATTGCTGCCATTGGTTGGCCAATTGGTCAGCCAATTTTGTTTACTTTATTGGACAAGTATAGAATATTGTTGTTTAGATACAACTAGTGGTTTAGCTAGTCTACTGTCTGTTAAGAGTTGCTGATCAGATTCTGCTCTGAGTACTTACTAGGATTGGTAAAGAGTGGTAATAGTGCATTGTTGAATATTTATTTATTCACAAAATAAACATTAATCAAATGTGCATTAACATTATTTTCAGATCTTTGGAAAACTGATGA
Organism: Crocallis elinguaria; assembly: GCA_907269065.1. Lineage (NCBI taxonomy): Eukaryota > Metazoa > Arthropoda > Insecta > Lepidoptera > Geometridae > Crocallis > Crocallis elinguaria. The sequence continues at coordinate 6,787,243 of OU026065.1, read as the reverse complement.
AGATTTGGCAAAAAAACCCACTAAACCAGTCGAGAAACTTGAAATTGATTCTGAATCGCCTGATAATGACAACTTCCTTGAAGCCACTATAATAAGGCCCCCTGTAGAGCTTCCAGAATTACCCATTTTGAACATTACCAGTTCTAATGTGAAATTAGGAGCAACTTCAACGGAATGGGCTGAGATGATAGATGTGTCTCAACCAGTGACAGACTTTAGAGAAAAGATTAAAGATATGGCGCATTCTTATCCGTTTGAATTGGATTACTTCCAGAAACAGGTAACAATATTTGTACACAGTATACAGCTTTTGATATCGTTAAACTTCTTTTTCTACAGCACAAGCTCTGGCATCTTTTCGGCATATGATGAAGTTATGTTTCTTGGCATGACACAAAGATAGAAAGCACTCAGTTTCACGTCTGTTCTTAATTGTTGAATATGATTAACTCAACCAACCAACAGGCTCTCACATTTATTTGCATATTTATAGGCGATCCTGAAACTTGAAGAAGGACATCATGTGTTTGTGGCAGCGCATACATCAGCTGGTAAAACTGTTGTAGCTGAATATGCAATAGCCATGTCTAGAAGAAATTGTACAAGGTATTAATTAATCAGTGATTTAATAGAATTTTATTTTCATGTATATATTTGAAGTATGTGAAATGCTTGGTTTTTATCTTTGGATTTTGGGTTGTTTTTAAAAACTGAATAGCCCTACATATTTTCCATTAGTTTTAATCATAATGTATCAAACAAACAGCAAAATTTAAATTAATTTTAAAAATTCTATGCAATAGAAACCATTAAAAGTTGACACTAATATAGTTATTCAAAGATGTATAGTACATCATAATAATAAATATTGGGTGCTCACTGCTCATATAAATAATAACCACGGTAAATGTCTCGTTATAATGAAGTTAAGTAAGACTTACATCAATAATTTTAAAACTCAGTACATTGTACGCCAATCTTTTGACCGGTGTAATTATGGTGCAAGACCTACCTACGCAATAGCTATTTAGTAAGTCCAGTGGGGTGTACAAGAGTGGAATTATGTGGAGTGTGCTCATAATATATAGTTTCGTAAAGTTTGGTGCGAGTAATAAATACCTAATAATATATAAAAGGTGTACCTTCTAGGGCAATATACACATCACCAATTAAAGCTCTCTCCAATCAAAAGTACAATGATTTCAACAAGATGTTCGGTGAAGTTGGCCTGCTGACCGGGGACCTGCAAATCAACGCATCAGCATCCTGTCTCGTGATGACGACCGAGATTCTGAGATCCATGCTTTACTGTGGCTCCGACGTCACCAGAGACTTGGAGTTTGTCATATTTGATGAAGTGCATTATATCAACAATGCTGAGGTGAGTTGATTTTCCGTTTTACAATCGCTTTTTCACACTTTTACTAGCTATACAATTGTAACTAACTAACGAACAATGTAATAAAATCTTAGAAGTAAATTTTAACCTACTTCTGAAATGAGAAGTATGTTAAAATTGAATTAAAATTGGGTCGTATCGAAATGAAACTTTGTATAATAATATGTAGTTCGAGACAAAACTATAGTTTGGTATCATTAGGGTTCCGCACCAAAAAAATTAAAGCCTTGAAGTCCAATATCTCCGCGCGGGTGAAACCGCGGCCAGCAGCTAGTCCATCATAAGAATTGATCCTAGATATCATAGTTTGTACTATTACTTATTACATACATATTTGATTTCAGCGAGGCTATGTATGGGAAGAAGTGTTGATTCTACTGCCGGCTCACGTCAGTATCGTGATGTTGAGTGCAACTGTACCCAACACGCTGCAGTTCGCGGACTGGGTCGGGCGTACCAAGAAGCGCAAGGTGTACGTCGTGTCTACGCCGAAACGACCGGTGCCGCTGTGTCATTACCTTTACACAGGTACACCTATACAATATACTGCTGGTTAATTTGTGAAGGCTGGTGGTACAATATAGGAAGCGTCCGTCCATACAATAATAATTATAATTTGTTTTTTTTTATTCTAGGTTCCGGTGGTAAATCCAAGCATGAGAGGTTCCAAGTGGTAGATCAAGAAGGTAACTTCCAATTGAGAGGGTACAATGAAGCTACAGCCGCAAAGAAATCAAGAGAAAACGACTTCAAAAAGAACTTTGGACCTAAAGGTAAGAAACTTAATCAAACTTGATCAAAGCAAGTTTTTTGATGCTTTTATTAGCTGCACCTATGTGCACACCATATTTATGTAGATTTCCAGACATAATCCCTGTTACCACAAAAAAAAACACTTTAAAATGCCTGCTTAGCTAGTCGGTGTCTAAAGATAAACGTTTAAAATGATTATAAGTATCACAACAGAGTGGAGTTAGACAATGGTTAAACACTACTTAAATCAAGATTTGTGGTTGCTCATATTTAAACACGCATGTTTAGTAGTTAAACGCTGTTTAACACAGGTGTGTTAGGTGTGGGTGTGTGTGTGTGTGTGTTTGGTGTGTTTAATGTTTTTGTGGTAAGACCATTTGCAAATCATGGGATTGATGACTTTTAATCAGCTCCTTTTTTATTATGAAATTTCATGACAAGACTAAAACGGCCTTATTACAAAACGAGTTTTAACGCTAAACTGGAGTTTAAACCGTAGTTTTGTCAAATTTCTTATTACAAAAAGCAGATTAGCACTTAGGTCTTGGTTGACTATGGTGTCAAAGTTAGTCTTGCCGGGCACCTAGTTTAGCGACGGTTTAAGCATTTATTTTAATGGCGGCCACGTATTCTACTTGTCAAATCGTAAAAAAATTCATATATTTTGTATTAAAGTAAGAAGGGGTGGTGAGGTATTAGGAAGCGTGGATGAGCAGAATAATAGCTTTTAGCAAAATATATAGGAAATACTTATAATATCGAAAGTATACAATCATAATAAAAACAGAATATATTACAAGAATTGACAGTACACACAATCAACAAAACATGTTGCTATGGTTACTTAGCCATAGTGTGCCATTGTATAGGTTGGATATATAAGGAGTATCTCCTTAACATTTTTTTCATATACGTAAATACCTAATTAGGATGTTTTGAATTACTCGCAATGATCAAAAGTCATTTAAAAATTACCTATAATATTTTTCGATATTAGAAAATAGTATTGTGTGACAAAATAGCTACTTATATTCCAAAATAAAAATTAGTACATTGTGTCCAATCTACATTTCGTGTATCCGTAGCATAAAGACATTTATTATCTGTGGAAATAATTTCTACCATAGCTACAGTTTGGTATTAAGTTGTCTTGGCTTTATTCATCTTTTGTAATAAGGTTTGGTTTATAGGTCGACTCTAAAGATAGTTGAAGACAAATTGGTTGTCGACCAAAGTCGAGTTTAACGAGTTTTTTGTAATAAGGCCGAATATGTTGTTTCGTTTGAGGACTAAATTCTCTATTGACTACTTTTTTACAGGTTTTCTTGCCTTCATTTGTTTGACACATTTGTTTTTTTTTTTCAAGGTGGAAAGAGCTTCATGAATCCGAAAGCTGAACAAACTATGTGGGTCGCGTTTATCGACCATTTGAGGCAGAAAGATAAGCTTCCCGTTGTAGCGTTCACATTGTCACGGAATAGGTAAGAGTTCAGAGTATTAAATACAGTGCATAGATCTTTTCAGAGAATACAGCGCAAGGCACTTAGAGCCTAATTTATGTTAATACCAATTGAAGTTACAGTTTTCTTCAGATTGATTATAAAATGTAAGATTATTGTGTTATTTGGTAAGTTGGAATATTTTAGATCTGCTTCATAAAAGCATTTACTTTTTTATTTTATTTTTAATCTTAAATTGGCCTGGGTTTGACTACGATCTCACCTGATGTAAAGCGACGATGTAGCACGAAACATATGTTGCAAAAGTAATGTCATTTCAAAATAAAAAATATATGGTATTACGGTGGGTTATTGTTTATATCACAAATTCCTCCGCCTTTTTTCTTTTGGTACTTAGACCCTTTTTTATTTCTAGTATTCAGTCTTGTTGGCAAGTAATAATGGCCAAGTGCTAGTGAGATCGCTCGCCGACTCATCATTACTTGGACGGAACTAACTTTCGCCTTCGGTGAAAGAATACATCATGAATCACGCTACAACCATAATGAAACTAATGAAAGCCTTCAAAATTCAAAATTTAAATTGCTTTATTCATATAGGCTCCAAAGGAGCACTCATGAAGGTTAAAATAAATGACTCTAACAGCGGGTCTCTGTAACGTTCGTCTATCCGAATCTCAGACTGAAACTAAAATGCTGTCTTTATCAGAACATAATAAATGACAAAGACACCAACAGACCCAATCCGTGCTCAAAGTCAACGAACCTTCCAGAAACACACCGTGCCCACTGCCCGTTCCAAATTGGTATAGTACGAGCAAGAAGGGCAAGAAACTCATCTTGGCATCTTCTGAATCTTGCCGATATTTTCATGTTACCCTCTCAACAGATGCGATCAAAATGCAGAAAACTTGATGTCCGTCGATTTGACGACTGCCAAAGAAAAAAGCCATATAAAGTCGTTCTTCCAACGATGCCTTCAAAGACTGAAAGAACCCGACCGTAGACTACCTCAAGTAAGTTGTGTTTTATCTTATTATTGCAAGTGAGTTTGTCAGAAACAAACAAACATTAAAATATTAGTAATTTATAGTATTAATAGGACGTAAATCTTTGGAAACACGTCATGCAATGTTACGCGAATTTATATGGACGAACCATCGAGATACTAACATCAAGAGGTGCAGTGACGTTTGGTTTGCACGAAATAAATTCCACCATTTTTGCCTACACATAATGCGCTCTGATTGGCCCGCCTCGCGCCGATTCCCCGTGCGCTGATATATGAGAGCTGATAATTATAGCAAAATCAATACAATGTTGTGAGATCGGATAGTACAGTATTTTATCTCTCGGGCTTAGTATCTCGATGGGACGAACGCATGTAGTGTGCGCAGTTGTTTTTAGTGCGTTCGCGAACACAATAAAATGTATGGGAAAAGTTGCATTACATGTTGTGTTACAAATAGTCTGGACAAGCTTTAGCGGTAAGTGAAATATTGCTGCTTTTCAGGTAATAAGACTGCAACGAGTGCTCGAAAACGGCATCGGTATACATCACAGCGGTATTCTGCCGTTGCTCAAAGAAATCGTGGAGATCCTGTTTCAATCGGGCTTCGTAAGTATTCGTCAATTGTTCTCTAAACTATAGTTTAGTTAAACTTTGGTTTAGTTTACTGTATTTTCTGTGCGGTTCGTTCGTTCTATATAAATGATTATCTAGTGTAGCGTGTCTAGCGATCAAATACTCACGTAAGATAAATTGTGAGATACCGTGATCAAACATTAACCTATAAAAAACATACCTAGAGACTAGTCATTTAACTATCTTGAGTCCCATTTTTTCTTTTATTACATAGGCCCCCATATGATTAAGTTTTTTCAACAAGACTATTTAACAAAAGTTACATAAAAAGCTCGACTGTCCTAGTCAGTGTCACTCGGGATTATATATGTAAGGATTCTAACGATAGTCGATACCCCATGCATCCAAATGTGTTTAGGCATTTAACAGTTATGATGGAATAAAAAAACTCACATATACATACGTATGTATGTATGTTCATGTATGTACATGAACCCTAACACATTACACTCCTTTTTGATGTTGTTGTGTAAAAATCGTGAATTCTATAAGGTTTATTATTATAGGCATACACACAAAGTAAATAAGCATCAGTTTATCTTATTTGTCAGTCTAAATAAAATATCGTTTAATTTCAGGTTAAAATCCTATTCGCGACGGAAACATTCGCGATGGGTGTGAACATGCCGGCGCGAACGGTTGTGTTCGACGAGATCACCAAATTCGACGGAGTGCAGCGCAGGACATTGGCACCCGCGGAGTATATTCAAATGGCGGGCCGGGCTGGCAGGAGAGGTAGGTACTTTGAATTCAAATTCAAATTCAAAATGCTTCATTCATATAGGCCCCAAGCACAGATTATTTAGCCTGTTGATAGCTCATAAACACAATTCCTGATACAATCATGTCTCACCGGCGCGGGCAGGGGGCGAGGTAATATTCTATGCTTGCAATTGGCCGATCATTTGGATGACGTAATTTAGTGATGTGGTGTACGACTACTACTGAACAGAATAATATCGATAAAATTGAATAGGTAGTTAGCATCGCATTCTTGATTCCCTGACATATACGATTAATAATAAATTATTATATGGAAAACCTAGACAATACATACTTACTTTATAAATTAATCTATAATACTACTTATAATAAAAATCCAGGTCACATTTTTTTTGGATGGCACTCCTATATATACTGAAGCCAAAACTGTATTTTTATTTTTGTCTGTCTGTCTGTATTTTGGCCACGCATCACGTCGAAGCTACTGAATGGATTCCATGACTTGCGATGTATGGAACCAATTCTCTTTTTGAGTCGCTTCTATCCACTTTTCCTTTATTTCTGGGATGTCTGGAAATCTAACAACAAAAAGCAGAAATACTTTAAAAAAACCGGGAACCTACTTCGATGAAAATATCGCGATATATGAAAATTCAAGTACCATTTTTTCATCTTTAGATGTTCTTCCATAAAATGTATATGGGACCACCTTGAGATGATACACTTTCAAACAACAAAAATAATTTTCAAAATCGGTCCACAATTGACGGAGAAATCAGTTAAAATACTTAAAAAAATACATACAGTCGAACATTTAACCTCCTCCTCTTTTTTCGAAGTCGGTTAACAAATCCAAACGAAAGGTTATTATTTTTCCAAAATAATTAATAATAGTATATATATTAATTGTAAAGTATACATTGAATATCGATAAGTTATAAGTCTGCACTCGTACTCGCAGTGGCGAGTAGTGCATTTAAATAGTTCGTTTTCGCATGAGGGGAAGTTGTATCATTAGTCAACAGGATTTATAGTCTTTGGCCCCAAGAGTGTGTTAGTGGGGGGACTAACTCTTCTGCGAGTGTCCGTCTGGGTTGTTACCACCGCTTTGCTCGTGAAGACTGCCGCCAAGCAGTAGTGTGCAAGCATTGCTGTGTTCCGGTTTGATGAGCAGAGTATCCAGTGAAATTACTGGGCTTATGAGACTTAATACCTAATGTCTCAGGGTAACGAGCGCACTGCGGTGCCGCGCAGGCCTTTATGTTTCAAAGTTCTGAGTGGCACTGTAATTGTTATGGGCCAGCGTTACGCTTACCATCAGGCAAACGACCAGCTCGTCTCGTTACTAACTTATCGCATCATTCGTCATTTCAGGTTTAGACGACACTGGTACCGTGATAATCTTGTGTAAGGACGGCGTGCCGGACTTGGTAACTCTAAAAGGGATGATGCTAGGCATACCGCAGAAACTGTCCTCTCAGTTCCGGCTCACGTACGCTATGATATTAAGCTTGCTGCGGTAAGTTAACCTTTGAAATTAAGACTATATTTACTAGAATATAATAAAACTGTCACTTGTTGATCAATATCTAAAAAAGTAACTTTCATGCGGGCTTCCTTGGGCACATGTGATTAAAGAATTTGAGTGTCCCAAACGTATGACGCCGGTTTCCAACATTTATTTATTTATTAAGACATAATTATAACATCATTACAGTAACAACCAATACAATGTTATAAGTACATGTAATGTCCCTGTTGTTAACACAACTTTTTCAAAAATGTGTTACTATCCACCAGTGGTGGGTAGACAACGGGAATGATCGGTTTTATACTTGTATATACAAATAAATAAAATTGAAGTGTCAGTTTATAATATCAAAATAACGTCTTTTTACTAAATGCACATGAAAGTATATACGGTACCTATAACAAAAACACAATTTTTAAAATTTTTGTGTCTGTTTATTCCGGGTAAGCTCCGAAACGGCCGGACCGATGTTGACGGGACTTTCACTGGCAGATAGCTGATGTTATAAAGAGGAGCTTAAAATACTTTTATTTTAGAAAAAGAATTGGGGTTCTGTCCAAAAAATAAAACCAATGAAATCCAATATCTCCGCGCGGGTGAAACCGCGGGCAGCAGCTAGTCTAATAATATAAACAAATAAGGCCGATGCCAACCGCCGAATACCAAAGGAAAACAAGCTTTAGATATACTTACACATTGTGTAGTAGGTACAGTTGATTACATGCATGCATAAAGATAATTTATTTGTCAGAAACGTGAGGTTACATACAGACATATCAGTGCATGTATGCAGATCTATTTTTACAACATTAATGACTAACATGATTGTATTGCCTAGTAGGAGTACAAATACAAAAGAATGGCTCATCTAAATCTGACACAAAAAAATAATCGCATGTCAAAAAAATTTAAGTAGATACAAGAGCCAAAACCTCATAACAAAATTAAAAAAGTGACATAAAATAATGTCAGAACTAGTCTAATAATTCGTCTAATTCCCTATCAATTAGAAAGTCATTCATGCATGTTTTATTTTTTTCACAGCGCTGAAACAGTATCAGTCGAAGGCATGATGCAGCGATCTTTCAGGGAGTTCAGCCAAATAATCCAAGCTGACAACTACAGAAAGCAGCTGTTAGCAGCCGAAAAAGAGTATACAGAGAAATGCAGCACCCCCCTCGCCTCACACCTCACCCCTCTAGCTACGTTCTACGATACAGCGGCTACTTACATCGATGTACTAAACGACATTATGCCTATACTGTTGAGCCAATCGAAAGTCGCTAAAGAATTGACACCGGGAAAGATACTGATCGTGTCCTCGGGGCCTTATATCAATCAGCTTGCTGTTTATTTGAACGGTAGCGGTAAGTATCTTAAAATAAATGATGCTTTTAATTAAATACGCTTATAATTTAACGAATTTCGCAATAGGTAATAGGCAGATAACTCTGGCTGTAGCATAACTTCAATTCATAAGCAATAGATTTAGTAGAGATAACTAGACTACTTGTTGTACCTAATTAAGCAATTACTGATTTATATTTTATAACTTTAAGGCGCCGCTTCATGACCCGCCTAACGCAAAAATCCTAGAACGCAAAAATGTTCTGCCCCTTAACTCTTTACTCTACAGATTTAGCTAAAACAATTGCCGATCTATTTTTAGGGCCGCGACAGACTCCGTACAAGGTTCTAGTCCTAAACACAGTCGAGAAAGACACGACCAAATACAACTTCGACATAGACGATAACTGGTACAGAATGCTCGGCTTCTCGGCCATGTACGACTATGTGGGAACGGACGAGGGCACGGTCGACCATACAATCATATGCATCGCACCTAAACACATTACCGCTATTACAAAAATGAATCTGAAATTTGATGAGAAGATTATAATACAGGACTGGGAGAAGAGGCAAATGCCGCGGTGAGTTTATAAACATGTACTTTTTTAACCGACTCTAAAAACGGAGGTGGATCTCAATTCGTTCGAATTTTGACTTTTAAAAAAAATGGCAAACGACTTCTACGAAAATGTCGCGATATTTGAAATTTTGTTACCCATTTTTCCACACTTATATTCTTTAAATAAATTAGAGAGTGAAACTAAAATTAGGTTTGGGTAGAAACGACAGAATCGACACCATTGTTTCTTTGTCTATGTTCTAGATTCAAAGACGCGCCGGTCGGTTCGAGCTGCGCTAGCGCAGTGCAGGAGCTCTCTCGGCTTTCGCACGCGGTGCGCACCGGCGCCACCACGCTAGAGCGAGTCAGCTTGACGCAGTCTCTCTCTATCACTACAGGGGAGATACTGCAGTCATTGGATGCTATGAAACGATGTGTGGTACGGTTTTTTTTATACTACAAACTAACGTGACGAGCTTGTCATTTGCCTAATGGTAGGTAAGCATAACTCCTGCCTGTAATAATTGGGACAAAAGAAACTAAGACTGTGCTTAGTTTAACCTTTCTCTCTGTCACCTATGTTAACTGTTACTCGATATATTTTCTCAACCGAATAAGTAGTTCATTGTACTATTTTCAGAGCGAAATAGAAACCCAAAGGAAGTCCACCGACATCGCAAACTTCAAGTCCGAATTCGCCATAGTGTATGAACGAAAACAAACGGAAAGGAAGCGCGACAAATACAAGCGGTTGCTCTCCTTTGAGAATCTAGCGCTGTACCCTGACTATCAGAGGAGGCGGCTGGTACTCCGAGAGCTGAATTACATTGATGATAACGACAGTGTTATACTAAAAGGTAATATATCACACTACTATAATATACACATAATCATTATATATCACACTACTATAATAGTATAATTATATACTAAAGGGTAAGTTATCACAGACTACGGGATGGAGTTAACTCCATCCCTTGTCTGTGATATCTGAGTTCATTGTCCAACTTGTTAGCATCAAGTCCATGTGCTACGAGCGTGCGAACGATGTGTTAGTGCCATAAATTCTGCCCTCTACTATCGTTTTGGTATCCTTTGAACACTGAAAATGTTCAATAAATTACTCTTCACCATTAAAAATCTTTTACAGGCAGAGTGGCCTGCGGAATGGGCACTAATGAACTGATCCTGGCTGAGCTAGTCTTTCGGAACGTTTTCACTGACAAAAACCCAGCAGAGATAGCTGCTTTGCTCAGTTGCTTCGTGTTCCAAGCCAAGACCAACATAGAAAACCCGCTAACTGACAAATTAGCTGAGGGAGTGAAAGCTATCGAGCAGATCGATCAGGAACTGAGCTGCATTGAGGCTAAATATATGGTGAGTGATAGAACTAGAGTAGTTTTGAGGGTAGTAGCATTACTGATATATTTTCATCGAACAATTTTATTCTTCATGTTGGTAAGATTGGAATACACTGACGCAATTTACCAACATGAAAAATTGGCTGTCTAGTCTTTAAAACTTGACAAGAGTGAAAGCTTTTAGGAGGTTGATCAAAATTTGTTGAATCTAAATATATTATGAATAATAGTTAAAAAATTTGATGCCATTAAAATATAAACTGTTGTGATTATAATGCCGGATAAGCAACATTGCTGACATGCATAATGCAAGCTTACCAATACGATGAACTTATTTTTACCTACTTGACATTGGCGAAATTGTGGCGAACATACCACAGAAATAAAAGAAATAAAGAAAGAAGACGAAGAAGAAATTATCTTTGGACATTATAAGATAAATAACATTCTATGCCCAGCAAAGAGTATAAAAACGACAGTTTTTTGAACATGATAGTCTATGGCTACCCTTATCGTTAAGCAGCGATCTTGTCTAACCATACTGTACCAATATACTTTTTGCAGGTAAGCCAATTTGAGGGTCAACAAGAGAGACTGAACTTTGGCCTGGTCCGGGTTGTATACGAGTGGGCGTTAGAGAAACCCTTTGCGGAAATCATGGACCTCACAGATGTGCAAGAGGGCATCATCGTCAGATGTATCCAGCAACTACACGAGGTAAGAAATTTGAACTAAGTTGTAGATATACATAATGACAGTGGTCGCCTAGTCAAGCGAACACCATAACCAAATCTTACCATCTTTTCCCCGGCTGGCGACTACCTAAGACATCTATGGCCTTGGATCTCCCGTAAAGTTACTTTAGTAGTATGATTAGTGTTGATGTTACTAATGATGATGATGATGAATGGTGCTCCTGAGTTAGTTGCTCGTGCAAACCGACGGCTCTTATAGCACATGCGGTCTCGCCACTCGCGTTCAAAAAAATAATACATAATAATAAAAAGACTTTTATACCGTACACGCCTTCAAATAGATACTAAAACATATTACTGTTTAATAATATTAAATTGGCATCATTAGTGTTCCTGTTTTTATTCCAGTTGCTTATTGATGTGAAGGACGCGGCTGTGGCGATCGGCGATCCAAAGCTTCAAGCCAAGATGATGGAAGCTTCCACGGCTATAAAGCGAGACATCGTGTTTGCAGCCAGTCTATACACCTCTAATAAAGAAGCCGTGGTTATCTAAAATACAAGGGAAAATACTTCACGTGGTTTTACTAAGGATTAAATTTAACTACAGATCTCATAACTATAAAATACGTGCAATTGGTTTGCTAAAAATATTTATATCTCAACTTTCCAATGTGCTAATAAAATGAAATGTAATGAAATCTAAGTACAACATAATACATTTAATTTTATCTTTTTCGTTATAGTGTTGCCATTAGCCGCAACTTATTAAATCCATGTAAAAATTTTACCCTCACACGTAGTGCCTAAACAATATAGTAGAAAATCAACTGAACAAAATGTTAGAATTTTAAAATAATATGAATTCAATTTTTATTCATTAGAATGTATAAAAACTGTAAAGCCAAAGCTGAAATATATTCATAAATATTCAATGTATATCTTAGCCATGCATTTTAAATCACTAAACATGTGTTATTTATTGTTTATAATATGTTGTAAATATAAACTTACGTTTTACATAATATGTATTATTTTTTAACACTCGTAATGTGGATCTTATTACTTCTAACTGAACCCTATCTATAACTGAATTGCCACTCAAGTGCAAGTTTATCGAATATTTTGTTTTAAACTATTTGGCAGTGGCTATTTTCACGGAATTTCACACATACATAAAATCACCACAGATAACTAAATTTATATATGTGCTGCCATGTTTCTGAGACTGTAAAACCCGTGAATGGGAAACATCTAACTTGGGCTAATCTGCGGTGCAAGTACGAATCTTTTTGGTCGAAAACATTCGATAATATTCGATAAAATTGACACTTCGAATCGATAAAACCCACTTTATTCGATAAAATTGACAGCTCAAATCGATAAAGTTGGTTTTATCGATTAGAGCTGTCAATTTTATCGAATTGTATTGGCCCGAATAGATCCGTACTTGGGTTGGTTCCACGCCGCTTTGCTCGTGAAGTCTGCCGCCAAGCAGTAATATGCAAGCAGTGGCGGATCCAGGATTTTGGTTTGGAGGGGCTTGACCTAGGTGAGAGTAGGCTTTATTTTTCTCATTTAAGGCATAGGGAGTCTGTCTGATACCTTTTTTATACTATTGGACTAGCTGCTGCTAGCGGTTTCACCCGCGTGGAGATATTGGATTTCATGGGTTTTATTTTTTTCACCCAATTATTTTTCTACAATAATAGTAGCCTAAGTTACTCCATATACAACATCAGCTATCTGCCAGTGAAAGTCCTGTCAAAATCGGTCTAGCCGTTTCGGAGATTACTGGAACAAAGAGACAAATTTTTTTTTTAAATGTTTGTTTTTTTATACTTACATTTTCATATGCATTTAGTAAAAAGCTGTTATTTTGATACTACAAACAGACACTGCAATTTTATTTATTTGTATAGATAACGAGACGAGCTGGACATTTGCCTGATATGTATATCTTTTTCCTCATTCCTCACTGCATTCGACTGTGGCGTGCGGTGCAGTAGTGGGGTCCGTATTAAAGAGAATTTTAAACCAAGTAAATCCGATGATTTATGTTTTTTACATTTTTTGGATTCCATACATCTGAATGATAATAATTGGAAACTTTATAGGATCACTCATATAAATGTCTATCCGTATGTCGTAGCCAATTTGCTCCGAATCTACTTCTTTTTAACTGACTTCGAAAAAAAGGGAGGAACTGTTACCACTTAAAACAACTTTTGACGCCTGTTTAGCTAGAATGTGTCTTAAAAATATCACAATAGAATTGAATTAGACAACGAGTGGAAAATGATAAGTCACTGACATTATTTCCAGGTAATGTGGTTCATTTTCGATCGATCTGCCTTCATCTTTATTTATATTCAGTAACAAATGCAGTTGTTACGTAGTATAAGTTACTCCTTATAAAATCAGATATCTATCAACGCAAGTCCCACAGAAATCAATCGTGCTATTTCAGAGATTAGCCGAAACATACAGACAGTCAGATAAAAAAAATAAAAAAATTTTTGTTTTGATAAATTTCATTTGTTTTTTGTTTGCATTTAGTAAAAAGCTGTTATTTTGATATTACAAACAGACACTTCAATTTTATTTATTTGTATAGATATTTATATTGATATACATTATTTTATTTATTTATCTTTCAATATGGTTTAATTTGCTAGCAAAGAAAAGTAATTATTTAAGATATGATAAAATTGTTCTCTAAAATAATTCCCTATTTGAATTCATATTTGTATTAATTAAAAAATCTGCGTTGAACGAAACGTAATCACCACTAATCGTACGCAAGAGGATCTACATGTACACGGAAAATCATCGACAATGTAAAAAGCTACATAAACTTTCAATAATAGACCTTATCGTTATGGTTATACGACTGCTAATAAACGCAGAATTATCTTGGTATGACGTGAAATAAGAATCAACAAACCATTATAAACGTCAGAAACTGCACACATAGATAGAATCATAGATTAAATGAACACACATGCAAAGAAATTTTACTCACACATAACCGAAAACGGAATTTAAAATTGCCAGGATAAATAATTAGTCTCAATCTCCATTTCGCTAGTTTTGTAAATCAGAAATAGTGAAAGTAAAAATTGTTAATTCGTTTTATTTTACTTCTAAATATTTTTCCTTCAATAAACTGTCTTTTTTGGTCTATAAACAACTTCCAGGAAGATTTTTTGTCACCATGACGGGCATACACGTCATTCATAATAATTCAGTTCCATCTATCATTTCCTACCTGAAAAAAGTGTGGGTTTTTCAAAATGGAGAAAAAATATTTTTACAAATTACACCTTCTAATTAATAATATTTTCCTCCAAAAAACTGTCTGTTTTGGGCTAAATCTTTTAGGCAGAAATTATTTTTGGTCATATATGTCGGGCGTACACGTTACAGACAACTATATACGTTCACATCATTCACCTTAATACAATTCATTCATTCCATTCGGTCTTGGAACTGTCAAAATGGAGGAAAAAATGACGTACAAATAACGACTTCGAAACTATTTACATGAATTAAGTCATCTTAAAAATGGGTACAATAGGACACCTATGTACCCACTAGGTACTGTGACATTACATTTTTATTTTAATATTCGCGAAAATTATAGATAATTGTTCAAATCTGACTATATTTCTATTATCTTTGAATAAAACAGGCTTCTTATTATATGCAAGGCAAAGGATAAAGGGTACTATGATGCACCATGCGTTAGGCATCTCTTTAAACTTGACATGGGCTAAATATGCAAATCACGACGAGCCAAACGTAAAACAAAAAAGTACGTTGTCATGCAAAATAAAGTCAATGTCAAATTGACATCATTCACTTTGAGTCATTTTGAAAGTTGTCAGATCTTTATCAACACACGTAAAACGGAACGTCCAACAGATTGATTCGGATTTTTTTGATTGCGTGCATTCAATGACTTGTGTAAATTCAATGTTGATTAGATTTGTGACAATACAATAGTTAGTGGTTTGGGATATATATATTCATACTGCATACGGGTGCTGTTTACATTCGCAGTAGCGCTCATGTGGCCTTCTGTGATAGAAGACATTCCGTAGTGGATAGGGATTCCTAACTTACATGATAAAAACGTAAATTACTCAAAATGCTTGTGGATTATGAGTTTGAGGAGATGGTGAAGACTCCAGGGCGAGTGGCCACCCTGGGGTTCAGGCCTCAAAGCGAGGTGCTGTCGAACCACTTGCTGCCATATGCTGCTGAGCTGGACATCGAATCCAATAAGTTCTTGGAACAGGTCAAGATGAATTTGGGAAAATCGGTGATGCTGCGAGAGATGAAACCGGCCTGCGGCGTATGGTCTTCCAGGCTCATGAAGTAATTACCTTTTTCAATTTATTTACCCCCTCTACAACATGCATTTTGTTGATTTTGACTGTGAAAAACTGCATTTTAGTACATACTTGTCGTACATTTTTTTTATTCAGAATCTGATGGTGTCATTTAAATTATTACTTTTGGATGATAAAAAATCATTGAATTCGGGAAACTTTTAGATGCAGTATCTTAGTGGCAATTATATGTTTTTTGTGAATTTATTTTTATTGTGTTAATGTTAAATCTGTATAGCAACAGTGATTATGTATTTTGTGTTTTATGCAACATCCCTATTACAGAAGTCCTCTTTATATATGAGGAGTAGGCGAACAAAATGTCACTTTTCCACTCTTAATTTTTTTACAGAAACTAAAAAAGTATTTTGAAGGAGTAGTTGTGTTTTAAAGGAGTAGTTGTGTTTTGAAGTCGATTATCTACGATAAAAAAAAGCTTTTTGTCGAGATTTTAACGCATGAAACGATGTGTCTCAGGATTGCCAACACGAATCAATCAAAAAAATAAAAATGTTAAAAAATGGAAAAGTGACGTTTTGTTCGCCTACTCCTCATATATGGTTCAGGCGATCCTGATTTGTATATTTTATTTTCTCTTACTTTGTGTTCCATACACATATACAAGCCAAAAAGTGTACCAACTCAAACCAACCATTCTTGTTCACTAAATGTTTATCTGATAGAAATTTCTCTCAGGGGTAAGACAATCCATTTTAAAACCTTCCTTTTTGTCCAAAATCAATTTCTATTTACTTGATAATTAATATTCAGTTAAGAAGATTATAAAAACACAATGTATTCATGCTACATTCAAAAATGTAATAGGTAGTAACAAAACTGTTAAAACTAACATAATACAAAACAATTCCTTTTATTGCCCAAAGAAAAGCTTCCTGTTCTTAAAATAGACCTGAATATTGAATATTTAATAGTTCAGTGTTAACCTTTGGCAGCCGCTGTGGTACTGAAATCTTCTGGCCTTCTCCCAGTGTTTCCTGTTAGACACACCTGGCTTGGAATCCTACAGACATGTAGAGTGCTTTCATATTTGACTGTCTTATATTGTATTGTATACTGTCTATATTGTATTTTATGTTTCAGGACTCATTTTACAACTTATAGCTGGATCTTGATTTGTAAATGGCTAAGAATATTGATGACTTGACAATTTTGAACGAAATGCTAGGTTAAAATATAAGTCAACTCATTATTATAAGTTGATTTTAGAATGGTTGGCTATATACTTATTACGATGCTTTTGAAAGGATTAAAGTACATTAAATGAATAATTCAACTAGCTGAACTACGCTGTACTTCAATCATTATGCCATGTTTTCTTTGAAATAGGCAGTAAGGGCTGAGGAGTTCTCATAATAATAATAAACTTTAAATAAAGAGTAAAAACATATTTTTTTATTTCTAATTGAAGCAGCATTTACAAATCAAAGTAGGCCTAAAAATCTACAATATTATTTATGTTTGTGTCATCTTATTCTTCTTATTCTTATTCAAGATGGGGGCGTTAGGCCTGCACTGACATCCCGCTTGGGGTGTATTGTGTATTTCCCCCTACCTGCATCTACCTAAGCCAACCCAGCTCCTTTATGTAGCTGTTTGTGTCATAATTTGACAATTTTAATCAGAGTAGATTGGGTTTACGTAGAGGGGCTGTATGTAGGGTTGCCAACGGTTCTATAATATATAGTATTGTACTATATTTCGGGTCGGCGTTACTATATACAGTTGAAGAAATATATAGTACGCAAAATACTATATGTTCAACCCCGAACGAAATCTAACAAACAAATATTTATTTTTAAAAATAATTAATGCACCTTTGATTTATATTGATCTACAAATTAAATGTAATAAAGCATATGACACTTTTATTTCAGACAAAACATTGTTAAAAAATACAAGAAGTGCAAAGAAATATAGTTTTTATAAAAGTAGAGAAGTAACAAATATATCTTTGTCTATTTTTAATTTTTTCCATAAAATACTATATTTTTTATAAGTGTACTATATTTTTTTAGCTTATTTTGAAAAATACTGTATTTCGTTGAAAAAATGTAGGCAACCCTAGCAGTATGAGTGTATTATTGGCACATTAGTAAAATAATAGCTAGGTGACCTATCTTTGCTCGAAAACTTTTTTTTGGCTAATATTGCGTTTTTACCAGAAATACAAAAAATCTTATCTAAATGCAAAATTTCATCTAAGTATAACTAGTACATGTCAAATTGGCTCTTCCTGGGATACCAGGATTATATAACATATCCATATTTTGATAACATCATGAAATCCCAGTAATTGCATGCCAAAATCAGATCACTGATTATTTAACAACTAAAATAAATAAATAAATATACTGCAACCTTTATAAATTGGGGTTTTATGAATTGGTACAAAGTTTCTTTACCATTTCAAAGACAACTAAAGTCTATAGATCTCCAGCAATCCAGATAGAATTCCTAAATATCTACTCTGGTAAAATGTAATTCATCTATCTTACAAGAGTTCAAACTTACCTAGCTATTCCTATTATTTTTTCAGATATATCAGAATATATGGCCTGAAATTCAGCAAAGAAGATCACATTGCATTTATCAAACTAGCATATGAGCTAGTGCTCATACCTGATCTGGAACCATGCAAGATTCACAAATTCTCCACCATGTTTATAATGCTTGCCAAGTAAGCTACTACTTTTTTGATGTATATGTAACTCCTAACTCATTCAATTAATTTATAGTGCTCTTCTATAAACTCTGAAAACATGTAAACAACTTTGGATTTTTGCTATCTCTATAGATATACAATTGTATACCTAATTGCATATTTTCATTCTACTTTGCCAAGCATGTACCTTGACATTTCAGCACTAATGTGTAACAATTAGTTCTCAAATAAGGATTATCTTGAAATTAAATTAAAACCAATTAGGATTATTTCAAGATAACTCAGGTCACAAAAATACAAGTCTTTCGGTAAAATACAATAGAAATAATTGTGGTCCAAACTATCAAAGTCAATTAAGATACATTTCTCTTGGCATTGTCTTCTGGAATGAATGAGTTGGCGTAAATCCACATGCTAATGTACCTATAATAATTAACCTATTTACAGAAAAAGATACCTAATATCACCCGAAGAATTTACTCTGCCATGGCGACCACTTTATGAGATGGGCAGAAAAATATTTAACAAGAGTGACACAAATACTGGAATGTACCATTATTTAAGGTAAGTTTAAATAAATATACTTTTTAGCAAGGAAGTTAAAAAAAATCAGTTTGTTTTGGTTTAATTCATTTTACAATCTGTTAATGGCTATATATGATTATCCCAGAAACAAAATTCCCATTAAATATTTGATTGATATTGAGCTGAATTAATGGCATGCAAGTTATAACCAATGCACCAGCCTGTCCATTTTAATACTGGCTTTGAGAACCCAGGTTTTTATAACACCTTGCATTCAGCTGCTATGTATTCTTATTTTGGGTATCTGTAAATAACAGACAGCTGGCACAATACAGTTATATGTCTGCAGTAATTCTCTGACGCGGAGCGGAGCGTGACATATTGCAACCTTACAATATAACGTGCAGACGTTAAATCGGGCGGTCGGCGTGTATTTAGAAGGGCCGGCCGTCACGGACCGTAACACACGCACGTACCTCGCCCTAGCAATACGCCTCAATACGATCGTCACGCTTTCTTCACCGCGGCTTTCAACTACTGCCTTACTGCATATAAAATTCCAAATACATGTGTGTTTAGGCCGGAACGTAAGGAAGGTGACAACATGCTCTCAATGGTTCGCAAATTCCTGTCGGGCAAAGGGCTCGATGACGCTCTTAACATGTTCGGCCTTGCGGCACAGGACGAAAATGAACTGTAACAAAGATATATCAAATTCTGGGTTACGCTTGAGGTAGCACAGGTGGCAGATGGGTTGGGCTTAATCATTGTCATTCTATAGTTATCAAATCACAGACTTTTGAATAAACTTTTCTCCCATTTGCTAGGAAATAGACTTTTTTTTAGGAAATTGCTGGTAATTTTTTAATTATTCTTGGAGTGCGAAGTGTAAGGTTTGTTAAGTACACGCACACATAAATTATAGGTGTCGTGTACCTAACGAGAGGCTGAATGCGCATTCCTTTTCAATAGTTTAAAAAACAACAAAGACAGCGAGCGTTTGAATTGGCGTTATTGAAAATTAGATACTGTATCGTGGATGAATTCTTGAAGTAATTCGTTTATAGTTTCCTCGTAAATTAGAGAAAACTGACACTGAGGATCAATCATATTTTTGGCGTATGCGCTATAAACTTCTACTTTGAAACGTGCGCTCCCGCTTTTCTTTATGCGATGACGTCACTTATGACACGCGTGATCTTTTACTAGTCCAATGCTTACGCACTGCTGTACAGCAGACTTGCGCTGCTGGCGTGGGCGGCTCAACAGTCTCGACACTGGCGAGTGGTGGCATGACATATGACGTCACAGCGCGTCAGGTGTTTTTGGACCACTGCACTGAAATCGCTGTATCTTCGTCATTTATGATCTGATTTCAATATTTTTTTCATAGTATTTATTGTTTTTTTTATCACTATAAATCTGCATACTTAACAATAAACGTGACTGATCCTCTTTGGTTATAAAAAATATCTAGCCACTATCACAGCCATCGCATGGTCTATCGAATCTGTGATTATGCTTAGTTATCATCTTACATTTTCCAACATTGTCAATTGATGGTAGCAGGGCTTGCATGATCTATGTTATTAAATTAACAACCGTGTTTCTACAATACTACATTCCTTTTTTCAGTGCGCTCGAGGGATCATTCTTAGCGGTAGTCAAGAGTGCTAGACCGTAAGTATTTGATCGCTAAAATATGTTGTTTTTTCCATTTAAATGTATGAAATATACCAATACAGTTAGTGGGAACTAACACACTACAGCAAAGAAGACGTTATTTTAATTAACTATCTATTACGATTTAATTGCGAAGGCGTTAATTATTTATTAGAACGAATGCTGCTTTGCTTACAGAGAGAGAAAGCGTTAAAAGTGATAATTTGCAATGCATCAGTCTACTATTTGGACTTAATTTTCTTTGTAAAGACATCATTTATTTAGGTTACTTTTCGTTCTGTGTTGATGCAGTTTTATGACTATTGTAGGTACTTTCCACTATCAGCGACCAAAGAGATCTTAGAAGAATTGTTACCCCAAGTAAATCCATGGACATCGGAAGCTTATGTAATGGGGCAGCTAGCTATGTTCCTGCCGGTGGCTTTGCATCCGAAAGACTCCGCTCATGGTCACGAACTGTGGCTAGATGAGCTGCTGACATTGTTTGATACTTGTTACAACTCTCAAGCTGGTATAACGGTAAGCGCTTACTTAATTACTTAAGTACTTTTTATACTCGATAACTGAGCTATTGCAAGTGTTTCAGTTAACCACAATCCCCCCTGATTTTCAGCAAATATTTAGGCGAAGTTGGCTAATAAGTCCATATTCTTTCTTTTCAAAAATGTAACTTATTATTACATATTTACAGGACTTAATGATGCTGTTCGCGGGACTGGCCAAAAGGAACCCAGGTGCGGTTGACTGGAGTTCTCATGTGCCGAAAATGTTCTCAAGAATCATGCACTGTCTGCACTTGCCGGTCAGCTACAAAGACATGCAGATATCTAAAGCTCATTGCCTTGGTAAGTATTAAGTTTTCCTAGTTTAAGTTGCTTTGATCTTCTATAAACTATAAATTGAACAGAAAAAATCATGAAATTTTTACAGATTGATTACTGAATCTTCTCATGACAATGATGAATGTAATTTAATCGAAACATATACCGTGTTGCCACAAAACACCACTTTTAGATGCCTGTTTAGCTAGA
This sequence comes from Crocallis elinguaria, assembly GCA_907269065.1. Classification (NCBI taxonomy): domain Eukaryota; kingdom Metazoa; phylum Arthropoda; class Insecta; order Lepidoptera; family Geometridae; genus Crocallis; species Crocallis elinguaria. The sequence continues at coordinate 6,765,450 of OU026065.1, read as the reverse complement.
CAGTGTCTAAAGATAAAAATCTAAAATGATTAGAAATGTCACAACAGAATGAAGTTACACAACGGTTAGACACTACTTAAATAAAAATGTGTGGTTACTCATATTTAAACACGCGACTAAGGCATGTTTAGGCGTTAAACACTGTTTAACACAGGTTTAAACAAACTAAACACGTCTTCAACAGCATGTAACCTTTAAACATGCCTTAGTCGAGTGTTTAAAATTGACAACCACAAATCATGATTTGAGTTGTATCTAAACGTTTTCTAACTGCGATCTGTTGTGATATTTCTTATCATTTTGTGTGTTTATCTTTAGACACTGTCTAGCTAAATAGGCGTCTAAACATTGAGTTTTGTGGTAAGAGGTAAAGATTAGTTAGCATACATGCACACGGTTTCTATTATCTATTATCCCACTATAGCCTATTGGGTATAACTATTTCCTCTTGACAGATACAAAACACTTGGCCTCATGGATCGTATGGAGCATCTGCCCCGATGGCGTAGTGTTAAAGCATCTGCGAGCATTCCTCGCCGGCCTGGAGAGTTATCTGCACAGTGCCAACTCGGGCCGCTGGTCCTTCCGCCTGAGGGACTTCCTCAGGAAACTAGCGCGAGAATTCCTCAATAGGTCAGCCATAAGTTGTTGAAGTAACAGATTGATCATATCAATGTTGTCACTCCACTGCACCTTGGTCCACTGTATCTCATTTAGCATGCTCATTTTTTTTTTATGGTATTTGATAGCGAGACGAGCTGGTTTGCCTGATGGTAAGCATAACGCTGGCACATAACAATTGCAGCGCCACTCAGAGTTTTGAAACACAAAGTCCTGCGCGGCACTGCAGTGCGCTCGTTACCTTGAGACATTAGGTATTAAGTCTCATAAGCCCAGTAATTTCAATGGTATCATCAAACTCGTGATGATACCATCAAACTAATGGATGATAAAAAAAAATTCGAATTTGGGAAACTTTTATCTTTGTGGAAATTAGATATTTTTTTCTGAAATTCATTTTTATTGCGTTACTGTGGTTTTCTTAAAACTGTATAACGACAGAAATTATGTATTTTGTCTTTCATGCAATATCCCAATTACACTAATTTGGTGAATCATTATGATATTGATTTACCTCCGGCAATAACAACATAGTTGACAAAAAATGTCATTACCGACTTTTGGCACAATTGCAGTTGTGATAGATAATGACACCACTGCCATCGCAATTTCAATTGTTAAGCATACTTGCCCCCTGTTCCGGCATGCAAAGCACATCCATTCATTTTTGTTTTGTTGAACCAAAAATATCCTATTAATGTCGCCACTCTTTCGCAGAGTTCGACGAGAACGTAAAAAGAATTTCAAAATTAGCTGGGAGAACAAAACACCTGAGTCGTACCAGCTGCGAGACGAAGATATAACAGAATTCATTAACATCTTGCTAGAACCCACGCTACAAGCCGTGTACAGTCGGACTGGATCAATGGAAATCTCTCTCGCTTTGCAGAACTTGGCTACTATGAGACCTGCCTTAGTGATTCCACCACTGTTAGAAAGATTACATAACGCCTTGACGTCACTCACAGAACCGCACAGGGTAACTGCGGGAATGGCTGCCGTAGCGTCCATTGCTCGAGCCATGCTCCGCGGACCCTCCACTGGATACCCCGAAGGCCCTACTCATGTAGTACCGCTCCTTATGGCCATCATACCCGGACTCGATCCCAACGACCTCAAGAAGACACTAGTCAGTCTTCACTTCATATTAATCTTCGCGTGGATGGTCCCATTCATAGACTGCAGTTCTGCTCACGAATATTATCCGGACCTAACCGAAGAAGAACTCCTGGTTTGCGAGTCGACTGCGCAATTGGAGGATTTCGTTCTCTTGTTCTTTGATAGGCTCTTCGTTCTTATCGAATCTAGCGCTCTAGAGAACGTGCGGTTGGACACGAAGGATCTCGAATGCTTCCGTAGTAAAACCGATGCTGTTATGGAGACAGCGATATCTTCAACTGCATTCGCCGTCCTCGTGCAATGCTCGCCGAAAATATTCAATGAAGCGTTGAGGAAGTTCAAAGCTTTCGCGACCGAATCCACTTTCGAAACGAATGTATCTGGCAGTATGGTGGGTGTGCTTCTGCGCGTATTCTCTCGCGCAAATCCCGTACCGACGTTGGCTGCTTTCATGCCTAAACTTTGCGAGGAACTAGACGAACTGCTAACGGACGAAGCGCTCGCCGAGGAAAACCCCTCACGCGATATTCTTTATAGATTAGTGCTCCTAAAATCTGCAGTAGAATGTGACGGAGCTGTGTTACTTAAGTATATGCCTATCATAGTACCGATATTAGACAGGATCCTGAAGTTTAACGACAAACGTGCCTTGGAGCGAGGTTGTGAAGTTTTAAGCCACATCGTGCAATACTATTCGTTCATAGAAGTTAGAGAATGGAAGAGTTCACCCAAAGATTACTCGGCTGCGCCTGAAAAATGGCTTCCTATTAGAGAGTGGGGACACGGATGTGCCCTGAAAGATGTTAAGTTAAAATGGCACGTGCCCAGTCAGGATGAAACGAAATGCGTCCAGATGTTGATCGATAGATACCTGAAACCGTCCATTGAGGTTTTGAGGACATGGGCTAAGGGAGAGGTTACTCTGAGTCGTGAAGAAATGTACCGGACTCTGTGTGTGGTCAAAGCATCACTATCGTGCGGGCCTTTCTTCCCGCAACCTGACGAGGAGCCTATTGCACTGTAAGTGTTACTTCATACAATTGAACTGTCAAATTAAAAAGTAACGCATGTTGTCAAATTAAAAAGTTCCTCCGACGTCTAACCTATCCGCATAGTAAATTTCATGAAAACCCATTCAACCAGAAGTTGAGTGGTAAACAACGCGAACTGTGGGCGGAAGCTTTTATGACGGTAATACATTATCTGTGTTACCACAAAAACGCTTTTAGACGCCTGTTTAGCTAGACAGTGTCTAAAGATAAACGTTAAAAATGATACGAATTTAACAACAGATTAGACACTACTTAAATCAGGATTTGTGGTTGCCCATATTTAAACACGCGATTATGGCATGTTTAGGAGTTAAACAGTATTTAACACAGGTTAAAGTGTGTTTAATTTTTAAGTGGTAATACCGTATTTATCTCACTCAACGATAGTTAGCATTCTATCAGTGAAATAATTTTCAAAATCTACGACAACAAAATAAACAAATAAATATGAGGAAATAAAATTATATATCTTTCTTTATTTCTTTCAGTTTGGAGTCTCAAGTACCAGCTACGAGTATTCCCTTCAACACGGGCGTGAAATATACCGTCACTTTAGACGGGGAGAACGTGCGCGTTGTACTTACACGTCTTCTAATGGATGTACAGGCGCGCATGTTGGCCGACAAGTCTGATGACACGAGGTGCTTGGAAACACTCATAAAGGTGATTTATCTACATGCACTGATGCTAACCACCGTCCACTCGAAGATTTAAACCAAAATCACATTTAAACTGTCATAAAGTTTGCCAAAAATTGTTATCTGTTACAAGTTCGGATTAAAGTCGTAATTTCTTGCTTTCAGTGCAGTATTTACACTCAATAAAAATTGAATTTTATGCCATTAAAAATTACCTTTGATAACGGACATAGACCATGACCCTTAACGAGAGCTGTCCCTAGTGAATCAGCAATTATGAGGAACATGACTCACAGACATATAAAAAATACTTGCGAACCAAAAGCACTTCTACAGGAAAGCCTATACGACTCCAATCAGAATTTCCTATAAAAAAGATATTTGAAATTCAAAGTTTTCCTTTTTAGGCACATATAATACAGAATATCTCGCTAACCGAGTATCTAAAAAAACACACTCGAATACAACTATATAGATAAACTTAAAAAGCAAAAACTTATCTGAATACAATGTTTTATCCAAATCGGTCACTAGTCTTCGTGTGGGAGGAGTTGTCTATAGTTCTCGCTTCTTTTCGTTTTGTAAAAACTTGTTTCCTTAATAACGTTCGTTCTAAAATGATAACCAGCGAAAATTCTAGACTATTCCTTGCAGTTCCTCGTTTAATGTTATTAGATTAGATAGTGTGCCTTACTTTTTAGATATGGGAAAACATCTTGATCGTCAAGATCAGCCGAGCAAGTGCCGGCCTTGAGACGCGGCTCCGGTCTTATAACGCTCTTGAGCGAGCAATGGAAGGGCGGGGAAGTGAGGCCAATACCGGTGGCGGTTCGATGAGGATGCTTATCGCTGAGGCGGCGAGGATACAGGATGACTCCAGGGCTGATCTAGTGTGCGAGGCGGGTATCACGCCGTCAGCTTTGAAGGCTTTGGATGCGCTGTTCGAATTGTCAATCAATACTTATACTTCGGTGAGATATTTGCCTTGCATTCCTAGTTGCAATAGATTACCCTTTACGTAATATCGGTATAGGTGAGCGAGTGTGGCCGAGCGGGAACTTGTACGACTTTCAATCAGACGCACCATAGTTCGAATGCCGACTCTGCCCGCACCAATGAATTATATCAAATTATGTGTATTTTTCGCACTCGCTCTAAAACAGTGAAGGAAAACATCGTGAGGAAACCAACATGTTCAAGAACCACAAAAATTCGAGGACATGTGACATCCACCAAGCCGCACTGGGCCCGCGTGGTGGATCATGGCCCATACCTCTCTCTCTGAGAAAAGGCCGGTATCCCAGCAGTGGGAGCGTAAGAGGCTGATAATGAATATCGGTATATAGACATTACACATGTCAGATGAAAAGAATTAGTGATGGAAAACATTTTGGAATGGGCACGGTGGGTTTCTGGAAGGTTCGTTGACTTTGAGCACGGATTGGATCTGTTGATGTCTTTGTCATTTATTATGTTCTGATAAAGACAGCATTAGTTTTGATCTGTGATTCGGGTAGACGAGCGTTACAGAGACCCGCTGTTAGAATCATTTATTTTAACTTTCATAAGTGCTCTCTTGGGGCCTATATGAATAAAGCATTTTGAATTTGAATCCTAAACACGCCAATGAGCCCGATCTACGGCTTTTAATGTTACTTTTAAGAAACTTGCCTTTTTGCAAAAGTCTAATTTAATGCCAAAATCAAATATTAACAGGTGCGCCAACAAGCTCAAGCCCGTCTATACTGGATGCTGAGCCACTACCCTTACTCTTACCGAGTGCTCGTCCCTAAACTCTCCAAGCTTCTCTTATCTATCGGGGAAGGAGACGAGTGGCACGAGAAACACAAAGGAGCTCTGTTTATACTGTTGGGGCCGCGCACCGCGCCGCTCATAGGGAAGCAAGACTGGGAGTCTGCGAGGCGATTGTGGCCTGATTTACTAAAAGCGCCGTTAAGTGAGAAACAGAGCATTCATCGGTGAGTTTTACTACCTATAATATATTTACAATTAACGAAAGAATTATACAAGGTAGCAAGGTAGCGGTTCTCTCTGCTCTCTTCTCTCATGGTTCCAAATAACATTTAGCCTACACCGAAGTAGTGGTATATTTTTAGTTTTTCGGTAAGAACAGCATTTGAAGTCTACTACTAAAACTGTGTTAAAGTTTAATTCATTAACCCCCTAAAGTAAACATCAATGACAAGCACCAGCGATAGTGGCGCCATCTTTTTTTGCTTGTGCCTCCCCATCCCCGTCGTATCGAACACTCGTTCGCGGTCCCAGTTAGAACGAATTAAACAATTTAAATTATAAGTAATAATCGCGAAAACCTAACCTAACCTAACCTTAGCCGTACAATAGTAATTATTAGGTTAAAAGCTAATTACTATGTAACCACATTAACAGATTGGAGCTAGCCCTCAGCGAGTCACTTCATAGAAACTTCCCCACCGTTAACACTCGCCTCGTAGTCCCCGAATCCACTGTGGAAGCGGCCAGGCACTTCCTCACACAAGAGCAGCTCAGCGACGCAGACTTTGTAGCTTTGTTCAAAAATGGTGAAGCGAGGGAGAAGGAGAACTCGGATAGAGTGGAGAGGAATTATCGGGAATTGCTCGAAGAGATCGCCGAGGTTGCAGAAATGCCTAATGTGTAAGTGTGATTAGTGATATAAAGTCAATATAATAAAATAATCAAGTCCGGTTAGACCTAGGCTACTTAGCTACTAGACTCTAGTAGCTAAGTTCAAAGTTCAAGTTTAAGTCCGCTGCAGCGCTATAACCCTAATTATGTCGTCTAACCAAAAAAATACAACATGTAGCGCTAGATTGCGTCTAACGTATAGTTTTCTCGCGATCAAAAGGTCGAAAGCGCCACTAATTTCACGGCGCTTACGCGTTTTGTTCAAGGAAGAACTGGGCCATTTGCGGTCCATGGATCGCAGAGTGTTGAGTAAAATAAGCCTTTGCGGCGTCAACTCTATAATCTCTGTGCACTGGGTACTATGTTTATCATAAAAGCCTGTTTCGGTGATATAATTTCATAAACCTTGCAGACAATGGCGCCGTCTGGAATACGCCATGCAGATGCTGTCATTTTGCCCATCGCTACAGACCCACTACCCGCCGAAGGTGGTGAAACTAGCGCTGCAGTGTCTAACGCACGACAACATCGCGGTTCGCCGCACCGCGCTGCGTCTAACCCACTACGCACTGCGGCAAAGCAAGCGGGAGCTGAAGACGGTGGAGGTTGACCCTTATGAACTGGCAGGCGTGGATCGGCCAGCGAAGCATATACCAGGTATGCTTCTTAGTTTTTTCACTAAATACGCATTACTCGCGCCAAACTTTATTACTGTGTGCAAGCTCCGCCCCTTTCACTGTTATACAACCTGAGTTTTAACTGGTATGTTATCCCGAAATGGGGTCAATATACGCCTACAGGTCAACAACATAATATATCCAACCCAACGGATATCACTTGTGGAAGTACTAAATAAATGCATATAGATTTAGAAGTTTGCAGCTATGTTAATCCTTTGTTGTTTTATGTAAAAATCTTACTTAGCTCTCACTGACACTATTTCTTAATAACCAGGTTATAGAAAAGATTTGGAATGGGCCATGTGGTCGCAGGACAAAATCCCGCTGAGCGATAAAGACTGGGAGAAGCCGATACTCAGAAACTCTAACTACGGTTTCTATGCATGGCCTAAGAAACTAATGGTATGTAAATGTAGGTCTTAGGTCAAGCGTACACACAACACATGAAAAAAAGCTTGCACTCAATAGGGATGTGAACTCATTTTTTTATGATGGCAACCATTTCGTTGTCATGAGAATCAAATGTGTATATCGAAAAAACTGGAAAACGAACGCTAGAAACATAAAAAATGAGAGACAAAGTCGGGCATATCTATCGAGCGCTAAAACGCCCCATACAAATTGGACAGAACATCTGATGTCACTTGTTCAATGCAATGTAAAGGCTGTACTAAAATCATGAAATTTGTTGATTTGACCGTGAAATACTGCGTTGAATTGCATAGTTGCTATATATGTTTTTATTCATTGAAACGTAAATCTGGTTAATTACTATTGGATGATAAAAAATAATGGTTGGAATCGGGAAACTTTTAGATGCAGTATCTTTGTGGAAATTATATACATATTGTTTTATTATTTTTATTGTGTTAATATGATGTTCTTAATTTTTATTATTTTTATTTATTTATTTAATTAAAACGGCATAAACCAATTACATTAATTAAAAAAAAGATGGACAATGATACATACTAAATAAAATTAAGATAATAACAAAAATAAATAAATCTTATTTATAGAATTATTTTCTTTAAATCTTATTTAAAGAAAATAATATAACATAAATTAAATTAGCACACATACTCATACACCCCTTTCACAATAACACAAACACTCTGACAATACTTAAACTTGTATAACAGTAATTATGTATTTTGAGATTCATGCAACATCCCTATTGTGTTACTATATTTTAGCTGGCATCACCGCCCGGCGACCAAGTGCTGTCCTTGTCGCTCCGTCCCGAGGAGATGACTGAAACAGAACGCCTCATCCACGAATACTTCACTAACGACGTCAATGTTGACAAGCTGATCGCTTTCTTCACCGTCGAGGATAAGAAGGGCAAAGACAAGTTTAGTGCGATGCGCTTTTGCGTTTTTAAGGTACCCGAGTCATCGAGCTTGGCTCGGTATTTAAAAAAACTTTTTTTTTTGTGTGTAAAATTAATGTTTTTAGGAGAACAACAACTATATAGATAAACTAAAAAAAACAAAACCTTATCTAAATATAAAATTTCGTTTAAAGTCATATTGAACTCAGTTCGAGGATTCGAGCAAATTCGATTCAATGAGGTTGAAAGAAAAAATTGTGATGTAAGCTTTTTTTATAATTTATTTTTTTATTCTATTTGGTAACGAGACGAGCTGGTCGTTTGCCTGATGGTAAGCATAACGCCGGCCCATAACAATTGCAGTGCCACTCAGAACTTTGAAATACAAAGGCCTGCGCGGCACTGCAGTGCGCTCGTTACCCTTAGACATTAGGTATTAAGTCTCATAAGCCCAGTAATTTCACTGGATTGACTGTATTATACTCAACGAGCTCCAGGGCTAATAAGTTATTTTATACACAACAATTCCTTACTTAACATAATTATCATCATTTAACAAAAGTATTCTTACTCCGAAGACCTAACTAAAGGGATGTTCATGATGTAAGCTTAGCAAGTTATCAATATCAATAAATTCTTGAATTAGCTTCATTACAACCCAGAGAATTTTTCTGTGTGTTTTATTATACCTTATAAGTTAACGTAAATCGCCCGTGCTAAATTTTCACCCGTTTTTACTGAAGTTTTCTCATTTCCCAGCTACTATTTTCTAACTTCGGCACTGCGGTCACCAACAAGTTCATGACACGAGCACTGCGCTGCGCCGGCGACACTACGGAAGCGCCGCAGCGGTTCGCGGCAGAAGTGGCGGCCGCGGCTCTGCGAGCGCCGAGATATTGGCTCAAGAAAGATGCTATCAAAATGTACCAAGACACGGCTGATATAATCACTACAGGTACGTGAATAAAAATTATAGGTGCCAATATTTTTTTGGTAGAGATGGCGCTGCAAATACTGGCTAAAAAGAAGCCATCAGAATGTGGCAGATCATGGGTGACATGATTACTACAAGCTGAACATAGGAGCCGCAACAATTCGCTGCATATATAAATGACGCTGCGGGCACCAAGATGCTGGCTTAAGGGAGAAGCAACCAAAGTGTGACAGATGTGGTCTTTAGTGACATAATCGCTGCAGGTACACTCAGGGGTAACTACTTTTTGCTGCTAGCTTTTTACAAGCGTTTATTTAACTTGCAATGTTCGTTTAGGTCAAATCTTGCAAGATAAATTGAGCCTAAATTGTACACACGTATATAAATCGGATAACAATGCAATATAATGATGAATGACAGAACAGGGCCTTAGCGGCTAACAATCTCGTGTTCGTTTTCGACTCCAACCCGATTAAGACCAGCGGTCGCTAGGTCTTCCGCTGGAAGTAATCTAGAAATTTCGCTGGTTATCATTTTGGAACGAATGTTATTAAGGAAACAAGTTCTTACAAAACGAAAACTCTAGACAACTCCTTCCACACGAAGACTAGTGATCGCTGGTTTTAATCGGTTTGGTATTGAAAACGAACACAAGATTGTTAGCCAGTAACGCAGCAGGCCTCATGATGGAGCCGAAAGGCGGCCACAACGCAAACCAAATTGAATTGTCTTTACAAGTACTCTTGATTCTAGATAACGTCCAGGGCCCTGATGATTGAGCCGGAATATAGCCACAAGATTATAGTACAATTACGTATTTTATAAAAAAAAAGGGTGAACAGAGTAAGGTCGGCAACGTATCAGTAATACTCCGAGCGTCGCAGATATCCATAAGCGACGGTGGCTGCTTACCATCAGGCGGGCCGTCTGCTTTGCCACCTAAGGCTTAACAAAAGCCCGGAAAAATATCTTTTATCAAAACTTATTCAAGGTCTCTGTATTTCCGGTTACAGGCCTGACCACAGTGACACCGGAGACCATGGAAGATTGGGGCACCGCTCTAGCGACTGGCATAGAGAAACTAGACCCGGTGCGCGGTGCCGCGCTCGTAGAGCGGTTGGTCGAGTTCTGCGTGCCCCCCGCGGCGCAGGAGGACGCGGACCTAGACCACAACACCTCCTTTGTTATGTGCGCAAGACTGTACGCACTGCAGGTTTGTTACTCTGTGACCAGTGTCCAGCTGCTGATTGGCCAGTCTATCGGTATTCTATAGGATACATTTTGAAGAGTGTGCTATGGCATTACTCAATTTAATTCTACCATCCCCATTCCATCTTCGGACGAAACTGAAACACTTGAGAGTCTTCAAGACAAGAGTGAACAGCTGCCTTATCAGCTAACAATCTCGTGTTCGTTTTCAATAACAGGGGCCTGTTTCATAAAAAATATTAGTCTAATATTATGAGTACATGAAATGAAAAAAAAAGCTCATAATATATTAGACTAATATTTTTTTATGAAACATGCCCCAGACCGATTAAAACCAGCGGTCACTAGTCTTTGTGTGAAAGGAGTTGTCAATAGTTTTGGCTTCTTTTCGTTTTGTAAGAGCTTATTTCTTTAATAACCAGCGAAAATTCTAGACTATTCCTTCCACACGATGACTAGTGACCGCTGGTTTTAATCGGTCTGGTATTGAAAACGAACACGAGATTGTTAGCTGATAAGGCAGCAGGTATCTTCTAGGCAAGCATGGTACATCGGCGACCGCGTCGTCGCTGGTGAGATTGTTTAAACGCAATCACGCAAAAAAGCAGTATAAGCGAAACACAGTATAAAATATGTTTGTTCATAATAAATTAATATAATTACTAGGGAGCAATTGGAGCGCTGAAGTGGCGTTCGGCGAGAATAGCTAAAATGGTGCTCGATCGGCTGGAGGCAGCCAACTTCATACAACATCCTTACCAGATCGTGCGCGAAGCAGTTGGCAGGTGAGCCGATGCATATTTAATTTCATGTTAATGAATATTGTACTAAAAAAACGTTTATCAGAGGTTCATGCTACAGCTTCGGGTGTCACAACATTCTAAAAATAGTGGCGGAGAGGTCAGCCTCTCACAAGGGAGAAGTCAGCTTCTCCCTTGTGGAAGCACTGGGTGCAGGTGACGATAGATTGGGAGATATGATCAACAAAATGTTCCTCTCATAAATATGGTCGTCTTCTGCTTAGTGTTTATTTTTTTTTTTTTTTTTTTTTTTTTTAAAAACGCTTACACACTCATACCCCCGCACTAGGATTCCCTGTGTCGCAGGTGGCATGGACACACACAGATACACGTCACAAACATCCAAGACCCGAGAACAAACTTTATGCTTACACAAAATCTGCCCCGGCCGGGAATCGAACCCGGGACCCCTCGCTTTGCAGGCAGGGTTACTACCAACTTAGCTACGGAGCCGTTTTCAATTTAATGTATTTCTTTTCATTTAATTTGTTATGAATGTAATTTACTAACAATTTTATCAATGGTAATTTCTAACACTATGGATTTATGATACATATCTAAAAGTTTATTTTATCATTTTAATATATCAATTATTCTGTTAGGTGCATAAAAATATAGGTCGCCTAAATATTTTTGAGCTGTCTGAACTTAGGCTCGAGTACGAAACCGGAAACGGGAAATAGTACAGTTGAATGATTAAGTTGCGTGCTTATGTTGGTTGTTTCAAACGTAGCACTCACACTAAGTTTCATCAATTTTATTGATGGAGCTCATGGATTGGAATGAACGACGTTTACCTACGTGATCAGCAATTCTAGAGCTAGTTTGGACAGCAGATGTCAAAACACTCTTTCAAATAATTCGAAGTTTTTAGCTGGGTTCATGACTTAAAACTTAGTTCATAGTTGATCTTCAGTTCAAATTAAACTCCATATAATTTGTGTGAACTCCGCTCTAACTCGCGGCGCAGCGAGAGGCGAGTTAGTGGTGCTATCTGAGCCTCTACTGCGTCCCTCTCACACTTACAATATGCCGACTACGCAGCCACTCATGCTTTTACTTCAAAAGGCTCAAAAAGATTTGCTAGACCTATAGTTGGACATGCCAACTTGACCATTACACGCGTATACACACTGACATTGCCTTTCCTAGTTTTTTACGCGTTATTCTTACATTTTCCCAGTTTACTAATGACAATCTTCGACAACGAGCTAGTATTCCCCGGTGGCGAGAGAGGCGACACGCCGTGCCTCGCGGAGTTCTTAGACAGCGTTCTGCCGCGGTTAGCGGCGCTCTATGACGAACATGGTGACATTGGTGAGTTAAAACATTTGTTATCAGGGTTCGAAATTATCTAGAGAAATATGTCTTTTGTTTTTAATTGATAATTATCGCGATAATAATCATGATAATTATTATCAAACTGAATTAAACTGCTATTCAAACGATCCAAAATCTATTGCATTTCTTTTCGACACTATTTGCATCAAGACCAAAATCTGGCGTTTTTTGTTTTAATGCGGTCAAAGTTTGGCCAAGTAGCTGCCTTATCAGCTAACAATCTCGTGTTCGTTTTCAATACCAGACCGATTAAAACCAGCGGTCACTAGTCTTCGTGTGGAAGGAGTTATCAATAGTTTTCGTTTCTTTTCGTTTTGTAAGAGCTTATTTCTTTAATAACCATCGAAAATTCTAGACTATTCCTTCCACACGAAGACTAGTGACCGCTGGTTTTAATCGTTCTGGTATTGAAAACGAACACGAGATTGTTAGCTGATAAGGCAGCAGGTTCATTCGGCAGGCTCAAGACACAATAAAGAACCAACTTCAACTTCTTTGTTTTGGCATTGGCATGAAAGAAAGTGAATATGGAAAATTAAATAAAAATGAATATTCACTCGAATGAACGTTCTCCCGAGTGATCCTTCTGATATCACCTTTAATTCGTATCCACTGTACCTGCCTTAAATAATTTTGAATGAAATTGAGCATAGCTATATTAGTAAGGATTAGTACATGTCAATGGCAGCTACTTTAAATAGGCAAGCCTATATACCCGTAATTTCCAGTGATAAAGCCGGCGACATCAATGGCGGTGGTGGAAGGCAGTGGACGCGACGAGCCCGCAGTGACGTGTGGTGAAAGCGTGGCCCCACTTGTGGGCCAGGTGGGCGGCATCACTGTGGACGTGGCACGACTGTCGCCTGACCACCACGTCACTGACGAGACCCCACAGGTATATATATACAATTTCATTTCGCCAGAAAAATGATATATATTTCTCTCACTTCTTTTTCTTTTATGTCGTATAATTACACCTTTTTACATGCCAGTACCGAGTGCCGTTTTATAAAAAGATGTAATTGTATGATGTAAAGGAAGTATCAATATGGTTATTAATGCGTGGAATACACGTGGTTAGTGATCAAATGTTCACCTTCAGTAAGTCACTAGAGTATTTCAACCTTCCAAGCATTTTATTGGTATCGATTTGTCAGTCTACATATTATAAAATACGGTTACGTGCTCAGAAACGCATATTTATATCTCGTTACTCATCCCTACACGCACCTTCTCGAAGGACCCATAGTGTCATCTGCGATTATTTATTCAACATATTATTATAGCGTCTTAAACCTATTCCGTTAGTCGTCAATAGATGGCGCTATGTTAAATCTCTCTTTGAGAGAATGGATAAGGCCGGCTTAGCACGCTGGCCCATACGCGACTCGCCCAATGTGTGGATCTAGAAAATAGCATTAGTCCCAACGTTGGTGCGAGACTTCGCAGTGCTATTTTCTAGACCCCACACCTTGGACGAGTGGCATTGGGGTCGACGTTGGGGCCAACCTGTGGAGCCGGCCTTATCCATTCTCTCAAAGAGAGATTTAACATAGCGCCATCAATTAACGACTAACGGAATAGGTTTCTGACGCTATATGCTGAATAAATAATCGCAGATGGCACTATGGGTCCTTCGAGAAGGTGCGTGTAGGGATGAGTAACGAGATATAAATATGCGTTCCTGAACACGTATGGATCAAACCAATGCTTATTACGCGTCGTAAAGACGGCAGAAGGCGGTGAATCGTCGGATTCTGAAGGCGTGGCGCGAGTTGGGGCGGAAAAGCAGCTTGAGGAGCGGCTCGACGCAGCGCTCCGTCTGGGCGGGGACGCCGCCGCGCCGGCGCCCCGGGACCACGCGCGCGCCACCAACCTGCTCACCACCGGTAATAGAAACAAAAATGTTTTGGGCAACTGGCATGTCACTTTGACAGTGACTTATCGTGACATTTCTTTGTTTACAAAAAATATCTAAGATTATGGAACAGAGTATAGATAAATTATATGTCTCTTGATAATAATCACGATTTCTTACTGTTGTGTTACTGTTCTACTGGGTCACGGGCGAGAGTGCGGCCTATGGAGCGACTGTTTCTGATCATTTATATCTTGGAAACGCATCCCGACAGAGAAATGGCCCGCGTGGTATATTTTTAATCAATTGTAGTGTTAGATGTGTTATTCTCATATGCAAGTTACATTACTTCATCAAAGTCAATCCAGTAGTTTTTATGCGAAAGAGCAACAAACCTTCATACATCCATCCTCAAAAACGTTTGCGTTTATAATATTAGTAGGATAGAATGGGAAACACACTGCTCATTTATCCCGCTAGGTCGCGATTTATCGCTGGTCTTGTTTTGGTGTTTAGGTTCATTGTAAAATTTTAGTAAGAAAAAAATCGTCTGCAATATAGTATGCCTCTACTGTTTAGTGCATTTCAGCGTAAACATTAAGACCCTACTAGGCGCCAATGGCCTTGCTCGAATGGGTGGAGTCAATCCCACTTCACCCGCGCGGTCCACACTTCGTCTTTCAAGAACATCGCAAAACCTAACGTCATAGAATACGCGGATGAACGAACGCGCGTGCGAGTAGCGCGCACGGCATCTTCTTTGCCTATAATTCTTTGAATTCATTTAGTGGAAAGTTCTTCATTGAAAGTGAAGTTTGATCATCATTATCCATACTATCCATACTTCCATACTAAATATATCCTATATCCTACTCTATTATAAATGCGAAAGTTTGTTTGTTGGTTTGTCCTTCTTTCACGCAGTAACGGAGCGACGGATCGACGTGATTTTTGGCATAGTAATAGTTTATGGACCGGAGAGTAACATAGGGTTCTTTGTATCCGGAAAATGCATGTTTCCTGTGGGAACGCGGGTGAAAACCGCGGGCAGAAGCTAGTTATATTATTAATGCGAAAGTGTGTTTGTTGATTTGTTGGTTTGTCCTTCTTTCACGCAGTAACGAATCAACGGATCGACGTGGTTTTTGGCATAGATATAGTTTATGGACCGGAGAATAACATAAGCTACTTTTTGTCCCGGAACAATGCACGGTTCCTATGGGAACGTGGGTGAAAACCGCGGGCAGAAGCTAGTTCGTAAATAAACGGGACGGACGCACATGAGATCATACAACGTTGAGATTTATCTCAAAACATCGCTGTGGACTATAATAAAAGTACAGACAGCCAATTTACTCCGTAACGTTGAAATTTGTTACACCTTTTGACCCAAAAACGAACGTGTACGTAAATAAATGATTTTCGGGTTATTTTTTATTTTTTACTTTTGTAGTCATGTTTTTTATATTGATGTCATTTACGAGGTATCGAGTCATCTGCGAGTGTCCGTCTGGGTTTCCGTTTTGTTCATGAAGTCTGCCGGCAAACAGTAATGTGCAAGCATTATTGTGTTCCGGTTTGTTGAGCAAAGTAGCCAGCGAAATTACTAAGATATGAGACTTAGTTATGAGCACACTGCGGTGCCGCGCAGGCTTTTGTGTTTCAAAGTTCTGAATGGCACTGCAATTTTTATGGGCCGGCATTATGACTCCTATCAGGCAAACGTCCAGCTCGTCTCGTTAACCAATACAATAGAAAAAATAGACAAGTGTGGGTTGGACTCGCGCGCCGAGGATTCCGAAAAGACTTGTAAGCATGTAAATAGTTCATTCAAGACTGGAATCGTTAGGTCCTTTTACAGCTACATTCAACAAAATAATTAACCCTAAAAAATTGTACACAATACACTCATTGATAATGTGCGTGTGTGTGAGTGCGTGCGTGCGTGCATGCGTGCTTGCTTGCGTGCGTGCTTGCTTGTGTGCGTGCTTGCTTGTGTGCGTACGTGCGTGCGTGCGTGCTTGCTTGCGTACGTGCGTGCGTTTGCGCGTGTGCACGTGTGCGCGTGTGCGAGCGTGTGCGTGAGCATGTGTGTGCATGCGTGCGTGCGTGCGCTTGCGCGAGCGTGTGCATGCGCGTGCGCGTGTGTGTGTTATACATAATTAGTTTTCGGATTTTTCGCTTTACTTGTGGTATAAGACAATACTTCTTGCCAAATTTAATGATTCTAGTCTCTTGGTCTATTGCTCTAGGTCTCCGTGAACCACCCTATAGGTCTTGAATGGATTTTAAATCGTTATCATTTTCGATATCAGCACCCCGAGAAACCTAGAAAATGGCACCCATATTATCGATTTCCTAAAAAAATTTCCGCCATCTTGGATTTAAAAATGGTTGTCATTTCCGTAATCAGCACCCCTAGAAATCTCGAAAATGACACCCATACCATTTAATTGAAAAAAAAAAACGTGTCCGCCATCTTGGATTTTAAAATCGTTGTCATTTTCATTATCAGTACCCTGAGAAACCTCGAAAAAGACACCCATATCCTTTTACTAAAAAAATTTGTCCGCCATCTTGGATTTTAAAATAGTAGTCATTTTCAAAATCAGCACCCTGAGAAACCTCCAACACGACACCCATATCATTTTACAAAAGAATTGTCCACCATCTTGGATTATAAAAGAATTTTTCATTTTTGTACACAGTACCCCGAGAAATCTCGAAACTTACACCCATAGCATTTTATTGAAAAAAAAATATTGTCCGCTATGTAGGATTTTAAATCGTTGTCATTTTCGATATCAGCACCCCGAGAAACCTAGAAAATGGCACCCATATTATCGATTTCCTAAAAAAATGTCATCTTGAATTTAAAAATGGTTGTCATTTCTGTAATCAGCACCCCGAGAAATCTCGAAAATGATACCCATACCATTTTATTGAAAAATAAAAATGTCCGATATCTTGGATTTTAAAATTGTTATCATTTTCGATATCATTTTTACTGTAGATGGCCCTGATCGTTTGGTGGTCGTTTGCCTGATGATAAAGATAACGCCGGCCCATAACAATTGCAGTGCCAATAAATACTTTGAAACAAAAAGATGCAGTACCGCATTGTGCTCGTTAACCTGAGTAATTTTACTTTTCAATTTCATTTCCAGTCTTTCTTAAACAGTTCTAAACCTCCCGATATTCCTGTAGCTGCCGCTAATAATTTGTTTACCAATACATATATTTTCCACTCGTAAAAATGATGTAAGTACGTAAACAAGAAATTGTAATCAAAAATGTAACCCATTCAATATGTATACGAGGAGCGTCCACGCGCAAATCACGGAATGAATCACATTTCACCGCTCTAGACGCTACTCTTTGAGCAAGCTTCAAACCCACACGAAAACAAATACTTGTATTGTATATCATTCACGCACACAAATATGTAACGTCGGCGGACAGCGTTTGCAGAGCAACGAGCGACACAACCTCCCCGTCTGAATGCCAGTGCATGACTGCCGCGCGCGCCCGCGCAGAGCACCTCTGAGACTTGTACATTTGGAATTCAGTTTTTTGATCATTTCTTTGCGAAATATTGCTCTATGCACAAATGAAACGGCCAGTTTATAGAAAATTTTCTTCCTTATTTTTTGGTGTAAAATTAATCCCAAACGTCTAAGTCATTTAGAAGTTTTAGGGAAAATAGTTTTAAAACAGCATGCTGTTAAATATTTTTTCAAGCCATAAGTAATGGTAACACAAAAAAATCAATCAGTGAAATTAATGCCCTTGAATTGATCATTCAGGTAGTATTTTTTTCAAGTCGTTAAACCAAGCCGTGTGGGAGTTTTAGGAGGAGAAAGTAGTCGTTTTGGCGATCCTAGCCCCTTAAGATGGCGTTGCGCTTCTAATGAGAAAAAAACGGAAACTATGGATGTTTCCGTTTTTTCTCGTTAGAAGCGATAGATTGATGTTTGTTACTCTTTCACGCAAAAACTATAGAACGGATTTTGATGAAACTTTACAGTAATATAGCTTATACATCATCATCATAACACATAGACTACAATTTATAAAGATACTAGCTTCTGCCCGCGGTTTTCACCCACGTCCCGTGCATTTTTCCGGGATAAAAAGTAGCCTATAACTCTCAGGTAAACTATATCTCTATACTCTCATAAACTATATCTACGCCAAAAATCACGTCGATCCGTTGTGCGTGAAAGAAGGACTAATCAAACACACTTCGCATTTATAATATTAGTAGGATATACCACGCAGCCGGAAGCTAGTAAGCTATATTGATATTTATGTGCAGTGCTCCGCGCGTGCATGGGCATCACTGTCCGCAGCGCGCACGGCGGCGTGTCCGCGCAGTACGCGCTGGCGGCGGCGGCGTGCGCGGTGGCGGGGCGCGGCGCGGCGGGCGCGGAGGAGCTGCCGCGCG
Organism: Crocallis elinguaria; assembly: GCA_907269065.1. NCBI lineage: Eukaryota > Metazoa > Arthropoda > Insecta > Lepidoptera > Geometridae > Crocallis > Crocallis elinguaria. The sequence goes on along the minus strand of OU026065.1, from coordinate 6,746,772 downwards.
CCGCCGCCGGGCTGCTGGCGGCGCTGGCGCTGCAGCACCACGCGCCCGACGCCTTCGACAGAGCGCTCGCCGTGCTGCAGCAGCGCGCGGCAGGTCGGGACCATACTCTATTCTTTATTTAAATTTCTTAGAATATGATGTGGAGAGTTCTTGCCATTTATCCCGCTCGGCGGCGCTGTTTTAGATGGAGACCTGCCATCTGGTGACGATTTTTGGAATTACTGAAACAGATTTCTTGCCTTTTGTCCCGCTCGGTGGCGCTGTTGTAGATGGAGACCTGTTATCTGACGATAATTTTTAGAACTGAAATGGGGGAGAATTCTCGCCATTTACCTCGCTCGGTGGCGCTGTTTTAGATGGAGACCTGTGTCATCTGGTGATAATTTTTAGAACTACAGAAATTATTTCCCCATTAGGAAAGTAATTAGATCAGCGAATGTGTTTCGGTAATATTAGATGCTATATATATATATAATACATAAAAATCAATTGCCACCATGTATGATGGAGCATCACTTCAGAAGAACTCGACCGTTTTGGCCGATTTTTCTTTTGTGTTCGTAATCATCACGACATTATCAAAATTGGTATGAAAGAAAATTTAGGAAACACTACGGGACGAGTTTAAAAAAAAATCAGCATTTCTGCTATCCCTGTTAAAAAAAGAATAGGCACAAGTTGACTAGAAACTTGTCGTTTGTCAGTTTATTTAAAAATGTCATCTGTACTGTTGTTATTATACATTATTACTGAAGCATATTCGCTATTCTAATTGTTTTGTAGAATACAAAGGATTAAGTTTAGTACTCTTTGTTCTACATGAATGCTAGCATAGAACATTCAAATAAAACATACTGAAAAATACGTATCTGATGATGGTCTTCCTGATGAAGAACATAAATAAATGTCTTTTTTTCTCTAGTGTTTTTGTTTGTAAATTTTTATTTTGTGTAAATAAATAAATGAAAAATAAATGTTGATCAGATCGCTCGTGGTGGGCGCGGCTAGCGTGCCTTGACTTCGCGCAACCGCTCCTATTCTACGGACTCCCTTACATGTGCGCCGACGGCGAGCGAGCGGTGCAGGCTGAGAAACTAGCGCTGCAACTCATGCGAGACCCGCGGCTAGAGGTAAACATGCTGCTGTATGAAAACAAGTGCAACATCGTTTGTTTTACTAGTCAAGTTGGGTATCTTTGATTTTCCTTGTAACTTTGGTAAAACGGGTTTGAAGATTCTTAATTTTATTCTGAAAATACTTTTCATCAAAAACATTGATAATTGCGTGAAACGGAAATACCAAATATTCTGAGTGTTAAATATGACATAAAATTTACAGCTGTCAATTAAGTTTTATAATGTTGACAAGTTGATTTAATTTGACAGATCTGTTTTTTCATTCAAAATATGAGTTTAATCTTACCCCAGTCATAAAACTGCCGATAAAAAGAGTTTTCGCTGTCCAAAATATCTCAAGTTCAAAGATAAAGACCCAATAGTGATTGTAACTTTGAACGGCCAATAAAACGTAATTTTCTCTAACTTTATTTTTTAATTCTAAATTTTATTTAAATTATTCTAAATTAACACTCATTTAATAAATAAGACATAGACTGATACATTTTTATTTTTATATCGATAAAAATCTGGGAAAAGTATTCAATGTACCGAACTTGACTGTACCTAACTGAATATCTGCAATGGTACTCTACTATGAATTTCACTCCACAGGTAAGGCAATCAGCAGCGAAACTGCTAACCGGCCTGATGCACTGCCGAGCGCTGCCCGACGAAGAAAAAACGCTGCGCTCGCTCACTCGCAGCTGCCGTTCTAAACAGCTAGTGGAAAGACACCACGGCGTCCTAGGATTATGCTCGTACCTCCTCTCGCGGCCTTACAGCCTCGGACCGCGCCTCGGTGGGGTCTTAGCAGAGCTGGCGCGGCACACAAACGCGCCGGACCCCATCCCGGCTACTATCCGCACTGTGCTGGCGGAATTCCGCCGCACGCACCAGGACGACTGGCCCAAGCACCGGGACCAACTCACAGAGGAAGAACTGGACTTGCTCGCGGATCTCACGTCGCCGCCCTCTTACTGCGCCTGATTAGTGCTAGCGTTGTGAGGCTTAGAATGGACATTCTCATTCTTGTGAAATAGCACGTGGGTAATGGGATCCATTTTAGTGCACACGCACGTTGTGGTTTTTTTTCAAATGTTTGTGTGCTGCCAGTTGGAAAGTGTTTATAATCAGATGGCAATGGGGCTGGTGCCTTGCGCGCCTGCTCTTAAAATATCGTTTTGTAACGGCCATATCGCTCTTGATAGTATAATTAAATAATTCGCAGCATAATGTTTGGTGGAGGAATGAAACAAATATGTTGATTCCATCTTTGACTTGATGGTGGTGGCCTTCGACTTGCATGGTGTATCTTTATAACATTTTATAAATATGGTAGAGATTTGTCACAACTAAATTATTAAATTTCTAACCATATTTCGAAGGTATCATATCTCATTTAATAATAAAGAATAGTTTTTTATTTCTTCAAAAAAGGTTAGTTACTTATCTGTATAATATTAGGTATTTTAGGCCTGGCTTTGCTGCTTTTCATCCTAATAAATTTCCCTAGTCTTGGCCTAAGAAAGCTTGGCCTCTACAACCTGTGCAGAAGCCGTGCCAATATACTATAAACTATTTATAGAAGTTAGTAAGTATGGTATTCTATAAAAAATTGTATTTTATAGTATAAAATATCTTATCTGCAAATACCTAATCATCAATGCAGTTGTAAAAATTGTGTTACATTATTTTTTCAAAGCTTAATTGACTATAAGTTACAACACACAGGTTCAGTTTTTGCGTAAACTTATTATTGTGATTTAGATTGACAAGTAGACTACAAATTATTGTAACGAAATATATTTTGAAGTTTATTATTTATAATATTTTGTTCTGTTATGTATGATATTCCTTACATAGATCTGTTGGTATGGGAATAGGTGTTTGTAAATATAATGTATAAAATAATAATATATTGTAATCATATCTATTCTAGTTTCTGATATTAATAAAAATAAATACACAAATATCATTTCTTTTTTGTTATTTCAGAAATTGAAATTAGATAACTTACCTCTTACATTACTATACTACTTCAAAATGACACAAGCTATGTTGCCACTCATAGTTTTATTGCAATAAAATCCCAAACAATAAAGTATATTACAATTAAGAATAAACTAATTAAATCAAATTCGGAGTCTTAACCATGAATAAATTATAATCTAATAATCCTGACTGCCATATGCTATCGTCGTTCATCAACATCTGGAACAAAGATTTGACATTAAAAACAGAATGTGATAAGAATTTAGAGTTATAATATGTATATTATTAATTTTACTACTTATTTAAAAATAAAAAATCTATTCTGATGTATTTCGTTGCTCATAAGATTTGTTTATTTTAAAATTCTGTTTACCCAACAAGAAACATTTAAATTGAAAATCCCTGCCTGTCTACTTCCTAATCAAAGTATGAATAAGAAGGTGATAGACTCAGCTGTGTAGAACAAACCCCAAAAATGTATAAGAGGACCACCCTTGAGATCTCAATCCTTTAACCTACTCAATCATTTAAATTGGTTGATAATTAACAGAAATCGAGTAACATCACAAAAAAAGCAATTTTGAATTGTTATGTATTAGGAGACCAGCGGTTCACTCTGAATGATCCTGTGTAGGAAGGGAGTTTTTGTTTGTTTATATCTCGGAAAAATCCCGACAGTAATATTGTCGGGATTATATCTGTGTTTATGCAGCTGAGTTGTCGAATCTAAATGGGAAATTTCTCTGACTGGATGCAATTCCAAAATATTAACAATCAAATCAATACTATCTCTTCCAACACTGATATCATTCTGAGTGAATAACCCTGCAGTAATTAATAGAAGTCAAATGGCGAACAACAAGCTGCCATAGACCATCTTTTAGCATAGGGGGTATGAGCTCCTATTCATTCAATTTGATTTAAACACTTAGTTGTTTTAGTGCCACCAGGGAGGAAACATTGGTAGAGTACTAATCTCTAACTTGAACTAAATATGATGGACTTGGCACTGGTGCAGAAATGTATAGCCAAATAGTGACTGCTAGAGACAGTTGAGTTTTTATTGCTCTTAGTTGTATTATGGGTAATGCTACTTGTCCGTTGTCCTACTGGTAGAACCACAGACAAAATAAAATTATTTTGGCATTATTATAATTATGCAGTAGAGCCACTGGCAAAGAATCCTAAACTATACATACTTTTTCCATCACAGGCAACAATTTTGACCTTGTCAACCTTTGCCACCTCTTGAACTTCCCGAAATTCTACATCATTCAGCATGAAGGTCCAAACATTGTCACAAAATCTGAAAAGTATATTCAACAGAACATAATACAATCCAAAACAGTGTATATGAGTTTTTCTGAAATAAATGTTAGTTTGATAAACACAATGGACAAATAATTGAGCAGATAGAAACTTAGATGTAAAACATTATTATTATCAGGTGAGATAATAATTATGAATCTTTCTGTCTTTATGCATCTGCAGAACATGAGAATTGGCCAATGTTGTCCATAATCTGTAAGTGTTTTTTTTAGCAAAAAAGTGAATTGCGGTCTAAACACTGCAGGCAATGTAGTTGCACACTACTTACCTGTATGTGTTTAATTTTCCTGCTTTGAAAGTAAGCCTTGATTTCACTCTGTTTGATAGGGCCAGGTTGACGGATTTATCGAATTGAAGCAAAACTTTTACTGCTAGCGCTGGAGTAATTTGCCCATACTGTAAACAAAGATAAAGTATGACAAAAACAAATCACAATTAAATACTCGAACCAGCTTTTGTCAACAAAACACACCTGAATTAATTCATCAAGGCTCTCCTGCAGCGTGTTTCCAATCGTCGTATTTCTGTACAGTTGATAAGACATTTCAAATTATCCACAATCCACAAGATGGTCAGAAAATAACAAAAAATCTGAGTTTTATGCAGAAACAATAGATTTAAATTAGATTTTGTTAGTTTGACTTTTGTTTGAAAGAACAATCGTCAAAAAATAAGAAAGACAAGTTAGTTGTTAACTGTCACACTGGTGACACTGAATGAAAACTATTGAATTTGACATTGTCATTGACATCAAAATATGTTTTTTTTTTATTTTGTATTTGCGATACGCGGTGATTTAGCCTTGGCTTTTGGAGGGTATCCGGCTATGCTTTGTACTTCTATTCTGTGGCTATGCGGAGTCTATTTGGTCCACCAATGGAGCAGCTACTCGGGTACCAGACGTTGATGGCAAATCTATTGACTTCTCTTTTCACGGAATATTCACGTCTAGACGCCGCTCGCTGGTAGCGGCGGTACCTGAAATTCCTTCCTATGGAAATGATGCACGTATGTCCGACATCTACATCCGCCAGATTGAGGTTCGCAAAGCGCTACGCAGTCTAGATGTGAATAAAACCACTGGTCCAGATGGGATTTCAGCTATAATTCTGAAGACTTGTGCGTGTGAGCTTTTTTCGGTCTTGACACACCTCTTTATCCTGGAAGCTGCCTAACGTGCCCAAAAAAGGTAGTCGCGCTGACCCTGCGAATTACCTCTCCATTTCAGTCGCGTCCATACTCCGTAAGGGTATGGGACGTGTTCTAAACAACCGACCCCTGACTGTTGACATGCCTCGAAACGAGCAAATTGCTCAGTGACGGGCAATACCGCTTTCGTCGAAACCGATCCACTGGGGATCTTACGTACCTATGTCACTATTCTGCGAGTGTCCGTCTGGGTTGTTACCACCGCTTTGCTTGGTGAGGTCTGCCGCCAAGCAGTAATGTGCAAGCGTTACTGTGTTCCGGGTTGATGAGCAGAGTAGCCAGTGAAATTACTGGGTTTATGAGACTTAACACCTAATGTCTTAGGGTAAAGAGTGCACTGCGGTGCCGCGCAGGTCTTTAGTGTTAAAGTTATGGAACTGCAATTGTTTTGGGTCGGCGTTATTGCTTACCATCAGATAATTAAACGACCAACTCGTCAGCTCGTCTAGACTCTAGTTATCATAAATAGAACAAAAAAAAAGTATTGAGGCCATTGAGAAGCATGGAGAAGCACTTGCGTTTTCACTTTTCTCTAGATATCTCAAAAGCTTTCATTAAGGCTTGGCATGATACCTTATAGGTATTAGCAAGCTTCCAGCGTACCTACGGCTTATCCACTGGCCTTTGTATTTGGATATCGGACTTCCTGAGGGAACGATCTATTCGAGTAGTCTTAGAGGGCTGCTCATCGACAGATCTATAGTGGCAATTAATCCTGGGGTAGGTATCTCAGTGGTAGGTTCTTTCGACGACTTTGTTTTTGCTGCATATAAACGATCTGCTCATACCACACAACAAACAAATCTTAGGGTAGGTATTTATCCCAGTCGTTGAAAGATATATCCTATGCACGTACCAGTAGGACTCAGATTCAGCATTTGAGAGAGTCCATGATTGAGCGAATGAATGTGTCAATACGGCCAATGAAGGCCGTATCCGAATGGGGCGATGCATATCTTCTCAAGTTTAATACTTCGAAAACTCAAGCGTGTCTTTGCTAACCTCTTAGCGAAGAAAAGACACACCTGGTTTTTCGAAGTATTAAACGCATAGGTACTCCTCAGTTACCTCTAACTCCCACTGTCCGAAAAATATCCTTGCCTATCATTGACCACCTTGATCTTCTAGGTGTTACTCGAACACCCAGCTTCAATTAGGGCATTTTCATAGAGTCCAAGGCCACTAGATCAATGTAAAAATAATTTACCTATATAGCAAAAAAAGGGTGCGAGCCCTGGAGCTTGCAGAGTATAATAATTAAATAATTAAAGGCCACTAGATAGCTGCAAATAACCTGAGCATTTTGGCGAAAGTAATACGGTACCTACTTCACACCCGGACAGCTTCTAAATCTTTACTAAGCACAAGTTCGATCGTGTATGTAGGAGGTGGTGTTCGCGCTTGTGGGATAGTTCTGCCAAGTATCAGCTTTGGAGTCTATCGAAGGATGAGCCAAAAAGCTAACAGGTAGGGGACGACATGGTTGCTGGCAGACTTCAGAGTCCTGAGCATCGCCGTAGTTGCCAGTTTGTCCTTTCCTTCAACTCCATTCTAACATCGGACGACCAGATGCTCAGCAATGTGCCACCTTTTTATGGTTGACCATTATATACGCACTTAGCGTTTTGCTTACGCACTGCTAAGGCGTGAAATTTGTTGCCAGCGTCTGTGTTTTACGATAAACATAATCTGAGTCTTCAAAACGAGAGTGAACCGCTAGGCAAGCGTGCTACACGTTCGACCGCAACGTCGGTTACCATCAGGCGAGATTGCGGTCAAATGTGAGCTTATCAAATATACAACCTGAGTTTAAGATTTTAAATTAGTATTGGTATTAGTAGTTAGAAGGGTCAATCTGATCCTGGAGGTCAACAACAATTTTTCATTGAAGGCATTGAAAGTTTACGTCAAAATTCTACTACAGAACTTCTAGTTTTACAATTAAGCCAGGCTCTTTTCACTCACATTATAAAACAGTTGTATCTCATCACCACCTCATAGTCCTATTAGGTAGGTAGAATAAAAACTATTTATTTTGATTGTCTATTGTTATTTATTACCTGAGAAGGATCCAAATCCACTTTATATAAGTTTACTGATAGGTACTACGAGATATTAATTTATGACATAGGTATAACATAGGTGATTGTTTATTTATAAATTTAAATGGATAGTACAATTAATTGTATAAAGCTATTTTTCTATCTTCCAGTGTGAGTCGTTCATAGCGGTTTGGTCGAAGTCCTCCTGTAAACAGAATTTTAAATTATTGAATTGAAATTACACAATCAGGATTATCGTAGTTAAAATAAATAAAAATATTAGAAGTTTACGATAATTAACACATCTAAAAAAATGTTTCTAACACGAGTAGTATTCAAGCTTCTGTGGGAGAACTTCAGCATTCTAACTTAGAAGTTGGGACTAATGTGGGACATGTGAAATATAACGCACTTGTTACTCTTATAGCTCTAGAAGAATATTTAGGCGCAGAACGTACAATTCGCAAATTGTCCAGTTAGCGGAAAGTTCCCATTAAATTATAACTTTTGTAAGAATTTTAGTTCAAAGTAGGCAGGACACTTTAAATTTTAATTTTTAATCTTAACAATCCTTGATTCCTCGATGTCTGGGATGTCTGAAAAGGGCTACTACAAGTTATAAGATTCCTTATAAGTATAATAATGCCCGTCTGCACTAAAGTCAACTAAGACTGTCTCAGGGTATTACGACCGCAATGCAGTGCCACGCTGGCCTTTGTGTGTCAAAGTCCCAAGTGGCGCTGCAAATTATGAGGTTGTAAGGGCTAGCATTATTCTTACCATCAGTTATATCTAATCGAAAAAACTATATACCTAGGTTAAGATATATTTTTACCTTATTTAAGATCCTACTGTGATGATTATCTTGTTTGTCCCAGTCTTCTTTCTTGTTCAGTGATTTCCGTCTTGGTCTTCATTTTCTTTCTTGCTGTGAGTTCTGGAGCATCTTTCTGGATTTTGATAGTCCATATTCTTCATATTCTGCATTCTTCATTTTTTTTTCAGACTTCATTTTCATTATATAGGTATTCTCTCTTCAATTAATGAAGTCTGAAAAATTAAAACTATGTTTATTTACATTATTTACATTTATTTATTATGTTAAATAAAAATAAGGTTTGCGGTGGGCAAATTATTGCTGTAGCTGCTATTCAAAAGGGTCTTCCAAGGAAACAGAGATATAATCATTTCATTAGCCGGATGGCTGTCTTTGGTCACTATCACCCAAAAGAAATCTAATACAATTTAACAACAGTCTCTTCTCGTTATTATATACAGTAGTGTAAAAATAAGTTGATAGATATTTACCATATTGAGACTTCAGTTTTGGTGGTTATTCTGTAGGTTATTCCCAGCATTTTCTTGTTCTGCTGTTTTTCGGGCTTCGTCTTCTCCATTCTTTGTTACTCAAACTAATTTCAGAATTTTCATACCGTAATGGTTTGTTTTTTAATCGTTTGTGTTCATTGTGTTCATAAGTTATATCGGTTCGTTTTTGTTATTTGCTTTATTTATGTATCTTATGTCTTTGTGGAAAGAGAGGTCTCTTTATAACGTTTTTCTTGAATATCATCTTCTATTGTATCTTCTTTCGTCATTTTAGGTTTAGACTAGTGTTCATTTTTCTTTTCGACCATTTTTCCTGATCTTAATGTCATAGATATATTCAACTATTATTTTAATCTTTGTTTTTCTTTCTTATATCCTCGTGATTATCTTGATTTTTAGATTTCAAAGATTTTATTTACTTGGCCACTACTCATGAAAGGTAAATAACTCTTTAACAACGTTTCGTCTTCTATCTTCGTCTTCAGTGTTCTGCCATCCAAATGGTCTTGTCTTTTTGACTCTTCGTCTTCTTTATTGAGTCTTCATCTTCATTTCGGTCTTCATCTTCTTTATTCTATCTTCGTCTTCTTTATTTAGTCTGCGTCTTCTTTGTTCGGTATGCGTCTTCATTATTCGATCTTCGTCTTCTTTATTCGATCTTCGTCTTCTTTATTCGATCTTCGTCATCTTTATTAGTTCGACGTCTTCTTTATTAGGTCTTCATCTTCTTTTTTCGATTCTTTATTTCTTTATTGGGTCTGTGCCTTCTTTAAGGTCATCGTTTTCTTTATCGTCGTCTGCTTTGTTTTGGTCTTCATCTCTATTCGGTCTACATCTTCTTTATCTGAAACTCATCTTCTTTTTTCGGGATTCGTTTTCTGTCTTCGGTTCTAATCTTCTTCTTTTGTTTTCTTTTTTGGGTTGTCATCTTCATTTAGGTCTTCGTCCACTAGGTCATTGTCTTCATTATTAAAATTCGTTTTCTTCTATTAGTCATCTTCTTTCTTCGGGTTTCGTCTTCTGTATTCAGTTTTCGTCTTCTTTATTCAGTTTTCGTCTTCTTTATTCAGTTTTCATCTTACTTATTCGCTCCTTCGTCTTCTTTACTCACTCCGTAGTCATTCTTATCGCCCCTTCGTCTTCTTTATTCGCTCCGTGGTCTTCTTTATTCACTCTTCGCCTTCTTTTTCCATTATTGGTTTTCTTTATTCAGTCTTCGTCTTATTTCTTCAGTCTTCGTCTTCCTTCTTCAGTCTTCATCTTCCTTTTGCAGTCTCCGTCTTCTGTCTTCAATCTTGGCCTTCTTTCTTCATTCCATGTCTTGCTCCTTCAGTCTTCGTCTTCCTTCTTCATTCCTCGTCTTGATCATTCAGTCTTCGTCTTCCTTCTTCATTCCTTGCTCCGTCAGTCTTCGTCTTCTTTCTTCACTCTTCGTCTTCCTTCTTCAGTCTTGGTCTTCTTTCTTCATTCCATGTCTTGCTCCTTCAGTCTTCGTCTTCCTTCTTCATTCCTCGTCTTGCTCCGTCAGTCTTCGTCTTATTTCTTCAGTCTTCGTCTTGTCTTCGTCTTCTTTCTTCAGTCTTCGTCTTCTTTCTTCAGTCTTCGTCTTCTTTCTTCAGTCTTCGTCTTCTTTCTTCAGTCTTCGTCTTCTTTCTTCAGTCTTCGTCTTCTTTCTTCAGTCTTCGTCTTCTTTCTTCAGTCTTCGTCTTCTTTCTTCGTCTTCTTTCATCAGTCTTCGTCTTCCTTCTTCAGTCTTCGTCTTCCTTCTTCAGTCTTCGTCTTCCTTATTCAGTCTTCGTCTTCTTTCTTCAGTCTTCGTCTTCTTTCTTCAGTCTTCGTCTTCCTTCTTCAGTTTTCGTCTTCTTTCTTCAATATTCGTCTTCCATCTTCAGTATTCGTCTTCTTTCTTCAGTCTTCGTCTTCCTTCTTCAGTCTTCGTCTTCATTCCTTGTCTTGCTCCTTCAGTTTTCGTCTTCCTTCTTCATTCCTCGTCTTGCTCCTTCAGTCTTCGTCTTTTTTCTTTTGTCTTCTTCTTCCTTATTTAATAATTGTCTTGCTCCTTCAGTCTTCATCTTCTTTCTTCGTCTTCCTTCTTCAGTCTTCGTCTTCCTTCTTCATTCCTTGTCTTGCTCCTTCAGTATTCGTCTCTCTTCTTCATTCCTTGACTTGCGCCTTCAGTCTTCGTCTTCTTTATTTAGTCTTCGTCTTTCTTCAGCCTTCATCTTCTTTACAGCCCTCGTCTTATTTCTTCAGACTTAATCCTCCTTCTTCGGTCTTCGTCTTCCTTTTTCAGTCCTCGTCTTCTTTTTTCTGTCTTCAGTCTTCGTGTTTACGTGTTTCTTGTCTATGTCTTCTTTCTTTAGTCTTGCCTCTGTCTTCTTTCTTCAGTCTTGTCTTCGTCTTCTTGCTTCAGTTTTGTTTTGTGTCTTCTTGCTTCGGTTTTCTTTTTACTGTCAGTGTCTTCTTTATTCGTTCATCGTCTTCTATTTTCAGTCTTCGCCTTCTTTCTTCAAGTCTTCGCCTTCTTTCTTTAGTCTTCTTTCTTCATTCATCATATTTCTCGGTCTTCATCTTCTTTCTTCATTCATCGTATTTCTTGGTCTTCATCTTCTTTATATGGTGTCCGTATTTAATATTCCGTCTCCTTTCTTCAGTATTCGTATTCTTTCTTGAGTTCTCGGTCTTCAACTTCTTTCTTCAGTCTTCGTCTTCTTGTTTTGGTTTTTACTGTCTGTATTTAATCTGCACCTTCAACTCTTTAGCATAATGTTTTATTTCGATGGTACTGCTTTCACTCTTGGACCTTATTTCATCAGTCTTCATCTTCTTTCTTCCGTCTTCGTCTTATTTTTTCCGCCTTCATCTTCTTTCTTCGGTCTTCATCTTCTTTCTTCGGTCTTCATCTTCTTTCTTCGGTCTTCATCTTCTTTCTTCGGTCTTCATCTTCTTTCTTCGGTCTTCATCTTCTTTCTTCGGTCTTCATCTTCTTTCTTCGGGCTTGATCTTCTTTCTTCGGTCTTAATCTTCATTTTTCTGTCTTCATTTTCGTTTTTCTGGCTTCTACTTCGTTTTTGTGGCTTCCTCTTCGTTTTTCTGGCTTCCTCTTCTCTCTTCGGTCTTCATGTTTCTTCGGTTTCGTCTTCTTTCTTCAGTCGTACAATATAATTAGACGGTACATAATTATATAAATATGTATTGTAATTTTGTTTTTTTTTTTTGCATTTCATATGTGCTGTAATTTTTTTGGTATGCATATGTTAATTTTTTCGTTTTTAATTTTTTTATTTTCTTTTTTGTTGTTTTTTTTATTTATGTTTTTTTATGTATTATTTTTCTTTCTTTTTCGTAACTTGCATTGGCCTTTTTTCTTTTATGTAATTTTTTTATATGCCTTTGTGTTTTTTAACATTGCAATTCTTTTTTTTTCATGTTTTTGAGAAAATTTGAGCCTGTAAAAAACTATTTTAGCACACTGTAATGTAGGTAATGTTCTTTCTTTAACAATTTCTGGCCGTTATTGTATGATCCCTAAAGCCATCCCTGCGTTTCTTCCTTGTATTTATAGATATCTTACCTATTTCCAAACATATTTAATGTCGCACCTATAATAAATTCATTATAATTGTGCCTGCGAACAAACATTGGGTTAACTCTTACCTCTTGCTTAGTGCCACAGTTGCATTTGTTGCCATATACTTACTACCGTTTTTACGTATGTGTGTATAATATGAGCATAAATATGTCATTAGCCATTTTGATTTAATATAAGATCGTGTACTTTGTTATAATTTAATTTTGATATTTCCATAGCTATTAATTTTAACCCTTAAAATATTTATCGTAGATCTATGGGTCTTTGTTGTTGCACTGTGACCACGTTTGGTTTTTTTGTTGATCTGAGGGCAATGCTTATTAGGTCAGACTTACCTACTAAATAATCTTCTGGAAAATGTCTAGCGACTTAAGCAAAAGACTTTTGACCTTTACTACTAGGTGTAGCTATTCTGTTACTTGAGTCCTTTATCGTATCTTGTTTGTTTGAGAATAGGTACCTTTTTGTTATGAAGATAGTTGATTCAGTATTTTGCGTGACTGCTCTCTTCCGACAGTATTTCACCATAGCATGAGCCCATTGGGATATAAAATTAAATTGGTTACCAACGTGTACGCTACTCACATCTTAACATGAACTCATAAAAGTTTTAGTGCAATAATTCAGTCTCTTCAAGTCTGGTCAGTCACTAATCTCCTAGTATCTGAGGACAATTAGAATTTTGGCATACCTCACCCTCTCGTTTCACGTTTTAAGCTGAAAGTCATATTTTCTCAGTTTTAGGTCTGCAAATGTCCACTAGCCTCTTTCTTGATGTTTGTGTGTTTGAAACCAGCTTTAATATAAGTAAGTATAGGTACCTTGCGTATTGTCGTGTTACAATATGCGTCATTGTGTTGTGGAATTTCTGCTTATGATTGTGAATCAGAACGGATATCAAACTATCTGTAAATCATTTTCTGCAGCCACCTGGATGCCTGTGAACAAGTCGATTTAACATACCTCCAGTAGTCTTTTCTGCAGTAGGCTTCAGTCCAATCGGTGATGTTATTTGCAGATGACGGGGGTCTGTATGTTGTTTCCATTGGAATATTTCATATCATGCCAGCTCAAAAAAGAAATGTAGTTTCAATAGAACTTCTAGTTTGCTTAATTCAGAAATCCTCATCAGTAGGTACTTTAATTTGTAAATACCTGGAAATAACCAGTTTTAGCTCTCTCACGTTGTCTCTCGTGGCTACAGGAGTGGTGGCTTTCCTCCAAGATAATTGCTATTAGTTCCTGAGAAAAATCGGCATTAGCATCCCATACCTTGCTGGCTGTAGTATTATTTTGAGCTGGAACTTCTCCGTTTACTCGTAAATCAGGGGTTAAAAGTAGCTTGTCTATTTGGAATTCTAGAAATAAATCAGTTTTAGCCTATCTCTCCTCCTTGAATTATAATTGTATTTTACACGAATCTGTTTTTCGTTTATACTGTTTATATAGTGTTATAGGTATTAACCTTATGTACTGTATCAGCCATCTGTTGCTGTAAGATTTTATTGCTTTCTTGTTAAGACTTTTGTTGACCTGAGAACAATTATGATTAGGATACCTCCTCATCTGCTGTCAGTACACTTCAATCGAATCGAGGAACCGTAGTTTGCTGATACTTCGTCGCTCCGTCAGTTTATCTTTCCTATAATTATGTAATTCTAACAACAGTTCAAATACCTGACAGCAGTTTAAGCAATCTCTTTTTGCCTTTGCGTAGCTCGTAAATGTTGTATGTTGCAGAAATCACGACGTTCCATGTATCATTGTCTTTAGTGTTTCATATTCAAAAAGTGAACTCTAGCATACCTCGCTTGTCGCCTATAAATCTCGCGCTGGATTGGCTTTTCTGTACTCTTTAAATAATAATGTGTTTGAAAACATGGAAAAGACAAGGCTTACGACATCTCCCAATCTGCCGCCATTACAGATTACAGGTAGATACTTCAGTCGAATAGGTGTTGTAGTTTTAGTTTATATATAAAAATAAATACCGGTCATATCTCCGCGATATCGAAATAGATGCTAGACTTTGCAGAATCATTGCCAATTGCATTTTATTGCCGCTATAGTGCTTCAACATATATTTTCATGTACTTGGTAGTTGAGGACAATCAGTTTTAGCGAGGAAACCTCTTTTGTTGCAATCTCAAACTTATCTCGATGCTGGACTTGTTTCGTTAATGTTCGCTATTTTAAATTGCTACTTATATACTTTCAGTACGTACTTTGAGAATGTAGAATGCTGGCATTTATCATGCATTCTGAAGATTCTGAAGATTTATGTGTGCATTTTAACAATATCTGTGGACAAGCATTTGTTAGATCTTACCTACTTTCCAATAATATGTTTCTGAAGTAGCGATAAACGATGCACGGTGTTGTTTCTTCATTTATTCTTGATCCAAGTTAGTGTAGGTATTACTTTTGTATTGTACGTACTGCAATGTAGATTTAGCACCCCACAGAGACAACAGCATTAATTATGCTCCATGACTTTCGTTTTGTTGATCAGTAGCAATTACTACAGCTCACCTTGAAGTTGGATGGTAGGATGATTTTCTGCTTTCACATCCGCTTTACGCCTCGTAGTAATGTTGTTTTTGAATCAAACGTTTTTAAAATTTTATGTAGTTTGTTAGAACTTGGGGAGCAGCGAACATATACAGAGCCGTGCTTCTGTTAGGGATATGTACCTATTTGAAGTGAAAAGTTACCTGAAAACAATTCGGTATGGCACATTTCTTACCGTGCTGATTCTGGACTCTTACATACTGAAGTTTGTACTTCCAATTCGATATCGACGGTTTTCTCGTTTATCAAATCTTTGAAAAATCATGAGTAACATGCTTCTCCTGTGTTTTTGTCAAGTTATTCTCTAGTTGTCGTCAATATAAATTACCACGCTGAATCGTAAGTCGTTTGATATTACCTATTATATTTTTAAAAATTCCTCTTCATTCAGTAGTTTTGTTCAAAAAAATCATTAGCTTAATTACAATTTCATTCAATCTGCAAATTTGGTATTATTTATGTACCTTGTCTTAGCCGAGTTCCCATTGATAGAATATTCATTACATAGTATTTTAAAAACTTTGTGCTTGTTCCGTTTAATAGTTATTTTTTATCTGAAAAAAGAGTGCAAAACACAATTGCACTTACCTAATCCGTTTATTAGAACACTTGATAGTTCCACAAGTTTGTCTTATTCAGGATTATTAAAGATAAGACCTGAAACTTAAAATAGAACAAAATATGTGCCCTACCTATCTTGAGCATCGCTATGCTCATTAATGTTTAAACCAATAAATTTTCAGTTAGTGCCTACTTGTATATTATGCATAAGTATAGGAAAATTTATAGCATTATCTCAACGTGTGTTATGTGTAGTTAATATGTTTCGTTAACATGCGTTGTTAATTTAATGTTTTAATTCTTCACCTTTTGACAATGCCTTACATAATCTGTAAATGAGTGCAATTAGAATTGCACTTACCCCAATCCTGTTGACGCCTGTTATCATTCCGAGATTTAGTTTTGATTATGTTAGGCTATAAAATAAAGAAATTAAGGATACGATCTGAAATTTAAAAAAATTTAATTGTTCCCTACCTATGTACTTAAGCTCGATTGGCTTGCTTTCAAATCATTAACGCATTCTCGTTTTATTTTTAAATAGGTAATCTGTTTATATTATGTGCTTTATTCCACGATTATCTGCAAAAGAGTGCCAATAGAATTGCACTTACCCAATCCATTTGATGTCTGTACCATTCCGTGATTTAGTTTTTTGGTTATATTAGGCTATATTTGGGGACTGAGGATACGATCTGAAACTTCAAAATAAATAATTGTCCCCTACCTACATGTCAAGCGAAGTCAGCTCAAAACTATTTTTCTTTTAGTTTAAAAACATGTTAGTCATTATGTTTCATAAGTGCATTTTTAAGGTTGTAGTTTCTAGGTATCTATTAGAGTGCAATTAAATTGCACTTACCCATTCTGATGATTGAACAGTTCCATGATGTGTTTATACCAGAGATTAGGCTTTCTTACGATATCTGAAACTTATAAATACAAATTTGCCCACTACCTACTTATTATCATAGTAATATTTTACTATCTTATTAGTATTAATACAGTAGATTTTTAAAATCAATTACATTTTTGTTTAAGCTAGTCAGTAAAGTTGTTTATCTAATACATACATCCATAGGACATCTGCAATAAATTTTTAGTTTAGAGAAGAATCAAAGTTTACCTGGTAACTCCAGTAACTGAAATTGGTTAGATTAGGGTCTTATACTTTAAAGATAATTAATACCTACACAATCTTTCTATTTTGAAAATTCAATGTTATATCTCATTTTTACAACTAGCATTCTTAAATGCATCTAAATTTTTAGGTACAACACAAACAAGTACATATAGATAGGCATCAACATAATGCAAACTGTACAAACAGTCACGATGAATCAAGCATGCTTTTTACTTACGATATAAACATTAAGGCCATACCATCGGTTCAAGGTTGGAACTCCCATTTGTTAGTTTAGTTACTTGTTGTTTTTCACATACACATTCCGTAGACAAAGTAGCTTCATACAAAGTATGCAATTGATTTTTACATGCGTGCATTTACAATCCCTCCAGCACATTTATACATGTATAGGTACCGACTAAACAAATTCATCACTTTGACATTTATGTGTGAAAAAGGCCAATTCTATGTTCTAGTTCATGCTAGCACCTATATAAGAATAAAAAACGTAACAAAAAAGTACGATAACACTCATCAAAGTACATTGCACTTGTTAATAAACAACCATAAAAGTAATGAAGCCCCAGAACTAAATGCATTTAGGCATAGGTAGGTAACCATTCCATCGGAAAAATTGCCTAGCGGTCAAGACGAATGTAATATACAAAGCGTAGTCAGTCAGCAGGTAATACTAATTATCTATAATAAAACAAAACAGTTATCCAACAACTACCAGGTGATGCAGCAGCAGTTTTCGAAACGTGTGATTTCTTCTACTTTTCTTGCATTTTTGTGTCACAGGTGCCAAAAGGTCAGCCATTTTGATATCTGTACATAAAGCATACCTTTGTCGTTTTCTGCTTACCCGATAGTCCTGATACTGATCCAGATATGCAGACCCCGTCTTGTAGATGCAGATGTGTAAAATAGTTGCTAGTTGAATACTGTGGATGATCCCTGATGTGTTATCTTTTATCTGTGGAAAAGTTATCTCACCACTGAGAGCGACGTCAAGGCAGATAACGAAGCAGCACGTCTGTTACCCCGCTGACCGCAGACCGGGATCGAAGCTGTATATAGCTGGTGCCGGCTGGAGGCTTCAGACTGAAGCAGCAGTACTGTAGCTCGCTTACTGCAGTAGATACCGAAGACACCCTTGTAGTTTCCACTGTCAGCAGTCTCAAACACAGTAGCATCGAAGCCCGCATTTTAAGCTGTAAAGAGCATTAAAAACCTAATAAATAAATAAGTTACCATAGGTATGATTTAAAACGGGATATCAGCTTAAGGCTTGATATTTGAGTAAAAATTAAGATCAGAATTACCAGTAGAAGGTTCGCAAAGCGTAGGCCTGCCAACTGCATATTCCGATAAGCTGGAGGCCCACTGAATTGACTCCGGCAGGGAAAGGCAGCTCAGCACAGACTAGCCGGCTCGCTGCCTGGATCCGCGAATTCCAACTAACGTGGCAGTGACAGCACAGACGGGCGGGAGGCCCGCCGACTGGATACCAGAACAGCCGAAGTGCTGGAGACTGGGAACGCAGTCAGGCTGGATGCACGCTGACTGGTGAGCACAGATGGGCAGGAGGCCCGCCGACTGGATACCGGGTCCAATCGCCTGCTGGCTGGGAGCGCAGTCAGGCTAGAAGCTCGCTGAGTGGCAGCACAGACGGGCGGGAGGCCCGCCGACTGGGTACCGGATCCAATCGCCTGCTGGCTGGGAGCGCAGTCAGGCCAGAAGCTCGCTGAGTGGCAGCACAGACGGGCGGGAGGCCCGCCGACTGGGTACTGGATCCAATCGCCTGCTGGCTGGGAGCACAGTCAGGCCAGAAGCTCGCTGAGTGGCAGCACAGACGGGCGGGAGGCCCGCCGACTTGGTACCGGAACAGCCGAAGTACTGAAGACTGGGAACGCAGTCAGGCTGGAGGCACGCTGACAGGTGAGCACAGACGGGCAGGAGGCCCGCCGACTGGATACCGGATCTAATCGCCTGCTGGCTGGGAGCGCAGTCAGGCCAGAAGCTCGCTGAGTGGCAGCACAGAAGGGCGGGAGGCCCGCCAACTGGGTACCGGAACAGCCGAAGTACTGAAGACTGGGAACGCAGTCAGGCTGGAGGCACGCTGACAGGTGAGCACGGACGGGCAGGAGGCCCGCCGCCTGGATACCGGATCTAATCGCCTGCTGGCTGGGAGCGCAGTCAGGCCAGAAGCTCGCTGAGTGGCAGCACAGACGGGCGGGAGACCCGCCAACTGGGTCCCGGAACAGCCGAAGTACTGAAGACTGGGAACGCAGTCTGGCTGGAGGCCCGCTGAATGGTGAGCACAGACGGGCACGTGGACCGACGGCTGGATACCGGATCCAATCGCCTGCTGGCTGGGAGCGCAGTCAGGTCACAAGCTCGCTGAGTGGCAGCACAGACGGGCGGGAGGCCCGCCGACTGGGTTCCGGAACAGCCGAAGTACTGAAGACTGGGAACGCAGTCAGGCTGGAGGCACGCTGACAGGTGAGCACAGACGGGCAGGAGGCACGCTGACAGGTGAGCACAGACGGGCAGGAGGCCCACCGACTGGATACCGGATCTAATCGCCTGCTGGCTGGGAGCGCAGTCAGGCCCGAAGCTCGCTGAGTGGCAGCACAGACGGGCGGGGAACCGCCAACTGGGTACCGGAACAGCCGAAGTACTGAAGACTGGGAACGCAGTCAGGCTGGAGGCACGCTGACTGGTGAGCACAGACGGGCAGGAGGCCCGCCGACTGGATACCGGATCCAATCGCCTGCTGGCTGGGAACGCAGTCAGGCCAGAGGCTCGCTGAGTGGCAGCACAGACGGGCGGGGACCCGCCAACTGGGTACCGGAACAGCCGAAGTACTGAAGACTGGGAACGCAGTCAGGCTGGAGGCACGCTGACAGGTGAGCACAGACGGGCAGGAGGCCCGCCGACTGGACTCCGGATCTAATCGCCTGCTGGCTGGGAGCGCAGTCAGGCCAGAAGCTCGCTGAGTGGCAGCACAGACGGGCGGGGGCCCGCCAACTGGGTACCGGAACAGCCGAAGTACTGAAGACTGGGAACGCAGTCAGGCTGGAGGCACGCTGACAGGTGAGCACAGACGGGCAGGAGGCCCGCCGACTGGACTCCGGATCTAATCGCCTGCTGGCTGGGAGCGCAGTCAGGCCAGAAGCTCGCTGAGTGGCAGCACAGACGGGCGGGGGCCCGCCAACTGGGTACCGGAACAGCCGAAGTACTGAAGACTGGGAACGCAGTCAGGCTGGAGGCACGCTGACATGTGAGCTACAGACGGGCAGGAGACCCACTGACTGGATACCGGATCCAATCGCCTGCTGGCTGGGAACGCAGTCAGGCCAGAGGCTCGCTGAGTGGCAGCACAGACGGGCGGGGACCCGTCAACTGGGTACCGGAACAGCCGAAGTACTGAAGACTGGGAACGCAGTCAGGCTGGAGGCACGCTGACAGGTGAGCACAGACGGGCAGGAGGCCCGCCGACTGGACTCCGGATCTAATCGCCTGCTGGCTGGGAGCGCAGTCAGGCCAGAAGCTCGCTGAGTGGCAGCACAGACGGGCGGGGGCCCGCCAACTGGGTACCGGAACAGCCGAAGTACTGAAGACTGGGAACGCAGTCAGGCTGGAGGCACGCTGACAGGTGAGCACAGACGGGCAGGAGGCCCGCCGACTGGACTCCGGATCTAATCGCCTGCTGGCTGGGAGCGCAGTCAGGCCAGAAGCTCGCTGAGTGGCAGCACAGACGGGCGGGGGCCCGCCAACTGGGTACCGGAACAGCCGAAGTACTGAAGACTGGGAACGCAGTCAGGCTGGAGGCACGCTGACATGTGAGCTACAGACGGGCAGGAGGCCCACTGACTGTATACCGGATCCAATCGCCTGCTGGCTGGGAACGCAGTCAGGCCAGAGGCTCGCTGAGTGGCAGCACAGAAGGGCGGGAGGCCCGCCAACTGGGTACCGGAACAGCCGAAGTACTGAAGACTGGGAACGCAGTCAGGCTGGAGGCACGCTGACAGGTGAGCACGGACGGGCACAGGAGGCCCGCCGCCTGGATACCGGGTCTAATCGCCTGCTGGCTGGGAGCGCAGTCAGGCCAGAAGCTCGCTGAGTGGCAGCACAGACGGGCGGGAGACCCGCCAACTGGGTCCCGGAACAGCCGAAGTACTGAAGACTGGGAACGCAGTCTGGCTGGAGGCCCGCTGAATGGTGAGCACAGACGGGCACGTGGACCGTTGGCTGGATACCGGATCCAATCGCATGCTGGCTGGGAGCGCAGTCAGGTCACAAGCTCGCTGAGTGGCAGCACAGACGGGCGGGAGGCCCGCTGACTGGGTTCCAGAAGTACTGAAGACTGGGAACGCAGTCAGGCTGGAGGCACGCTGACAGGTGAGCACAGACGGGCAGGAGGCACGCTGACAGGTGAGCACAGACGGGCAGGAGGCCCGCCGACTGGATACCGGATCTAATCGCCTGCTGGCTGGGAGCGCAGTCAGGCCAGAAGCTCGCTGAGTGGCAGCACAGACGGGCGGGGGCCCGCCAACTGGGTACCGGAACAGCCGAAGTACTGAAGACTGGGAACGCAGTCAGGCTGGAGGCACGCTGACAGGTGAGCACAGACGGGCAGGAGGCACGCTGACAGGTGAGCACAGACGGGCAGGAGGCCCGCCGACTGGATACCAGAACCAATCGCCTGCTGGCTGGGAGCGCAGTCAGGTCAGAAGCTCGCTGAGTGGCAGCACAGACGGGCGGGAGGCCCGCCAACCGGGTTCCGGAACAGCCGAAGTACTGAAGACTGGGAACGCAGTCAGGCTGGAGGCACGCTCACAGGTGAGCACAGACGGGCACAGGAGGCCCGCCGACTGGATGCCGGATCAAATCTCCTGCTGCCTGGGATCGCAGTCAGGCCAGAAGCTTGCTGAGTGACAGCACATACGGGCGGGAGGCCCGCCGACTGGATACCGGAACAGGCGAAGTACTGAAGACTGGGAACGCAGTCAGGCTGGGGGCTCGCTGACTGGTGAGCACAGATGGTCAGGTGGACCGTCGGCTGGATACCGGATCAAATCACCTGCTGGCTGGGAGCGCAGCCAGGCCAGAAGCTCGCGGAGTGGCAGCACAGACGGGCAGAGGCCCGCCGACTGGATACCGGAAGATTGAGCTGATCGCCTGCTGGCTGGTAGCAGTCGGGCCAGAAGCTCGCCGAGTGACAGCACAGGCGGGCAGAGGCCCGCCAATTGGATACCGGGAGAGACGAAGTACACTGGAGCTGGCACGCAGTCAGGCCCGAGGCATGCTGGCTGATGTGCAGACGGGCGGGAGACTCGCCGACTGAACACCCAACGATCAAGCGATCTCCTGCTGGCTGGTAGCGCAATCAGGTCAGAAGCTCGCTCGCTGAGTGGCAGCACAGACGCTCGGGAGGGCCGCCAACTGATTACCGGAAGATTGAGCTGATCGCCTGCTGGCTGGTAGCGCAGTCAGGCCAGAAGCTCGCCGAGTGGCAGCACAGACGCTCGGGAGGGCCGCCAACTGATTACCGGAAGATTGAGCTGATCGCCTGCTGGCTGGTAGCGCAGTCAGGCCAGAAGCTCGCCGAGTGGCAGCACAGACGCTCGGGAGGGCCGCCAACTGATTACCGGAAGATTGAGCTGATCGCCTGCTGGCTGGTAGCGCAGTCAGGCCAGAAGCTCGCCGAGTGGCAGTACAGACGGGCAGAGGCCCGCCGACTGGATACCGGAACAGACGAAGTACTGTGGAGCTGGGACGCAGTCAGGCCCGAGGCATGCTGGCTGATGTGCAGACGGGCAGGAGGCCCGCAGACTGGAATCCGGATTATAAAGCCGATCGCCTGCTGGCTGTGAGCGCAGTCAGGGCAGAAGCTCGCCGAGTGGCAGCACAGACGGTTGGGAGGCCCGCCGTCTGGTTACCGGAAGATTGAGCCGATCGTCTGCTGGCTGGGAGTGCAGCAGCCAGGCATTAAGCTCTTTGATTGGCAGCACAGGTGGGCGGAGGCCCACTGACTGCATACCGGAAGATGGAGCCGATCGCCTGCTGGCTGTTAGCTCAGACAGGCTGGAAGCTCGCCGAGTGGCAGTACAGACGGGCAGAGGCTCGTCGAGGGCAGCACAGACGGGCAGAGGCTCGTCGAGGGCAGCACATACAGGGCAGATGCCCGGCGACTAGATACCGGAAGAACCGAAGTACTGCAGGGCTGGTACGCAGTCAGGCCTTAAGGTTGCTGAGTGGCAGCAGAGACGACGGGAGTCTCGCCCATTGGACGCCGAAAGATCGAGCCAATCGCCTGCTGGCTGGGAGTCAGGCCAGAAGCACGCTGAGTTGCAGCACAGATCGGAAGTCACCATTAGAAGGAACGTGGAGTGTTTAGACTGTAGGAAAGATACAGAATTGGTTGTAGTCTTTTTTATATCTTAGTACCAATTTAGTTATTTGATTTTGTTAATTTCCATTTTACCTGTATGTGTGAAAAGAAATAGGTACCTAATTTTTTAAAGGTCTGCTTGTTAAGCAATTGGAACTGAACATGATGTAAAACTGTATCTTTTATAGGTTTATTACGTATTTTTACTATTGTAGATTGCAGTGTCCCGGTTTGTATTGTGTTGCTTATTACTAATCTATTATAATCTTAAATTTCACTACATTCAATTATGTATTAACGATTGCTCACCTAAATTTAAGCCTTCTTTAAGTCATCAATATAGCAGTTTGTGAAGCAGCATCGTAGTGTCCTAGACCCTCTGGCGAGGCAGCAGACATCGGGACCAAACACGCTATGCTTTCTCGAGGGAGCCGCGGGCTGGCAGGTCTAGTGGCCGGGCAGCAGTTAGTTGTAAGGATCAGGCACACTGAGCTCTGGTGATGCAGCAGCGTAGTATAACAGATCCTGTGCCAAAGCAGCAAGCGCCGGGGCCGAAACGCTGAGCTCTGGTGAGGCAGCAGCGTAGTGTCACAGATCCTGTGGCAAGGCGGCAGGATTCGGGGCCGAAACGCTGAGCTCTGGTGAGGCAGCAGCGTAGTGTCACAGATCCTGTGGCAAGGCGGCAGGATTCGGGGCCGAAACGCTGAGCTCTGGTGAGGCAGCAGCGTAGTGTCACAGATCCTGTGGCAAGGCGGCAGGATTCTGGGCCGAAACGCTGAGCTCTGGTGAGGCAGCAGCGTAGTGTCACAGATCCTGTGGCAAGGCGGCAGGATTCGGGGCCGAAACGCTGAGCTCTGGTGAGGCAGCAGCGTAGTGTCACAGATCCTGCGTCAAGGCAGCAGGAACCAAGGCCGAAACGCTGAGCTCTGGTGAGGCAGCAGCGTAGTGACACAGATCCTGTGCCAAAGCAGCAGGAGCCGGGGCCGAAACGCTGAGCTCTGGTGAGGCAGCAGCGTAGTGTTACAGACTCTGTGGCAAGGCAGCAGGAGTCGGGGCCGAAAGGCTGAGCTCTGATGAGGCAGCAGCGCAGTGACCAAGACCCTTTGGCCCGAAAGGAGAGGTCGGAGGTATCCGCTACGCTGAACTCTGGCGAGGCAGCAGCGCATATGTGCCAATGTTTTATTAAAATCTGGCGAGTCACATGAAGTTCGATTAGGTGACGAGATACTTATTATTTTAGTACCTAAATAATTATGATTTTAGAGCACAGAAGATTGTGTGTAGAAGATTATTCTAACTAAACAAATTTTAAGACAAAATAAGTATGTAATACCTACAACAATTTCCATGTGTTAGGGTTACGAAAGATATTCAAAAAAATCCAAGCATTGAAATGATAATAGTATGACATAGATTTTATAGCCATACATAATACAAGACAAATATAATACCAGTTCTGTTACCAAAATGTCATGCATGCTAGGCCTAATGACTGAGCGGAATGCAGCAGTTGGTTGTCATAGCGGAGAACCATGTTAAAACCCGGCGATGCTAGTGAAGAAGTATTTCCAACAATATTCTCATTTAATATATCACGACAGGCAATTTGGATATCTAGCTAAACAAAGAAAAAAGAAAGACGACACATTCAAACGTTATAGTCAAAGAAATTGAAAGAAAACAGAGGTTCTCTGTATTAATTTGATAATTTATAGAAAATCTTGTAAAACTGGATGGTTATGATATTATCAAAATCTTAGACGGACAAAGCCATGCATTCATCTTACAGTTTCAGTTATCCTTGAATTCCTCCTGCGATGTATCATTTATTATGTACCTGATTATTCAAATTTTCCACTCAACATGGTCACATTTATTATCGTTTATTTTTGCTTGATATCATCTGCTATCTCCATTTTTAATCATAATGATATTTCAAGGCCTCCAAACTTAATACATACAACGACGAGGTATCATGAAGATTCACACCAATATATATAGGAAGTAATTTTACTTCTTTGTCAGTTTCATGTTATTATCATACATTACACATGGCCAGTCATAATAATATACACAACAAGTGCAATACAGGTAGCTTAAGTGTTCTTCATGCATCTAAGAGGTTATACTCTGAAATTACTGAAGATTCCATCCCTTCACAAGCAACTCAAGCAAGTAAATGACATGCTGAGTGACATCACTGCTCCTAAGGTAACATAAGTCAGACAAATGTTATATAACACAATGACTGCATATGCAGTCACTTGAAATCACTGTACGTATAGATTAAATGATAAGTAAAAAAGTCGGTAGGTAACTACTTAATATCAAACAATGTCTACTAAATATTTTACCTGGTTCTCGAGCTCATGTCTTATAGAAACTTGGATGTATGTAGCACAATATTCAGGAGCGTTTCAAATCCATTGAATTTTACAATATTATGATTTTTGCCTTTGTGTAAATAGTATTTGTTAGTCCAGCTAGCATTAAATATATTGTAGGGAACTGATTACTTAGATGGTATCCATCAGAAGTCAGCGACTCAGCTGGTTGCAGCCTTTCAGCATTCGATATAATATCACCTAGCTGAGTAAAACAGGACACACGCAAAGGCAAAAATATGTAAACAACTATATAAATAGCGATCTAATTTCACGGTCGAAGCCACAGTAATACCTTACAAAATATTTTATACAGATTTAGTAGGTAGGTAGTTAACGTAAAAGTTATGTATAAATTCGGAATAGCAATTTGATATAGTATAGCATCTCCTCAGGCTACTAAAAATAATATTATGATGCAACAAATAGAAGTTTATGATAACTATGAAGTATGAAATACCTTTGGTCATCGCTGAGCAATGCTCCTTCACATCCAGGATTAGGTAGGTACTCGGTAAATTTGATGGGTTTGATGTAGTTTTTCCTCAATGATATGATCTCTAGTAAGATTATTTGTGTAGGTAGCTTCATCAGTTCTTGTGTCCATTTAGGCACGACAGATGAATGCCAAAAAATAATAATATCAATGTACCAATTAGGTAGATTATATATACTTCCTCTTTGGATAAGTGGATGTCACTCTTGATCATCATCTGTATTTCTTAGATGTTTGGTACATTTTTCAATTTGTATATAAAGCAGTGTTTTGTTCCTAATAAGTGCTGTATATTATAATATATTATATACCTTCAATGTAGAGCTGGACAGGATAAACACCAAACGTATGTTTATAATAATACTATGATATAGGTGGATGTAATCTGGAACTTTCCCTTTTTAGAGATAAATGCAACTTAACATTTTTTCCTTTAGTTATTGTTTGTAATAAACAAATTATAGTTTTAAATGAGTTTGGTTAAATATGGTGAGTAGTTTACTTTGTCTCCTTAACTGCTTCCAACTTCAGCCCATTTTTGCACAGTCAATGCATAAATATGTTTACATGTGGCATCAAACATTATTTCGGAAAAGGGGATTGATCTTTGTATTTTATATCTTCTGCGACTACCTGAAGAATCAAGAAAATTAACGGGCCCTTACGAATCAATGTTCTAAATAAGCAAATATTTCATGGAATCATTCAAATACCGCACTGCGACAGCATGTTGCTATTCATTTGCTGCATTTAGATAATTTTCGTTGATGTTTGAAAGATTTTGCCTCAATTAATTTGAAGGTCATCCCGAGGTTCACGCTTTGCCGCAATCGCGATCTCAAGGTTCCTGTCGAACATAATCTAAACAAAGGCATGTGGATTCCTTGAAAGGAAACCTTTAAACAAAAGCCGTGTCACGGCCAATTGTAATTAATTTACTTATCTTGGTAAAATGTTTCACATACCTTCTCGGCATTAAGCTGCTTGTAATAAAATTGTTGTAATAGGGCTATCATTTTTTATAGGTTGGTATTGTTTTCCAAAAACGTATCGAAATTCTCCATCGTTTCCTCTCGTATATACTTTTATGTGGGTATATAATATATTATCTGGATATATAATATCCATGGGTGTATAATATCCTATTGTTATGTAAATGATATAGTTGATAGTTCAATGAGTCTGGTTGAATCCATAAGTGAGATTAGTCAATTAAGGTGAAGATTTTTATGTGAAGGAAGTTGTGACTCTTGAAGATATGATTCATCACCAACCATCTAAGTCCATTATTTATTTCAACTGTATGTATATGCTACAGCTTTTGTTTTAGAGTAGGTACGTCGTACGTAGGTACATAACTTATAACATAGGTAGATACTTAGTTATATCTGGAATCAAAAGAAAGTTTAGAGGCCCTACGTCCTGCCTCTAAGACAGGAAAATATCTGAAGATGTTCATTTAGGTACAACTCCGTTATAACTTATAATTTAGTGCAATTGATATATGTAGATATCTATCGATTAAATCTGAAAGGGCCAAATAACTTGGTATAAGCCGGTGAACTCGGTACAGTAGTTTTCTCTAGTAAGGCAATTGAAATAGTTCACTTACCCTATATTAACACCCAAGTGTAGGAATAGGATCATTTAGTTTTAGAGCACAGGCAATAAAGTTTTAAGATCGCATCTATTGAGGCGATTCAGTTCCTCTCTAGATAGGATAGTATATATAATTTGTTTGTTGTTGCTAGTTCTGCGTTTATGCTTATACACTTCAGTGTTATTTCGAGTAAGACCTTTGACTTATCTGTTGATATGGAGTGTGACGGTCCACTCGATTATTCAACTGGAGCTGGTTAGCCTTCAACGCGAGGAAGAGCATCACCTTGCATTCATTTGGTCTTAGGAAGCGTGATTCTTGGTCACGACAGCCTCGGCCACTCCAGTTGAGCTGTGAAGTTTGCACAATGTTATATCAGTAAAAGAAAAATATAAACTTAAAATCAGTTTCGGGTTCAGATCGGGCCCTAAAACCTAAGTTTTATTATTCCAGATTATTAGTCACTAGCTGTAGTGATGTATTGTTATTATTTCAAGCATCTAAAAATACGTCTATTTCTTATGTTTGTTCTTACTAGTTTCAAAATCATATTATTTGACTGTGATCAAAGTTCTTACTCTTCTCCATTTGTTCACTACCTTGGAGCCTCAATAAATGGGTTTGAACACAGATCAAAATAGTGTCTGATAAAACTTGACCTTGCGAAAGCAAGCATCAATTAGTACTAGTTATGTACTTTAGTTTGAAGGCTAGAGATTGTAAATTATCAAGAGAGAGAACAGAACTAATGAGTAATTCCAGTGACTCACCGTAAAATCTATCCGTCTGACGCCACTTCCTATCAGGTATTTCTCAGTTTATCAGTTTGTTATACGCTTTTGTCCCGGATGTTTCATCAGCCCACATTTTCCTTGTAACGCTTCCTTATCGCGTGTACAGTTTGTCATTGCCTATCATATATTACTGTGGTTTTTCTGGTAATTTCCTTCGTGTCGTAACTTGATACCACGCACGTTCAGAATGTTGTGAAATAAGTTACAATGGCCTGTATGTGATTAGTGATTACCTAAAAGTGAAAGCGGCGTTGCGCCACTCCGCGTCAGCTGACCAGACTTGCATCCGTAGCACGGACCGCACCCTTGTTGCTCGATTCCCAACGCGTACGGCGTACCAGATCCTTCGCTAGGTTTAATTATTACATTGCCCTGTTAACGAAAGGTTAATAACAAACAACACCTAACTCTTTATTGACGCACAGTTCTGTCACAGAGGAGAACGCTATATTTGCACTATTGTAGCAAGGCTAGTAATAATTGCATCAGGTTTCGAATTGTTTTGAAAACAAATGACTCACCGAGCTTTATCATCAACTACGCTCTTACATTCAGATCGATTTTCAGTTCAGGGTGCAGAATCTGGCAGCCGATAGCGCAGCTGAACCTCAGCAAGGTGTTGGCTTGTGCAAGACGCTTCACGCACTGGCCTGCTGGTGTTCGGAAGTCGGTCTCTGGGGTCTAAAGCATGTTACACGGCATGGCCCGTAGTCGGGCCTAATAATAGTCATTCTATCTTAAGACGAAATCATGTCGCAATCCTAACGGTTACCTAGTGGGCTGACAACCGGGACCCGTGTGATCGAGCACGTTCGCCCTTTTGAAGTAGGTCGGCAGTGCCGTAGGCATGCGCAGTGACGCGGCTCGGCACGATGACGCATTTCTCGAACGCTCGAACAAGATGGCGGCTCCACTTCCACACAGCTTCCGCGAAGTGACGATGATGACTCATGGAATAATACATTTGGTACGTGGTGAAGTTATAAATCAATAAAAATCAGGGATACGACACTTTTTTCAAAAAATCTTTTATTTCATACTTAAACATATGTTACAATATTCTTATTCAATATGAATAAACTTTAAATTCCAATGTTACTATGTTAGATCAATTGAAACAATTACAAAAAATAAAAAATGAACTAATTTAAAAAATGCATGATACCGTTACAAACCCATTTCAGCTAGCGAAGCGCGCAGCCCCAGTGGCAATCAAGATGGCGGCCGACGGATGCAGACCCACGCGAAACGCAATGGGACTGTAAGTTAAAAATATCCTACATATATCACAGATACAAAGAAATTTACATTACCTAAGTTCCTATCAATGTACTAGTTGTATTGGCTTGACATTGTCTAATTCTTTGAAAAAATTATTTAGGCCGCTGAGATCATTCTTCCATATATTATCGATTTTTTCCCGTTGCAGTCTTGCGATTTCCTCTTCCTTATGGCACAATCCGAGATCAGCTTGCATTTGCGCCCATTTTCTGGCGCGTTCCCTTTGTTTCGTGAATAGTTCACTCTCGGCACGAATCAGAGAGTTACTCAAAATGGCGATTATTCTCAAATCGCGCTTTCTCTTGGTTTTGGCGCTGATTGATTTAGTTTTTACTTGGCGAACCCACTTAGATAGGGACTCGGTTTTACTTTCACCGATGTCAACGACAGATTTTTCTTTATTACTGTAGCCCATAATAACTTTGGGCAAATTTATTGTGGCTAGACAATATTACACACCTGTATCCGACCAGGCACAGAGTCACTGAGGAGATTCGGTTGCAGCACTTCACAACACAGTCACGTCCGCACTTCACGACGACAAGCGATGAATGCGGGGGCATGACGTCATGTGGATGTATTTATAACCAACGCTATCTGGGGCCGACGCCCGAGGGGTGAGGGCAAATGCGCAGTTCTCTGCAAAATGGCGGCGGTCCAACGGCGTCGCACGTCATGAGCCGAGCGACGACGAAGTTAGCCGAAATGTGTCGGTCGATAATAATATGAATGCTTCTCTTCTCTGAAATGCTCTACAAAGGTTTTTTATACACTGTTGACTGTAGTATTTAGTTTTACTCCGGAGATAAATGTTTGTAAAATATTCGGCCAACTCAGACAGATTAGATAAGTATATAGGACAAATGGGTACAATACAATTAGGTACTTACCACAAGATTTACATTAGATAATTTAAACAAAAGTAGCTATAATTTTAATGATTCCTATGCACTGTATAGTTTTACTTCTTATTATAGTAGGTATGTACCTATATATATAGGTAGCTCGGTTACCTAATAAGTAGTTTGTACAATTTCAATTTAAAATTATATTCCAACCTTATGAAATCATACGGTATTTTTTACTAAAAGATATAAATCAATATCAAAAAGATCGTATTTTTTATTTACAAGTTAATTTTATTTAATAATTAAAACTAACATACCTATTATGTATACCTACAGTCCCTGTTCAAATTCAAATTCAAATTCAAATTCAAAAGTCTTTATTCAAATAGGCCCCAAAGGAGCACTTATGAAAGTTAAAATGACTCTAACAGCCGGCCTCTGCAACATTCATCTACCCGAATCACAGACTAAAACTAATGCTGTCTTTATCAGAACATAATAAATGACAAAGACACCAACAGACCCAATCCGTGCTCAAAGTCAACGAATCTTCCAGAAACCCACCGTGCCCGTTCCAAATTGGTATAGGCCGAGCAAGAAGAAGGGCAAGAAACTCGTCACGGCATTCTTTTTAAAAAAAGTAGTTTTTTACAATGATTCTAATGCTAACAACTAACAATTTAAAGTTTAGTAGTCGCCAGGAGGCTCCTGAGCTGTTTGCCTCCATGCATCCTTGTCATCTACATAATCCTTAATTTTATAATACGCTTTTTTAATTAATACACTCTTGACTATACGTTTAAACTTTCCTTGTGGTAATTCAGTTAATACTTTAGGAATTTTGTTGTAGAATCTGACACCATTTGCCAGGAACGATTTGTTAGTTTTACTTAATCTGAACCCGGGTACAACAATTTTATGTTTACTTCTAGTATTTAACTCATGTACATCACTTTTTAAGTTAAATTTAGTAATATTCTTCCGTACATACATTATATTTTCCAAAATGTATAGCGAAGGCAGGGTTAGAATACCTATTTCTTTAAAAAAGTCTCTTAGAGATTCGCGTGGACCCATGTCATAGATGGCGCGTACTGCTCTCTTTTGTAATATGAAAATGGTATCTATATCGGCAGCAGATCCCCAAAGTAGGACGCCATAAGACATCAAACTATGAAAATATGCAAAATATACCAACCTTGCCGTCGCCACATCAGTCAGCTGCCTAATTTTACGTACTGCAAATGCAGCGGAACTCAAACGACCCGATAGGGCATTGATGTGAGGACCCCACTGCATTTTGGAGTCAATAGTTAATCCTAAGAATACAGTGTTATTCACCAGGTCAAGTTTAGATGACAAAATGGTCTAAAGATAGTTCAAACCTAAGACAGAAGGACAACGATAGTACCTACTGTGGTAAAGCACGTATACTCGTAGTTAAGAATGAATGAAATAATTAAGTATTGTTTTTTTCATTTTCATTTCTTCTTAATCGGCCTTTACCAATTTGGAACGGGCACTTAGTCATTGAATGTAACCTTCATGCATGCGTCATCATTTTGAATTTGAATTTTTTTTTAAATAATTATTTCACCAGGTGGACCGCCATTATTACATACCCTATATAATTTGTGATTATTACCTAATTATTTGTGTCATCTACAAATTCAATTCCAACGCAGTTTTTTCAAAACGATAAGCAGAATGATAATATATTCTTCTTATTCATTAAGACATAACTGAATTATTGTTAAGGTGGTGTATGTAGGGAAGTATCCAAAAGAGAAAAAAATACCATGATGTACATTAATAATATAGTGAGTTTTTTACTGTATTATATAGGTAGGTAAATCTATTTCTTTATGTAAGTACATAGGCACCTTATAATTAAGTCTATATATAGGTAGCAAAACTCAATGTTTACACAGAAATAATGATTTCAATTTTTAGATCTGTGTTAATGACGTATTAGTCATTGCTCATTGTTAGTAGGTAGTATCATTATGCCAAGGTCCTTTTAGTTTAAAGTTTGGTGGAGGTACCAATTTAGCTTTATTAGCATAAAAAATAATGATTATTTAAATACTTATAATAATTACCTACAAGTTTTTAGTTAAGTACATTAATACTGGTAGATGATACTTATCAATTTATTAAAAATATTAAATCACTAATTATGTTAGGACTAAGGCCTCTAAATATATACCTACACATAATAAATCAAATTAGTGGTGTGTAACATGTAGCTATGTATCGTATAAGTAGGAGCTTTATAATTAAGCAGGTAGATATATTATTATATTATTTCAGGTTACATATTTTGTAAGTGATCGAGTGATGTAGGTACAATATTGTCTGCAACACACACAAACTGCAACACTGTACAGATTTACAATAATTCCTCTCCATCTAAAGGTTGCCTGTAAGAAATTGATGGCCGCCCTTATTTTATTTGTGTGTATATTGTTTTTCCATTGTACTTTTTGGTGTTCAATAAAGTTTTGTATTGTATTGTATACACCTATTCCGATAAATTCTAAAACTACGCACAAACTACAACAACCAGATAGTGTGTACGGTCTACGTAGCTAATAATAAGGTTTATTGTATTATTAATATTAATACGTAGGTATGTCAGTATCAACCTGAAAACAATATCATATTAAACTTGTTTGTACTATGAAAGTAGGCTCATAACAACTTTAAATAATAATAACCCCATTATGCTTACTATATCTACTACGTAAAAAGTATTTCTACGTCTTATTTTCATATCGGTCACGTTGCGGAGGATGTGAGGCACGAGTCACGACACGAGGGACGCAGTGCGGGCAGCGGGGAGGGAAGAGATCTGCAGTGCGGGGAGACGGGAGGGGAGGCCAGCTGTGAGGGTATTGATCGAAGCCCGAGGGGCCAGCCTGGCGGGGACCGGAGAGCGCTGCTCTAGAAAATACCATCTGCGTCGTTAGGGGGATTCTTTGTCTATATTTAAACGAGTTTTAGGTGCAGTTGATCTGTAACTTTGTAACTAAAGGTTAGTTATACCCGTATATATTGCAAACTAAACTATGAACGTTTAGGTAGTACTTTTAATATTAGGTTTTAATTTTGTCTATGTAAGTAAGGTAGGGACCACAGATCTCTTAGTAGGGACCTACCTACTTTTGTTTTAGCCAATGCTTTTTATAGCATGGTCGAATTTAGGTACTAATTATCTGTATTCTGATAATATGTCTAGAATGTTTGTACCTACCTAGCTGGTGGCGACAAAGTAGGTAACTACTGGGTATATTTGTACTTAGGTAATATACATATTTTTGACCTATAAGTTATGTTATCTATACAAATAAATAAAAATAAAATTGAAGACTATTTGTAATCTAAAAATAACAGTTTTTAATAAATGCATTTGAAAGTACTATGTACTATACGGTACATTTAACAAATTTTTGTTCGTCTGTCCGTTTGTTCCGGCTAATCTCCGAAACGCCTAGACTGATTTTAACGGGATTTTAGTGGCAGAAATCTAATGTTATAAAGAATAGGTAACTTAGGTTACGTGGGCGAAACCGCGGGCCACAGGCAGTTATTAAATAAATGTATATGAATACCTAATATTTTTATTACTAAGTAAATGTCTATGAAAGAGCTATTTAAAAAACCCACTTTGTTTAAAAACAGAGTCTTGGCATTTCTTCTTGAAAATAGTTTTTACAGTTTGGAAGACTACTTTGCCAAGTCATTTTTGAAATCTTGAGTTTTTTTTTTCACTTGTTATTTTTTATATCTTTGACATGTGTATTTAATAATGTTTGAATGAGATGGTTAGTTGGACATGCTAAGTAATTTTTATATTTTTATGTTAACTTTTTCACTTAGTTGTTTTTAAATTTGAATTAGTATTATAATTATTATGTGTGACTTATATTAATTAATTGAATTTCAAACACAATGTATATTGTTAATGAATAAATAAATACAATACAATACAATTTACCTACTTAAAGTTTAAACAAGCATTAACCCTCTGGAAATGTAAGTATATAATTTTAAGCTGCTTTACTTAGAAGTAAGTATAAAAGAGTTTCCAAAAACTACATTACAAACTTTAAAATTGTAATATTATCTTAGCACGATATTCCCACAATTTATCAGCTGCTTACACTAAACCCAGGTAAAAAATAAACTTACGACAAAAGGGCAGAGCAGGTAAAATAACGGTTATTTTTATAAAAGGTCTCAGGCTTAGGGAGACTCAGGGACATTGTCAAGGGGTGACTTCGCAAAGGCCATGTATAAACAACAGTGCTAGCAAAATCATACATAACATATCGTCAACTTTATGATAAGGATCATAAGACTCAAAATGAATTTAACATTATTAAAGGATTATAATGACACCAAGAATAAGAAAGTTAATAACAAGATGCGAGCAACGCGATGGAACGTTCTCACGAAGAAATAGCAAACGTACAATATAGGCAAAGGGCATTATTATTATTATACCTATTATGTATAGTTGGTAAGTTTTTCATTTTTAAATAGGTAGGTAACGAGTATGAAGGTACGTTTACCTACATACTCGTATTTTTTTATAAAGAACCACACATTTGTAATATTGAAAGAACAGAACAATTCAGCTTTAGACCACAGAATAAATATTACCAGGGAAAGCCCTAGGCGTATTATTCTTAACGTAAGTATAGGTTACATATAATTAAGTATAATATATGTAGGTACATGTAATATACTAAATAAAACAAATATATAAAACATAACATAAAGAGCAGGCTCTATGTATGGTTTAAATTTTATTTTAGTTCAAATTTTAGCCTTTTGTTGGGTACTAACTGCTGAGTAAGGAATCGTAAGGAACTAGGGATCGTCTTATGTTGGTATATGGTCGGTACCTACTGGTTGAATTTATCACAATCATGGTAGACAAGTAATAAACATGGCAGGCACGAAGATTGAATATTAAAATCGTTGGTATGCTTGCACGTGCCTCTAAGCTAGGTACAAAGAGTCTCTCTGTCACTCCATCCATAACGACCATGATAACATTAAAAAATAATTACTATAAATGATGTTAGTCATTATTCTATTCAATTTATCTTACGGATCTTTACCCGAGCCTTTGATAAGCTATAAATGGAACCGTAAGTACTTTTTCCTTGTACTATTATCTATTATGTGTAAGCAAAATAAATATATTTTTAAATATTATTACTAGGTAGGTATTGCTTTCTTTATTATATTATATA
Organism: Crocallis elinguaria; assembly: GCA_907269065.1. Classification (NCBI taxonomy): domain Eukaryota; kingdom Metazoa; phylum Arthropoda; class Insecta; order Lepidoptera; family Geometridae; genus Crocallis; species Crocallis elinguaria. The sequence continues at coordinate 6,710,833 of OU026065.1, read as the reverse complement.
CCTACGTTTTGCAGGAGTAATATTTTTTTTCTATTTATATTTTAACTAGACAAATATATGCATAAGTTTACTCCTATTAGCATCTCAATTTATTTGTTTTAACTCTGTGTGTGAAACTGTATTTATTTGATAAAAAGTTTAGTTCCTAGAAGAAAATTCCGATTGCGGAAAAATAAGAATTTGTAAAATTAAGAATACGGATACGGAAATAAGAACGACAATCAAAATTCATAACAAGATCCCTACATAGTATGATTATTAAAAACGAATTAAAAGATAAGCAATTTCAGGAAAAACTGCGTAATTTTTTGACAAATAAATGTTAAATAGATTATATAAAGTGAGTAATTTATAGTTTCAATTCCGCGATAAAATCTTATTTAAATGGATTTCCGCAAAGTAACGTCTGATTCCATCAAATAAATAAATGTTACTACAGCTTAAAAGACTTTCTGGATGATAGAATTTAGAATTTTTCCTGATAGTGTTGAATTTTGTCATCTAGAGAGTAAACAAAAACATATATACCTTTTTCTAATGATCTCAAGCACTAAGCCTTAGAATTACCTACTTGCTAAGCCTCAATTAGTTTATATACTAGCCTCTGGCCGCGGTTTTCACCCGCGTTCCCACAGGAACCGTCAAACCGTTCTGTCAAATTAAATCAACTTGTCAACATTATAAAACTTTATTGACAACTGTCAATGTCAATTTTATGTCACACTAACTTCTGCCCGCGGTTTTCACCCGCGTTCCCACAGGAACCGTGCATTTTCCAGGATAAAAAGTAGACTGTGTTACTCTCCGGTCCATAAACTATATCTATGCCAAAAATCCCGTCAATCCGTTGCTTCGTTACTGCGTGAAAGAAGGACAAACCAACAAACACACTTTCGCATTTATAATATTAAGTATGGAAGTATGGATTGTTACTACTAGGTACCTAATTTAAGTTTGCCACACCCTCCTAACAGTGTGCATATGTTTACTTTTAAATGTATAAGTTGAATGTATGTATGCAATAAAATAAATAAATAAAAAACGAATTCGGACAAAAAATGCTGATAACATTATGTCCATCAGTGTAGACACCAGACAAGGCTAGTTGGTGAAGATGCTGAATCATTATAATTTTTTGCACCTAATTAAACTGATGCAATATAGGTTAAATATATGGCATTGCCATCCAATTTTGATCCAGTATTGTCAGTTTAATTTTTCAAACTGTTCGGATATGACGAATTGAAATACGTGTTAAAATTCAAATATTATTTAATTATAAAATTATAACAATAGCGGAATAACAAACTGTTTTTGATTTCGATAAAACTCTCTATTATTAAGTTGCACCGTGTATTTAATTCTCAGTCTTATGAATAGCTTAACCAAATACTCTCTGGGAAAACAGAGACACGGTAATGGAAAATAAACAGTTTTCATTTCCTTTTGAATTTCTTGTTCTATTTTGCAGTTTACTTGAATACGCCTAAATACTGTACGAAATCTTTTTTCCAATTTTTCAACTATTTCCACAAAGTTATTGCATGGAATAGCCATCAGGCTTAATTTATTTTTCCGGCTGTATTTAATATACCTCGATATGTTGTTTTTTGTGATATGTTTACCGACTCCTGCGATGTATATCGATAATTTCTCGCAATTTCTATGATATTCTTTGCATTTTTTCAATAGGTAACCACTAACATAAATAAGCGTATGTTTCTCTGAATTATCTATTGGGTTATAATCTGAATAAGCGATCGAACTTTCGACGCTATTCGGTTCACTGTTGCTTAAAATAGAGCTTGACTCGTTATATTGATTTTTTGAAAATTCGTTGTTGCGAGGTAAAATGGCTCTTTTTAAATGGGCAAAAAACTTTCTACGCTGTCTAGTTGTATTGCGTCCTTTTAAAGGGTTCAGGATGTTGGAAATAAACAGTTTTCTAAAAGCTCTTACGAATTGATTAACGTTTGGTTCAGCTGCATTATCACTTCTTAACCTTATTTGCTTAAAAAAATCTTCTGAGAGACCTTGGTTAAACGTAAGCGTTGGAAAATTAAATTTTTCCACCCTGAGATCATCAAACAGAGAAGTAAATGCATTTATTGTTATTTGAAAGCTTCGTATAAGTTTTTCAGACAAAGGTCCATCTTGCCCTGACTTCGTGTCGACCACTCTCATGTCTTTGAAAAAGTTAAGCATTTGCTTAAGAAACCAGAATTGGGATCGGTCAACACAAAATATTCCGTCTTTCGTATCTATTTCGTTTTTAATGTTTGGTGAATAGAGGCACTTACACAGCTCATTTATCTTGGTTATCAATTCGACAGTATCTCTCGCTGAATCTTCGATTTCTTTATTATCTATGTAAGCTGAAAGCCCAGAAGCTACCTTGTCGCTCAAAAGTTCAACAGCGTAACACGCCTGTTTTTTTTCTGCACTTGAAGGATTAATATGACTATTTGTCAATTTAGGTGCGAGTCTGTACTTATTGTTTTTGTCTTTATTATAAAACTTCAAAATATGGTCATATTTGGCTACGCAATTATTGAAGGAAAAATTATGCAACAAAAAAACATTCCGAACCGATTTCAAGAGCAACGTTGGATCGTTAAAATGGTATATTTTTCTGTTGTTTATAAAGAAATAAGGCGCATCAACAGACACCCATCTTTTCTGAAAGAACTCAGCTTCTACCTCGGTTACAAAATTTAGTAGTCTGATATTTAGTCCAATGTTACACAGTTTCTTTATAAGTTCGTTAATCCAATAAGCGAGTTTTTCTTCTATTTTGTTTTCTGAGTCTGAGAGTAAGGCGTAAGCGATGGGTTGTTTCCAGTCGATGAACATTCCGTGAGCCAACACCACCAAAGCCTTATCGGCTGGTGACGGCATTTGGTTTCCATTGATTTCATGAAACCCAAAAATTTTTTCTTCTTTGACATCGTAACTGAGATTAGGCACTAGAGGCATTGAATCAATAACTACTATACATTGTTTTTCTAGACTTGTCATATTTTCAACTTTTATTTGCAACGTATTCAATAAACGGTAATTTGTTTCCGTGGTGGTTGTCATGTGGTCGTAAAAAGTGATTACATTGCGAAGGGAAAGAGCACTCTGCAACAAATGGTAGGATTGTGGGCTCGCGTAGTACAAATTCAAACAGAACAATCTGTAACTTTCATAGTATCTACTTTCATTAGCGTAAGCGGTTAATTTTATTTCAGCTTTAATTAGCAGAGCCAACTCTATGGGTAATAATTTATTACCTAATTTTTCTATTTCCTCCTTATTTCTCTTTGTTTCTTCTTCTTCAAACGTTTTCATGGTTTTCGGCGCTGGAACACTTTGACATGATTTTCTTTTCCGTGAAGAATCAGATGGAATGTCTTTGAGCGTGGGAGAATTCGTTTCAAGTTGAGTTTGCGTTCTTTGATTCATTACCATTTGAGTAATATTGGAATTATTAGAAACTACTGGAACATCGTTATCGCTTTTGTTTTGTGTAGTTTGGTTAGGTCTTGAGACCATCGAAACATTATTTACGCTTTTTGTTTGGAACGGCAGACAAAGAGATGGTAAAGCGTTAGACTTCAAAACTCTGCGATAATAAGTGTGTATTATACAATCTTCGCTGAAATGTGCTTGGCAAACGCTGTAGTACCTATAGTATGATATTGCGTTCAAGTCTTCACGGCCAATCAAACGAAGCCATTCCATACGCCTGAAAGCAAACGAAAGTTTCTTGAGATTATCTAGAACTTTTTATTTGAATCATTAAGTGAAATATATTTTGAAATAGGTACCGTAAACTGATGTAACCAGTTACAACTTTGCATATTTGATAAAATTACAAATTCACATTAAAATGTAATATTATTTTCTTTTCTAATTATACCGGATATATATGTAAAGGGGTTCAATATTCGAACACAATGTCGTATCGGATTCTTTAAAAATATAGAAAATAATTATAAATCCATATCAATAAAAAACATCTACTAAAATGTCATGAGACTTAACAAGGTGATACGAGAGAATATGGACACCCTAACGGTAGTCGTTCAATGACACGACACGGCCAGCTGTCTAGGTATACCTCCCGCACAGCTCGCGCCCTCGTCAAGCCTGCGGCTAACGTGGTGACTCTGCTCTATGTAATAATCAAGGATATTTTGATGAAATTAGGAAGTAAAAAAAATTCTCTTTATACGTATCGTATATCACCTGTATATTCACGTCCTTAAAATTTGATACCGTTTACATATACACCTTGTATAGTAAGATTACTTATTTCGAAACACCATGACACCCTTTCTCCGACCGGATCCCACCCCGCATGCCCATCACCACCAAGGGTAATGTGCAATGCGAGGTCACTTCCTGTTATTGTCCCGAACCCGGACCTCAACGCTCCATGCGAGAGGGAGAGTGAAAGGAACAAGTCACATCAAACTCCCACCTGCCACGTTGCCCATACATCGCTTAGATTCAAACCGGTTAACCTATTTGTAATTATTTCTGCACTGTGCAGTTTTAGTTTTGAAGTTGAGTTCGCGTTCGACACATTATTTTACCAATGAGAACTTTAAAAACAACCTCCACCATTCACCCTGTAGGTACCTACTTAGCTAAGCTACCTATCTATATTATTACCCGAGACTACAGCGAGATATTTTCGCTTATTAAAACCACGGAACAAACAGGCCAAACGCCACCATTTTGTAGTTTGTTGCGTAGGTATAAGCTATAGTAAAAGTAGGTATAAAAAATATTACCTGTTGATATCTTTAGGCAGGCTAAAAAACGCACAATCATTATTTTGTGATGAATTCACACAAGTAGAAACACAACAATAACTTTTATGTTTTCGAACCCTAGTTGCCATGACTTATTGGTTAAAACGTTGATATTTTTGTGTGCGAAACGCGCGTGTCATCGAAGCAGCGTGGCTATTTACTGGAGCAACGAGACACGGCGAGATAAGGCCGAGCGCACATGACAGCAACGAAGCGCGCGCAACTAAACGGTTGAAAAACGAGGCAGCAATAGAGTCGAAAAATGTAAGCCTTGCGCTAGCAAGCATCTATCGTTATGATTCAGCAGTTGCATTTTAGACTTAGCGTGTTACCATTGCACCTTCAGACAAGTATTTCTTAGAATTGGCAAACGTTGTAGTAGGTACCTACAAAACAGAGATTATATTCTATACTAGCTGCTGCCCCGCGGTTTCAGCCGCGTGAAGATTTTGGATTACATCGTTTTTATTGTTTTGCGCTAGTGAAGTTGAAGCGGAACCCTAATTCTTTTTCTAAAATTAAAGTAGCCTAAGTTACTCCTTGTAACATCAGCTATCTGCCAGTGAAAGTCCCGTCAAAGTCGGTCCAGCCGTTTCGGAGATTACCCGGAACAAACAGACAGACAGACAGACCAAAATTTAAAAAATGGTTTTTTTCTTTAGGTACCGTATATCATTTCATATGCTTTTTACTAAATAGTAAAAAGCTGTTATTTTGATATTACAAACAGACACTTCAATTTTATTTATTTGTATAGATTGGAGATAAAATTGTGTTCTACATTATACGCGTATATTAGGGAAGTCCTATTAGAGGTAGGTACCTACTTCAGAGGTTCTGATATAAATTTTCACGCTATATAAAACATTCATAAAAAGAAGATAGTTTCGAGCAAAACTAAAACGTGTTAATATAATTATTCTATAAGTAGCATGTAAACCTATAAAGTGTTCACACATAGCTAAGTAAATTCCATTGTAGTACGCAGTCATTTTGTAAATAATACGTGAGAAATCGCCTTCGGAATTGCCCTTGGGTCAGATCGTTTTACTGTGGAACTTAACTTATCTCTATAATCAGCCTTATTCCTGCATACTAGAGTCAACATTCCATTGGCCGATAACATGAATAGCGTAAACAAGATGGCCGCCGGTACGCTCGCGCTGCGCCATTGTGTGACGTCATCTGTCTCGCTCGCGCAGGTCGTTTGTAGGGCAGCTGCGCGTAACGTTTTTCTGGGCCCCTCGGACGCCCTCGGGATTATATTATTATGTCCAGCCAGACAGAAATAACGACGATGGAACGAGTTTGAGAAAGGAAAAAATATGATAATTACGTATATAGGGCAGGGTTAACGCTTTTGCATTGCTTATAGGTACTTAGATCTATATGTCCGTGGCCGATAAAATCAATACTTAGTTATTAATTTTTTATCTTTATTCCGTACGTGCCTGAGGCCTCACGAGTTATCATGGATCACGCGAAAACCATGGAAAAACCACGATCGCCGTCTAAGGTGGAGCTTGTATAGAAATCTAGTCCTAGCTTTATAAATCGTACCACGGATAGTCAGTGAAGGAGGCGAACCGCAGCCGCTTCTACGATCTTCTACTTCAAACGATGATCGTGGTTTTTCCATGGTTTTCTCATGGTCCGTGATTGACGCTTATCTATCAATCATGCATTAGTGTACGGGCCGCTTTACACTGGAGCGATACTTTCTATCGGCATGGTCCGTTGGCGTATTCAAAATGACTAGGGCTCTTATTAATAAACCGTGTGACAATTCTTCAGTTAAATAATGAAATTATTATTATTAACTTGGGAAACGAGCGCACTGCAGTGCCACGCAGGCCTTTGTGTTTCAAAGTTCTGAGTGGAACTGCAATTTTTATGAGCCGGCGTTATGCTTACCGTCACGCAAACGACCGGCTTGTCTCGTTGTCCAAAAGAAAAAAATGTTTTGTCTTTATTCGATAACTTTAAATAGAATCGAAAGAGACAAAACACAGTTTAACTATTCAACCGTTTAATACTGTTTAGGACAATAATAATATGAAACGTAAGGAAAGGGCTCTCAATAAACAAAAAACATTGTGGCAAATGCACGACGACGTATCTTTATTCAATAAATTATGGTTCATATTTCTTAGAAAATAATAATATAGGACGCAGTATAGTTTCTCAGTAACTATAACGAGTTTTAGGTATTAAAATGGACGTATTTGTAACATTATTTTAACAACTTTAAAAATCTCTTTCCCTGAAAAAGTTAGGATTGGTAGGTACCTATTTAATTAATTATAGGTTTAGAAAAATCATGCACCAAGGTCAATTCTGTTTGCTACTAATCCTACTAATATTATAAATCCTACTAGTAATATTGTAAATGCGAAAGTCTGTTTGTTGGTTTGTCCTTCTTTCACGCAGTAAGTAAAGGAGCAACGGATCGACGGCATTTTTAGCATAGATATAGTTTATCGACCGGAGAGTGACATAGGCTACTTTTTATCAAGGAACAATTTACGGTTCACAGGAACCGTACATTTTTCCGGGATAAAAATTAGATTTTTATCCCGGATTATTTAGAAGCTAGTTTTGTAATAATTATAACCGACATGCATGTAAATCTCCTTTCCCATGCTATTTTAAGTGCTTAGTTGTATTAAATTAGAGTTTAAGACTAGGTATACACTTCTAATAAAGGTAATAAACAAACTATTGTTTTTGTTCTCAAAAATTTTAGTTTTCTTGTATGTATGTATTATTTTTAATTAATACCTATAATATAATATATACCTATAATATGTACCTAATATTTATTAACCTTATCAAAAGTACTACGCAGCCGCATGATTCATGATGAATTTCTGAAACAAAGAAAATGAGTCATAAATATAATTAGTCGTGATAAATTAGACAAAGCAAAGACAATTTGTATGACTATGTAATAATAGTTCAACTTATTAATTATACTTCCAATAAAATATTAACCTAACATTACGATTATTACAATATTAATGAATATGAGTCCATGCGATAAAATGCAATTTTTTCTTACCTGCTGGTTATTAAGATAAAGACAGACATGCAGTGCAGACACAATTAGTAATGCCCAACACAAATTACGTTAGGTTAGCTTCTAAACCTTCGATAAAAAAGCAGATGAAATAGATACATTTACGTGCAAAAATAATACCTTCTTTAACTAAAAGAGAAATCAATGAAGCGGTAATATGGATTTATCGACAGTATGAAATGGTAGGTACCTATTGAATCAGATTAATAAACAGCGCCTTCCCTAAAATGATTACAATGGTGTTCAACGTGAATTAGATAATGTGCCTATTCCTATGTATTATTAGAAAAAAAAAAATTTAGACACAAAAGTTATACACATAGATATGTTAAATCCATAGTCTGCCGAACTAGTATACACTGTGTTTCAGGAGTCAGTGGCTTATTAACCAGCTAGTCTTATATCTAGCTAGTCTTAACATCGTGATTTCGTTACACGCAATAAATAAGAATCGCGTTATTACTGACTAAACAATATTACAATAATCAATCAGGATTCTTTTTTGTGAGTAGCTTTCAATTGGATCAAATTTTTTGTTTTTTTTAAAGTCTCATATTCGTTTGGCGACCTTTGCAGCGTCACCGAACGGTACAAAAACGTTATATAATAGGAATGTTGACTCCATTTTTTTTTATGATGTCAATCAGTTCGTTTTCTCATGAGAATCAAATATCTATATCGAAGAAACTGGAAATCAAACTCTAGAAACGTCTAAAATGAGAGTCAAAGTCGGGCGTATCTGATGAACGCTAAAACGCCCCATACAAATTGGGCAGAACATTTCTGACATCACTTGTTCAACGCGGGCCGTAAAACGTGCGTTTAGTTGATTTATCCGTTAAATACTGCGTTTCAGTACATAGGTACATACATGCCTACGACGCAGCTGTACGCAGCTGTACGTGTCGCGCCTGGATCACACCATTACGACTGAAGAGGTGGTGGAATATGTGCTCCTGAAAACCAAACTGTCACTGAGGGTTGTGCAGTTGGAGTCCCGCCACAACACGAATTTTAATTCTTTTGTGGTGAGAGTTCCAACTAGTCATCTAACGACCTTCAATAGTGTGCAGTTTTGGCCGAAGGGTGTCGTGTTCCGGCGCTTCAGAGGTCGGCTACCGGACACCGAGTTACGTAGCACGTCGCTGACTAAACGTGTGAATTAACTATAAGTATTATATTTTGTATGTATGTTAGTCTATAAGGTATTTATTCTATGGGCCCGCTACGATGTACTGTTGCCTGCAATAAATGTATTATTATTATTATTATTATTATAGGTAGTTGTCAACTGTCATACATTCTTTTTATTCACTGAAATGTAAAAATGTCTGATGGTATCATTTCAATTATTATTGGATGATAAAAAAATCGTTGAATTCGGGAAACTTGTTTCTTCGGGAAATCTTTGTGGAAATTAAATATTTTTTGTGTTTTTCATTTTTCTTTTGAAACCGCGGTGCAACTGCTGGTGGAAGCTAATAAATGTATAAATACATAAACTTTTGCAGTTTTCTTTTAATCTGATTTGAAATGATAATAGGAGAAGAAAGACAAGAACGTTTTTTATATAGTAAGGCGTATATACACATATATGAGGTTTAGGTGAACGGTAATAAATTACAAATCATCTCAGTCTTGTTAATTCTATCAATATCCATGTATAAATAACAGAGATATTTCAATTCAAACTTATTTTTAGAAATAACTTTGTAATTTTTTTTGATCAAGTAAATTTGGTAAAAACTTGTTTTGATCACAACAAGATTATCAGTAATATGATGAATAATGGCATATATTTTTCCAGCGCTAGAAGCTCATTTGATTTTGTTAAAAAAACTATTAAGCTGCTATACACGCCTTAAATGACATGCATTATTATATCTAGTTTAGGCATAACCAAACGTTTAGGCCGGTGTGAATAATGGTGCGAGTATGACACAGTAGCTAATTATTGTAAGGGGCACCTTAGACGCTCAAGCAAACGTACGTTTGCTTGTCACAATAACAACGCTTTTGCGTCAAGAGCGGATTTCATGATACTAGAAAAGCGCGCTTGACGCAAAAGCGTTGTTATTCTGACAAGCAAACGTACGTTTGCTTGAGCGTCTAAGGTGCCCCTTAGGATGTATTGAGAGTGAGAGAGACAGAGCATGCGCATAATCAGACCGGCCGTAGTTTTGTGATACCAATACGCTTACCTTGACAGGTTGCATAGCATTAGTGAGCTGTAAGCCCAAGCTCCTTAGCAGTACGACAGGAGGCAAGTCGATTGTATAGAGTCGATGAATCGCTTCGATCGCTAATTGCGTCGGCACGTTGTGTCGCTGTCTCGAGGTTTCATATTTCTGCATCCAGCTTGGGTGTGCTGAAAAGAGAAAGCAAGATTTCGAACAAAATCGATACAAGTTAGTTATGGTACAAGTTGGTACTCTATAGACGAGTATGCTCACTTAGAGCTGATTTATTAACTAAGCAGTAATATCAAGAATATGGAAACGACAATTTCGAATGGTTCTGTATCTCATCTTATTATTTGGGTGAGTCAGTACAGCGGCGCGAGTACGGATCTTTTCGATAAATAAAATTCGATAAGATTGACAGTTAAAATCGATAAAGTGGGTTTTATTCGATAAGATTGACAGTTAAAATCGATTAAGTGGGTTTTATCGATTTTAACTGATAAAGTGGGTTTAACCTGAAACCGATAAAGTGGGTTTTATCGATTTTAACTGACAATTTTATCGAATTTTATTTATCGAAAAGATCCGTACTCGCGCCGCAGATCTCTGTCAAAAGATGAATAGTTCATGAACTGTATGCCCACAAATTGAAATGAGCAGCAATTCATCATCAGTGTAAAGAGAGGACATATTATTTGTTATACAGAAAGAGTTTGCATTTGTATGTTATCCCGGAAGGGGCTGATTATGACCAAGTTGTGAGAATCTCCCTTGGAAAAATGTCATTCAAAATTTCCAAAAAAAAAGACTTTAAACCGGAAGTGCGCAGGATTTTCTCGATTTTTTTAAGTTGCTTCTAATCAACATTATCATTTGACAAAGTTCAAATGAATCAGCTGATCTAGGGCTGCCCGTATGTTCTGTAGTAGTATTTATGCATATTTTTTTTATTTGGTATCGAGACGAGTTGGTCGTTTGCCTGATGGTAAGCATAACGCCGGCCCATAACAATTGCAGTGCCACCTAGAACTTTGCAACACAAAGGCCTGCGCGGCACTGCAGTGTACTCGTTACCCTGAGACATTAGGTATTAAGTCTCATAAGCCCAGTAATTTCACTGGCTACTCAGCTCATCAAACCGGAACACAGTAATGCTTGCATGTTACTGCTTGGCGGCAGACTTCACGAGCAAAGCGGTGGTAACAACCCAGACGGACACTCGCACAAGAGTTAGTCCTACCAATAACATTTTCTTCAATGAAAAATTCTGAATTTCAAAAACTCATAAAACAAATTTTGTTGACCTCTATGAGAACATTGACCCCCTTTGGGGATAATATTCCATTTAAACTCAGGTTGTAATGTTAGTAACTACTTACATATGTCTAGTCCGCTGTACACGGCCTCCGCTAACAGCTCGGTAAGGTCTTTCACGTCACCAAACCCAAGGTTCACGCCCTGGCCGGCCAGGGGATGAACCCGATGTGCTGCATCTCTGGAGTATATAACAAAACAACATGAAATAGTTGAAAAGTGGCTTCAGGCGTAAGACAAATACAGCCAAAGATCAACTGTGTTACCACAAAAAACCATTTTTAGACGTCATATTTAGCTAGACAGTGTCTAAAGATAAACGTCAAAAATGATTAGAAATGTCACAACAGAATTGAGTTAGTCAATGGTGAGACACTACTTAAATTAGGATTTGTGGTTGCTCATATTTACATGTTTAGGCGTTAAACAGTGATTAACACAGGTTTAAAGTGTGTTTAATTTGTTTGTGGTGAGACCCCAAATATTTGTACAGTTTTAGTTGCACTCTCTGTTTCTGTATCGTAAAAAGAACCCTGAAATTACACAACCACCTTATTTGAAGTGAAGTATATAAGAGTTAAGATTATATTTAAGACTAGCTGTGACCCGCGGCTTCGCTCACGTAGCCTAAGTTACTCCTTATAACATCAGCTATCTGCCAGTGAAATTACATGTCTATGCGGAATGTTTATATTAATATTACTTATTTATTTTATTTTTACATTACTATTTGGTATTATAATACAGTACATCATTATATAAACACAATAATGAAACTTGTGAATTGGTAATGTATGGTGGCGCCATCTGTGATACTCTGACAAAATAACTTAGTCTCTTGTTTATTATACCATCGGCGCACATGACACATCTTTGTTATTATCAAAGCAACGGTGAACACGTGGCGCTATCTGTTGATCAATAATTTCATTTATCAATTTACATTTTACTAATATTGTTGGCGACACATTTAGATTTATCTAAAATTAGCAGCCCGCCCCGGCTTTGCACGGGCAATTATGACTTTCATATAAAATTACAATAGCCCTTTAATTCGGACCTAATTACGCGTCACGTTGTTTGTCCGCGATGGACTCCTAAACTACTTAACCGATTTTAATCAAATTTGCACACCGTGTGCAGTTTGATCTAACTTAAAAGATAGGATAGCTTACATCTCAATATTATTTTTTTGCAAATTATTTGTTTATTATTTGACAGTCACAATTATCTGTTAGCTCCAAACGATTCTAACAGATGGCGGTATCTGTTGACTGGATTGAGTAAGTTTAGCCAGTTCTCCTACCGTTTCCCTTGAATAGTTTACTACTATGTAATATAACAAAAACCTTAGCCACAGCAACGCGTGGCCGGGTCTGCTAGTAATTTATGTAAGTATTGTCATTGCCAATAACTATTGTGTGTGTGTGTCCTCGATAGCGCACTCACCCAATGAGCACGGCGCCCGGCGCGATGTACTTGGTGCTGTGTCCGAAGCCGAGCGGGAAGGCGGCGCGCGAGTCTTGTGCGATGGCACGCACCGACGGCGGCAGCTGCAGTGCAGCGCCGGCCGGCAGCCCCGCGCGCCGCAGCGCCGCCGTCAGCCACGACGTGCACGCCTCCACGCCACTCGAGCGAGGGTACTGCTTCCACTGCGACCAGAGCTTTTAGATATATACCCATTCCAGAAACTTAGACATTTTTTGTAAACAAAGAAATGTCACCAAAAGTCACTGTCAAACTGACATGCCAGTTGCCCAAAACATTTTTCACTTGTGAAAAATATTTTTGTTCCTATGTAACAAGAAACAAACAACAAGTCCCGTGTCTTAATATCATAGGGAATAAGCTAAATATTTACGCCCTTATTCATAAAAGTTCAATAAGATAATCTATGCTATAAACTGCTGTCAACTTCTCGTTGAGGGAAGCTGTTACGCGTGAAAACGAGACAAAACACATTCTAGTAATTAAGTGAGTTACGGAACGTTTATGAATAAGGGGGTTAGACTACAAATAACGAAACGCTATTAGACCCGTGAGCCGTGAAAAGTAAAGGGTTTGTAGCACAATACTAAAGTGCTTACCAAAGCGTCATTGACTGCGTCGACAAATTGCTCTTCGGGTAGTGCAAGGAGTTCTTTGGCGTTGTGTTTCCACGTGGACCATACCAGGGAGCTTCGCTGCGAGTCAAGGGGCAGGAGCGCTATCGGACCAGTCGGGAGTAGCCGCTGCCACGCCGTCGTGTTATTGCACTCCTGAAAAAGGTTTTATTCGGTTTGTTATTTTTTATTCTCGACTAGCTGTACCCCGCGGCTTCACCCACGTTACTCTTTATATCATCAGCTATCTGCCAGTGAAACTCCCGTCATAATCCATCCCGCCGTTTTCGGAGATTACCCGGAACGAACAGAAAGACAAACAGAGAACAATTTAAAAAAATTGTGTTTTTGTTGTTTTGCTGCTGCTCTGTGATCTATTTTTTTTTAATACTGTATGATAATGTGCCACTCAGAACTTTGAAATACAAAGGCCTGCCGCGGCACTGCAGTGCGCTCGTTACCCTGAGACATAAGATCAGTAATACACCGACTACTTTGCTCATCAAACCGGAACACAGCAATGCTTGCAGATTACGCCAAGCAGTGCATTAGTACTGGTTGGTGCCAAACTTCACGAGTAAAGCGGTGGTACCAACCTTTTATAGAAAAGTTTGGTATTGAATTATTTGAACTATAACCAAAATCGGTCAATAGTATTCGAGATAGTCGCGCACATAACATACAAATTGAGAACCTTTTTTTAGATGTCTGCAAAAATAGGAGAACTTATTTGATGCAGATATATTATTATCTATTATTTACTTCTGCTAGATATAGAGTTGCCACGACGCCCATCTGGTCATAGTTCCATGAAAGGTACTGCACTGCCATCGCTTTCCTTACAGCTGAATTTGCTCCATCGGCACCGATCTGAAATAAATGAAAAATATAAATTAAAATACTGACAAAAAAGGCTTTGTGTTTTAATAAATAATTTGTATACCTATCTATGCAAATAAATAGAATTGAAGTGTCTGTTTGTAATATCAAAACAAACAACCATTTTTAAAATTTTTGGCTGTCTGTCTGTTTGTTCCGGGTAATTTCCGAAACGGCTGGGCCGATTTTGACGGGACTTTCACTGGCAGATAGTTAATGTTACAAGGAGTAACATAGGCTACTTATATTTTAGAAAAAGAATTAGGCTTCCGCGCAAAAAAAATATAATCATGAAATCCAATATCTCCACGCGGTTGAAACCGCGGGCAGCAGCTAGTTTGTCATAAAAGGATTTTTATGGAAGTATTACATAGGAATTTTCGCTGGGTTGGAAATAGAAGGTGCCTTAGAACTTTGGAACTTATGGATACGATCAACGTCACGAATATCGTCTGATGGTGAAGATTGAATGACTTATCAATCAATCTTCACCATCAGCTAATTATCTACCACAGCCATCATCATCACCGTAGCCATCTTGCTACTTATAGCAAGATGTTTACGAAAATTGATGCTTGACAAACTTACGAAAGTTCGAGAGAAATAGCGCCATAATGATGACTATTTTCGTCGCGGCGCTAACCGAGTTAATTTCGTTATACACATTTCTATGATTCTATGAAATCGGTATTTTAAATCGGCAAAGACAAAGGAGCATGAAATATCTGAATAAGTGGGTCTCTACTATTTGTTAGTTCTGTGAATCGGCACAGTGTTAATTGGCATTCCTTTACGCATGTGATGATCGTTATTCTGGGAAACGCGTTCTAGTCTACACGAGTATTAGCTCCAGGCTTTCAAATTTATAGACTACAAACTAGTTTACATATTGTTTTACAACACATCTAAGTGAACAATGTACGACAAAGGGAGATAGTAATATGTGAGATATTATAGGTATTTGGTACCTATACGAAAATCATTTTTATTCGCAATAAATGTGAGTAGGCGCTAATGTAATGAGTGACTATTTAATCTACGACTAGTTACTAGCTATAACACAGAAGAAGTTTACTGTGCGTAGTAGTTGTATTGACGGAGTGTAAAGAGAAATAGAGATCGTTAGATTTTATGTCCTACCATTTCAAAGGTATACTTATAGACGCTTATATATAGATAGGATTAAGTAATCTAATGAAACAGAGATAGAGATTCTCTTGATCTCTATCTTTGTTTTATTCTACATAAACAAAATCATGGAAATAAATTCGAAATCTGCGTCATGAAATAAATATAATTAATAGTGCTTAATAGTTTTTTTTTTAATATTTCATTAGGCTCACGTTTAACCGCAATGTGACCTGATGTTAAGCGATGATGCGGTCGACAATGTAGCACGCTTGCCTAGAAGAAACCTATTCACTTTCGTGAATTCACTTTTTCGAGTTTTCAAGAGAAAACTCCCAAATTACAGCTATTGGGAAACTCAGAGGCTGGCAAAGAATTCCACTCCTTATATAGCCGACCGTACCTATAAGTAATGATGGTTGAGGCAAAACGCTTGGTACGGACAGAAGGGATATCAGCCCTAAAAGGGTGACGCAGTGCCTTAAAGTGTCTTCCGATGATAAAATGGAGATGCGGGAATTAATTAGGTGCCTAGGTGTATTGCGAAAGTAAATTACTCAGACATTTCGGAAAATATTTATTCATCGCAAACAGTTTAAGAATAGAAATAGGCAATTTTAATAAACAGCAAACGCGGCAACACTGTTGTACGTAATTATTAGTTAAGTTTATTTGTGTACCGGGTCGACCATCAGCCTACGTTTGCATTAGTGAACGGGAATTGCGCCTGTAACACCGCGCGGTACGGTTTACGTTACGTTTAAAGCTAGTTTGAACGGCAAATGCTTTATTAAACCCAGTTTGTTGGAGATTAAGTGAAAATAAATATTGTGACAGAAAACATTCGAACTCTGAAGATGCTTTTGTTTACACGTGCGCGGTAGAAATAGTCCAATCTATCACCGACAAAAGTGTGTTTGTGTATTGGGTTTTTATGAACGAAGTATTGCGTGCGTGTGTGTATATTTGCATAAATGATATTATTAAAAACCAGCTGTGATCCGCGGCTTCGCCCAAGTTACTCCTTATAACATCAGCTATCTGCCAGTGAAAGTCCTGTAATAGTCCCGTCAAAATCGGCCCAGCCGTTTCGAAGATTAGTCGGAACAAACAGACAGACATACAAAACAATTTAAAATGGTTTTTTGTTATATGTTGTATTTGTATACTTTCACATGGATTTAGTAAAAAGCTGTTATTTTGACATTACAAACAGACACTTCAATTTTATTTATTTGTAGATATAGATAAATGTTCCAGTAGTGACTCAATTTGTTTACATATATACCTAGTAAAGAAGATTGCATTCGTTATAAATATGATGAATGAAAATTTTTGTAGGCGTAAAAATGCATCTATGTGATAGCCTTAATGCATTTGATATAGTCTGAAAATAAATATGTTCATTGTCATGCATGTGCTACCTATAAAACTTGTTAGTTGTAGGTACTTTTCTAATCTTTTGTAGTCATTAGTATTTGTTTACATTAGCAAGCTAATTATTCCAACGCGACGTCTTAACTAGCCCGGTATTTTACGGCAGCTATAAAATTTTAAACTGTAGTACTTACAAGATTCGCTCGCTTTCCTCGGTTTTTCAGATTTGCCTAGATCGAGACTGATAAAACAATTTTGAAATAGTACCCAGTCTATTTATTGGAACTGGTAGAGTCGTTTTCCAAACCAAATAGGCATCTATACTAATAAAGTAAATATATAAGGTTTGTTTTTTTGTGACCGCTAATCTCTGGCACCATTGGTCCGATTCTAAACATTATTTCACTTATATAACACTACATTATCTGCGACTGCTTTAGGCTTCATGGTATCTTGATACCTACCACGCGTGTGAAAAAGCTATCTTATAAACAAGAATTGCATGTTTAATCGTATAATTTTCTCTAATTGGGACGTTAGTGTAGGTACACATGATTAGACACTGATTTTCTATAGTTATCAAATTGTATCATAGAAAGCCTAAGTTCAAGTTTTCATTTAGTAAACACGTAAGCAGTAAATAGAGCTTGTATCAAACTAGAGCTTTTAGAACATGAAACTATAATGACGAGCGTTAAGACAAGGGATAAGCGAGCGTCAGTAAAAGAAAACAAGGTGCAGCCGGTAAGTAAATCGACGTTTAGTTATGTCTTATGTATAATCTATTCAATCTGATACTGATACCTCAAACAGTTTTTGAGATATGACCTCGACAACAAAGCAAGCGGGCAACAAAGTGATCTTATCAAAGGGATGCGTGTTTTCATTTTGTGGCACGAAACCCTAAAAACGAGCACTGTTTTCTACATAACGTGTATCAGTAAACCTCCTAACCGAGGTTCGGAACTCTTAAAACTGTTCAGTGTTCATGTATTATTATATGTTCTGTGGGATTTCTCTGCTACACACCGTGTATCAGTTAGGTCCTAGAATACCCACAAATAAAACCTGTTGGTATCAAATTAGTGATTGAGTAACAAAGAACACCGACTGATGAAAACGTTACAAGAAAAATATTCACGCGAAACCTGTCAGACGGACGTGTGTTTAAACAAAACTTAAAATAGAATCTACAATATAACGTAAGCTTTATCGCATATATATTATATACTTACATTTTTTAGTGTTGAAAGCTGAGACATTTAATTGATCTTAACAAATAATAACAGCTGTCGAGCGACACACAATAATTTATGACGAATATTTAATTAAAAATGAATTTGCCAAAGTACTTTTTATCATTGAGTGTAATGGTTTCTGTGTGACCTCAGCAGAATTGACACTAATTGGGTCATTCGAAATATTTACGACGCTTAAATAATTAGTTTTTTATTGTTCTACAAATCTTCTGAAGTATGCTAGTTTGGTAAGTAGGTGTACGTATAATATGTAATAGTGTAATATTATTATTACACTATTGCATATTACATTATTAATATGTAACAAACTAAACATTTCACAATACACTCTAGGAACATATAAAATTCGGTAACTATCGCACAAAGTGCGGTATCGTAGAGCTAATATTGGAATCTCGATTCGATTGTTAGCATATATTCCGCGCATAGCATATGGTTTCGGTAACTTTATGGCATGTTGAATATAGCTACCTCCGATAAACAATCTTCAATATTTCGGAAATTCTCTAAATACATTGTCTTGGCTGCGATCAATGTTGCTTTGTGAACATTCAACTATGACTTGCAGTGCTGTGCTTTTCAATGGTTTAGGTAATAGGTATGCACAATATACAAAATAACCCTCTGAGATGAAATCATTGCACAATCCGAGGTTTTACTGTCTTGAATGTTAAAAATATTGGTTGGAGTTTCTTGGAATAAGTTTATTTTACCGATACGATTTCGGATCAGAATGTTCGTTGTGTTTACATTCATCCATTATAATGTAATAGCTTTATATCACTCACCACCTTAGAAACGTTAGAAAACCAAGATACAGGAAAGGTTTTAATTAAATTATAATCCGAACGATAGGTAATCTTAAAATATTTGTGTGGGTGGCACTGTCGCGTGTCGCTATCAAAAGATGTAAATAGAAATTCTCAAAACTTCAAAAAGATTTGTGTTCCCCATGCGGGAAGATTTGAGACATGTGTGACCTAAATTAAAATTAATCCAAATAGTAAGAGAAAATAGTGTCAATAGACCGGTAATATAAATAAAATATTGTTTGTATTGGTTTGTGAGATAGCGATTGGATCCATCGCGGGATGACACGGCCCGCGAGCTTTCAGCTTCCAGTGCGGCGCGGGAGCGCTATGATTCGCACAAACGCGCAGCGCTATCGGAGCGTGTCGTCTCACAAAGAAGACGAGACCCAGAAAAATGATAAGAAAAAGCCCAATAATGTACGTGATTGTGATATTGCAATAAATTAAAGAGAATATTCTTAATTATTCGGTAAATAAAAACAGTCTCGGAAATAAGGAATGTTATTGTAAATCATTTTATTAAATTTTGAGAATTCGCGGAGTGTATTTTGTAGCTTATGCGGCTGATGGTTGGAATATGTTGTAGTTATTTTCCATACCTGTTGGTTCGCCTAATGTCATATCAACAACTAAGTAGGGAGTGGTTGATGATGTTTTCTGATGATGTTTAAGTGAACTGTCTTTAGTAAAAAAATGATAGAAGAAATTGTGTTCTGACTGGTACAGATATTCAGAGAGGGCAGTTCGCGATGGTGTGTCGGCATGAGCGAGGTACCAGAAGACACAGAGGACGACGTGGAGGCTGGATACATTTCCAGCGATGAGTCGGCGCACGGAGCAGACCTCGCCGAAAGGCTGAGGTTCAAACCTTCAAAAGATATCTGGGAACTTGGTAAGACTTTCGATCCCATTTGTTTAAAGACAAACGCTAGCAAACGTTGCTTTCACATGTTATTACACGACTGCACAAAGAAGTAAACTAAAAAAGAAGTGTAATGCTTTTATTAAGGCTCATGTATGTATGTAATACGTGAGTTTCTTTATTTTATTCCACTATAACTTTTAACTGCCTGAACAGATTTGGATGTATGGGGTACCATTAGAATCCTTACATCATCCCGAGTGACACTTGGTTTGGGCAGTCGTGTCTTTTTTATGTAACTTTTGTTACATCGACTTGTTGTCAGAATTTCACACCTCAAAGTGAAATACGGGACAATCATATGTTTTATCCATCTATGTTGAGTCGCATTGTTTTCTGTATATCTGTCTGTCTACAATCTTGCAATTTAGCACGGCCAAGGAAAGTTTTAAGATAACGCAAGAAAAAGCCTAAAATCATTGATTTATCTACCCTTGTTGAGTTATTATGTATTTTATATTTCTAGTATATCTTATACTCTCTTTCGAATAAACGCGCTATCGATGAAGATTCATCTTAATTATATAAGATAGTTTTAACACGATTTTAAGCTCTATTTATTGTCACTTGACAAATTTTCCTTCAGGTAGTTAAAAAGAGAATTCCTTAGAAACTTCAAATCTCAGGTGGAGGAAAACAAAACAAACGCAACTATTTAAATGTTCCAGGTATAACTGCTTACTCACTCAATTGCGTATAAATATTTCGGTATATATTAAGCCAAAAACCACTGATTTCGCAAAACTATCTCTACTTTATTATCGTAGTGTAAATAGTATGAACTGAAGTATATATTATAGTGAGTTCTTGTAATTTTTCTGAATTTAAAATTGTAGATGAGATCCAATATGCTTTGAATCACCTACCACATGCAGAAGACATTGCTCCTTTGGTGGAAATTGGAACCTACGATGAAGCAATAACAGTAGCTTCACTATCAGAAGAAGGGTTGAGAACAGCTGCACTTTGGGCGTGCTGGCTTGGGAGGAGCACGTTGTTAGCTCGGCTGTTGAACTTGGAAGAGTTAAACGCTAACGCATGCGACGACGCTGGCAGGTAGGTTAAGAATAATTTTATTATTCGAGATATTTGCAAAAAAGGTTTTAAAGGTTCAAATATTTCAGATCCTGCCTACATCTAAGTTGTTTGGTCGGCAACGAAGAGTGCGCAGCGTTGTTGCTCGAACATGGAGCGTCACCCAATATTTGGGACTCGCCCAGTGAAAAGAAAGCGACACCCCTGCATTGCGCCGCGAGCGCAAAGAGCGTAGCTTGCGTGAAGGTAAACAGGACACGCTAAGATGAAAGGTGACCTAAAATAATAATTCAGACTCAGTTTGTGTCAATTGTATTATTTCAGGTGTTATTAGGAAACGGTGCCGACGTTAATGCTGGTCTCACGGAGAGATCACCGCTGCATTACGCGGTCCTCAGTGACGCGCCGGAAGTGGTTAAAATGTTGCTGGACGCAGGCGCATGCCCAGACACTCCGCAGGTGTGTTTTGTTTACATTCTAATACAACATTGAGAAAATATACAAGTAAATGAGGTCATGCTCTGTGTTGCAAACAGGTGAAAGATTCCTACCAAACAAATGACTAATCATTTCTTTAAAATAAGTTTATTTTCTTTCTTTATTTTGTAGGTTTTTACGGAGACGCCACTGCATGTAGCGGCATCACTCGGATCAGCTATCTGTACAAAGCTTCTCCTGGATGCCGGCGCGGACGTGAGGGCAGCGTTTGGCCCTGGCAGGGCTACAGCGTTGCATCTGGCAGCGGAGGACGGCCATGCGGAGTGTGCACGTCTGCTGCTTGACAATGGAGCTCATATTGACTGGCCAAATTTTAGAGGACAAACCCCTTTACATCTTGGTATAACATTTTATCGAACTGGTTAACCACTTTATCAGAAATTGGTATTACATAAGGTATAATTTTATTTTTCAGCTACTTTAGCTCAATCAGTCGAAGTGGTAGAATTGTTAGTTGGAAGACGAGCAGACGTTCGGGCACGAGACGGCGACGGCCGGACGCCACTTCACGGAGCTATCGTGAGAGGAGCTCGAGCATGTGACGTAGCAAGACTTCTGCTGACTTCAGGGGCTGACCCTAACGCACCCGATAACTTTGGGTACACTCCGCTGCATATTGCAGCGTTGAATGAATTCTCCGCTTGTGTTCTTTTGTTGCTTGGTGAGTTTTAAATTGCCTTAGATAGCCAAAAATTTTGCTCTCAAAATTTATTGTCATCGTTAAGAATATAAAATTACATGATTTTACAAATCAGAGAACATAGGATTTATTCTGGAAGCGGGAATGGGATCATGATGATTAGGTATATGTTTGTATGAATGTTTCAGATTACGGAGGCGACGTAACTCTCCGCACAAACGGTGGTGTATCTGCCCTGTCGTTCATTGTCCGCCGTGTCCCGGACGTGGTGCCTCGATACCTGTGCAAGTTTGACGATGCAGTGCATGTGAGCGAGCACGAGCTTGGCGATGTGGACTGCGAACTGACGATAGACTTCAGACCGCTGGTGCCGAGTATATCTAGAGGAGAGGCCGAACTACTACTGGCTTTTGTTGAGGTAGATTTGATAGTTCACTTTGGAGATAAGGATTATATTATGTTTTCGTTTCTTTGAAAAGTATGTGATATTGTAAATGCATTTACTCTTTAACACTTGTTTTACAGGTTGGTCGCAAAGATTTTTTAAAGCATCCAGTTGCTGAAACCTTCCTGTTTTTAAAATGGAGAAGAATAAGAAAGTTCTTTGTACTGAGTTTTATATATCATGCCTTATTCATATCTTTGTACAGTCTTTATATTCTTCGTAAGTATGCTTCAATTCTTTATGGTCACAATTTGGTTAATCATCATAAGAATTTGATTTGATAGGTATACTTTTCTTTTCAGAGATATTTTTGTGTGAAGACGTAACATGCCAAGTGCCATCGTATCTTAGGCCAGTTCAATATCTAATTCTCCTTCTGAACTTATGTTTCTTATCAAAGGAAATTTTCCAAGCATGCCTAGATTGGTCTGCTTATATTCGACAGTGGGAAAATTGGCTTCAGTTACTCATCATCGTTGGAGTATTTTTATGTACTGTAAGTTTTATTTTACTATTGGGAGATATAATTTACATAATAGATTTGACTAAGGTGCTTTCTCTATGTTTGCTTTTTTTATAGATTCCAAACTGGGATATAGACAACGGAAAAATAAGAACGAACACGTCCGATTGGCAGCACGACATCGCAGCAGTCACGATTTTTTTCTGCTGGTTAGAACTAATGATGATCATAGGACGATTTCCTACTTTCGGATTGTACGTGCAGATGTTTACAACAGGTTTGTATCTAAACTACAAAAAGGAGATGGCCTTTATATTCGTTTCTAAAAACCAATAGTGTTATTGGATTGGAGCTCAACCATTTCTTTGCAATCTTAGTTAATAAATATTTTTTGTTTCAGTGACCGTGAATTTTGCAACATTCCTTTTAGCATACAGCTGTATCCTCATCGCTTTTGGTCTAGCTTTTAGCGTCTTGTTTAGCAACTACCCAGCTTTTCACCTGCCAGCTGGTCTCGTGAAGACTGTCATGATGATGTCAGGGGAATTGGAATACGAAGACATATTCTACAGTAACTGCACAGATGCGCAAATACATTACCCTTTCACTGCACGTGGGATGTTTCTGATATTTGTGCTGCTTGTGACAGTTATACTTACGAATTTGCTGGTCGGGTTGGCTGTTAGTGATATACAGGCGAGTATTGAACATGTTATGCAATTAGTAACATAAAACCAAGGTGTGATAATGGACAAAAAGCGATTTGTAAGCGATTTGTATCTGTAACAGATCTGTAAAAGATCAGCCTCTACGGAAATAAAATATAGGTAGCTGAATTATAGTATAATAATATAAATGTAGAGTAAATTATTAATATACCTACAACAAAAATGACTGATTTAGAACTATAAATTACTCACATTATCTAATATCTTATTGAACGAAATTTCAGATTTCAGATTTGAGCTGAAGGCGAATAGAATAGAGTTGTACAAGTGGCTGTTAACCACAACATAGCTGTCAATATATAAATGCCTTTTCGTCCATCTGGCATTTATTTTATAGACGCCAACATATTAGAGCTGCGCTTAACATTTACACGCTACTTCGAATACGAAAATAAATTAAGGTCTATGTTTTTTTTCAGGCTTTACAAGAAAGTGCGGGCCTAGATCGACTGGTGCGGCAAACTCAGTTAGTGGCCCACTTGGAGAGCATGTTATTCAGCTCTATATTGTCATGCGCTCCGAAGCAGTTGCTTGCGGTGCTAAGATGGGGAGCTCTTCTGACGGCTTCGCATACGCGCACGCTCAACATAAGGCCGAATGACCCGCGGGAAAACAGAGTAAGTCATACAAAACTAATAATAGACTGCCTATAAAACACTTATTACATATATATGAGCTGCTGCCTGCAGTTTTACCTGCGTGGCGATTCCCAGAGAAACCGTGCTTTTTTTCGGGATCAAAATTACCCTATGTTACTCTCCGGACTATAATCTATTTCTATGAAAAAAATCACATCGATTCGTTGCTCCTTCGCTGCATGAAAGGACAAACCAACAAACACACTTTCGCATTTATAGTAATAGTGCGGATTATAACGATTGCAGATTATATGAGATACAATTTATCAATTGCCAAGAAATTTTCTGCGAAAATTGCGAAATGCAGTCTGATGTTGACTTTTGACTTGATTGCTACATTCCGGTTAGAAAGACAAAGATGGTAAAATTACAGGGCTTATCAGAGATAATATTTTAAAATAGTGAGCACGGCGGTGTCCCGCGAAAGACTGAGCTAAGCGAAGCTGAGCTCTAAGCTCTGGCATTGGCAATGCATTTGTTATGTGCTGGCGTAACGCGCATCAAGCGACAGACTTGCTCGTCACTTTATCGTATAAAAAATAACTCAAGTATTCGTTACATTATTTTTCAGATCCCGAAAGACCTAATAATGTCAATATACAAAATGATCGCGAGCCGCAAAGACACAAAAAGAAGTATACGAAAGAATAACAACTACGAGTTTAGGATTAGAAGATGCAGAGAGGAAGAAGACAGACAAAGACAAGTCAAGAGGAAGAGCAACTTATTTGACAGATACTCTCTAGAGAGCCAGCAAGTTGAGAGAAGAAAGCGAACCACTTCAGGATCAACTACTGATCCATTACATAACAACACTTCTTTTACAATCAATGCTATACAAGAAATTTGTATGGTAGATATAAAGAATCAACTAATGGAGTTGAACAAAAAGGTCAATAAGTTAATAGACACAACAGAGTTAAGATTGAATAAAGTTGAGTCTAAATCCAGCGATGTACAACCACCATGACTGAATTTTTAATTTTGATGCAGTTAATTTTTTGTGTTTGTACGGGAATAATATGTAGTGTTTTTTAGGAATTTTTGGAAATCTTTACTTTAGGTTTATCGAAATCTGAGCCCACATTTTAATCAATTAGTCTATATCTGCGACTATCTTGCATCTTTGATAATTTGTTAGTTTAGCATCGAAAGTAAGATTTTCAAAGTGATTAAAACAGATATTTAATTTTCATATAATCGCAACAGTCTCAGAAATAAATATAGCTACTATATTTTAGCATTTATATGTAGTTTTACAATAATGTTTATGTAATAATTTAAGTATTAAGTATTTATTTTAATTTAGAATTTTAACTTTAGTACTGATTTCAATAAATAAATAGCAGAAAATATTTATTCATTCATGAATTCAAGCAGTAAATTTAGGATTATTTGGAAAGAACTCACTGGGCAAGGTATATTAATAATTTGTTTATTATAAGTGTTATTATAATTTGTTTATTACCAGTATATTAAAAATACAGCAAAATAAATAAACATATATTATGCTTACACACTTATACCCCTTGGCATTCCATGTGTCATAGATGACACAGACAAATACAGATACATACACAATATAAGCGTCTAAGACCCGAGAACAAACTTTTTGCTCACCTTACAAAGTTTCCCTAGCCGGAGATTAAACCTAGAAACCATCCGGGCAGGGTAGGATTTCTACTAAACCAGCCAGAGAATAAACCTGGAATCCATCTGTTTGCAGGCAAAGTAGGGTTACTACTAAACCAGTCAGAGAATAAACCTGGAATACATCTCTTTGCAGGCAGTGTTGGGTTACTACCAAAATGGTGCATTAACTTTAAAAAAATAGTTTCAACTTACCAATAGTTGACAAGTGTATGAATCTCCATTGCTCATCTTCACCACACTTCTTTGAACTGGATTTTCACCTTTTGGCAACTGATAGTCAGCTATTTTAGATTCATAATGAATACTAATGTTATTATTTTTAGTGGCAGATAGTTCAGTATTGATTGCATGTAAGAGGACATCATTTTCAACAATGTAGGCTACATCATCATCCATTAATTCTGAGCTGCTGAAGGAAATCATTGCCTCTGAGCATGCATCCCATACCTGGAAATGATAATAGATTAAGAATAGATCAATAAAGTTTGTAATTAGCTCAACCACCTAGACATGAGACAAGAGCAAAGCTCAGCTTTATCATATAAATATGAGATTCCTTTTCAATAAATTACCCAACTTGTATTGAAAAGCTAAGGACAGCCAAGTAACCAATAACATAAATGTTTGAAATTATTAGAAATATAACAACAGAATCAAGCTAGACCACGGTTAGACACTACTTAAATCAAGATTTGTGATTGCTCATATTTAATCACACAACTAAGATATCTTTAGGAGCTAAACACTGTTTAACTCAGGTTTACAGTGTTTAATTTTTTTGTGAAAAGACCGTCTTGTAACAGATAACTGGGGTTATTGGTATTTAAGTAAGTTTATAGTTTAATTGTTAACCCACAATATTATAATAGTGAATACTGCATAGTTTAGCTTACCTGCATATATCTTACTGGCTGTTGCCTCATTTTTTCAACATGTTGCCAAACTTTCAGGGAAGACATTAATGATTTTGTAGAAGGATTTAATGCAACAACTCTGTTGCTGTATTCTGGTCTTAACTCAAATCTGCTTTCTGAGGCACTCTCCAGCAGAAGGATCTTGAGATTTGAGAATAGGGAGTTTTTAGCTGAAATAAGACAAGAATATTATATATTCTTCAGTTATAAATTTAATCTGGCCATTGTCTCATCCAATGTTAGGTGAGGTGTAGCAGTAGCAATGTTAGCGAAGCTGCAGGGTACAACTATTTCTTTGATAAAATTTGTGAAAGGACCACTCTTGAAACTTGAAACATACTCTTCTCATTAAAAAATTATCATTTAAATAGTTGGAGAATTGACAGATATTTCAAGTAATGTCATTACAAAAAAAAGATGAATTGAGAACCTCCTCTTTTTTTGAAGGTGGTTAAAAATATCAGCATCATGAAGAATTTTGTTGACTATTTATTGTACAAGTACTTGCATAATTTATTTTAATATAATATGTATAATTATTATTTATGTTGTCCCAAAATAGACTTGATTTCATAATTATCAGTTTAGTTATGAAGAACATAAATTTTTCATTTTTATAGATTAAAATAAAATCTACAAAATAAATTAGAGTGAAGATTGTGTAATACAAACCCATAGCACAAGCCAAAGTGCAGCCGACCATTCCTCCACCAGCGATAATGACGTCGTAGTTCCCTTTATATGTTTCATTGTCCACTGTACTCGCTCTCCGGACCCCCAAGATTACTCTCGCAGTGCTCGCGATGTTTGTTTTGATGAATCTTGGTATCTTGTTACTTACAAACATCGTCGATAGGTTACCTGCAAACAAAGTACAATTATATCTCCAGTTATAATAATGTTACTACGGGTACTGTACGGGTAGTGAAAAAACTGTATTTTTATTTCAAACCACAATGTGCAAATACAACCTTTGCTAAATAAAATTAATTTTATACAACATCAAAAATTGTATTCTCTTTGCCGACTTTATTTTTTCGTTTTTGTTTTTTATTAATTATTTGACATTTGACAATAACAGTCAAAATGACAATGGCAAAGTCAAAAATACGTGAAATGTCAACAGTAACATTATTTTTTTGTTTTTTATTTGGCTCTACGCAGTTTGCGTTTTAGTCAGTTTATATTTACGCTGTGTATTTACGAAACTATATTCAAGTTTTATTTTAGGTAAATTGCACACACCTTTATAAGCTTGTCGCGCAAGTACGGAACTTTGCGATCCATAGCAATCGATAAATCGATAATTCGGCAAGTTACAATTGGAAATAGGTAGGTAGTAGGTCGTTGTTGATTTTTTTCGAAAACGAAACACAGCCTTTTTCCCGAGAACGAAAACTAATCTCCGATATATACGCTTACTCGTTACCCCTTGGGCCAGATCTATGGTCCAAGGTTTATTACCCTGTTGGTAGGACTAACACGTAGCGTTATATTTTCTTTTGAGATTAACTCAGCCAGTGTCGTAGTTTTTTTTAAATTTTGTTACGAGACGAGCCGGTCGTTTGCCTGATGGTAAGAATAACACCGGTCCATAACAATTGCAGTGCCACTCAGAACTTAGAAACACAAAGGCCTGCGCGGCACTGCATTGCGCTCGTTACCCTAAGACACTATATGTACCTATTATTAATAAAGTCGCAGGATAACGAGTGCAATGCAGCGCCGCGCAGCCCTCTGCATTTCAAAGTTCTGAGTGGCACTGCAACTGTTACGGTTTTACCATCAGGCAAACGACCAGCTGATCTCGTAAGAAGAAAAAAAAATTGAGCTTTTGTAGTAGTGATTTCAAACGATTTAACACAGTATCATAATATGACTAATACGTACCAGGTATACTAGGTTGCTATGAAGCTAAGTATAGAAGTAGAATTAGTATCACCATGGTAACTATAGGTGGATTATAATTTAAGTTTTGTATATATATTATTTATTACCGTAGTAATAATTGTAAAAATGTTGTAAATGTAATTAGTGATAGTGGCCCAACGGCAACAGTACCTAATTAGCGAGTTTACTTTGAACCATATACGAACCTATAGACCTAGCCATACTCACATAGGTGCTTCGGGGTAGAGTATATGGCATAATTATGCTGTGAAACTGTGATATATCAACACCATAAGGTAGGCACCTATAGGTGCGTTTACTAGTCTGCAAATATCCTACCCTTTGCAAGACTAATAAGTAGGTGCTTAAAGGCACTTTGATTAAGTATAAGGTAGGTACTCTATTTATTTTTGCGAAACATTTTGAAGTGTAGGAGATATACCTACCTACTTATTATTATATGAGACCCTTCATGAATATTTTTAGTATATTGCAATGACTAACTAAAATTCGCCAAAACACTAGCCAGCATGCTAAGAACATACCTAAATCACACTGTTTGTGGCCCGCGTGTGGATACATGCCAATGCCACCATACCCATAGCAACTAAAAGAACAACAAACCTTATTTTGTTCGAATGTTTCTTTTTTATCATGTAATTTCACTTTATTAATCGTAATGAGCCATCCCAGTAGTGTTTTTAGAAATTCATGTCTCAAGGTTCCAGTGGATCCCATCAGTAAAATGCCGAAGAGCTCATTTGATCGTCGAGTTAAGCGAGTTCCGGAACAGTTCTCTATTGAATCGTCCTCCACATGTTCCATCGCGCCCGCTGATCTAGATGCAGAAAAGTTGAAAGACTTCTACAGAAGCATACCCGACTACAATGATATTCATCACCTGCCAGCAGACGAGTTCTATTCCACACTCAAGTCCCTGCGGGAGAAAAAAAAAGTCATGTTGGGTCTCGCCATAGACCATATCGATTGCAATGGCGATATCGACAAAACATTGGACAACTTGTTTATAAAGACGGAAGACATTGCACCGTGCTCGATGATGAACAAAAATACGAAACTCAAGGCAAACTCGACGCTAAGAAGAAAATTATCTGCTGAAGAAAAGGGAACTGTTAGTTCTAAAAATGACAGTATTAAGATTCCAAATGCCTGTGATTATTTAGAAACCAAAGATCCGGGTACATGCATGAAACGTCCAACGCGGAAGACGACGTTGGTCGATGATGTTGGTAAAAACGCGATTAAAGAATTAAAAGTTACGTCACTGAAGAGCAATCTAGAAAAGTCTAAAGTTGAAAGGCCTAAGAGAAACCATTCAGCCTGTTCCATATCTTGGAACGACGCGACGGTCGAACCAAAGTCGGAAATTGACCGGAAGTTCGATGATTTTTTCATAGGTAGGAAGTACCCAACGGCTGTTTGTAGCAGGGATGATGATGAGATCAAAACGCAGAGCATGCCATCGAGTCCTCTGCGGAGGAAACGGAGCCTATCGCCTTCTAGACGACGTCGAAGCATTACCATTCCGAAACCATTCAAAATGACTGAAAGGTAAGATGGGTACCTACTGAGGTAAAACCAGGTGGTCCTGCTTGCTTGGTATATTTATATACCTAGTAAGAATAATGTAATGAATAATTTGATTATACCTAGCCTAGGCATTTATTTTTATCAGTTCTTAAACCACACAAAGGCTGTGAATAGAATAGGGCGATCTATTTTAGGTATGACAGTGTTTCTTTGTGTGAAATGTGTTTAAGTTTGTGTTTAATGTGTTTTTATTTTTCTATTAATTTCTCTTTTTTATCATCACCCTATATAGTTTAATCATTATAGGATACCAAAGCCTTAGGTATCAGGTTGAAATTACTACTATGCTATATATATATATATATATATATATATATATATAGCTTCTTATCTCTTTGTTGCGTGTAGCTGAAAACTTGGTTTTATAAGTACCTATATTGTCCTATATATATAAGCTTCTTATCTCTTTGTTGCGTGTAGCTAAAAACTTGGTTTTATAAGTACCTACATATGTATATATATATAGCTATTTTTCATACTAAAGTCTTACTAATTATATTAGTAACGCGTTATCAAAAACTTAGGGTACCTAGGTACCTAGTTATGTATGTATATTATGCGGTTTTTTTAATAGGTATAAATGGTAAGCGCTTTAACGTCGATAGGATAGAAAGCCTCGATGCGTAAGTTTTTGAATTTGGTGTTTTTAGAGATGAAGAACACCGAATGGTAAACGAGCTTCAGAGTCTGCAAAAATCATTTTCCGACGACATGCTCAACCAGAAATGCGAGAGAACCAAGAAATTCCGAGCCCGACCGGTGCCCATAGAATCACGGATCCCTCTCTACGACAAGATCCTGGAAGACCAAGCCATGAGGTTTTATAGGAAAATAAATGAGCACCCTGTATGCTTTTTTTTTGTTACACTTTTTAGTTTTTAAGGAACCTTTAGCAAATTTCTAATAGAGATCGACTTCCTTTGCAAATAGGGAGTCGAATGGATATTAATCAATACTAACCTATGTTTTTTTTATAACAAGAAATTATTGGTTACTTTACTACTTAATTTATTTAAAATTACTAGTGCTTAAAAAAGCAATACGCAAACCTACCTACCTATCACTAGATAGGTATAGGTACTAACCTATCATATATTTACGTCTAGCGTTAGAATCATCATAGTCGGAGGCCTTGGATGGACAGATACTTCAATGTGATTGAAGTTTGAACCACTTCAAGTGTCGATTCAAGGTGGCCACTACTTTTTCAGCACGATAATAGTTTCTTCTGTTTATTTGCTTAAATCACAATTCATGGTAATTCACATTCTTATTAGTCTATTATTTAATGGCCATTAGGTTTTTCTGTACTAGTACTGAGTTAAACTAGTTGATAATAACGAACACCTATCTTATATAGCACTTTATAAATATTTCATTACGACTTCACTTTGCTAATAAGGAAAATAACTAATCAAATTAGCATAATTGAGCAACAGTTTGTATCTTCATTCTTCCTGCTGAAGGTGGGTAAACACCCAAAGTTCTAACAGTTTATAGAACATTATCACAAACGTAACGTTACTCTATTATTCCACTATAAGTATAAAAATATTGTAAGGATACTTGACAATACTAAGTACCTGTAGTCCATCAACAGCAAAATACGTCTGCTGTATCCTATATGCATCCGAAATGAAGGTGCGAAACGGTGGTTGAACTGAACTAGGTTTATACAACTGTACCTAGCTGTTCCACTTGATCTCCTTAATTTCAATTCTTATTGTACTCTTCCTGTACCTCACATAGCAAAACTCGGAGTCCTCCATCTATCTCATAGCTGACTTCGTGTTTTGCCAAAGAACTAATTTTAGACTTTATAAATTAAAAACCATTTTCTGGAGAAGTTTACTTTGGCTATATCGCTCATGAACTCATGATACAGATTCATTTCGAGTGAGAGCTAAATGTGTTTTTGTGTTTTTCTTTCTAGACGTGCTCTCACTAAAATAAATAGCGAAGCGGATCTCCGGGCCCAAATAAAGCCCTTCAGTTTCACGAAGCGCGAGGACAAGAGCGGTGACATCTGCGAGAGAGCCACGCATGCGCTGCCGAAGCCGAGGAAGAAGAAAAGGTTCAGGGCACGCCCTGTGCCGAAGAATCTATTCTCTAATTACTTTTATAGTAAAAAGAAGGAGGATGAATTCTTTCGGTTGGTTTTCCTTTAATATTATTTGCATACCTTCTCTTAGATAGGTTTCGACAGATCGACAGATCGACAGATTTTTTCACAGATTAGTTATAGTTTTTAAGTCTTGTTCTCAGAAAGGTACTTCATCTATAGGGTCTGGAAACAGACCGTTATTGTGGCTGCGCGCATACTTCTCAGAAATTATTCTACTACCAAATATTCAGAACGTAAGTACCTCTTTTTTATGCTGTTTGGTTACGAGACGAGCTGGTCGTTTTCCTGAAGGTAAGCATAACGCCGGCCCATAACAATTGCAGTGCCACTCAGAACTTTGAAACACAAAGGTCTGAGCGGCACTACAGTAGGTATGCTAGTTACCCTGAGACATTAGGTATGAAGTCTCATGAGCCCACTACTGTAATTCTCAAAAAGTTCGAACATCCAATAAACATTTTATGCATTTTGGAACTGTTTGTTCATTTCCCTCTTTCCAGGACCATGAACAAACGTATCCGAGCCGAGGAGATGCTTCGCTCTGCAAACTACCCCGGCAGCATGGCAGCTCGCGACCGGAGCCGGCTGTCTACTCCCGCCGCGCACAGCGACCTGCCTATCGACCCCTCTCCGGGCGTACCTTCCACCTCATCGTCTGACAGAAGGTGCGCCAGCCCAACCAAGAAGAGAAGAGATAAAACGAAGGAGGACTTTATAACTACGAGTCCGCAGCCGTTCAGGTTTAACACGGCTGATAGAGCTGCTAAAAAGGTTGGTGGGAAATTGGCAATGCTGCCATTATTTTAGTAGTGGTTGTTAGATTATATTTGTGTATCTAACGTACATTATATCTCTATCCCGTCATGACAAAAGGTGCGCATCTTAGGCCTACATATAACGACACACGCGTTGCCAAAACGAGGCTTCGGATTCCGGTTCATTGGAATAGGCACCGATCACACACGTATAGGTTCGCCATACGGTGAATATAAGCCTTAGTACCTATCTTATAAGTTCAAACGAACAATTCTTCTATATCTATTTATATTTATTTTGGTTATCTCGGATTTGGCTGTAACGATTTCGATGAAATTGTGTATTTAGATAGGGTTTGGCTTTTTACGTTTGCCTATACAACTGTATTTCTGGCGAGGACGCTTATTTACACAAAAAAAAGTTTGTTGAACACCAAGCGAACCTCGGTCATCCCAGATATTTATTAAGTATTTAATTGCAAACTCTAACATAACTGAGTGATACTAGAATCTTATGGGTTTTGTTTTAATTTTCAATTTTCGAGTCTGTCTGTTTATTTTTAATCTTAACAATACTTGCGAACATGGTGGCAGAGGCAGTCCGGGACGACTCGAAAGTTAATAAATAACACAAAACCCATCTCGAGTAGTAGCCTATATAGTAGGTCCTGAGTCCAGTTATGTTGGAGTTTGCATTTGACTTGTAGCCCTAAAAATAAGTGATTTATACCTATCTTACTTCGAATTTCTGATGTTAATGTGTCTTGAACCTACCTTCTATTATAAACCTTACTACTATATATTACATAGGTAACATATAATATTATAATTCTGTCGTATGTATGTAATTTATTAAACTTTTAAATCATACATGATAAAATACCTAGTTATTAATTTTAATAGATACCTATTAATATTTTCTCAGCGTTTTCCTGCCATAAAAATTCTTTGCGACTTTTTTTTTTAATAATAATACTATTGCCTTAAACTCCATTAACCGGCTTATAACAAGTTGATGTGTCTGGCCACGAAAGAAAAAAAAAAACAAGTTGATAGTTTTATTGTCATTCAACTTTGTTGACATCATGACTGTAAAGCTGGCGCGCCAGCACCACATAGGCGCGGGCGCGGCGTTGCGAATTTGTTTAAGGGGCTAGGTTACCCAAAAACGACTACTTTCTGCTCCTAAAACTCCCACACGGCTTGGTTTAACGACTTGAAAAAAATACTACCTGAATGATCAATTCAAGGGCATTAATTTGTAATGATTGATTTTTTTGTATTACCATTACTTATGGCTTGAAAAAATATTTAACAGCATGCTATTTTAAAACTATTTTCCCTAAAACTTCTAAATGACTTAGACGTTTGGGATTAATTTTACACCAAAAAATAAGGAAGAAAATTTTCTATACATCGTATTGATTAAATTTGTGCATAGAGCAATATTTCGCAAAGAAATTATCAAAAAACTGAATTCCAAATGTACAAGTCTCAGAGGTGCTCTGCGCGGGCGCGCGCGGCAGTCATGCACTGGCATTCAGACGGGGAGGTTGTGTCGCTCGTTGCTCTGCTCACGCTGTCCGCCGACGTTACATATTTGTGTGCGTGAATGATATACAATACAAGTATTTGTTTTCGTGTGGGTTTGAAGCTTGCTCAAAGAGTAGCGTCTAGAGCGGTGAAATCTGATTCATTCCGTGATTTGCGCGTGGACACTCCTCGCATACATATTGAGTGGGTTACATTTCTGATTACAATTTCTTGTTTACGTACATCATTTTTACGAGTGGCAAATATATGTATTGGTTAACAAAGGAATATCGGGAGGTTGAGAACCGTTTTAGAAAATACTGGAAATGAAATTGAAAAGTAAAATTACTGGCCTTATAAGACTTAATACCTAATGACTCAGGTTAACGAGCACAATGCAGTGCTTCATATTTTTGTTTTAAAGTATTGATTGGCACTGCAATTGTTATGGGCCGGCGTTATCCGAAAACTGTAAATATGTTGTAATTGCAGTGCCATTCACAACTTTGAAACACAAAGGCCTTCAGGGCACCGCAGTGTGCTCATCATAATGCTGGCCCATAACAATTGCAATGCTTCACAGAACTTTGAAACACAAAGGCCTGCGCGGCATTGCTCTGTACTCGTAACTAAGTCTCATAAGCTCAGTAATTTCGCTGGCTACTTTGCTCATCAAACCGGAACATAGTAATGCTTGCACATCTGCCGACAAGCATATAATGCTGTTCCGGGAGAAATCAAGGACCTACCTTGGACACGGTTTTGGCAAAAATTGAAATGTTGGTTGCATGAAAAATATTACTATACTATAGCTGAAGTTTTAAAGTAATTTATTTGACCACTGAATTTCTAGAATTCTATTTAAATTATTGGTTTTATTTTTTGACACTTTAGTATAATTAATAAGAAAAATAATAACATTTGATAATATAAATAAGTACCTATAGGAAATGAAATATGAATTGTATTACGATTATTGTGTCATTAGTTTTTTGTAATATTTTAAATTCAATGATAGTTAATTATTCTAATATTTGCATGCCACAATGTGGTAAAATGTTTATGATACTTTATATTTTCTATACCTGTGACCCGACACTATTATTGTCACCAACATTTTTAGCAAATAAATTATTATGATTAGGCTTCATGAACAAAGTGGAAACCCAGACGGACACTCGCAGATGACTCGATACCTCGTAAATGACACCAAAATAAAAAACACGACTACAAAAGTAAAAATAAAAACAACCCGAAAATCATTTATTTACGTAGACGTTAATTTTTAGGTCAAAATGTGTAACAAATTTCAACTTTACGGAGCAAATTGGCTGTGTGTACTTTTATTTTAGTCCAGAGCGTTATTTTGATATCAATCTCAACGTTGGATAATCTCATGTGCGTCGGTACCGTTTATTTACGAATAATGATGATCACTTCAACACTTCATTTCAATGAAGAACTTTCCACTAAATGAATTCAAAGAATTATAGGCAAAGATGCCGTGCGCGCGTGCGGGTACCGCTTCGTAGCGGTTCATCCGCGTGTTCTATGACGTTAGGTTTTGCGATGTTCTTGAAAGACGTAGTGTGGACCGCGCGGGTGAAGTGCGCTTGACTCCACCCATTCGAGCAAGGTCCTTGGCCCGTATAACGTCCTTAACCGACTTCCAAAAAAGGTGATGGTTCTCAATTCGTCTGTATTCTTTTTGCGATGTTACTCGATTTCTCCGCCAATTGTCAGCCGATTTAAATTATTATTTTTGTAATGAGTAGGGTATATCTCAAGAGTAGTCCTTTTTACATTTTGTTAAATAAGAGGAGAGATCCTCTGGGTGGAAAAATGGCAGATGACATTCCAAATATCGTGCTATTGATGATCTCAGTTCCCGCTTTTTTAAAAGTCACTTGTTGACACATAGGTTATTTTTTCTTCTTTCGTGGCCAGACACAGGATACATAGGTTACTGATTAGTGATTGAGTACCTACCATATAGTAGAGAATACTAGAGTAGTAGTGAGTAGTATATCTCACTTGATCATGCGGTCAAAGATAATTAAATATGCTATTCTAGAATTGGCCCCGTATTCAAGATCTATAAACAAAGCTAAAATGTTCAATGTGTTGGTCGTAAAATATGATTGCATCCAGATATTGTTATTGCATCAAGATCTCAAGCTCAGCATTATTGGAATCTAACCACCGACCTACAGGCAACCCCACTCTACTCACAGAGTGAATAATCATCGTTTCTGAATTATTATATCGCAGAGAAATCCAGTGCAAATAACGTTTACCGCGAGTCTTACCTATCCTGCCTCCCAAGGACACCCAGTGGAAATAAAGTTTGCTGCGAGCTTTTTTTACCTGTCCTGCGTTCCACATTTCTTGAAAGGCAGGATAGGTAAAACTCGCGGTAAACGTTATTTGCACTGGATTTCTCTGCGATAATAACTTTTTTTTTCGTATGGAAATCCTCATGGATACCTTTCTGCTGCGGGGGCGACAGAGAGGTTATGCCAGATTCCTACTGGCTAAAACCCCACGTTTGTCCTCCTTACGCCCTTATTTGTCGGTCCCGCGGCGCGAGTACGGATCTTTTCGATAAATAAAATTCGATAAAATTGACAGTTAAAATCGATAAAGAGGGTTTTATTCGATAAAATTGACATTTAAAATCGATAAAGTGGGTTTTATCGATTTTAACTGTCAATTTTATCGAATTTTATTTATCGAAAAGATCCGTACTTGCGCCGCCAGTCTGGGGCGGTAAAGTTTCCAGTGCTGCATTTATGTGGCTGACATATCGCTTACGAACTTGACGGCCTACCTATACCTAAGTCTATTAACATTTCAGATGCAAGAAGTAGCAAGTAAAATATTCCAAGACAGCAAAAGCACAGAGAGCTTTGGTGGTAGCAACACAGACGGGCCGAGAGCTCGCGCTTACTCCGCTCTAGAGCTTCGCGCTACAGCCGCCGGCAGGTCCAATCTAGCGGCACTGTTGAGAGCCGAGGCGGTGAAGAGAAGGTTCGAGATGGAATCAGCAAGGAGAGTAGCAGAGCAGAGGAGGAGAGCAGAGTTGAAGCATCGGGATAGGCTGCTTCGGTCGAAGCCAGCTTGGCATTTGGTGAAGAACAAGTAGGTCCAGTACATTCAACCCTGCTAGTACGAGTATAGAATAGCGGAAGGAGACCATTATGCAATTGTATGCAATCATGAGATTGCATACAAAATAAATTGCGAGTGAAACTTTAAAAAGAGTAACAAATCAGTTATTGTTCTTTTTAAGTGCATCAATGTTTTCCCTGTGGCAGGAATCTAATCCTTACGATCTAAAAAAATAAGTTCAATGACCTTAAACCACAAGGGGCATCAAGCTAATTAATTACGTGATAGGTGGCCATTGATTATAAATTTCTTGATTACCTACGTCCCGAATGAGTTATTACAATCTATATAGGAATCCCCGCTTCCACTTACCTTAATCGATTTTCCTTACTAACATCTGCTAGGTACTTCATTTATAGTGGTAATCATTATGAGTATATTGCTACCTCAGATAGTTTTAAAGTGCTTTTAAGATCCATTGTGTAAGCTAGCAATTATGTTAAGCAAGCAATTACTACTCGTAACTTGTGTTAATTTATGCCCCTGTTTATGTCTTTACCGCAATTGATTCTAAATATAACCGC
Organism: Crocallis elinguaria; assembly: GCA_907269065.1. Classification (NCBI taxonomy): domain Eukaryota; kingdom Metazoa; phylum Arthropoda; class Insecta; order Lepidoptera; family Geometridae; genus Crocallis; species Crocallis elinguaria. The sequence continues at coordinate 6,672,350 of OU026065.1, read as the reverse complement.
AAATAAAAATAGTTACCTATGAAGCGATCATTTGAAATAATTATTTATCTACCCACCTAATTGGTAACGTTAATAGCAATCATTAAAAGAATTCGTTTTGATAGAGAAAAAAACACAACATTACGTCCTACTTAAGTACGGGTAGCCCTTTGAGGAACTACTCCTAAACACTAGAGTAGGAACACAAAATTGTACAAATTTCCTAACAGACACATTTTATTTTTATGAGGGGAACATCACTTGGGCTGCCCACGAAATCGAATAATTAATGTGATCGTTTTCTAAGAATTAAGTTAAACATGAATAAAATGTTATAAGTTCAGTTTTATTAATCATTATACTTACGTACTAATATCAGGTTATGTGGCGTCATATGCAATGCAACTCCTACGCAAATAACGAGAGTCTGATGGAAGGTCGTAAATTCCAGATACATTACCTATAGCCAGCTTTGTGGGTAGGGCATCTTTATCTATACAATTTCTGACACCTTACAGAAGCAACGATGGTTCAATGTCGCCCGCTTATCCGGAAGCGATGGTTGTGAATCTACAAAGACCTTGAATTTTCGTTAATTAGGGGAAATATACCATAAATTGATATAAGTCGAGGTTGGTCCATAGACCATTTTCTAATCCTCATCTGGTATTTGTTGATAATGTCACTAAGCACCTGCGTTCTGGTAGCGAAGTTTCAGAGCCATTTCTAAGCTAGGCTTCATATCACCTTCAACATTAAATGTCAGTTTGCCTAATGTTATAGGTATAGTTGTCAAACTACGTATAAAATATAATAGGTCATGATCCTAGGCATGGGCCAGAACTTTGTTACTTTGGATGACTGTTGTATCTGTTTTTCAGCCATGAAGAGGACATAGCCATGCGTCTTCAAACACGGCGCGATGAAGAACGAATGAGGCAGGAGGAGTTCCTCCACGAAATGGAACTCATGTACGGAAGGGTTTCTGAACAGCCCATGCTGTTCGAGAGATACTACGCTCCAAGATACGCTTCACCCATCGACGCTTTTCAACTGTCCCCAAGAAAAGTTAAGAAGAAGACCAAGTCATACCACTTCAACAGCCCGGACAGATCCCGAAAAGTATCCATCAATGATACAACTGAGACTTACAACGGAGATGTGGTGGACTATCTGAATAGAATAGACATTGAAGATAAGCTCTCTGATTCGGAAGCTAGTTTAGATAGATGCAAGTATTGTTAGCATTTAGGACGTATTTGGCAACTAACATATAATACAAATTATTGTTCTGAAAAGTTTGTGTTGTTATCTGTAGTTCAAACCTGTTGGCATTGTACCTTGAAGTCACGGAGAAGTGAACTCGGTTGAAACGCTAGTTTCCGGTTCTATGGAATAAAACCAGAAAAAAATGTCTTATTTTGTCCTATAACGTCATGTTCCATAGAACAAATGGGAACTACTCGTATTATTTTATATATAGATATACTGATCGTTTGACCACTATCTCGAATGATCTGAGACGATGTGGAACACCATCCATCGGCACTATTTAAATAAATGCTAGTGTGTTTGTAGGTTTCTTGGTCAGTTGGTTTGTCCTTCTTTCACAGCAACGGAGCAATAGGTTGACGTTATTTTTGGCATAGGTATAGTTTATGGACCGGAAAGAGAGAGAGATATTTTGGATTCTTTTAAAGATTTTAGCTTCGATAAAAAAAACACTTTCATTATAATACGTAAAAATGTACTTATTAGTTATATTAAACAATCAAATTAAGTAAATTAAACGCAAATGCTTCTATAAAAAATATAAATACAAGTTAGACGAAACTATGATATATCATTTCTGTCTGCTGTGGGGATATAGGTGCTGTTCACATGGTTCAAGATCCAATTGAGGTAGGCTGGAACAGACACGTATATACCAGGGAGGCTGCCAGTGCCGCAAATTGCGGGGCCGAACGACACCACGCCCACCAACACGTGCTTAGGCCCGTCCACTGTGTCAAAAACCTAGAAAAAGATTAGTAGTTATTCACACGAGGGTCCTTCCACTGTGTCAAAAACCTAGAAAAAGATTAGCAGTTATTCAAACGGGGGCCCTTCCACTGTGTCAAAAACCTAGAAAAAAAATTAGCAGTTATTCAGACGAGGTTGTTTTTCGGTAAGCGTACGTGAGCAGTCGTGATTCACAAAGCAGTTAGTTCTGCCCGACTGGGAACTATTTAGGACACGGTTCTAAGAACTTTTATAAGAGAATGGAAATTTATTGATTTCTAAATCCGGTTTAGATGCATCGTCATACTGCATATGTAGGTACTTCCCGAGGGGAATTTTCGGTAGTTACTTAGTATTGTTAACAAATAAGTCAAATAGGTACATAAATTGGGCACGTGTTTATAATGTACATTTTAATTTTGTTTCAATTTATTGTTTACTAGGTGTGCCTCGCGTCTTCGCCCAGTTAGCCTAGGTTACTCCTTGTAACATCAGCTATCTGCCAGTGAAAGTCCCGTCAAAATCGGTCCAGCCTTTTCGGAGATTACCAGGAACAACCAGACAAAAAATTTTATAGGTACCGTAAAGTTATAGGTACCTACCGTAATACTTTCCTATGCATATAGTAAAAAGCTGTTATTTTTATATTACAAACAGACACTTTAATTTTATTTATTTGTATAGACTAGCTGCTGCCCAAGGTTCACCCGCATGGAAATTCCCACAGAGGAAAAAGTAGGCTATGTCAGTCGTCGGCCCACACAGACCAGTAAACCTAGACGCCGCATATTCCAAGTTTTGCATGAGAACACAAACGTCAAAGGCTGGCTGGGGACGAGGGAACACAGCGTGTTGTGATTGGTCAGTTTAAACCTCATACATCAGACGAGTGAAGACGGCATGTTGTGACCAGTTCGGCTGGGGGGCGTTATGCAGCAATAATGCTTAACCTTGACGAGCAGGAGTGCCCGGCTAAGCGGAGTCTATAGGTTTAATGGTCTATGTAGGTCCATAAACCATCTATAAGAAAAAAACCACGTCGTTCCGTCACGCTCCGTTGCTGCGTGAAAGAAGGACAAACCAACAAGGCATTTCCGCATTTATAATTACCTATGTACCTACTTATTTTACTTAATTCATAAAGCAACTTAGGTTAGATGGTTACCAGGTGGTAGGACTTACTCTTCTGCAAGTGTCCGTCTGGGCGGGTATCCACCGCTTTGTAGTCTGCCATCAGGCATTACTGTGTTCCAGTTTGATGAGCAACGTAGCCAGTGAAATTACTGGGCTTATGAGACAATACCTAATGTCTCAGGGTAACGAGCGCACTGCATTGCCGCGCAGGCCTTTGTGTTTCAAAGTTCTGCAGTGTTTCTGGCATTATGCTTACCATCAGGCAAATAACCGGCTGGTCTCATTATCAAAATGCATTAGAAAAAACTTATTTCATTCGGTACGTATGGGTCTACCTTGGTAAGAGGTCCTCCTGAATCTCCAGCGCAAGCGTCCCTATTCTTTTCCCCGCCGGCACATATCGAGCCCTTGCTCCAAGTGAAGCGACTGTTAAAAACGGAACAGTTCTTGGGATCCAGTACTGGGAGCTGTAAACAACAATCATAGCTCAAGCTCTTTATAAAATATAAGTACCTTGACATACAGCGATCCTATACAGACTTATTTAATACTTACTTACTTTACCTACGAGAACTAGACTTCTATATTTTTATATACTATATGATAACGCGACGAGCTGGTCGTTTGCCTGGTGGTAAGCACAACGCCGGCCCATAACAATAGTACCTAGTCATGATCAGCTTCTTACGCTCCCACTGCTGGGATACCGGCCTTCTCTCAGAGACAGAGGTTATGGGCCATAATCCACCACGCGGGCACAGTGCAGCTTGGTGGATTGGATGTTACATGTCCTCGAATTTTGTGTTTCTTGAACATGCCGGTTTCCTGACGATGTTTTCCTTCACCGTTTTAGAGTGTGAATAATCCGCACATAACTTGATATATAAGTCATTGGTGCGGGCCGAGTCGAGGTTCGAACTACTTATGGTGCGTCAGATTGAAAGTCGCACGAGTTCCCACTCGGCCACACTCGCTCAATAATAATAATATTATAGTAATAGCAGTATCACTTGATTGATGGTACTATCTTTGTTTACTGCTAAGAACGGGACTTAATCGCGATAAAAATTATGGCTTTTATTTACCTCGACGTTTCGATCAATTAGCATTGATCGTGGTCACGAGAAGACTTATGGTATCTTTGATAAGGTACTTACTGCCGCAACGATTCTTAGTGCGGCAGTAAGGTAGTATATTATATTTTAATAAGTGTCGACGGGGTCAAAGGTGGTAAACGCTAAAATAAGGCTGGTTTTCGAATGTAGATGCCGGAAGTCGGAACACCCATGTTTGCTACTCGCAATAATCTACAAGTTCAGCAGCTACTAATGTTTGATGTAATCTTTGATAAACTACATCTGCAGTTGCCCGCAGAAGTACTAAGTAGGTACCTACTTAACAATGCTCATAAATTATAATCATCTATTAACGTAATTACAGCTTGTTATTGTGCATAAACTTGCGGAAAATTATAACTTCGTTTTTTTTTCTGGGAATTCAAATTTATACTAACAGGTGAAAAATTGGCAGCCAAGCAAAATTTGACAAAAAATCAATTATAGGGATTATGCAGAGACTTGCATGCGCTTTGACAAAAATCTAGCATCACATATCTACTAAAACTCCAATATTGAAGGTGACGCTAGTCTCATTTTAATAAGGAAGACTGCAGGTATATTTATTTTCTACACGAGAACGGCATGGTGCTAACTGGGGTAACTGCTCTAAACTCTAAATAAAACCCACAATAAAACCAGTCTAAAGTCTGTGGCTCCACACCATGGGGCTCATTCCCTTCCGGCACAGAACATATAATCCGGTCCGGTGTACCTACTAAAACCTTTCTGAAAATTTATTTGCTTCTTTCTGGAGGATGGTTTTGCTACTCAACAACAGGGCATAAATTCACTTCCGGTGTTTTATGACCTTCTTCCTGAAAACTTTTTTGTAATGTATGTTTCTGCTACTCAACACGAGGGCGGCGCTTGAGAATCACTTCCGGGGTTATAAGACCTTCTCTCTGAAACCTTTTTAATTTTGTAAAGTATGTTTCTGCTAGTCAACACCAGGGCGGCGCTAGAGAATCACTTCCGGGGTTATAAGACCTTCTTTCTGAAACCTTTTTTGTAAAGTATGTTTCTGCTAGTCAACACCAGGGCGGCGCTAGAGAATCACTTCCGGGGTTATACGATCTTCTTTCTGAAAACTTCTTTCTAATGTCTGTTTCTGCTATTCAACGCCAGGGCGGCGCTAGAGATTCGCTTCCGGCCTTTGAGGCGCTAGCGCTATTTACTTCCGAGTTCCGATTTCTATGTGAATATCGGATTTTATGTGTTTTATGAACACTATGCAGGTAACTTAACTTGCTAGCATGATATAAAATAACTTTATACGGATTACCTCCATTAGAATCTACTCTTTCACTCATTTACTCTCTTGCTATTCTCAGATAATGTTATCATCTCCCTAACCTTGTCTCATTCTATAAGGGGTGTCGGCGCAGTAGATAACTAGGTACCTATCACTATATTACAAATCTGTGGTACCTATGTCTCGAAGCATAAGTACTGCTTTAAGTTTTGGAAATATTCCCAGAGAAAGTAAAAACGATAAAACGCAATGTTTAATTTCTGCTACAATTTCAATATACAATTTCAGTGTGCTAATAAGTTGGTTCTCGGCTCACTTGACTCTTATCGTGCTTGCCTTTGGCTTGCGCGAACAATGACACATCGTATGTGATAACTAACATTAATAATTTTTAATTATATTATATTTCCGAAGAATGATAAGAACCTACAAGAACACAATGACTAAAGCTAAAAACGCTTTACTAATCGAAGTGTATTCGCGTCGCGTAACTACTCAATCACCTTAGTCACCTTTCATCCTCATTTTGAAACTAGTCTCAGTACTCACATATGCTTATTATCACTAGACAATGTGAGCAATTATCTTCAGTCAGGCTTGTTGAAGTTTGAAGGCGAGTACTGTAAGCTACTTACATTGACAAGTTGAAGTATATCAGCCCTTTCTTCAGTGGTCATGTTTGTTTTGCCCCACCCGGCGACCACCACCGTGTCTCCGATGACCAATGGTTTCAGTTGTTCAGCGTTGCGAGGAAGGCAAATTGGAGCCACGTAATCTGAACACAATAATTTCAGTTATGATGAACACAAATGAATACTAATTAATAATATTGGAAAAAATTTCTTTAAAAAGTGACGAACCGACTTCAGTGACAAACTACTGAACCGATTTTGATGAAGTTTATATGGAACCAAACTGAAAGTATATCCTAACAAATAAAAAAAGAAAATTCGAATTCGGTATATAAATGACGGAGATCTGAGGTAACAAAAATAAAATAAAATACCCTACGAATTGAGAACCTTCTTTTTTGGAAGTCTGTTAAAAATAGCCAGGAGGCCAGCGACAATGGAATTCGGCAATGAAGTTGCGCTTTCGCTGTAGGAAAACACCGGAATTCGGGATGAAATCATAGCATCTGCATGACTTGATTCCCTCTTCCCCTTTCCATCATCGCTTTTTTTTAGGCTGGAATATATCACGGCCTCCTTGGGAAACTCCATATAGGTGAAACCGCGGGCAGAACCTATTTATTTACTCTAAGGAATACTTATTGTAAGTTATACCATTCAATTTAGCAGGTTCGCTCATCTCGACGATAGCGATGTCGTTGTGGAAGGGGGGCTTGTTGAAGCGCTCGTGGCTCCTGACGTTCTTCACGCGGAGGTCCTGCACGGGCGGCGCGCACACGCTCATCTGGCAGTCGGGGTTCCTGTTTATGTCATTCTCGCCTAACCGGACGTGTGTCCTGCAAATATGGCAGCAAATATACCAAGCATAACGCGAAAACCATGGAAAAACCTGTTGCATGGCTCCATCATCTGAAAACTGCTAACTAAAATCAAACTCGATAGGGTTACGTCGTTTCGTTACCGAGTTCCTACGGCCGCTTTCCGGTCCCATCTTCAGGACCCTGGATATCATCTAGGATCAGAGTACTTATAAAGACAAATCAAACGCGCCCAAACTCGATGGAGTTACGTCGTTTCGTTACAGAGTTTCTATGGCATATCATTATAATGCAATGTCATCCGATTTACACCGGGAAGTGGATAAAATTTAGCTTGCACGATTTGACCTAAAGATACATACATACATACAGACATTGCAAGACCACTGGATCTGGATAAAAGTGTCATGTCTTATTCTTATTATTACAAGTTTTTATTTCGAAATAAAAACTTGTAATAATAAGAATAAGACATGACACTTTTATCCAGATCCAGTGGTCTTGAAGCACGACTAGTCTTTATCGTGTATGCAGTATGAACTTTTTTCACACTACTTATCATAATTCATAACTAATTTGTTCGGCGTTTGACATCGCCACACTATTTATTGTTTCACTGATATTGAACCTCGCAATACTAATGAGGTTTAGTTGTATTGCTTTAAAATAATATACTAACATTAAAAGCAACGTTCGTCGTTCTTATTGTATGCAATAGCACGTGAGCATAGGACAAAAATGACATCATATCGATAATTTAACAGGCTAACTATTCTGCGAGTGTCCGTCTGGTTTGGTAGGTACCACTGCTTTGCTAGTGAAGTCAGCCGCCAAGCAATAATGAGCAACCATTACTTTGTTCTGATTGCAGTCGCCATGGCCGAAATCAGCCGAGACCTCTTCATCATAAACTTCCTTGGTTTAACTCTCGAAGAACGAGTAGTCTAAGAGTACGAAAACTTACAGATTGTACAAGTCGTCGTCTTGGACGCAGTGGGCCGCCGTGATGATGAGACGGTCTGACAGGAGAGCGCCACCGCAGAGCCAGTCGATATCTCCAAATGCTCCTGGAATATGTAATAGGGCTTTGAAAATCCCACAACTTTACAGGGGATATGATCAGGCAAGGCTTTTAAATAATAGCCCTCATGATGCGCTACGCTTTCTCCTCTTTTATTTTATTACTTGAGACTGACTTATAATATGCATAAATCATACGAAGCCAAAACAAAAAAAAGTAGGAGGCCCAACCCAATAGTGAAAGGTGCTATTGATAAAATCCTTCACAGCTAACGCATAAATAATTAAAATACGCAAGTAACAAAACTAACGTATAGGTGATCGTAAATCAAAAATTGACCCGGCCGACCCACTGCGGTACCTATTTCGACGCAAACAGAATCTAACTGTACCTAACAGATAGGTAAGCTGAAATAAAATAAAATTATGCACTGGTCAACCGTTATTATGTTGCAATAATGCATTAGACTCTTCCGGAAAATAATGAACACCTAAGTGGTTTTTGTGGCGAGATGCCAGGAGGGTTGGGGTAAACGACCGATTGATTGCTTCGTAAGTAAGGTGGACCCACCTAACCACTACCGAACAAAACCCAACAAAGGAATTTGCATAAATAAATATACCTGTTGCACCTTTCAAAATTGAACCCGTGAACGTAAATGTTTGGGAACTCTCCTTGGTTAGTCTACTTATGTTGCTTTTGCATGTTGTATACCTGATGTGTTTGAAGCTGAATTGACAGTAACATAGGTTAAATAAGTTGGGTGAACAACCGGAGTGGCCATGGCCACTGGAATGATCTTGCTTGCAGTGGCGTAGTGTGGCGGGTCGCCCTCTTCCCTCTAAAATGGTTGAGGAGAGCGATGGCTGGCACATGCGTCACACTCGTGAACGGGTGCTGCTTGTGGGATCTCGTCCGCTCCGATTGTGTACTCAATTAAGTATTCTAGTTTGTAATACTTGTATTTATATAAAACTACACATATATATGTTATGTGTACGACACTTATTTAGGCTTTCGGAGTAAGTTACTTTTGTTAAATTGATGATAAGTAAGACATTTTTCAAGTAGGTATACAATAATTTAAATATCAAACAAAACGTGCGAGCCCTAGAGCTAGCAGAGCAAAATAGTTAAATAAAAAAACTGAATTGACCTAGGATGTTGCTCTTGTTCCAGGATCCAGCCATTGCACATGTATTAAGTGTATCCAACAGGCATGAATGATCACTCACCTGTATACCCAAGGCGTACGATCCAGGGCAGCTGTCCCAAGGCTGCGTTTTTGCCTCCAATGATGCGATCTGCAGCACTGTCTCCGCATTCGAAAGCATCCAGAATGGCCCAGGCGGGGTGGTTCTCTATCTCTTTTAACATTTCGAAGGAGAAAAGTGGGACTTATTACACACATTCATATACATACTATTATGTTAATAATTATGGTCTTCAACACTGTAAGTGCTTAATTATTCATTTCTTTTAGAATGTTCGGCTTTGGCGAGTTAACTATTTTAGTTATGCTTTGAAAAATGCGCTTCAAATAAGGTACTTATGCTAAAGTAAGTGAACTGTGCACTCTCTTAATTAGCTTGCACGTGTGCTTCCTAGAATTAAGATAACAACTGCAGATCGTTTTTTAATGTTATTTGGTAACGAGACGAGCTGGTCGTTTACCTGATGGTAAGCATAACGCCGGCTCATAACAATTGCAGTGCCACTCAGAACTTTGAAACCCAAAGTTCTAGCGCGGCAGTACGCTCGTTACCCTGAGACATTAGATATTAAGTCTCATAAGCCCAGTAATTTCACTGGATACTCTGCTCATCAAACCGGAACACAGTAATGATTGCACATTACTGCTTGGCGGCAGACTTCACGAGCTAAGCGGTGGTACCAACCCAGACGAACACCCGCAGAAGAGTTAGTCCTACCGACTAGCCTGCATTCAAAAAAATATTTTTGATGCCGATAAGCTGTTGCTTATAAAAGGGTCAATAGACTATCGTGAATCAAAATCTGTGAGTGGAGATTAAAAAACTCAAAAAGTTAAGGATAGGTAGTCTCTATAATGGCTGACTGCTCTGAAAAATACATACTGTGTAGTTTTTAGTTTATAAGAATGCAAATGTATAGCGATATTTAAAGTAATTAAAAAAATCCCCGATGTAGGGAAAAATTGATACAAGGAAACAACGAACCAACCAGACTTTACCAGTTGCGAGAGCATTGACACCAAATGACCCTTTTTGGACCCCGATTTCGCAATTCAAGAGTATAATTTGCCAAGTCGCGAGCAGCGAGCATTTAAGGCTTGAAATATTTTTATTTGAATCACTATAAAATGAACTGAGTAATTTCCCCGATAACAATCCTATTAAATATTTAAACACCGCGTATAGATTAATTGATTATGCTCACCAGTTTGGGCGAAACGAATGAAAACAACCGCAAAGGAGTACCACCAGAGAGGTTCCATCGTGGTTGCCGACGTATGTGCACCGTGGAATGGTCTCGGTGACTACCAGTTTTTCTATGCAGCTACTCAGCCACACAAAATAGGCGTAAAAATAATATTAGTGACGCTCGCATACCGTGAAAATAATTAAAGAACAAACTGTATAGTTGACACGTCTTGAAAAAGTACATTTTCTTGAGTAATGTAAAAATAATCTTCAAGTTTATGTTATGTAATATGGCTGGCTTACCTTCTACTTAATAACCTACTGATAATTGTTCAGAATTTGTAATATCCAAATAATAGCTTTTTACTTAATGCATATGAAAGTATATATGGTACCTATGACAAAACAACCATTTCTTAAATTATTGTCTGTCTGTCTGTTTGTTCCGGGTAATCTCTGAAACGGCTGCTCCGATTTTGACGGGACTTTCACTGGCAGATAGCTGATGTTACAAGGAGTAACATAGGCTACTTTAATTTTAGAAAAATAATTAGGGTTCCGCGCAAAAAAATAAAAACCATGTAATCCAAAATCTCCACGCGGGTGAAACCGCGGGGCAGCAGCTAGTATTACATAAACTACTGGTTCATACACTTTCTTAATTATCTTATGAAATGAAATATTTATTGTTTTTACAATGTAAATCGGATGACAGTGTAATGATGTGACAGAATGGCCGGAAAGTGGCCAAAGGAGCTCTGTAACGAAACGACGTAACCTCATCGAGTTTGGGCTCGTTTCATTTGTTTAATTTGCAAGTAATCTGATCTTAGATGATGTCCAGGGTCCTAATGACGGAGCCGGACGGTGGGCACAAGATTACAGTAACAATCACGTATTTTATAAAAGCTTGTCTGGAAAAATATATTTTTCCACAAAAAAAACTTATTACCTACCTATTCATTACGTCGGCTACATTTCCTAAAACAAGTTAGGTAAGTATATATTATTTTGTTGTGCATAATAAATGCCTAATGGATATTATAATGAGCTGCTCGGACAACTATAATATCTGAACTTGTCTGCGACATCTATTTAATTTGATTTTTACCCATGATATTTCCTTATAGATGTTTGCTATATGCATATGCTAAACGTTATTTACGTTAAAATTCTACTACAGAACTTCCTCCCTAGATCAGGTGATTCACTTGAACTATGTTAAATGATAATGTTGATAAGAAGATACTTAAAAAAATCCAGCAAATGCCACGCACTTACCGATTGAATTTTTTTTTAATGACATTTTTCCAAGGTAGGTTCTCACAACTTGTTGACAACCATGGTCCTAATCACTCCCTTCCGGGATGACATACCAATTCAAACTCATCCTGTATAATTATTTTACGTCTTGCCTCATCTAGTACACAGTATAACAGCATAGTTTTAGGTCAAAAAATAAATAATATATAATTAATGTGTTAATAACGGTAGACTACTCGAGTAGCAATCGACAAGCACTCGATTAAGTTTTTAAAGATACTTTTGATTTTTGAAGATAGACTCGAGTGGCACTGAGCTGAGATAGTAAGGAGTTATAGGATGACGAGACGAAATCCGTCATTTTCACAACAATAGTCCTAGTTCCGAAGTAGCCTATAATTAGGCTTAAATTTAAATCGATTTACTATGTACCAAATTACCAAAACTCGTTATTAATTTATAACATGAGTCATGAATGACTCGTGAGCCTGACGGTATGAACCAGGAAATTCAGGTAATTAAAGTTACGTACCCACTATGATAAATAACATTATTTTATACTTAGTTAAGTAAACGGCAACCAAGCAAAGCGCGTGTAGATACCTCGACGTGTTTTCCTGCGGAACTAGTAAAACCATGTAAAGCGGTTATTGGAATGTGTTTACACAATTTTATTACCATTCGAATGACGCACACAAGCAAACGCTTTTATAACCCCGGGCTGTGTCGGCCATGCATTTAGTCAGGATGGCACTTATACAATGTGGATTAATGGCTATCAACTATTTTTAAAAGACTTCCAGAACGGAAGAGGTTCTCTATTTGGTGTGATTTTTTTAATGTTTGTGTCCTCAGACCTCCGTTATTTATACATTGATTTAATTTTAATTTTATTTTATACTAGCTGCTGCCCCGCGGTTTCACCCGCGTGGAGATTTTGGATTACATTTTTATTGTTTTGCGCGGAACCCTAATTATTTTTCTAAAATTAAAGTTGCCTATGTTACTCCTTGTAACATCAGCTATCTGCCAGTGAAAATCCCGTCAAAATAGGTCCAGCCGTTTCGGAGATTACCCGGAACAAACAGACAGACAAAAATTTAAAAAATGGTTGTTTTGTTTTAATAGGTACCGTATATACATACTTTCATATGCATCTAGTAAAAATCTGTTATTTTGATATTACAAACAGACACTTCAATTTTATTTATCTGTATGGATGAAAGGATATACTTTCTAGTCCCATAGAAATTTTATCAAAATCGGTTTAGTAGTCTGTCACTTTCTCACAGCTTTTTTAATGTAATTTTTGCTACATCATGTCTATCAGCCAATAGAGATTTAGGATCAATTAGTATTTATGATAATGATGATGGAAAACAGAACGTTAGCAACTTACATGCGACAGTACCTATATTTTATTAACCCTACGTCATTTTAGTTTATCAAGAGGTTAATGCTAAACTCAAGATAAGATTGTTTTTTTATGCGTGTGTTGTCTCTGCATTTCGCGCTGTGTGCACTTACTTGTGCAATGTGCAGTCTTGTTGTCGCGACAACCCTAGCGCACCGGTTTTTAAACAAAATTAACCATGTTTGACAAAGTTTGGATACCGTTTCGATATGTGTAACGCACCAGTATGGAAATGGTAATGACCGACATCTGGATAATCTGGTCCTCGATCACTCGTTTAGTCATTTCGCGCATCTCCGCATCCACGCGTGTTAAAACGAAATAAAAGTTCGTGGGCATTTAAAGACGCAGTCGAATCGATCATTCGCGTCGAGTAAACGAATCGTCTTGTCGCGACTTATCCGTGGATAGCATCATACATAAGTTGGAATATAGTTTTAAAATTAGTCGTTTTGTGTTTTCCAATGATGTCAATTAGTTTTGTTTCATCATATCGACACGGCTTTTGACAGTGATTGGTATAATTATGATACGGACAAACAGTCTTTAACAAATTGTGTTTATTGTTGTGGTGTTGAAAAATGACAATGTTGACGTTTTTACTTTTTATGTCATTCCTGCTGGCGATGGTAACATGCAGTAAGTACGTTTAAGTTCTTAATGTGGAGCTAATTAGAGCTGAACTGCGTACCTAATACTTAGTTTGACTTTGATAAGATTATTGTGTTTTTTGTATCGGTGTACTATATTCGTTCCTACCTACCTACAATAACAAATCATAATTATATTCAATGTTTACAATTATTTCTATACGTCATTCATTTTAATCACATAACTGGCATCTTAACTAAATCGAAAATTATAAGTTTACAGCCGTCAAGCCTTTAAATTATGATAAAATAGAATGTAAAATAGATATTGGACATTTACTTCAAATTCTTCACCTAATCATTTAAAAAAAATGCTTTTTGTGTTTTTTGTGGAACACAAAAGTAAAATACTCTAAGAAAATAAATTAAACGTGAACATATATTGTTAAAAAATATTTATTAGGCCACTGTTTGTTATATTATTAGTAGGTATATCTACGTATGCTAGAAAAGCCGCAATCGTTCAAAACCAATGGTGCAAACTGCAAAGAGGTGCAAAAGCAGTCTATTTTCTATGCACCTTTTTCTTTGTAGGCATTGTTTCTATATTATCTATTTGTTTTAAACTTTGGCATTGGCACATCTTTGTGTGACAATATACAACACAAACATCCAAGACTCGGCGCAAGTACGGATCTTTTCGATCGATAAAATTGACAGTTCAAATCCATAAAGTGGGTTTTATCGACTTTTTATATAATTTATCGAGCCTCGATACAATCGACAAAAGTTATCGAATAGCTTGGTCGAATCCAAAGAGAATATAGAGCTACTACAATACTTTACTTCGGTACTCGTACTCGCAACATTCGATAAATTTATCGGGTTTTTCGATTCGACAAATTTATCGAATCGACTTCCGTACTTGCGTTGCAGTACCTACTTACAAAGTTTATCTCGGCCGGGGATCGAAAAGACCAGCGGAACTAGAAAGGCAACTTTGCCCGATGGCGCTTATCAATTCCTATTTTGTGAACCATTTTAACGAATTTTCATATAAAACTGTCAAATAGATCAATTATTAAAATGATTCGGCACGGAGTCACATTACGAATTTCTTTTAGGTGACCAATTGACGATTTACGAAATGAACCATAATATGATCACATTATGATTCGGGCAAAATGGCCTTTTTCGCCCCGCATAGCCATCATTTACGTATAACTACTAGAATAACGTATAGAGTTCAGTATAATTATCTTACGATCAAATAAAAAGTACCAACGGGTAAACAATACAACAATACAACCTGCTCATCGGACGAAATAAATTTAGCTAGTTATTAGGTGCCTATATATACATATATTAGGTACATACACGAAATAAAGATATTATACCCACAGATATGTATATTACCTAATATGCGATTAACCCGTATCTGTACTATACTAATAAATTATATACTTCTCCGTACATACTTCTTTCTTTATTATGTACTATAATAAAGAAAGAAGTACTTATGTTTATTGGTAATAGGGATGTTGACTGATTTTGGGAAAGTGTTTAAAACGATGCGTATGGGCCTAATATAACCCAAAATATTTAAATTTACTTTTTAAAACAACTAATATTTTAATTATCATGTATTTAAAATGCCGTTTTAAATTTTGCTCCAAAACGGCAGTGACGTCACGTGTTCAATTACCACAGAGTAATTTTCTATAACACTGTAAAGTGACAAGCAAAGAGAATATAACCACTACTACCTAGTCTGTGCTACGTTTAGTGACAAGTTGATTCGATGCTTTCTCTGTATGTATTGTTATGTATTAAAATATAAGTTCTAAGTTTTTTGAGCTTATTGATTTATATATATGCTTTGGTTAATTAATACACTTTGGATCTTAGAATCTACGATTACTGTTATATATTCATTGTTGGTTATAGAAATAATGATTTTTGGTATAATAAGTAGGTACTTACACGGAGGTCTTCACATTTCTAAATTCAGCAGAGCAGAAATTATCGTTTGTCGAGAAGAAATTGGCCACCGTAAAACAATCAATTCTCGGCAAATTGGAATTATTTGCCTTTATGAAGCCACTTTCCATCATGGGAGAATATTCAAGAGTCGAAATAAATTTAGAAAAATAGGCGCGGAATTCACAGCACAGATAAATAATCACAGAAATCACTCTAAAATACTAAGCAGTTAAGCGCAACGAGCTATATACTCATTGGAGTTTTGGCGGGAATGCGAAAATGTGCTGTTGTTGATTTTGTATTATTTACTAAAACCTTTGTTTTATAGAGTGTTAATGTGTAATAATAGTGGATTATTAACCATTAAGTGTTCATAAAGTTGCATGAGTGAAAGGCAAATAGTACAAAGACGAAAAACGTGTATTTTCGTATTCTATCCAAAACTCCATAGAAGCTTCAGTAAACTATCTACCAATTTACTGAAGCGTCACTTCGACTCGACCGCGCCTAGACCACAGATATGTAATATAGGCCTAGACTAAACTTTAACGTGACTTTGACGACTTTCATGCACCAAAACTAGAGATTTATTATATATTATTACTTATATAACTTGACACTAGTTAAATGCGCAAATCACGTGGAGCCAAAAACAAAACAAAAAAAAATATATACACATCCGATTGAAACAGTGACGTCACGGGCGTTTTAGGTCACGTGACTTCGGATTGATGTGATTACATTTTGATTATTTAATTTAAATTAAATTCCTTAAAAATAAACAAAAATATTGTGTTTAATAGGATTTCTGTCACAAAAACTACCGTTTCGCGGCAAAATTATATTTTTATTTGAATACAGTCAACAACCCAATTGTTGGTTTGTCCTTCATTCGCGCATCAACGTAGCAACGGACCGACGTGATTTTTGGCATAGATATAGTTTACTGACCGGAGAGTACCTAATAATGATATCCACTCATCACGGATCTTTGTTCAAGTTGCATTTGATCAAAGAACTTGGATGACTTCATCAAAATTTTATCAAAGTTGTAGGAACATCAAAGTTTGATCGAAGTTGTAGGAACATTAAAGTTTGATCAAAGATCATGACAACGATAATAGCAGCACATAAGTTCGAAATTCCTACATTTTTGCAAAATAGGTACTATGCAAAATTTACTAAGAAAACTTGGCCAAAGACCTTAGATGCGTGGAATGGGCTTCTGTCAAAGAACTTTGATCAAATATAGGACACGGAACTTGGACAAAGATCTTTGAAGAGTGGAATATCGGCCTAACATAGGCTACTTTTTAGCCCGGAAAAATGTACGGTTCCTATGTGTGGGTGAAACCACGGGCAGAAGCTAGTTATAATCATAATGAAATCCTCCATGTTTCCCTTTTGAGCACCAGAAGGGGATTTCTTGATATAAGTTTCAGAAATCCTCTTCGCAGGGGATTATCTCATGAGATTATTGGACTAAGCTGTTTATATTGCGATAGATTGTAAATTTATTTACGGGAAATATTCTCTTTTATTAAGTCTTATATTCAAAAAATGATGTAAAATTTAATGATTAAACGAACTTACCTGTAAGTTAAGTTCTATCATAATTATGTGAAGTAGTGAGTTTGAAGAGATTTTATATATACACTTGTAGTAGCACGCATAATGTCGCCTTGTCTATGCACTAAGTTCAGAGAGAAAAAAAAAATATGTGGGTAGACCGCACAATTTCATTATTTCGTGCGGTCGGCTGGTTCTTCATTTAGTTCAGAGCTTATCAGTTCAAGTAGATATTTCACTATTCGGGACCTATGAAATAGGTAATCTGGGTGGGCGGGATGCTATCTCTTCAAACTCACTACTTCACATAATTATGATAGAACTTAACTTACAGGTAAGTTCGTTTAATCATTAAATTATGTTACAGTATTGAGTTTGAAGAGATTTTATATATACACTTGTAGATGTTGAGAGAAGTTGTGAAATATCTATTTCAGTTGAAAGTATTACAGAAGTAAATATATTTAATATTTCTTCAATAATTGACATAATAAATGTACTTAATCACTCAATTAAAAGGTAATGTTTCTTAAATAAACTATTAACATAATAGCTACAGTAAATTTTAGCATAAATCAATCAATTTTACTTCTAGCAAAACAATGATTTGATTCTGTATATGCTGTCTGTTATATGCCTGTTATAAAACTTGGCAAATATTGTAGAGCCGCCGGACCAACCGGCAGTCTTCCTGATAACATTCAAATGCACACCGAGCTTATGAGCTTTTGAGGTGTCTAGTACTATGTGCAGAGTACTGTGTGATATCTATTCCACAGACCCACAACGTATACTCTTTATCCATCTGCTAAGTGTTTGGGGCGAAACTTTATTATATGGTTTTTTATAGAAATAAAAATAGAGGTGTGATGATCACGTAATGCCGCTACATTACTTTTAAATAATCCGTTAATAATTAAGCCGGACCTATGTCAGGTCTGTCTCGAAAAATTGGCAGCATCAGCGTTGGCTGAGTTGCGTTTATACTTGAAGTTTTTATTAAGTCAGGGATCCTAATGGAAATATCATTCCGCCAATTTTGAAAATTTCGGATATCTATTTTTGAAATAGTTTGTTCTCTATGCGCTGTTACCAGCGCCAGCAGGGTAACTAGCTTCTTTAGTGATTTTTTCTAGAGCTAGAGTTTCAATTACTAATGTAGTATCCCAGTGGATTCATACTTGGGTAAGGGAGGGCGAAGCCTAAATATACCCTTAAAACACAGTCGTCTGTGCTTATCTGACTTCCTAATACTAAGGAAGGTGTAGATCTAAACCCATTTAGAGTGCCGTATAGCGCTCCCGATTGAAATAACTCTGTTAAAACATGAATAATAACTGGAATGTGTAAGTATCATATTACTTAATTTAATTATCTGACAGAGACGCTATTAATGTGTCTAAAGACTCGGGAGGGAGTTTTCTTATTAGAGACTCCCGCACAATACTCCGGCATCCAGGGTAATCTGCCGCTGGATCTGGCAGAAACTGAAATGAGAGATTATTAGGTCCTCAGAAGTTTGAAAAAACCAGTGGTTTAGTTTGTAAAAAAACTGGTTAAATAGGGGATACCAAGGTTCAGCTGGCCATGTTGGCCCGACCAGTATGCACTTAGCTTTGTCGCTAATAATTTTTATCAATGTTTTTTTTTTTTTTTTTTAAATTATTGAGAAGGAAGGGTACCCGTAAAAACGGGTTCCTGGTTCATGGTATTTTTATACAATTTTGAACAATTCACAGAGAAAGCGTCAAGCATCAGGATCTTTGTGCCATGATATGTATACAAGACATTTTTTATTTATTCAACTAGCAATCATGTCAATCTCTGGTAGCCCGAAATTGTTAATGATTTGCTGAAAGGCAAGATCAGATAGTTCCCATTCAATATCCGGGTGAATACACCTTGATTCAGTATCTGCTATAGTATTTTCTGTAGATGGAATGTATAGCGCTGTTATAAATAGAATTCGCGCCTCACACCATTGTCGTATATCTTTGGTCAGTTTGTGAGATGGGGGAATTGGATTCCTCCCATACGATTAATGTAAAAAATCGCAGTTGTATTATCTATTCGCAAGATAATATGACAATTGGATAAATCCTCTAGACAAATTTTTAATCTTATGAATGTGAAGTTTCCTTTCTTCCCGACTTCAGCTACCGCTTGCCGTTTTTCCCGCACAGGCTATCCCCAACCCCCCATAGTCGAAGCATCTGAATTCGTCAAATTTAATTTGATTTTTTGGATTTTCGATAGATTTAATCCACCAATCGAAATCTGACTGTAAACTTACAGGCAAATTCATGTATGTACTTTTCATTTTTGTAATGTTATCCATACATTCGCTATAGCTATGTGATATTAGACAGGTATCGTTAAGATATATTGCCGATAAATAATCAGCACAGCGTGGCATTCTGACCACCGTTTTCATTATTTTTGTGAAGACAAAAGGTGCCGTATTGACACCAAACGGTATTAAATTCATACAAGTTACCGTTCAAACTAAATCTTGAATATTTTTTAGAGTTATCATGAACTTTCACTTAATAATATGCGTCTTTGAGATCAATAGTTGACCTGAGACAACATCTTGAGATTAGTTTGATCATTATTCTAAAATCTTCTAATTCAAATGAACATGTTGAATGAACTCGTTTAGCTTTTTCAAATTTAGGATAAAGCGTGCTTTTCCGTTCGGTTTGGGTAAAAAGATATTGGATATCCTCACAGGGCTCACAGTGAGGTATAGCACCTATAGAAATTAAATTATGTATAGCTTGATCAAATTCAAGTTTTTCTGAGTGTGCATAATTTCGGGGTTGAGGTATACAATGCTGATATGGAGTTTCAGTGAACGGAATTTCATAACCACGTATCCACGATAAAATTATTTTATCTGCGGTTATTTGTGACCATTGGTTGTAAAAAACAGATAGTCTACCGGCGTACTTTACCGTATTGTCTAGCGGCGGCCGCGACTGAAGTTCGGTCGCGATGTCCTCGATGATGGCGAGTGCTGTTGCCTCTGAGGTGCAGACTCCTTCATCTTTGAGGGCGCCGACGGCTGCTGTCTGTGGTTTTGAACCGGAGCCTTCCCGTTCCAATTTCTGTTAACGACTTGATGCTTTGGTTTTGTAGCAATAGTCTTGTTAGAGGTGGAGGCTTTGAGATCCACACTTGTTTTATTGATCGCTTTTGCGGTCTTTAAAGTTTCGGCAAGTTCTTGGCTACAAGAAAACTATCTATTATCGTGAGCAGCATCTGATCTTTCAAGTCCTTCTTTAGTACAGCCAATATGAAATTTCGCCTCGTTATTGACTCACTGAGTTGTGTGTCACAGATGATGCGCCCAGCATCATTCAGCAGCTTTAGAACAGTTGGATCTTTATTATCCTTACTAAGAAGAGTCTTATAGGCTCGTCAAGACAAGCAATATCGCTGCTAATTTTGCCTTAGCTTGGTTCTGTTCGTGGAACATCCTCACTGCTGGAAGCACCTTTAATCACTGGTGGTGGAGATACATCCTCCAGTATTGTCACGTTGGCTATATCCAGCGAACGATCGGAACTCGCGTGTAACGCGCTAGTCGACGGTCTTGGTTCGCGTAGCTCTTGATTTTCGTTTTCAACATTAACAGCAAATTGCAAATTTGTGTCTAATATACGTAATTATACGTATACCTTCATATTATTATCATAGGATAACCTCAACAAGTTGCTATATGCATGGCGTATTAGGTACGCATAGGTATACAGCGAGTAAGATGAACTCGTGGCGTTGCATCGTGAACTCGAGTAAAAAATAGGTTAAGTAACAACTCGAATCGTTGGAACGTGAAACCTCGTATACATTATTATCGGTAAGTGGCAACTCGAATTGTTGAAACGTGAACATCAGAACTTAACTTATATAGTTAAAATGTTACCTTCCGGTTCGTTTCATATTATTATTATAGGACAACCTCAACAGGTTGCTACATGCATGGCGTATTAGGTACGCATAGGTATACAGCGAGTAAGATGAACTCGAGTAAAAATTAGGTTAAGTAACAACTTGAACCGTTGGAACGTTAAACATCGTATGTATTTAAGTGACAACTCAAACGTGAACCGAAGAAATTGCAAATTACTTAAATAGTTAAAATGTTACCTTTCGGGTCGTTTCATCTTTTTATTATTATAGATAACCTCAACAGGTTGCTATATGAATGGCGTATTAGGTACGCATAGTTATACAGCGAGTAAAATGAACTCGAGTAAGAAGTAGGTTAAGTAACAACTTGAATCGTTGGAACTTTAAACCTCGTATGCATTATTATCGTTAAGTGACAACTCCAATCGTTGAAACGTGAACATTAGAACTTAACTTAAATAGTTGAAATGTTACCTTTCGGGTCGTTTCATATTATTATTATAGAATAACCTCAACAGGTTGCTATATGCATGGCGTATTAGGTACGCATAGGTATACAGCGAGTAGGATGAACTCGAGTAAAAAGTAGGTTAAGTAACAACTCGAATCGTTGGAACGTTAAACCTCGTATGCATTATTATCAGTAAGTGACAACTCACACGTGGACCGAACAAATTGCAAATTACTTAATATGTTACCTTTCGGGTCGTTTCATATTATTATTATAGGATAACCTCAACAGGTTGCTATATGGATGGCGTATTAAGTACGCATAGGTATACAGCGAGTAAGATGAACTCGTGGCGTTGCATCGTGAACTCGAGTAAAAAAGTAGGTTAAGTAAGAACTCGAATCGTTAATAATAATAATAATAATATAATAATAATTTTTATTTTCCAACAACAAATGGGTATAGTTAGCAGCACCTTTCAAATACATCGGAGAAAATGGTACAATTTAAAAAGCTTCGTAGGTAGCTTAATTGTGAACCCTGAACCTCACACTAGGATCACCTGTGTCGTGGGGTTCAGTCACTTCCCTTTTAAGGATTAGTACTTCTAAACAACTATATTAAGAACAAAGCAAAAAAAAAAATTAAAAAAAAATCAAGCAACCATCTCAAGGTTATTATGTTGTTTAACCGTGTTTGCGTGTGGATGAGTGTGTGTGTGTGTGTGTGTGTGTGTGCGTGTGCGTGCGTGTGTGTGTGCGCGTGTGTGTGCGTGTGTGTGTGTGTGCGCTTATGTTTGTACGTGTTTGGCTGTATGTGTGTGTTTTGTGAAGTTGTATTATCAGGGGGTATGTATCCGGAGATGCAACATGCATAAATATGAGAGTTATTCATTTAGAAGGTAAGGGGCCTGAGATCCCTCGTGACGACAGCAATCCAGACAGAGTTTAGTCACAGAGTAGTAGGGTTGAGATTGTATATAAAGACGTTAATATCTGGAAAGCCGTCTACCGAAAGGAAGGCAGGCCCCTTAATGTCATATTTTTATTTTTATAAAGTCCTCGGTCTCGTTGTAACCTAGCTTGGATACCCAAGATACTATCAGTCGTTTGCACACGTATCGAGATGACTGTAATATATCTAGTGTTCTATCCAAGCGTTGATACAGACATGGACCTTTGTGTATATATGCACGTTGTGCTAGCAGGGTCTTAGCTTTTGGAACCACCCAGGCATTCCGACGTGAAGTTTTTTTGGAGCGGCAGACTGTTCCTAGGGCTACTTTATGGAAACGTAAACCTACTGCAAGAATGTAAAGTTGTCGAACTCTAAGATATTTAGTCTCTTCATATAACTGGTCTGTCGAGTATCGATATGGTTTTTTGTAGGCCACTTTAAGAAGAGATCTCTGAGCTCTTTCAATTTTTAAAAAGAGGGTTTTTGAGGCTGATCCCCAGCATACAATACAGTAACTGAGAATGGACTGGCACAGTGCTTGGTATATTATTCTTAGAATGTGTTCATCAGCTACAGAACCTAACCTTTTAAATACATAGATCATCTTACGAACGCGGCCACACAGGTTATTAATATGGTTCTCCCAAGTCAGCTTATGATCAATTGTGACACCTAGATATCTGATGTTGTTCACATGTTCTAGATACGGGCAGGCACAGGTCGAGTCAGAGCGAGTGTCACACGTGTGAAGTCTGAGCTTAATGGAGCTCGGCTGTGTTCGCTGGGAGATATGAAAGGCCATGTATTTGGTTTTACTGGCATTCAATGTCAGCAAATTATTTTGCAGCCACTCCGCTACTTGTGATATCCCTTGCTGTGCTATTTCAACCACCTCAGGCCAGGTTTTACCGTAAAAAATGAGAGCCGTGTCATCAGCAAATGTAAATACACTAGCTTTGTTAATCGTTAGCTGGCAGAGGTCGTTGATATAGGTCAGAAAGAGGGTAGGCCCTAGCACACTTCCTTGTGGCACACCAAAAGAGACAGACGCATAGTCACTGTACTGTTCGGAGATGCGAACTCTTTGCCTTCTATCACAGAGATATGAACGAAACCAGTTCAGTGCCGATCCACGCACTCCTAGAAGCTCAAGCTTCCTAAGCAGAATTGGCCAAGACACCGTATCAAATGCCTTGGCCAGGTCAAGAAAAACTCCTATACAGTTATGTCCAGAGTCCAGTATATTAGCCACCTTATCCACAAGTGCCACAACTGCGTCCTCAGTCGACTTATTAGACCGGAATCCGAATTGGTTAGGTGATAGTATGCTGTTCTTTTCCAGGAAACCCAACAGTCGTTTGTTTACTACTTTTTCCAATATTTTGGATAAAGAGGGAAGCAATGAGATTGGACGATAATTTGTTAGGGTTGAAGAGCAACCAGATTTGAAGATTGGACATATATCAGCAATTTTTAGGCAGCTTGGAACAATACCTTGAAGCATACTTAGGTTGCATATGTGTGCAATAGGTTTCGCTAAAATATGACTAGCACATTTCAAGACCTCGTTGCTAATTTGATCACACCCAGGTGCTGAAGCAGATTTAAGGTTAGATATAATTTTACTAATCTCATGTTCATCTGTAGGAGTCAGAAAGAGAGATCCAACGGGTGAGTTTTCAAGAACAATGGAATTTGCTAATTGTTGCTCAGTTGCATGTAGACGAGTAAGGGTGGTCTTAGCGAGGTCATTACCTATCGATGAAAAAAAGTTATTGGATCGTTGGAACGTGAAACCTCATATGCAATCGATAGTTATCGGTAAATGTGCAAATTACTTACAAATATTCCCACTCGTCGTTATGTTTCCTCTTCGGCATCTTGATTTTGACGAAAAAACTTGTTAACACGGAGAAACTTAGAAAAACCAACTTTGTAGTGCGACGCGGCGGAGCACTGCAACGTGAATGAAGAACCAGCCGACCGCACGAAATAATGAAATTGTGCGGTCTACCCACATATTTTTTTTTTCTCTCTGAACTTAGTGCATAGACAAGGCGACATTATGCGTGCTACTACAAGTGTATATATAAAATCTCTTCAAACTCAATACTGTAACATAATTGCAAATTTTAAGGCTTAAATTGACGGCTCCGTAGCTAAGTTGGTAGTCACCCTGCCTGCAAGGCGAGGGGTCCCGGGTTCGATTCCCGGCCGGGGCAGATTTTGTGTAAGCATAAAGTTTGTTCTCGGGTCTTGGATGTTTGTGATGTGTATCTGTGTATGTCCATGCCACCTGCGACACAGGGAATCCTAGTGCGGGGGTATGAGTGTGTAAGCGTTTACGTTTACGTTTATTGATCGGTGTTTCCGTGTCTTTATGATGACACTGAAATTGCACCAAGCAGGACATGATCATGCGTAAAGCGGCCAACTTTATGAAAAGTCAAAAGTCGCGCTCATTTGTTTATTCTACAAGTTAACGAGACGAGCAGGTCATTTGCCCGATGATAAGCATATCGACCCATAACTGCTTGATCACATATTTTTCTCTTGGCAGGTGAAATAGATAGTGAAATCCGAGAAATTACCCTTTCAATAAGCTATAGTTATATCATAATATTTTTCTTCACCAAAACCTCAAGGTCATTAACCTGTGTACCGGCTGGATATATAACATACCCTATAACTCTACAGCTGTGGAGTTGTAGACGGCATTTAAATATATCTACCTACTAACAGGCACGGATCCAGCCTTGTGGTCGTGGTGGGCATCCCATAATACTAACTTAGGTCGATAGGTAGAAAAAAAGATCAAAAGAAAAAAAGAAGAAGAAAGATTTCTTAAAAAAAGATCTGTATTTGTAACGCAGCGCCGCACACACTGGTTTATTAAATTAGTAGAGTTCGTTCGCGGCTTTGCTGAGTCGGACATACATAGGTCCATAGACGCCAGAGCTAGGCTACAAGCTACAAGCTCTTGGCCGGGGCGTCATACATTTTGGAAAAGTCTCCTAACTGAAAATGTCAGGAATGCAATCGATATTCGATAGAATATCGATCGTGCAATGTGTCAAGTGTAGTACGACTCGCATTTGGCCAATTTTTAAGTGGTCGTGCCGACGTTTTTTGAGGGATGGATTTGCGTTTGCCTACTAAGTAGTATATTTAGATGCTCAATATTACTCGTTAAATTTACAGCGTATTCAGGAGACAGTTGCAGCACCGACGGGCAGGTGGGGATATGCACTGAGCTTTCTCAGTGCCAGGAGCTGCAGGATGAGATTAAAGCTGCTGGGAGCCCGATGCCGACCTACATGGTTTTCAAGATGCAGCATCTCACATGCGGGTACAACTCGTATGGACCTCTGGTAAAATTTTATCAGAATACTTTATATTGCATGGCAAAGTTTAGGGTTTAGAACCAAAGCAGCAGTTATACGAGTAAATTAAATTTTAGGTTGCTGAACTGTTTTTCGGGTTCCGTATCTCGAAGAAATAATCGAACTCTTATCATCACCAGCTCTTTACGCTCCCACTGCATGGATAGATACATGTGTTGTCTCAGAGAGTATGGGCCACCCACAATTCACTACGACGCGCCGGCCCTGTACGGCTTGATGGATGAAAAGTTATGGTTCTTGAATATGCGGGGTTTCTCATAAGTTTTCCATCACCGTTATAAAGCGAGTGCTTGCGAGTAAATCCGCATATATGGTTCTGTTATGGTCACTGGTCATATAATAAAATTAAGAACTCAAGTTACTAACGAGGAATCAGATGGTGGTTTAAACTTACTGATACTTACTACCTTTTAATGACATCAACATATAATTTTACCGATTTAATAAGCTATATTAAAAAATGCAAAACTTAAAACCTGTGGTGATACCTAATTTGCATTTTATATTATGTTCCCATTGGTATCGCCTTTACAACCTATTAGTTGGTGGACAAATAATACTTAGGAATATTTAGAATAAGTTCTTTTATTACTTATATTGTATTATCTACACAAGTATTTAAACTTATGCAAATATGTAATTAAAAGAAAGTACATTCTTAATTTTGTAAAATATCTAGTTTTATTTTTAATATCAATTACATAAATAATTCACTGGCAATAATTCACTGGCATCGACGGAGCATGGAATGAATACCTATGTAAATCTACTTAAATTGTCGCCAAAAACGTCGTAAGTGAATTGAAATTACTAGGTTTTTTCGCATTACTCCAAAGATTTTCAATCTGATTTTCAATCTGATTTTCAATCTGATTTTCAATCTGATTTTCAATCTGATTTTCAATCTGATTTTCAAATCAGATCAAATCAAAATTTTCACTCCTGACTGTTGTTACTAATCTAAATCGTGACTTGTTGAATTGTAAGAGAAACCTTTTCACTGAATATGCTGCGGGAAGACTTGATGAGGGTCCGGGGTCGTTGTCACCATGGAAGGTCCACAACTAAAGGTGGTATTCCACTCATCAAATATCTTTGTCCAGTGTGCATTTGAATAAAGAAATTGAATTGACTCAAAACACCTATATTTGATCAAAGGTTATGACAACGATAATAGCAGCACATAAGGTTGAAGTTCCTCCATTTTCTAAACCACGCCACATGCTGTGCAAAATATACTACTAAGAAATCTTGGTCAAAACTATTGGACGAGTGGAGTCTGTCAAAGAAATTTGATCAAATACAGGACAGTGAAATTAATGGGTGGATGTGGAACACCGTCCATAATAAGTAACGTCGCTTCAGCTTCATTATAAGGAAGCATTGTCAATATTTAATCCAATATTTGCTTTTATTTAAATTGGATCAGAATCGCGTATTTTTTTACTGTGAGAAATAGCCCTATACTTTCATTTAGTAGTTCGACACACGCGCTACTTTCCATCAGAACTATTAAATTAAATTTAATAGATTTCTTGCTGTCCTTTCTCGCAAAATCTAAACAAGCTCTTCTGTGTTTGTTTGTTTTGGCAATCCTTCCAATCCAAACAGTTTTACATCCGTGAGACGTCTCCTCACTATTCTTCGCTGTACATGCAGAACAGATCCTTCACTACCTAAAACTATACCTATATCTTGAAATCTTATATATAATTTATATATAGGTAACTGTCCCAGTACACATACCTATATTTGTTATTGTCTTTTTATGAGCTACACGGACAACTATCTAAACCTGTCTGTGACACCTAGGCGATTCGATTTTTTCCAAGATATTTCCTTTATAAGTACATAGATTGGTTTTTACGCTACCTACTGAACTTGCGTTCAGGTTTTTATGCGTGATATTACAAGTTTTATATAAATTTCCCGTCCATTCATCCAGCTCTCTTTGAAAGGGACTTGCTTTCCTTGCTTGCTTGGGCTTATTTTTTGCAAGTTAAGATTTGATTTAAAATATTTTAAACACGGTAGGTAAGTTTTTGTCGTTTAATTAAAGTAGGTACGAAGCCAAGTGCTCACCGTGACAGAAGATAGGTAAATAATTACATATGGTTTGCGGGAGCTTTTTATAGGCTTCCCGCGCACTATATAAGCAATATTATTGAAGCCCACACACAAGGCGGTCAAAGAATTTCTAGCTTCTGCTCAATAATTATTTTAGCTTCTGCAGCCAAGGCTGCGGCATACTGCAGTCTGCGCATGCGCATGCGGAGAGCATGCGACGGTAAGCTTTATAGTGCTTACAAATAATTATATAGTATCTGCTGATGAATTAGCTGTTTAAAACACCACCATACAAAGTTTGTCCCGGCTGGTAGTCGAACCCGCGGGGTAACTTTGGTGCAGGCACGATTATTACTGCTAAATTGGTGACGGAGCAGGATATTTACGAGTTTCCGATATTTCGCACTGTTGCATGCGCCGAGAACGGTGTTCTTGGCAAGTTATCGTAGTGTTGATAGACCATTACTCGTACGAATAAATATAGTATACGTACCTACCTGCAATAAATGAAGCCTATTTAAACAAAAATAACAACAATAATTATTATCATCAAAGTCATTTATATTTATATTGTAGGTTTGCTGCACTGACACTGAATTGGGTGTACCTAACCAAAAAAAACCCACAACAAACAACCATGACAACCCAGCTTGGGGTTCTGAAGATAAAAGAGGATCAATGACTGACCGACCTAATTCAGTAGACCCTGGCGATGACAAAAAAACAAATACCAGAACCAGCGAGGAACTTCCAGATATCACGGGTCATCCTAATTTGGACAAGTTACCTAGTGATTGTGGCAGTATGGACAGTTTCAGGTTATCGGGCGGGAATAGGACATCTCTCTATGAAATGCCCTGGATGGTACTTCTTGCATATAACACAAGTGAGTGTTTTACCTAAAGTTATAGTAGCCTAATAGGTAATAAAATTTTGGCACTTGAAAAATTGCAAAAATATTGAATTTTTATGCTATTTGAGAAAGAGACGAGCTGCCAACAACAAAAGCAAAAAAATATTCTATTTTTTTTTTATGATATTTGCTAACGAGACGAGCTGGTCATTTGCCTGATGGTAAGCATAACGCCGGCCCATAACAATTGCAGTGCCACCCAGAACTTTGAAACACAAAGGCCTGCGCGGCACTGCAGTGCGCTCGTTAACCTGATACATTAGGTATTAAGTCTCATAAGACCAGTAATTTCACTGGATACTCTACTCATCAAACCGGAACACAGTAATGCTTGCACACTACTGCTTGGCGGCAGACTTCACGAGCAAAGCGGTGGTAACAACCCAGACGGACACTCGCAGAAGAGTTAGTCCTCCCACTAACAAGACTTATTCTCAAAAGATTAGCGTTAGACCATATAGTATGATCACGTATGATGGTCACGCACATGATCTTAAGTATGCGATCGCAGAATGGTAAACACAGTAGGTAACCTAGAATTGGACTTCAACACTCAATACGGTTATTCACTAGTTGTATACATTATACTACTATTATTAGCTGTACCTGTACCCCGCGACTTAGTGGTAGGACTAACTCTTCTGCGAATGTCCGTCTGGGTTGGTACCAATTTGCTCATGAAGTCAGCCGCCAAGCAGTAATGTGCGAGCCCATTGAAATTACTGGGCTTATGAGACTTAAAAACTAATGTGTCAGGGTAGCGGGCGGGCTGCAGTGCTACGCAGGCCTTTGTGTTTCTTAAAGTTCTGAGTGACACTGCGTTATGCATACCATAAGGCAAAAGACCAGCTCGTCTAAACAAAATTAATATCCCTTTATTAGGTATAATGTATAAAGAAGAATAAAGGACAGAATATCGCTTTATATTCTAAGTATAGGTTGATGATTCTAATTTGACCAAGTTTATAAATAAAGATAGTAAGTAGTCTTATTCATGTGTTAAAAACAAACATATGACGGCTTTTAAATCGAAATTGAAATAGTTAGTAAAAGTTAGTTAAAAAAGCGGGTAAACTTGAATCGGGTAAAGCGAATCATTATGACAGAAAATTTTTTCCTCACTCGGAAATATTCAGACCTTTTCATAAAAGTTAGGTGCATTTTTAATACAAAAATCCTATACATTACAGGCCGAGGAACCGCACTAAACTGTGCGGGTACACTAATCAACCAATGGTACGTGCTGACTGCTGCTCACTGTGTCAGTTTCCTTGGAAGCAAGGTGCAACTGGCGAACGTGATACTTGGCGAGTGGGATGTCAGGACCGACCCTGACTGTGACCGAATAGAAGGAGCGACACAAACAGATAAGCAAGAGTCGTGTGCACCTAAGAAAAGAGTGAGTTTTTCCACTATCTCTCCTCTGGTCTGACGCACAGTTGTTACACTTACAATGCTACTCCGATCCCTCAGGATCCCTAGTAAATTTAGGGAAACAGCGTATTATTCCCAAATCGATCGAGTATCTGGTGTATTTATAATAGAAAACTTACATTATCCAGTGTTCAAATTGCCTCCTTAATGGAGTTTAATTATTGAGGAGGGAAGGTAAATGGTATACGAGAACTGCAGCAAGTTAGTATGATCCGTGACTCCGCCGGTGTTTTTCTCGTTTACATGGCCATTGAAAAATTAATACTTTAGAAGCAAAAAGATGTCGTCCTAATGAACGACATCGTTCGATAATGTAATTGAGGAGGTGACGATAATTAAATTTACTAAACCGATTCTTCATATTTTCAGGACATGGAAATAGGCTCAGTAATAGCACATCCTGGCTACAGACCGCAGACTTTAGTCGACGACATAGCGCTGATCAGGCTTGCAGAACCAGCAGACTTTTCACTGGGTACGTAATTATATGTAGTAAGTAAACGGTAGCCGGCGTTTTCCTCCAAATTCTATATTTTCTAACATTCTTATTTGTGATAATTCTCATTTTTTCAAATGGAAAACTCTACGAATCGATTTCTGATTGTCCCCCGATCTGTAATGGAGAAATAACCTTTTTTTCAACGGGCTAAATGCCTTTATTATTAGCTAATACATAAATAAACACTAACTCTAACCTAGCTCCAAAAACAGTTGGATAATCTACAAGCCAAAGTAGGCCTACCTATAGATAATCCAAATGTTCTAGCCCACTACCAGTTGGAAGCGTACCCAGCATGCTGGCGGCATTGCCTCGTTGAACCTCAATGCTGATCCGTTGAGCCAAATAAGTACCAACATTTTGGTTACGCGTTGCATCAATCAAACGCTCTGACAAAATTTTGTAAATATTATCAGCTCCCGGCCCGCACGGACCCAATTTATTACCTATTTATTAGTTTTAATACTTATTATTATTGCCTCAGCTAAAAAAACGCACTTTTAAAATAACTTATTAGGGACCTACTTTATTAACATATTCTTTCATGTTATCAGATACAATGGCCCCAGTTTGCTTGCCAGTTACTTCGGATCTGCAAAAAGCAGACTTGGTGGGACAAACCGGGACGGTAGCGGGGTGGGGAATAACGGAGTTAGGGATCCAGTCACCGGTGTTGCTTAGTGTGGGACTGCGCATCATCACCAATCAAGATTGCCAGAAAGCTTTCCGAGGAGGGTAAGATACAAAAAAAATTATTCACTAGTCCTATTCGTAGGTACTACATACATAAAAATAATGTAAAATCAAGAAGTACTAACGAAATTCTACTCTCTAATTCTACTACTGACACGGAACGTAAAGCGCGAAACCTAAGAAAAAAAGTCATTTCGGCTTACTAAAGGTTAGAGATCTTATTATTTTTTTATGAATGGGACGGATTATATAGATTTCGAAATAATAGGGGGTTCTGAACTAAAATGTTCAACTATAATAGGATATAATATATTATGGTAGTCAACTCTCAAGCGATCATAACAAGACAGGATTACCCTATCTGATAAAGAGTTCCACTCATAACTTGTAGAATTTCTAATTCACTATAAGTAACTAAAATTATTTATTCATATTTCACAATGGATTTTTTTCTAAAAGAAAACATGGTCATGGGTGATTATTAGTTCTATGTAATATATAATATAAAATGTATATATAATAGTTGAGCAAGGATTACTCGAAGCCCTTTTTTACCTGTATTACCTGTATTTAATGCAAATAAATACCTTGAATCTTTAAATATTGAAAATTGGGCTATCTGACCTTGGCTATTACTTATTCTGTCATTCTGTATTTGTCATTTCAAGAACGAAATAACAAGTTATTTAACTGGTTGTAGGGTACCTCGAGTGCACGACGTGCAGATGTGCGCGGGTGGCGAGGCAGATAGCAAGGATTCCTGCTTGGGCGACTCCGGGGGGCCCCTCATGTTTCCGGGCATCATCCGTTCGGGGGGCATCAAGTACGTCCAGCGGGGAATTGTCTCCTACGGGTCCCAGAGGTGCGGCGCGGGCAGAGTCCCAGGCGTCTACACCAGAGTGGCTTACTACATGGACTGGATTCTTAACAATATTAGTTGATACTGCTTGTAGGTTTAGGTAGACTAATTTATGGCGTTGTCTTGCGTTGCTTGCTCATACTGTCAAACCCTTCAAAATTGTCAAGGGGATTGTGATGGAAAATTCAGTCAACGCCTTCCAAGTTGATAGCATTTTTGTCGCCCATGCGTTGGTATTTTATTTTACCGAGGAAATTATTGTACTAGTCTCTATGTAATCGATTAAATTATGAATTGGCAGTGCAGCGTGTTTTTTGTACTTTTGTAGGTACCTATACTTTTTATTGTAAGTGCAGTGTAATAATTAATAATGTCAATCGAGACTGATTTAGATTTATTTATACCTATGTGGAAACGCACGAGGACCATGTTAACATTTAATGATAAGGCGTTATAGCATGGTTGCAACTTTGCAAGCACTCATTACGAGCGTTGAAACTTCTTCCATCTTAAGTAGGTACTGTTTCTTTTCATCAGAAAAGGAGATAGGCTAGGCTAAACCTTTAGGTTTATTTAGGAGAAGAACTAAGTTCAAGGATCGTTTGTGGCTTTCTTTATCAGGTGTTAAGTTATTTCTCTCTTGCTTTATTTACCATCTAGGTACTACCCAGACGGATTCTTGACTTTGATTTACTCTTTTGGGAGAACCCATCTGGGTAGAGGCAGTAAAAGCTGTTTTGTTTGGACATATCTGCGAGAGCCCGTCTAGGTAGAGGCAGCGCAAGCCTTTGTGTTTGGACTGTTTGGAAGCGCGAAGTTCTGGATGCCACTGCAATTGTTATGGTCAAGCGTTACGCGATCCTTAATAAATCCCGGTTGGGTTTATGTTTTTTTTTTCTTCTTTCGCGTTTCGTGGGGGTTTATGTTACTTATCGTCTAAAAACTTTTCAAGTGGTAAGTAAATACTTAAACCTATACACACTCTATGCTAGCGCGTCGTTTATGGTAAAGGCCTCGCGTCATCTACTTACATGCTTTTTGCCTTGTCTTGACTGTGGTCTTGACCATCCAACATAGTGAACATAGTTATCTGTGCATATCTGTAATCTGTGCACCGAACTAATCCTACTAATCAAAACAACTTGTAAATAATGGAAACATTTCAAAAATAAGTAAAATCAATGAGCTATCAGCACAATGGAAAAAAAGATAAAACTAGGTGGTCCAGGCGACAGGTGTAATGTCATCTAAGGAACTGAATTCGGAACGGCCCTCTACGGTCAGCTTCGATAGCGATTTGGGGCAGGTTTCAGAATCGCTGAACGAAGAGGAAGAGGAACAAGTAGGAACTCAGAGATCAAAATCTGTTAGTTGCGGTACCTGTGATGGTTCACAACGATCATCGCCCACTGTAATTATAACTACTCTCTTCATTTGTGTACCTACTAGTGTATGAATAGTGTCTGTATGCAACCCATATTTCTGATGGTCTGTTACCATTACTGACAAATTGTTAGTAATTTTTTTTTTATATCAGCTGAGAAGAACGAAAATATGTAGGTAAATAGAGAGAAAAAGGTTTATTTTCTCGAATAGAGCATAATACATGCTTAGGTAACTTGTAGGTAAATTAAAAGCTGCTGCCGAACATGATAAGAAGTAATATCATCCTTTTTATAGGATAGTTTAAGGTGACGAGTAGTGACGACTATCTGGCCTGAACAAAATATTAGGTTATAATTACACCATACCTAGATTGAGACAAAGTTCTCGTGTAGAGTGAGTGATAGGTGCTTGGCGATAGATTTCCAAATGGACGATAAATAGATCGGCCATCGGACCTTATTTCCCAATTGTTTTGTTTCAGCTAGCTGAGCGATTTGCGATTCTTAAGATCTCTGCCCTAAATATGTGGTCCGACGCAAGCAAGTTTTGTATAAAATCTTACAATGATCCGTTTGGATATCAAGTTATAAAAAGTGCAGTTTATTTTACTGTGGGGATTAAACTTTTCAATGATCTTGCGAAGCACTTGGTGCCAGCGCCGGCACCGGCCTGCAAAGCTGTCCGAACTCTGTGCGAGTCGCCAAGGTAATAAAAGTTTGAAGAAAATTCTTAAAACTTATTGTATAACACTAAAAAAATTTTTGCAAAAATAACTAATCTTATTTTCAAGATTTTTACTATTTAAAGCTTTTGCTGTTCTTTATATATACGAGAGATTTGTACAAAATTAAAAAAACTATGCATAGAAAGTCTCGTTCGAGTTTTATTTTAGACTAGCTCCTACCCGCGGTTTCACCCGCGTAAGTAAGTAATGTTACTCTCAGGTCCTAGATAAACTACATATATATCTATGCCAAAAATCACGTAGATCCATTGCTCCGTTGCTGCGTGACAGAAGGACAAACCAACAAGCGTACAAACACACTTTCGCACGTCTGGATTTATTATAGTATACGGATTGCCTTGTTTCAAATTTTGACATTTTCCAGGCAATTACTTGCATATAAAATTACTGCTACGTCAACAAGACTGGAAGTTTTCACAGTTCTTGTGGGAACGCGGGTGAAACCGCGGGCAGAGGATATAAATAAAAGTCAATACTATGTTCCGAATTGGAAATTCACGGATGACGGACAGAAATCGGATGACAGATCTAGTGCATAACCTTTCTTAGAATTAATAGTGATGTGGTTACGGACAGGCGACAACGTTTTCTCGGATACGGATCGGATGCAGTACGGAACCGCTCTTAGATTGATAGATTGGTAGGTACCTAGGTAGACGGCTCTATCAAATTCGTACATACCAGACTACTTGCTACTTCCTGGATAAAAAGTTCGTTTAACATAAAATAAAATGCAGGACGATTTATCCTGAATGAATCATAATAGTCAATGAAAGAGGTCAAAGAACTATAATCACTCCGTTCGTTTAAAAAGTACTTCAGGTATAGGTACTTCGTAAGAAAACCATTTTCCTCTTAGCACTCCAGCCCAAGCCGCAGATAGATTGACTATAATGAGTCAAATCGAGTAATTCCACTTTGCCCTACCAAGCTGTCCCACTGTTAGGGCAGAGTGGAATGTTTAAAATACCGGCCGAGGTACCTAATTTCCCTTGTAATTAAATTCATATTTGGGTAATTACCTACCTACCTAATAAGTAAACTAAGCGAAACATACTATTTATAGTGAGTTAATTATTCCTTAATAAGCAATTAGCGGATTTAGGTACGTACTGTTTGATCATTCTCCTATGTAGTAGGTACGTAAACTGATAATACATACCTAGGTCCGTCATACTCAAAACCTAGGTCCTAACCTATATGTATATTTCTCTCCGTTCTGACTCTGTGATAGCTTCCACCACCACATGCTTCCCGTCTCATGGTATACACCTTAAGTTTGATAATACAATAGGTAATGTGCAGGTAGGTATCATTGTAAATCCAAGATGGCCGCCGCCGCAAAATGGTGGAATAGGTACATATATTTTTTCAAACCCCTCAAAATGGGTATCAAATGAAAGGGCTTGACTAGTAGAATACAGTACCTACAGTCCTACACCATGTAAAAATTCCAAATCCAAGATGGCATCCGAAACAAAATATTAAAACTGAAATCTAGGTACCTAGGTATCTAATCAAAACAAAGAACTTTATCAACTTAGAATCGTGATTCAAGCATGAATCTCCCACCCAAGGACATATACTTCTATCAATTATATGACCCAAGTCAAGAATTCATATCGTGTCGAGCATTGTCCACACAATCCGTTAGGCAGCCCTCATACCTAATTCATGATTGATGGATAAGCATCAATTGCGGACCACGAGAAAACCATGGAAAACCCACGATCCCGGCTTGACCCATATCGTGTCGTACTTGTGGTTGTGGTTGGGGCTTGATGGAAATCTAGTCCGAGCATCCGCTTCTAAGTACGCTTCTACGAACTCTATTAAAAAAAAATTGTTTCTCAATCACTGCGTGCTCAGTGCAGACGCTGCAGTAAATAAGCGATGGTACGCAATGTCTATAAATGAAATAAATTCGACAACCTGCAATGTGGATATTGGAGTGCCTCAGGGGTCGATATTAGGACCAGTTTTGTTTTTGATATATGTAAATGACCTTGTAAATTCTATGCCAGACTGGACCTATACTAGTTTATTTGCGGACGATACCCATGTAGGAATAAGTGACAAACGCAACGTGAAATTAGAGATAAAAATTAAGGAAGCTATGAGTGTCCTTAAAGGTTGGTTTAACGCAAATGGGATAATTCTCAACGCTGAAAAGAGCGTCATTATGCAATACAAAGCACGGAAAGGTACAGAGAGAAATAGTTCTTTAAATGAAAATGTATTTCTAGGGTATACAGTTGACTATACAGTTAGTCACTCCGCTCATATTGAGAAAATTTGTAAAAAAATAGCAAGTGCGAATTATGCACTACTTAAGCTCAAGCCTTTATTGGACCAAACAACAATGTTATCGGTATACTATGCTTACATACAGTCAATTATTAGGTATGTCATTACTGTTTGGGGAAATGCCACAGATATAAGTAAAGTGTTGAAAGCCCAAAAGAGGGCATTAAGAATAATGTTTGGATTGCGAAAACGTACTTCAGTCAGAGAATATTTTAAGAAACATAGGATAATGACAGTAATATATCTATACATTTTTAATAGCCTATTAGAAATTTATGATCAAAAAGACATCCTTAGTAAAAATAAAGATATACACGCTTATAACCTACGTAATAGAGAAAAACTGTTTATACCTAAGACAAGACTGAAAAAGGTTCAAAAGCAGGGAATCTGCAATAAAATATCGTTATTTAACAAGTTACCATTAACATTAATACAATTGAACGCAAATAATTTTAAAAAAGTCCTAAAAAAATTCTTTGAAAACCATCCGTTTTATTCTATTAATGAATTTATAGACATGCGTCTCACTGAATCTTCATTCCTGTATGAATAAGAATTGATATTGTATGATTATGCTTATTTTATTTTGTTTAAGAAGTTATTACTGGTTTTTTTTTTGTTTAGTAGTTATTTTCTGTCTTGACATAATTTAATTGAATTGTTTGGAACAATAGCTGAATTAGAATGATATTGTGATAGCTTTATAAATAATATATACTATATGATCAAACGAACTTCACAAGCGAAGTTCGATCATTATTATATGAATAGCTCCATTCGAAGATATAGTTAGATATTTACACAACGTAGTCCTTTTTTCACACAGGTAAATTCGCACGCTTTTAGAGTCGTATCGATTAAAAAATCGATTCTACCGCCGGTACCCTCACTACAGCGCCTCCCTATAACGTCATTCTTTTAGAGAAGTTACCCAAAAACTTTTGTTCACTTATCGGGTAGTGGAGGGAGGGTTCCTATATCTTCGAATGGAGCTATTTATATAATAATGATCGAACTTCGCTTGTGAAGTTCGTTTGATCATATATTATATTTCATAAGCTCCATTCTTCAGATATAGTTAGATATTTACACAACGTAGATGTTTAGAGACAAAAGGTTTTTGGTAATAAGTAGATAAAATAAATCAAGTTATTGCACATGAAACGAAGATATTTTTGAATAAAGAGAAAATATATTTATTCAATTTGAATCATTATTAAAAGTTACGCAACCGAATTAACTAAAATAATACTTAATTGTACATGTGCACAATATAATCACACAAAAACTAAGTAAGTCTAGGTTCAAGTAATGACCTAGCAAAGTTTTCTACAATTGTTGGACGATTATAAAACTTTGCAAAGGTTTTCGAAATTGGTGTCCAACCGGCTATCTTACGGATAGAATCAACAGAAAAACCAGCAGCTAAACGTCTTTTATCCATCGACTGATGGTTTGCGCTGAAGCATATTCATGCGGACGTTTGTGGGTTATGAACAGGCTATCCCGAACGGCAGAACCAATACTCTCTTTATCTTGAAAGTAGAGTAATAACGAAATCGGCTGCTCACGACCGGGAGCTGATGTTTTAATAATATCTGATATATTAATAATTATCTGATTTTGAGTAATCATAATATCATTTACTTTTATTACAGAAAGTGTTTGCACATGGTGAACGGTGCACAAAGCAATGAGTATTGTAAGTTTTTTAGTGATTTGATCTAAAGGCAAATTATCTTTAGGATTCCAATCCGAAACAAAGTTAAGTACTGTTTGAGGGTCCCATGTATATGAATAGTTGGGTGTGCTTGATCTAATTTTAAAAGCTCCTTTTAACCAGCGCTATATGTTTTCATCAGAGCCTATTTCCTTTCCTAGAAGTAATGAGAGAGCCGAACGATGAGTATTTAATGAGCCATATGAAGCTCCTCTTTAGAATTGTTCCGTTAAAACCAAAATAATTGATGCTATTTCAGAATCTAAGAAATTAAAACTATTGTTTTATACAGTAATTCCACCATAATTAAGATGTAGTGCTGTTCTACTTAAGGCTAATTGGCGAGAGATAATCAATCGTTAAATCTAGGGCTGTCAGTGGTACACCTCGATATGTGAACGCTCGTTCGAGGGTATCGCGGCAGCCAGCAATCTCTTGACCAAGATGCGCCCTGTAACGAGATCGTAAATAATCGTGTAGGCAAATTATCTTAGATTTCAAACGGGTATTAACAAAGGAAACCATGGTTGCGAAGGCCAGTATAGAAACACTAAAATTCCAGTTGATTGCTCGCTCACAGTTTTTTGTAAGCACTTGAGAATCAATGGAAATGGGGAAAGCAATAAAAGTAGTGATTATGCCAAGAAATCGTAAACGGTTCAAAGGTAAATGCATATGGATCTGGCTTCCATGAAACGTAAGTGTTACATTTGGTATTGGCTCGAGATGCGAAAACATCTATACTAGGTTCGCCAAACTTTTGAACAATGGTTTGAAAAGCTTGTGAGCAAAGTTCTAAATCAATATCAGGGTTGATTCTTTTGATTCTTCATCAGCTTCTACGTTATCTTTAGTATTTATGTATGAAGCGAACAACTATAGAGTTTGTTCTTCACCCCATTTCCAAATAGATCTCGAAATAGATTCCATTAATGTAGCTTATAGCTGTCGTATTGTCTATTCGCGTCAATATGGTGCAATTGGTTTTGTTTGTAGCAAAAAATTTTAGCCCGAAAAAGGCAGGTTGAAGTTCTAAAAAGTTTATCCTCAGTTTACTTTCTTTCCAATGGCAATTTGTGCACAAATTATTACAGACGGCCCCCCAGCCAATCCTAGATGCATCTGTATAAATGTCTAAATCATAAACTGGACGAGCTACCGAGTTTTTTTTTTTTTTTTTTTTTTTTTTTTTGTGGCTAGAATGTTTGCTCTCCAACAGTATAAATCTGGTAGAACATTCGCTGATAATTTAAATTTAGTGTCATAATTAGTGTCATTTTGAAGTGCGAGATACTTTTCTCTCTCTAAAAACTTCTGTGTATAGCCAGCCGTATTTTTCAGCCGGGCGAGCTGCTGTGAGAACGCCTAAGAACTGAGAAAATTCTCAAATTGTGCATCGTGGAAGCTTTACAAAATGTTCAGTTAGATGAAATATTTTTGTTCGTTTCTTTGCAGGTGGCTATATTGACATATTTACAGTGTCAAAATTAAAGCCTAAAAATGTGCATTGTTGTATAGATTATAATACATGTTTTTTTTTTTTTTTTTTTTTTTAAATTTACAACCAATCCTAAGCATTTGAGAAGTTTGATAGTTTCCTTAACGTTGCGGGGGCAATCGTCATAGGTACTTCCTATGCACAGAGTATCGTCTAAACATGAGACAGAACTAAAACCGCTACTTCTTAGATGACCAACAACTTCTTTTATAATTTTTGGGAATGTTCTTGGTGCCGTTGAGAGTCCATAAGGCATAGCATTAAATTCGTATATGAAATATTATAGTACTGGACAGAATACTGTCCAGTACTATTTTCAAACTGAAACTGCAAATATTTTTTGTCATCTACATGAACTGGTACTAATTAAATATGACTCTTTGAGATCAATAGTTTTTACATAGCCATTTGAGGGTAGTAAACTACAGGCGGTTCGATAATCTTCCATTTTAAAGTGGTCTGTCTTTACAAATTTATTGAAAGATTTTAAATTTATGGTGAACCTATCCGTACTGTTAGGTTTAGGTGCTAAAAATATAGTTGATAACTATTGCATACTATCTTGGTTATTGCAAACGGATATGGCCCCTAAATCAAGTAGATTGCCTTGATTGAATGCAAGCTGCATTTCATTTTTCTCTATCTGAGAAAACGTATGATTAGAAGGTACGTATGCATGTACTTGAGCTATCGGTATACGGTAGCCATTTAATATACCATCTAAGACAAACTTATTTTTAGTTATAGTCATTCATAATCATGATGTAACTGCAGGTCTGTTTGAGTTGTACATCCCTCCTCGCCCCTCCCTGTTCGCGGACGAGGGGCATCGAGGACGGCCTGTCTTCAGTTACCCGACTGTCGAGGTCTTATGATTTGTGGTTGAGGTGCAGATTTTGTCGTAGCTGGTGCATTCCTTTTTATTTGTAAGCCTTGTTTTTCTATCGCCTTAGCTGCTTTGATTTTTTCCGTTTCTTTTTCTTTTTTTTTTTTTTTTCAAAATAGAGTGTAATCTCATGCTTCATCTTGTATGATGTTCAAAAAAGGTTATTAGCTTAGTTCGTGTTTAAGTTTCAATAAAGTGCATATCACATAAGATTCTGCAGCCCTCAGACTGAAATTTGATAGCCTCAACCTTGTTACTATAATTAATGAGCATTGACATACCTATAGAAATGGCCGATATACCTTGACCTAATTGGCTTTGTCTCACTTCGATAGCAGCCGAAATTTCGACATTTAGGCTTAGTAAAGTCCACAGTCGCTTTTGGTGTTGTTTCAGTTTCATTCAACCACACGGCCATGTTAGTTGTCCGCAATGTTTCGATTTCATCGACAGGCATTGCATTGTCGAGCGGCGCAATATTATTTATAGCGTCGTACGCAAGGGGGATTATGTCCACTGACTCGTCATGAATTTTATTTATTTATTTTAACTCTTTGTTTATTACAAGACCAACAGCACAAGTGATAAATACAGATAAAGTACATAAAGTTTCGAAATACAGCCAAAAATAGGTCTGAATAGAGATATTACAAAAAAAATATTTGTGGGTTGAAAGCAATAAAGTGTTACGATATAAAAATATCATTAAAAACTTGCTTGTGCCAAACCTTATTCATATCTAACGTTACTTGATAGGTATCTAACGTTTTTATTAGAACCTTCGTGTATGACCCGCAGTCAACCTCCAGGTTTCTATAACATCATGTCTAGCCTTCGTGTATAACCCTCAGTTAACCTCCCGGCAGACTTAGAGATGCATTTAACGAGTTTGGGACACTTATAGAAATTACTCTGTAGTTTTTATTACATCATGTCTAGCCCTCGTGTTAACCCGCAGTTAACCTCCCGGCAGACTTAGAGATGCATTTAACGAGTTTGGGACACTTATAGAAACTACTCTGTAGTTTTTATTACATCATGTCTAGCCCTCGTGTTAACCCGCAGTTAACCTCCCGGCAGACTTAGAGATGCATTTAACGAGTTTGGGACACTTATAGAAACTACTCTGTAGTTTTTATTACATCATGTCTAGCCCTCGTGTTAACCCGCAGTTAACCTCCCGGCAGACTTAGAGATGCATTTAACGAGTTTGGGACACTTATAGAAACTGATAGTGTAGGTACTAACCTTCTTTTCTTTCGACCTCAGACTCTGATTCCGAATCGGAATATATTATAACCCGACGACGTCGGGAGGCTTGTTGTTTCTTGTTATCAAGTTCCTTAATTTTGTTCTTGTAGCGATGTATTAATTTATCTTCATTTTGTCGTTTCGGTATGATGAATTTAAATTCTTTTGCGACGAAACTTGTTGAGACGCGTGCATCTTGTACCGCGCACGAAAAAAGAATGACGTTATAGGGAGGCGCTGTAGTGAGGGTACCGGCGGTAGAATCGATTTTTTAATCGATACGACTCTAAAAGCGTGCGAATTTACCTGTGTGAAAAAAGGACTACGTTGTGTAAATATCTAACTATATCTGAAGAATGGAGCTTATGAAATATAATAAACTATTTTGATGTAATGAATTGACTTGCCCAGTGTAACACACATTGTTATAAGGCCAATAAATAATTCTATTCTATTCTATATGTAGCGTAAAGCGGAGCAGTCGTCGCTTTGAGTCCAAGCAGGGCTTCGAGACAGCACTATCTGGTCGTATTGCCGGTCTTGTCTATTTCGTGGTTTCTTGATGTTTCTTGATGGTATTGCATCAAGCCGCGCTTGCGCATGTATTATCTCGTAATCCGCGCTTGATGCAAGAGCATGATTATTTTGATAGAAAAACACATACTAGTCTACGGTCTGCATAACGTCTGCCTATAATAATCACAGTACCACCCTGAACTTTGAAATAAAAAGGCTTGCGCAGCATTGCATTGTGCTCGTTACTCTGTGGTCACAGACTGTGACATCAGGTATTAAGTCATCAGGTATAAGACTGACTAAGTTGCTTTGTTCATCAAACCGAGACATAGTAGGTAATGCTTGCAAATTACTGTTTGACAGCAGACTTCACCAGCAAAGCGGTGGTTCCCACCCAGACTGGCACGAGTAGGTATCTCTATATAGATTGTGACTGACATCCGCTGACCACTTCTAC
Organism: Crocallis elinguaria; assembly: GCA_907269065.1. NCBI lineage: Eukaryota > Metazoa > Arthropoda > Insecta > Lepidoptera > Geometridae > Crocallis > Crocallis elinguaria. The sequence continues at coordinate 6,629,213 of OU026065.1, read as the reverse complement.
CACCTAGTCAAGGAGGATCACAATGGTAAATAATACTAATTATTATATGTGTGGCATAACTTAGATAATTGTATGTGTATATCATAATCACTGATGTGTATGCATGATCATAAATCGCTTGCGTGGAGATGCATCTACACTCTATAAGTGTCATACATAATTTGTGAACTGGCTGACTAGAACTAAGAGGAAAACTTGAAGCAACCAGTGTCCACTATAATTAAAGCCAGCGTCATAACACACGAGTTTATGTGCCAGTCGTGTTTTTAAAAATATTGTTGATAACCTTAAGTTTGTGGTCGGCGGCAAAGTCAGGGTCGTGTAGTCAGTCGTGTACGGCCCGTCCTCACAACAACATATTGACGGATTTCATGTACTATACGCAAATATCGTTAGTGCTTTGTTTATGATGAAGATCTTATACCAAAGGACTGTGTTCATCTCCTGTATTCTCGTGATATCACTCTACAATGTCGCGGGACGTAAGTACAAGAAAATGTTATTGCAAAAAGTTTGTAATCAAGTGTGTGTAAACTTTGGTGACCTTAGTGCAGGGTAACCTGTCTTCAGTTCATTATTTTGCTATTTTGTGCATGAAGAATCTATCGTAATACCTATATTTATTAGCACGTTTCAATCAAATTTTATTTTGTATATAAAGGTATCTATAGGTACTACATAATTAATATGTGTATGCCTGGATGACCGTACTCGATTTTTTCCGAATAAGAGATCTCGACAGCAGTCGTTACAATCCAAACCCCTAACTGAAACTTTTTCAAGAAATACAATAACAACTTACTTAGAAATACAGTAAAAATAGAATTATAAATACTAGAATTGCTCTTTTTTTGCGGAGTTATTACTTATTATAATATATTATCTTTATTAGTAATAAAATCATAAAGACAACCTTTTATAGGATCTTATTTTTTAGTTATAGTTTCTCGATGTTTGCATGCTATAAAATTATCACTTAGGCATCTACCTACGTCCAAAAATTAGTGTCACTTCCATCAATATTTTAAAGTCTAATTTTAGATAAGCACACTTTGACCATTATCACAATTACCATATATATATGATAATATAACTACATACGTAGGTACAATACAACTTAACGAATATCTAGATAAGAGCTAGTCGGGGTATCATTATAGAGTAGACATAGACGTAGGACGGAGGTAGGTATCATTATCGGATAGTTTTATAGCATGCAAAACACAAATTACGAAAATTGTAGGAGACTGGAGTTTACAATCCGTTCTTTGTCAACTTAGGTAGGTATTATAGTAATAGTAGGTAGGTACTTAAAAAGCCAAAATCACTAAGGTTGGTTAGGTTAGGTTAGGTTATAATACAATTTTAACCCCCTACGCAAGGATATGTTACTTATAAGTTTAACGAGTGTACGTATCTGTGTGTCTGTCTGTGCTGTCGTACCTCAAAAACGGATGGACGGATTTTTATTTAGTTTTTTTGTTTGTAAGAATATGTACTACTATGTAACTTGTCTATGATTGAGAGTGTTCTTAGCTATGATTAAAAAAATTGTGCAGCCGTTTGAAGATGAAGGTTATCGGCTCTGCGGCGCAAGTACGGATCTTTTCGGTCGATAAAATTGACAGTTCAAATCGATAAAATGGGTGTTATCGACTTTTTATATAATTTATCGACCCTCGAAACAATCGACAAAAGTTATCGAATAGCTAGGTCGAATCAAAAGAGAATATAGAGCAGTAGCTCTATATATATATATATATATAATTATGTAGTATTGTAGTAACAATACTTTACGATCAGACTTCGGTTTTCGCAACATTCGATAAATTTATCGAGTTTTTCGATTCGACAAATGTATCGAACCGACTTCCGTACTTGCGCCGCTGGTCGGGGATTTTAAAACTTTTATAATATATCCTATCAACCTACTGGCTACTCACATTGCAATACCTAACGGTTGTTTACATTAAGTATAGGTATATACGATGCAGAGTTCACTCTACTGCAGTTTACACATTCACTGTAGCATTAAGATATGTAGAATTTTATACTTAAACTTTACTTTACTTTTGTTAGTGGGACGACTAACTCTTCTGCGAGTGTCCGTCTGGGTTAGTACCACCGCTTTGCTCGTGAAGTCTGCCGCCAAGTAGTGATGTGCAAGCATTACTGTGTTCCGGTTATCAAACCGGAATCTACTTTGCTCATCAGAGCAAAGTAGCCAGTGAAGTTACTGGGCTTATGAGACTTAATACCTAATGCCTCAGGGTAACGAGCAGACTGCAGTGCCGCGCAGGCCTTTGTGTTTCAAAGTTCTGAGTGGCACTACAATTGGTATGGGCCGGCGTTATGATTACCATCAGGCAAACGACCAGCTCGTCTCGTTACCAATAACATAAAAAAAAACAAAAATTTAAACATATAAAGATAACGACTATATGCACATAATATAGATAGATAGGTAGGTACCTAAATCGTCGACGGAAAGAACAACATCCTAAACTCGAAATATCGCCAGCTGCCTTTGAGGAACTACCTAAGTAGGTACTACTAATCACTGCCTGCTGACTAGAGCGTGAAACTAAAGTTTCAGGCCCCTATATAGTCTTAGGTGCCCCTTTCCTACATGATCAAGAGTGATTGATGGATATCCATCAACCACGGACCACGCGAAAACCATGGAAAAACCACGATCATTGCTTCAACGCTTGCTTGACGCATATCATACCTCTGGGGTAGAAATAAGCTTGGTAGAAATCTCGTCCGTGCGCAAACCGCAAACGGTTAGAGGAAGTAAGGGAGATGCACCGCAGCCGTTTCTACGATCTATGCTCAAAAAAATAGTTTCACAACCACTGCGTGTTCATTGCAGAAGCCGCGGTAAAAACTTGCGCGTGTTTTATCTCGTAATCCGCGCTTGTTGCAAAATCATGGTTATTTTAACAGCAAAACGCAAACCTGCATAAGCGTGTATGGCCGGTCATAGACGCAGACATACTTCTTGAGTCTTTATCATTATTATATGATTCTAAATAAGTCAATATGTCATTCGCATCAGCAGATCGCGACCCCAAACACAGCGTCGAATGGTTTGGATAGAAAACATAATAAATACAATCTAGGCAACATTAGGCATACTTAAAGAAATAAGGTTCAAAATGGCGATGCGTTTACTTTTAGTTGAACGTTGTTTCATAGTTTTTATTAAATAAAGATAAAGAGACGTAAAGTTAATATAGTTTTCATGTCTTTAGATGATTAAATTACCTTTCTTTTGGTTACAAAAATATATTGAGCATTTCGAGACAAGAAATTTTCGGGGTCTTTTTTGCGATAAGTGTTTTCTATAAGCACTTGGCTATACTACTGTATTTTTTTTTGGTTGGTAATATGTATGGAAACGGACATTTGTGCGATGAAAAACTGGACGTTTTGCTTTAGAAAGCGCCTTCGCGACCTCAAGCTGCGGACAAGATTTTTCGTACGGCATTGGGGCAAACTGGGCGTTCGGGTGGCCGCGACAGTCACAAGCTATAAAGGCGATGGCCGCGTTTGTGGATCGCTTCCCGCGCACACTCGACCACAAACACCAGCTTCTCCCCGTCCGCACAAAACAGAAAGAGAAAAGAAGGGACTTTTGGGCGGGTAGAAGGACGGCCTAAGGGGCACCTTAGACCCTAAGCGCTCGAAGCACCCCTTCTGTTCTCTCTATTTTGTGGCAACAAATTACTACGACTGGAGGCCGCACCCAGACACACGCGGCCGCGTTTAGTGGCCCAATGCGGCAGCACTAAGTGCAGGTAATAAAAAAACTGTTCACTGACACCTAACAAAAAATACAACAAGACAACAAATAATACAAAAATAGCTAGGCGGTTTTATTGGAAAATTGATTGATCTCTTCCAGACAGATAACTATATTACTGATTAACCATTGATTGTGGTACCTACGTATAGCGTGGTAGTAGGGCCTTATATAAATAATATTTGAGGAGGTAGGTATGTACTTAATATTATAATTGGTAAAATAATGAAGTATAAATTCCGCGACACTTGTAATTTCTGTGAGTAGGTGCTTTAGTAAATATGTAAGTCATTAGTTAACCACACGTGGTGAATCAGCTTCTATGTGAATGTTAGCTAGGTACCTAGGAGTAGATGAACCAAACCGCATCATCGCAATGCAACCGCACCGCAATTAATAATTATTATTATGATGTGTGTGTTTTAAAGCCGTCACGTTTATTTTTGCCTGGAAGACAACGCTAAGCCAAGACCACCTCTGTGTACAACACTCAGTCTTACTACAAAAAAATAAACACACCCCAAACTTTTGTTAAACAGCATTTAACTCCTAAACATACGTTAGTCGCGTGTTTAAATAAGTATGACCAACCTCAAATCTTGATTTAAGTAGTGTCTAACCGTTGTCTCTGTTCTGTTCTGATATTTCTAATAATTTTAGACGTTTATCTTTTTTTTTTTTCACTTATACCCCTGCGCTAGGATTCCCTGTGTCGCAGGTGGCATGGACACACATAGATACACATCACAAACATCCAAGACCCGAGAACAAACTTTATGCTTACACAAAATCTGCCCCAGCCGGGAATCAAACCCGGGACCCCTCGCTTTGCAGGCAGGGTTACTACCAACTACGGAGCCGTCGTTAGACACTGTCTAAGTAAACAGGCGTCTAAAAGTTGTTTTTTGTGGTAACACGGTGATTGTTGTTGTAAGGAATACATTTTGCTATGAAATCCTGTAAGTATCTGAAAATGAAATATGAAATGAAAATGAAAACAAATCGATGTAACAAAAGTTACATAAAAAATCACATCTGCCCTAGCCAGTGTCACTCGTTATGATGTAAGGATTCTAATATACCATGCACCGAAATCTGTTCCAGGCATTTAAAAGTTACGGTGGAATTAAGAAACTCACATATATACAGATATACACACATACATAAACCCTAAAAATATTACACTCCTTTTTTGTGCAGTCGTGTGATAAAAAGAAAATACTTCATTTCAATATTTTATGCAATTTTGGAAGATATGCTGTCTATCATATCAGGTAATTTTATTAATCCCACATGTGTTATAATATTTATACATGAAATGTCGGACAATAAAGACAAGCCTATATTGTATAAAAAACACCTGCCCAACCACACTAAGTAGGCTTTATTGAAGACAAATTTTAACTTCCCCATGTTTGAGAAATAACCAAATCAATGTCTTTGACATTTACGTGAGCAGAGGTAATCGAACAATATAGAACACTCCTTGGGCCAAAGGTTAAAAGACTGTTGCTGAAGTCAAGCAGAAATACACATCAGGGACAGGATAAAAATATACAAAGAGATCGAAGACTGGTATTATGACGTCATTAAACTGTGATTTATACGAAATGCTTCGAGGTAGAATTTGTTCTCGCATTCAGTAGTAGTATAAGATGTTTCTGCACAACTCGTTTGACACAAAAAAAAGAAGCAACGAACTCATAACTAAACAACCAAAGGTTAAACTGGAATAAATTACGTCAATTTTACCAACTGGTTTTCGAATTTAATAAAAAAACGTAATTATCCATTTATTGGCTATGACGGGTTTTCCTTTGAACATTTGTCTATGTATATATATTATACTAGCTGCTGCCCCGCGGTTTCATCCGCGCGGAGATATTGGATTTCATGGTTTTTATTTTTTTGCGCGGAACCCTAATTTTTTTCCAAAATAAAAGTAACCTCTGTTACTCCTTGTAACATCAGCTATCTGCCAGTGAAAGTCCGGTCAAAATCGGCCCAGCCGTTTCAGAGATTACCCGGAACAAACAGACAGACAGACAAAAATTTAAAAAATGGCGGTTTTGGTGTATGTCCCGTATAGTATACTTTCATATGCATTTAGTAAAAAGCTGTTTTTATTTAGTTTTATAGATTTATATTTCACTGTAAGGAAAGAAACTTTATACAATGACTTGTTATAATTTGCTTATGTAAATCTACATAAGATTTACATAAGTTTAGGGTCATAAAATCTCGCTGGAAACTTTCAGGATCAGATAACACAAGAGGCCATTCCAAAACCAAGATAGTCATTTTAAATAAGAAAATAAGAGAAGATGTACCTATTATAACTAGCTGCTGCCCGCGGTTTCATCCGCGTGGAGATATTGAATATCATGGGTTTAATTTTTTTGCGCGGAATCCTAATTATTTTTCTAAAATAAAAATAGCCTAAGTTACTTCTTGTATCATCAGCTATCTGCCAGTGAAAATCCCGTTGAAATCGGTCCAGCCGTTTCGGAGATTACCCGAAACAAACAGACAGACAGACAGACAAAAATTTAAAAAATGGTTGTTTTGTTATACGTACCGTATATACATTCATATGCATTTAGTAAAAAGCTGTTATTTTGATATTACAAACAGACACTTCAATTTTATTTATTTGTATAGATTATTTTCTTGGTTATTTCTTATCATTCTCATTTGTACAAATATTTCAGAAAGATGCAATGGTGGTGCAAACTGCATCTTACTGACGTCGTGCACAGGCCTCTACAACCAGCTGCAGAGAGGCGTCACTTTCCAGCTCACACAGCTGTTGAGAGCCTTGCATTGTGGATTCGGGGACAACGACGACCCAAAGGTACGGGTTCCCAAAATAGTGTATAATCAGTGGGTATGGGTACGGACATTCATCTGGTATGGCCTGTCTGAGTATACGCCCCCACTCTACACTCTTAGTATTATTATAATACCTATGTTCTGTGACTCTACACTACACAGCCGCTGCACCTACAATTATAACTACCTACTAGCTAACTTCTGTCCGCAGTTTCACTCGCGTAGAGGTGCTGTGAGATCCTCCACGCGTGCATTATTCGGCATAAAAAGTAGACTATGTTACTCTCCGGTCCATAAATAAACGTGTTACTACAAAAAAAAAAAAGCTTATCCGTTGCTCCGTTGCTGTGAGAAAGAAGGACAAACCAACAAGCGTACAAACACACTTTCGCAATATAAGTGCTGCCCCACATTGGGCCACCGAACGCTAACGCGACCATAAGTTGGACAATATTTTTCATAGGCAAGCCCGTAGACATAATGCATGCTTGATAGATAAGCATCAATCACACTGACCACGCGAAAACCACGATCATTGCTTGACGCATACCTATGATGGCGGAGCTTTGTAGAAATCTAGTTCGAGCGCTAACCACAATATGCATTTAGAGGTCAAATCTTGCAAGCTAAATTTGAGCCACGGTGTTCGATTGAGCCAAAATTTTACATACGTAAATCGGATGGCAATGCAAGTAATGATTTCACAGAGCTGGTCTGATGATGGAGCCGGAAGGTTGCCATCGATGTTTGACTTGATTTGTCTTTACAAGTATTCTGATCGTAGATGATGTCCAGGGTCCTGGTGATAGAGCCGGAAGGTGGCCACAGGAACTCTGTAACGAAACGACGTAGGTAGTTTTGACTTGTGTGATGTGTTAAAGTGAAGTTGGCCAAAAGATCACTGGACCAACGTATTATATAAAATCTGGTCTAGAAAAACATATTTTTCCACAGAAAACTTATTATCTAAATTATCGTTCCAGGTATGCTGTCCACCAGAGTTTCTAAACCAGCCGAAACCTGAAGAGCGGGTAAGCAACGTGGACCCAATCTCCCTACTGCCGACCGGTAGAATCTGTGGCATTCAGAACAATGATAGGATAGTGGGAGGTGTCCAGACCGATATAGACGAACACCCCTGGATGGCGCTACTCCGATATGACAAACGTATGTAATTTTTAGTCTTACCACCAACAGTCAGTTACTAGGTGGATGGTGGTATCGCTAACTCCTCTGCGAGTGTCCATCTGGGCTGGTACCACCGCTTTGCTTGAAGTCTGCCGCAGTAATGTGTTAGCATTACTTATGTTCCGGTTTGACTAGCAACGCAGTCAGTGAAATAACTGGGCTTATGACTCGGAGGGTAACGAGCGCACTGTAGTGTCACGCAGGTCTTTGTATTCCGAGTGCAATTGTTATGGGCCGGCGTTATGCTTACCATCAGGAAAACGACCAGCTCGTCTCGTTAACAAATGGTATAAAAAAAAGTTTAAGACTTGTTATCCTGACTTATCAACGTTGGACCTGGAACTTTGCTCGTCCCTTTATAGGGTGTTTCCTCGTGTCCTAAATAGATTTCCTAGCTGCGGCGCAAGTACGGATCTTTTCGATAAATAAAATTCGATAAAATTGACAGTTAAAATCGATAAAGTGGGTTTTATCGATTTTAACTGTCAATTTTATCGAATTTTATTTATCGAAAAGATCCGTACTTGCGCCGCTGATTAGGCTACGAGGAATGATTTTTCTTTACAGCCAAACAGCTTGCCAATAATCTATTGACACACCCTGTATAAAGTACTGTCATTGAGTTAAGTACGCACATCAATAACATGACAAATACTTAAAACTACTCTTTATTAAAAGCATAATACCTATTCACCTATCAGAAACACATAAAAACAATGTCTTAATTAGGTAGGTGCTTATCTATATAATTATTTAAATGTCATTGACACCAAATTCCCTATCATAAATAAAAAATATAAAGTAAACAATATTAATGACACAATATTATATATTATGATCTTATAAAGAGTTGACAACTTTTTTTAGAATTAAGAAGGTTTTAGTGTCGATTCTGTAGTTTCATATTATCTAAACCTAATTTTAGTTTCGCTCTCTCTTTCCAATACATAACATGAAAAAGGGATGGTAGATGTTTGACAGATCTAAATTTAGTTTTAGAGCTGTAGCTGTGAAATATCTTCCATCCTTGATAAATTAGACGCCACTTTTATAGCAGTTAAATTTACACTGGATACGAGCATAAGTGGATTAATTTGACAGTTCTAAAATAGGTATGTTCCGTCTCTTTTTCATGTTCTCATTTAGAAACATACCAATCCAAAATCACCTGTATAAAGCTTTAGGATTTGTAACTTTGCAGACGAGCTGACAAGTTTTAGTAGGTGCTATATATTCATTTGAATTACAGCGAACGGCTGGGGCTTTTACTGTGGAGGTGTTTTGATATCACCGCGGTACGTTCTGACTGCTGCACATTGTGTTGGCGGTGACCTACCATCAAATTGGAGATTGTAAGTACCTAATTTAACGTTCAGAAATTACACTTGTAGCCATTGAGAAACTAATAACTTGTAATTGGAGAACACTCACATTCTTAATACATTTTTGTTTATCACCGGTGACAAAATTCTTAGCGATGAATTTGAAATCACTAATTTGCAAAAGTCGTATTTATGAAAGTCATACCCTGTATACCAACATGCAACTATTTCTCAGCTTTGATCATAGATAAACTTATGATTGTGTTCTATTTAATATTTTTTAAGTTGAAAATTGTTTTTAAGTCAAAATTGGCACTAAATACTCATACCTATGATATCGTTTAAGAGTGGGTGTACCCATTCGTAAACGATATCATAGGTATGAGAAATTTAGTCACCCGCTGAGATTCAAAAATACGACATTTTGTAAACCGGTGACTATCGGTCATATTGCTGATATTTACTCACTCGGTGACATTCAAAAATTGCACCCCAGAGCGCAAGTTCGTCTCGGCGAGTGGAACACTTCAAGCTTAGTGGACTGCGTGGAAGACGACTGCAGCGGCCCGCTCCAGGACGTGCCCATCGAGGAGATCATCTCGCACGAGAGCTACAGCACCGAGGACTCCAACCAGCTCAACGACATCGCACTCCTTCGGCTCACCAGAAACGTACAGTACAATGGTAAGTTATTCAAATTCAAATTGCATTATTCATATGGATAATGGAGCATTCATGAAGGTTTTTTTAATGCTATTTGGTAACGAGACGAGCTGGTCGTTTGCCTGATGGTAAGAATAACGCCGGCCCATAACAATTGCAGTGCCACTCAGAACTTTGAAACACAAAGGCCTGTGCGGCACTGCAGTGCGCTCGATACCCTGAGACATTGGTATTAAGTCTCACAAGCCCAGTAATCTCAATGGCTACTCTGCTCATCAAACCGGAACACAGTAATGCTTGCACATTACTGCTTGACGGCAGACTTCACGAGCAAAGTGGTGGTAACAAACGAGACGGACACTCGCAGAAGAGTTAGCCCTACCACTAACAAAAGGTTGAAATAAATGACAAGCAGCGGGTCTCAGTAACGTACGTCTACCCGAATCTCAGACTAAAACTAATGTTGTGTTTATCAGAATATAATAAATGACAAAGACATCAACAGACCCAATCCGTGCTCAAAGTCAACGAACCCTTCAGAAACCCACCGTGTCCGTTCCAAATTGGTATAGGTAGGCCGAACAAGAAGAAGGGTAAGAAACTCGTTTCGGCATTCTTTTTTAAAAATAGTTTTTACCTGAGCTGTTTGCCTCCATGCATCTTTGTCTTCTAGTCATACTTCTTATTTTTTAACACACAAATTTAAATACGTACAAAGAGCACGTACGTACATAATGATTAGCAGCATTTTATATCCGTTAACCTGCTATTGTTACAATAGTATATACTAAACTTTAAACGGAGCTACAGGCCTTCTGAGAAGGATGATCTAAGTGCCATTCTAATTTCTTTTTATATTGGTATGGTCTACCAAGAGCTGTGATTAAACATACCTACTATTGATACATTGATTAGGAAAAGTATCTCCATGTATAGAGATAGAGATACCTATATTTTGTTTTTCATTATATGAAAATCAGAGCCGCGAGTTGTTGGTGATAATGCCCGAAATTTATCTTACAGATTTCGTGAAACCCATATGCCTGCCTTTGACCAATGATTTGAAGCAAAGCAGGTTTGAACGATTCGACATGGAAGTTGCCGGTTGGGGCAAAACTGAAAATCGTAAGTAACTAACCGTTTTCAGTTATAAAATTTCGATTCTATAGCCTTCGCGAGAAATGCGGAAATACATTCAAAGTTCCAGAACTAAGACATCGAGCTTTGTCTACCTAAAAAGCTATCACATCATTAGTATAATATAGTACCTACTTATGTTATGATATGTACCTATGGTATGTTATAATAGGGTCTACCTAGACAGGTATTACAACCTATATCTAGCCTATTGGTACCTATATCTAGGCACGGTGGCAAATTTCTGCCTGTTGACAAGACATAACTGTGAGATAGCGTTCCTAACCATCTCGGAATGATTCCGCATATTATGAATTCTATACCAGAAGACAGACCTATTCCTAGGTACCTACCTACTTACTGCATCAAACTTTGCCAAACTTTGTCAAATGTTCGCTAGTAAAACAAGATGCGTTGCTGTTTGACAGAAAGCAACAGCAGTCAACTGGACGCTGCAAGCAACGGAGACAATTTCTCAGGTCGGCCGTATATTCGTTGAAAGATATGCCTAGCTTAAATATAATCTTTGGCACTAATTGTCTACGTATACCTTCTACTGAGCTTATGAACCTAATGTACCTACCGATATTTATCATAATGCGGCATGACGGCATGATAATAAATACAGGCTTATCGCATGAGTGTTTGTACCTACTTTTTTTGGCAATATGAGATCTAACTCCGCCTGTAACGAAATTGTGGATAGTACTTATTTATACCCTACTAGCTTTTCCCTTCCCTCTTACCCTCCATCTCGTAACGAATTCAGAAGCTAAAAGTTTTGTATCTATAATTGTTTGAATTTAGAAACTACTTCGAGTTCGTACTTCTTTTCTTACCTGGGTTTGTATCAAAGACAATATAACGCTCTTTGTATCACGCCTGCTTTGTTATCTATTGTAAAAAGAGGTACAGTATGTTTTTAATAGGATGGTCTCTGCGGCGATGCCTGGCCTGACACAGCATGTGAATTATCATCTAGATTGCAAAGACGGGAGAGCTATGCCACTCCGGTGGCCAATTATTAGAAGTACTAGCTGCTGCCCGCATTTCCACCCGCGTGGAGATATTGCATTTCATGGGTTTTTATTTTTTTTGTGCGTTTTTTGCTACAATTAAGTTACTCCTTGTAACATCAGCTATCTACCAGTGAAAGTCCCGTCAAAATCGGTCCAGCCGTTACGGAGATTATCCGGAACAAACAGACAGACAAAAATTTTAAAAATGGTTCTTTTGTTATAGGTACCTACCGTATATACTTTCATATGCATTTAGTGAAAAGCTGTTATATTACAAACAGACACTTCAATTTTATTTATTTACATAGATTACATTATTATTATTTTTTTCAACTTAAATTTCAGGTAGCGAATCCCCCGTGAAGCTCAAGGCCACAGTGCCAGTGGTGTCAAACGCCCAATGTGCCACTGTTTTCGCGAAGGTTAACCGGGAGATCAGAGACACTCAGATTTGCGCAGGCGGAGTCGCGGGCAGAGACTCGTGTCGCGGGGACTCGGGCGGACCACTCATGGGGCAGGCGCCTTCAGCCAACAACTGGATGGTATTAGGAGTGGTGTCGTACGGGCCTTCACCTTGCGGCACTGAAGGCTGGCCAGGCGTATATACGCGCGTCGGAGCGTATGTCGATTGGATTCTATCAAAATTACGCCCTTAGCCACGATAAATCTATCGACTATAGCTTCGTTGTTCAACCGAGATTACCTACAAGAATCATTTCAAAGCCAAACTATTACTCGGTTATTTTCTATCTGAAAGACTTTTCGTTCGATTAAGAACTTTTGACATAGTGGCTTAACTGACTGACTTTTTGTTAACATTTGTTTTCTACATTGACAAAGTTTATAAAATAAGGTATGAGATTTTATCACAATAATTTTAGTGCTAATTCGATTGTTTATGCCTTACTAGGTGATGATAGATTTACTCACTATGTGCCATGTTGTCTTCTTGCATCAACAAAATTATTTGAATTGCAACCATACTCATTATTATAAAAATGTTATTCAAATGCGATTCATTCGAATTAAATACACTAATATTAAATTAAATACACTAAAATGCAATATTAGTTTGATTAAAACAACATGTTTATATAATTTATGAGATTTATTTTACCATTAAACAATTATAATTTAATATAAATAATTTATGATTATACCTATATCTAATAAAATGGCCTTGTCTTCGTCCGCATTCCAAGTAGTTGCCAGCAATCTACTTCATAATTCTTGTTTTTAAAGACATCGAATTATATTTTACTTTATAAGTTTGTAATAGTTGAACTTTATATTAAATAGAAATTGATGCCTTTAGAATTATCCTACCTTACAACCAACCACTTGATGATTTCTTCAACACATTTCATTAGTATGGGGTATATTGGCTTAACGTGTTTAACGGCTAGTGGCGTAAATTTTATAAATTACTTACTGTATAATTTGAACATGGCAAAAATTGCTATAGATACCCCACCCAGTTCCAAATAAAAATTATTGTTTATTGGTGGGGTCACTAGCTTTCTCTCTACCAGGAAAAGCCCATATAAAATGGTCTTCTATCTATCTACGTTTTATCTTTGTAATTGGGACATTACTGCAATATAACACGCTTACGCCCGTTTTCACCAACTGTAGCAGATGCCTAAATATGTAGAAGTTGTCTCGGGCAAAAAATGTTATATATATGTTATATGTTAAATTCCAATGGTTTATAGTTAGGACTTTTCTTACATTAGGAGTTACGTTGGTGAAAACGGGCATTAGTAAATTACAATTTACACTAACCTTGGCACAACACTATTACACCTGTATGTAATATGATCTTGGGATCATTGATAGTTTTGACTTAACCATTTATTTGTGACTGAGAACTATTAAAACTTGAATTAAAATAATAATTATAACTATATAACTTAGCAAAAGACTTTATAAAATGAAAAAAATATAATAAATTAGGATATTTACCTAATATACCTCTGAGATTCATGCTATCATTAGTTAAATAGCTATCGGAATTTTCGAATGTTAGATGGAATATTCATTGGAATGTTTTTGTATCATTTTATTTGATATGCAAATATTAATTAAATAATGAGGGCTAGCATATTTTTATTCTAAGCCATCTGTGTTTATTAATTTAAGTTAATTTCGTCTTATATATAGCAACACCAATGCTAGTCCTGCTCACAGACTTGTATCTACTTTCATGACATTTTGGATATTTTGAGACCTTGCAATTTTACTTAAAAATAATACTTTGCAGTACAATAATAAACTATTAAAACTTGTATAGTACTAATAAACTAAAGTTTTATAATTACATCTTAGTTTTAAAAGGCTGCCTATAGGTGTACAATATTGTTTGAAAATTAAGCTAATTATATGTAAGCCAAATTTATCTAACATTTTTGTTACAAATCGTCATACCATTTTTAAATGTATATTTATAATAATATCAAACATTGATTTCATTGTCAATACCGTTAAATATCTCTTGGCAAATATAAGATATTTTAGATACATGTTTGGCACTATCATTAATACATAATTTCAATATGAATCTATTATGAACACCAAACTGAATGGCCTGTGTAAATATTACTGCGAGTCCTGCACATTAGCTAATTGTAGGTAGTGAGGATGTACAAGGGTAAGAAGGGCGCAGCATGCAGATACTCAGACCAAACATAAGGATTGGTGCGAGTAATTGTATATAAATATTCAACTTTGAACTTGAAAGTAATACTTAACAAAGTTTTGACCTTAAGACGCAGCAGCAATTTCAACAGCTACATTTTCTTGCGTTATGTTCTGTGGTTCATTAGGTTCTTCCAGCAGCTCCTCATTCTTGCAGTCACCATTTGTTAATGGCTGTTCCTCGATCGGTGAATGTGCTTCACCAGTGCCATTCTCATCGCCGTTAATCTGTGGTCCATTCTTCATCAGATCGTCGAGTTTGGCACCAAATTCAGGATCCACTTCAGAGACACCTTTGATGAGTGTGTCTTGGTCTTCTTCAGCCCATGATGGGAACCATTCATTGAACAGTTTTATCTGGAAATTCAAACATCAAATACAGTTATTGGTATAGTTTTAGTTTTTATTTGGGCAAATTTTTAATTAGGTACTTAAGGAGACTAGGCGGAAATAATTTATTCTAAATATTCCTATATCATCAACATCATCCATAACCAGAATGATGGCAAAAAATCTATGAATACATTGTGGATATTATTCTCAAAAAATTTTACTTCTTTATTTTTTGGAGTCCACCAATAGGAGCTTCGTGACAGATTTTCTAAATTGTGGGGTTGGCTAGCTACCAAAGCAGCTATGTTAGTACTAGAAAATGCACTGTTTGCATACCAGAGTAGAACATCATGCATGAGCCTGTTACACTAAAACCTGGGCTGTATAAGTCGTGAGTAGCTTCTAGGTGAGTGTGCATAATCATTTTCCAATGAGATAATAGCCAAATGCCACTTATAATCTAAATTTCACTCAGTTTCTAATTTGTGATATCTAGGTAATATAGGTTACATATACTGATAAGAAGGAAATTAAAAGCAGGTCAATGAATTTTCAACTACTAATTCATATAAACTCACACATCGAGGAAAGGTGTGTTTGTTAAAATAACACAAGGTTGAACATTTAATTTGCCTGATAGCATTGTTAGGTGTTGCTGAGTAATGAAAAGATAATTAACTCATGGACATATGATTCATGTAATTGTTATGCCATCCTATCAACAAATGAAGTGGATTTTTTTAAATCATCAAGTAAGTAATAAGTATCAAGACTTCTTAGCTGACAGTAAATAATATTTTAACTGATATGCAATTACTGGCCCTGCTCTGATAATACTATCAAAAAACCAGTTTTGTACTATAGATATGATAGGTTAAAGCTAATTCCCAATTCATTTAGGGCTTTAGGCTGACACTTGTGTGAAATTGTTGAAAAAATTGTTCAAGCATTCAACAGATGACGAGCAGCTACCACTGAGGAACTTCCAGTAAAAGAAAACTGTTTGAATTTAATCTGATTAATATTTTCTGGTAACTACAGATAAGCTTCAAAATATATTTTTAATCTTTTGTTATACCCAATAGCATTATTTTGATCACTACCTCGCCTGATCTTACACAATGATGTGTTTGAAGATGGTGTATAAGCTAAGCCTAGCTCAGAACTGGCTTCATTTTTAATACAGATTTCTGTAAATTCGGACAACATCTATCATGAACTATTTGCCATCATCAAAATACTACTTACACGGCACTGGAATAAGCTGACTGGCTTGTCTTCACATGACAGCCCTGCCAAAGTAGCTGCCAACTGCTCAGGCCTGCCACTTCTAGCAGCTGCTAGTATCGGCAAGAAGTCTTCTCGCTGGATTTCGCTAAACTCTCCAAACCATTGCAACAGATACCGCTTCTGAGCTTCTGATGTTAGGCCTGGTGCTGACATTCTGCGAGTTAAGGGCCGGTGATCACCTGAAATTTATTCAAATTGTATGAGTAAAAAACATGTTCAAGTATATAATAATTGTTTCGAGTACAGTTAAACAATTAAAGGTGAAAAGCAGTTTTTCAATACATAACTCAGATAACAATTATTATGTACACTAAAGTTTTCTTAGCCACTGTTGATAGGCAAGTATTGTAGTTTCCATTCAGGTGAGCTCTTTAATTATGTCAATTGTAAAGTAACCTTGACTGGCAAAACAATAGTGATACTTTGCACAGAACAATGTGAAAGGGATTATTACCAGGTCTACACATCTGTAAGACTAGAACCACACTAAATAAATGGATACTACGAAACTTACTTTCAGGAGCCACGGATAAACAAACAACGGAACCAAATAATACACTCATGATAATTAGAACAATAAAATAAGATTGAAAGCAAGAGCTCTAAAGGTAAATACTCAGTGAAACTACTTTCTACGTCGCCCGCATGAATGCAACTACTAACTCGCAGCAGCGCAAGGTTAACCACCCAGGTCAATTTCACCTTTCAACTTGTTATATCATAAGAAAATTTCACTTTCTAGATATCAAATTAACATTTTGTTAGGTATACAAAGTTTTACGTAAGTGTATTAAATTAACTGGAGTCTGGAACTTAACAATGTTTACAAACCAGCGGTTGCCTTTTTTACTATTGTAGGGTACTAAGAATATACTCAGTACAGATTTGTGATTACAATCTTCTTTTGTTTTCTATCAAACTCATTAACTCACAGTCTCACAATAATAATCTAACGCACGCAATCAACGATCGCAAACAAAAGACAATTCAAAGAGTATAATAACTATCCATAAAGGAAGACAATTGAAAAACTTGAAAAAGTGAGTGATGGATGACCAGTGTTGCCATCATAAAAATCTGACATCTGAGCTGCCGTATGTCACAGTCTGAATTGCCGTATATTAAGGGAAATATACTTAATTGCTGTATATATCAGTATTTATTTTTAAAATTTCTTCAATGTCCTCATGTGTTTGTTCTGCTTAAAGGTTTTTTATCGTTTCTATTACTTAAGATTCATGTTTATCGTAACTAATAGAAACGATAATGCGTAGGAATTATTATTTGTACAGCACATTAGTCACAATTAAACGCTCGCAACCGTAACTTATTTTGATCAGTTAAATTACGAATGAGCGCTAGATCATATTGACAGGTTACACAATTTACATCCGTCACTATTATCTATTCTGTGCTTTAGTAGGAAATTGTAGGAGTACGTTGTCTCATTTGCAACCTTTTTATTCATTTTTAAACAAGGCGAACAAGATGACATCATATGGCGTTACAACTATAGAATGTCTATGTTTGTAGTCGGGATTCCCCCAGCTGTGTTCATAAAATCGGTACCTATGATCGTTCGTTCCTTTCTATCCTACTTTGTGGTTCGTTTCATTCATTCATTACGCTAAGCTAAGATCAGTAATATGTAGCCTAGTGAAAAAAACGTTTCATTTCACCTATAGGCAATTGTCGTATTTTGTGACACGGCAATGAGAAGCCTGCCGTATGCCATATATTCTGAAAAAAATCGTGGATTGCCCTGCCCTATTTTACGGCAATTGCTCTATAAATGGCAACGCTGGTGATGAGTTGGTTCTTGATCAGTGAAGTGACTTGACATTTGTTAATTAAAATATAAACGTCAATGTCATAGATATACGTGCATCGCGGCGGGGAGCCACACAGTGTGGCCCACACTGCTTATTTATCTCGATAGGTGGCGCTTTATCGCTGATTGTGGTAGTGGCTTGATATGGAAATCTAGTCCGAGCACGGCACACACTTCAAACATGCTTCCATGACCTCTATTAAAAAAAATTGTTTCACAATCATTGCGTGCTCAGTGCAGACGCCGCGCCGCGCCGCGGTGAATAAACGGTAGTGCGCAGCACCATATGCAGCGTAAAGCCGAGCAGTCGCTTTGAGCCCAGGCAAGGCTTCGCGTTCCCCTATGTTTATTATACTCTTTGGCTTCGCGACAGCACTATCTGGCTGTATTGCCGTTCTTGTATATTTCGTGTTTTTTAAACTTATGTGGGTATTTAATGAAATTAATTATGCATGTAAGAGCATTATAATGCATCGTGGGCAAAATAAAAACATATATATTTTTAAATATGTTTTATTTTTTTTAAACTGATGATGTACCTAATCTAAGACTATTATTAGCTAATTAGTAGGTATATATGAGTCTAGTAACGTACATCGTAGTAAACATTTTCAAGAAGTATATAGTGTGATTTTTTTAACTGGGACAGTATGTTCGAATCCTTGTAATCCTGCGGTAAAAGAAAATACGTATGAATTAAATCTACATTAGGCATATAATACCATGATGAATTAAAAACATAAATAAACTGATAATAACAATGAAAGTCATAGTAAGAACTCACACCTGCAAAAATGTTTAGCAGCAAGTAAAATTTCGTTTTTATTTATGAAACACTAATTATTGAATGTGTAAATTCTTATTATGCCAAAACGGGCTTTACAAAAAAAGACCTAATGGTTCCTAAGACAGTTTCCTTGTATCTCCTATGGTTACGGATTTCTTCATACTGTCCCAGTTAAAAAAAATCACACTGTATACTATATATACCTACCTAATCTCGGTTACCTACGCAGTAACATACATATTATATAAAAAAAGATTTACTTATACGAAAGGTTGCATCTTAAATGTACTTTTATCTTCCATAGTTCCATACTTTTTTTATAATAAATGCGAAGTGTGTTTGTACGTTTGCTGATTTGTCCTTCTTTCACGCAGCAACGGAGCAACGCATCGACGTGATTTTTAATATATATGTAATTATGTATACAGTTTATGGACCAAACATTGAAACAACCATGTGAACTTTTGTACTTCACAGTGGTTATGATCCCATTTATTTTATGTAACGTCAGTTTTCGGGGGAAAATAAATCCCAACTATCCCCCCTCTCTGTATACGTGCCTGGTGCCTGTGATAAAGCGGGTGAAACCGCGGGCAGAAGCTAGTCTGTAATAAACTGGAAAACATATTTGTACTTCACAAGTTTCGTAATAAAATAGGGTACCTAGCTTAAATTCTATTTTATTATGGCTTAAATAATCCACGCTTCCTTCTGTTATTAATATATCACAGACAGACAACAGTTCGCTGTTTTACAATATTGGATTATAAGAAGTATAATATAAAATCGTTATATAACATTAGAGCTGCTACAGAAACAGAACATTCAATGCAACGCGAAAATATGTGAACGAGTGCACTTCTTTTTTTTTTTGAAGTACCGTGCTTTTGGTCTTGCAACCTTTACAGCGTCACCGGACTGAAAAAGAGTGCACGTAGCGTGCGCGCATTATACGAGTATAGTGCGTTCGCGAACACATTAATAAATCAACATGCAACATGTTGCCCTGCATGTTGTGTTGCAAATCATCTGTCACCAGCTTTATGTGATCGTACTTTAGGAATCAGTAGTTTTTTGTGACAAATCTGAGCACACTGCACAGCAAATGAAGAATATTTCAATTTTTTTTAGTTTCAAAATATAAATTACGATAGGTACTAAATAAATTGATTAATGTCACAGGAAGACTTTATTTCTTAGATGACTAGACTTATTTCGAAATAACAACAATTTTCGGTGCGCGGCGCCTCAACATAATAGCCCATATTTTAACATAGGTAACAGTGGTTAAGATTCTGACGTTCCAAATCAGAACCTAATTTAGTTTCACTCTCTCTCTCTTTCCTTTATAAGAACAAGATAATGGGATGGGATATCTTTTAGACCTGCCAAATTAACCCACTTGCTTGTATAAGCATATTATATGTTCTATGGTATAACCGTGTAAAATTAACGGTCATGAATGTAATAGCGCCTCATTTGTCAAATATGAGCGGTATTTGAAAGCTCTAAAACTAAATTTAGAGCCGTCAAACATCTCCCATTCCTCTCATGTTACTTAATGGAAAAAGAAAGCAAAACTAAAATTACGTTTAGGCACAGAAAATATAATAATACCTCTACCTACGTTTAGATGTGTGACGCCAGAATCCAATATCAATGTACAAAAAAGCAACGCACTAAAAGCAATTTAGCTATTTCGAAAAGCTCCTTCTCTGTTCGCTTACTGATTATAAAATCAACAAAGTCCCTCTTATAAATACTTAGTAAACCTACGTACAAAACCCCCTTCATAATCAATGATCATTATCACATACAAAATAATAATATTAGGTACTTATATAAAACAGCACATTTTGGTCTTCTTCCGCTAGCGTCCGTTTAAGTTTGACGATGCTGTGCGTCTTTACAATCACTGTTTAGATGTTATTAAAACAGTGTCTTGTATGTATTAATTGTATTAAAACATTTTAATGTTGCAATGAAGTACATCGTAAAAACTCTGAGTACATTGTCATAGATAAAAACATCCTCCTATGTTGTTGTGACTGTAGGTGTCGTCTATGACAGTGACATACAACATCTCCCTCCTTGAGAATAGACAACACCTACAGTAATGAGCACAAACTGTTAAGGAATACTAGTACTAAGATTACAAAATTCTTAAAAATAAGTACCTAGCCTTAAGTACAAACAAATTACAAAATATGTACCAAATTAAGTAAGTACACAAGAGAACAATTATTCATTCTAAAACATTTGAGCCTGTATGGTTATTATAATCACCATTTTTTTTTTTTTTTAATTTTATAAATCCAAAATTTGTCTTGGTTTTATAATTCTACCACTTCTTGTGGTAATGGGTACAGGGGTAGGTACAGGGGCAACAATGCCAGAGTCCGACAACCCATCATTACACAAAACATTTGGATCCTCAACATGATTGTTCTTCATCATTGTGTATGATTTTTTAATTTGCGAGGAGTTTCGCCTAAAGGGCATACAATTATCCTGTTTTTTAATGATATATGAGCGAGGCTCCTTTGATTTCCCAACAATTTCAGCCTTTGTCCACTGCCTGCCCTCCTGAAAAACTATATTTTCACCTGGCTTATAAATAATCTCTTTTCTCCTAGCAGTCTTATCATAAGTTCTCTTATACAAAGATTGTCTCAGCACTAGTTTGTCATATACATTATTTTGCACTTTAGGTTTTAGGGCATTAATATTACATGGCATTATCCTTGCCATCCTGCTGTTTAACATCTGCGATGGAGCAATGTCTAGGCCAGAAAGCGGTGTATTATTGTAGTGCAATATACCTTCTCTGAAGTCAGTATTGTCCTCTCTACATTTTTTTAGGATTTGTTTACAAATATGTACCGCCTTCTCTGCCATGCCATTACTTTTAGGGTATCTGGGAGTTGAGGTTGTCAATTTAATATCTTTGGATTTAAAGTACAAATTACACTCATAAGAGGCAAATGGAACATTATCAGCATTTAGTTCTAGTGGGTAGCCAAACCGAGTGAAGCTCTCTTGCATAGCATTAATTACTGCACTAGCAGTTTTGTTGTTCAAGGGTAGAAGTTCAATCCAGTGTGAAAAGTAATCAACAATTACTAAGAAAGGTTTTCCATTGAAATCCAGTATATCACACCCTACTTTGATATAACGTTCTTGAGGTATTTTGTGTGGTAATAAAGGTTCATTACGTGGTTTGGGGCTGTACTTTTCACATGGTCTACATTTCTGTACAAAGCTATGAATATCTGATCTCATGTTAGGCCAATAAAACAAAGGTTTAGCTTTGGCAATACATTTGGAGATGCCACAGTGGCCTTTATGTAAAATATCAAGCACATAGGGTGTTAATGACATTGGGACCAGAAGTCTGTTTTCCACAAAAAGTAACCCATCTTGCATGTAAATAGTATCTTTAAATTTTTCAAACTTTTTGCAGTCTTCTGGTACCAGTTTCGGCCAACCATGATAATAGAATTTCGAAATTTTATTCAGCACAGGATCATTATTAGTTTCTTTCCTAAAAATATATTTGCGTTCCTCAGACATTGGTAAGTACTCTGAAACTGCATGCACCATTTGTAACATCTCATCATCATGTTCAGTAATTTTAAGGCTGTTTCTGGAAAGCATGTCAGCAAAGTTTACCTGTCTGCCCGGTACATAATATACATTAAGGTTATAAATCAATAGTTTTAGTCTGAGTCGCCTAAGTCTGGGTGAACCCACTTTGTTGATATGCTTTGACATGATAGCAATGATAGGTTTATGGTCTGACTGAACATCAGTGTCAGTGCCATAAATAAATTTATGAAATTTTTTACAACCGAAATAGATTGCAAGTAGTTCTTTTTCTGTTTGACCATAATTTTGCTCCGTATTATTCATGGTTCGAGATGCGCAAGCAACTAGTCTCGGTGTACCTTTGTGGTCATTTTGGAACAGGCAGCATCCAAGACCGTTGCTGGATGCATCACATTGCAGTATAATTTTCTTTTTTGGGTCAAATGGACAAAGAGCTGGGGCTGAGCTGACTCTCATTTTCAATTTTTTGAAAGATTCTTCATGTAGTGGTAGCCATGAGAATTCTACATCTTTCTTGAGGAGTTTGCATAAAGGTGACATTAGCTCTCCCATATCTGGCACATAACGCCTTATGTAACTAAATGAACCAATCATACTTTTTAGTTGATCCTTGTTGGTTGGCGATTCCAAATTAGTTAGAGACTCAGCTCTGCCCTTATCAATTGACATACCATTTGCATTGAATAATTGGCCAACATATTTGACCTCAGGTTGTCGATATTGAAGTTTATCCCTATTGAACACTACACCTAACTCTTTGGCCTTTCTCATTACATTATCAAGACATACATCATGTTGTTCAACTGAATCGCCCATTACCAAAATATCATCGGCCCATATTGTGACATTAGGCAAGTCCCCAAAGTGAGATTCGAGTACTTCCTGGAATAATTCGGGTGCATGCATTAAACCATATGGTAAAACACGGTAACGGTAAACACCAAATGGTGTGGCAAAGCAACATTTCCACGAAGCCTCTTCGGTCAACATCAGATGATGAAACCCTTCTGACAAGTCTAACACTGTAAAGCACTTTTTACCCTTTAGCTTTATGGCTAAATCATCCAATGTTGGTAACGTTTTGGGCTTTTTGACAATAATTTTGTTCAAGTCATGTGGGTCGAGACATAATCTTAGTTTATTAGGCCGCTCAACAAGGACAATTCGATTTATACATGCATCGCTATTAATGTTTTCAACTTTGACAATGGCATTTCTCTTTTCGAGTCTATCAAGTTCCATCTTCAATGGTTCTAACACAGTGTGTGGAATTCGAGGTGATGGGTGACATATTGGTTCCACAGAGTGTCTGGTGGGAATCTCAAAAACACCAGGTACTTTACCAACCCCCTTGAATACCTCAATATTTTCTTGAATAAATTTATCTTTTTCAACGTCAGTGTCACCTGTTGAAGCACTATGTACCCTTTTAACTAGGTTCAAACTTACACAGCCAGGCAAACCCAATAGCATTGATTTACAGTCCACCACTATGAAGTGTTCAAAGCATTTTGTATCTTTGTATTGGCACTGTAAATTTATCATTCCTATGGGCTTGACACAGCTGCCCTCAAAAGACTCTAATTTTGTTTTTGTTGGTAACAGTTTTACATTTAACTTTTCATTAATTTTGTTAAAGACATTCACTGGCATAATACTTACATCAGCACCAGTGTCCAGTTTACATTTTATCTTACAGTTTTCAATAATAATAGTTTCAAACCACTCAGATTTACTACCATCTATACTTTTAGCTTCTCCACAATATAGAGTATCCGAGTCACTGTCAGAGTTTTTGTCTTTAGTAACTTCACGCACTTGTTTTTTCATATTCACTCTGCAACTCACTGCGAAATGGTTTAACTGTCCACACTTCGTACAATTTTTTCCATATGCAGGACATGAACGTGGAGTATGTTCTGTTTGGCATCTTCTACATTTGAAGGTATTATTATTCTTTTTGACCTTCCTAGCAGTGGCAACTGTGACAGAATTCATTGCTGACACTTGTCGGGAAGCTTGTTCCTTGGTTTGACAAAACTTTATAGTCTTGTCAAGAGTCAGATCATCAATGCGCAGGAGTGCCTCTTGAGAGTTCTTATCATATATTGTTTGCACTATATGGTCTCTCATTAGTTCTTCCTCCATAGATTTATAGTCGCACGATTTGATAAGGTGTCTGCAGTCAGTTAGGTAAATGTCAAAGGGTTCTCCGTCCCCTTGCTTTCGCTCACAAAATTTAAATCTTTCAAAGACTACATTCGTCCGTGGATTAATGTGGGAAGTGATAGAATCGACGACTTTTTTATAATTAGTCTCGTCTTCCATCGGTATTGTCGATATTATTCTTGCAGCTTCTGGACCCATCATGTTCCGCAGCAACGAAATTTTGATGCCATCGGAGCATTTCTTTGCGTCTTGCCCCGTTATTGCCAAGTAGTCTTCGAACGTTCTTAGCCAAAATTGCCACTCCAAGGCAGCGTTTTCCTTATCTAGGTTCAGGTTCGGCGGTAATTTAACTAGAGCGGTCATAGCGTCGCCCTCCATCTTTGAATATTTTTTTCTCTTCTTGAAGCGATCTTTGCCGCAAAAGTATCGCCCACACTTTTGAAAACACTTATTGTTTCAAATACCACAACTAACACACTATTTCGGCTGCGCCATGTTTAGATGTTATTAAAACAGTGTCTTGTATGTATTAATTGTATTAAAACATTTTAATGTTGCAATGAAGTACATCGTAAAAACTCTGAGTACATTGTCATAGATAAAAACATCCTCCTATGTTGTTGTGACTGTAGGTGTCGTCTATGACAGTGACATACAACAATCACAATCAAGTCAAAGTTAAACGGCGCTTAATAAGGCCTGTTACACCATACGATATCAAGTTTGTCTTACTATAAGACTGTCTTAGGGTGGTATTCCATTCATCAAATATTTGTCCAATGTGAATTTGATCACAGAAAAGAAGAAGTGGCATATCACCCTTACAGTTTAGACAAGCTCGCTGTTACACCGCGATGAATACCCTCGTAACGATGACGCACGGTATTCAGCGTGGAGTACTAGCGAGCTTGTATAAATAGACAGTCTTCGTAAGACAGACATCATTTCGCGTAATAGACATTTTTACAAAATAAATAATTTTTCATCCACACTGCGAGGAAGGATGCCATTGAGTGTTGTTCGTAAATTTATTTTCCATGCGAGTGACCATGGTCGCCGTCGTCTCCGTGCGAGTGTGTGTGGGGAGCTGAAATAATAGAAAAAATTGTTAATTAGGTATCTAACGTTTTTTATTACTTACATAAAATATATTAAGTAGACCCAGCGTCTGCTATAAAAGACGTAGTAAATCAAGAAATAGGTAACTAAATGAATTACAAATAGAGTAGGTTCAATAAATCATTGTGATTACTGATTTTAATCCTCTTTGGGTACCTAGTTTATTGAATAACTACTATCGTCAAAAATAAAAATAAAAAATTGTATGTTTCCTTTTCACGGCGACCCTTCTGTACCGACTGAGTTTTTTTGCCAGAGATGTAGCTAAAGGACTACTTACAATACGTGATATTCAGACTGTCTTACTATGACTGCCCGTTAAATTGTGTAGTGTAATAAAAGTTACCCTGTTATTCAGTCATAGTAAAAAAAAGATACTGTCAGACAGTAATTATAAGACAGTCTGAATAACGCGTGGTGTAATAAGCCCATTAGAGCGTTAGATCTCGTATCTCTTGGTGGTTAGAGCCCTAGGAAGGACATGACCACAGACTAGTCTATATTAGTAGGTACTATTACCTACGTAACAGTTAGAAAAATATAATGTACCTATTTCCTAAAAAAAAGACGCTATCTATTTTTGGCTGTTAGGAATCGATAATTCGATAACAAAAAACATGGCAAGAAAGTTTAGTAAAGATTAAGATGAGAAGGTAGGTATTACGTACCCAAAGCCGGCATAGTATTGCCACAGAATAAAAGGTACTATCACATCACATCATATATCACGTCGGTCTAGTTAGTCCCGTTTTGCTTACTGTACCTACAGATGACTGATGGCAATCAGTTTTTCGAAATTTTCATAATAGGTACCTACCTACCGATTCATTCAAAATATTCAGTTATTCATATGAAATATGAATATAGGGAGGTAAACATATAAAAAGGTTCTAATAGCTAAGAATAGAACGTAGAACATCGGTAGAACGTACCATTTTGCTAGTAGAGTATTAAATGCTGGTACTTAGTAAAATACTCACTCAATAACTGAAGTCCGAACATGAGGAAGAATCCGATAATCGATGCAATATACTGAAGGATGCCGGTCCTGTCTCCTTTCCAGATTTCGAAGAAGATGACGTAAAGGAGTGTTCCAGACGCTAGGCCCTGGAGGACTACTGATGACACGCCAGCTGCGGAAGCGCCTTGTCCTCCCACCAGGATCATACCGATTCCAATACCAAGAGGGGAAACCACAGCGAAGGTTGTGATGTAGATGACAGACAGCCATGTCTTTGTGCGAGTAGCAATCAGCTCAACACCGATGCAGAAGGCAATGACCAACTTATGTGCAGATATAGCTCCTAACATGTACCTGTAATAAAAATATTAATGCTTAGTTGAGGTTAGGTTTAGATCTCAAAAAGTATTTTTCATCAATCAAACTTAAACCGCATTTGAAAATGGCGCGCTTTTTTAATATAAAACCGGTGTAGATGGCGCGCTATCGCCATTTGGGAATTCTAATGTGACGTGGTATAGCGCTATCTAGCGGCGAGTAGCTAAAACTAACAAGACGACACCACACATAGTAGTCATGTTGAGTACTATTAAATTATCGTTACTACTCGACAATAGATAGCGCGAAAAAAAACAACAAATCATTGGTCTAAAATCCATTTTCATCATCAGCCGGAAGGTGTCACTGCTGAACATAGGCCTCTCCCATAGAACGGCACTTGGACTACCTACTCGCCTCTTGCATATCCAACGATTCCCCACGGTTTTGATCATGCAGGTGGTCAGTCCACCTTGCGGGAGGCCGTTGCCCTGCCTATTGCCATTTCAGCTTACTAATAATAATTTTGAGAGCTATCTCGGTGACGTTCGATGTCCCGCGGATCTCCTCATCCGGATTTAATCAAGCAAGGAAACATCGAGCATAGTCCTCTCCATAGCTCGTTGCGCTACTTTGAGCTTGCCAATGAGACCAACGGTAAGAGCACCACATGTCAGTGCCATAAGTCATCACTGGCCACTGGCAACACACTGGTTGAAAAGATAGGTCAAAGCTTCCCGAACGCTGCCCAACAAAGTTAGATTCTTCGTGCGACCTCTTTTTTGATGTAGGACCTACCCAATTGAGCCGTGCCAATAATATGACAAGCCTATTTTACTGTGTGGAAAATCATTGATAAAATTATTAATTACAAAACTATGCCTAACAAAATAAGAAAACAAAACGATCTGATAGTTACTCACCAAACATGAGAAGTACTAGACTCCAGACCGACCGCTAGCCCCTCAAAAAGCTCATGGATAGACAGGGCCAGCACAATGAGTAGACCGCGCAAGGCGGACGTGACATCGTCGCCGGTGTTCACTGGCATGTGGCTGTGACCGTGTCCCTGGTTGTGCGAGTGGCCGTGGCCGTTGTGTTCGTGACCGCTGCTTTCTAGATCCTGCAAAATGTGTGCTTTATTTGATTTTACTCCAGTAAGTAAGTACAGCAGCCGATCCAGGGTCCAGTACAATAGCAAAGTTACCAAAAATACTGTACTGTACCTTTCGTCTGCCAGCGACAAAACTATGGTAGATTGTTAAAAATATGTTTCTTACCTAACTGTCGCATTTTTTACGAAACTAGATATTTGATTATGGATATCCTAGTGGACAAAGTTCTCTACTATATATTCATTCCAAATTTTGACTAAATTATTTTGCTGTATAGGCAAGATGTCCTTACAAATTAATTCTAAACTTGAAATACCTACTCAATTACAATAGAACTGCAGCTCTATTTTTCACATTTTAGGAACTCAACAAAAACCAAAACTATTCAACAATATCTATTTAATTTACCTTTCCCTTCTTAATAGAGTCAGGTTCGATTAAATCGGCAGTAGAATTAGTCACGCTCTTCTCTCCACTGGAGATCTCGTTCCGTCCTCCACTCTTCCTGACGCTCAGGTTCCTGACCAGGGGTGCAGCCTGGCCGTTCTTCTTCTCCCTACGATGTATGTAGACGTGTACCAGTTCCTCCACCAGGTACATAATGAAGAAACCACAGCATGTCAGTAGCGGGGTGAGGGAGAAGTCAAACGCTCTTAGGGTGCCGATATCTGTAAAGAAGAAAGTTTTGGTTAGATTTTTAAGTCTTTGTTATTATTTTATCATTGTCTTCTTGATAATTAATACAACTTTGTCAAATCTTGGTCAGCTTCGCGGTTCTAACAAACGATAGGAAAACCAATGATGACTTAAAAAGGTAGATTTGTTAGGTATTTTGATTTGATATGTGGAACAAGATGATAGAATTAAAAAGGGACTCCATCTAGTCTAACAGAATGTCAAAAACATCCCATTCTGACCACTTCTTTTGTTCCGGTCTAATGAGCAGTGAAATTACTGGCTTACGAGACATGATAGGTAGTACCTAATATGTCTCAGAGTAACGAGGGCACGACGCAGCGCAGACCTACGTTTTTCGAAGTTCTCCAAAACAATTAACGGCGTTATGCATCAGGTAGACGCTCGTCTCGTTATCCAATAGTACAAAAAACTTCTCAAAATTACCACTTTTTATTTTACGTAAGTAGATTCGATACGATAACAATATTTAAAAGATAATTGTAACAAAAGAACTGTTTTGCATTTCCGTTGATTGATCGGAGTTCGGACCTTGAACGAGCGCCTTTTAATTCGACCCCGGCAAATATTTTATATCCATCGATTGGTCTGAATTTGGTAGCTGGAGCCAGAGCGCCAGAGCTTTGAATAACTTTAACCAATTCTAAAGAACGCCGATAAAATTTATATCCCTGCGTCATTTCACATAAAATAACACACACTTAAGCACATAAATACGTACATATCACGAATATCTATATTCCGAATGTAAAATAATACAGATTCTACATGAAAAATACATTAAGTAGGTACCTAATTAGACGAGCTAGCATGTGTTACGTTACGGTAATAAATAACGATGTAAACTCGCTAAGTAAAGTCATGGCCGATCACTAATCCAAGAATCAACCAATTGCTATGCAATCCAATAACCTTATACCGAGAGGCGATTAGATAACTTTGTAAATGTTTCGGTAAAAATACTAGGAAACCCAATGAACAAAACGAGAATTAGTTTATTGACTAAAATGAGTAGGTACCTTCTTACATAAGTCAGGCCAAATAAACATAAGTATTAGGTGATAAGTTTGGTTTACCTAGGTATTAAACCAAACAGTTAATTGCAGATATAGGCTGCCATTAGCAGACAACTGGCATATCCAGCATGTACCATAAGGCCCAAAATGGGAAAAATGCTGCTGCATGATGGCAATTTCCATTTATACATATTACTATCTTTGCCCCGCGGCTTCGCCCACGTAGCCTAAGTTACTCCTTATAACATCAGCTATCTGCCAATGAAAGTCCCATCAAAATCGGCCCAGCCACCTCGGAGACGAATAAACAGACAGACAAAAAAATCATTTTTTTTATTATTAGTACCGTGTATACTTTCATATTATGCTTTTAAAAACTGTTATGTTGACATTACAAACAGACACATCAATTGTATTTAGTTGTATACTAGATCTAGATATCTCATTGCGTCAATTACATATATAAATGAAGTTTTCACATTTAGCCGGCGGCATTGTAATATCTATGTACCTACCATTTACTGACGAAATCATAAAACAATTAGCTGTTTATCAGACTTATCAGGCTGCATCACAATTTACTTGCTATTTTCTTAACCTTTTAGAAAATCTTGATCGTTTTTACAACACCCTTCCATTATAGAGTTGTAGGGACATGGTCCTTTTAAATTAGACCTTTTAAAAAATGTAGTTCTACATAGGTTAGTAATATTGACTGAATTAATAACACTAAGTAGGTATATTCTAGTATCTCGATGACTATACCTAAACTATTTAACGTGATGTGACAGTTATATACGCTTCTGATCTGAACGGATCAATGGAATGGAAAGTAAGCTGAGGTCTGCGCAAAGCGTAAGTGGTCGCCATTTATTATTCCATGCCGAGCTCGGTCCGGTCGAGGTCGCCCGCTTTTGCCTCTTTCTTATTTTTTGTAGAGTCCCGACACAAGCTGGAAAATACTGATTCATGTATTCTAAAGATAGAGGCTCTATTTTCTACCCTGTATTGGAGCTTCTTGAGTAGGCTCGATTTATATATCGATTTTTAATTGCTTTTTTTAAATTTTGGTCGTTATTAAGCACATCACAGTTTAGAGAGCAAGTACAGCTTTGTTAGAGACATCATTTTGTGTCTTACATGAGATTTTTCTTAAACAAATAAAATGAACTAAAAACATTTTTTAATACGTAAATTTTAAAATAGGTTCAGCTGTTACGAAGTTTAGCCGGACAAAGCAGACAAACAAAAATTTAAAAAATTGTGTTTTTTATTTGTATAGATATTGTATATTCAAGATACATATTTGGACAGGTAGAGTTGAATAAAATAAACTATATACTACTACTAGAAAAAAATCATATTCAATATTGCATAATACAGTAAATACTTACAAGGACAATGCTCTTTGTCCGTAGATATGGAGATATAGATAGTAACTGCCTATCGGTTATCAGTTTAGAGCCACGTTTAACGTAGGTAACGAATATTTTCGTTAGATAACTCTGTCGTTTGTTCGTTACGCGACAATATAGTCACATGAAGTCACTTATCTATTTGTTTTATCATAAAACCGAACTACATTGTACGATTGGTATTGAATAGGTATTTAGGAATAGGTATTCATATTTGGTGAGGCAATAAAGATTACAGACAATACAATATAACAGTACAATAATAATACAAAAAAAATATTTCTACGTTTTTTAAAACTGACTTTATCAACTACATAATTATTATTTTACTTATACAGGATGTAAATGTAAACGGGCTCAATATTCGAACACAATGTCGTATTGGATTCTTAAAAAATATAACAATTAATTATAAATCCATATCAATAAAAAACATCTACTAAAATGTCTTTAGACTTTGCAAGGTAGTTTGAAGTTACTTTGGTAGGATCCCGCTGTCTATGATTCCCACGCAACTCGCGCCAGCGCGTCAAGCCTTCGGCAGAGATGGTGACACTGCTTTGTAATAATTAGGGATATTTTGATGTTATTAGGGAGACAAAATCTATTTATTGATGTCATATATCACTTGCTTAACAATTGATACCGTTT
The DNA here is from genome assembly GCA_907269065.1 of Crocallis elinguaria. Classification (NCBI taxonomy): domain Eukaryota; kingdom Metazoa; phylum Arthropoda; class Insecta; order Lepidoptera; family Geometridae; genus Crocallis; species Crocallis elinguaria. The sequence goes on along the minus strand of OU026065.1, from coordinate 6,597,237 downwards.
ATGTATACACCTTGTATAAATTATCAACATAAACAAACTGTAGGTCTACACAGTCTACAGAGACCGTAGGATAGGTTTGCTTATGACTTAATAAGAGTTAGTATCTAATTTCTCAGGGTAATGAGTAACGAGTGCAATTCAACATGCCGCGTAGGCCTTTGTGTTACAAGTTCTGAGTGCACTACAATATTGTTATGGGCTGGCGCGGGCAAACGACCTACTCGTCTCGTTACCTAATAATAAAAAAAGGTAATCCAAATGTTCACAATCTGACAAAAAAAGCGACGTCGGCTTTGTTGGCGGGGACAACATAATTTATTGCAAATAAATAAAAACAACTGCGACTGTATGTAACTAAAAAAACGAATTTAGAGCTGTTAATGACATGTTGGGTTGTTTGGGTATGCAGATACTAAAAAATAGCAATAAATCGGACCAGCTCGTCATTACTGCAAAGTCACTCAATGTTATTTATTATTTATAAGTTCATTTTCAGATTAGGTATTATAATAGCCCGACAGGAACAGCATATAAGGAATGTTAGCGGCAAATAATTTTAACACTGGGGAGTAACCACGAAATCAGATTGCGGTCAAAAGCCGGACTACCTATACGGTTAAAAAAATATGCATGTCTGCCATATGTCATAAAGGGACCTAGTGTGGTGCACAAATAAGTAACATAATTATTATTCTCATGTATTGACAAACATATTTCCCCGCACTCTAAAACGAATATCTGTAGTAGGTATGTGATGCAGTTAAGTAGAATTATATCTAAGCATGTACCTACTTAGGTAGTAGTTTGCGGAAGCTTTTAGCAGAGAAGCATCGCGCATGTAGAGGATACCCATTCACATGTTTGTTTATGAGTAAAATAGTTCCAATTAAGCAAAATTCTGACTAGGTATCCTAATAAAATAAACAATAAACGTTTTAAACTGACTAGTTACCATCTTCCCGTTGAAAATCTCTCGCCAAGCACTCATGGTCTGCTCTGGCAACCGCACTTGAGACACAGTGCCTATTCATTTACCATCTTCCAAAATATCGCTATAAGACGTCAAATGGTAACGTTCTTGGCCAGGAAAAACAGGAAATCAATTTTGCTATTATCTGGATGGAAAGCTCTACTACCGGTAAAACTAGCGCTGGACACATGTTTAATCGTATATCCGTAGGTACTTATTCGATTTATAAATGTGAACATTAAATTTATATGTTTTATATGTGTTTTCATAATTAAAGTATTGTACGTATCTAGTAAATACTACTACATGAATAATACTATTGTTAATTGCATCCAACTCTGATCGTTAAGTTGTACCAGATAAGTCCAGCATTTTTGGTCACGGGCCCGAAATAATTTTGAAAATATTTCCCTGCTCCGTATGCAGTACTGGAAATTGGGAAGGTTACATCTTACAATGGGATATTTGAGGAAAATGTTACAAGAGATACCTATACCTACCTCAATGATACGAAGAAATTATTTCCGTCGTTAGACGGAAATAAAGAGTGGGTTTTTTGAAGTGAATGAATCCAAGAATAGATTTTTTGAAGCGAATGAATCGATGAATGGATTTTTCGAAGCGATGTTGGCTCCGAACGCCTGCGGATCCATGGGGCAAGAGTTACAATCTTTTAAAGAGTTTAAACATTCAGTCTTAGACATTAGAAAGCAGCTAAGCTTCCAGTTAAGGAAAATTTTGTGATTCACAACCCTAACATTGTGGTAGAATGGTAGAGCATTTTCTAACATCCTGACATCCTGAAGAAAAACCTATCGTCAACTTATCAGCACACTTGGAGCCAGTCTTATCTCATAAAAGTGGACAAAATAACATAAACTGATTTGTAAAATTATTTAAGTGTAGACACATTTGTTTAAATATTGACTTTTGTGTAAGACCATTAATTATCGCTGAAGATAAACATTTTACGTACAAAACAGTTGTCATTTTAACTATGGATATTTAATCATGATGAATTTATTGCAAAGTACACATATAGGAACATTAGGTAAAGTAGTAACGACAGTAAGAATTTTACTGTCGTTACTACTTTACCTACTTTACTAATTTACCTATTTACCAAAGCTAGTTTTATCTACGCTCAAACAATAGTGTATTTTAGACACTTTACACACAAAAACGACTCGAGCTATTGTATTATTTTTTGTTTTACTTTATTCGATTAGATACGTTAAATTTTTTAACCTCACCTAAAATTCAATCAATTCATTTTCCGATTTTTCATTACAATCTATATACAGGATGAGTTTGAATTGGTATGTTATCCCGGAAGGGGGTGTTTAGCATGATTGTCGACAAATTATGAGAACCTCCCATGGCAAAACGTCATTCAAAATTTAAAAATAAAATATAAATAGCATCCAACGTAAAGTGCATGGCTTTTTCTGCTTTTTTTCTAAGTTGCTTCTAATCAACGTTATCATTTAACAAAGTTCAACATAGTTCAAGTGAATCAGCTGATCTAGGGCTGCCCGGAAGTTTTGTAGTAGAATTTTAACGTAAACTTTAAACGCCTTTTCTTCAATGAAAAATAACGAATTTCAAAAACTCGTAAAACAAATGTCGTTGAACTCCAGGCGTAGAATGATCCCCTTTCGGGAAGACATACCAATTTAAATTCAGGTTGTATAGAGCGCTGTGCGAAGCAGCCAAATTGCTACGTTACTACGATCTACGCTTGCTGTACCTACACACGTAGTAACTATTACCTAATCTGTGTATACACGTTGTTACATTGCAATGCTGACTCGTACATCGAGTACATTGTAATAAATTGTAAATCTCATTGGACCACAAGTGGAGGCTTTCGTGATCGACCGTGGTGACACGCTAGTTATGGGATGTCTACTGTAGACAAGTCGCAGCGTCGCAGACAAGTCGCCATCCTGTACGTAGCGCCACAGTAATTAAAGCTAGGTTCACTTGTGTGACTATTAAATATTTTTAATGTTATAACACAGCGCAGTCTTTGATTTTAGTTAACCCGTTTCTTGAACTTAAACCAAGCGTAACCTTAATGCTTACTGACTGAGGTTGAATAATTAGCTATTTTTGGTTTGATGAGTGCAGTAGTCGTGTAGATTAGGTACTCAAAAAGCTGACATACATATGCAGACTGTAGACGCTTATGCAAACGTGTGTTTGCTTGTCAAAATAAGAACGCTTTTGCATCAAGCGTCGATTACCAGATACTTGAAATCCGCGCTTGATGCAAAAGCGTTGTTATTTTGACAAGCAAACGCACGTTTGCATAAGCGTCTACGGTCTGCAATAGAGGCACAAAGATCGTGATTGAGCACGACCACGCCACTTCCGGTTGAGCGCGACCTTGAGGCGAAGCCTTCCATCACTAATCATAATCCCGTTTGCCAGCCATGAGTAACCTTGAAAAGTATGTAGGTAACGCCAAGCTAGTAAGCCACGATCTTTTTATTAGATCCAAGCACGTGACTCAGGCGGTTGAACTTATTCTTATAAATATTGAGCTTTATAAGAATTAGCTCTATTATTAAATCACTGCTGTGCTAATGGTTCACTACTAAATCAAGCCAGTTTATATGCTTTTAAAAGTAGAGAAGCTGGTTTAAAGAAAACTAACAAATAATATAAAAAATAATAGTTGGAAATTTGAATAGAATCCACGACTGCGTAAACTAGCTTTTAATAGTAAGTCTACTGTGCCTACTAACCCTACCAGCAATGTCACTATTCAACTTGAAAATGCTTTATTCAAATAGGTCCCAAAGGAGCACTTATGAAAGTTAAAATAAATGACTCTAACAGCAGGCCTCTACAACATTCGTCTACCCGAATCACAGACTAAAACTAATGATGTCTTTATCAGAACATAATAAATGACAAAGACACCAACAGACCCAATCCGTGCTCAAAGTTAACGAGCCTTCCAGAAACCCACCGTGCCCGTTCCAAATTGGTACCTACTATAAAATATTTCTACGCAAAGAATCACATCGGCCCATGGTTTCGTTGCTAAATGAAAGAAAGACAAACCGACAACCACTGTTTAACATTACATGTACCTATGACATCAAAATAAAACCACGACTCTACCGTCAATAAATATTCAACAGACTTGTAAATTTCCAAGAGTTCTAATTGTACATTTCAATCATGTTTCTTTTAAGTTCGTTGACACAAACAAACCGTAGCGCTTGTTTTGATAGTCTAGGTTTTGTCCTAGAATAGACGGCTGAATACTTAATAGTTTTATCGTAGAGCTGAATCCATAAACGTTCCAATTACGTAATACACAGTATAGGCACCAATTACAAACTCAGAAGCTAAACCTAGAGCATTACTAGATATTAGATAGATACACATTGTGTTTTACTTAGGTACATAGAAAGTATGGGCATTCAATGTGGCAATGCTTGCCAAGTATTTTGGGAACGTTGTCTACTCGTACAATGACAGCATTAGCTCAAGCATTAGATCAAGTTTTCATACATGAAAATGGGCAAAACATAAAATCCCATTTTTAGGTTTGAAAACCTGAATGGAACAAAATGAAATTTTTGTGTATCCTTTGTAATGTCATTGTCAGCAATTTCACCGAATGCGATTTTTCATAATTATATTAAGTGATTGTTTATCTTCAAAAATGTTGAGATGCGCGAGGGAGATAGCGGCGCGGCGGATTCTGCCCCTTCAGAAACCCGCCGTTAGAGTCATTTATTTTAACTTTCATGAGTGCTCCTTTGGGGCCTATATGAATAAAGCATTTTGAATTTGAATTTGGTGGATTTATTGTAATTTGTAAATATAGATAATATAGCATAGTCATTTTAGTTTTTTTGATGAATTTGATTAGGTAGTTTAGTAATAAATAATAATATATTATGTTTCTCTGAAATAAATGCGGAGTATTACAAAAGCTATTGCTTCCAATTTAGACGCTATCTCTGTCAGGCTAACGTAGAGTATTTCTCAGAAGAATATTCTAATTTCTAATATATGAGTTATCATTTATTACGGCTATAAAGATTTTTGTGACAATTTATTATACTCGTTATCAGATAGGTAGTTAATCTTGTATTTAGGGTAGGCTGCTGGCTGTTACAATAAACTCTATGACCTATGTACTATCTATACTATAATACATAGAGTCTATAAGTACTACAGTACATAGAGTCTAATACTATAGTACACAGAGTCTAATGTGCTAGAACCGTCCTAAGTCCTAAGATCCCATATACATATGTTTAGTATTGTATAATCGTCAAGTACATTCAACTCACGTTGCTGATGCCTTGTTTACCAGCACAGAGCACTGAATTGTCGGTTACATCATTACATCACATCATTTCTTCTTGAGTAGTACTGTTAGCAAAGATTTTAATTTCCAGGTCAAAACATTAATAAACGAGTAAAGTTCAAACGTTAGGGTTGTGTACTGTTTTGTTTTGTTTTTTTTTTCTTCTTTCCTGGCCAGACACGGTTTGTGTATTTTGCCAATTTCAAGTTTAATACTGTTTTGTTTTGAAGGTGAAACGTTGGAATTTGTTAATAAGGTTCACAAGCAAATAAGGTTATTCGAATTCAAATTTTTTAAATGGATTGCCTATGTTTGGGCCACAGATATGTATGTCTGTGGATTGGACACATATTTGTTACCTGTATGTAATGTTATTAGCATTAATATTTATTTATTATTGATTTATCATGTAGCTAATGTTTTGAAGTAGTAATATATAAATACGTGGTTTTAGTAATAAAGTATTAAGATTTATTAAATTTCCTTTGAGTACAAAATAACAGAGCATCGTCTTAATAAGCAGTTTTTGATTTTGATTTCTCCAAAAGCCAGAAAAGGCTAGCACAAAAGCTTTGTCTCTTCTCCTTTCAATTTTGTTGCAAACTACCAAGGGAACTCTACAATAGAATTGAGTCTACCACTGCACTAAACTAGGCCATTAGATCGTGAATGGTGAGAGGTGTCAAAATTGGGACACTATCCATTATCTAATCGGAAATTGAGTAACGAAATAAACAAATATTGGTCACAAATAAATGAATGACGACTCGGTCAATAAACTTAACTGACACCTACTTTAAGTGAATGATTTGCGATCATAACGTTTTTTACTATCATATTATACGATCTATTATAAATTTTTCGTTAGCATAATAATAATCTTTCATTGGAATTTCAAGGCTAACTATGAAGGTAAAAAATATATTAATACAATAAATAACAGATTGAGCCCTCGCAGAAGGCACTTCACAAAGCTAATAAAAAAAAGGAGAGCTCAGCACGGGCTGGGAATTTTTAAAACCTTTGAAATTCAACAATTATAGGTAGGTAAATAAATTAAATAATTAAAAAAACCTAAATAAACACTTAGTTTTCTTCACTTTTTTATTATATGTTGGCAGCATTTTGTATGCAGTGGTACCTAACTGATACCGTTATACTTTTATTTTAGATTTACAATATTAGTTTGGATGATACCTACACAGGTTATTAGTGCAGCAACAGCTAATATCTTATTATAATCTCCATTTACTAATTCACGTACATGTTTGATTACAAATTAAAATACAATGCCGTCTGCAGTATTACTTGCGTAATTTATCTGCATAGTAAGTCTGTATATTTATGCGTATCAATGAATGACGACATGCAACTTTAGAACGATACGTGCGATGCGTATTTGGCGTCTGTGAATACTACAAAGGACCACGTCGTGGTATCATTATGGATATTCCGCATTGACTAATTAGTAAGTTAGTAACGTTATAAAGTGCATTGTATAAGGTCTCAGAAAAGTCAAGGTCACATTAAACGATAAACGACTTTTGAATCAGTTGGATCGATGACAAAAATGCGGATGTGTGACATTGCCAGACACCAGTTTGCATTCAGTATTTTCTTGGAAATATAAAATACCCTATTGATTCAAAAATCTTTGAGGCTTACTAGCCTCAAAGACCAGGTACTCCTAAGCCGTATATAGGATATGGCTTAGGTACTAAAATTATACTTATTATTAAATTAGAAAGTCTTCTTTTTGCATTTCTAAGTAGGACACTGAATCAGGAACTATTAGGTATCTATTTGTTTTATATTAGTTATTACTTAATACATATTATACAGTATAATAATCCTAGTAATAATCGTAAGTCACAATAAGCCACTGACTTCTGAAACACAGTTACTATACTATAGTAGTTCGAAAGCCGATGGATTCATTAATTGTTGTAATAGTTATTTACTTTTTACTTTACTTTATATAAGTGGACTATATAGTCCAAACATAACGAATATCTTAAAACATGGATATAATAAAGACAACCTACTCTTTTTGGAATTAGGGTCTAGAATTGATATTTCTATATAATGCCAATTCTCTTATTTATAGGGTATGCGGTTCGAATATTTTCTTACGGAACCTTACAAACAAATCCTATCAAAGTAGGTATAAGGCGTTACTGTTATCTGTATCGACACATTTGACTGGGCAGTAAAAGATTTATTTAAGGTCCCAGCAACACGCGTGTAACGGCAGCGCTTTATCTAAAACGCACTAACAGGTATCAGCTTAGATTGTTGATAAGAAGCTGAAATTTATCTACAAGAACGCTTGATATTGAAGTGTATTTCTCCTACGCAACTAGGAAGGTGAAGGTAAATTACCAAACCAACCAAAATCGTTAACGTACGCACGTGTCAATAAATGGAAAATTATGTTCTATTCTTTCAATTGTGTAATCATTTGACCTTATTTTTTTATTGATTACCCATTATATAATTTACGAAATCCACAACTCGACGTACATACACACAACAGAGAAAAAGAAGAGTATGAAAACTGTATGTATGACACATAATGTTTTCTCCAATTCCCTGTATCTATAGAATCAAGAACTACATGACCACAACAATATGAAAATGATATGAAAGTAAAAAAGGTCAATGTCATTTTCATATCTACATCGCTCACATTGACAATGAAAACTTTTTGTCTATTGTTTAGAATATTCACAAAGGCTTGCATTGTACTAAAATAATTTTCACAATTTAAAATAAAACTCATACTGTTCTAGCTATCAACACATGTATAAAGGTAATATTATACGTTCGATTAAATCCACAATGACGATTGTGCGTCACGATAATTTGAGCTACTGATCAGTTAATATGTTTTTTTTTTAATTTTGCACGGATTTCAATGTGTACTCTAATAAAAAGATTATCCTCTCTCTTCCTTCATTGTCACATTCTGCATAGGTGTTTATAAACATACTACTGGTGGTTTTGGCATTTTTTGCAGCTTACCAACCCACCTTGAGGATTCTAAGAAATAGATTTTCTAAAGATAAATGTTTCCAAGACCGCTTGCATTTAGAAATACCTATGAAAGTCAAACTTTTTGTCTAATTTCAGCCAGGCACAGGTACAAATCAGAATGTGTCGTCACGTCAGCCTTGGTTAGAGGTTTCTCTCAGACCTAATGGTTTCGCCGAGGGATTATGAAGGTAAGGTCCGGATTTGTAGGCGATGACTGGCTTACTCGTGTGGGGTCAATAGGAGTTCAAGGTGTTTATGAGGCGGAGCATCTTATTCTGTGTTTAATATACCTACTTATGGTGGGATTAATATTTTTTACTATATAACCTGGAACTCGGATTTCGATTATTTCCATTTGTTGTGTTCGTAGTTACAGGGTAGACGATTAAATTCAATATGAAATAAATTAGTACTTAATAGAAAAATTCATAAAAATAATTTAAAATAGCTATATATTATCCACCGTATACCTTTTTTTATGTTATTTGGTAACGAGACGAGCTGGTCGTTTGCCTGATGGTAAGCATAACGCCGGCCCATAACAATTACAGTGCCACTCAGAACTTTGAAACACAAAGGCCTGCGCGGCACTGCAGTGCGCTCGTTACCCTGAGACATTAGGTATTAAGTCTCATAAGCCCAGTAATTTCACTGGCTACTTTGCTCATCAAACCGGAACACAGTAATGCTTGCACATTACTGCTTGGCGGCAGACTTCACGAGCAATACCTGATATTACATCCAAGACCTATAATCCCCTACTAGCAGGCAACATTCCCATAATGTTGCCAGCATTACCACATTGAATGGCAATGCTTAATCTTTGATGTACTTAATCGAAGCATATAGTTTATGTTTAGTTTACTTAGTAAGTACCTTAGTTATATTTTTATGTGTAAGTGCAATGGCGACTTACCTAAAGTCAGCATATTTTCTCAAAAAATCTAGTTTTCTTTGTAACCGAAAGAGCGTCGTGGCACGATGGCCTTTCGGTTATAAGCTGCTGTCTATAGCGTGCGCGGCCAATTTTGAAAACAGGGGTCTAGCTTTACTTTCTGGTTTTTTCCTCGAGTTCAAAGATCTTGATATCTTTTTTAACGAATAGGAGGAAAAGTTTTTATTTATTTACAATACCTCGGATTTGGTATTTCTAAAGAATTTTACGATTTCGGCTTAAAAATGACTAGTTCCGTATTAGCTTCAAATGGAAAGTTCAATTCAGGTCGTCGTGCAAAAATGGTGATTCATTCTGTGTTTCTTTTTATCCTGGTTTGGATGTGCTGGTATCATTCGAAAAATTTCCTGTAAAAAAATATAACGAATAAGTAACCAGTACATTTTTGGAAATTTTGATTTGGGATGACCCTAATACTATGGCTACATTGGCTACGGCTCCCATATACTATCCCATCTTTTACCACAATATCATCTGATGTTATGCAACGACGTAGCCATGCCACAAATTCAAATTTAATTTATTTATCAGGCTAATTTGTATAGGCGAAGGTGGTAAATAAATACGATTGTGGCTGGCTGAAATACACCAATCGTTGCTTGAAGACACATTTTTAACTTGAGGGTTGACCGTGACCAGCCGGCTGCCTGTACAACCTTTTTTTTTAAATCAGAAAGTAAGGGCTTTTTCGTTTATGCGATTATACCGCCCTGGTTTGGTAGCACAAGAGGTAGGTACTTAAAAAATATTCTATTACAAAACAATACCTACTAATCCCGCCCGTTCATCAGCATGCTAAGGTAACATCACTATGGTTTCCTTCTCTAAGAACTCAAGCCCTGGCTTGTTCAGTGCAGTTGTTACAGTTTGAAATCATGATCATTGAAAACTTGCCAGCATTATAATGTTATACATAGATACCATTGTTGGAACTCAAGCTATCTTTCCGTGAGAGGGTATGGGTTGCTATTATTATCTGCTATTGCACATACACAAATTATGGCTATACTCTACCTCTACTAGGTGTATCTACCAATAAAGTAGCTAACTAACATTCTTCATCAATCAATTGTCACAAATACACTACACAATACGTAGTTATTACGAAAATTTATTTGTCTTGTCACTTGACACAAATAGAACTTTTGTTCTGTGAGCAGTGATGCATAGAGCAATAAACGACTTTATAAAGGTGCAAACATAGTTTCAGACATACACGAATAAAAGGTGGTGAATATACCGTATGGTTGCAAATAAATTACTGATTTCTTTATCTTGATTGATTACTACCTTCGAAATCAGAACAATACACTGCTTTGCAGAAGATTATCTACAGGCGAAACGGACCCTAACCTGGTCAAACCATGTTTTGATGAAAACAAGTCTCACTTGTGGGATGGTTCAGCTTGAGGTCTTGGAAACTATTTAAATACGAGCAAAAAGGCTCATTGGGAATGATAAGCTGCTTGACGCCAGTCTCCAGAGTCTAGAGCATCGACGCAAGGTGGCCAGTTCTTCTGTTTTCTACAGGATACATTTTGAAGAGTGCTCACTGGGACTGAATGACTGGGTACCCACTTTCCATCTTCGGAGGACAAGACGTACTGTATTCGTCATCCATGCATGGTTGACAGTCCTTCTATATGCACTAACCGTTTTGCTTCGGCTTTCATCATGCGGACGGCTAAAGAGTGGAACTCTTTGTCGGCATCTGTTTTTCCCGAACACTACAATAATCAGGGAATCGCCAAGACAGGAGTGAACAGGTATCTTCTGGGCAAGCGTGCTACAACGTCAACCGCATCGTGATGGCGGTCAAAAACTAGCCCATATTATAAAAAAGTCGTCAATCATAATAATTATATTCGGGTCGCTGAACGAACTTAGCCATAAAGCAAGCCCGTTTATTATTAAAAAAAGAGTAGATATTTTTCGGAATATTTTTATTTATTTTACCTCTATCACGACTGGATTGCCCTTAAATGTATTTATACTATAAACCCACTCAATCTTCTGCATAAAGGATTTTCCTAGATGGATTCAAGGTTTTCGACATTATTATCTACATACCTAAATACCCATTACACCCACAATAGACATCTCCATAATGCTTCTTAGATTTAAGGCATAATTATTATCAGTTCGTGCGATGAGTATAATTGCGGATCTAACTTTACACGTAGACAGACATTTATCACTACTCATGATGTCATTAGATTCGTTAAAGCGTCTTACCTTATCTGCAACTTAAACCTAACACTAGGTACGTAACGTAGTGTTTATATTCTCTTTGAACACTACTGACTAAGTATAATATATGTAGACAGGTAAGAATGATCGTAAACCAATGATTGCACAATGCACATCCTCATAAAAAATATCGTTTGACAGGTAATTTACCGAGACCAGATATTTTTTAGAAAAACAAGGATAATATCTGAGGTATAAAAAATGTACTCTAAACATATTATGTGATCGTAAAACCATATCCTTGTCTGGGAGCATTAAATTTTAAAGAACTGCAAAAAAGTGTTTAAAGAACACGCAAGATTATTTAACCGACGCTTATTTTTAACCGACTTCGAAAAAGGAGGAGGAGGTTATAATTATATTCGACTTTATTGATTTTAGTATTTTTTTTTTTATGTATTTTCATTGTTCACCGATGTCTCCGTCAATTGTGAACCGGTTTAGAAGTTTTTTTTTATTTTGAAAGTTACTTTATATACTCTCCAGATGGTCCCATACCTATACATTTTATGAAAGAACACCTGAAGGTGAAAAAATGGGAGTTGAATTTTCATATATCGCGGTATTTTCATCGACAACAGTTTTTTTAAAAGCAATTCTACTTGTTAAATTGATATTAAAGAAAAAATTAATGAAAAAGCGGATCTATTTTTATAGAAAAACAAAGCAAAGCAATTTACAAGAGATGAAAGTCCTACAAAACATAATTAAATTAAAATCGTTAAATCCTTTGGCTCGACACCGACCTGTTATTTTTACGATTGTTTTACAACTTGTGCGTTAACGACAAGAAAGTTTTCCGTTAAGTGCACCAATAACGTGCTATAAGCTCGCCAATGCGGCACCCTTCAACTTCAACGTGTTTATTACGTAAAATGAATGCAGAATTACGATTTCACGAGCAACACAAAAGTGTGCGGGCAGTGAAAGTATGATGTATCAATAATGGTTGCCTTTCTAAGAACAAGACAATTAACAAAAGTGGAATAATTTGAGTGCTATATATATTGATAATAAATAATAATAATAGTAGTCTTCATAGCAGTTACATATTTGAGCCGTTTGGAGTTGAGACACTTGGACCGTGGGGACCTGGAGCTCATAGAAATTTTAAAGAACATTTAGGGCGTCTGGTCGATGCCACACGTGACCAAAATGCTGGCCTCTACTTAGGTCAAAGATTAAGCATTGCCATTCAACGTGGCAATGCTGCCAGTATTTTGGGAACGTTGCCTACTGGTAGCGGTTTATTAGATTAAGATTGTAAATAGATTGGTGTGTATTTTATTTAGTTATTATAGTTTATTTTTATTATAGACTACATTAATTACGTACCTACATAACGAAATTTCAATTAGTCATTTGATAATTATAATTTATAGTAGCTAACATGTGTTTTGGTTTTGCTTTACATTCAATTTCATGTCAGTAATAATTGAATACACATTTTGAAGGAGAATTTCGCCCCAGGAATGATTGGTTTAGATTTCATAAAATAGTTTAATTTACATACCTATAATGTAAGTAAATTCAAACTGGACACTGGACACTGTCATTACAATAGTTATCATCTGGGGCCTTACTACGTAAGTCGAACGTCGAAGCTTCGGTTGACGGATCGCAGTTTTCCAGCCACAGCTTAGACGTTCGATTTACGGAGTAAGGCCCCAGAAACGGGATGTTTTTAATAAATTAATTAATTTATCATCTAGATTTATCACCTCTATTTGAATACGCACATGTCTTATTCGACTAGAACAATAGCTATTCACATGAACATGATGGATTTGTGCTCATATTGTTATCATCTTAAAGTGATAAATCATATTCTACGACGCTGTAATAATGTTTTAAATTTATTGTATTTCTTTTATTAATTTATTATTCATATTATACTCGTTTACTTTTAAGGCCAGTTGCTGATGTCAGTAACTATTTCTATAATCAAATACGAAATCTCCATGACAACGGCCATGAATAATGTGTTGACACTTTGGGACAGCCCTGGAATTGCCAATATGCCGCGGCCTGGGGGCGGCAGCGTCAAATGGGGCGGCAGGTTTCAGACGGCGCTATCACTTGTAGTTTTTGAGCGGTTGCCAATAAACTGAAACGTTATTGTTTGGACCAGAGCGAGACGAACACAATTGAATTTCTGGCTATATTAATGGGAGTGGCGATGGGGTGGCACAAATAAAGTGGCCTATACTTATAAAAGTATAAATACGGCACTGCTTTAGGATGCTTATTAGAAAGCAACATAAAACAGCTGCCACTGAACCGTACCTGTCTTAGCCGTACTTTGTCTATAGCCTTAGGAACGACGCATATACAAAGTACAAAGTCAACATAGGGCAAAAGCTGTTATGCCAACTTATCAGTATCACTGAGCCTTTACAGAAACATTGAGCCAGTCTATTTAGGTAGGCTAGTATATTTAGGTAGGTAAAAAAACAGTGCTTTGTAAGTTTATTTTACACAGAGTATAGGCTTATTTACGTAAGTATGACTACTTTCTCACCTGATAATAGCACGGACCACACGACCTCTCGTCGATGGAAAAAGCTCATGATGAAAAAAAGTAGTTATTCGTGTCCGGAAAATCATATAGCACTCATGGACCTCATGGTACCCCGTTTTATCTTTATCTGTCATCTAAGGTGTATTTGAAAGGTTTTAAGTATTTTTTTTATGTACTCGTATATCATGGACATTTTATAAAATCCTTGACCTATAATAAGTACTTGAAAAATGTGGCAAGTGAAAATACCTGACCAGCGTCAATGCGGCTGACAATTTTATGGTGACACAAGTCAATGTCCATCTGCGTATGTTTATGTGATAATATATGAACGTTGACACCATACATTGAACACACACATAAATACATTTAAAAAGAAATTTAAAAACAGAACAATACTTATTGATAACAACAAAGACTATATAATCTGTGGATAACAACAATTACTGTCTAGCAGAAGCGATAGGTACATAGATTTAACTTGCAATGCATGAAACGACTTCGATAAGAAATTTGGAGTAAGTAATTTACCTAATTCTCGTACTTGGTTTACGCTCGAAATGTAACCAATAATTATCTAGCATAATTGACATAATGTTTAAAATGGAAATTGGGATGCAGTTTAGTCTAAAAAGTTGGTAATGTAATGAATGCAGCTGATGGGCTAAACACGTGTTGGAAGAAAATGCAGAAAACTAAATTAAAGTATCTGCTCTTAGCTTTAGGGCCTACCGCAGCATTTTATTAAATAAGGAAAATTCATATGCATGAAGAGCGAGTTAAAAATGTCAATACTCCTTGATCTATATAGTACCTAGAACAATCATGTCGTAATAAAATGCTAATTTGAATCCAACTTCTAAGTATAGCATAGCAAAGTACACGGGCAGCTTGGAGGCACCTTGGAGGACGACAGCAAGTATTGGCTGGGTTTCCCAAGATGCAGCGAATCTTAATGTCAAGAATGATATGACCTGACCTGTCTGACCTTTAGGTGTTATTAATTAATAATAAGGTATAGAAGTAGGTCCTAACAATTAATGGAATAACAGCTGTGGATTTTGTTTAATAAATAAAATAAAATAAATAAAAAATAAATAATTATTGCTTATTAATACAGTCATGAGATCGTTGCTAAATTTGTTCTAGCATTCGATTTTCTACAAGCAACAAAATATCACACATGCTTCTTGAATTTCATCAATCACGTGTAATTCTATCGCCTAGTGACATATTTGTATTCTAATAAATTGCAAATTACTCGATATTCCAGCCAGCGTGACTGGTTACAGAAGATTAATAGTTAATTGTTTCCATAATTTTATTGGTAATTAATTGGTGTGCGTCGCGACAATTATGTATTTTATTAGACAGTGTAATGTTCACATAACCCGAGAGAATGCTCTTACAGTGACTATGTAACTCCAGTGATATATTTGCCGATACTTTACAGAAGATGTCTTCCCTGTTTCCTTTATACAAACTGCACTTTGCCAAATGTGTCTATGTGTGTATGTGTGGGCATATCTGCTATTCTAGAACAAGTTACGACAATAATGTAAGTAGGTATAGATATATTATGCGAGTTTAAAAAATGATTTCCTGAACGATTACACATTTTTGCTAACCGGGTAAAATTAGTATATTCCGTCATTCATTTTGTTCCACTTTCATTTTTATGGTTTTCCTCCCAAGTATGTAGCTATTACACGTTGTATATACATATTATATGTTGTTTTTATGCCCTTTTATGAATATTTTACGGGTATGTCATATTCTGTAAATGCAATGGTTTTCAAAAAGCGAGTAAATAATGCTATTTTCCACTTTTCACTTCATATATGTCACACGGTCATATATTTTGATCTCTAACTAGGATGCTTAGGGTATACGGAATCTAAAATTGCGAAGACCACTCATGACAGCACCCAGATCCGAAATATATATGTACCTACCTACTACCAATTGATTTATTGGTGCAGTATTTGTTCGGTTGCTTTATCCGTGCAACCGAACAGATAAACCCGCAACAAGATATCCAATCTCTATCGAAAAATTTAAAAGAATAATTATATTATTGTTTATAGCTGCAGAATACGTGTGGTGATAGCCATCTGAAATTTAGAGCCCATTTAAAGTTGAGCACCCATCCCATGTACATTTAAGGGTAACCCTAATCTATTCACGCGTCCTCAATACCCATCGGTGCGTCGTACGTGCCGAAATCCACCTTCATACTCTTTAACATGCAGGCTTCCTTCCATTGTCACTCATTGCCACAAATGTAAACTAAATTCCATATATGCAGCCTATGGTTGCATGTTTGCGGTAGCATTCTCTTTTACGGTGTGGTTGGGACGGAATGTAAGTATATAAATCTGTGCTTTCTCTCGAAATTCTAATCCTCCCTTTTTTGAACACTGTTTTGAAATCTTGGCGGGTTTTCTTAATGTCAACGTGAGAGAGATAAGAGGTAATTTCCCACAGAGTGACATGATTTCCTCGTATAGTGTATGTGAAGGTTTTAAGTGACACAAAATCCTTTATTAAATATAAGGTGTAGGTGAAAAAGTTGAGAGTTTAGCATGAAAATATTGAAAGAAAAATGTCTAAGAACAATTGATTATATTATGCAATTTTAAGAAACTAAAAAACACAAATCCTACTCCTGGCTCCATCATCAGAACCTCGACACCAAATGCAATGTATTAAACTCGTCAAAACGAATCATATATGAACCCAAACTCGAAGGGCACTGAAGAGTTCCACTATCCACCTTCTAGCTCCATCATCAGATGCACAAATTATTGTACTGTCATCCAAATTACATATACGTACAGTTTCCTTTCAAACGAAGCTAATTTTTTTTTATTAAAACAGCTCTTGCAACTGTAACTAGTAGTCCAACAAAGCATAGGCGCAAATATATATGGAAATCACACAAAACAAACACGAGAATAGGACAAAAATGCTACAAATATTTAGGAACCTACATTTATAAACAAATTAATAAAACACTAGATATTGTACAAGACACTAAATACGTATGTAAAAAGAAAATAACACAGTTTTTACAAAATTTAAGTCACAAAAAAACAGAAGAATTGTTAAGGATCAATATTTAGGCTAATACATTACTAATATATTATTTGGAAAAGTATATATATACACATATTATTTGTTAACAAAACCATAAGTGGTACATTTATACAAACACACACACCCAAAACTCACATACACATACTCACATTCACGTACTCGCATACATAACACTAAAAGTTTAGCATCCTGGAAGAGAACTAGCTCTTGCAAACTCAGGGTATCCTACCGTGAGAGCTAGGGTTTCTCAAATCTGTTACTTTAATCTTTAGTTAAGATTTGGTTATTATTATCTACATTGTCATATTGTGATATAATTATTTTACTTCTGAGTTACTCTGTTGTTAAAGTAACCTTAAGATGCATTTTTGGATCAATAAATGATTTATTTATTTATTATTTATTGGGATATAAAAAGAAAGAATGGACATCCATTGCAAGTAGTCTTTCCGCGTAATTCTGTTAATTTAACGCCTATACTTTACATCCGATTACAATACAATTAGACAGGACATTGCCAACAAAAGTTACAGATTCTATAACGTGTCACGAACATGATATGTACTTGTAGAATATTCGAACAATCGTAATAATCTCTAGATTTCCATAAAGTAAATACCAATTTCATGACGGACCACAGCCAGACAATAGTCCGAAATTAGCTTAGAATGGTGAACGATTATGTTCGCATTGGCACCTTATATTGCTTGCTATTTGATTAGTCATTGCTCTGGTTAGTCACAGTGTTAACCTGCCTCAATGGACTGGGGCCTATTTCATAAAAAATATTATGAGCTTTATTTTGTTTTTTTTTTTCATATATAATATGACGCTAATACTCATAATATTAGACTAATATTTTTTTATGAAACAGGCCCCTGAATGCGATTGTTTTATTTGTGCCAATTTTTATGACATTCGTTTGCATTATTTTGTAGCATCTTTCTAATAAAAATAGATACTAAATATCAGATGGATGCATGAGTAGATAAATACCGGATACCTATCTATATAAATAAATAAAATTGACGTGTCTGTTTGTAAGATCAAATTAACAGCTTTTTACCAAATGCATATGAAAGCATATACGGTACCTATAACATTACAACCAATTTTTTTGTCTGTCTGTCTGTTTGTTCCGGGTAATCTCCGAAATGGCTGTGCCGATTTTGACGGGACTTTCACTGGTAGATAGCTAATGTCATAAGGAGTAACTTAGGCTACTTTTATTTTAGAAAAATAATTAGGGTTCCGCGAAATTACATTAAAACCATAAAATCCAATATCTCCGCGCGGGTGAAACCGCGGGCAGCAGCTAGTTATATACTTAGGCTGTTGGCACACAATACGTATCGCACACGTATGTCTCCTTCTCACATGGTCGTATAAAATCAGGTTAGATAACTAAGAAGTCAATAACGTAACTAAAGAAAGAAAAAATAAAAAAGTAAACAATAGCTCAAGCTGTTGCGAGTCACAACAACCTGAGTTACTTACTTGTGACGCAAGATGCATCATCGCACATAAGAGCAAAGTAGATACCTCAGTGTTCAGTAAGTTATGGTAAAGTACTCTGTGACCTCATTATCGGAGATGTCAAGCTAAAGACCCGACTCGTTTTGCCTGTGATTGCGGAAGGTCAGTAAGCTATGTATTTTTATAGAGATAATAAAAAACTAGTAGTAAACATTTATAGATGTGTAAATTGATTAGAAACGCAGTATCAAGTTCAAGGCAGTCATGGGAATAGATTGTGATGCAGTTGGCGTGCACTGCTCTGGTTCAGGGTGTTTCCCTTCATTGAATTGATAATCAGTTAATTGTTTTCGTATCCGGCGCATTATTGCATTCGCCATGAAAGTCATTGTAACTATAAGCATTGTTTATAGTTATTACTTTAGGTGTAGCTTCTTTTACGGTCAGTTATAATTTATATAATTATATTTTGCAAGGAATGTGAAATTCATAAAGTGCGCAATATGTTCATGGACTTGGTAGGTACCTACAATAGGTAATTTGCTAACTCAAGAGGTATTTCTTCTGTAATATTATATCTCAACAAATGTCATAATAGTTAAACTATAAGTTAGGTAGTAGTAGTCAAAAGTAACTAACTAAAGACAGGCACATAAGCATGTATATACTTACAACGTAAAGGGTCCATAGAAATCAAAATTCTAAACGATCATGCTAAGTCAAAGTTACAAATAAATGACAACCAAATCCAACGGTCTCATTGCGCAGTTATAATTCGACTGACTTCCCAAACCTCGTCAAATATAACGTTTTCTATGTTATCTGGCACTTTAAATTCTAAAAAAAGATTTATAGATAGTTTGTATAAGATTGATACATTTTTTGCAGGATATGTATTATTTTTTAATTAAACGGTTAAACTGTCTAACTATTGTTAGTGAATATAGTCAGTTTTCATCGAGATTTATTTTTAGATATAAACAAAGATACATTTCTAATTACTGTAATAATATAGTCTGTGTATTTTTCGCAAATGTTACTAAAGTGGAATTGATGAGAAAAATTACCAGTTTTCGTTCAAATAAACTGCTTCTTTTGTGACCAGTACTAATTAAACTGAAACTAAAATCAATCTCCTCGGTTCACTTAATCACTTCAGCGTGTATATTTGCAAAAAAAGAAATCAGTGGTAGTTCGGGTAAATCCAAGAGCGACTTCGCCGAATTGGTAATCTGTTCACAAAAACTGACCCAGTTAGGAGACCAATACTGCGGCGCGAGTACGGAAGTCGGTTCGATAAATTTGTCGAACCGAAAAACTCGACAAATTTATCGCATGTTGCGAGTACCGAAGTCTGATCGTAAAGTATTGTAGTAGCTCTATATTCTCTTTGGATTTGACCTAGCTTTTCGATAACTTTTGTCGATTGTTTCGAGGCTCGATAAATCCCACTTTATCGATTTAAACTTTCAATTTTATCGAATATTATCGAATTTTGTCGACCGAAAAGATCCGTACTTGCGCCGCTGTTCCATCAGCGGCGCAAGTACGGATCTTTTGATCGATAAAATTCGATAAAAATGCTAGGTCAAATCGATAAAGTGGGTTTTATCGATTTGTTATATAATTTATCGAACCTCGATACTTTCGACAAAAGTTATCGAATAGCTAGGTCGAATCCAAAGAGAATATAGAGCTACTTCAATACTTTACGATCAGACTTCGGTACTCGCAACAATCGATAAATTTATCGAGTTTTTCGGTTCGACAAATTTATCGAACCAACTTCCGTACTTGCGTCGCAGTACTGACAAAACAACGTCACGAGTCACGATCAAGTTCGCACTTCCGAGTTTCCGAAACAAACATTATGTGTTTCCGCTGAATTTTGCGCCATCATCAATGCTGGGTTTAATACCTTCAAATGATTACAAAGAAGATCCTTAAAAATTGCAATACCATTTGCTCATTAAATCTTGATTACAGAGTTATTTAAAAGCTCTAAAGTACATCACTGTTTCGAGAATGGCACGTTATACTTGGATTTATGAGGTCTGTCCACTATTAACGCAGAGCATAATAAATAAACATTTCCCCATAGGACTTTCTCTAGCTGTATTGCCTTGGAACACTGAGGTCATAATGGCCCTTTGGCTCTATAATAGACAGACAATAATGGCAGCAAATGGAAAGTACTAAGCTATAAGAGAATATGTTCCTGGCATGATAAATTGGAATAGATTAGTGATGTCACTCTGGAAATGGACAGCGCATGTTACCTGAATTTTTTTTAATTTCAAATACGGTTGGTTGTATCATAAAGGATCCTAGGTATTAACGAAAACCTATTTTTTGCTATAATAGTTAGATTTTAGCTGATGATGAAACAAGCACTATGTATATATACATAGTGCTGTACCTAATAAGGTTCTATCCGAACGGTAGAGAGAAATATCCTGTGAAAAACTGGAGCATTAGGTAAAGGAATACATCATTATGCAATCTGATATATTATAAAGGGCATTTTCTAATACTCGTTTGGTTAGCACAACCCTCAAGCTAAAAAAATCAACAAGTAGGTACTACTACTACCTATCGATGTTGATGTTCCTTCGTCTTCACTTTAGAGTCCTAAATCTGTTAGCTTTTCACCACCTTCAATTACACCGTCATTTAACATCATTAGAGCTAGTGATCAAACCTGAGTTAGGGTTATCTTGTTTAACGACAAGGTAATTTTATTTAAAGAGTTTGATAAAAAATTAATTATGTACGGTTATCCTCAAATATCTTGATTAAATCTACTAAGGAAAATGTCGTAATCAAATACCACAAGATACTAGACTGAACTAACAGTAAAGACGTTAACATCTCAGACTTAAAAACAAATAGATGTATGAAACTTCTGGTACATGTACTTTCAGTTGTTTTAATCCTCGTTTAATAATACCAAATGACAATACACGGATATAAATAGCTCGATTGGTAGGCAAGACGTTGCGCAACACAATATCTATTAGATAAGTCTTCTCGGCCGTTCACACATTCTAATGAGTGTAACAGGTGCAATACAACCTTGAGGGTGTATTGAACACTACTGTCACTCCAACTTGTCCCTAGGAAGTTGGAGAACATATTAAATCAGCTTTTTAAAATACTGCAACGTATATACATGAACATATACCTATAAATGTCCAGAAAAAAGTTGAAATAGGTGAAAATTCCGTTGATAAAATTTTATCGAAAATAGGATCGCAATATTTTATAATTTATAATTAAGGTAAAATTCAAGGAAGTTGAAGATCGATAAATTTACTATTTTTGTCTACGAAATTAAAAAAAGATTGGAAATTAAAACGCGATCTTAACATAAAAATGCTCTCTAAAGCATAATAATTATTATCGTTTCAACTTTCTTAAGTGTTAATTCAAAACATATTAAAAGTACTTTGAAATATCTAGCCATGTTAATTTATATACGGATCTAAGTACTCAGGGCTTATAAACAAATTACCAAGTAACGCATTGCAAGTAAAGCATTGCATACAATGTAGGTAAAAAATGCATAACTTCCTAAAAACTATTGAGAAACCATAAATTCTTGCTAATATACAACCAGTTATACATATTACTATTTAATAATCGATTATTAATATGTTTAATAAGACGGAACATAAAATGACACCGAAGACGCTCTTCGCGAATAAAGTGGATCATTAACATAATTCCACGTATTCTGATTTTTATTATCTTATGCAAATTCCATATTTGTTTAGAATTACTTAGATAGGCAAATTCTTGCATGTTATTTAAAACTAAGTATAAAGGTTTCGTATCAGAAACTCAATCGCCGGAAACTGGATACTTGTACTTAGCTAAACAATGAAGGCAAACAAGATATCTCTCAGTACGAACATGTTTTTTTTTTTTACTTAATATCATCCAAAGGTTCGTGTTCGTTCATTATGTAAACAAGGTACCAACTAAATAATATGTTACTTAAAGTTCAAGTATGTAAAGCACACACTATATGCGCTACAAATTCAGTAGGTGTATATGACCTAAATAGTAAATACTTTTAACTTGATAATTACCTACTAAGAAAATATCGTAACAAAGTTTGTAACTGTAGAAAATTATTTAAAATATACGCATTCTACAAAATACTTTCATAGCATGTAAAAGTACAAGAATTTCTGAAAAGTTAATTGATAGAATCACACGTAAGTTTGTGTTGACAAATCGATATATTGAAGATCATTTTCTGACATATATTTTGGTAATTAAATTTTGTTTAGAACTAAGTTTGTAATACATAATAATATTATAAACCTGAAATTAACAATGTCTGCCTATTGATATTTATATATTTTTATTTCTTCATTTATAAAGTACTGAACATTATGGAGCTTGAATTTGGCAGAGACGTTGCTTAGAGCCAAAGAAAAGAAAAAATATACCAGCCAGCATTAAATTATTATTTGAAGAAAAACAAAATTAACAAACGCGTTGAGTGCCACTTAACATATTATTATATATTTTTGTAAAGATACAGAAGGGGTACTCACTCTGTAAATAAATCACGTTGTGTTCGACTTCCGGCATCAAGTGCATAAACGTAGTAGAGAGCAGAACGCCACCGCCGAAAGACAGAAGAGTCATCACCAGCCGATTGGTTGACTTAAGGTTCCCTGCTTCTTCAGCGGACACCCACTTGAATCTCTTCGCCAGAAGTAAGGGAGCCAGACCACAGATCATTGAAGCACAGAATAGAACAGCCATGGAGACTCCTTTGGCCATGAGCACTCCATCAGTATCGTCTTCATCATGAGTGTGCTCGACGTCCGACATTTTGGAGATTCAGGTAAGAGTCCGACTGGTAAGCAGAGAAGAAATTAAGTGGTGCGAGCGTTCTTGGTGTGAGTTTATATAGGTGGGTGGTATCTGTGCACGTGCGCCGGCTTAGAGCGTCGCCCGGGTACTATGCGGTGGCCGCGCCGGCCGGCAGTGCATTCTGCTCCCGCGCAGCCACCGCACCGTCAAAGCCTTACAGACCGCGCGCTAAATTAGTACGTGTGTAATTTGTTTTTGTAGCACTAACGAATATTAATGCAGGCTAGATTGCGCTATTTAACAATAGAAACAGATGGAGCTATACAAACTAGGCTACTAGTTGCGGTTCTTTTTTATTTGGCAAAGATTGATCGTGTGTTCCACTGCCAGTGGTCCATTGAAGATTCTCAGTGATTCAAACTCAATGAATTTTTGTTACTTCAAATTCAAATTAAAAAAATCTTTATTCACATGGGCTCTAAGGGAGCACTCAGGAAAGTTAGTATAAATGATTTTACGTGTCGGTTCCCAAATGGTATAGACCATTCAAGAAGAAGGGCAAGAACTCGTTCTCCAAAAACATATTATTTCATCTCCATGACTTTTTTGTTATTAATACTTCGTTACACCTAAGGGTTATCAAGTTAATCTTTGATTCATATGATTGATTTTCCTGACTAGTCAAGTAAAAAACTCCTAACGATCATGTGTGCTAAGATCTCCTACGTTAATCATAGTCATGCACCAGAGAAGCGCGCGACAAACACAGTTTATTTGCTCAAGAATATAATATTATAATGATATTGGTTAATTAACTGTAATTATAAGCCCTATATACCTAGTCTTCTGCCATATGTTTCGTAGAGCACAGAGAGCAATTTTAAGTTAAAAAAATATTTAGTACCATAGGCCCCAGGAGAGCACTAATGTAAGTTTAAATAAAAGAATCTAAGAGCTACAAGCCTACCGTTTCATTATTTAATATAAAAGATTATAATAATTGGTACTAAGACAAAAGTAATAGCAGGTATTACCCTGCTGTTACTTTATCTATAAGTACTAATCTACTGCCCCTACTATCTTACTGATTATCGTAGCGGTTCCGGCAACCACACTTGAGAGCCAGACCTCATTTTATGTTTCCCATATCGTTCGTCAGGCTCGTATATGTTATTCGTTATGTTACTCGTGGTGAGGATTATAAGGGGCAGCGTAGACGCTTATGCAAACGTACGTTGGCTTGTCAGAATAACAACGCTTTTGCGTCAAGCGCGCATTTCGAGTATCACGAAATCCGCGCTTGACGCAAAAGCGTTGTTATTCTGACAAGCCAACGTACGTTTGCATAAGCGTCTACGCTGCCCCTAAGATGATGCTCAGATCGAGAATCATTTAATAAATAAGATACACAATGTGGCTAGTTTATAGTTTTAATTCCACGATAAACAATTTCTAAAGGCCTAAGTTCGATCAAAATAACGCACGACGCTGGACAACGAAACCTGGGTAGTTTGTTATAAAAAAAGAACTTTCTTGAGCTCGCAACGATGCACAGTAAAAACAACAATTATTATTATTTAGTCAGTTAATAACCCTTGGTTAAATTAGCCAGATTATATAGGTATCTTATTTAAAATGGACTTCCGCAAAGTTAAAGACTGGTTCCATCAAATTACGAGTAAGTATCATCTTGAAATCCACTACCTACTACTACAAACTCCTCGATAGCGTCTCACATTGTGTAGCTGTATGCATCTCAAGAAGAATAAAATATTTAGTACATTCCCTAGAAACTGGGAATCCTAGATAACCGGTCAGGGAGTACATTATTACAAAAATCGCAGGAAAGGATTGGGATTTGGGACCAAGAGTGAAAAGATTGCCGATTAAATATAGAGTCTCCAATTATGGTATTGTGGGAATACTAATGCGTTTTACCAAAATTAAGGAAAATAACATATCCAATATCCTTAAGACTTTTAACCTTGGTATTAAGAAATTCTTCCTGACCTTAGTGCGTATAAACATTGGTAGACTACTGAACACTTTTTAAGATTCCGTAGTCTAACAAGAAACCCTTAATTATAAGTTTTGTCAGTGTCTTGCCTTTATGCTAAGTATATATGTAGTTTAGATGTATGTGACATTTTTGTTAGTGAGGGGATAATTTAAACTCAGAAGTGAGATGTACATACTTTCGTTTCTACTGCAAGCAAGGAGTCGACGATGCAAGCGACACTGCTACCATATCTTTAACTATGGTGCTACGAGGTGAAAACGACCACGTTCAAAACAAAATCAACATAGGTATATATATGCTTAAATCGTATTTCTTTTAAATAAACAGCACAGTTAAAAAATGTACACTGGTGTTGAAACGATCAGTCAGCTTATGTACACATTAAAGGCATGTCTGTAGGTATGTGTTAATTAGCGACGAAGCCCTCTTGACACACTTCGACTGTTTACACTTACGAATCCAACTCATTTATGTATATATTAAGTATGTTATACGCTATTCAATAAGTAACTTATTACGTCTGTATATTTGTTTGTTTATAACTTGAGCTACCGTTTAGTTACCGCTTGTAAGGTGCTTGGCAGTTTTGGCAGACCATAACTTCTGGTAGTTACAACACTTACGTCTTGAGACATAAGTGAGATAAGTATAGGTAGCGTTCTCTATATAATCTTTCCCGGGTGGATAGTGTATAGTGTAATCTGCCGACAAGCAATACTGTGTTCCGGTTTGATGAGCAAGCCTACTCCGTGGAATTACTATAGACTTATGAGACTTAACACCTAATGTGTCAGGTTAACGAACGCAATGCAGTGCCGAGCAAATCTTTGTGTTTCAAAATTCTGAGTAGCATTGCAATTGTTATGAGCTGTTATGTTTACCATTAGTCACGCGACCCGCTCAATCGTATTATCCAATAGTAAATAAAAACTTTCCGTAAATTTCTAAAAAATATTACAGTAAGAAAGTACATACGCTTAATACATATAGGTACATACTAATCTTATTAATAAAAAATTGAATTGAAATGAGAAAAAAAAACGATTAACTGTAAGCCCTGTACTTTTTAAATCATTGCCTGTTATAAAAGTAGATAAAAACCTCTTCACTATTTTTTTATACAGTTAGTACGTTAGAGGTACTTCTGGAATTGACAACTCTATTCAATACTCTTTATTGAACACCACGCCACAGAACATATAACAAAACTACACCACGCCAAAAAGTGAAAAGGAAAAAACAATTAACTACGAGTATGTAAGTACTGACTTTTGTATACAATTAACACACAAAAAAATAAGGTTGTACATGTACAGTACGGCTTTATCGCTAATAAAGAATTATTTACAGAAATTAGAATTGTTACTGTCTTCGCAACGATGTGCTCAAATGTTCGCAGTAGGCACAACGGTGACCCTATAAGGTTAAATCTTGATGACTAACTTGTAACTTTGTAGTTGTACGATACGCGCACCACACATATACAAAGCACACACACATCTATGTACTTACCTATGTTTTATCTTTCAGCTCCAAATAAGACTTCCTGAAAAAAACTGAACCAAGGCTTTCGTGGCATTGCAGATGAGGCTAAGGTTAAAAAGGTATGCACCTACTTCCAATTAGCACATACTTACTAGCAAATTCTACAATGTTTGTCAACAAACAAGATATAAAACTTATGATGGAGTTATATATATATATATACGTGTATGTAACGCCAATCACATTCATTTATGATTATGATATCACTATTATCACTTCCAGTTACAATTTATAACTGAAAATGATAATAATAGCTACAGTAAACAAACGGATAATTCGTGAGAGAAATGCTTGGCAACTATTTATTTTGTAGTACTTGACAAGAACTAATGCATCTAGGTACGAGATTTAGCCCGTAGAAATAGTAGTTATTTAAATAACAGCTACTTCATTACACAAATACCTAGATAATTGGAGTACTTAATTTCTAAGGCTTAATTTACTGGTTTATCACTCAAAGAACAAAAGACGTGTAGAAAATTTGTCATGAAATATAGGTAGTATAAGTAAATGATAATAATAGCTACAGTAAACAAACGGATAATTCGTGAGAGAAATGTTTGGCAACTATTTATTTTGTAGTACTTGACAAGAACTAATGCATCTAGGTACGAGATTTAGCCCGTAGACATAGTAGTTATTTAAATAACAGCTACTTCATTACACAAAGAGATAATTGGAGTACTTAATTTCTAAGGCTTTATTTACTGGTTTATCACTTAAAGAACAAAAGACGTGTAGACCTGTAAAAAATTTGTCATCAAATATAGGTAGTATAAGTAGGCTGTATAAGTCCCGTAATCAGAATACAGAATAGTAAAGGGCGTCCTGTAGTTTATTAGAAACTAGCTGCTGCCCGCGGTTTTACCCACGCGGAGATATTGGATTTCATGATTTTAATTTTTTTGCGCGGAATCCTAATTACTTTTCTAAAATAAAAGTAGCCTAAGTTACTCCTTGTAACATCAGCTATCTGCCAGTGATGGTTCTGTCAAAATCGGTCCAGCCGTTTCGGAGATTACCCGAAACAAACAGACAGACAGACAAATATATTAAAAATGGTTGTTTTGTTATAGGTACCGTATATACTTACATATGCATTAAGTAAAAAGCTGTCATTTTGATATTACAAACAGACATTTCAATTTTCAAGCAGGACATAACGCGACAAAAAATGTTTGCTTAAATAACATACTAACTCGATCCTCAACATAACCGATATAATAAACCTGCCTCAACATAAGTAGGATACTTTACCTGTCTCGCACGGTGTAACAGAGATTAGGGCTGCTACGTGATTTTAAATTCTAATGTGAACTGTGATGCAATTTGTAGGTACTCAGATTATAAACCAAACTTACTGGTACGTGAAGTGTATTGCATTCAGTGTGTTTAATTCCTGCATGTTATTCCAATTAATTTAATTTAACACATTATAGGCCTAAGTTTGACCACTATGTCACCTGCCACATCTTAAAGGATGGTGTGGCATGAAGACGCTAAGGCAAGAATAGGCCTGGCTGTCAAGTGCAGCTGCCTGGACACACCAATATCAGGCGAGCTCTAAACAATGCCCTGCTACCATGCTATGCCTGCATCACAATTCACGATGCTTCCTTCAAAAAGTTTTAGCTCTATGTAGAGTTCGACTCCTCATCTTATACGGATGTGTTTATATAGACGGGCAATGGGCATACACGTTACTAATGATTCATCGTCAAAACTCAAAGGAAATTATCCTACTACAAGCTAACATATCTAATAGATAGTAGGTACTTGTGGGTAACCCTATTATCATCCCTGCACAGAGATTATATCAGCAGGTAGCAATATACTCGGAGTAGAGGTTCGGTAGAGTTGCGGATATCTTCTAATTCATAAACTGGTTTTGTATAGTAATCTTGTTGGTCAGAGGGATTCCCGCTTTAAAGTAATTTGCAATTTATGCTGATTAGAGTCGGAAGAGAGTATCTGCTTGATTGGTAAGTCTATAGTTTATTTATACAGTAGGTATAAGCAAGCTTACTAAGTGGCGTTATGAGGGAGGCAGGTGTTCCGGCTGATGATGATGATGAAACTTGCCAATGGTTGCATTCTTATTTTTCAAATGCTGTTGAAGAGATATTTAAATCATGCGAAAGTTGTACTATTACTTATTCTGTTATAAGAATAGTTTTTTTTTATTTGAAAGTACAAGCTTTATTGAAGACGTGATTTAGAAGCCACACATTGACTGTATACTATCTCGATGAAGCCACAGTAAAAAATCGCTGAGTACCTATATTATCTATTCTGTGCTATAACCTGAAAACGAAACGCAGTTTTGTTCGCTCGTTTATTTGTTTGCGTTTGCACAGAGCGAAACGACACAACAACAACAATTCATTTTGGGTATCTGTAAAAACGCAATTTTACACAGAAACAAGTTTTTATAAAAAACACCGACCGAAGCTGGGTCACCCAGATTTTATAAAATTATGTAAACAACCGGAACAGTCATTGGTCACTGTACAACATTGGTCGTAGCGGTGTCGTTTGGCGGATCGCCGTCTTCTCTCCAAAATGACAATAAATAAAATAAATAAAATAAAATACATTTATTTCAGGCTAAAACCCATAGACACATAACAACAATCAAAATAAAACATACATATACATTACATCTAACCGGGGGTGTAGGCGACATGTCTGCCGCTACAGTGCCGGATATAAGGGCAGTCAAACCTGCCAGCGATCATGTTCAGGACGGCATTGGAGCTGGCCCGTACTCTGCGCACCAGGGACGCACATCGCTTGCGCATGGTCGCGTGAAAGCAATCGGTGTGCGCGTCCGCGAACATCCCCAATGGCTGCTATAATGGGAACTCACCTGCTCCAGGTATATATATAACCCTGGCAACTAGTAGGTAATCAAATAAAATGAAGTTTACTAGTTGTCTTCCTCCTTCATGCCCCTGTCCCATTTTACACGGGGTCGGTGTAGTACGTCTTTAAAAACATAGTACTGCTATCAGGTTTTGGCAATTTTTTTACAGCCGACCGCCTGTCTGCCGACCTATACAACCCACAATTCACCACGCGGGCGCAATGCGGTGTGGTGGATGTTTTATCACATGCCATGTCCTCGCATTTTTGTGGTTCTTGAACATGCAGGGCAGTCAGGTGAATGGATATATATTCGAGGAATATTTCTACTTTTATATGTACGAGTAAGTAACTGTGCTACACAATTATGAAAGCCCCAAGCTTTCCACTGAGAAAAACCCAAATTATGCTCTGGGTTTTTACATGAGTTGGGTATTAGATGGGAAGGTAAACAGATAAATTGCAGACGCGCCGCCATTAACATTGTTCTGTATTCATGTCAAACATCATAGGTTTTCTGTAGCAAGTATAGTGAACACTGTGAATGACGTATGAATCTGCGAATGAATGAACTACTTCCGTCTTCCAATAAAAAAAAATCTTTTTACTCTCTCTCTCGCTTCTCGTCGCTTGGAACGTGTGCCCGGCCATCATGGCGTTCTAAGTTATTTCTCGTTTTCGTGGTAAAGTCCTATCTTTACCGTACCTAGTGCCACTTGTCGAGGGCTTCACCCTACCTGTCGATCAAACTATCGAAAATTATCGTAATTCGCCATCATATCAGTGTATTAGACATTGTGCAAATCTCCACGCCATCCGCCGGTCAGGTAAACCCCCTAGCTTAACTGAGGTAAGTCGATGAACCAAGGTGAGGTGAAAGGGTCCCATACCGGCTAAAACCCCCCCAAGGAAACGATTGGTGAGTTCTGCACAATATAATTTACCCCTTTCGGATTTTTCGTTATCGTCGTCAAAAATACAGTCCACTCTTAACTTTCTCGGTATAAGAACATCCATTATCACACATTAAATATTTTGGTCCTTCGAGCCGGATTTCTTAAACAGTCCGTATTTTTCGTATTAATTTGTGATTTATTTGTGTAAAATATCCCATTTTAGGGTTATTTTTATTTATTTCGTGGGTACTATTTTAGCCATCTACCCATCAGTAAAATATCGAGTCATCCATTTTAATTTAATAATTCACGTTCACTTCGTAGGTAGTTCGTTCGTTCTTGTTTATGCTTTCGTTCTTAGTGTTCATTTGTTGTTTATGTTATCTGTGATTCAGTGTTCAATTTGTTGTTTATGTTATCTGTGATTGCGTTATATCAGCTCTGGTAGAAGTTGTCGTTCACGTTCATTCGTTCCGTTCTCGTAAACATTTATTATTTTGCAAACAAATAAGCTTATTTTGTCGTTTTCGAAAGTTTTTCTTTGCAAATAATATTAGTTTTGTTCGTAAATATTCGCAATGACGAGTGACAGTGATACGGCAGTGGCAACCAATCCTGATATGAACAGAATTGCGCGAGAATACGCGGTAGCACGAGCAGAATATTTCGCCGGTTGTGATACAATAACATTAACTTTAGAAGATATCCGCCAACTGGAAAGCCAGTTTCATGAAGCTCAAATGAAAGTGTTAGCCCGTATACATCCATTGTCGCGAAGTGACGAGATGTCAGTAACTTTTGCGTTTGAAGAAGTTGTCGGCAAACTTAAAAAACAACTTCAAGACAGGGATATTAAACCTGTTAGTGTAACAACAAAATTGGACTCCATACAGGCCCGCTTACCTAAAGTAGATATTAAAAAATTTGATGGGACTATGGAACAGTGGGTGTCCTTTATTGGACTTTTCAATTCTTTAATACATGAACGAAATATAAGTAACGTGGAAAAATTGCATTATTTATTGTCGAGTGTGGAAGGTAAGGCATATGATTTAATTAAAAATTTTCCCCTTACAGAAGCAAACTATATAGATGCATATCAGCTGTTGCATAAACATTATGACAAGAAAAGGCAAATTGCTACTCACTATTATGAAAAATTAATTAATTTTGAGCCAATTAAAACCAAATCTGCTTTTGAGCTTGAGACATTACATAGAACATTCTCAGAAAATTTATCGGTATTGGAAAAGTATTCCCTTCCAGATAAGAACTTTATGCTATTCCATTTATTGTGGTCAAAGTTAGATAAAGGTTCCCGTGAAGCTTTCCAATTAGATTTCAAGAGTGATGAAATTCCTGCATATACTCAAGTGCAGACTTTTATTGAACAACAGTATAGAGCCTTAGAAATG
This sequence comes from Crocallis elinguaria, assembly GCA_907269065.1. Lineage (NCBI taxonomy): Eukaryota > Metazoa > Arthropoda > Insecta > Lepidoptera > Geometridae > Crocallis > Crocallis elinguaria. Next base: position 6,565,017 of record OU026065.1, on the reverse strand, counting down.
TCTAATGTTATGGTGACTAAACCTGTTGTAGCTAAAGGTTATCAAAATAAACCTGGTAGTCAAACAAAACCCAAGGCATCATTAGTTGTTTCAACTTCTACATGTATTTTTTGTTCTCGCCAGCATCACAATCTCACAGCCTGTGAGGGATTTTTAAAATTAGACCCTGTGTCACGATTTAAATTTGTTAAAGAAAAGGGGCTTTGCATTCTGTGCTTCTCGAACACTCATCGAGTGAAAAATTGTCGTTCTTCGGTTCGTTGCAGTACATGTAACTTTTCGCATCACACTCTACTGCATTTTGAAAAATCGGCACAGACAACATCCCCTCAGACATGTGATGCAGTTGTTGATAGCAATAAAAATATTGTTTTGACTTCAGTAACTGACAGTAATACTGTGCTCTTTTCGACTGCTAGGGTTTTGGTTCGTGATAGCTCTGGTAACTTCCAGCCAGTAAGAGCCTTGTTGGATTCTGCAAGTGCCTGCAATTTTATTTCCCAACATTGTGCTACCCGTTTAGGTCTTAAGATAAATGAAAATGACCAGGTTGTAAGCGGCATTGGCCACTCAAATACTGATCCTATTGGCTCACTGTCATGTGAAATGAAGTCAACTAATAGTAACTTATCGCACACTTTTCGATTTAATGCTCTCGTTTTACCATCGATTTGTGCAGACCAACCCTCTCGTTGTATTGATTCGTTGCATTGGTCTCACATAAAAAACCTGGTTCTAGCTGATCCTGATTTCGCCATCCCAGGCCCAGTTGATATGTTGCTTGATGCAAATATTTTCGTTTCGTGTTTGTTACCTGGGATCAAGCACGGTCGTCCAGGGCAACCTGTTGCATTAAACACCCAGCTGGGCTGGATATTGATGGGTGCTTGTGATGGAAGCGGTCCATCACATACTTCTCGTTGTCGCAGTGGTACTTCACCAAATTGTCTGTTTGTATCCAATATTAGTTTGGATAATTCCCTCAAAAAATTTTGGGAAGTTGAAGAAGTCACTGCGAAAACAAATTTTGTCTCGAAAGAAGATGAACTTTGTGAAAAATATTTCGTCGAAAATCATTATCGAACTAAAGAAGGTAGGTTTGTCGTGCCGTTACCCTTTAGTGATTCGTTTGATAAACCAACGTTCAGCAACTCTCGTGAGGTTGCTCTACGGAGATTATCGTCTGTCGAGCGTCGGTTTCAAGTTAATCCCGACTATAAACAGGCTTATGTTGCCTTCATGGCAGACTATGAAGCTCGTGGTCACCTTGAAGAGGTAGAGCCCCCCTCTACTAAGGATGGGAAGTTCTATTACATACCTCATCATGGAATTCTGAGGCCTGATTCGGTGAGTACTCCCCTGCGCGTGGTCTTCGATGCTAGTGCTCGGGATGCTTCGGGAAAGTCCTTGAACTCTGCTCTCCTTCCGGGTCCAAAGTTGCAAACCCACATCTTTGATCTCTTACTGCGCTTTCGGTGGCATGCAGTAGTGTTCACTGGCGATGTTCAGCAGATGTACAGACAGATTTTGGTTCCGGACGAAGATGCGGAGTATCAGCGTATAGTTTGGCGCACTTCTCCCGCTGGCCCGATCCGTGATTATAGACTCAAAACTGTGACATACGGCGTTTCTTGTGCTCCTTTCCAGGCTCTTCGTACAATGGCTCAATTCTCTGTGGAGGCCGCTGAAGAATACCCAGCCGCTTCTACCGTGTTGGCTAGAGACCTTTATGTCGATGACGTCGTTACCGGAGCAGACTCTATCGCGAGCGCTCTACAACTCAGATCAGAGCTATCGGAAGTTTTGTCGTCTGGTGGTTTTCATCTGAGAAAGTGGACCTCTAACTGTCAGGATTTCCTGAATGATCTCCCTCACGCGGATTTGTATTCGGAAAGTTTTAAAGGTTTTGAAGATCTGGCTGATGTCTCCTTAAAAATATTGGGACTTCTTTGGCAACCTCAGTCCGACACATTTTGTTTTCGAGTTGCATCCAGTGATGATCGCCGTTGCACGAAGCGTGTCATCCTATCGGAGATAGCTCGTATTTACGATCCGCTGGGGTTTCTTTCGCCTGTTACGTTTCACGCAAAATATATCATGCAACTTCTTTGGACTGCCGGTGTAACATGGGATGAAGATGTTCCCGAGGACGTCGCCTTGGAATGGTCTCGTTATAAAAACCAGTTATCATCGTTATCGTCAATTTCGATTCCTCGTAGGGTTGTAAAACCGTTTGTCGTGTTACAACTTCATGGTTTTTGCGATGCATCAGAGCGTGGTTACTGCGCCGTTATATATTTTCGTGTCGTCGACGCAGATGGTGCCTGCTCTGTTCACTTTTGTTGCGCAAAAACCAAAGTTGCCCCTCTTCGCAAGCTCTCCATTCCGAGAATGGAACTCCAAGCAGCTGTATTACTAGCTGACTTGATTAAATCTGTCGTTCAAACATTGGAATCATTTTATCGTTTTGCTAATATTTTCGCATGGTCCGACTCTACCGTAGCTCTATCGTGGATAAAGTCGTGTCCATCCAAATGGAAGACCTTCGTAGCCAATCGCGTGAGTCATATCCAAGACATCGTGTCTCCCGAGTGCTGGGGACACACTAGCACCTTGTCGATGCCTGCAGATGTCGGTTCTCGGGGTATGCTCCCTACTGACTTCGCGCAGTGTGAGCTGTGGTGGTGCGGTCCATCATGGCTCGCAAAGTCTGAAGACTATTGGCAACACTCGTTTACTGCTTCCTCAACCCCTGTGGATCCAAGCGTCCAGGAGGAGCAGCGCATATTTACCCTTCTAACTAATGTCGATGTCGACATTGTCGACCACCTTATTCATAAACACTCATCGCTTTCGACCTTAAAAAGGGTACTCTCGTATTGTTTTCGATTTTATCATAATGCTAAATTCCCGTCGAAAAAGGTTTTAGGTCCCTTGGAGGGGACGGAGATTCGTGATAGTTTCATGTACTTGATAAAACATGCACAAAGGACTTCTTTCGCTTCGGAAATTGATAAATTGAAGAATGGCTCTCCCAATTTGCTTCCGAAAACCTTGCGCAAACTCTCCCCGTTCCTCGATGAAGCGGGTTTCTTCAGGGTGGGCGGTCGCCTAGCGCATGCTAAGGTCGACTTCAACGTGAAGCATCCGCTGCTTTTATCGCGTGATCATCGATTGACTTCGTTGATCATTCAGTCGATCTGTTTCCGCCCCTCTTATGGGAAATTTACCCCCCTTTCGTGTTAATCCTACTAAACCGTTTTCATGCTCTGTCGTTGATTACGGTGGACCTTTCGACATAGCCTTAGGTCGTGGCCGAGGTGTCAGAACCTATAAGGGCTATATCTGTGTTTTCGTCTGTACTTGCACGAAAGCAGTGCACATTGAATTAGCTTCGGAATTATCGTCGGACGCCTTTTTGGCGGCCTTGAAGCGGTTCATCGCACGCCGTGGTCGGTGCAGTAAAATCGTATCCGACCAGGGTCGAAACTTCATCGGTGCCAGCAATTACTTGAATGCTGTCATGCAAAAGGCTGCCTCTTCACAGGAGATACAATTCTCGTTTAGCCCTCCTGGAAGTCCCCATTTTAATGGGCTGGCGGAAGCCGGAATCAAGGCGGTAAAAACGCATTTGACCCGTGTTATCGGGGCTCAGCGTTTGACGTTTGAAGAGTTTTACACTGTTCTCTCCCAAGTCGAAGCAATGCTCAATTCTCGTCCACTCACCCCTCTTAGTTGCGATGTTAATGATTTCTCGGCTTTAACACCAGGCCATTTCCTTACCATGGAACCTTTGTCGGGCTTGCCAGAAGAAAATTTCGCGGATCAGCATGTCAGTATCCTTCATAGATGGAAACTGATCCAAAAAATGCACCAAGATTTCTGGACTAGGTGGCAGAGCGAATACATTCACACCTTGCAGCAACGCGCTAAGTGGAATAAAACCCATGACAATCTTGCTGTGGGTACTCTAGTGCTTATTGTCAACGAGCAGACAAGCTCTCTTAACTGGAATTTGGGAAGAATTGTGGCTCTACATCCTGGAGCAGATAGTATTTGCAGGGTTGTTACTGTACGAACTGCTTGTGGTGAGTACAAACGCCCTGTCGTTAAGCTCTGTCCTTTGCCTATCGCACTTGACAGTAATTAAATTGTAATTTTCTCGTTCTCGTTAAATTTAAACCCTTTATCGTAAATCTTAAAATTTAATTTGTCGTTTTCGTTCGTAGTTTTAATACAAAAATAAATTAAAATGCAAATTTTACTGTCGTCTCGGTTTTTCGTTACTTTACTAAATGTTATGTACATTTAGGTGGGCGGAATGTTCTGTATTCATGTCAAACATCATAGGTTTTCTGTAGCAAGTATAGTGAACACTGTGAATGACGTATGAATCTGCGAATGAATGAACTACTTCCGTCTTCCAATAAAAAAAAATATTTTTACTCTCTCTCTCGCTTCTCGTCGCTTGGAACGTGTGCCCGGCCATCATGGCGTTCTAAGTTATTTCTCGTTTTCGTGGTAAAGTCCTATCTTTACCGTACCTAGTGCCACTTGTCGAGGGCTTCACCCTACCTGTCGATCAAACTATCGAAAATTATCGTAATTCGCCATCATATCAGTGTATTAGACATTGTGCAAATCTCCACGCCATCCGCCGGTCAGGTAAACCCCCTAGCTTAACTGAGGTAAGTCGATGAACCAAGGTGAGGTGAAAGGGTCCCATACCGGCTAAAACCCCCCCAAGGAAACGATTGGTGAGTTCTGCACAATATAATTTACCCCTTTCGGATTTTTCGTTATCGTCGTCAAAAATACAGTCCACTCTTAACTTTCTCGGTATAAGAACATCCATTATCACACAAACATATTTGGCATTTTGTTGAAGACAACAATGACAAAAAAATTATAGTAATGTTCCATCAGCTAACAGCAATTAGTTATAATATGAATAGATGTACCATCGTTAGCCTGTTAGTACTTCTCTCAGACAAAGTTGGGTATATAGGTTCCTCTTGCATCAAGAAGAACCCATATAATGGTAAGTAGGTGTATAATAACATTCTATACATTTTTAGAATTCTCAAAAGCGAGATTGACGCGTACTTATTGCTAGCAAAATTGAACAGCTGAAGAGCTGGCTATTTAGCATATGTACACAAGCATGTTGTTATGAGCATGTGTGTACAACCATCTAACTTCCATCCGCTTGAAACACCTTTCAACACTCCTGTAGTCGTGTAAAGCCGGCCTTACATGCTTATGCATGTTTGCGTATTGCTGTCAATATAACCATGATTTTGGAACAAGTGCGGATAACGAGGTATCCACACTCGCTAGCGCGGCTTGAACTTTTAAGTAAAACCGTCAATAATCCACGAAACAGACCAGAACAGCAATACAGCAAGATAATAGTGCTGCTTCTTTCACTCCCTGCCTGGGCTCAAAGCGACGACAGCGCTACATACATCAATTTGCGCACCGAGTATTTGCCGCGGCTTCTGCACTGAACACGCAGTGGTTGTGAAACTATTTTTTTAGTATAGATCGTAGAAGCGGCTGCTGTTCCTCTCTTTCACTACCTCTACTACTTACCTGAAATTACCTATATTCACGCAAATAAACGATCATTTCATTTCTAATCATGGTACAGTTAGCGCTCGTACTGGATTTCTACCAAGCACCACCATTGTCCACCATAGACCGTACGAATTACGATATGCGTCAAGCGGTGATTGTGGTTTTTCAATGGTTTTCGCGTGGTACGTGATTGATGCTTGTCCACCTATCATGCATTGCGTGTAACGGGCCGCTAAAAAGAAAATTGACATTCAAAATTCGCTATGGACAATCAGAGGAGATTGCTTAAACTCGGGCGTGCGCAACATGCTGCTCAAGGTCAATTAAATTCGAGAGTGTAGCAGATTGCGGAGAAATAAAATGTAACCAACACTGTGACACCTGGAATTATCATATAGGTAATAGTATTTATTAAGTATTTCTTCACACCAACTGCTCGACAATGACCTATTACATATCACGTATAGTCTAATATATATAGGGTACTATAGTCGGGAGAGAAAGTTGTAATAAAATCCCAAGGGAATTTACAAGCGAGTAGGTTAAAATTTGAATGAAAACTCAGCATACGGCCATTGTAATAAATTGTTATCCGAAAATCGAACTGGCCATCATAGGCAAAATGAAAAAAAAAAAAACAAAAAAAAAGAACGCAGCTTTATGTGTCCCTTGCTATTTACGAGTATTGTCTCGCAATACCCTATATAATTTGTGGTCTCGCAGAAGGGTGCATAGAGTAGTACTATAATAAAGAAGGGTGGCAGAAGGTGTGAAACGTAGAGTAGGTATTCACCTCTAGGATAAAGCCCAATATAACTGATCTGTGATAAAGCCTGTCTTCTTCTTGGGCGGCTGAACCCCTCGCTTCACTCAGGAGTCAGGACTTTAAATAACTAGAGTTTTAACTCGTAGAGTCAAGTTAAAAACTCTAGAGTCCTTTGTTAGTAATTACTTACCTTCTGTTTTTAACAATAATCATTAATCGTATAAGTACATTTAGGTGGAAGTGTACATTTTATTGTAAGCATAAAGCGATACATTAATAATAATGTGACGTTTAAGACTTTTGTGCCATTGTACAAAAACAGCTGAAAAATTCTTAAGAGTGGTAGGTACCACTGATCTCCATTATACTACAATGGCACCTATTGAGCACAATTTCCACTGCTTAAAATTTTCAAAAGATACTGCTACAAAGCATAAAGTCTTTTTGTAGTATCGAAGAGTTGTTATGATTATGATCTACAATGTACAAAATTTGTGCTACTTGTTCACCATTAAATAATTAATGGTGAACAAGTAGCTGTCGACGGTTTAATGCGCGGAAATCCCTCAGGGATTGTGAATTTTTGCGGCCCTTATACTACTAAATCTTTTCAAAAATCATGTTGATCCGTTACTGCTTGAAAGAAGGACAAACCAAAAAACACACTTTCGCAAGTAGGTATAATATTACCACGAAATGTATAAAAAATATTTATAGGTAGATAGAAAGATTTGATAGGTAGGTATGGTACGATGATGATACATGTATGTATATTGTATAATATAGGACATAGGTATGCCGGCAATGACTTTTTTATACTGTACCTTCTACTACCTGTATGTGGCTTCCGGATGACTTAGTAGTCAAACGCAAATATATGAGATAGTTCTCGCCTGATGATAAGCGACGATGCGGTCGAATATGGAGCACGCTTATATAGAACAAGATACCTATTGACTCGTGTCTTGATGAAACTCAGGTTGTTGCGATCAGGGACAACAGACTAAAATTCATATTAAACGAATTAATAGTAATAATATTGATGTCATTTTCTGGTTAATATTTAATATATTATATTCCATTTTAAACGACAAATTGCAATGAGAAGAGCTAATGCTTGCTATAATTCATAACATTATTTTTTCAAAGATTTTGAAGCAGCAATTATTTCCATGTTACGTAATTATTATAGGTTTGCCCTTGCGAGCATTTTCTGAGAAAAGACACCCATACCGAGGAACGCAACCGGTCTTTTCGACAATCTTGGACAATCGCACGCTGCAGCTTAATAAATGCTGGAAGCACAGGCACCTAAAATGTAACGTTTTAAGAGACGATAATATCTATGACAATATAGAGGAAACTTTAAGCTTTTTCAAACATTTAAAACATAGGGAAATGGACGCTCATAATGTGTTACTTTTTCAAAACTTGTATTACTTTTATAACACTTTTATTTAATCAAATGATACAGCAAAATAAAAACTGTTAATTTGTCATCATCATGTCATTTGATTTGCTCTATTTATAGTAGTCTATTATTAACATAATTTAATGTTTACTCAACTATAGTAGAACTAACATTCAAAAATTCTACTAATGAGTTTTTCAGTGTGTCGGTTACCTTATTGACGACTAGCTGTTGCCCGTGGTTTGACCCGCGCAGAGATATTGGATTTCATGGTTTTTATTTTTTTGCACGGAACCCTAATTATTTTACTAAAATAAAATTAGCCTAAGTTACTTCCTATAACATCAGCTATCTACCAGTGAAAGTCCCATCAACATCGGTTCAGCCGTTTCGGAAATGTGTATTCGGATTGTGGATTCTTATTCCGCTCAAACCGCCTTTATTAGTTCAGCTCAAACTGAAAACTGTACGCCATCTTAGCCCTAAAATATTCCAATTTTCTTTGACAGCGCCTGCGATCTGCCCAGCCAATTATTTCGATGCGTTCAGGACCGGCTGCGTTGGAATGCTCTCGAGCTGATTCTTGATTTCTTTTTAGCTTGCCAACCTCCAATAGTTGAGTTCTTCACATGGTTGAGAAAAAAGTTCTTCTTTTCTATCACATCTTTTTTCTACTGGGATTTTTAATCAAGAGGTGAGTTATAGGTTTTCCGATGACCTACCAAAAAAAAGAAAGTTGTTTTTTTAAATAAATTTGTGTGGGATGTAAGAAGGGCACAAAGTAAACTATCGAGATTAGAGAGGATATGAGTAGGTACCTATTTTTTTTTAATCTAACTTCGTTACGTTTCAACGTGAACTCACCTGATGTGAAATTCTGGCAAAGGCTTTTTGATAGCATTTGTGTTTAGCTGGATTAGCAGATATTGCAATTTAGTATTAAGTAATTTCATGAACACGATTTTAACATAAATAACTATCGTCATATTTATAACTATAGCCCAATAGACGCGAGCGACGGTGGCAAAATTCTCAACTACTCGTAACAAACTACAAAGAAAGATGCGATAACTTTAACTTGTCAAGTGACCGTTGAGACACCCATAGAAAGCCTACGGCATAAAGATCAAGCCTAGTTGAAGTTAGAGGCTGTTTGTTAGGCCTACATACAGACAGACAGATGTCCCTGCCCCTGCTACAGTCACAAAGATCTTATTAAAACGGTAAATAAACTAAAGGTAGATCTTCTGCGCTATTCCTGGATTTGTTTATTTTAGAAACGGGTTCAGTATCAAGCAAAATGCAACCACCGATTCCGAAAATAAATTGAAAAAGTAAATTGAATCCTACTTATATATAATATTATAAATGCGAAAGTGTGTTTGTTGGTTTGTCCTTTCACACAGCAACGGAGCAACGGATCGACGTGATTTTTGGCATAGATATAGTTTCTGGACCGGAGAGTAACATAGGCTACTTTTTATCCCGGGAAGCTCGATCAGCATGGCAGCAAATTTATGTTAAGAATTATTTACCTATCTAAGTAGGTATTTTCGGCATGACTTGTGTGCTCATTAACTTCCTACACTTACTTATCTATTCGTAGGTTCCTCAAGCAAACTTTGCATTAATCTTAAATACCTAAGTAATATGATATTAGTAATCAGGTATTGGAATGTATGTCAATAACGTTTGCAAATCACGAGACGAGAGATCAAAGTTACCTCAACTGAAATTGCTTTGCGATTCCGTTTTACGTACCTAGGTAATGAAGCTTGCGGTTTGTGATGCTGCTGATTTTGTAATGAATGAAGAATCTGGGATGAAAGTACGGTTTGATTTTCTATACTTGTCCAATAATGTATACAACCTCGGTGGATGCCAACCAATTTGTATGCTATCCCGAAAGAGGATCAATCTACTCTTTGAGGTCAACAAAGTGTTTTACAAATTTTTGAAATTCTGAATTTTTCAATGTAGAAAATGAAATAAAATAAAATAAATAAATAAAATTTCATTTTAAATTTACGTCAAAATTCGACAACAGAACTTCCGGGTAACCCTAGATCAAGTGATTCACTTGAACTATGAATTGAATTTTCTTACGTGCTGATGTTGATTGTAAGAAACTTAGAAACATTTCCAGTTCAAACTTACCCTGTATACAAGCACTATACGCTCTGTGCATAATTATTTCTTTCTTTCCAATCCTGTTCAAATCCTACAGTCGTGTTGTATCAGTAATATATGCAAATCACGTTTAGGCATATCACAATTTTCCACATTGTTTACAATGTAAATTGGTATATTTATAATGGATTAAGTTAATTACTTTTTTATTCTACTACCTATAAAATAAATACCTATATCAAAGAAGATAATCAAAAGCTTAGTACCTACTGACGTCACACACGGTAACGAAAGTGATAAGAAAATTGGTATTTATCGTGTATTTCGTTATTATAACGTGGCAATTAAAATAATTAAGTTAGTAGGTAGGTATGTATAATAATGAAACACAAGCACTGACTAGATCCTTGAACACAAGAAAAGTATATAAATTTGTTCCGGAGGGGAACGCGGGTGGATTGAGAAGTTCGCTTATAGGTACTGGCAACGGTTCTTGGAAGAGCTTGTTTGGTGGGGCTGAACGAAGGCGAAGGTTTTAAGTACGTAGTTCAGTGGACTGTAGACTAGTGGACTGTATTGTAGACTGGACGTAACTGTAGACACATCTGAACTCTAGACTGTACCAGACGCAACTGAACTGTAGACTGTACCAGAGGCAACTGAACTGTAGACTGTTCCAGACACAACTTTTGCAAAGATATTCAGTAGCGACTACTGTGTCCGCTACCGACCAGAACTTTGCGGCGAATCCTTGAAAAAATATGTATAAAAAGTACAGTTCGGTAGGTACCCGTTGCTGACCACTAGTGACAGTCGGTAATTGCCCAGTGTTCGTAGCCTCAAAGTTGCAACGAGTCGCTCTGACCGAAGTTGCGAGACGTGACCTGCACGCTGCAGGCATTTCGCATACGACAGCAACAAACGGTAGGTAAAAATGTCGTGCGTCACATGTTTACCTACCGGTTGTTGTTATTATTTTTTACTTTAGAAAGTTATGTGACCGTTTTTTCACTATAATAATAACACTAATGTTCAGTGGCGATGCATATATGATGTAATCGAAAGAGGTGTCACACAATGCGTATTATAGGATATATTTTATGTTATATTAATCACGTAACAGTGACGTACGACGTGAGACGAGTCGTTATCTAATACGAGTCGCTTTATGTGAAATGAACTTCAAACAGAAGCATCATTTGTGGTAGAACTACAGCATTCCTCTACAATAATAGCACTCTGCATATCACGATCGAGTTTGACAGACTACTCGTTCGTAAGTTTACAGTATAGGTACCCATATAGACTATTTCAATTTACGTCTGTATTAGTCACCCAGGTGCATCACAAGGAGCCTGGGGTAATAAACATTATCACATTTTCACACGGTCAAGGAGGGAATACCCAGCGTCTTGCTTCGCTTTGTAAGCCTCGTGACGTAAAACCTGCATAAAACCGCATTGTATAAGGCACGTCGTGATGAGGAAAACAATACAGGTTTCAAGGCACGTAAGCTGTTCAAAATAACGGATTATATTGCAATGGAAGTTTAAAATAGTTTAAATGTAAAAGTAGTGTCTAGACAAAACCAGTATTCTAAACCTTGTGATCGGGTTTACGTGTACCTTTCAATTATCATTTTCGTTTGAACACGTGAGAAAGAAGATATAGACATTATTTTTTTATACAAAAAGGTGACGAGATGAGTAGATCACCGCGTGTTCGGCTTCTTCAACCACATCAGCAACTATAATCAGATGAGGACTGAGGTATCGGTCAAACGCTAAACAATCAAGAGTTAAATACTATAGTACCTTCCAGTCTCCACAAAAACGTCGGATCACTCTGTATCTTCGTCACCTGAACAAGGTGAAATACAGAATGCTCTGAAGGACTGTTCCATTTAATTCCACCAACTTGGCTCTACCAACTAACAAATGAATCTGGTGTGGCAGGAGTCCGAGTAACGGGGTCCGCTATTCAGAGTCGAGTTTAGCTCATTCTTATAACAAAAACCGAGAAATACTCGTAGCATTAGCCGTTGAAGTCACAATATCCATTATTTTACTTTAGCTTCTCCGCGCAGCTTTGCACGCATGTTATCAGGATAAAATGTAGCTTAAAGCACTTAGGTATAACATAGCTTCCTATTATTGAAAGAATTTTTAGACTCGGAAGAATCGGAGCTGTGGTTCCAGTGATTAGTATACAAACAAACTGTACCTTTACAGGTTATATATGTAATAGGTCAGACATTTGACTAAGCAGATTAACAGATAGTAAATAGGTAACTACACCAAATCACAAATTTTCACAATGTTTAAGTCCCTAGTATATATAAAATAGAACAAAGAAATCACCCACACGTATATAGCAAGAAATATTTCGTACGTTTATCTACAAAGATACTGTAATCGTAAGAATATATTAGCATTAATCTTTACAACAGGTTCCATAGATAACATCAAGGTTTCAAGATCGAGCGATTAACGGGCGATAACGACGTATAACGCTTAACGACCGTTATCGTAGCGGCCGTTACCGCCACCAGCGCTTATGTAAATGCGTGAAACGATAACGTATCATTGATATAGAAGGATAAAAGTTCAATTATTGGTTGATTACTGGCAAAACGTGATATTTAGTCTGAGAATGCATTGTTTTATGAAACTATTTCCGTCGGCTTGCAGGTGTATCTAGAAGGTTCCAAAATGTGTTTTCGTTCGTGTTTTATCAAATCACAACTACTGCTATATAGGTCCTACTAGTTGATAGAACTATCTCTTCTGCGAGTATCCGTCTGAGTTGATACCACGGAATATTATTCCGTGTTATTCCATGGTTGATATACACCGCTTTGCTCGTGAAGTCTGCCGCTAAACAGTAATGTGCAAGCTTTACTATGTTCCGGTTTGATGAGCAAAGTTAATACCTAATAGCTCAGGGTAACGAGCGCACTGCAGTGCCCCGCAGTCCTCTGTGTTTCAAATTTCTGAGTGGCACTGCTATTTTTATGGGCCGACGTTATGCATCAGCAAAGCGTTTCATTATCAAACGATATAAAAAAAACAAATAACCTCGTTTGCTATCATAAATACGTACCTTATTATTTACCGTTAAAACTACTAACTAGATCACCTCGTTTTCCTAATCTAAATTTGATGACGTTCTAGAAACGTGGATAGATATTTTCAAAACATTATTCGAAATAAGTGGCTGTTAACCTTGTAGTAGGCAGAGTCACAGACAAGTAGATGTATAAAATGTATAAATAGATGTAACGACGCAATAACGAAGGTTTCGTTAGTTGTTTTGTACGACTAGCGAATTTTATGTTAACGAAGGTGTTTCCGTAAAAAATAATAGATTAGGATGGAGGTGTATTTTTCAAGGATATCACGCTAAAGGGTTTTCCTGTTCCGTATTGTTAATTGCTAAACTAAACTGTTAATTGTTAAATTAACAAATGCTTGTGACACCCGCTTATAATATTTGAGGAGTGTTTAGGCTAAGTACAAATGATAGCTTTTCCTATAATATTGAATTGTAACCAGCAGGATTATTTTAATTCACTCGGAATGATTCCGTGTGTGAAGCACTCTCAACAGAGAAATATTGTCGGAATCATATCCATGTGTATGCAGCAGAGTTGTCGAATCTACACGGGAAATTTCTCTGACAGGATGCAATTCCGAAATATAACCGGTCAAGACGTTTCCGACTAATCCCGCAGGTTTACACGTGAATCCAAAATTTCAGCCTATTCGAGACACGGGGACTGGGTCAAAATTGAGTTGCAAAATTTGGGTCGCACAATGTTTATTGTAACTAATGTACAAACTAATTAGTGAAGGCAATAAAGGTATTGATAATATTTGTGTAGTATAAAAGTTGGTACTTATAGCAAGTTATTCTGTAAATGAAATTGGTGTTACATTTATTAGGAATTGAAATGGTGAATTGAATTTATCTCTAATAGTAGATACTTGCATGATTTGGTTCCGCCTTCCCAACTTCCCATCCGCTTATGGTTGACATTCCTCTTATCGTAATTAAAAGGGGCAGCGTAGACGCTTATGCAAACGTACTTTTGCTTGTCAGAATAACAACGCTTTTGCGTCAAGCGCGCATTTCAAGACCTTATTCATGCGAACAGCTAAAGAGTGGAACTCATTGCCGGCATTTGTTTTTCCTGAACACTACAATCTAGGAGCCTTGAGACGAGTGAACCGGTATATATCTTCTGGGCAAGAGTTCTACATAGATACAAACCCATATTCTATAAAAAAAAATAGTACTATAAAAAGTATAACATCGGCCTTCCTAGATTTTTCTCCTTATGTATGATGTAATTTCATCACCAAATCATACCTTCAAGTGGTTGACTTAACTTTATCTGTTTTAAAAAGTGACACGTCTAGCTAGAAGGTACAAGTGTCAGGTGTTATATTTATATCGATATTCAAGTATCTACAATGTATGTATTGTTAGGAACGTCTCTTTTACATCACAACGGACCTACCGTCATCTATAAAAGCCGAGCGCCTCGATAAGAACGGGCACTTATCTTTCTGCGCTCGAAGCGAACGGACGGCTGCTAGAATCCTTGTCGATCGTTATAAAAGGTCACGTCAGTCATTTTATCGTGATTAGTGTTGGTTTTACAAGTGTGCAATCGTTATTTGAATTATGTGAACTGTGAGTACTTTTCCTTGGTTTAAATGTTTGATTTAATTCGTGTAATAAACGGAATTCTTGTTCTAACTTGTTTTTTCTTAAGCAAATTCCATTTCTGATTCTAACATCAGAAGTGGGATAAAGGACTAGTTCGCCCACTTAAAACAAAACAAGGAAACTTGTTGAATTTTCGAGGGAACAAGAAAACCGTTGTTTTTTTAATTGCGTAACGATTGCTAACCTTGTTATTCGATCTTGTGATTCTTATTATGGGGCGTACGTCACGTAGTCCTAAAAGACAAACCACTCGAGATGGTCGCGTAACTAAGAGTGACGTAAATCTCGGAGTAGGAGAGATACGTGAAGTAGGTCGCATGGTCATGGTGATTCGCGGCGCATCTTGAGCGATAAAAGTCGTGCCTCGCGAATAGTGTCATGTGTCCGGGATCGACGGGATTCTCGCAGTACTGAAGGGCGTCGACTGCGTGATAGGATTAGGCGTAACGATTCTCATCAGCGTAGTCGCTCGCGAAACAATAGGTCACGGTCCCGTCTGTGTAGGGATTCGCCTAGTTGGGGGCATCCTACCCTCATCGTATACGAGCCCGCACCCGTGACTCCAATTGCTGTACTTCTTGGTGCCAGTACACAGTATTCTGTGGAGTCGGGTACTCCCTGTTCTGAGTTACTTGTGTTTGTCCAGGTATTCTAATGAGCGACGACTGTTAGGCATTTGTGAGCATGTCCAGGGTCTCTTAACGCGTGGACAACAGTGGATGCAGCCAGCGGGCGCGAGGTGCGCGATGTGCGGCGTGCCTCACGGCGCGTAGCAACGTGCCGGAGAGCACACGTAAAGCGTACAGCGTGCCTGGCGGCATGTCCGGCATGCCAGAGTGCGTGCAGCGCGCCAAGCAGCGTGCAGACGCGCGCCACACTGCGTGCAGCGCGCCAAGCAGCGTGCAGACGCGCGCCAGACCGCGTGCAGCGCGCGACAGACGGCGTGCAGACGCGCAACAGACTTCGTGCAG
The DNA here is from genome assembly GCA_907269065.1 of Crocallis elinguaria. Classification (NCBI taxonomy): domain Eukaryota; kingdom Metazoa; phylum Arthropoda; class Insecta; order Lepidoptera; family Geometridae; genus Crocallis; species Crocallis elinguaria. The sequence continues at coordinate 6,549,425 of OU026065.1, read as the reverse complement.
TGCGCGACAGACTTCGTGCAGCGCGCGCCAGAGTGCGTGCAGCGCGCGCCAGACAGCACGCCTGCAGCGGGTCAGCAGCGCGCGCACCAGGCCACGAAGTCAAAACACGAGTGTTTATCTCGCGCGGCTTCTTGCTTAAAGGGTTAAGGTTCTTCTACGCATTTTAGTGACTGAGGTTGAGTAATTGGGAAATTAGTAAGTCAGGGTCAGGTTAGACCGAGTCCGTGAAAAGTAGCCTTAGTAGCCTTAGTGAACACTTCATCTCCAGAAAATGTGAATCAGGTACGCCAACTTCTGGGCTTAGCTAGCTACTTTAGGAGATGCATAAAAGATTACGCCACAAAAACTACCCCATTGCTCATCCGACCCACAATGATGTAAAATTCAATCGGACTAGTAAACCAGTTCTTGCCATTTTTGATCCAAGTCTTCCCACCAAGGTTCATACAGACGCTAGTAGTGCCGGCTATGGTGCTGTCCTTTCTCATGTCTACCCCGATTCCTTAGTCTTACTCGAGAGTTTCTAGAGTTTTGGTTGACTAACGTTGCTTTGATGTGAGAGTATTTGGTTTTCTGAAAATAATCGTTCTATGGTACTTGGACTCTGAGGTTTTTAGTTTGATGCGCGGTACCTTCCAGTACTTGGACTGTGAAGTTTTTAGTTTGACGCGTGGTACCTTACAGTACTTGAACTCTGAGGTTTTTAGTCTGACGTGTGGTATCTTGTGATACAGTCGAATCTTTGCGTTCCTGTAGGGAAGCGCGTGTGTAGCAATTGTATTTGCTGTAGCTATAGCAATAGCTGCTGAAGACGAATGATGTAGCTGGGGTTTTGTTAGACTAAAATTATTTTGATGTGAAACTTATTTTGTTCTTTAAAGATAATCAATGGCACTTGAGCTCGGAAGTTTTAGTTTCATGCGTGATATGGTAACACAGCTGCTGCTGTAACTGAGGTAGTTTATACTCTGTGTTTCACGTTGTGGTACAATTGGATCTTATAGCTAAGACCATAGTCAGGTTTAGCCGAGCGGAAACTGTGCTGTGTTTTCATGTTTTTCATATTAACACACGAGGACGTGTGTCATCGCAGGATGACCGTGTCGTTGACAGCCATATTTAGATAGTCTGTGGTAGTGGTTGGTTGTCTATTAATTTAATGAAATGGCGACTCAGTGACATTAGAGAGTAAATGTCATGTTAGCTAGCTGTCAGAAGCGATCTGTTATGTTTACAAGCTGTCTTAGTGGCGAGGTATATAGTCGGTGGCGTTATGGCAAGCTGAGCGGACCTCTCCTACAACTGCTCTTAGCTCTCGGCTCTCAAGCCGAACAGACCTCTCCTATAGCTGGAGGTATTTGGTAATGTTGTGTTGTCTTGAGTTGGCTCTTTAGTGCAACGGACGTCTCCTGCTGTGCTGGTCGCTATGCTGCGCGGTTAGTCCCACGTGATGGAGTGCTGGGATCCGCTGGGCGAGACGCGCGCACCTCCGGCCGCGAGCTGCGTGTTCGCTGTTCAGTGTGGTTGTGGAAGAGACGAGGCGACGAGGGTGTCGCTGCTAAGAAAACTATACTCTTCGCCTGCTTATACATATCTAACACATTTACATGCACACACGACACACACACACACACAAACAAACATACACACACATACACACACACACACCCACACACCCACACACACACCCACACCCACACACCTTTTTGCCTTGCCCTACATGAACATTTGGTGAGATGAACTGCGGGGCATCTCAAGGACGGACTGCGGGACGATCCTATTGGCAACAGACTGCGGGATGCTTGCCTTACATGTTTACTGATAATGTTATGTGAGATGAACTGCGGGGCATCTCAAGGACGGACTGCGGGACGATCCTAGTGGCAGCAGACTGCGGGATGCTTGCCTTACATGTTTACTGATAATGTTATGTGAGATGAACTGCGGGGCATCTCAAGGACGGACTGCGGGACGATCCTAGTGGCAGCAGACTGCGGGATGCTTGCCTTACATGTTTACTGATAATGTTATGTGAGATGAACTGCGGGGCATCTTAAGGACGGACTGCGGGACGATCCTATTGGCAACAGACTGCGGGATGCTTGCCTTACATGTTTACTGATAATGTTATGTGAGATGAACTGCGGGGCATCTCAAGGACGGACTGCGGGACGATCCTAGTGGCAGCAGACTGCGGGATGCTTGCCTTACATGTTTACTGATAATGTTATGTGAGATGAACTGCGGGGCATCTCAAGGACGGACTGCGGGACGATCCTAGTGGCAGCAGACTGCGGGATGCTTGCCTTACATGTTTACTGATAATGTTATGTGAGATGAACTGCGGGGCATCTTAAGGACGGACTGCGGGACGATCCTAGTGGCAGCAGACTGCGGGATGCTTGCCTTACATGTTTACTGATAATGTTATGTGAGATGAACTGCGGGGCATCTCAAGGACGGACTGCGGGACGATCCTAGTGGCAGCAGACTGCGGGATGCTTGCCTTACATGTTTACTGATAATGTTGTGTCATGTGTGTGATAAACTAAAAATGGTGAAAGTATGAAGACGGTCTGCGTCAAGTGTCTGTGTTTCAGATCATGCTACTGGTGGTGGACGGACTGCGGGACGTTCCTATGGCAAACAGACTGCGGGATGTTTGCCCTACATGATGTGTGATGATGAATGTCACTTAGTAGACGAACTGCGGGACGCTCTACGAAGTGAGTGGTGGACGGACTGCGGGACGTTCCACGTCGGGTTGACAGCATCAAGGGAGGACGGACTGCGGGACGCTCCTATGGCAGACAGACTGCGGGATGTTTGCCCTACATGATGTGTGATGATGAATGATTAATGTGAGGACCTGTGCAAGTGATGAAGTATGTGCAAAAATCTATGGAAAGTTAAGATTATGTTCTAGCGTCTCATGGAATCAACCTATCGGGTGTGTTTGTGAAAGAGGAGCACGAAATATTGTCTAGACCAGGACAGTACTGAAGCATCAACGTCACGTCGCGGTGACGTCACGGCGCCCCCTTCGCGTCGTGGAGATGTCACGCCGCGCCGTGCCAGCAACGTCGCGGTGCCCTGTGAAGAGGATGTTGCTGCCGGTGCTGCTCCGTCGGTCTTCGAGTTGGCTGCGAGGACGCCGCCGTGTCAGGAGAGGCCGTGTTAGGAACGTCTCTTTTACATCACAACGGACCTACCGTCATCTATAAAAGCCGAGCGCCTCGATAAGAACGGGCACTTATCTTTCTGCGCTCGAAGCGAACGGACGGCTGCTAGAATCCTTGTCGATCGTTATAAAAGGTCACGTCAGTCATTTTATCGTGATTAGTGTTGGTTTTACAAGTGTGCAATCGTTATTTGAATTATGTGAACTGTGAGTACTTTTCCTTGGTTTAAATGTTTGATTTAATTCGTGTAATAAACGGAATTCTTGTTCTAACTTGTTTTTTCTTAAGCAAATTCCATTTCTGATTCTAACAGTATCTAATCTTCTTTGTGTCGGTTCTGTTTAAACGAGACCATCAAAATTCGTTATCCTCTTGTCGTTTCGTTACGATATTGGCGTTAAATTTAGAATTTCGATAAGTACCTATCTCTTCATTAGATAATAAAGGTCCTTACTAATAGACACAGTAAGTACGAGTATAACTATTTTATAGTTACATAATGTTTTGTCTTAGTTATTCTTTGACAATTTTAAACTGAATTGAAAGAGAGAAATCATTGTGTAACTATACTACAATACAATAACTCTTTATTGCACTCCAAGATTTACAAGTAATCCCTACTAATCCCTACTATCCCTACTTCCCTACTAATATTATAAATGCGAAAGTGTGTTTGTTGGTCTGTCCTTCTTTCACGCAGTAACAGAGCAACGGATTGACGTGATTTTTGACATACCTAGATATAGTTTATGGACCGGTGAGTAACATAGGTTACTTTTTATCCAGGAAAAATGCACGGTTCCTGTGCGAAAGCGGGTGAAAACCGCGGGCAGAAGCTAGTAAATAAATAAAACAATGGTTACAGTAAAGGTACAAAGGGCGGCCTTACTGATAAACAGCAATCTCTTCCAGGCAACCTTTGGATGGAGAGGATTGCATGGAAATAAACATTTTCGGCTAGTAGTGCATTAACAATGTATAACTATACCACCATTATACAGTAAGGCTCTTATTAATAAACAGTGTTAATCCATGGTTTAGTTAAACTATGTTTTGTCTTTGTTGTTCTTTGACAATTTTAAACTGAATTGAGAGAGACAAAACATAGTTTAACTAAACCATGGATTAACACTGTTTATTGATAAGAGCCTAAGGGCCTAGATATAAAATAGCGATATTCGTCAGAAACGTTTGGCAGGTACCTAAGCAAATCTGAAAGAAAATATATCTAGCCATTTAGAAAATATTAGGATGGAGATAGTACCATTATATACCATACCATCATAATATCTGTCTTGTCACAATGAATGGTTGAAATTTGACTAACTTTACATACGTGAGTACAAGTCTACGAGTAATTGCAGGTACTTATTATGTTTGGATAAAAACACATGAAATAACTGACTTTTTAGGTTTCCACCTGGAACCTTAAAAACAACAACGAACAAAGCTTCAAACACAAAACAACAATTGCGTCGTTAGAATTATAATTATCTATAACAAGAAATTCATAATCCTTTATTTTGATAACATTCTGTAAATAGTCTACGGTTTATAATGTACACGTCAATGAATTTTTAGATAAAATTTTAAAATATGTAGCCGTAATCGATTAAGTATTATCGAAAACAACGAAGCCGTCTGCAGCTTGCATAAGAGTATCGATAGTTACTTTATTATTTTAGCTCGAGTATTGAGTAGGTATGTTATATGTATGTAGAATAGTAGTTATAATATGGGGTCACGAGTCACGACCAGTCTACAGTAAATATTGAGGATGAAAGTCCTTCAATGGGACAAATACCCAGTGGTGTACGTCCCTACTAGAGAGATAGTAATTATTTATTTTGTGTTTCTAGCAAAATCCTTACTCCTTATGCATATCACTAAGCTTAAGATTAAGAACATCACTTAACAGAATAAAATTGAAATTCACAAAAAATATATAATTTCCATAAAGAAATCCAAATAATTCCATCCAAAATTTTCCCGGAATCAACGTATTTTTTATAATCCAATAGTAATTTAAATGATTCTTACATTTCAATGAATAGAAAAGGTTTTACAACTATGTACATAAACGCAGTTATTCACGGTAAATTCAGCAAAATGCATGTTTTTAGTACAGCTTTACGGACCCTGTTGAACAAGTGACGTCAGATGTTCTGTCCAATTTATATGGGGTGTTTAACGCTCAATAGATACGCTCGATAGCGACTCTCATTTTTGACGATTCTAGTGTTCGGTTTCCAGTTTTTTTCATATATTCATTAAAATTATTATAGTTATGCTTAGTTTAGCATGCACATAATCTATACAAATAAATAAAATTGAAGTGTCTTTTTGTAATATCAAAATAACAGCTTTTTACTAGATGTATATGAAAGTATATACGGTACCTATAACATAACAACCATTTTTTAAATTCTTGTCTGTGTGTCTGTTTGTTCCGGGTAATCTCCGAAACGGCTGGACCGATTATGACGGGATTTTCACTGGCAGATAGCTGATGTTATAAGGAGTAACTAAGGCTACTTTTATTGTAGAAAAGAATTAGGGTTCCGCACAAAAAATAAAACACTTGAAATCAAATATCTCAACTCGGATGAAACCGCAGGCAGCAGCTAGTATATAATACTACTCATAGAATTAATACTACTCTCATTTTGGTACACTCAGGTTTTTAGGTAATACGAAGAAGCCACGATTCTAATCTGTTCTTAAACAAATTGCCATTGAGTTCTTTCAAATCTATCGGTAAGTGATTAAATAATCTAATGCTAGTTACATAAGTGCTTTTATTGAATATAGATTTATTTATTCTAGGAAAACATATATCATCCTGATAGTTACTATAGGTACGTATGTTACAGTTTGATTCTGACCTCAGTCTGTAGTAATCCATGTTGTTTTGTCAAATTAATAGAGCTCAAGGATTCTGTCATTCTGCTCTCTTTACACATACTGTTGGTTTGCATTGATGTAAAAGAGAAAAAAGATCGCGAACGCGTAACAATTACCACTTTGATGAAGAGCATACGAAAATTAACAATGGTCTATTGATGATCGCCATTGTCATTGCGACTATAGAAAAACGATTGTGCTATAAAAATCGAAAGTGTCTAAGTAACCGTTGTCATTTTTAAACCATTTGTTTAGTAGAATAGTATAATAAAGTACAGACAGAGAGACTGGATGTATAGGCTGACCACCCTCCAAACTTTGCCGCCCTCCAAGCTTAGCCGCCCGGGACAAGTTCAACAATTTTCGTGTGCCCGTGGTTACAACCTTTTTTGTTGGCTGGTTCCGCGCCTGGGTAGACCAGCAAGTGGACAGCCTGATTGGTGTGGAATCTTTTGCGTTCACCGGCATCATTTGTTTTCCGTAAACGTAGTGATTATATTCTCTTTGGTTTTCCGGAAATCAATTTAACGAAAAAACCTTGGAGCGGCATCAGTAAAAATGCACAAATATTGCTCCAATGACGTTTTAAATACTGTTTAGCATTTGTGACCCTTCATATAGTTCATATAGTAGTTATCTAGGTATAATAGTACCCACACTTGTTTTAATTTTAGATTAATATTTATGTAAATGTGTTGTAGGTAGGTAACTTATTGTTCAAATGTAGTACCTACCTAGACCTACGATACAATTAACTTTAAAACTTTTTTATTGATATTGCTTGTGTTTGATTATTTTATTATTCGTTCTAAACTGAATACAAATACAATAAAATTAAATAAAAGCTAATCTGTAACTATGTAAATACAACTATAAAGGCCCATCGATAAAGATTGTAGGTACCTACCGAATTTGATTGTATTTTAACACCTTTGTAAGTAGGTACTATATGATGAAACGATCTACATTACATAAAATTCCACGTTTCTGTTCGGTACATAACTCTATAAATATAATTAGGTACTATAATCTCTATATTCATAATATAGAGAAGAGGACTGAAAAGTTGACCAAAAAATGGAAAATATTTTCATGATATAATCATCAATATTGCCATCTAGCGGTGAGTGGCAAAAGTGTTTTTGACAAAACAGTATGTACGAATAAACTTGTAAAATTTTTTAGTCGCTTTACTACTTCCAGAACAGATGGCGCTACTATTGAAGAGTATAAAAAATTGTTGTGATGTTGTCCATGTTTATTTTCAGTTTTGAGAAACATCAAACAATTAATGATTACTAATTGTTATAAAGGAAAATTACTAATTAGAAGATAAATAAAACTTAAATCTACTGTTTCCATTGCGCATGACTTATTCCAACAAAGGTCATTGCGCATATTCAGAGGATTGCGCATTTGGTGGCTAACCTCATCGACCAGCGACGAAAGAAGGCAGCTGTCACTTCTGTGCAAAAGCCTTTAGATCTCGTCATTGTGCTGTATTTTGGTGCCTAGTGGGTGTGCTAAGTGTCTTCGGGCGTTTTTTGTTTTATTTAAGTGCTAGTAACAAATAAACTGTCAGGTGAGTGACATTTTTCTTTATTTTTACCGGTAGGACGTGACATCCTCAGTGCAAACTGGCGCATTTCTTAGTTTCTCCTCTCCGCCCAGCAATGCAAGGAAGAGGATAAAAATCTAAATGAAAATTTATCGTGATCTTACAGATTGGTTTTACATATCCATTTAGATGATCTTGCTTGTTTTAATGACTATGCTGATGATGTCATGCGGATATCTCTGACGTTACAGTGCAGCTAAGATAGCCAGGCCTAATTTTACATTATCATTTTACAAATAATTATTCTCTCTATGTAAAATGTAAGAAAATAATTGCGAATATTTTTTGAGTTTTAACACTTGGTACCTACATACTGTGTGTGTAAAATGAATTATTATTTTAAAATACTCATCGGATTCGAAATAGTTACTTACCTCTTTTTTGTTTGGTTTCATATTTGCCAATTTTTAAGATAAAGATTTTATTTGTTTTAACATACATAAGGTTCCAGTCATCAAAGATCTTTGTTCAATGTGCATTTTATCAAAATAAAATTGGATGACTTCATCAAATCACCTTCCAACACCGATATTTTGATCAAAGATTATAACAAAGAGAATAGCAGCACATAAGATGGAAGGTCCTCCGTTTCCTCACACTACATAAAATACTGTGCGAAATATACTAAGAAATCTTGGACAAAGATTTTCGATGAGTGGAATGGGCATCTGTCAAAGAAATAGGGTAATTTCGCCGGTTCACCAGCCACTGCCAGTTTGTGACCAGTTTCGTCATTTGTCATATGCAATAGAAATTTTATAACATAATATTTTCCAATTTTAACGCCATACTAATAACACAAACTTGATGTTTGGCTAGTGGCAGCCATACTCTATGGTCAATGATAGTAGTACCACAGTTGTAATTTGATAATTTACAATGCAGACAGGCGGACAAATGTGTAAAATAAAGTACAGATTCAGTTTTCCAAAAGTATGTATTGACTTATTGATAGGACTAATAGTAAATGAAAAAGAAATGTTTGAATATCCGTTTCTCAACTTCATAACACCAAAAAAATATGGTTTTAACATCATTATTTCGCTGGTCGGATAACTGGTTCAAGATATTACCCAAAGCTAGCCACTTGGTCGCAATTTAGGTAAAAATGTGTGTAAATGATGTCTTTTTTTGATGGTTTATTTAAAAAAATTAAAACAGTAATTGCAGAAATATATATAAGTATTAGCAGACCCGGCCACGCATTGCTGTGGCTAAGGTTTTTGTTATATTACATAGTAGTAAACTATAATTTGCAATAAAATAATATTGCAGCTATAACTTGAGATATAAGCTATCCTATCTTTTAAGTTAGATGAAACTGCACACGGTTGGCAAATGTGATTAAAATTGGTTAAGTAGTTTAGGAGTCCATCGCGGACAAACTATGTGATGCGTAATTTATATATATTAAGATAGTATATATACTCATATATATATTTCTCAGAAAGAAATCAAATGTGTAATTTTCAGCCACCAAAGTGTAAATGTATATACTGTATGTAAATTCTATGTAAAATTATATAGAAATTAGAAAGATTTGATTCATTCAAATTCAAGACTCAGAAGCCTACTCTCAAATAACCTATCATTATCAATGAGTTTCTTAGCTTTAAATGGTCTCCAAGGATTCTAGCTGATATTTGGCAGAGCCATCACACACAAATGAGAACAGTACTCAGTACATGAGCGGACTTGGGCTTGATACAAATTGAGTACTGCCTTACATTCGCCAATATACCCAGCTTTTTTGCAGCTAATTTGGCCTTGGATTCTATGAAGCAGCCAAAGTTGAGGTTATGAGTCAGTGTTAATACCTAAAAGCATTTCAAAAGCTCTAGACTAGATGGTCAGTAATGGGTAAAGATACATTTTGGAAAGTGGGAGTCAGATGAAATTGACTCTTAGTGGAGAATAGACACGCCTGGATTTTCGAAGTATTGAACTTGACTCATTGCGAGACGGCCGTCAATGTCAAATTCATTCGGTCAACCATGGTCTCTAAGAGCTTGAATTTGTGTTCCACTGGAATGTGCATCAGACATACTGTATCTCTCAACGACAACACTATACCTTCTGCATACCCAACCCAAAGATTCGGGTTTGAGCAGATCGTTTAAACGTGTAGATCCGACCCTTGAAATACCCCGGCACTGATGGCCATTTGATTAGATGAGCAGCCCAGCCCTCAAGGACTATTCGAATTGATGTTACCCTCAAAAAGTCCGATATTCAAACGCAAAGTTCAGTGGGCAAGCCTTACAACTGGAAGCTTACTAATAAGGGTGTCATGCCAGACCCTATCAAAAGCCTTCGACATATCGAGGGAAACAGCAAACGCTTCTCCGTGCCTCTCGATGGCCTCACTCCAGATGTGAATGGCATATGCAGGAATATCTCTATCGACATATTAGTTTTAATTGTAAACCGCATAACTTCCCTACCCTAGTGCGCAAAAAAGAGACTTTGCTCGCACAATCTAGGATACCACTAAAAGCTCGAAGAGAATGCTTACGCACAAGCGCAGTATCAAAATGACGTTTACATGAGCTTATTTTGCAGTTGTCTCATATTTACCTGAAAACATACGTCAAAAATTATCTCGATTACCTACGTAGTGTTTGTTCATGAACTCGCGATACGCGACACGTCACACGTAGCGTCATCTATCCAATATCCCCTAATTAATAATTTAATATTCATCCAAGTTAATAGACCCGCAAATCTCTGCTATCGGTTTCATCCGGGTTTATTAGATTTAGCAAGTAGGTACACATATAAATGGTACATACATGAGTCGTTCAAATTCATTTATTTATTGCAAATATGGGTACTTGAACAAATAACAACAAAGGCAAAACTTTGTGTAAATATCCCACCGTTATGACACTGTTTAGTAGGAAGACCCGTCGTCATTCAGTGAGAAACTCCTCGATTTCTTCTGACTGGCCCGTTCGGATTGATTGATGGGTGTTCGAGAAAAGTCGGTTAGCCACTGAAGTTGACATAGCTTTTTGCGGAATACCCAAAGCATAGTTTTGATTGAAGTTTTACGATCTCACCTCACATAAAAAAACGACTTTGATTCAAGTTTAAAAATATTCAATTAGGTAACTACTTACCAGAAAAATCTGCCTTCTAAAAAAGTATAGAACATAAAAGTAAATCTTACCAGTTCACTGAACTCTATAAAAAGTCAATATTTACAATTGTAGCGAGCGGCTAACAACTTCTCTGTTCGTAATTATGACAAAGGTAGCCGTCACGCCTACCTAAGTAACATTTGATCTCTAATTGGTATATTAAATATTGAAATCAATTGAGGAATGATGACAGAAAGGAAATTTGTAAGAAATAAGATCCAACGTATTTTATTTCAGTCATTTCTGATCCTATTTGGAAAAGTAAACTGGCCCACATATAAGTAACTTTTCCTTTTTGTCCGAATGTACATATATGTACAATATTGTACAATACTTTTCCTCCTACACTACGCATATAGCACGGGTAAAGACAGCTGTATAATAACATGGTAAAAGAAGAATAATAATATATACGTACGAATCAGTGGGATGGGTCGAAACTTCAAATCCAGTCTTTTGATTATCACAGAACATAATTTGCCTGTGGTCGTGATCGACCTCATCATCGCAGAAAATTAAACGATTAAAAAAAATTGATTGGGTATAAATTCCTTGCATCATCGTGAGATTGCTGTCAAACGCAAGCCTGTATCCAATTAGGGTTATGTCATATTAAATGTTAACTTTATAAGGTTCAATGCCACTGTAAATCAAGCGTGATTGCTCTCGAACAAACGGAGTAAGTACATATTATGCTCACACTTCTCCAAATGTATCAGTGCCGGTAACTGACCTTATTTGCTTTACCACAGAATAGAAATAAGCTTTGTCTCAACTCTCAATTTTGTCTCCTACATCTGTACTATAACAAATGCGAAAGTGTGTTTGTATGGTTGTTGGTGTATTCTTCTTTCTGCAGGCAGCAATGGTTCGACGTGATGTTTGACATAGATATAGTTTATAGACCGGAGAGTAACATAGGCTACTTTTTATTCCGGAAAATTCACAGTTCCTGTGGGAACGCGGGTGAACTGCGGACAGAAGTAGATTATAATTCCAACTCAAAACTGGTAATCCTTGCGAACAATCACGATTTCATTCGTGAAGTATTCTCATCTTTGGGATGGCTTATAGTTCAGACAACCATCACCTTGAGGCGCTGCAGTAGCAGCCTGAAGGCAGTTGAGGCAAGGCAGAGAGAGCGTTCAGCAAATACAAGTTGCTAGTTTGTCGATTTTTTTTATTGCATTGCTTTGCTCGAATGTGTTAGGTACGTAATTTAATTTTCTCATCCCCGCGTTCCATCATCAGATTAAAATTTAAATAACCAGGTTAAAATTGAAACGCCATCGTTGCATGATAGATATTCATACTTTACGCACAATAAATAGTTTAAAGGTAACCCTTTCAAATAAAAACAGGGTATTCATGAACTGTGCAAAAAATCTTAATTCTCGTATCAGGCCGAAATTCTTCATCATCCTCTCACACCTCTATAATACTAAAATATAGGTACATGCCTGTGAAACTTACAGAAGGAGAATACGTCAAAGGAATATAAATCAGATTATTTGTCAAATCTCTCAAGGCAGTTCTGGGAACTGATTTCATTTGATCAAACACTCATGTATATTCCCTGCGGAGGTAAATTGGTCTTCTTCAATTTTACTTAGGTATTCTAGTCAGGACTTCGATGGCTCGTACGATGAATTGGCCACTAATTTTGGAATTTCTTCTGCTTGGCATGACTCAGACGAGATAATAATTACTAATATGGTTGTGAAGTACACATAAATAACCACATAAATAAATTGCGAAATTCATGAAAAGATTGGTTAATGTTGATGAAACGAAAGACATTAGCTTAAAGTGTTGTTTCTCCTCGCTACCTACGTAGCGAGGAGAAACAACACAACGAAGGGGTACTAAAACGAGTACAAAATCCGTACTTAAATATTTAAATTCCTGTCTGACATTCAACCTCTTGAGAAAATGTACCAGTCTGGCATCGCTTCCAATTTGAGAACAACCTACCATTTTGCAAATACCGGTATCTAGACTTCCAATATTGGAATTCTTTGAACAGGTTCAAAAGTTTCGAAACCAATCTTATCAAATTAGTCTCTTGTTAACAAAAAAATTAAAACTTCGTATCTTGTAACCTTTGACCAGTCGCTAAAAAGTGTTTGCTTCTGTATTTTTAACCGACTTCCAGAAAAGAGGGGATTCTCATTTCGTTTATATTTTTTTGTGGTGATGTAAAAATGGGGGACGAAATTTCAAACATCGCAATAGTTTCGACGTAGCTGCGGTTTCTGCTTTTTGAAAAGCTATGTTTATTCCTATATTTTTTCACGATAATTACACATAGAATTAAACAACTTTTAACGCTTTGTACTCGTATCGCGTATAACACTTATATTACCTACATCATTTTATTTCTCGTTTCGAACCCTCCGTGGTTTGCAGTCTACCCCGTGACCACAAATTCTGTAAGGGGACTGTAAATATACGCGACATAAAATGTCAAAAGTTTTTTAATTCAAAGTGTTTAAAAGTACTTTGGTTTTATCTCGCTAACGTAAAATGTGATGCGCGAAAACGAGACAAAACACAATATAGCGACTGATTTTAACTTTTAACAATAAGGGGGTACATATGTACATATATCTATGCAATGCAATAACAGTACCTAAGTATATAATATACTGGCTGTGTTAATCCCAAACATTTGTCCCTCAAATCCCGTGCCCAAATCCCAGGAAGTCCAGCAACGAAGTTACCCACCCTAACGGCCAACTAAAATCTGAAACGTGCCTGGCATCAATAAAGCAAACCGTTCGCTGCTCACACATCAGATAATTAACACGTTCGCTCCGGTGAACCGTTCACGTTTCTACCTTTTCATCGATGTTGAGACAGACGACTGAATCAATTCCAGCTTTATCCTTCACCGCTTTACCTTTTTTGAGGACCTTGTCGTTGAAATGATCTGTACAGCGTCACCTAACAACGATGAGAGAGCTCTGAAGGGGCTGTCTTAAAAAAAATGTATTATATTTGGCGACTATGACTATCTCAAGGGCATTGCGTGAATTGTAGCATGTAGATTGCAGTACGAACATGTAGCAAATACGGAGATCACAAACAAAAAGCACACGTGCGGCGTGGCGCACAATTGAGTCCGTTTTAGAAGGCCGCTACTTCAACATGCAGGTTCGATGAGGGCGTTCATGGAACTTTTAGTGACTTAAGCTGCCTTGAATTGTCGATATTTTCTGCTTCTAATTTGGTTTCCGTAAACGAAAATTTAATTCCTTCTACGTGATTTATTGCCAAGAGTGTAGGTAGAACAAAAGACGATAGCAAAATTGACCCAAACAATCATTAGCCTTATCATAAACTATATTGTACCTACTAAAACTACGAGTTGATTTTAAAAATATTCCTAAAGATTCAAAAGTTCATCGACGTCTCCCCTCGAGAGTTCGACGCCCATTGCATTAGCTTAAATGCTTGATGAAACCCAATTGCAAGTTCTAGAAAGCAGATACGGCTAGACATTATGTGCGGTGGCGCCGGTTTTACACCGAACAGCTATCTAAATTGAGTCCCTATTACGACGTATTGTGCTCGCCCTGGGGGTAAACTCACGTCCCATGTTACGATGGTGCCTCATATTTGCATAAATTATACTGGCAGTGCCAGCGCTTTGACCCGCCATTTCTACTCCCTCGGTCGGAGCTACTCGCTATGAACATTCTGAGAGAATATGTTCTAGAATCCTCTCACTTTTATTGTATCTTATTGTTATTGCTTTGTATTGCATGCTCCATGCATTTTATTTTTGAGTTAGCAAAAGTTGTCCTATTTCTTCTTTTCTGACAAATAGCGTAAATTCGGTCATATTATGAACAGAAATGATATTGGTGTCAATTCTATTATTTCATACCTAAACTAATTTTAGTTTCATTCTCTCTCTTTCCAATACATAACATGAGAAAGAGATGGAATATATTTTAGACCTGTCAAATTAATCCACTTGCTAGTGTCTAGTGTAAATTTAATGGCAATGAATTCAGTGGCATCTAATTTATCAAGATCGAAAGATATTTGACAGCTCTAAAACAAAATTTAGATCTGTCAGACATCTTCCGTCTCTTTCTCATGTTATGCATTGGAAAAAGAGAGAGCGAAACTAAAATTAGTTTAGGTATGTAATGATAGAATTGACACCATTGTCTAACAATATTTCGTGTTGGATAGGGATGTTGACTAAGTTTTGGAACTTCTATGATTTTATAGATTGACTTTTAATAAATGCGAAAAAATATTTTAATAATAAATAATGTTTTAATAATAAACAAAGTTTATTCAATTGATTTAATTTCTTTAACTGTTATTTATAATTATTATTAAAAATATAATTTTAAATATTGCCATTAATTAATTGTTATACATGGATTTACAACTTACTATACCATACTGTAACATGCCTAGAGTGTTCAGTTGTATATACTTAGATAGAGAAAAACAGCTTTATTTTTTTCCTGATTCTGTTTGTCTAAAGGAAGTTTAAAGCGTCACCTGGTGGTGGGAGAGTACAATTATGGCGCTCAGCCCTAAAAAAGTGGTTTGGCGTATAATAGTTCAAGGTCACTACATAGGGCGCTAACGAAAGAAACTAGAGCAGTGAAGCTCAGTGCTCAGTCCCTAAAAACTAAACTGATCTAACCAGGAGTCGACCTCGAAATCAATGTCATGTGATGCGTTCGTACTGGTATTTGGATACAATTTTCGTTCGTACTGTGGAGTGGACTAATCGGGTTAGTTAAAGGTTAAAGTGGACTAATTAACGCTGGTGCGTTGGTATCGCCCGAATTGTGCAGGATACACCAAGGACGACGACATACACCACAGACAATGTACACAGGTCAAATTAATGCTTTGTTAAAGTTAGCCAGTTTGCCTAAAATCAATAGATGTATACCTCAAAACATTAAATTAATTACAAAACTAATAAAGACGTAATATTATACTTCGTTCAGAAGTTTAATTAAAGCACGTGCAAACAAGTTAAAAGTTGCAAACGGCACCGTGCGGGTTGAACGAGACTAACTGGCGCAGGGGGTTGCGCGCGACTATTGATTTTCCGTTCGCGAACTAGCTACGTCGTCGCCTGTGGATGCCCAGATACGCTGATGAGCATTCCAACACAGCATGCACTAAAATCTACCCTGGGAAAATATGTAAGCCAATATCGCTTCACTCAGCCCTCCGAACTTGTTATCTTAGCAAATCTTTGCTGCCCTTTTCTACCGCCCGAAAATGTTCATCATAATAAAAGCGACGTCATTTAGGATGTAAACTTTGGCAGCGATACAAAATTATACGAGGATCCGAGCCTAAAAGTCCATGCATACTTTACTGGGGTAAAGGTCGGCAAATTTCGGCAAGATATTAAACTGTTATGTACCCGACTTGAAGAAAATAAGAAGATACTTTTATTGGTTACTCTTGGGACATTTGTATGCGTAGGAAGAGACGGTTGTCCTGACACATTTGTTTTTGACACGAGAGAGATTGATTGGGGGTTGGATCAGAGCAGACATCCCTTGCGGTCGCTTTTCAAGTCAGAATTTGTCTACAAGCTTTGAAATCTAAGAACATTCGTGAACTAATAAATCTTCTGTTTGATGGATGATTATATTCAAATAAAAACCTTTTAAGCCGTTTAATCTACAAGCATTACGCCAACTATTGTAAACATTAAGATACTAAGGTCTGAGTCAGGTCGATGGGAATATAAGGGTATATAAATACAGGACAACGGTATAAGGAGGGCCTTATTAGACTTTATACAGGGTGATTTTGTATAGTATTTTTTCCCGGTAGGGAGTGATTACGACCATGAATGTCCACAAGATGTGAGAACCTCCCTTGTAATTATATTGTTCCAAATTTCGATACAAAAAAATTAATTCAACTTCAAACGTGAAGTGCGTGGCATTTTCTGGAATTGATTCTAAGTCTCTTCTAATCAACATCATCATTTAACATAATCCAAGTGAATCAGGTGATTCTAGGGCTGGTCCGGAAATTCTCGAGTAGAATTTTGACGTAAACTTTAAATGCCATTTCTTCAAACAGTCTTAAAACAAATGCTGTTGACCTCCAGGAGTTGATTGACTCTCTTTTAGGATTAAACATACCAATTGAAACTCAGGCTTTATAATATACATTTCAAAAGCATTGATTTGTATAAGTCTTTGGATGTAAGTTATATAAGTACAAAATAAATAAAACATATTATAGGTAGATTATTTCATGCATTCGTATATATTTTTTAAATTATTGGTATTCAGATACAAAAACATTTTAAATAGTTACAATTGGTTATTTACGTGATAAATAAAAAATAATTAGACAGTAGAACAGTAATTATGAGTTTTATGTTATGCTATGTATAAATAAAATCCACCATGTCTAAATCACCAACAAGCTCAAATGAACGTTCAGCGGGACGAGCGAGTTGCAATGCGTAGCCCAAATAGCCAGCAACTTCACCAATCATCTTGAAGAAAACCATTTTTCGTACGGATTTTCGATATATTCTTTGTGTGAGAGGGAAGTCGACAGAAAGAAAACGTACCTAATATGTGTCCATCACTATTTTAGTGTATTCTTAATACTTTTTGGATGGAACAATTGGAACCAAACACATACTATATATTCTTTAAGAAATAATAGTCTTGATTAATTTTATAAATTAATGTTCAGAAAAACTGAATTTTTGATATTTTTTTTACATGGTACGTCAATGCATTGATTTATTATAAATGTCGTTGCATCAATGTCAAACTCAAATTAGAACAATATTTTTTTCTGGCTACTGCATTGGCAGGCCTTCATAATATTTTGTAAAAAGTAAATAGATTTGATTAGAAGTTCGTATAGTCAAGAGATGTAGAAGAAAAGTATGGTCCACGAATAATTTGTGTTTCTTCGCCTTATTAGAGACAGTTTTTCGCCAGTCTCAATTCACGCCCATTTATGCTGTAATACTAAATAGGCCATCTATAATCGCTGCCACTGCCGACATAAGTCATAACGTATCTCTAAATAGGTTATAGTCATAACTGTAACTTAGCCACGTACATACAGCGTAGCGTTATATATTCTCTTTGGTACATATTTGCCGAACGTGCTGAGCGACTCTGTTATATTAAAAGTTTAAGCAAAGAGTTTAAGGAAATTATTTATACTACATAACATGTGCCATCTTAAGTGTAACAATAAACAACGATAAGAACACGTGTTCTTGTGGCCAGTAATATATAACAATTACTACTTATGTTCTTTTTATGCGGTCATCGAAGAATTATGATCATTCAAATCCCAATCACATAGACTCAAATTCTGTGGGTTATACGTACGCTGTAAAACTATCCCTACAGCTGTATGGGTTGAAAATTGAGATGCGCTGGTGCATGATCAAAAGTGTGAATAGGTACGGTTTCGCACTTTTTGTCACCTTTCCATTTCTGCGTTATCCACCAAGTGACGGATTATAAGATCAGTTCAATAAGTACGTGCTTAGAAGCCCTTGAGGGTCCCTTAAAGCCGAGATATAAAAGAGTCAGAGTCCCTTTGATCACAAAGATATTCGTTAGAGTTATATCAACTCTTATCTTTACTCCACATCTTCGTGAAGTCTGCCGCCAAGCAGTAATGTGCAAGCATTACTGTGTTCCGGTTTAATGAGCAGAGTAGCCAGTGAAATTACTGGGCTTAGAGACTTAATACCTAATGTCTCAGGGTAACGAGCGCACTGCAGTGCCGCGCAGGCCTTTGTGTTTCAAAGTCCAAAGTGGCACTGCAATTGTTATGGGCCGGTTAAGCTTACCATCAGGCAAACGACCAGCTCGTCTCGTTACCAACAAGCATAAAAAAAAATTATATGTATGTGATGTATACCATCGTCATGTTAGCAGAATTTCTAGAGGTATTACCATCGGTCCCACTGCCTAAATCGAAACACAATAACTATGTCACCTACAAAATACAAAACGGTACCAGGCACAGACATTATAGTGAACTACTATCATATATATTACAGTTATGAATACCCTCAGAATTGGATGCATTATAATTCTAAGGTCAGTCAGCACGACATAAAAGATTGCATGTTCACTTGAAATTATTACAACGTTCTTTGATTTCATTCTGTATATCCTTCTAATAAACATTCGGTATCTTATACGATATGGAATATTGAATATTAACGGTCTTACCACAAAAAAATTAAACACACCCTAAACATGAGTTAAACAGTGTTTAAATCCTAAGCATGTCTTAGTCGCGTATTTGAATAATTAATTAAGTATGTGCAATTACAAATCTTTATTTGATTAGTCTGTAATCGTTGGCTAACTCCATTTTGTTGTGACATTTCTAATCACGTTTATCTTTAGACAGTGTCTAGCTAAGTAGGCATCTAAAAGTTGTTGTTTGTGGTAACACGGTTAAAGTCTAATATCCTACTATCCTATCCAATCCTATCCTACTACGAGTATCCTACTCCTATACTAATAGATATTATAAACGCGAAAGTTTGTGAGGATGGACGGAGAGATGTTTGTTACTCTTTCACGCAAAAACTATTGAACGGATTTTGATGAAACTTTACAAGTCTTTACAGTAATATAATAGCTCATATACATCAGAATAAACCTTATATAAGACTACAATCTGTAAAGATATATACCACGCTGGGGGGAGCTGGTTCTAAATATGGCTTTGTCTTCCCATTTCCTGTTTGTGTTAGTTCTCGTGTTCAAAAATTGTATCTTCAAGATTTTGTTTGTGCATGTTTGTGCACGAGCACGACTCTACAGTGTTAAGAGCCCTCTGCGAAACGGATTTCCTGCTAAAATAAACAAGCTTCATAAATAATTATGATTTGCTTGGAGGGATAATGGCTGTAAATCTTAGATAGAACATGCTTTCGGAGAAATTTCCGCGAAAAAGATCAAACCTTGAATAACTGATGAGTGCTGATGAAGATCCTGTGATCTTCATCAGCATTCATCAATTATTCAATATCAAGTATAATACAAAAGTATAATCTTTGATCTAACTTGGAAGATTCAAGAGTTTAGTTTCAAGAGTGTTTTACATGAAATTTCCATTCGAGGCTTTAGCTTTCTTTAATATTATATGACACGAAATAATGCCGTGTTACTTTATCCAGATGAAAATATATTAAAGTTATGTATTATTTCGTACATTAATTTGCTCTAACGGTTCGAAAACGATCGTGCGAGGATAATTACAGTCATTATAAGCCCAAACTCGGTACAGGGTGGGTATCGTTTTAGAATGGGGACGTTGCATGAAACACAAAGATACATAATTTCTGTCGTTATACAGTTAGAAGATCACATTAACACAATAAAAATGAAATTCACAAAATTATAATTTCCACAAAGGTAGCATCTAAAAGTTTCCCATATTCAACAATTTTTTTATCATCCATTAGTAATTTAAATGATACCAACAGTTTCTTTACATTTTATTGAATAAAAAAATGTATGATAACTATGTAAACGCAGTTTTTCACGGCCAAATTAACAAAATGCATGTTTCTAGTACAGCTAATAGAGGCCCGCGTAGAACAAGTGACGTCATATGTTCTATCCAATTTGTATGGGGCGTTTTAGCTCTCAGTACATACGCCCGAGTTTGACTCTCGTTTTTGACGTTTCTAGCGTTCGATTTCCAGTTTTTTCGATAACAGTCAGGAAATGCATAGTTGTGGTCTGATATCATCGTCAAATAATTATTCCACATGACTCAAGCTCATCATGGTTGTTATCTTTGCGAGGTGATTCGGCAACCGTCCAATTATTCCAACCCATTGTTGTAATCCAATGAACAATTTTACTCTCAATGAACACTAAATCATATCTAAATAATTATGAGTTTATAAGGTATCTTCTAGAATCTAGAGTTCTAGATGAATCCTATTCGTATTCGCCTACATGACACATTACATTTGACACTCTCAAAACAAACTAGACTAATGGAGATAAAGCAGTGTTCACTGTCTATCAATTTGGATAAGCGACCAAATTGAACCATTTAAATATAAAAGGGAATCATTCATTGTCATTGTTCAAACGCATTCGCTTTCATTTATGCGCTTTTCAACCACAAACTAAATTAATTTTGTTGACTATTACAGAATATTGGCTTTACATAAAGAAATAGTAAGCCGCGTGCCTAGAGTAGAGAACCTACTTTAGTGTGTTGCCGAAAAGGATTTATCTCAGCCGAGTGCACAAAACGCTCGACAGTAGGATATGGGTGTTTAATACAAACTTATAACTTGAATACAGTTCAGACATCAGTAAATACAAAATCAATAAGTAATACACAAACAATAATTATAACACATAATCTATACAAATAAATAAAATTGAAGTGTCTGTTTGTAATATCAAAATAACAGCTTATTACTAAATGTATAAGAAAGTATATACGGGACAAATAACAAAACAGTGGCGTAGTCGCATCCGCGGTGAATAGACGTACACGACTCACGACGCCCGTCTTATCAGTAACTTGTTTACTACGTTCGGCCGGCCAGACGGCCGCGCCGTCCTTGCGGTTTTAGACCTTATTCAACATGGATGAGGAGATAGTTTTTAGTGAAGGAGCACAATTAGTAATGAGTGAAGGCGATATTCATCAGAACGAAAGTATTATGGTTGAAGTTGACGCAAATACGATCAATGAAGACTCGACAAATATTGTGGAAGAGAGAAATATGTCTAATACAAGCTCGAGATTGCAGAAAAGATCAAGAGAAGAAGAAGAGGAAGAGATTTGGGTTGAAATCAGGAACAGAAGAGAAAGATTAAAGGAAGTTAGAGGGACTGTCGAAATATGCATTACAGCTTCAGAGAAATTTCCTAAACAATTCGCCCTTGCGAAATTATTTAAAAACAATAACATTCAGAACATTACGAAAGTGAAGTATATAAATCCTTATAAAATTGTGGCGGAATTCAATAACGAGGACAGCGCTAAAGAGCTTGTTAACTGCCAGAAGTTACTGGAACTAGGATGGAGATTCCAACGTCCTTTTGAAGTGGGATTAACGTACGGAGTAATTAGAAATATTGAGTTGGACTTATCAGAACAAGAACTACTGCAATCTATAACAGCACCGGAATGTGAAGTCGTGAATGTAAAACGGCTCAAACGGAGGAATGTGGGACAAACCGGCTGGACGGAAAGTGAATCAGTTCGTGTCGCATTTAAGGGTTCGTATTTACCTACCTATATATGTATATTTGACATGAAAGTTATGGTCGGGCCCTATTTATTTCCTGTCACACAGTGTTCTAAGTGCTGGAGATACGGTCATACACAGCTAATGTGTCCTTCTAAAAGAGTTTATTGTCCTAAATGTGGCGGCAAACATGGAAACTGCGAAACTACTACATTTAAATGTATTAATTGCACTAATGACCACATATCGTTGAATAGAAGTTGTCCAGTTTACTTAAGAGAGAAAAAGATACGAGAAATAATGTCAGAAAATAATGTAACTTATAGAAAGGCCATGAGTATGTATGTACCTCCCGAGGCGCCCTTGCGCAGAACGACTTCCATGGCAACGAACTTATTAGAACCAGGGTTCCCCCCAACCAGTACCCCCTCAGGACCGAGATATTTTGACTCCAGCCTCCTAGCCCCGGAAAATTCGACGTACGCTCAAGTTGCATCCTCCGCGAAGTCTAATAATAAAGAGGAGCATAATATTATGCAGACGGAAGAAAGTTATACCCAGAAAAGTGGCACCAGAAAAAAGAAGAAGAAGAGGAAAGAAGCTTGTACTCAAAACATTGAAGAGAATAATCACACTGAAATAGATAGCCAACATGGAACAGATTCAGAAAAGTGTAATGATAGCGTAGATGGAGACCAAAGAAGTAGAAACAGAAGAGTGAAAGATGACTTAACAGTTAGGCAGTTGTTTAACAAACTTAAAAATATTTTTTTTCTAAGTAATTGTACACTGAAAGAGAAGATTCTAAATGCAGCACAAATATGTATGGAATGGGTCATATCTTGGGTGTTTAATAACACTCCTAACTTGCCTTTGCAAACCTTGTTTAGTTAAATTATGGGTAAAGTCAACATAAACATTGTTCAATGGAATTCTCAATCTATAAAACCAAAATTAGCTGCATTTGAGCAACTTTTGTGCCAGGAAAAAGTTCATATAGTAGCATTGAGTGAAACTTGGCTTAACCCTGAAATCAGTTTAAATTTAAAAGGTTACAGTGTGTTTCGCAAAGATAGAGCCGACTCTTATGGCGGGGTGGCCGTCGTGACACATAAGTCTCTCAGAGCTCAGTTATGTTCCTCATCTCGTATAAATTCAGGCATTGAAGTACTCATGGTAAAAATTTTGAACTGTGAACACGTTGAATACGTAATATCTGTTTACTGTCCACCACATGTTAACACATCTGTAGCAGACTGGGATGCTATATTTTCTTTGGCTAATTGCAGAACATTGATCCTTGGCGACTTTAACGGTCATCATTCGAATTGGTCTAACAAGACAGATACCAGAGGTAGACAAATATTCGATTCATTAATAGATCATAACTTTGTTACTTTAAATGACGGGACGCCGACTCGTCTTAAATTGGTTAATAGCAACTTACAACAATCTACTCCAGATATAACATTGGTATCTTCCGATATATCTTTAAAATTTAGTTGGAATGTGACTAACGAGTGCTTAGGAAGCGACCATGTTATGATTAAAATCTCGACTTCCGTTAACTATACACCTACCTTTATTAGAAAACGCAATTTCAAAAATGCTGACTGGCAAAAATATAAAGAAATTCTTACAGATAAATTTTCTAAAATAGTGTTATCTTGTGATCCTCAAGCAGCTTACGATGTTTTTATTAGGATATTAAACGAAGCAGCTGATAGTTGTATTCCATACGTAAAAATTTGCCAGGACCCGATCAGTATATTTAACCCTAAGCCATACTGGACACCATCGTTGTCAAAAGCTGTAGCTGAAAGACGTTTAGCTCTATCCATTTTTAGACAAAATCCTATTCCAGACAATTTATCAAAATTACAAGAAAAGACATGTGAGGTTCAAAGATCGATACGAAACGCTTCAGGTAAATGTTGGCGAGAAGTATGTTCTTCCATGAATGAAACCTGTTCGGTGAGTGATATGTGGCGCAAAATGCGATGGATTAAAGGACTTAAATTTTTTAAAACGCATACAGATAAAGCTAAAGCTGAATCATTGTTACATAATCTTTCTCCAGACTTTGTTCAATCCCCTTGCCCAAATTTTACATCTACAAACTTAAAATTAGAAGTTAATATAACCATACAGGAATTAGAAAAATGCTTAAAAACTAAAGATACATCCCCTGGCTGTGACGAAATTTCATATTCTATGATATTTAACCTCCCTGATATCGGCAAAACTGTTTTATTAAATCTTTATAACCTCTTTTTATCACTAAGTTTTGTTCCAAAACAATGGCGAAATATACGCATAGTTCCCATCCCTAAGCCTGGTCGGGAGTCTAGTTCAGTATCATCTCTTCGACCTATATCGCTTATGTCCTGTTTGTGTAAAATATTTCACGCTATATTGAATAAAAGAATAGAATGGTACTTAGAAAGTAATAAATTATTTGCAGATGAAACCAAAGGTTTTAGGAAAGGCCGTTCTTGTCTAGACAACTTGACAGATTTGGTAACAAAAGTTCAAATTGGGTTTTCAAATGATCAATTTACAATTGGTTGTTTTTTAGATGTAGATAACGCTTACAATAATGTTGATATTTCTAGTCTGTTGATTACATTAGATCGATTGAACGTGGGATCAAGGTTCTGCAATTATCTTTGGGAATTCCTCAGAAGCAGAACACTTATTATAGAAAGCACGGACTATAAGCTAACCAGAGTCACAGGACGGGGCATCGCTCAAGGTGACCCAATCTCACCATTGCTATTTAATGTGGCTACAATTCAAATATGCAAAGATATATCTTCCCTGACTAATGTTGATATTTCACAGTATGCAGATGACTATGTGCTGTATGTAACTTCAAATAATCTCTATGATGCTGAAATCAAAATTCAAAGAGCGTTAGATAAAATAGGTGTATTGTTTAGTAATCTCAATTTAGATATATCTCCTACCAAAAGTAAAGTCTGTTTATTTAAAAAGGGATTTCAAAGAAATAATGTAGAACTTAAAATCAATAATATAAGCTTGGAAGTTGTGGATACTGTGAAATATCTAGGTTTGTGGTTGGATCGCTCTCTTAGATGGAATAAGCACGTTAACGAAATCTCTGAAAAAGTTCTTAAATTTCTGAATATCTTTAAAGTGCTCTCGGGCTCAGGGTGGGGGGTACACCCGAAGCACCTACGTAAACTGTATATATCCATAATACGCAGTAGATTAGATTACGCAAGTTTTCTATATGATAATTGTTGCAAAACGAATTTAGCCAAATTAGACAAAATTCAAAATCAGGCTATGAGGACTATTGGGGGATTTGTAAAAAGCACTCCTATTCACGTAATGGAGAGTGAGTTATGCTTACCTCCATTACATCTGAGAAGACGATACTTGGGTGGCAAATTTTGGTTTAAAAACAGATCAATTCTTAATAACTCTTCTATTATTAGGATTTCCAGGCTAACAGATCTTATTCATAAAAGATACTGGAACAATAAGAAAAAACCTAGTCTTACATTAATCCATCAGAGTTTTACCTCCCTTCCTATTCAGGCAGGCAATCTATTAGGTATGTTCTCTCTAACCGTGTGGGTATCAAGTGTAGCAATCACAAAATTTATTATGTTGGACATTGAGGGAGTAAATAAATCAAAGCGTCAGTTCCATCCATTACAATTAAAAAACATTGTTATAGACTATTTGAATAAAAAATACAGTACTTATTACAAAATTTTTACCGATGGTTCGAAAGATGGTAATGAAGTGGCAGGAGCAGCCTTTTTAGATATGTATGATGGCAGTTTTTCAAAATTTAAAATCGGAACAAATTTGTCAATAATGGAAGTAGAACTTGTAGCTATCTTAGAAGCATTATCATATACACTGTCCACAGGCTATTCACATATTGTTATTTTGACAGACTCGAAAAGCGCTCTGCAACATCTGGCTCGGTGTACCTCGACTTTTCGAGGGTTACCAGTAGCCTATACAATTCTGAAGCTTCTTCTGAAACTGCAAGATGCATCCTTAAAAGTTGTATTGCAATGGATCCCATCCCATATTGGCCTTGATGGCAACGAACGCGTTGACAATTTAGCCAAACAAGCCTCAACTGACGGCATTCCTTTAGATATTGTTCCATCTTATCATAATTACATATCCATATTAAAAAATGAATGCTTTAAGTTATGGAAGGAATACTTTGATGAGCGATCAAAAGAGAAAGGTATATGGTACCGTACGATCCAGCCTCATCCATTAAGTTCCCCTTGGATTGATAATTCCATTTTAAATCGAAGAGAAATTGTGACTAGCTTAAGACTTCGATCCGGACACATTCCATGCAATAAGTTCTCATATTTAATGCGCAAAGTGGATTCTCCAAATTGCCAGACCTGCAATACTATTGACGACGTATATCATATATTGATGGAATGTACCCGGAACGCACATACTAGAAACAGTTGCGGACTCAATCTGGCTCAAATGAGCTACTGTAATAGTATACTGGCTAATCCACTCTCGGATGATGCCAGAAAATTGTATAAATTAGCAGAGAGTCGGGATTAGTGTTGTTTTGTATAGAATATTTTTTTTTTTAAGTCCCTACCTCTTGTGCTACCAAACCAGGGCGGCATAATCGCATAAGCGATAAAGCCCTTTTTTTCAGATTAAAAAAAAAAAAAAAAAAAAAATAACAAAACAACCATTTTTAAAAATTTTGTCTGTCAGTTTGTTCCGGGTAATCTCCGGAACAGCTGGACCGATTTTGACGGGACTTTCACTGGCAGATAGCTGATGTTACAAGGAGTAACATAGGATATTTTAATTTAAGAAAAATAATTAGGGTTCCGCGTAAAAAAATTAAAACCATGTAATCCAAAATCTCCACGCGGGTGAAACCGCGGGGCAGCAACTGGTATACAATAATTTCCGAAGTTTCTCAGCTGCGTCTATTTCATCTATTCATGTGCGCTCAAGCCTAGGAAGACGAGCCCCACTTCCATAACCCATTCGATGAACCGTTATCAAACTAGCAGAAGTGGGTCGCCACAGCTTGCTCGGGAATACTGCCAGCTCCAACTTGAACATTGCCAATATTCAATGCTTACGAACTCCGCCGATTTCGTTAAGCGAGGTGTTGGCACGAAAAGTTGTAGAAAATGCGTTTATCAACGTCATCTGTATATGATATTTATGGGCTGTAATATAAAATATACCTTATAAACGATTTATGTTCTAAAGGTAGTTTGTTTGAAAAAATATGCGTGTTTCTTAAACAAATAATACATTTGACGCAAGAGAAAGTCTAATGCGATTACAAAAATCGAGCTCAAGCGAATATGTGTTGCTTTGGTTTAGATAAATAATAAGTGCTACAACATGGGGCTCTTCAAAAGAAGGCTGAACAGAGACTTTAAAGGTCGCCAACGTATCAGTAATACCCCGAGTGTTGCAGACATCCATAGGCGACGGTAACTGTTTACCATCAGGCGGGCCGTCTGCTTGTTTGCCACCTATGACATAAAAAAAGCATAACTTTCTTGTAAATCAGGTAGAGAAAAACCGTTAAAAAGCCAACACACTAACTTTAAAATTAAACTGCCCCAATTTTCAATACATAACTGAATTACGTTACGAAATTAAATTGAGCAAATAATCCGCTTGACATCATCATGAAGATTTAGGGATACCCACAAAAATGAATTCCCCGGAATATCAAAGTGGAAAACGAGGGTAAAGGGCATTATGTTGATACAGTCACGTCATGTAACCAACCTCGTTAACCGCAATCGCAGACAGCAAACAGTCCTTGTTGTAGGTGGCGACTGGTGTCGTCCCCCCCCACCACCCCCTCCCCTTTGTACCGCAACGTTCAAGGGCGCATAGTGGGCGGCAAGGGGGTGCGCTTGATGCGTATTTACGACGCTAAGTTCATGGCTCGACAGCATCACTCGCTATAAATAACATTATGGCTAATATTGGCAGCGATCTGCAAATTAATTACGTCATCATACTTGATGGGGGCTTCTTAGATAAGCGCCTCATTTGTATGCGGGAATATTAAAAACGGACCCTAATTCAAGTTTATTGCTCGTTTTGAAATTAGAACCACAAAACAGAGCTCGTGTTTCGTGGTAGAACGGACGAGTTGCTTCGGAAGGGTCCGTATGTAGAGATTTTGTACGTCCAACTTTACCTGCGAGAGACAAAAGAACTATGTTGGCATACCGCGCGTCGGCGCTCGTACAGCTAGCATTTCTTTAGTCAAGCCTATGAGAAGTCATTGCATTTCTTTTGGAAAATAGTTTTTAGAGTTTGGAGGATTACTTTGCCATTGTGTAAACTTATAATTCTACATGTTTTTTTCTCTTAATAATGAAATTATCACTATATTGACTTAATTTTGGACATTTGGACTTTTAATTAAATTTCAATATTAGTTTCATAAACTATTAGGCATTACTTTAGATTATTTACCAACTATTTAAACACAATGAATAAATGCAATACAATACAATAATCGACTTTCGAACAAAAATTGGGGAGCAAAAAATTGGGGGATTTATCTATCCTTTGTAAATTAATTTCCCCAGAATATTCATCAAGGCTTAGGCTCTTCAAACCCAACATCTAAAAATTTTAAACGGTTTGCCCGAGGCCTTTGTAACGTTACATCTACCTTTCTCATTTAATTACATGTTTAACCTGATATTCTTTGAATATTTTTTTTTCGCAAGCAAAAAAATATCAAATTAAAATATATCAAAAATTCATACTTACAGTTTTTGTTATGAAGCTTTTGTGAAAAGCTTGTTACAGCTTTTCTAGATATTTATAATTTACTAGTAGGGTTTTCTTTTGATTTACATTAATATTGTAAGTAAATACTTGTTTATACTCTGGACTATAGCCGTTAGATTATGCAAAAAAAAAAATTAAATAGACTCTGTTCCAATTATTTATTACCAAGGTTATAACTAAGTCCGTACAATGATGCCGAACAAAGCTTGATATTCCATTCTATTGAATGGTTCATCATAGACCAATTCAGACTACCTACTTGATATTAATTAGATTAGTATTTACTATGATTTGTTGATTACCAATGCAAAAACTTAGCTATAGGTAGGTAGTTAGTATCTACCTAAATGGTGAAATAGATACACCGTACACTGAATAGTAAGCAAGTAGGTAGTTTATATATAGATATACATATTTACTTACTATAGCGACGACTGTGATATTTATAAACAACTAGCTTCTGCCCGCGGTTTTTACCCGGGTTCCCACAGGAACCGTGCATTTTTCCGGGATGAAAAGTAGCCTATGTTACTCTCCGGTCCATAAACTATATATATGCCAAGAATCACGTCGATCCGTTGCTTCGTTACTGCGTGAAAGAAGGACAAACCAACAAACCAATAAACACACTTTCGCATTTATAATACTAGTATGGATAGTATGGAAGTATGGATTAGGTAATTATACGACCTACTTAGACGTTTAGTTTTTCATCGTCAGTTGAGAACAATGATACACTTGCCGGAAGGCAGATTTTAGATTAATAGACTATTGTTGAAAGAGAAACTTAGAAAAAATAGTTCAATTAAAAATTAAAGTAGGTAACAAATCTCCAAGACACAAAGGAACAAAAATCACATATTATAATCTTCATCAAGAGATCCGCTGCGGCTTAGCTGAAAGCAAGGCCATGCGTGAGGTTAGCACAAGGTCACATACGCTCCATTTCTTGTATAGGAAATGCTTTTAATGTGTACTCTAAAATAGCACTATAGAAAAAGAATATCACACGAAGACAAGTTGATTGATCAAAAAGATTAACTGGAAACTGGACACCAAGGCCATGCGGAAGGTTTTCATTTTGCACACCTGGGAACTGGACACTAAGGCCATGCGGAAGGTTTTCAGTTTACACACACTAACCGTACCCGTATGTCCCTACTGGATTGGGGAAGTTCTTTGCGCAATAACGCACTGCATTGATGCAAATAAATACATAAAGATATACCTACTGCTCGGGATACCTATTGCGGTTTCGGAGAGAAAACTTGAAAGTTCGCGTGCTATAAATGTATATTGATAGAATTAACAAGACTTACGTATTATATAATAACAAAAAACTTGTTTGTGGTACATTTTCGATTAGGCATCTAATTTTGAAATATTTATGCTTTTTTTGGATGTTAACTCAATTTTAGTGGCCCGCGCGGTCATCCTTCTCTTTTACACCATCGCAAACTGACAGTGTGTGCAAATAGTACGGAATGATGAATGTCACTGACTCGGGGTACCCTCTTAATGAAACACAACCCATTTATACGGCCAATTAGATAGAAGTGCCTACCTGAACCAATTTCAACTTGACGTAGCTGTCCCAAAAGTGTATTTCAGGCCATTTAAACGACCCTTTTCGACTCTCGTGTATTAAGTAAATTGAAATTCGATGTAAATACAGTCGAATGAAGGCTTCTTTACCCTGACGCAATAGATATATATTTCGATGAATATGTAACACACATTCTTAAAATTTAATAAACAATTTTTGTATTGCTATCATGAAAACATTGAGAAAATTTGGTGAAGGAAAATCTGTCGCCAAACATCTATATGTGTGTTCCGTCAGCTGTACTGAAAGCTTGTCTCATCTCAAAAAGCTAGCTGTTATAATCCGATCTCTGCCAACGCTGTAGAGATCGTTTAATCACTGGCTTCAAAGGATTACCACTCTAAAGCTTTGCAAGCCTTGCTACGGTATATCGTTGTTCGCTGCCCAAGATGCAGTTTTACTTTAATGTTATTTCATAAGTAGAGTACTATCTCGATTAATTCGATTGATATGACCTATTTAGTACTAAATAAAATGTCGAAAGATCAATTGTAACTAAGTACAGACTAGATTTTTCCGTGTTTTTGTCTCGGATAAATATTAATAATTGTTTATACAAAAGAAACATATTACATGAGGTTAACTCTGGAGAATCCCAATTAGCGGTATATGTTGAATTAAGTTAACGTAGCTCGATTAAAATGTTTAGAATGCTATTGATGATGCTTATTGACGATGAACACTCTGTGTTTCAGGATGCCGGCACCAGCGCCCCCCGCCGAGAGCGGAGCTCCTGCGAGCGAGCTGGAACAGCTCCAGATGCGCTCCGGACAGGTCACCGACGATGTAAGCTTGGTTTCTTTTTAATCGCAGTAGGTTATTGCTTGACCACACTCGCGTCTGATGGCAAGTTACTATCTATGCAATATATTTTATCAGAACCTTGGTTGATGACGCTGTCGAATTAAGAGTCTAGGTTGAAGTGACAGATGACTTAGTTGTCTATCATGTCGATTGAGGAGCGGGACTGTACTATAAATCTGGGGTACAGTAAAGACTAGTCCCAAACAATAATACCATAAACGAAGCTACTATCGGGGATGAACCATATACATGGCACCAGTGGGATTCAAATAACCCATAGCAACTGATAAAAGATCTTTGAAGTTCAGTTCAGGCGAATAGCTGAATTTGTTGGAATACAATTTCCCAATTATTTTTAGCCGCGGGCCAAACTTCAGCAACCATGTTATATGTTTCATCTGTACGTTTTTATATTAGAAGAAAAGCCTTAGGTATTATAAGGGCAAATTCTAATTGGAGTGAGGATACATACATAGTATGGCGCTGGCAGTTAGAACAGCCGACATCCAGGCAAGGGCGTATTTACCCTAGGGCCAAAAGGGCCTTGGCCCGGGGCGGCAGGCTGCGAGGGGCGGCGCAAGCAAAAGAAATTTAAAAAAGCCTATCTAACTAAGGCTCTTAAACATAAAACATAAACGCTTACACACTCATACCCCCACACTAGGATTCCCTGTGTCGCAGGTGGCATGGACATACACAGATACACATCACAAACATCCAAGACCCGAGAACAAACTTTATGCTTACACAAAATCTGCCCCGGCCGGGAATCGAACCCGGGACCCCTCGCCTTGCAGGCAGGGTTACTACGAACTTAGCTACGGAGCCGTCTTATTTATAAACAGTAGAATACGTTGTGAAACTATGTTTTGCCCCTTTCGATTCAGTTTAAAATTGTTAAAGAACAACAAAGACAAAACATAGTTTAACTAAACCACCGTTTAACACTGTTTAATAATAAGAGCCTAAATATCGTAAGGTGGTCGTGGGGGCTCGTGGCTGTAAGGTTGATACACATCAAGACGCGGGGCTATCGTATATACTGGCACGGCCGGGCGACGGCAGGGCGGCAGGGCCTTGCAGGACCAGGGCGCTGAATTCTAAAATACGCCACTGCATCCAGGCTCAGGGGCGCGCCGTGAGAGGCCTATGTCCAGCTATGAACTGATAATTATAAAAATAATTATGATGAAAAGCGTTGTAATTATGATATTACCATTTCGTTTTCAGTCATTGGAGTCCACCCGGCGAATGATGCAACTATGCGAGGAGGTAAGCTATCGCCTCATTCTCAAATGGAATTCATTACATTAAGGTCTTTTTATGAAATTTTAATACTCTAACAATGACGAAAAGGTTCCTACAACAATGCCATGATTGAAATAATAATCTGGAGCTTTCTGTGTTGTTAACGATATAATAACATTTATGGAAATAAAAATTCGTAGTATTTATTTAATCTGGGAGAGGCATGATATAAAAGGAATGTCGTGAATACCTCCCGTGAATAATTTATTAAGTTGATAAAATATTCAAGCTTGAGTTTGATATGAAAACTCTCTTTTAACGTGTCCAAAGTTTTCTAGGTCCCTGCAAAATGTATCCATCTCTTTAAGCCTACAAGTCTAAATTTGTAATTTAAATGGCTAAAAATCTGGAACGTTTTTATATCAACCTCAAATAATTAATGTCTGACTAAAATTTATACTGACCTGAATATCTAATGTGTGTTTTATAATTGTGTATTGATTCCAAGCGTGCGAGATATCTGGAAGCTCCCGTGTCCCATACTAATAGAACCGATCTAGAAAGAACTGTGCGGTCTCGTAGTAGACGCGTTTCAGTTGAATTGGACATTTGTTTCCCCCATAGTTTTTAATTATGTTTAGTTGTTTTGTTGTTTATGTGATTATTTGTGATCATCTGTGAGAGAGGTGTTCTCGATGCGAGGGAGTGAGGGGTATAACGGAAGTGTCTTGGATAGCCCCCAGCTCGGTTGGTCTCGACGCCCCCCTCCCCCAGTACCCCTAGGGCGCAGCCTTTGCTAACCCTGGCTGTTGTGTTTCGATGTCGCTAATTATCATTTTGTTTATCTATTTCTATGTGTATGTATATCTATCGTAGCTGTCCGCTCATACAATCCTTTTTATGTTTTCATATATTTCATTGGGTTATTTATATGTAAACCATTATGTTGTTATAACCATACATAAGTAAATGGGTGTTGCATGATCCGTGCCTAATGTGTCCGAAAATGTTAGACCTCTATAGCCCTTTGTGTTGTTCGTAGTGAACTGTACATTTATGTAATTATACATCTGGGCGAGCCGTCCCTTGGTGCTGACAGTTAATTAATTGAGTGTATCATTGAAGAGCACCCCAAGTGCGGGGAGTTTACGGCTCACTGGCAAAATGTAACTGCATCCAAACTTAACCGTCAGCTCCCAAACTCCGCCCGATTGTTGTTTTAGGTTCCAAAGCATGAAGCCCATCATCGACCACAATAGACTTCCAAGCCCTATACTAGACGATATACTTCTCCGATATTTGCATCCCTAGTATGTGATATGACCCAGATACGTGCGCTTTTCTGTCTGAATATAGTCTATCCATTGTGCTTGGGCTTGCTTCGAAATGAAAATCTTGTACCACTTGAGTTACGTAACAGGTTCGCCTGTGAGATGGAACCACTTCTTTCAAACGCACTTTCTACTTTCCTACTTCTATCTGTTAACGTTCCGTTAATGTTCACGTTACCGTTCTATGTACGACTTCTTGAGCATCCGTAAACTTTCCGACACAACCTGATCAATGTGTGAATGGCCGTGGTAGGCGATCAGTGTCATGTGGGTGTTCGTTCTATCCTGTTTTAGTTGATTTTGTATTTAGGTCTCTGTGTAGTGGCTGCTCTCTGTTGTTGATTGTACTCTATTATGTTGTATGATTTCATGCCTTCTCGAACATTCACAATACTGCCAATATGTGGGCATGTACACACCCCGTACTACCACCGTACTCCAACAGATATATCGAGCTACACCTAATGCAAACTCTCACACATATACAAACCGATATAGTATTTGTTACCTACATTATATTTTGTTTCTTTATTTATCAATAATATCTTTTTAATTTAGTGACAGATATTTATTTTTACTGTTGTATATTCCATATTTATTTGTAATTTAATTATTTTTACTTCATACTAAAATGTTTATACCAGATATGTTATATACTGCAAGATATACTGTACACAGTACAGACTGAACATCACTCTTGACCACAGTTTACTCACTAGGGAGGGTGTCTTTTGTTTTTTATTGCTACAAAGGGAATCAAGCCATTAATATAAAGAATATAAAAGACATCGTCTCAAGTATACTGTATACTACATGTACCGACCGTAACCTGTACTCGCAACATGACTCGCATCTTACTCCCGACACGCACTCACGCCGAGAACCGCGTGGGCCCGCAGGCCTGCGGCACTCACTCCACTATACCCCTCACCACTAACATACTCTCTGACTTTTTGTTTCTGCGGCGTAGAGCAAGGAGGCCGGCATTCGTACTCTGGTCGCTCTAGATGACCAGGGAGGTGAGTGATCTGCAAAATTTGCAACACTACATTATTTACAATTTTATCTATTTTACCTTTTTCGCTAACCTTGTTGAGCATCGTAGGGTTTTCAGCCGACCCGAAGACGGGCTCGCCGATCTAGAAGACGTAAGGGGGTATCGCATCTACTACGTATTTAAAATTACGTCACTGCTAACTCAATGCAAAGGTGCGGGCATCCTCTGAGATATTTACCGTCTACATTTTAAAGACTCACACACGGAAATTATTACGGAAAACCCACATCTTTGTATATCTGAGCGTATTGTAGATAATATACACCACTTTGCACAACTTAACAACGAGCTATTTTCTACGACTCCAGGCAGGCAGAACGAGTTGACATTCGATACAAAATATATCCGGTTATCCAGATACTTATACATTCTGCATTTCAGATGTTCGTACTCGACTCTTAATAGACTACTTTACCTAAATCACATAAACGATTCTAATTAAACGAGCAAAGTAAATTCGAAACGCTTCTCCTCAACGCACGACTCTTAACATCACACAGAAAAATCATAAATCATATGAAACTGAGCACAGATGAAACTGAATCTGGTTTTACTTGCAAGCTTCACTGCATGCATGTCGTTGTGGAACGAGTAGTGTGTGTTAGAGGCGAGCGGGCCGGGCGGCGCGTGCGCTCGGGCGCGGCAGCCGCGGCGCGGGCCGCGCGGCGCACGCAGCGCACGCGCCGGCCGCCGCTCGCCGCACGCCGCACGCCCCGCCGCCACGCCGTAGCGTCACGCGTCACGCTCGCCGCCGCCACGCTCGCAGCCCGCACGCGCGCGACTCTGCGTGCCCTCCCTTGTCGGCGCACCGCACCCAACCACCCACACACCCCGATATCTCTCTCCTACCGATATATTATTTTGATTTGTATTTTATGTATAGAGCGAGGACTCCGGGGGGCAAGCGCTTCATATGTTGAGTCACCAGGGCGGTAAGAGTTAAACTGACACGTGGGTAGTCGAAACGTGAGAACGTCTGTGTTTGAATGTGCAGTTAACAATTATTAATCTCTTTGTTTTTCTTTGACGTTTCTCTTGAATAACGACTTATCTGAGATCGATGTTGCGTGTGTATTCTATGTTTCGATGGGGATGACTTTTGACAATATAGTGTAAAATAGATGCGCCCGATGGCCGTTCGTTGCTAATTGTCGCAAAAGACTGTTTCTATCTTTTGCTGAAGATTTAATTTGAATGAGCTGCGCAATCTGTTTAGTTCTTCCGTCGATATAATATATCGACTGGAACGCTTTTTATAGGTATATTTATTTCTCTTTCCGAATCTACTGTTCTCTTCCGTAAACTGCGGTACTTATATGAATGCGCGTTGACCGATGTGTTGGACGTATAGTTTAAATGGTGTACGCCTTCATCTCCATGGCTAGCAGCGTACTGTCAATGTTAGCAAGTAGGTCTGTACTGTTAGCTCGATGCGATCTGTGTCTGTCTGCGAGGCCGCTCCTCGCCACTACATATTAGTTTGTTCATTTCTCTTCTTCAACTTAATCAATACTTTGCTATATTCACGTTTCATTTAGGAATGGCTTACTGGAAACGCTCATTTGCTAAGTTGGTTTATTTTACCCCATAATCATGCGGCGGGCGCGGTGCTGGCGTCGTCGCCGTCGCGGCCGCCGCGGTCATCCATGTACCGTTTTGTTTTATTTTTAGTTTGACGTTTGAGTTGTGTTGAGTATTGAGTTGTCCCGGCGCGGCGCCCGCGCACGCTACCGCACGCGGCACGCAGCGCGCGCGTCGCTCCCGACTGCTCACGCATTCGTTTGGCGAGCTATAGTGACATCATTATTGTGTTGTAGAGTCACGAGGTGGGCATGAAAACCCTGGTCATGCTGGATGAACAGGGCGGTAAGCATCCAGTAGTACCTAATATTTTGCATCACTCATAATTTAGTACAGCTTGTGTCTGAAATGCGAGTTCAGATATTTTTATAAAGAGTTCCGAGAATGGCGATGATTTTAACTAACAAGTTAAACGTTATAATTATTGAAAATGTGCTAACAGTCTATTTATAACGGATAATAAACCAAGGTAAAAGAGTTTATCATGATCATTAAATAAATAGATAATTAAATGCATCAAATGATCTCTCCACTCCCACAGTTTCCGTGAGTGAAACGGGCGATGAGATTTCTGATTGAGTTAAACAATATTATTTTCTTTAGTTTATTCTCACGCATCTAGCTATGCACGAACTATTTCAATCTTGCTGTTGGTTGCATGACTATTAGTATTTTTACGATATTTTAATCTAAATGTTAGCTATAATGAGTACAGTAATTTATTCACATAGTATCAGCACACATCATTTTTGAATCAATATTAAAGAGAATAGTTTCAACCTGATCAAGTGTAAGACATTCATGAAACACGACACCCAAACAGACTCAGACTTAGTCGCTTTTGAATTGGTATTGAGAGAAGTTAGTTATTGCTTTTGGTGGTGAGACGAGCTTGCATGGGCCTACCTAGTTGGTGTAACAACACAGCTGGATTTACATGAAAAAAATGTCTTACACTTAGCTCGGGTTTGTCGAGAGCGTTGAGAATTTACAGTCGAATAAAATAATATAATTTAAAACAAAATAAAATCGCGATAGTAATTTGAAAGAGTTAGGCGCTTATACACATTGGCAAGTGTGCTGACAAGGGCAATCGTAAAGCGTTAGTTTGTATGTGTAAACAGAGCAATTGGACAGAATCGAGGAGGGAATGGACCAGATCAACGCAGACATGCGCGAAGCTGAGAAGAACCTCTCGGGCATGGAGAAGTGTTGCGGGATCTGCGTTCTGCCTTGCAACAAGTGCGTATCTGCTAACGTTTTTATTAGCAACCAGTTTACGTTTGTATGGTAACATCTGCATAATAAGTGTGGGTGGCATCTACACAATTTGACATTGGAAATACCTGGAAACTTAGCACATATAGCGAAAACATCCTCTAAAATGAGGCGGGAAGGAATGACTCGGAAGGTAGATAGTTCGAATACCAACTGAGATTTCCACGAAAAAAAATATCGGAATACAACCATTAATTTGGTGGTAAGGAGGCTAATTGTTAATTGCCCACCGGCTTTTATCCTATATTGGTACTTGGGGCCAGATAGGAAGTTGGTGACAGTTAAAAATGCCTTTACCACCGTATTACTGACTGTAGCCTGGTTTGATCCAACCTGCAGTCGAGAGCTAGTCTCTTTTCTGGGCTTGCTAATCGTGTTTACCGTCTTCGACCGCATCGTCATTTAAGATCAAGTGTGGTAGCGTTCAAGCAGTATAATATAAAGATAAGATAATAAGGAATATAAAACAACAAAACGTTTTTCTCCCAAACCAAATAGGACGTTAATTTACTGACTTTCCGGTACGTAACAGCTTCGCGACACGCGATTGGTTCTGAAGAGTCCCTCGGCAAGGAAATCCGTACCTATAGCGTTACTTAAGTCATCATTGTGGTGAATTCCAGGGGTGCATCATTCAAGGAAGACGATGGCACGTGGAAGGGCAACGATGATGGCAAGGTAGTCAACAACCAGCCTCAGCGGGTGATGGA
Source organism: Crocallis elinguaria (assembly GCA_907269065.1). Lineage (NCBI taxonomy): Eukaryota > Metazoa > Arthropoda > Insecta > Lepidoptera > Geometridae > Crocallis > Crocallis elinguaria. The sequence continues at coordinate 6,510,905 of OU026065.1, read as the reverse complement.
TGAGCGCAATGGCATCGGACCACAGGCCGGGTATATCGGCAGGTATGTGTTATCACTGATAACTACGGATTAACTTAACTCAGCAACTTTTCACCACAAACATTGACTCCGCTTAGCCGGGCACTCCTGCTCGTCAAGGTTAAGCATTACCACTGCTTAAGGCCGCCCAGCCGAACCAATCATAACACGCCGTCTTCACTCGTCTGATGTATGAGTTTTAAATTGACCAATCGGTTTTATTCATTTTAGACGTCCGCCGTAAGTGGCACTGCGCTCTCTGCCACGAAACATCAGTAACATTATAGCCATTTCGACAAGTTAATACCTTTCAGAACAAAACAGTGTGACTTCTCCATTGACGTTACTGAAAAGCGTGATACCCAACTATCACGCGATCCGTTGTGAATAACCCAAACTAAAAATACAAGAACTTCAAACTCATTAAACCTTTTCCAATTTAACTTCAGGATAACAAACGATGCGCGCGAAGACGAAATGGAAGAGAACATGGGGCAAGTGAACACTATGATCGGAAACCTTCGCAATATGGCGCTCGATATGGGTTCTGAACTGGAGAACCAGAACCGCCAAATCGACCGCATCAACCGTAAGGTATGCTGGGGGTAGTGGTGGGGGGCAGGGGGGGAGTGTATGCGATTTCGTTTACTCTAGGATCATTAGAAAGGGAAGTAATGAATGCTCAACAGATTGATAGTGCAATGCTGGGTCGAATTTTCTTACTAAGAGCTTTATATATTAACCCATGAAATGTCGCAGGTCCCAAAGGGGCTGGCGAGGGGGGGGAACAGGTAGCCTTTATTCACGGGGATGATAGCGTTGAACATAATTAGCAATGCAGTTAGTTAAAACTATTTTGAAACTTATCACCACTGAATAAGGACTAACTGTTATTTTTTTACCGCCGGGCCTACGTGGTTCCGGGCGACATTTCATATAAAATTGTAATCAGCGACTTTTGAAGTGTTACGTTCAAAATGGGTACAGAAATCGAATTCTTTACGCTCCTAACTTAATACGTCAATTTGACTGTTGCATAAAATATAGTTTTTGTCTCAATAAATATTGAGATATGTTCTAGTTTCATGAATGCTAGTGTAACTAATTTAAAATTACCCAGAAAATTTATTTGTTGTAAATGATTTTAAATCTATTTAGGACATTGTTTTTTTTGTAGCACAGGAAAACGAAATTGTGTACACTCCAAAAAATTTGACATTTTACAGTATCTTGTCTAACTTCTTGATGTGATTACAGTGCTCAAATCACATTTTTCTACGAGATCATAACGTTATCACTCGTTGAAAAATTTGATTTCATTTGCTGATTTGGTCTTGAAGACAGTTAATTAACTGCAATTAATTAACTTGTCTTCACTTTTTCATTGACATAGTCGCCATTTGTGTGTTTGCCTGTTACATTTAGCCGTGAAATGTTTAATCTCCTGTCTCTATCATTTCCGGTGAGGCTTTAAAGTGTTATGGAGGATATAAATAGTCTTCTTAACTGTCAATAACGCCTTGTCATATATAATAAGAGCCTTGATGTTTAGTGACGCTGTAGTCTATATAGGGCCGTCTTGACCATACCAGGCGCTGGGGTGCCAAAGTCAGCCTGCGACCTAACAGTAATCAGACCAGAATGTGGTCACGTTAAGCTAAAAATGCATAAAAACCAACGCTGGGATTTAGACGTTTGGTCACTGGTTGCTCTTAGTTGAAGGGCCCATATTTTAGCCTCGGATCAAAATTAAAAAATAGTTTACAATCACACGATTAAGTCCTGCATCTCTAACTTGTAGAATCGGCTTCAAACGGACTTTAACTTTACCAAAAGTTAGCAATTAAATGAGAATATTTATATCGTAGTCTAACACCTAAAGCCTACATCTTCATTGGCCTTCCAATCTAGCTCGCTTTCCCGACGAACTACGCATGAACTGTCATTTCCAGTAGTGAATGTTAGGCGATTGGCTGTTTTTGAAACTCTCTGTGTCGTGTAACACCGAACACAAACACCAGCCAACATTGTGTACCAGTGTTCACATCCGACTAACATTCCGGATCTAACATCATAGACCTCATCAGTAACACTCATTCACATCCGTTAACATAAATATTGAATGTTTGAGAACAGCGACTGCTAGAAGCTTGTGTACTGTCTCGGTCTTATTCCAGCTTGGTCGATGTATCACGTTTAATCAGACATGTATACGTTCACTTATACCCTGTTCCAAAATCTTAGATATTTTTTGTAAACAAAGAGATGTCACGAAAAGTCACTGTCAAAGTGACATGCCAGTTGCCCAAAACATTTTTCACTTGTGAAAAATATTTTTGTTTCTATTTATCCGGCTGTGCTCCGCGCGGCACGATTATAACGTAATAAGAAACAAATAACAAGAACCAACAACAAAAACTTGAACAAAACCACTACAAAATAACAAGATCTTTAACAACAACACAATCATATGCAGCAAGATGCACACTCGAGTTCGGAGATTGGAACAGATGTGTTATCTGTTGTGACAGAAAAAGAAAATGGCGGCGATTGCACAGTGTTTCAAATCTCTGCTGCGTTCCTGCACCTAAAAAATTCCTTTTATTAAAAGATCTTGCAAATACGATCCATTCGAAATTTTTCAACAATTGAAGTTTATCATGTTATAATTTAAAAGCGATTAATGTCAATGCCTATCATCAAATTAAGGATTGCACAGTTTTCTATCAATTTTTAGGTTCTGTCAACCTCTTTGTTTACATAAAATATCTAGGTTTTTGGAACAGGGTATAGTGATTACATTTCCATTGAACTGACATACTCAGATACCTCTGTTTAGTCTAATGCTAATCATAGATACTCATGTGAACATAACACACTAGTATAGAACATAAACGGACATAACTCTGACCGAGGTTGTACACCAAGCTTGGCAGTTACTGCATTCGCTGCATACAAAATAGATGGAAACAATACGTGTTCTATATCTTAGGGCGAATCGAACGAAACGAGGATAACGCTCGCGAACCAGCGCGCCCACGAGCTACTCAAGTAAACGGCGGCGGCACACAGCAACACAACACACGCATACACGGTCTCGTGGTTTCTATGTGTGCGTTCTTTATTCACATTCAAAAACTGCAAGCTATCTCTTTACTTTTCATGCTATTAGATAGAGAGATAGACGCATTAGTTGTATGGTAATAAAGGAACGCATCCACAATGTTACAACTTTAGTTAATAAACGATATGAGCGATGGTGACAAAATGCTACATTCACAGCTACAACTGGAAACATCCGCAATTATTCATCGCTCCTGTCGTTGAGAAAGCTCTAAACTCACTACCAAAATGTATTCAATGTAAAATTACTATGTTACTCTTGTCAGTATAAAGTGGTTTGACATTTGCTAGAGTTGTTAGTGAACTAGGGCTGATTTGAATCAGAGGTAACGTAGACATGGCCTTGCTCAAGTTAAAAGCGCTGGACCGCATACCTAAGGATATTGAATCATTTTGATGCTTATTTAAACAGCGCCATCTCTACATACCTCTGCTTAAACTTTTCTTCGTACCGGTTGCAGATACTTAAATTTTATAAGTGTCTATTTCTTATACTGTAGGAACATTGGAAAGCAAACTATTAATTTTAGAATGTAAATTGAACTGATAGTTTAATTTAATTTTATGTTTTTTATATACATAATTATGTAATCTTTATGTTTATTTAGAAGTACTGCAGCCGGTATATATTTTAATGTAAAAAGCTTAGTCTCAAATCTTGAGAAATACTACACTATATCCAATTATTAAATATAATTCCTGAAGCATGCTACTGTATCAAGTGAACACTATTATTTACCACCCAAAATAACATCACATCAGCTAGGCTTTGTTCTAATTTATTATGCTCACGTTTAACTGTCAAATATTTTTAATTTAACTATTATTTTCAAATCCTAATGCAACATTTTCAATTAACACATTGTTCTTGATCAACTTATCTTCTCTTGAATTTCTTCTTAGTATATATTTAGGTTGGATTACATTGAACTATATTAGCTTATTCTCAAAAATAAATATTACTTATTCTTGATAATATCCTAATATAGACTGTTATAAAATTCAACCTTGGTGGTTCTACAATTTAAATTTAGTGATTGGTGCTCGTTTCTTGCAGTATGTCATGTTTGTGAGTCACAAAATATTATCTCAATCATCTCATACACTTAAGCCATAAAATATACCTATTTGTATTTAATATTTAAATAGTTTTAGGAGGTTAAAGCAGTGAAAAGTTATTATTTTGAGAAAATGCATTTACCCGTTGTTAATGTGTAGTGTTACTGTTAATGTTGCTAGATTTAAAAATGTAACCGCTTCATGCAATAATTTTTGTGATTCGAATTATCTTATGATTTGTACCAATCATAAAAAAATTCCTTCAATCACACAATAGACAGTTTGTGACAATTCTAATTTCTAAACTATTTCTACTGCAATAAATACATATTAAAAACTAATTGTTTATCAATATGTTTTACTAGCTCTGAGTTTCGTAGCTTTAAATAATAAGTAATAAAAAAAATATGTTACATTCAATATTATAATCTTTAAGTAGTATTCTTCTATATTCTGGGAGAGTTAACGCCTAAATGGGAGTGAACGGTAGGGTATGAGTTGATATGTGATAATAGTATGGAATTAAGTGAATTACTGTTTAGCTACCCTCGTCTTATGTTTTTTTTTTTTAAACTTATGCATTAGATCTCGGTAAGTATTTCATAGGAGCATATATGCAACGAAAATGTTTAAGTATAGAAAAATGTTTGTTTGGCATCACGACTTAGATGTTATATTAAACTTTTAAATCGGAATGATAATTTTTCAATTTGGCAATACTGAGCAACTGTCGTACAACTTTGAACGTGTCTCAAATGTTTTTTTTAATGATAATTTTACTCTTTTGAACATTGTGTGCAAGGTCGTGTACTTAATAGAATATTCATTTAATTTTTATACAATTTTTGGTGCTAGTTTGCTAGAGGCGGGCAATTGCATTTTAGCATTGTGACGTCAGAATGTCTGCAAACATCCAAATTATTTGTATAATGTAGTGAAAAAGTTTCATTTGACTACCGTTTAGAGTCACGTGGGTTAATGATATAGAACAGTTGCGAATATTTTTTTTAACATATTAACATATCTAATATAGATTTGTCCGGCAGTGGTATACATCAATATCAAGTTTCCATACACACGAATCAATCAATTGATCAATTTTAAAAACGTTACGGAATAAAATGTGTTGTTAGTACAAGTCGAGATGTCAAATACACTTTATAATGGGGATAAACGCGCCACACGACGTAAATGAAAATATGCTTTGATTTAATTTGATAAAACCTCAAAAAACTGTATTCTGATAACATCTTTGTCACACCACCCTGTATAACAAAACTGCTGATGTTTTTTTAAGAACAGTAGAACAAAATTGGTTCTTCTGAAGGTAGGTAAAAAGCATAGTTTCAATAACGCTATGGTCCGTTTTTACCCAATATTTTATAATTAAAATACTTCTTACATTGTGATACAGTTGGGCACATGCAAGTTACATCTAGTAATCAATACATGAACTCGTATATTTATGTAGCTTATATACACATATCGACACAATATTTAATACATATCTGCTTCTATGAAACAGTTTAAAGATGCTAAACTTTACCTAATAATAAACAATTTAAATATAGCTATCATAAAACTTAGCAGTAATTTATAATTTATCAGTATTTTATTTATTTTTGTGTATAAAATAAATCATGTCATTTAAATTTTTAGTTTATTATTTTCCCTTTCTTTTTAGTTGAATAAAAATAGTTTGTAAGACACGATTGGCATTGAAAGAGCAATAAAGTTAAGGCGGAAAGTAGGTAGAAGATAAGTGGGGGAGTAACTAGAATACAATATACTTTAAGTAATAGTTTCGAATCAATATACTAAACCGTCCTGTCGGTTCTGAAAAGTAACGCGTGAAAAATTAGTAACGTTTTTAACCGACTTCCAAAAAAGGAGAAGGTTCTCAATTCGGTGGGTATTTTTTTTGTTACCTCAAATCTCCGTCATTTTTAAACTGATTTGGAAAATTATTTTTTTGTTTGAAAGGATATACTTTCAGATTTGGTCCCATAGAAATTTTATCAAAATCGGTTCAGTATTTGTCACTGAAGTCGGCTCGTCGCTTTTTAAAGCAATTTCATTTCATAAGAACTATGTATGCTTCTCATAAAATATGATACCTACATCTATTTTAGTAAAAGCATTAAAATCGAGTATTTATATGTGACTGTTGGTCTACGGACTGGCACAATGTATAATAATATAAGTTATTGACGTAAACAGTAGACAAAACACATATTTGCCACGAGACTGCCTCACATCAACACACAAACAAACACACACACACGTCGGTGACAACTGTGAGTATATTTTATTATTTCATGCACTTTTTAAAAACGAGCACGCTTGTATTTTAACTGAAAGCGGAGATACTGCTTATATAGCTTATATTAGTTTATAAAAAAAAAACGGCACAGCGTAAAGAGGCCAAGTAGCATCTGACAGTCTGGTAAGAATTATGGCAAGAGCAAAAAATTAGTAAGTATTACCAACTTCGGCTTGTGTTATACGCAAATGCGCACAGCTTTTCGATTGATCTTTCGTTTCATTTACTGAGATAATTGAGTCCTTTATTGCGAAATAATATACTTCATCTTCGTGTATATTTATTATAATTAAATAGACAATACAATTATTAAAGGGACTGCCTTATATTGAATCACGCAACACCCTCAGCTTTGATGACGTACTTTCCAATTAACCATATGGTTGATCTTACAGAGGGTTATTCAATATTCCACTGAGCTTAAATCCATTTTATAAGCTTCAGGTGTTTCCGCGCTCGTTTCGGTTGCATGAAATGGCATTAAAATTAAATTGGTCACTTCCTAAAGTACCGAAACCAAACTTCTATTAAAATCTCAAGAAAGTAAAGTCATCGAGACTGCGATACTAACTGGATAAGACTGCGGGAAACGGAATTTTCATTCTACTAATATTTATAATACCATCCAACTGTCCCTTGGACCTTGCCTTTCCAACGTTAACAGTTTTCAGTTGGCATTTATTTGGCGTTGGCTTTAAATAAAGCGCTCAATTAGTCCATTGGAAGCTGCCGATGATAGCCGATTTTTACACAAACGACTTGTACCAAATTTTTTAATTGTAAAAATAAACCCTTGATTTTAAAACCATATTTAAGCAAATAATAGTATATAAAGGCTCATAAAATTATAAGAGGTCATTGACCCAACCTTGAAAAAAGAACCTGAGGTGTTATCAATAATTTAATATACCTACTCACGAATTCTATAAGTAGGTATTTTTATCAGTTATACCTCCGCCAAGGATGCGATTTGACTGTTTTTATATGATAAAAAAAATATTATGAGCTTAATTTTTTTAGTACAACACTGCAGAATGTATGAGTATATTTGAGCTAGGAGTATTACTTTAATTGTAAAGATAAAACTTGCACAAACATCATTAATTGAGAGCTACTGAAGACGGAACTAAATAAATATCACAGAAACTGGCAATTAAAATAATTTCATGTAGTAACAACATCAAGAAAAAACGAACCCGATTAAAAAGTTGTTATGTCTCACATCAAACAACTCAGCTTCTCCTTCGTTTAAAATCCCTTGCTGTAAAAAAAATCTATCCTGTAACTATAGAACTTTGGTTTTAAGCAGGGTTCGAAATCATGAAGATAAATATGTCTCATGATAAGTATTAGATAATTATGAAACAGAAATAAACCGCTTTTCAAGCGATCTAAGATCCCCTGCATTTCTTTTCGACACTTTTTACTTCGAGCCCAAAAATCCAATGTTTTTGGTTTTAATGCAGTCAAAGTCTGACCACAGGCAGGTCCCTATTTCGTGGGATGGCATTGTGTAATGTCAAGGAAACAAACAAATCCTGCACATATTACACAGCTCAAGTCACAAAAGAACCAACTTGAACTTTTTTAACAAAAATAATGGACTCCCGTTCAAAGAATAGCATACTTATTTATCTACTAATACAAATAAATAAAATTGAAGTGTCTGTTTGTAATATCAAAATAACAGCTTTTTACCGACTGCATATGAAAGTATTTTATTACGGTACCTATAACAAAACAACCATTTTTAAAACTTTGGTCTGTCTGTCTGTTTATTCCGGGTAGTCTCCGAAATGGCTGGGTCAATTTTGACGAGACTTTCACTGGCAGATAGCTGATGATACAAGGAGTAACTTAGGCTACTTTAATTGTAGAAAAAGAATTAAAGTTCCGCGCAAAAAAAATAAAAAACCATGAAATCCATTATCTCCGCGCGGGTAAAACCGCGGGCAGCAGCTAGTTAAAAATAAAATTATCGATCTATATTTATCTTGATAATTACTTATCAAAGATAATTTTCAATTCGAACCCTGATTTTAAGATTAAGGTCATGTTTGTGTTTGTCATTCATTGCTTTTATAATACGTGTCTAATACTTAAAACTTTTATAGGGCGAGAGCAACGAAACCCGTATAGCGGTCGCCAACCAGCGGGCGAACAAGCTCCTCAAGTCTTAAACATACCACCTGTGGGCATGACGACGTACCTACTACTGTTTCTATGTAAGTTCCACCTTATTATCGAAAATCGAATCTATAATTATACAACGTAAGATCTAAAATCTCCTGTGCTTCTTGCGGCACTTAATATTTCAGACGTCAATGCGGCTTCGTCACACAGCCAAATGTTTATGTACGTTTGAAAAACAATCGGTTATGGTTAGCAATAATTCGAGATACGTCTTTAGGTATAGGCTATTGTTTATACAAATGTACAAAAACGTGTTTAACATTTACATACAAACAGTAGTGTATTTGTCTTTTGTCTAATGAACTAACACTACACGGTAAGTACAGTAATATTGGTGTTATTTAATAATGAAATATGCAATAATATTCAATCAATGTTGCAAAAATGACGCTTAACGTTCCTGGTTTAAATCAAAACTATCAGAGACACTACTGTACTTACCGACAAACTATCACACCAATTAACTTAAGTTGCTATTGTTAAACTTGTTCTTGCCTATTTGTATGCCTTTACGTGCTTTAAACTAGATCATATTCGCATCATAATGTTATTGAGTCATTTTAGCGTGTTGATCTCTGCTATTTGTATCGGCCATAGAGTAGAAGTGAAACCAAGGCTCGAATTCTACAAAACAAATGGTTTAAAAATTACTATGGTTTCGTCAATGACCACTTTAGCCTACCTATTTTATAGCAAAATCTTTTATCTATGGTCGCCTATGACAATGGCGGCCATAAATAAAATAGAAATCATTGTTTATTTTCGTATTTTCTTCAGTCATTTTGCGATGAAACAATTGCCATTTTTTAAACGATTTGTTTAGTAGAATAAAGTAAAATTGCGGCCCAGAACTTTGTCAAAAAATAATTGATAGTACAGTCAGCTGCAATATGTACTTATATACACTTTCCGATTTTCAATTTTCCAATTTTCACTTAACTAAATGATTTTACGAAAATAAGTGTAGGTTCTTAGTTACATTTTCTACGGAATACGTAATTAATTGTGAAACTCGGTATGTACAGTTTTCTTGTATAATTTGCAATTCTATAACATGCATTTGTTTTTAGTGATGTGCCAAATTAGCTTTTACTTTATTCCTTACCGTACTCTTGGCATACTTAATATATTACCTTACGTATTATCTTGAAATATTTGGACGAAAGTAAACATAAAAATCTCTCAAACTTTCGTATGACGTTTTGCACTTTTCACGAAGCACTTGTTTTGATTATCATTTTGCACTATTTGAACATTTTTAAACGTGATACGTACTTATTCGTATCGATGCTCAAATTATTCGCTTACTTTTGTACCATTTAATGGTAGCGATGCACGATAACGTAATTTCCTAAAATACACATTCGTGACGATAGAAAAACCAAATAACCTTTAGCTGTAATAAACAACATAGATAATATACATATATCAGTGAGCAACTTTAGTTAAAATAAATACTAGTGCTATTATTAAAATAAATATTTAGTATTAATTTTATCTTTTGTTGAGAATCGGGTTCATTTATATAGGAAACAACTATTTACACTAATTGAATATTTGGCAAAGATAGCAAAAAGTTTGCTGTTTTTAAATATTACATCGTCGAGTGTTATAAAATACCTATAATATCTAATTTATTTGAACGAGTACAATTTTTTGTATTAGAGTCAGGGCCGGATTAACCATGTCGGGGCCCCTAGGCAATGCACGTCTCGGGCCCCCTTTTCTAACCATAATAATACTATGCTATAATAAATTGATATGTGTTCTGAAATGTACTGAAATATGACGATATAATATAAAAAACAACGCAATATTAATAGTACTGTCATTAAGGGTTTGTTAAATACAAATCTTCAAATTTAATTTTTACTCGAAGAAACCTTTTGAATTTCTTTTCCCGGGGTACGGGGCCCCTATTCTGTGCTGGGCCCGCAAGCAGTTGCCTGCTATGCCTTATGGATAATCCGGCCCTGATTAGAGTATATTTACTATTTTAGAGATCAATTTTTCCGTACCAGAATACAATTCAAATAGAATACAATTTTAGTGGAATATTATTCAAACATTCCATTAAATTAGTGAAAACGAAGCTTCGAATTTGTATTGTTAGCTCTTATTTGTTTATTAGATTAAGATAAAGGTGCCTGAATTCGTAGTTTATTTTAACATATCTGCTCTTTTATATAGACTAACATCAAATGAATGTAATTACGAAAATATTATAGGTAATGTAGTCACTTATAGCTTGTCACTTTTATTTAAATATGAATTATATACTTAGTGGAAAAGAAAACTGTTAAAGTTAAGTGTATGTTTTTTATGAATTTGGACACCAAATGCTTTAAGATTCGTGTAAAATGATTCTGATATTTCATTTTTGTTAAAAGTAATTTAATTACATAATATAACGCAATAGTATGTTAGAAACTATATCGTAACGTTGAATGTTTAAATCTTTATGATATTACTTAAAGTGTATTGTATGATGAATGAAATGTACCGGCCTTAGAAGTTAAACGATTAGTTAGTACTGTGTTGAAGGCGACAATGGCTTGACAAAAATTATACTCGTACCAGATAGTGTTAAGAGTTTTCGAAATTTTCTCTATGTCTTTTCTCTCAATCGTATTAGTTATTAAGTAAATAATATCCAAGTAAATATTTTAATAAAAAGTATTTTAACAGTGTTACCTTGTATTGTTAAGCTGTGGACATCTTAAATCTTAATGCTAGCTAATTTTATTCATGGAGCTATCGCTTAGTCTTGCATCAGCGACTAAGTCAGCGACAGCTGCTTTAGGGCAGATGGTTAGTCGCTTCTATACTACTTCTAGTTACCTCTGACTGTTAAATTACTCTTAAATGACCACCACTCAAGAAAACAGCCAAAAATCTTGTCCACAGCCAAGTAGAATTGTTTTATATACGCTAATCAATTTATCAAAATAGATTTATAAATTTACCGCCTGAATCTAAATCTGTTCTCGATCAGCCTAAATTATTAACTACTTTAATAGTTCATAAAATAATTAATCTATTTTCTTTAAGAATAGTTATGTATAAAATGTTAATTTCTAATTACATTATTGATTTGTTAAATTACACGAAAAATTGTTTCATTTCTACAAATAATATAATATAAATATAAAAAATATAAGTTCCGGGTGGCACTGCAATTGTTATGGGCCGGTGTTATGCTTACCATCAGGCAAACGACCAGCTCGTCTGGTTACCAAATAACATTAAAAAAATATGAAAAGGGTTTTCATATTTACAGGCTTTAAACAACTGAAATATAAAAAACAACAAAATTCGAAACTAAATGTCATTTTATTAACAAAATTATTTACAGAATAATACAATAAATCACAAAATACCTAGGAACAAACGACATACGTGCAACACTATAACAGTAATACTTTCGTAAAAATAAATACTATGTGTAGATACGGTAACAACTAGGAAGTCCATGACTTAATTATGTAGTTCACATTTTTCATTCTTCAACCTAAGCCTAAGTTAAGAAAGACGTCAACGTTAGAAAAAGAAAGATTTCACAGAAGCGGGAACATAAATAACTAAACAAGGCTCGAACTTGCATCTTCCAGTCTTTTTGACAGGTTTATATTTACAAAACTCCCGTGCCGGGTAAAAGTAAAGTGTAACTGGGTTACGTAACTTTAAAAATTTGCTACGTATCAATTAACTAGCTTCTGCCCGCGGTTTTCACCCGCGTTCCCACAGGAAACGTGCATTTTTTCGGGATAAAAAGAGCCTATGTTACTCTCCGGTCCATAAACTATATCTATGCCAAAAATCACGTCAATTCGTTGCTCCTTTATTACGTAAAAGAAGGACAAACCAACAAACACACTTTCGCATTTATAATATTAGTAGGATTGACAAAAAGATGGATTTGTAACCCCAGGCGCAGGATAAAATCCTAGACCGAAACGTTACATTTAAAAAAAAAACAAAAATTCTAGTATGGCGCAATAGAAGTTGTCAACAAAAAAGTTATCAAAAACCACGATCTGCTTAAAACTATTCCGGCTAACTCTATTTGGTCTAAGGCTAAGATTCAGAGACGATTCTAAGCGTAGACTTTGGCTTCCATATGTCAAAACTGTATAGAAATTTGACGTATGGAAGCGTGAGTCCACGCTTAGATTCGTCTCTGAATCTCAGCCTTAGACTGCATCTACACGTTTATATGGATTTACGCGGATTTCGAGTATCTCGTAATCGACGCTTGATGCAAAAGCGTTGTTATTCTGACAAGCAAACGCACGTTTGCATAAGCGTCTACGGTCTGCAATGGATATAACAAATCTTTTCAGTTACAGTATAATGTTGGTCATGTTTACAAACTAAATCACTTATCAGCTGCACAATGGTTTTAAAAATAAGCCAAGGCATATTCAGTCTATTCGGCGTCGCATCACGTCGCTTAAACCACTGAAACAAAAAAAAAATATCATTAATATGTCGTCTTTAATTTTTCAGTAAGTACACAAAACACATTTTAATTCAATATTTCGGTTGTAGTACATTTTCCGTTCCTCATTATTCTTGAAATGTTTTTTGTACTTATCTCACCTGGAGCTCCAATCTATTACGGTCTTACCACAAAACAATTAAACACACTTTAAACCTGTGTTAAACAGCGTTTAACTGCTAAACATGCCTTAGTCGCGTGTTTAAATAAGAGCAACCACAAATCTTGATTTAAGTTATCTAACCGTTGTCTAACTCAATTCTGTTGTGACATTTCTAATTATTTTAGACATTTATCTTTAGACACTGTATAGCTAAACAGGCTGAAGCGGTATTTTGTGGTAACACGGTTAGAGTGTAAACAAATGGTTTAAAAATTACAATAGTTTCGTCGCAAAATGATATGATATGAAAATGGCGGTCAACAATAAACCATTGCTAATTTACACGAGTGCACAAAAAAGGAGTGTGTAAGTGTTTAAAGTTCATGTATTGTATGTGAGTTTTTTTATTTCACCATAACTTGTAAATGCTTGAACAATTGAACATGTTTGAATGTATGGGGTATCGTTAGAATCCTAACATCATCCCCAGTGACACTGTCTAGGGCAGTCGTGTTTTGTTATGTAACGTTTGTTATTTTCGTACGCTATTCATCAAAGTGATCATTTTGCGAAGAAACCATTGTCATTTTTAAACCATTTGTTTAGTAGAATTGGGACCGTGATCGTAAGCAACATTGAGGTTGTAAGTTTTAAACTTGCTAACCCTCGAACAGACTGGGTCTTGCACTTGAAAATTTTATAGGTGCTTGGCAATTTTTAGCCATTTAGAAAATACCATGCTATAGTCGCTTCATGATATTTGGCTTCACCAAAAAGTCAGAGGAAACGAACTATATCGGCCTCAGTATGTACCCAGTAGCCAACATCGCTTCACATCGTTAAAAAACAATTATTAGCGCCCAATTTACTGTTCAAAGATTTAATTAAGAGTACAGTAGTAGAGATTTAATTAGAGGCACTATAATTGTGTGATCGTAAGTCACCGTAATGATTGTAACCAGAAATCATAATTATTGTTGTCCTTTTTGTTAGTCAATCACAAATTACAGTGGTCACGGACTAATTCCTGATTAAATTTCAGTTATAACAATAGCCTTTAAAAGCATAACTGCCTCAATGAATATTTATCCTATGTATCTAGAGTCTAGACCAGTATATTTTATTCTAATCTATATTTTATTGAGATTTAGTATTTTTTTATGTTATTTGGTAACGAGACGAGCTGTTCGTTTGCCTGATGGTAAGCATAACGCAGGCCCATAAAAATTGCAGTGCCACCCAGAACTTTGAAATACAAAGGCCTGCGCGGCACTGCAGTGCGCTCGTTACCCTGAGACATTAGGTATTAAGTCTCATAAGCCCAGTAATTTCACTGACTACTACTCTGCTCATCAAACCGGAATACAGTAATGCTTGCACACTACTGCTTGGTGGCAGACTTTACGAGCAAAGCTGTGGTAACAACCCAGACGGACACTCGCAGAAGAGTTAGTCCTACCACTAACAAACAGACTGATGGTAAGCATAGCGCCTGCCCTTAAAAATTGCAGTGCCACTCAGAACTTAGAAAAACAAGCCTGCTCGGCACTGTATTGCGTGCGTTAACCTGAGACAATAGGAAAAGCCCAGTAATTGCACTGAATATTTTGTTCATCAAACCGGAACACAGTAATGCTTGCACATTACTGCTTGGCGGCAGACTACACGAGTACAAAGATGGTACCCACCCAGAAAGAAACTCGCAGAAGAGTTAATTCTACCACCAATGTTGGTGTGGTGTTTACTTTACCACATTCGACCATCCTTCACGGTTAGAAAGAGGTTAAAAGCTAAAAAATGGAATACGAGGAACTGGGAAGAGGGCATTTGATTTTCTATCTCTTTCTTCAATACCTCTTAATTTCTACCTAAAACTTGGCTACTTACTAATTTCAACAGCGACCTCTAGCGACAACATAACAGCGAACCCGAGCAGCGAGCAGACAAACTGCAGCAGTCCACTACTCCGTTTCCACACCTCAAAGAACACGACGTATACTAGCGTTCCACACGCCAGACCCTGAAAAAACTCATTTGTATAACGCACATACGTTATTTGTGTTGTAGGCTTGGGTGCGTAAAGGATTATTCTAAAATCAACTACTAAAGCTAAAGTGGAAAATCGAATATTACATTCGATCGTGAGGCACTTTTTCCGTATTTTAAACTCAGACTAATATAATACCAAAAGTTATTTTATTATTTTTGTGCAGCGATATTTACTCGCCACTAGGCGACGTAAGAGCAACGTTGTTGAAGTTTGAGTTAGGATGTCTAGAGATGTAGTTTTACTGAACGCAACTCCGTGTTTTTTAACGATAAGATCCGGTATTATATTCAGCTCTGCGGATCTACACCCAGGCCCCGTTTCCACCACCAGACCCGTATACGTGTTATGATGTAGCATGATTCCGGTTCTCCCGTCGGATTGGCTATTCAGCTTTGTATTCCACGCGGGCGAAAACACTGGCTTTATCATAACATGACATAGGTAAGTACCTATAGCAATATTTAAAGCATGACAATACGACATCACATTATTGTTTGACTTTGTGCATCAATTTTATCGGCAACAGGATAGATTAATTAATGCAATAAAACTAGCAGACTGATCATTATCAATATAAGAATTAAAATTACCCAAATCGCGACATCAGTATTACGTCTATAAACTTATCAGTTAATTTAATTATACCTACAATATTTGTTTCATGATAATTCTAATAATATTTGTTATGTTGTGGACAAATACAACACATAATTTTATGAAGCGGCATTGTTATCACCCAAGCGTTTTAAAGTGCACAGCGTTTCCAAGTCCATACTTAAAGTAGATTTATAGACTCTATTATCGATAAGGAACAGACAAACCTCAGCCATTTGAATCTAAAACTAGCCTGAGTACATAGAAAAACTTGAGAATCAATTTAAATTCAATTTACCTATGTATTCATTTCTTTTTAATCTCTGTCTCACTTCACCGACACACGTTCAAGATAAACTACATTCCCAGCAGTTTCTGTTTGCACTAGTAATATTTTACGATATAAATTGAATATTGACTTATTATTATTATCAATTATTAGTTATTGATTTATCCAAGGTTTTTTTAGATTTCGGATATTAGCCTTTACTTTGTATTATTACCTGTAATATGACGGAGTAGAGTCCCGCCTCAGCTGCGCCCGCGCCGCCTACCAGCAGTATCCCAATCCCGATGCCCAACGCCGACATAAAGGAGAACGTGAAGATGTACACCAACGACAGCCAGCGCTTGGTGCCGGCCGCTAACAGCTCGACCCCGATGCAGAACGCAATTATGTACTTGTGAGCTGATACTGCGGCGAACAGATACCTGAGGGAGATATGTATGAGCGATAAATAGACGGGAAGCTCATTACTGTAAACAGCACATTTGAGAATACATCATGCCATCATAGGTGATCCCAAGAAAGTTGGTATCTTTATCTTTAATTTTTTCAATTTGTGTTTGGGTTTCATTAATATTATGATTGAATGCGTGTGACCCATAATTTTTAAATTGAATGAATTTAGTTTTTGTGCGATTTATATTTAAAATAGTTTCTGCCCGCGGTTTTCACCCGCGTTTCCCACAGGAAACGTGCATTTTTCCGGGATAAAAAGTAGCCTATGTTACTCTCCGGTCCATAAAATATATCTACGCCAAAAATCACGTCGATCCGTTGCTTTGTTGCTGCGTGAAGGACAAACCAACAAACAGACAAACACACTTTCACATTTATAATATTAAGTAGGATTAATTGATTTTAACCAGTATGTAATTTTTTTAAGGTTTATTAATTTCATTTTTAATAGTGATTACATTAATTTTATCCTTAGCAGAAAAGAATACCGTCGCATCGTCTGCAAACATAACACACAAATTTTCAGCTATCCCTGAATTCTTTCATAGAATTCAGAAGGCAGGTTTTTCACATATATCAATAATTAAAAGTTTTAAAAGATCTCATAACCGCTTTCCACCGATATAGAACGCGGTTCGGCGGTTTTGAAATTTCATCAAACTCGGTTCATTAGCGAACTCGGTTTCCGCTTCTCTCGAAAGAACCGGCAAAAATATATGCACTTATAATAAACTTTTTGTTTTGGTAACGTAATATCATTATTAATCTTTAAGTCATATCTATATAATGCAATCACAGATTAAAAAATGTCGCTGCAATCCTTTATACTTAACGTTCGTTAACCCTCGTACTATAGATAATAATAATAATTTATCATGAAAATAATCATTTCACCATAACCGTGTAATCCATGTAATTTTGGTTATCTACTGTTTACGGCATTGCTCAATTGTGCTTATTTTTATTAACAGGAACCCTGATATGATCAGTCATCACTCGTATGACTGTCTGTACGTCTATCACAGTCAATTTGCTCCAAATCTGTTAAAATTTGGTCGACATATCTGTCTGTGACTCAAACATGGACGTGTTAAATAAATAAATGAATTTTTAATATTGGGGTCACTTTTGGGGGCCAAAAATTTGAAAACCTCACAACAAGCCCTTTTATTTGATAATGTCACACAAGGTTAGCGTTTTTTTTTTAATTTACTATTTTGCCCCCAAAATTCATTAATTTACGTTACGCGCTCTTATTTGGGCCACAGACATTCATATGTGTTCCAAATTTCAATCGGACTAGAATATTCGCAGCAAATTAGCTATGACAGACCATCCATACGAGTGATGCTTATAAGTGTTCCTGTCCATTTTTCATTCGGACTTACGGAATCCTAAAAACCTATGATGAAAAACGTAAAATGAAACATACCTACCTATATCATTATATACGAACGCGTAATGGAAAACAAACTGTGGGTGACGCGAACTCGATTTCATATAAGTAGGTACTTGCCTATTATGTGTGTATATCACAAAAATTCATTAGGTACCTACATTAGTAAAAATACTCACCAAACGTTAATAGTGGAAGACTCGAGACCAACAGCAAGGCCCTCAAACAGCTCATGGATAGACAGCGCTAAAACAATCAGCAGTCCTCGTAAAGCCGACACAAAGGAATCTTCTTCCGGTACTACGACCACATGGCTATGGCCAGAATGTTCTGCTGATTCCACTTGCTTCGAAGTAGAAACTTGTGCCGCAGTTTCCGCGTCTGTAATGCTCTTTCTGAGGCTGAAAGGTCTAGTCGCATTGCTTTCCTCAGGTTTGCTCTCTCTGCTATTGATATACAGATGCACTAGCTCTTCGATTAAGTACATCATAAAGAAACCACCGCACATAATCAGTCCGGCCAGGAATATCGGCATTTCCGCAATAACGCCTTCATCTGTAAAATAAAGAGGAAAGTCCGACAGTTGTATTGGAATTGATCGCCCGCTTTGTTTAGACAAAAGGGGGCTGGATCAACTGGATGTGTTAATAATAGTACAGCCTTGCCTTGCTAATAAACACTGTATAAAGGTTGAATAGCTACAGTGTTTCGTCTCGTTCGATTGTTAAAAATTGTCAAAGAACAAAGACAAAACATCGGGTAACTATACCACCCTTATATTATTATACTCTTTATTAGTAAGACACGACCGACGCGCGACGGGTAGACCATCCTCAGGCGGGGAAATAGGACAGGAAAGGTTGGCTGGTAGAGATCGCTTTTAACGATAAGGCCGCCAGTTGTATAGCACTGATTGTAATAATACATTTTTTGGTGTGAACAATAAAACGTTTATATTATGTTCCAGGTAGGTAAGTACTATCATAATACCTACCTGTCTATGTCTATCCAAGAAATCTTACCTTATGATGAAGCACTTTTTAATGTAGAACATAGATGTTAAACAGAAATAAGTTTTGTCGTTGTCAATTTTAAAAACCAACCAGCATACCTAGGTTGGTATATGCCTATATTACTTTCCGGAACTATATTTGTTTGCTAAAATCTAGAGTCTATT
The DNA here is from genome assembly GCA_907269065.1 of Crocallis elinguaria. NCBI lineage: Eukaryota > Metazoa > Arthropoda > Insecta > Lepidoptera > Geometridae > Crocallis > Crocallis elinguaria. The sequence goes on along the minus strand of OU026065.1, from coordinate 6,491,626 downwards.
TGGCATCAAGCAGACGTGTGGTCCTAAAGCTAACAAACAAAAATGATTACTGAATACATTAACACTGAAATGTGAAAAGAATCAGACAACTTCCCGAACAGGTACCTACCTACTTCTTACCCAATATTTGGTTAGTCCAAACATGCAGACTGTATTATAAACTTTATTAAAAAAAATAACGAGTGAATGTCTTAATAAAGTACTAATGGGTGTCTACTTACATAGAAACGTTACATCTATAACGAACTATACATTCGATGTATCTAGACATCCATAGGTATTTATAAGTATAATAAATGCGAAAGTGTGTTTGTAGGTTCGTTAGTTTGTCCTTCTTTCACGCAGCAACGGATCGACGTGATTTTTGGTTTATGGATCGGAGAGTAATATAGGCTTTTTATCCCGGAAAAATGCAAGGTTCCTGTGGGAATGTGTGTGAAACCGCGGAAGATAGTTATTATAATATATTTCTATGTCTATATATTTTTACCCAAATGCCGAAGAAAAGGAGAGTAAAATATTTTTCGAGCGTATGTTTGTACCAAGGACTTTGAGGTTGTAAAATTGGTTTCTATTTGAAATGCTATTTCTTTGGCACGCTCTGTAGACTGTAGCCTAAACGATTTCACGGATTTTTACTTATGAGGTGTCATTCGAGATTCGTTTCGATCCGTTTTGACTATAAATATCTCTGCTTGTTAGGTACTAATCAGACTATGTACAGCGCTTGGTGTAACTCGACCTTTTTTACGTAAAAATCCCACTAAGGTCGCGTTTGTTGTCTCCAACAAAACGTTCGAGAAGGAAGGATTAAAATCTTTCGAACTAGGTATAGTAGTATCCCATTAAAAACATAAAAATTTTAATCATAAGTGTAATTGGTTACTCAAACGTTCTAGCGGTGCACCGAAGTATCAGCTGCATCCATTTGACTCCTTACAGAAAAAAGCTGTAAGACTTGTCGACGATGCTAATTAGAACCTTTGAGCCTGCGCCAAGATATCGGTTCACTTAGCCTGTTCTACAGGTACCTATAGGCCTTATTCCGGCTTCTCGGTTTTATAACCGAACTTCTCGCAACCGGGAGAAAGCTCATCTACATATTGTAGATTCGTGGTCTCATACAACTCGTTTCACACGACTGTTTCTGCCACGTACCTGCAAGGTATGGAATGAGCTCCGCTCGAGGTTTTCCCTCACATCTACAATCGGGACTGTTTTAAGAGAGGTTTAAAGAGATTCCTCTCAGAAAAGGGTAGGCAACGCATTGACTGTGCCTCTGGTATTACAGACGTTCATAGGCGGCGGTGACCGCCTCACATCAGGTGGGCCGCATGCTTGTTTGTCATTCTAAACCATAACGCTTATTGGTTCCGACTTCAAAAAATTAACATAATTGCTTACAATTGTGATATTAGTGTTGGTTCTGTATTTGAAAACAATGATCTGAAGATCTTAGCTCAGTAGGTATTAAGTAGGTAGACATGAATACCTAAACGAGCGGTGGACAAATTAAAATTGAGGTGGCAACTATCCCTGCCTTAGTCCGGTAGCGCTAGCACTTTTTGGGGTCATAACTTACCATAATTCTAGAGTAGCTAATTTTTTGCCTGAGGATACAGTTGTACATAAAAAGCTTATTATTGAGTTTTGTGTCACATCGTGCACTTGCATTTTCAGGAATTCAATGGTTTGTGACTGTTTTGTTTAAATCAACATAAAACTGTCAAAATACTTTTTGAGTTTAAAAATATAATGGTATTCTATCTAAGATAGCCTGAGTAGTATGCAAACCTAATTTGTGTCAGTTTCATTAATTACAAACTGACATACGATCAGTATGCAAAAACTTTGCCAAAATAAAATCAGATTTGAAAATTTAGACACGATATAATTCAGATCACCTAAATATGCCCATTAAATAAATTTGTGCCTAATTAAGCCACAGGTTTTGACGATAATTAATTATTTAGCTTTTCCAAGCTTTTGTAGCTTCAAAAAAGTATTGCCATTATTAGAGTTTACATATTCAATATCATAAATGCATGACAGATCGACAGTGTAAATTTGTGTCATTTTCATCCACGATTTACATGAAAAAACACAAACAAACGTTTGTGGTTTCTCCGAACGAGAGCTACAGGCGGCAGCGACGCGCGGGGGGTATAAATACCTACGTACACAGCTCGCCCGCGCCGCTCCGCTCGACTCCTTTCGTATCGTCCGCGCCGATGTAGGTACCTACTTATATAGCGTAGTATGGAATATTGACTCTTTTACGTAATGAACAAATGGGTAGGTATAGAGATAAAAATAATGACGTAGGTACCTATTTAGAATCTAGTAATCTCAATATGAATTACTTACCTAATTTTCTTATTCAGTGGGTTAACAAGTTCGAGAATCGACCCGACAACCTGGTGTATCAGAGCTTCTAAACCGAATTACTCTATGGAGTTACCAAACTCATAAACTTTATTTTAGGTACCTACGTCCTTTAGGTTTCATTAAAAAAAGTAAAATAGATCTTATTACAACATAGCATAAAGTATGTTGTTGAATGATATCGCCGAGGACTTTGACATAAGCCGCCTTCGTCGCGATCGGTGTTTTTGAGAATGTAAACAAACAGAATGAAAGCAACCTTATTACTCAATGAATAAAGTATATTTTTAAATGTTGCTGTTCCGTACTATGGTAAAAGCCGCTTTGCGTGTTTTATTGTTTCTTTCGCTTTTACTGTACCTAGGTAAATATTTTAATTGCCGCATATATTTTACACTAGCTGCTCACCCGCGGTTTCACTCGCGCGGAGGTATTGGATTTCACGGTTTTTATTTTTTTGCGCGGATTCATAATTATTTTTCTAAAATTAAAGTAGCCTAAGTTACTCCTTGTATCATCAGCTATCTGCCAGTTAAAGTCCCCGCAAAATCGGTCCAGCCGCTAGCCGTTTCGGAGATTACCCGGAACAAACAGACAGACAGACAAAAATTGTAAAAATGGTTGTTTTGCTATAGGTACCGTATATACTTTCATATGCATTTGGTAAAAAGCTGTTATTTTGATATTACAAACAGACACTTCAATTTTATTTATTTGTATATAGATTATTTATCATCCAAATGTTTCCAGTGATACTGCCATTTTTAATTAATTTTAATTAAAAATGGCTTTAAAAAAGTGACGAACCGACTTCAGTGACAAACTACTGAACCGATTTTGATGAAATTTCTATGGGACCAATCTGAAACGACATCCTTTCAAATAAAAGAAGAATTTTCCAAATCGGTTTATAAATGATGGACATCTGAGGTAACAAACATAAAAAAAAAATACGCACCGAATTGATAATCTTCTCCTTTTTTTTAATGTTATTTGGTAACGAGACGAGCTGGTCGTTTGCCTGATGGTAAGCACAACGCCGGCCCATAACAATTGCAGTGCCACCCAGAACTTTGAAAAACAAAGGCCTGCGCGGCACTGCAGTGCGCTCGTTACCCTGAGACATTAGGTATTAAGTCTCAAAAGCCCAGTAATTTCACTGGCTACTCTGCTCTTCAAACCGGAACACAGTAATGCTTACACACTACTGCTTGGCGGCAGACTACACGAGCAAAGCGGTGGTAACAACCCAGACGGACACTCTCAGAACAGTTAGTCCTCCCACTAACAAACCTCTTTTTTTTTGAAGTCGGTTAAAAATAGCATAAATTGCTGCAAGGTTGGTACAAAAGCAATAGGTATTTCATATTTTTCATAAGCCTAATGTGCGCATGCGTAATTAAGTAGGTATGGTTAAACATTTAAAATATAATATTTTATTGCGATGATATAGCTGTAAATCCGGGTATAAGTAGCAATAAAACGTCATTGTAAAAATAATATTGTTTGTTTTTGCAAACTAACCTCCCTACTTCCAATGAAGTCAAATACCTACCAGTCCTATTCCTATGTGAACCCACTGCGAACCTCATAGTAGGTAGATACTATTTAGGTAGATACCTAATTATGAAGATGCTCGTACCTTACGTAACTAGTGTTCGTGTAGTACTTAATAAATTAGTACTTGTTGACTCCAATCATCATCATGCCTGGTGCATGCCTGAAGTATAGAATTTTGAGTATCCAACTTCTTCACTTGACCTATTGAAATTCTGCTAGATGAAGGTTGCCTGCTTTGCCGTTGTTCAAATTCGAATGACGCATCCTTATCGCAAAACAAGCACTTGTTTTGGAAGTCGAACTCGCCGATTGATTCTGATACTCTTTCTGATGTTTTCATTTTCTTCTTTACCGCTTCAATACATTTTGGATTATTGTAGGTGTTTCGGCAGGTTTTATGTAATTGTATTTCAGCACGGTCCTTAAAATAGTCTGCCTTTCCGTCATTTCTTGAGAGGCTTGATTGGAGAAATTTTAGGAGTCCCTTTTCTTTAACTATCACTTTGTTGAATGTAAGTGCCTGGTCACATATTACACACCTATTGTTTTCCATTTTCGTAAATAAAATCAATGAACATCGTACTTCGCAACTCGCATCTTATCAACACAACTATAAAGACGTATAAACTAAGCAGTCTTTCAAATGTCGGCCGGAACCACGTAGGTCCGGCGGCAAAAAAAACCAGTTAGACCTTATTCAGTTGTGATAAGGTTCAAAATAGATTAACCATTATGATCGAATAAAAATGCTAACTATATTGAACCTTAATGTCGGCCGGAACCACGTAGGTAAAAAAAACAGTTAGACCTTATTCAGTGGTGATAAGGTTCAAAATAGCTTGAACTAATAGAATTGCTATTAAAATTGCTAAGGCTACCTGTTTCCCCCGCACCGGCCCCTTTGGGACCCTCCGACATTAGCACGCGCCGCGCCTGTGTGCCCCGCGGCACCGCCCGCTGACCCCGCACTCACACACACAAGAGTTGCGCGCCAAAACGTTTGTTTTCTTTTTCAATAAGATTCCATGGATAAAAATGACACAAATTTTGGATAGTGTTTCGTTACATTATAGTCATAATAAAGACGTAAACTCTAATACATTTTTGTGGCTTTTACAGGATGTTTTACGAAAAAATTAAAATTGCTACAAAAGATGTGGATGAATTTGACACAAATTCTTTTGAACAACAGATACCAGTGATCTAAAACGCATAACACCTATTTAACACAGGCGAATATTCTTTTAGAGCTATTTAGGCCACGTGTTAGGTATCGGTAAAAAAACAGTGTTCTCGTGGACGGAAATGACACAAAATGCATATGTACATCGGCTACTACTTCGTTAGTATCACGAAAGTGAAATTTTCTACTCTGATATTCTTTTCGTCCGATATTGTTCGAAAAGACAAATACCTAAATATCTACCTACCCAAGTACCCAAAATGACACAAATTAAGGAATTAGGTTGTGCTAATGGTCTAGAACCTATATGCAAAAAACCAAAGATTTTAATATTTTCGAAACCTCAAAACCTAGCGCTATCCGTCTACCTGTACCTACAAGAAATGAAGGTGTACAAGCATAATTGGGTTGTTGACTGTATTCAAATAAAAATAGAATTTTGCCGCGAAACGGTAGTTTTTGTGACAGAAATCCTATTAAACACAATATTTTTGTTTATTTTTAAGGAATTTAATTTAAATTAAATAATCAAAATGTAATCACATCAATCCGAAGTCACGTGACCTAAAACGCCCGTGACGTCACTGTTTCAATCGGATGTGTATATATTTTTTTTTGTTTTGTTTTTGGCTCCACGTGATTTGCGCATTTAACTAGTGTCAAGTTATATAAGTAATAATATATAATAAATCTCTAGTTTTAATGCATGAAAGTCGTTAAAGTTTAGTCTAGGCCTATATTACATATCTGTGGTCTAGGCGCGGTCGAGTCGAAGTGACGCTTCAGTAAATTGGTGGATAGTTTACTGAAGCTTCTATGGAGTTTTGGATAGAATACGAAAATACACGTTTTTCGTCTTTGTACTATTTGCCTTTCACTCATGCAACTTTATGAACACTTAATGGTTAATAATCCACTATTATTACACATTAACACTCTATAAAACAAAGGTTTTAGTAAATAATACAAAATCAACAACAGCACATTTTCGCATTCCCGCCAAAACTCCAATGAGTATATAGCTCGTTTCGCTTAACTGCTTAGTATTTTAGAGTGATTTCTGTGATTATTTATCTGTGCTGTGAATTCCGCGCCTATTTTTCGAAATTTATTTCGACTCTTGAATATTCTCCCATGATGGAAAGTGGCTTCATAAAGGCAAATAATTCCAATTTGCCGAGAATTGATTGTTTTACGGTGGCCAATTTCTTCTCGACAAACGATAATTTCTGCTCTGCTGAATTTAGAAATGTGAAGACCTCCGTGTAAGTACCTACTTATTATACCAAAAATCATTATTTCTATAACCAACAATGAATATATAACAGTAATCGTAGGTTCTAAGATCCAAAGTGTATTAATTAACCAAAGCATATATATAAATCAATAAGCTCAAAAAACTTAGAACTTATATTTTAATACATAACAATACATACAGAGAAAGCATCGAATCAACTTGTCACTAAACGTAGCACAGACTAGGTAGTAGTGGTTATATTCTCTTTGCTTGTCACTTTACAGTGTTATAGAAAATTACTCTGTGGTAATTGAACACGTGACGTCACTGCCGTTTTGGAGCAAAATTTAAAACGGCATTTTAAATACATGATAATTAAAATATTAGTTGTTTTAAAAAGTAAATTTAAATATTTTGGGTTATATTAGGCCCATACGCATCGTTTTAAACACTTTCCCAAAATCAGTCAACATCCCTATTCCATAGATCTATGTTTAAAGAATCATAGTTCGGACGTTATGGTACATGTACCTAGTACTACTTATGGTATGGTTACGGGTCAACGAGGCTATAAAGATTGTAAACAATTTGTTTACGCAATATGATAATTATTTTATTTATCTAGTCATACAAAGTCGGCAGTCCTACATGCTATATTATTTCCACGATCTTGAACCATAACTGCGAGACGGCAGACATTTACATATTTATTGTTTATATTTAGCAGCGCGTGCCCACGTCTGCGCACCCACCACTTCGCCCCAGGATGACATGTGGGGAGACAAGCATTATTTTTAATTAAAACCGTCTTTATTGACATACAATATAAAAGTCTGTTACATACTTTATCTGTGCTATAAATAACGCGAAACGACAAATGATCCGCATTCTTTGAAGGTTGTGTTAAAATTAAGGTAAAGTAAATTAACCTCACCTTGTAGCACTTGGATGTTATGGTCAACTTCTGGTAACAGGTGCATGAACGTAGTAGCGAAGAGCACGCCCCCTCCAAAAGCCAACAGTCCCATCACCAGCTGATTAGAGGAGCGCAGGTTAGGGTCGCTCGATTTCGTGAACCAGTCGAATTTTAAGGAGATCAGAAGCGGCAGAGATCCCACTATCATGGAGATAACAAAGAGGCAAACCATAGCGATAATTTTTGCCATTAGCGCATCGCTGGCGGTTGCCGCCGGGTCCGTCGTGAAATTCAAATTCATTTTCGTAATGTTTAATTTTTCGTTGCTCACGTAGCGGACGACGTCGCTCAACAATCAGTGATCACTCGACTGAGCTTCCTGCGCTCCTGCGCCCGTAGGCGGTCTCTTGATAACACCTCACTATTAATGATAAAAATGACAAGTAGGTAGTTCACTGCTGCTTAAGAAACCGACCGTATCGGATTTATATGTTTTAAATAACTCTAATAGCAATAATCATAATCATATATATATAACTAATCCGCGATCGAAATCCACCTGCCGTACTAGCGCATAGTGGCATAGAAGTAGCGGCATGCATGGCTTTAGCAAAAAAATAATAGTGTTTAATTTAAATAACTGAACGTTATGTTGACTTGCGTTATCGTAGAACAAACAGTGCTCGTTAATTGAAAACGTACGTTACACAATAAAACATCTGTTTCTTATGTAGACTTTTGTTAATTGTTATAAACTGATAAACGAGTCTACTGACCTTATTGCCAGGCAGCAATAATGTAACAAACCTAGGACATGTCCTAAAAACGTGTTATATTATAATACCAACTTCTACAACGCAATCTTTACGCCCTTTTACTTTATTAAGTAATCAAGTCGCTTGACAGTAACTTTGCCCTGACGGTCAATTAACTTGGTCCAGACAGTAACTTTGGTCCGGACCAGCCATCCTGACGTCAGAATGGCTGGTCAAAAAAATAATACAGATCCCAAAAAAATATCACAGGTAGCAATTATTTGTGAAAGGTAGCAATTCTTGAATAAATTCTCACAAACGCCACGGCTGGCAACCATCCATCCTGGCGGTCTCAAATTCACAATGAAATTCAATGAATAAAATAACAGACTAAACAACTTCTGCACCTATGAACACGGTTCTTTTTAAATGTATGTATAAAACAGGTGACAAAAAAGGTACAATAGTTATAATATTGTATTTATTCTATTCAATAAAGATCAAGGGTTAGCTTTATATTACTTTTTATTTAGTGATCTAATTTTCGTTTGTTAGCAATACAATGTACTATTATGTATTCTGTGGCAATACTACATTCGTCAAAATATTTCATCTGTAGCTCATACCGCTGGCGCTGTGCACTTGTGCAGCTAACGTGAATTACGTGAATGAGATGAAAGGGTTATTGACCTTTTGACACCTGATGCTACTAGGAGTAATAAACATGACTGAAGTTGAAGTTTAAACATAACAATCTATTTTTAATAACCTATGTTAAAGTTTTATACAAGACTAAAGCCGAAATGTTAGTTTATAATATGGGCTACCGTACCTACCTTAATTATATTGTAAGGAGTAAAAATATTCGTAGTTTTCCACTTTAACCTTTAACAAAGTAACTACCAAAGAGTTGTTTACCAAAAGTATTGTTAAGTGCTAAATATTACAATGAAGACGAAGTTTATCTACTTGGCAATAACCATTGTTATTACAATAGTGTATTTTATCTATTGGAGTTCCAGCTTAGAGTTCGAAAATACTATAGCATTTTTAAAAATAAATGGAAATTTCATGAAGGACGTCATGATAAGTCCTGTTAATGGAACATGTCATAGTAAGTAATCGAATGGTCCTAGAATGATCAATTATTTAATAACTTAACCTAGCTATCTGTACCTCTCTCAAGTGGGAAATAGGTCGCCAAACTCCAATAGGCTTTCTGGCCGCCCGCACTTGAGAGTGGTCAAACTAACATCGTGGCCAGAAGGAAGGTCACCCCGGCATGCCATCAGTGCAGCGGCTGCGCGGAAGACACTGCGGAACACACTGGAGGCATACGCAGGAGAGAATGAGACGACGAACTGTCTACTAACTCTAGTCTAGTCTAGTAGTTCGTAGTCTCATTGTCGGACGGCGGAAGTCTCTTTGTCGACCATCTTGCTAATGATGCTCGACATCGAGTTTCTGGGAGGCGGTACTCTTTTTTTGCGAAGACGTTGTTTTGCAAAGGGAGGCCGAGCGTTCTCCCGCTCCGGAGAGCACGGAGACGGGGGCGGGGTAACCATCGCTTCCCATCTCCACCCTCCACCGGGAGTGTCTGGGGCGCCGGATGTGGGGGTGCTCGTGTTCCGGCGCATAGCCGGAGACGTGTGGGGGAGTCTCCGGTCCCCGCGAGGCGGGTCCGTCCTAGGGGTATTAGGACGCTATGCAATGGGCAGACGGCAAGTCCCACACTATATTATCAATGGTTGAAAACCCTTAACAATTTTTAACTTCAAACGATGCACCTACCTTTAGTTGATGGTAGTATTAACTTCATTGTCATTCGTGGCTTAAAGATCTTAATTAAATTTGTTGATATTCTCGCCGAGCGCACAAGTATCAAGTTGAGGAAAATTCTTAAAATTAATTACTTTTTCAAACATTGATTACAGATCACACATTCCTAGTAATTTTGGTCACGTCGTATGTGGGACACGTAGAGCTCAGAAGTGCTCATAGGAGGGCCATGCCACCAGAGCTGCTGAGGTCTATGAACATCGACAGAGCGTTCCTGTTAGCAAAAATACCACAAAACGAGAAGTAAGAAACTACCAATAAATTTACCTACCAGGTGCAAGTGAAACGCGCGGAAGGCGCGCTTCCGTATCTAAAGTTTCTTAAATTGGTGATGGTTACTTATTACTTCTTTTAATAATAAGTACTCAGCAGAACGCACACAATAAGAATAATGCAAAATTAGATACGTAACAATACCTGCCACATACCTAAACCAATAATGACGGCATCATAAGACTAACCACTATCAAAGACCTTGTTGTTCGGTCGTGGCCTAACATTTCATGACCGTATCTCCAATACAGCAAAAACATATTTTAGGCCTCTTGGTTTCGTTTTGCGTAGGTAATGCTCGTGATTTCCACCACCCCCGGCCACGTCATTAAACTTTTATTTAAAGCTCTCGTCTCTTTAGGTGTTAAATTGGAGTCTAGTTCGTGCGTGTGGAATGCGCATCATATTACTTACACCTTGATGCTTGAGAATGTTCAAAAAGCTTTCTTGCTGTTTTTGTATAAAAAGCTCTAAGGATACTATCCCTATCTTTATCCGACCAAGTTCTTGATCGGGCAGCTAGGTTAGAAAGGTCTTTAGTCAGCTTGTGACCGGCTGCAAAATTTTGAGAGGGACCATTGACTCAACCGATCTGCACACTTCTTCTGTGTAGACTGTTTGTCCTTGATAATTACGTGCGACATTGGCCCAGTCGGACACACAGGCACCTCTCCTTTCCCGGTTGCTGTACTGTGGCCCAAGCTGAAACCCCTATTTGCCGTTCCCTTCCCGATCTCAACGCATTCCTAGCCGCCAACAACAAATGAATGCGATTTATTTTGTGATAATAATAAAACTATTATTTATATTTTGTGAAACTTGACCTTATGTCATTGTTTTTATACTATTATACATTTTAATATGTACTATTTTTATTTCCTTTATTTGGTTGTTTTTTTGTCTTCTTTTTTTAATTAGTTGTTTGTCTTCTGTAGCTGTTACTTAAATGTGTTGAATAATAAGTGTAATTGGCTCGCAGGCCGTTCTTATTATAAGAAATAAATAACTAATCTCGGAAATTTTATAAATAAGTAAAGGTTCTAAAATAAAATACTATAAATCTTGTGGACGAAGGTGAGACAGTACTTCACGCAGCTTCGTGCAGCTTTTTTATCTGTATCAAGCTCACGTCCAATCGTGATGGAGCACTATTCTCACCTGTGGGACGGTTCAGCCACAGCTTTACATTGTACCTAATACTGCGTTCAGTTAAGGATCAGCTTGAGGCCTTGGAAACCATTGAAAGACAAGCCAAAGGCTCATTGGGAATGATACGTGGGACCCTAGAGCATCGGTCCGGGGCAAAGATCCGGGTTGCAAAGCTACGTGAGCTGCTACTGTCAACGCCGCGTTGGCTGACGTAGATAATGATAACGCCTAATGATATTGCCTCAATGCTAAATATTAATTTAATCTAACTTCTATATAATCGAAATAGCACAGGTGGATATTCGGTCTGAACGGTCGGCTCTTAACCGAAAGACAATATACAACCGATAACCAAATTCAAAAAGGGTTACGCTATTTTATGGCTATGTGGAACCCTAATAACTAGCTTTGTTACTACACGTAATTCCTAATTACAAGCTATAGAGTACGCTATATTTTAAATCACAACGTACATATTTTTTTTCTTATTGCAGATACATAGATCAGAAGGCAATACAAGACGAAAGCAATACATTTGGAGACATTCTCCAAGGGAAATTTATAGAAAACTACAGAAATTTAACATACAAACATCTTATGGGCCTTCAATGGGCCTCAACCCAGTGTAACAAAGCTTCCTTTATACTAAAAGTGGACGATGATACAGTATTTAACTTGAAACGTACGTACGAATTACTTCTCAACGAACAATTAGACGACACTATGTTAGGATATATGTTAAATAACACGAAACCTAAAAGAGATAAACAGAACAAATGGTATGTCACTGCACAGGAATATCCAAGGAACGACTACCCGCCTTACTTATCAGGCTGGTACTACATCACAACACCAAAGGTGGCAAGAATGTTATGTGACGAAGCTATGCTGCATCCCAAGTTTTGGATTGATGACATTCTGATCACCGGTTTACTGACAGAGTCATTGCACATAAAGATCAAACAACTGCCAGACTGCTATTGGTTAGAGTACTATGAGTTGTTGGAATGTTGCATTAACGACATGATAAAAAAACATGTGATTTGCGAATATGTAGTAGGACCAAACGGTGGCAGAAATAATTTAATATACGAGTTCAATGAAGCATTACAAAACTGTGACGCTTGGAATAACTGTACAAAAACTGATATCGATAAGCCATTGAAGAAATCGTGTGTTGCCTATAGAGATAGAAATATTTACAGCAACGGTAAAGCAGAAGTTTATCGCTTAAAATTATGAGTGCAACACTAATAATAGTAAACATAAAAATAACAGATTACTTATCATTAATTACCTTATTGGGATAACTTATCAATTACCTACCTGTGATCAACGCCGTCCAAATAGATTTAAGCATTTAGATAGTAATACTTTAGATAAAAGTGTAAGAACATACAATTATTAGCCAATATTGATAACACAATCCGATTTATTATTTAATTTCAAACATGTATAAAATTGATTAACATTATACCTAATTTACAACATCATACTTCATTTAGCTTATGGCACAAAATAAAGACCGTGTTACACATAGTCATTTAAATCCTTAATTTTAATATGAAATTGACCTATTTATTGCCACTATATTAGTGTCATCGATACAAAACTAATATTCATTAACATTCATAAAAATTAACTATAACCTAATGAAATGTTGACATGTTAAGCAAATAAACAATATGTAACAGAAAACCGTGTTAATTTTTCTACAAATCCCGACAGCATTTGTCATGAACTCTGCCATGTATTAGTGACTGAGGTGCCATTAACAACACAGTCTTTAAAACCCTTCATAACATATGAAGATTGATACCATCTAGCAGTATCAGTTGACTCAATCTCATGAAACTCACTATCTTCATCAGGCTTAGTCGTTGATTGCACTACCCTATTGCATATGTCACCAAATATCTGAAACTCGTTGCAACATTTGAACCCATCTTGGTTTCCAGTCCTGAAGTTGATGACCACAATTTTTGAGTTTCTTGGGATCCTGCAGCCACTTGTGTTTAAGAAAGTATCGCTGCTTATCATGGACTCCTGAGTTCCGATCAACTTTTTCTTAATAAACACATACAGGTTTGTAGGCGGCAGTGGATTGAAGAACACTTGATTCAATTTCTCTGCAGTCACCAGTTCCCTGAAATGAAAAAAAAAATAAACTGTCAACAAAAAGTGTATGGGATACTTTTTTAGAGAAGAAAATGTTGTCTTCATTCCAATCACATGTTACATACCTAACTTGGTTCCAGTTATAATTTATCATAAATTAACTATTGATAATTCATCTTTTTAAGAGTTTACTCCAGAACAGGGCGGTTGGATTGGTTTAGGTTTTCCGATTTGACGCTCTTAGGTGGAAGGGGGTTCGGAACTGTCTGACAAACACAAACGATGATGACATATTCAAAACAATATTTATTTACGCGATAACAATTCACATTCATAGGTTAATTGAATAACCCTGTGAATAAATAAGAATTGTATTCAGCAGTCTAAACACATTCGAGTCACTATTCCCTACATTCAGTACTATTCAGTCTTTTCTGATTGATTAATTCGTTACACCTAGCACTAGCGTATAGGTTATTAGCAGTACGCGAAGGCAGGCGATAGCGGATGAATCACGTAGGTTAGTCGTGATGCAGGGTAAGTGCACGAAATTGGCCTCCAGCGATCGTTGTCCAATAAACGAACGCAGGCTACTCCATTCGTGTATTCAGCAGTGCTGTAACTAGGACTGTGCCAGCATTGCCCCGACACTGGGCGCATATCCTAGAGGGGCGCAGAAATGACCAGACCCGGGTTAGTTAAGGTGCATTTAAATAGAAGCTTGCATCGGGCGCACAAAAGGCCAATAGAAACTCGTACCAGGCGCACAAAAGGCTAGTGAGCATTTGGAGCGACCAGGGTTGGTTCCTTGGTCCTTCTTTGCTTGCATTTATGCTGATGGCCGTGGCTGACCTACTCGTCGGTTGAACGAACTAGTGGAAGCAAGTTGCTAGTTAAGGGCCTATTCGGTACTGAATGTAGGGGTTTTTTAATAGATGTTGGTCTAGCGACCTTTACAGCGTCACCGAACGGTGACAGGAGAGTGCAGGTGACGCTCAGCCATAAAATATGGTGTGGCAACTAGCTCAAGAGCACTACGTGGATACTGAACGGAACGCTGAAGGGTTGAATCTTTTATACCTACTGTACCTATGTGTAATTATTTTTTAAACACAATGTAACAATTGGTGGTATTGGTGTATTCAATAAATAAATTGAATTGAATTACCTCGCGTGGTGAATGTTTGTGGTGCGGCCGAAGGGATGCACAAGAACAATCCTTTTTTTACACACTAAACATTGTAACCACAAAACTTGATAAGTAGTGTTTAATTGTTGTCTAACTCCATTCTGTTTTGACATTTCTAACCATTTTAGACGTTTTCTTCAGATAATTGCCTAGCTAAACAGGCGTCTAAAAGTGTTTTTGTGGTAACATGGGTAGGCTCTTGTTAAATGGTTGAAGTTACGCTATGTTTTGTCTTTATTTTTGTTATTTGTTAACGAGACGAGCTGGTCGTTTGCCTGATGGTAAGCATAACATTTGCAGTGCCACCCAGAACTTTGAAACAAGGCCTGCGCGGCACTGCAGTGCGCTCCTTACTCTGAGACATTAGGTATTAAGTCTCATAAGCCCAGTAATTTCTGGCTACTCTGCTCATCAAACCGGAACACAGTAATGCTTGCACATTACTGTTTGGCGGCAGACTCCACAAGCAACGTGGTGGTAACAACCCAGACGGACACTCAAAACAGAGTTGGTCTCTTTCGGTTAAGTTTAAAGTTGTCAAAGAACAACAATAAAACATAGTTTAAAAAACTAAACCACCATTTAAACCTGTTTATGTTAATAAGGGCCTTAGTAGGATAATCATTGTATTGACAATTTGCTTCAAGGTTACCTAATATATCAGCACAGAAACCTGATAAAACAAGTGCTTCTCAAAGAAATCTGTAGTAGAAATTTTTACGAGCTCTCTAGTGCAGTGATTTTAAACTCAGACAGAAAATCAGACAACAGATACTTTGTGCCCCCGAGGAGGTTAAAAAAAGTAAGTATAGGTTCTACAGTGTAACTAGGTAGATATTTTTTTTAAACAGTTTTATTAAAATACATAATTTAATCATCAGTATCAACAGAAAGCAAAATCTAATGCACACCTTTTAAAATCGCATAATTTATGTTATGACAATAAATATACCTAGTTGTATTATGGAGCTTAGGGATCTCTGGACCTTTTTTTACTTATAAAGGAGCCCCATTACCCATATTCAAAAAGTATGAATAAACATTGATCTGGTGATTTAAAATGAACCTAAAATATAGTTGTAATTAGCCAAAGTGAGACAGGAGGGGTTAGATGCAGTGTTAGGCTAAGATTCAAAGACGATTCTAAGTGTAGACTTTGGCTTCCATATGTCAAAACTGTATAGGATTTTGATGTATGGAAGCGTGAGCCCACACTTAGATTCGTCTCTGAATCTCAGCCTTAGACATAGAGATAATAAATCTAGATTTTTAGGACCTCCGACTTAAGAGTTATTTTCATATTTGCTGCATCAAAAGAAATGTCATACACATCAAACACATAAGCTGATAAAAAACAAAAAAATCACAAATATTACATCACGCTGGTGAAGCCTTGGGCAGAAGCTAGTTAATCATAAAGCAGTGAGTTTGACCAATTATTTACTTTACAGAACTTTGCAACACAAAAGCCTGCATGGTTACACTGAGGTGCAGTATTATGTCTCATATGGCCAGTAATTTAATTAACTACTTGGCTCATCAAATCAGATCTTATTGCTCTATAAAAGATATTATCACCTAAAAACAATCCTCTGAATCTTTTGGTCTGCAGCAATCAGAGTGGAATGGCACTGAGGTTTGTGGCAGGCTGTAGGCATCACCAGTCGGTACACCTCCTTGCATGTCACAGGTGTGCCTCCAAGTGCGATGCACACTTCATCTGGGATTGCACACCCGTTTATTTCTTGTAAGAGGCTCTGTAAAAATGATATAAATAAATACAAATAACCAATGACATCAAACTGGAAGGACTTCAGTATGAATAGTTATGCTTAGCAAATGAATCCTTATATTTTAGTGCATGCAAATAGATAAGTTCGTTAGAGGAGTAACTATTGGCAAGGAGTACAACAATAGCAAGGGCTCATTATATACATTATACACAATCACTCCACCATGACTACTCTAACAAAAGTGCCCGACTTAGAAGTTAAGAAATAGAAAAGTAAACTTGATAGATTTCTCAAAAATTTGCTTATGCACCTGAAATGGGATGTCAATGAAGGCCTCATCGAGAAGTAGGTAGGGATAGATATAAATCTAAAACAGGAACTTTTTGGTAACACACACCTTGAGTATAAAATCCAAATTCTCTAAAGCAGTAGAGGCAATGCGAAAATGTCGTTCAGACTGAAAGCTTTCTTTCAAATCCTCGTCGTAACTAGTAATCCTGTTATTTACAATCTGCTTTAACCACGGGTAAGCATATGGAATCTGCTGTCTCTGATAAGCGATGAACTTAATTATTTCCACTACTATGTGACCACAAGATATGGATGTTAGCTGATCACCAATGCTCAAATCTATCTTTATTGGTTTAGAAATATTTGAAGAGGTCATTATCAGATATTTCCTTTGCGAGTATAAAAACAGAAGCTAGAATTTACTATTTACTTAAATTATATAAAAAATGCGTTTGTATTTTAAAGCTTTTCAATTTCAATGTTTCAATCTAACCGAATTTTATTTTAAATCAACTTGTTGATTTGATTGTTCTATAATCTCATATTAGTCTGTGGTTTTTTAAATGTCTATTTAGGATTTTTAGGAATAGGAATGAACGCAGAATTCGCAGCTCGATATTCATCGATGGTAGATAAACATCGATACGATGTGATTTGGCAGGAAAGCTTCGATGAAAATGTGGCCTGTGACCCTGTGTACGCGCCACTAGCAACACTGTAATTTTGTATGTGTCAAAACAAAAAGTTTTAGCAGCGCCCTCTTGCGCCAACACAACACTACCGCAGACTCGACTGCGCGCATGTAATCCGTCGCTCGCATTTTGTTATTTTATACTCCTACATAATTATTGCTGTTAATGATGTGCCATTATCGTCCATTAGTACTACGTCGTTGGACTCAGGACTAATGTTAGCAACATTAGTCAGCGAAATCTAGCACACTCAATGCACGCTAGATGGCCCGCCCTGGAGTATATCGATATTATTCTCTTAACAGCGGCGCGAGTACGGATCTTTTCGATAAATAAAATTCGATAAAATTGACAGTTAAAATCGATAAAGTGGGTTTTCTTCGATAAAATTGACAGTTAAAATCGATAAAGAGAAATTGTCTATGTCAAACGATGACGTGTGTCTAGTCTGACGAAGTCTTGCAGAATGTACCCAAAATATACTGAGAATGACAATTGTTTTTTTGGTTTGCGAAATAAATACACACCTACAATTAATATCTAAAATGATAGGTTGTTTATTTTGCCACCTAAAACATTGATGTATACAGACATCGATATTTTCTTTCTAAATTTACCGTACATCGAGATTTTGAGTCGGTGTAAACATCAACATCGATGTTTTTCTAATATTGATCATCCCTACTTTTATGTAAGTATGTGCGATATAATATTATTATATAATATAGGTACCTATATTATATCGACATTAATGTCCAAAATATCCAAAAAGTAACGGTATACTTAACAAGAAATTGTAATATCGTTATTATTAATATTAATTCTTTATTTTCAGGCATAAAAAACATACATTTCTAAAACAATTATGATTTCCACAAAGACACTGCCATCTAAGTTTCCCGAATTTAACGATTTTCTTTTATTATATAATAGTAATTTAAAAGATTACCAGATTCTTTACATTTCATTGAATAAAACAATTTATGACAAATATACAGGTGAGTTTGAATTGGTACCTATGTTATCACGAAATATGGTGATTAGGACCATGGAAAATTAATCGTGGTCACAAACTATGAATAGATACACTAGTACGTATATCTGACTTATGAAATGGAAAAACCATGGACTTAATAATACAAATTCTTAGAAAAATCACAGAGAAAGTACTCTCACTACGTTTAGGAAAAATAAGAATGCGGAAAAAACGTATTCTTAAAATTAAAAATTTGGAAGAAAACGCAGACACCAATTGTAAAGCCGACTACTACTACTGTAAGAATTGTTTTTATATAAAAAGAGGTGCAATACTTTGTCACCTACTTAGATTTCAATTTTACTTCTATTCTTTCTAATTTCAAACTAACTTTGGCACATCTTTCATGATAATTATTTACTTCTATACCATCAAATACCATATTTTGACTTGTGATTTTGACAAACGATTTGGTAGTATTTCAAAAACTTTTATCAAACATTTCATATTTGTATTTGTTTGTATTCTCTTTAATTTCATTTGATCATGTTCCGGCTCCAAAATATCTCCTTTCGATTTAATCAGCGATATTTTTCGTGTATTCGTACAGCTTTTGCAAAAGACGTTCGATTTGGTCCCGATGTGCGAGCTTTAATGCTTCAAGGCGTAGATATCCTTGCGGATGCAGTTGCAATAACTATGGGTCCAAAAGGACGTAACGTCATCTTGGAACAGGCGTATGGGCCTCCCAGAATTACTAAGGATGGGGTAACTGTTGCTAAAGGTATTGAACTAATAGACAAATTCCAGAATATTGGAGCAAAGCTGGTCCAAAATGTTGCGCATAAAACTAATGAAGAGGCTGGCGATGGGACTACTACTGCCACTGTACTAGCAAGAGCTATTGCAAAAGAAGGTTTTGAAAATATATCTAGAGGAGCAAACCCTATTGAGATTAGAAAAGGAGTTATGTTAGCAGTGGAAACAGTTAAAGAACAACTAAAAATAATGTCTAAGCCTGTAAACACTGCTGAAGAAATTGAGCAAGTGGCTACTATATCTGCAAATGGAGACAGATCTATAGGCAAACTCATTGCTGCTGCCATGAACAGAGTCGGTAAAAATGGTGTGGTAACAATAAAAGATGGTAAAACTTTAAATGATGACTTTGAAGTAATAGAAGGCATGAAGTTTGACAAAGGTTTTGTCTCTCCTTTCTTCATTAACTCTTCTAAAGGTCCGAAGGTTGAATACAACAATGCGTTAGTTCTCTACAGTGAAAAGAAAATCTTTACTGCTCAACAATTATTACCTGCTTTAGAGATAGCTAATTCGAAGAAAACGCCACTCGTCATAATAGCTGAAGATTACGACGGAGAACCACTCTCAGTTTTAGTGGTCAATAAATTAAAAATAGGACTACCAGTCGTTGCAGTTAAAGCTCCAGGTTATGGAGACTATCGAAGGAATTTTATGATTGATATGGTCACGGCTACTGGTGGGGTTTTATTTGAAGATGACCACAATTTAATAAGACTCGAAGATTGTCAACCTGATAGCTTCGGCCAAGTAGCTGAAGTAGTTATTACTAAAGATTCTACGTTGTTATTAAAAGGTAAAGGTGACAAATTTGAAATTCAACAACGTATCGAACAAATTAAATGTGAATTAGAAGATGCAGTCAGTGAAAACGATAAACGAAAGCTCATCGAACGATTGGCTCGATTACAGAATGGAATTGCAGTTCTCCTAATTGGAGGATGCAGTGAAGTTGAAGTAAATGAAAGAAAAGATCGTGTAAACGATGCTCTTAACGCTACTCGGGCTGCGATAGATGAAGGAATAGTTCCCGGTGGTGGAGCAGCATTACTTAGATGCATCCCTTCTTTAGAAAAATTAAAATCGGTTAATTCGGACCAGGCAATAGGCATCAACATTGTTAAAAAGGCTTTACGAACTCCGTGTTTAACCATTGCAAGCAATGCTGGATACGATGGGTCTGTCATTGTTTCCAAAGTTGAAGGTATGAGTGCTGAATTCGGGTACGACGCTTTGAATAATGAATTTGTGAACATGTTAGAAAAAGGAATTATGGATCCCACCAAGGTTGTCAGAAGGGCGCTCACCGACGCAAGTGGAGTAGCATCTCTTTTAACTACGGCTGAAGCAGTTATTTGTGACCTTCCTCTGAAGCAAATGAAGCAAAAGCCAAATCTTCCAAGCATCAAATCTCCCAGATTAGATTCCTTAGGTTATTGATTTTTCTTATTTTGGAAAAAAAATTGGATAAATCATTGTAATATTTTTTCTTTCTGTCCGCTACTATTCTTGAAGTCATAATAAAATGACCGCTTAATTAAAATACGTTGTTTGTTATTGCTGCTGCAGAAGGTCTACAGCTTAGAATGCATTTATCCATTGGAAACCTGATATCCTCCATAAGACATAATTACTATTATTATAAATTTTCTCTTTAATTTAAAAAAAAACCAGACAAATGCGAGTCGCTTTGGGAGGCCGTACGATACAATTATATATAATTATTACCCACAATTTTTATTACTGCCAAATAATAATTAAATAATTAATGCCTAAAACCAGTGAAATCTAAAATAAAAAAAAATTGTATTTGACATTGACAGTTAAACCTCACAACACAACTATATTTCCTTTTCTTTCCGTGGAAAAAAAAATGGCGCGAAAGTATTGTCAATTTTGACTTCATTTCTTTTTGACAATCAAATTATATTCAGTATCTATTTGTCTACTTAATTTATCATTATTGAATATTGAATATTCATTTGCATCAAATCAAAGAGCATTTTAGCAGTACAAACAAAGTGCAAGTTCCTTGGCAGTACCGTGGCAGACTGGCAGTACCATATATTCTCTTTGGGCAGTACATCAAATTGTGCATCAAATATCCAGCTGAGCTGACAAAACAAGCTTTTAGTTATAGTTAGTTGGAATAAAATAAGCTTTGTCTGAATTCAGATTATTTAAATACCCTATATAATTTGTGTTATTTATCGTCATTGTTTCACAATATGTGCGGATGTTCTGGTTATTACTAAACGAAATATGGAAGAACTTCATGAACAGGAACCAGTCCATGTGACTGGAAAAGAGGACAATTATGACGCTAAGAATTTGCGGAGTATTATCTCTAGTGAAACATTTGATTCTCTACGAGATTCAATAAGTAACCTCGAAGGATCCAGTGATGATGGACAAGCACCAAGGAAGCGGATTAAGAAGCGTACTAAAAGATTCTCGGACTATGATAGTGACAGTGGCAGAGAGAAAACGTTGAACGGGAATATTACTGGGTCAAATAATAATTCTCAATTAAAATATGACTCTACATTGAGTGATGAGAGTAATGGAAATGTAACCAAAGGCATACCACTACCACACAAATCTCGGATACAAAGCAACGAAAATCTATCCGATTCAGATGATTCTTTGGATGGTAAAGCAGTTAAAAACGAAGAACAACAATTGCGGATGAAACATAAAAGAAGTAAATTGCGAGATAAGTTTAAAAGTCTTGTCACATCAAGAGGCAAAGAGCTCTCACCGTCAAACCTTCAGGATGAAGTAAATAGAAAAAGTGATACTGATAGTTTAAATACATCTGATGAAGAAATTGAATCTATAGAGAAAATTAAACAGGTATATTTTGATTATTACCCTACCTAACCATGACAGTTGTTTTGACATGAAGATGTATGTGTATGTAGGGACCTGTAGTAGGAATGTGAAGGGCCACAGCCCTACTTACATGATGGTCATTCCACGGTGACGGGCGTGACATTTCAACTTCTCAAAATTTTGTGCATTTATTCTATAACTATTATATGAAATTGCTTAAATGTTATTGTAATAGATAAGACATCGATGGTTTTTACTAAATTTAAAACATTTTTTTTCTTATTTGGCTTACAAAACAAGTTACGACGATTTTAGTCGCTGAGACGGGCGTGACGCGTACTCGAACAAGATTATCGACTCTTGGACAAGACACAATATTTCTGCTAATTACACAATTGTTTATTAAATTCAATTAGTCCGCCTTTTAGAATAATATGCTTTCTAGATTTACAGTGATATGTCGTATGTGAATATTTGCTATTGCAGTTTTCGTGACCTGAAATAAGTTGTGACGGGCGTGACAAGACTTTGTGACGGGCGTGACGAGTTCAATTTGTAATAAATAAACATACAATTTTATTACACTAAGTCATATAAGTATTAACCGAAATTCTAAATTTATAAGGAAAGTTTAAAAAACTCAGTTTTTTGTTAATGGTAGGACTAACTCTTCTGCGAGTGTCCGTCTGGGTTGTTACCACCGCTTTGCTCCTGAAATCTGCCGCTAAGCAGTAATGTGCAAGCATTACTGTGTTCCGGTTTGATGACCAGAATAGCCAGTGAAATTACTGGGCTTATGAGACTTAATGCCTAATGTTTCAGGGTAACAAGCGCACTGCAGTGCCGCGCAGGCCTTTGTGTTTCAAAGTTCTGAGTGGCACTGCAATTGTTATGGGCCGACGTTAGGCTTACCATCAGGCAAACGACCAGATCGTCTTGTTACCAAATAATATATAAATAAAAAAAAGGTAAAAAAACTGTGACGGGCGTGACGAAAATAATTTGCTCAGCATCACCAATCAGTAGCATAAAAATTTATAAAAGTTATTCGCACACATTCCTTTGCGACATATCCTTACTTTCGTAAGCTTTATTACAACGTGCAAGTGATTTGGACTTTTTGATGAGAACTTTTCTATGTATTTTGTGACGGGCGTGACATGCAAACTTGCCTTGCTAAAATAATTAGTAAAATATTATCTAATGATCTGAGAAACGCCAAAAATTGTTCCAACACAAGCTGATATCTTGAGCACTCTGTTGACAGTCAAAATAGCGCGGAATAACCCATAGAAAACGCAAATCAGTGTTGCCAACACACATGTGTTTTTCCTACCATGGAAATTCCTTTGGCAAGATGAAACTTCAAATAATATTTGATTGAGTGAATGCTAGAATTTTGTTTTTTTTACATCATTAGGTGAAAATTAAACATATTTACTATTATAAATTAATGTTAAAGTGCTTGTAACATAACATTTATTTTGATCTCATCTGGTATCGATTACCGTGGAATGGCCCATGATCTAATTCTTCATAATCATTACTACATCATAAACTAGAGTCCTCGCCACCACTGAAGTCCGATAGGCACGCCGCTGTAGTAGCTCCGAAATATGAGGCCAACGATGTTTCCCGTTTTCTCCTCCACATAATAAAATATATTAAAGTAGTAAAAATATTCCAAGTATTAAAGAAGTAATCTCAAGATATTATATGAATAAATTCAAAGATAGGGTGATTTTAGTTTCTCTTTATTCCGCAGGACTTCTGTCGTGGCTCAGACCCTAGTAATCAAACCTCGGCTGCTCCATGATTATGTTGATAGTAACCCTGTATGCAAAGTGAGGGGCCCTGGCCTGGAGAAACATTGTGTAGTGGGCACAAAGTTTATCAAGGTCTTGAATGTTTGTGTAGTGTATCTTAGTGCAGAGGTGTAAATGTGCATGTATGAGGGACTAAGCATTATTATGCCCAGTACAGTACCATCACATGCTAATTTCAATTAAATTTCTTTCTATTATTTACACTATTTGTTTTATATATCATTATTCTGTATATTATAGAAAATTAAAGAAAGAATATCATTCAGACCTTCTGTATGTGACCCTGATACATCAGATGAAGAGAACATTCAACAAAAACCAGTGTACAAACAGAAAAAGGAGAGAAAAATGACTAAATTAACTTCACCTAAACCTCAGAGGGTAAGATATTATAAATTCCTATCAGAATTTTGCTTTATCATCAACCCATCACATTCTCATTGTTGGGCAGACTTTCTCTTAGATGTACTTGCTGTAAACAGACACAGTAACCCATATTTCTGTTGATAATATCACTAACTTACCTAAATGCACAGACCAGAAAACCTAAATACCGCATGAACCAAGTTTTGCATGAGAACTCAATTGTCAAATGTTAGCGGGGGACGAGGAAAGATGGCATGTTGTTACTGGTTGGGCAGGGTGGTGTTAAGCAATGATAATCCTTAACCTCAATGAGTAGAGGTGCCTAGCTAAGCGGAGTCTATAGGTTTAATGGTCTATGCCTAAATGATCCTTCAAAACCATAAACTATCCATGTTCCCACAAAAACTACTGTTATATGCCTGTTTAGCTAGACAATTTGGAAAGATGAATATCTAATGATTAGAAATGTCACAACAGAATTGAGTTGGACAATGGTTAGACACTACTTAATCAGGATTTGTGATTGCTTATATTTAAACTAACAACTAAGACATATTTAGGAGATAAACACTGTTTAACATAGGTTTAAAGTGTGTTTAATTTTTTTTGGTAAGATCGTTAATTTTTCTTTCACCAGATGTCTGCAAAACAAGCTATGGAAAACATGCAAAAAATCAAGAGTGAGTCAAACCGTATGCTGCGAGAAAAGGAAGTGTCACTGCCGTATCACAGGCCTAAAGCTTTATCATTAAAAGATATTATGAGCAGAAGAAAACAAGCAATCAGTACTGATGGAAAAGTTTTACCAATTAAAATGAATGAAGAGCAGCTGAAACAGTATGCGTAAGTGTTCATAATTTAATTATTTTTATGCTACTCCTTAAACTTAATTGACACACACATAAACTAAATTTGGTAGCAGAAATCTATTGTAAAAATAGATTTAATAGAAGAAATTAAACATTAAATCCTTTTTTATACTTGATAAGTTAGCATTTAGATCTATCTTGCCTAATCATGAGCAATGATGTGGTTGAGGTGATTATGCACCTACATTAGAACTGGCTTTTCTGAAACACAGATGTTTGGTGTCTGGTGACAGATTTCTATCTTGAGGATGTTCATTCCTGTTTAGTGTCTTTAATTTCTTGTTGATTAGTTGATAACTCCAGGGTCATTTGGGGATATTAGGGGCACTATATGTATTACTCAAACAATTTTTACTAATAGCATTATGTAATTGGTTTTGCTTATGTAGTTAGTTAGCATCATTCATCAGCTCATTTACCCAGGTTCTATAAAAAAGACTTCATGTAAAAAATGAAGATGATTAAAATAAAAATGCATTGCATTACAGTCAAATGCTTGAAGAAAGACAAAGAGAAATGATTGAATTGTGTAGAAGTGAGTCTGAAGAAGAAGAACTCACGGAACAACCTGTTGAACTTGTTGAAGTTGAAACAGACACTGCTGGCAATAACGCTGAAACTAACCCTGATAAAACTATTTCTACTGAAAACACTAACTATATAAATACAATAACTATCCCAGAAAACCATATAAATGACAATATTATAAATCAAGATAGGTTTACTGAACATTTAGAAGAAAATTTGTCACTTGACAAGAGTTCTGATCAATTGTTGAAAGAGCAAGATTCTGAAACTAACATGTGTTTGGTTTACAATGACTCAGCAAATTCTATTATTGATGATAATATAACCAAAGATGGAGAAAAAGCAACAAGGCCAGTTTTAGAATTTGATGAAAATATTGCTCCTATTAAAAAAAAAGCAGAAGAAGAAAGGGTACCTAAAAAAATTACACATGAACTCTCATATCAAATTACACATGAGAGTGAATCTCCAGAAAAATATGAAGACAGTTTACAAACTAACACTGAAGTGCATAGTCAATTAATATCTCTACATTTTGGTACTGAAAACACTAATAATTCCATTGGCAAAGATGAAGAAAGTAAAAACGCTACTAAAGTTATTGATAAGAATATTGAAGCTTCTGTAAACAATTTGGAACATAGTGCTATCAAACAGAATCAAGACAAAGAAAAAAATGGAGAAAATGAAGGGGTGGAAATTGATACTGAATTTTCAGATGATGATATAAATATGGCTGATATAGACAATATAATCGAAAATGCTGAAATAATTAAAGGTATGTGGTAATTTATTCGTTTTATTGAAAGTACATAAGTTGTATAGAACACTGAATTTATAACTCTCATGTAAATCCTTTGTAGAAGATCCTATTATATTAAAGTAATCAATCAGAAGTGATAATTAAATGTTGTTCCACTTAATATCCATTGTAAACCATTTTTTGAGGAGTAACATAGGTATTTAACTTTCTGTTTTTCAGACATAGAAGACAAAGTGAATTCTCAGTTTCTTATTCGAGATAAACCATTGAATCTGAATCCTAGATTAATTGGTGCTCCTGGAATGATAATTGACCTAGAGGGCAGTAATGCAGAACCTAGAAAATCTGGTATTGAGTTGTTGAAAGAGAGATTTACTTACTTCGCTAAATTGAAGACTCCTGAGGAAATGGAAAGAGATAGGGAGAAAAGGTATAATAAATGTCACAAGGTTAATTTTTTACATTTTTGTCCTTATTTAATTTAGTTCTTACTTATAATAAATACCATGCCATGAGTAAATTTTTATTTTTTGTATATTTCAGGTTGCAACCAGGTACACAACTAAAGAAATTGAAACTAGAACTTGAAGAAAAGATAGCCGAGCAGCGATCCTTAGAATGGGCGAAACGTCTTGAAGACGAGAAACAACACCAAGAGGAATTGAAGGTATTGAGGGGAGAAGAATCGGATGAAGATGATATCGACAAGATTGAAGCTGCAATTGAAGGCCAAGAAGAAGAAAATGAAGAATCTGAAAGTAAGACATATCAGAGAGTTTTTAACCTAAACTAAAACAAGAAGTACAATGCTGTTACTCTGTATATTTAACCAAATAAAATGAAATTTATGTGCTTAACTTTATTTGTATCATTTTTAGCTAAGTTGTAATTATTTCTCAATTTTTATGTATATTTATGCAATCTCAGTGTATAATCTCATTGCGTCTCTGTACACCACCAACCAGATTATTTTTCACACAAGTCTTGTCCATCCAAAAGTTGCCTAGTAGAAATTACTTTAAGCGATAAGACTGCCCGCCCCTATGTACTACCATTTTAAATTCAATTTTTATTGTTTTTATATTCTAGTGCTATTTCTTTGTTGTTCTATAATAAATGTAACATAATATTATTCTTTCAGAGTCTGAGAATGAAGAGGTAGAAGAACCAATAGAAGACGATATAGAGATTAAAGACAAACCGAGAATTAAGAATGCAATGGTTGACGACGAGGCAGAGGAATCAGAATGCGACGACGATGAAGACAAAGGTGACAATGAAAACGATACTGAACGAAATGATGAAATTGAGAGTGATAAGGACGGTGATATTGAAGAAAATGAATTGGAAAGTGATGAAAGTGGTGATAGTGACGAATCATCCGAATCTGAGGATGAACAGCCATCAACGACAAAGAAAGGCAGGATTTTGAAAGCTTTTGAAGACTCTGATGAAGAAGAGGTGGCCAAAACGAACTATCCTGTTATAGAAATAAAGAATGTTAAAAGAACAAGCGAATCAAAGAGTGGTTCGTGTAGTGTAGTAGAGAACTTTGCCATAGGGAGTCAGATTGGTTCCCAAGGTAACTAAATTAATTACCTCTTACAACCTTTTCTTCATTGCTTTTTAACTCTAAAACAACTATCTGTATCCAATTTAGATTTTTTATTGACTATTAGTATTTTAAATTTTCAGATGAGGAATTACAATTGGCTCAAAGGCCCAAATCTTTATCGGACGACTTGTTTACTAGTCAAGAGAGTGCTTTACTGGCATCGGAAGCCAACAGAAAATCAAAAGATATTGTAGAAAGCGATGAAGCATTTACTCAGACATTTTCGATCTTAGATTCTTCTAAACAGCCAGATGCAGAGTTGAATGTTTCTGAAAGTATTAGCGCCGTTTGCTCTACAGTGTCCTTGGATGTTGTAAGTGAATCTTTTATTTTTAAACTAGTGATGTAATTTTTCTATTCATTGCTCGGACTACCAATTTCAGGGAACTGGTATATCTATCTATTATTAATCTTTCTAATCTTAATTTTGTCTATATTTCTGTAATTCTATTGTGTTTGAAAATCACATCGGAAAGAATCAGAATATGAGCTATTTCACTTCTACTGGAATGTACTAGAAGTAGTGCCTTTGATGGTTTATAGTAATTAACTTCTTTACTCTTTTCAGAACAATTTAGACGGTATCGACTTAACGTGCCCCATAACTAACTCTCAAAGCATTTTATCTTTGCCATCTCAAATACCAACAACGCAGATAACTCAGTCGCAACCCATAGACGAAGGTGTTTTAGCGCTTTGCACTGGCCAGTTCTATGATAACCAATTTGTGTCGCAAGTTAATGAGAATCAAATACCTCTAGGGGAATCGCAAAAGTACGATGCTTTTGATAATTATCAATCTCAGGAAAGTCAAGAAGAAGCAAATGACTCATTAGAAGTTTCTAATATTATTGATAAAGGGAATGAAAAAAATAGCGTAACAGATACTGCTAAAGAGACTGA
The DNA here is from genome assembly GCA_907269065.1 of Crocallis elinguaria. NCBI lineage: Eukaryota > Metazoa > Arthropoda > Insecta > Lepidoptera > Geometridae > Crocallis > Crocallis elinguaria. The sequence continues at coordinate 6,462,806 of OU026065.1, read as the reverse complement.
AGAATTTATAGTATTAAATAGCATAGAGGGTAATAATGAAAACAAAAAGGATGTAACAGTAGATGACAATTTGAAATCAATCCTTGACGAGTTAGATAATCCTGAATTTGATGCACCAAAACAAAATAGATTCTTTGTTGGAAATAAGAACACTCAGAAAGATACTGTACAGAATGATCATCAACTAAAAAAGAAGTTCATAATTGACTCGGATGATGAAACAAATGAAGCAGAAGGCACTGAAAATAAAAAACGTAAGAAGTTCAAGAAGAAAAAGCCAGAGAAGCGTGCGCTGCAGATTTCAGGTACATTTTGTTAAATTATGTTAGCAGCCATTAGTCAGTTTGAATACTACTGCAAGAACTGTGACACCCGAACATCAATTGTTCAAGAAAGTATGTACTCAAATGTCAAACCAAACCAAAATCAGAATCTACTTTTTTATCAAACTTTTATTAGCTTCACTTGTAACTATAGGATGGAATCTTGAAAGTCAATTTGAACCTGCTTCTAATTGTCGTAGCGAACTGAAACTTCGTATGGATGTATAATAATGTAGTTTGAATGACAATACATAACTGGGTATCATGGAGCTTTTCTAATGATCGAGCCAGAGGAGGTGGAAGTGTTTTTCATTTTTTTTTAAAGTATATATAATTTTTTATTCGCTTTGCAGCGTTTGACCACTATCTTGCCTGATCTTGTAGTAACGATAGCCGAAATCGGTGAACATGCCAAGCCTAGAATAGGACTAGGAGAGTATTAGCTATCTATCACTAAAAAATTCCTCACCACTGCTATGGTTGCAATGCAATGCCTTACTTCCCAGAAAGTTCTCGAACTTTCTGTGAAGTAAGGTATCGAAGGAAAAATCGAACCAGACCTACGGATCCACGGCACAGTTTTATGTCATCATCAGCTGAAAAACGTCTACGAATAAACATGAATAACCGACGAGAACGCCCATTCCCTGGATATTCCCCTGGCCGGCTTCAGCACCCACGGGACGAGATGGGGTGTTGACGGTGTAGATTCTGTCATCTCATACCTAAACCTAATTTTAATTTTAATCTGTATCTAAATAGGCGAACAAAACGTTACATTTCCACTTTTAATTTTTTTACAGAAACTAAAAAAGTATTTTGAAGGAGTATTTGTGTTTTGAAGTCGATTTTCTACGATAAAAAAAGCTTTTTGGCGAGATTTTAACGGATGAAACGATGTGTCTCAGGGTTGCCAACACGAATCAATCAAAAAAATAAAAACATTAAAAAATGGAAAAGTGACGTTTTGTTCGCTTACTCCTCAAATGGGAACATGACGATGGAATATATTTTAGACCTGTCAAATTAATCCACTTGCTAGCATCTCGTGTAAATTTCACGGCAATGAATTTAGTGACGTTTAATTTATCAAGAATGGAAGATATTTGACAGTTTTAAAACTAAATTTAGATATGTAAACATCTTCCATCTCTTTCTCATGTTATGTTATGGAAAGAGAGAGAGCGAAACCAAAATTAGGTTTAGGTATGAAACGACAGAATCTACATCACTATTCTTCTTTTCTTAGCCGGGACCATACAGCCTGTCATGCATATAGATATTCAAACTAGCAACTTTCACAGAAACCCTTTCTTTCAAGAGGCTTTTGACAATTGTCTTTCTTATTATATTTCAGATGACGAAGAAGAGCTGTCAGAACAAGAAGAAATAGAAGAGTATGACTCGGACATACAAGAAGATAATCCAGAGAGACTTGTGGAGTATGACTCTGAAGAAAATGAGGTAAAACGACTTGATAGTTGACACATTCTGTAAAATAGAAATCCTAGTAATATAAATAAGTAAAAAATGTACATTTACAAACTTTTTTCATGCAGCAATGTGACTAAACAAACTGGTCGTTCGCATGAAGGTAAGTGTGATATAATAGTAATAACGATATATGTATATACGAGTATACAATAGATACTAAATAGATAACTACTAGCTTCTGCCCGCGGTTTTCACCCGCGTTCCCACAGGAACCGTGAATTTTCTAGGATAAAAAGTAGCCTATGTTACTCTCCGGTCCATAAACTATATCTATGCCAAAAATCACGTCGACCCGTTGTTTCGTTACTGCGTGAAAGAAGGACAAACCAACAAACACACTTTCGCATTTATAATGTTAGTAGGATTTCATAAAATGTATTGTAGTTTAAATCATACCATTCGTTTCCAGATTGAAATAAAGCCCCAAAATCCAAAGAAGAAACGCAAAATGGCAGAGTTCTTCGAGAACGAAGCGGAACTGACGTCAGAAGACGTGTGGGTCGGTTCCGGTGATGAGGACGAGGCGGGATTGGATAGGATGGAGAGAGAGGAAGGCGACGACGAAACCTTCCACCAGGGCAAATTGCAGCGAGAACTTGGGCAGATACATATGTATGTCCTTGGAATTGTTTTCACAGACTATGTTTTACTTTTTATCTCCCAGAGGCTACAGTTCGCCATACTTTCCATACAAACGCTCGTACGCGATTATAGTGTCCTAACAAATTTTTCTTTAGATGTTTTGAGCAAATAGGTATCATGTGCTCTATATCTAGGATTCCATGGGAGTTTTGTGGATGGTAAAATTTTGAGATCCAACTCCGTGCAAGCCTTAAAAAATCAGCTTTTTTGGACAAATTTTACCTTGACTTTGGCCGTTCACAGTGTTCTCATAAATGTAAAATTCGACAAAACACTTCCATATAATCCTTGGACATGTAATGGAGATTCTAAATAACAAACATTTTTTTCACAAACTTGTAAGGCATTTTCAAAAACACGTATTTCCTGGAACACGTTTTAGGAAATTACCACGCACTATTTGTCTTCGGAAATTTTGTTTGGAAATTTATTTCAAAATTTGCAGAATGCCAACCGAAAGCTCTGGCGTTGTCTTTCTTTTTCTGTAATACCTGTTTTTCTTCGATGGACAAAAAAGCCTTTAGGCCATTTTTGCGTTCTAGGATTTTTGCATTAGGCGGGGCATGAAACAGCATCTTAATATCATTAAACGAAAAGACTACATACAGATACATAAATTAAATGTAGTCGTTATTGTATTACATCTGTATGTTCCAGGCGTGACATCTTAGATCAGGACAAGCGGGAAGTGCGGTTGATCCAAGAGCTGTTGTTTGAGGACGGGGACTTGGGCGAAGGAGGTCGGCAGCGCAAGTTCCGGTGGAACAATATTGGTAAGATATTTCAACTATACATTGATTGTGTTATTTATTTATTATTAGCTGTGCCCCGCGGCTTCGCCCACGTAGCCATAGTTACTCCTTGTAGCATAAGCTACCTGCCAGTGAAAGTCCCGTCAATATCGGTCCAGCCGATTCGGAGATTACCCGGAACAAACAGACAGACAGACAATCTTGTGGTATCATTTAAATTACTAATAGATCATAAAAAAAAATATTGAATTTGGGAACTTTTAGATGCGTGCGATAGAGTATCTTTGTGGAAATTATATATTTTTTGGGAATTTCATTTTTATTGTGTTATAATATGTGATCTTCTTAAAACTATAAAACGACAGAAATTATGTATTTTGGGTTTATGCAAAATCCCAATTTAAATTCCCATCAGCCCACACTAATTTGGAATGCTGGGAATAAACTTACCGCACCAGTGGGTTAGTTGCGAACACATGAATTTCTTTAATTGAATAACAGTATTCTTTTATTTTATACTTAGATGGTGACAATGAAACTGGAACTGTGCCAGATGACCTCGCTGATACTCAGGAGGAAGAGTTTGAATCCGAAGAGCAGTGGCGTAAGCAGCGACACGAAAGAGAAATATTCCTTAGAGAAATGGTAAAGTATCTAAAGCACCTATAGGCTTTTATTTAATAAACAGTGATAAACGGTGGTTTAGTTAAACAATGTTTTGTCTTTGTTTTAATTTTAAACTGAATCGAAAAAGACAAAACGTAGTTTAAATATTCAGCCGTTTAACTCTGTTTGTTGGGACAGAATAAGGCGTGCCGCTATCTCGCTCGCGCATCATTTTTTAATATAAACAATCACTATGAAAAAGAAATCCGGTGACGTTGTTGGCTAACATTTACCTCTAAAAATAAGTTTGAAATGAAATATCTCTGTTATTTATAAATGTATATTGATAGAATTAACAAGACTTACTTATTATATAATAACAAATTACTTGGTTGTGGTACGTTTTCGATTAGGCATCTAATTTTCATGTAATTATGCTTTTTTGGATTTATACTAAATTTTTACGCGCGCGCTATCTTCCTTCTCTTTTACATCAACGCAAACCAACAGTGTGTACAAAGAGGACAGAATGATGATTGTCATTGACTCGGGGTACCGCCTTAAATCATAAGTCTGTATTGGCCCGGTTCTCTTGTTAGAATGGATGTATGTAACGTATGGCATGGATTTCGTAAAATGCATCTAATCTAATAGGTACATAATAGCATTAGGGGGAGTGGGTTTTGGTGAGCCGAGTCGAGATTCGAAGTATGATGCGTCGTATTGAAAGTCGCAAAAGTTCCCGCTCGGCCACATTCGCTCTCTCTCTCTCTCTCTCTCTCTCTCGCTCAAGAATGGTAATAATGTTATTACTTATTTTGCAGCATAGCAAAAACGATCCAGCCGAGAGTCTAAATGTCAGCGTGAACAGGACCACGATAATCAAAGCTAACCTTCTATCAAAGACTATGTCGAGCTTGCTCATGGAAGCGAACAATTCTAATGTGGAGAAGAGTGAAAGCCCTACCCTTGAGAAGAAGACCACTAAGGATATTCCCAGCCCGAAGAAACCTTTTGGTCTGATGCAGGTATTTATAAAATTTGTATTGCCCAAACATTAGTGTGAACCTGACCATACTAAAGTGCCTCTAATTTCACGGCGCTTATACGCGTTTTGTTCACGGAGAGACTGGGATGCGGTCCATAGACCGCAGTGTGGCGCAAAATATGCCTTTGCGGCGTCGACTCTATTATCTCTGTGGTGTGTCCACGCCACTTGCGACACAGTGAATCCTAGACCGCTTATGTTTAACTATGTATAATAATATTTTTGTATATTATAACCATTGTTATGTATGTTTCAGCAAAGTTTCCAAGGCTCTCTTCTATCTCGCGGTAGCGGCGCACTAGCCCGGCTGGCCGCGCTTGCGACGCCATTGGCCGCCGACGACGACTCGAAAGTCGGTACTTTAGGACCCAGCAATAGGAGGAATTTCGTATTCACCTCCATAACTCCAGATGAAAAGAAACCTAAGGTACTTAACTCGCCTCTCGAATATTTGGCCACCCTACATTCGACTGGCATCTGTGTCCCTATTATAATAAATGCAAAAGTGTGTTTGCATGTATGTTGCTTCTTTCACGTAGCAACGGAACAACGGATAGACGTTTTGGCATAGATATAGTTATAAACATAGAGCTTTTATCCCAGAAAAATGCGCGTCGAACCCACTAGAAAAAATTAATTATCAGCCTCTTACGCTCCCACTGCTGGGATACCGGCCTTCTCTCAGAGAGAGGTATGGCCCATAATCCACCACGCGGGCCCAGTGCGGCTTGGTAGATGTCACATGTCCTCGAATTTTGTGGTTCTTGAAAATGCTGGTTTCCTCACGATGTTTTCCTTCATCGTTTCAGAACGATTGTGAATAATCCGCACATAACTTGATATAAGTCATTGGTGCGGGTCACACCAATCGAGTCACACTGTGACTCGTTGGGAATATTTTTCCCATTAACCCATTTGAGGTCACTGTACTCAATTGAGTACACTTACTTAATATTTTCTATATCTATAGCTGTAAAATAATATGATTGGAACTTATATTATCAAAAAAGACCCACAGTGGGGCAATACGAAAAAAAATAATTTGAGGGTATATAGAAAAGTATCTGTCCGTCAGCGTCATTCAAAGTTACGGAGTGAACTGTAGATGGTAGTGTGTGCTTTCGGATAGCCATATTTTGTTTATTTTCAAAGTAAATCACGAATTTTTGAGTTATATTGATGAAATACAATGCCTAAGTATATTTGAGTTATAAATAAAACATTTTATGTTATGTATGACTGATATATTTTGATCTGTTTTTTGATGTACTTGTTTGAGTACAATGGCCACATGCGTGTGCAATATTCCGGACTTTTTGCAGATTCATGACAAGTGTTCATCCATGCAAATAACTACATAGGGCTCGAATAAGCCCTCAAAGCTATCGTATAAGCTAGTCATGATGAAGCCTAATGAAGCCTTGCCTAATGGCAAGGTCATATTTGGCTATGGTCTGGTCTGGTGTGGTATGTTTACCACCAGATCTTACAAAAACAGGGTGGTAGCAAGAGCATCTGGATATTGTTATACGCTTTCGATTTTTACAATGGAAAATCGACCATTGCTTCTATAGAGCCTTTGGGATCGAGAGTCGTGAAGAGAATCGTACCGAAAAATGTCCTTTGAAAAGTATCAAAGATGTGAGAAAGAGTGCCGACCAGCGTATGATTATAGGTTTGATAAATATGACAACCAACTTTGATACTGTTGAGTCAATGGAAATAAAAGGATGTTGTTCAATAAGAAGACAAAAGGCTGATGTTGAGTAATCACGACTTTTTCAAAATTACAATAAAAATATGGGTGGAGTCGATGAGTTTGATCAGTCAATATCACTGTACTGAACTGCCATTTGTGGCTAAAAATGGTGGTGGGTCCTGCTTACCTACATGGTGGACATGGCTATTTTAGGCCACGAGGAAACACCCATTTCAAATGTTTGGTGTTTACATGCTTTGAGCAGTAATGAACGAATGGAGCAGTTTTTGTTTCGCCACAGCATTGCAAGATATTATCCGCGTAAAACAAAAAAAAAACTGTCCATCTTCATCAAAAGTCCACGATTTGCCTCAAGATGGTTTTGGCCACGACTCAAGAAAACTTGAGAAGCAATTGCAATACATTTTATGTCACGCAAGAATGCGCTGGGAATGCAAAAAATGCCTGAAACCCCTTTGCGTCGCAAAGCCTTGCTTTGAAAATTGTCACCTCTAAGTGGCCATTGTACTCAATTAAGTACACCATAATAAAACCCATAAATATGTTTTCAAAATTTTTTTTTCATCATATTCTGTTTTTTTTGACCCATTTTTACACGGAAATAAAGTCTCTATAATAATATCACTTCTGGTTTTTGTTTGGCCACTAATGGGTTAAGTCACACTTACTGGTTGCAACTTTTTTTTTTAAAGAACTCTCATCTCTTTAGGCTATACCTAATACTATTCAGTCAAATTTCTCTTATTTCCAGGTGACGAAACGAAAAGCTGAGGTCAACCCAAGCACCCCGAAGCTGGTCAAGAAAATGAGAACAGAAGACAATCAAAATACGACTAAGAGTTTATTAGACCATTTTAAAATGTAAATATGTTTAGGTAGGTATTAAGTATTAGTTAGGTGTATTATTTATGTATAAATATGGTAACTGGTAATTTATAAAGCTTTTATTACTTGATAACTCAGTATTTGTAGGTACTAAAGAGTCATAGTGAAGCAGCGAAATGTAAAAAGCAATTTTATCTCTTTACATATTGTTTTCATATCAATAAGAATTAAATATACTTCTCATGAGCTTGACAACTAGTACATATGCATTTCCTAATACAAGTTTTTTATTTATGACCCTCACACCAAAAAAGAAAGTGAAGACATCAATAAAGACAGCGGCATTGCCAGAATAGTAACCCAGAGAAAGTCTGTGACAACAGCAGCGCAAGTATGGATCTTTTCGATCGATAAAATTGACAGTTCAAATCGATAAATTGGGTTTTATCGAGCCTTGATACAATCGACAAAAGTTATCGAATAGCTAGGTTGAATCCAAAGAGAATATAGAAGTACTACAATACTTTTTTTTATGGGGTCTATACGATCAGACTTCGGTACTTGCACCATTCGATAAATTTATCAGTTTTATCAATTCGACAAATTTATCGAACCGACTTTAGTACTTGCGCTGCAGGCCGCCTATCTGATAGTCAGACGACGCTCTCAACTTAGCAGGAAGGCAGAGGTGTATACGTATTATGCACACCGGCAGTGGGTTGATGTAAGCTGACATTTTAAAAAACTTCCTGGAGCCCAATTCTCGCGCAAATGACATCATGTCGGATTCGAGATATGTCGAAAAAAAATGGCGTATGTCGATTGAAACCTAATTTTCGTATTCTCGGAATGTCACGTTAGAGATATGTCTACTCCTAGCGCTCGACATGCAACGAGTGGTCTGTGACATCATGTCGGATTCGAGATATGTCGAAAAAAAAATGGCGTATGTCGATTCAAACCTAATTTTCGTATTCTCGTAATGTCACGTAAGAGATATGTCTACCGCCAGCGTTCGACATGCAACGAGTGGTCCGGAGCAATAGACTTTTGATGTCGTATAGAGAACTCGAAATGTTTGTTTGTCTGTGAAGTTGTGAACTGTGATTTTACTATGTAAATTGCAGATTTCTTTTGTATAGTCATTATTCTTTGTTAATTAATAATTAGCAAATAATTACTACCTCCCCCCAATGAGAGATTCGGAATCTCCAGCGTTTGTTCGTGTCTTCGGGACACTTGAGTGGTTGTTAAGTGATTTTTAACAGTGTTACAGCTTTAACAATTTACAGCTTTTTTAATGTAATATGTTAACACTTCATCAAAGCCCTACAGCGTCTGAAAGCCGAGCAGTCGACGTTCTCGCTGTAGAACTTTACCAAGATGTCAATAGTTCCACCATATTAGCCGACGATTACCAAGCAACAAATTCAATGTTACTTTGACATGTAATTTGTGTACAATGTTAAAGGTAAATGAAATTATGTTTAATACCCCTTATCCGGATCTTATTTTAACATGATGGCTCTTGTTTTATATTCAGATTGTTCTTGCAACGCGGCAAATCACGGAGAGAGGCTTGACCAAGATTGTACTCCAGAAAATTTTCACCACCTAAAACTTTACTGGAACAGCTGCGCCAGCAACCCAAAGCCGTGCTCCGTTATGTAAAGAAGTTGGGATGGCTTGGGTAAATGCACAATACACCCCAAAGAAGAGGACGGATTGCAAACAAGAAGAGGACGGATTGCAAACATGCAAGAACCGTTTTCCCAGCCCTAAACAGGAACATCACAAACAACCTACTAAAGTTACAACGGCAGGATCTTGGACTTTTAGTAGGGCTCATCACAGGCCACTGCAACTTAAACTATCATCTACATAAGATTGGAGTGACAGACAGTCCTCTATGTCGGGGCTGCTTGCTGGAAAATGAGACTGTGGAACACGTGATGTGGCATTGCGAGGCCACGGAAGAAATAAGAATAACTACCGGAATGCGTGAGCAGCTGACGCAACAACAGCAGACGACTAACGTTCAGACATATAGTACAACAACAACATCAACGTTACTGGAGCAGCTTTGCCAGCGCCCCAAGGCCGCACTCCGTTCCATAAAGGAGTTGGGCTGGCTAGGGTAAACGCTGGCAGGGGGAAATGCACAATACACCCCAAGCGGGACGTCAGTGCAGGCCTTATCACCCCCACCTAGAATAAGAATACACCCCAAGCGGGACGTCAGTGCAGGCCTTATCGCCCCCACTTGAATAAGAATAAGAAAGAATAATTATACTGTATAATAAAACAATAAAAAGTAATAAAAACTTTTATTTCACTATATTCTCTCTAAAATTACAAACTATAGCACAAACAAATAAAATCCTAGATGCTAGGGGGACATGATATGGGCTTAATTCGTTTTTTAAAATCTTGTATGTCTTAGCTAGACCAATAATATGTTCTATATGAACATGTTTGCTCGCTAATTTCCGATCCAGTATTATTGTAACACCTGATATTTGTGTCTTTCCTTTCAAAAGCATCGTAGTATTTATAGTAATGTCTTTTGGAACAAAAATGTCCTGTACATTAAAGCCTCTGTCTGTCATGATAGAATCACCACTGGCACAAAGATTTTGCAGTTTGGATCTTTCTATAATCTGTCTATCACTGACTGAACCTCCATAACATTCTGAGACAAGATGTAAGACCACCAGGCGCAGCCCCAATCATTGCCTTCACAAAAGATTTTGCAGTTTGGATCTTTCTATAATCTGTCTATCACTGACTGAACCTCCATAACATTCTGAGACAAGATGTAAGACCACCAGGCGCAGCCCCAATCATTGCCTTCACAGTATTTTTGTGTTTGTAGCTGCTAAATGTTACATGCTGTGCTACAGGATTCCCAGGCTTTATTATGGGTATTTCTGTTGTGTCCACAATAATTCTTGCTCTTGGAAAACTTCTTATATAGTATTGAACCGATTCTTTATTTGGCCAAATACAAATTAAATTCCAAATTTTATACATCAAATGTATCCATGTTATAAAAATGTTAGCGATGCTAGTTTGGGAAACACCAAATAAAAACTGTCTACTCAAAATCTGGTAAATATCTGCTTAGCTTGATCAGCGTTATTAACAGTTGATCACCAACACAAACATTAATAATTTTACTTCCCTTGTAATTTAAATTATTACATATGTGTCTAACACCAGCATGAATTTATCATAGTTTTCTAGCCTAGTATAAAAATGAATAGCTTCTTGCTTCTTTCTAAATACCGAAGGCTTCTTGATGTAGGTGTTGTTGAAACTCAAGTGCACCAAGCCAAGGGAATACGCTTGGTACAGTCCCTTTTTGAGATAGCTGCATAAAAATGAATAGCTTCTTGCTTCTTTCTAAATACCGAAGGCTTCTTGATGTAGGTGTTGTCGAAACTCAAGTGCACCAAGAGAATACGCTTGGTACAGTCCCTTTTTGAGATATCTGCATATTTGAGGATTTCCTGAAAAACAGTAAAAAGTATCAAACAAACTCTTACAAGCTACTTATTAAAAATAACCACAGAGATTAGGATAAGACGATCTGTGACACTTGACCAAAATAAACACATAATAATTCACCTGTATAATCTGATTCTCCCACATAATCAGATTCATGGAAATGACTCCGACCCATGTCGGTCGATTTTGTTGTGGAGTTCATGAAAAGTACTCTGTAAATACCACTAAAACCAAACAAAATAAGATGAACGATCTCATGCTAGAGCAGTAGAGCTGAAAGAAATCGTATGTATTCGTTACCGAGTAACGAGTACATCGCCAGATTTGAAGTAACGAATCACTACTTACAAATTCAATTGGGATGTTGACTGATTTTGGGAAAGAGTTTAAAACGATGCGTATGGGCCTAATGTAACCCAAAATATTTAAATTTACTTTTTAAAACAACTAATATTTTAATTATCATGTATTTTAAATGCCGTTTTAAATTTTGCTCCAAAACGCCAGTGACGTCACGAGTTCAATTACCACAGAGTAATTTTCTATAACACTGTAAAGTGACAAGCAAAGAGAATATAACCACTACTACCTAGTCTGTGCTACGTTTAGTGACAAGTTGATTCGATGCTTTCTCTGTATATATTGTTATGTATTAAAATATAAGTTCTAAGTTTTTTGAGCTTATTGATTTATATATATGCTTTGGTTAATTAATACACTTTGGATCTTAGAATCTATGATTACTATTATATATTCATTGTTGGTTATAGAAATATAGATTTTTGGTATAATAAGTAGGTACTTACACGGAGGTCTTCACATTTCTAAATTCAGCAGAGCAGAAATTATCGTTTGTCGAGAAGAAATTGGCCACCGTAAAACAATCAATTCTCGGCAAATTGGAATTATTTGCCTTTATGAAGCCACTTTCCATCATGGGAGAATATTCAAGAGTCGAAATAAATTTCGAAAAATAAGCGCGGAATTCACAGCACAGATAAATAATCACAGAAATCACTCTAAAATACTGAGCAGTTAAGCGCAACGAGCTATATACTCATGGGAGTTTTGGCGGGAATGCGAAAATGTGCTTTTGTTGATTTTGTGTTATTTACTAAAACCTTTGTTTTATAGAGTGTTAATGTGTAATAATAGTGGATTATTAACCATTAAGTGTTCGTAAACTTGCATGAGTGAAAGGGAAATAGTACAAAGACGAAAAACGTGTATTTTCGTATTCTATCCAAAACTCCATAGAAGCTTCAGTAAACTATCCACCAATTTACTGAAGCGTCACTTCGACTCGACCGCGCCTAGACTAAACTTTAACGTGACTTTGACGACTTTCATGCACCAAAACTAGAGATTTATTATATATTATTATTTGTATAACTTGACACTAGTTAAATGCGCAAATCATGTGGAGCCAAAAACAAAACAAAAAAAATATATACTCATTCCGATGGAAACAGTGACGTTACGGGCGTTTTATGTCACGTGACTTCGGAGTGATGTTATTACATTTTGATTATTTAATTTAAATTAAATTCCTTAAAAATAAACAAAAATATTGTGTTTAATAGGATTTCTGTCACAAAAACTACCGTTTCGCGGCAAAATTATATTTTTATTTGAATACAGTCAACAACCCAATTCTTTACTCGTATGTTTCGTATGATGTCAATTTGATTCGTTATACGTACGAATACAATGCATGATGCGTGAACTGAAAGGGTTTGTCCAGCGATAGAATTAATGTGAGTGAGAAATAAGCATCGTGGCTTCGTATTGTTTATATTTTTTCCAACTTCAAAACATGGAGCAGAAGGGTTTTAATTATTATTTTTTTCATGAGTAGGGTTCCATAAATTTTATGTAGGAATACCATCTCTTAAGGGTGAAAAAATGGGTGATAATATTCCATATTTCACGACATTTTCGCAAGTCGGTTCCCGCTTTTTCCAAAAACAAATTTTTATGTAATAATATGAACCAGGGATTTCTTTCCTTAAAATGCCTACTATTATTTTCAACTTTTTGATTTCATTATTTTACCAAGGATTTTTTATGGTGTTACTTTGTGCCAATAATGTCATTCACTATATCTAAATGTATAACAAGAAGAGAGTACTTAATACGAACGATATCATACCAAGGAATACAATGATACGGGATACCAATTACCAACCAACAGGACTCGATGCGATGTTTCATCTAGTATTCGATTGTATTAAAAGTAACAAGACGAAAGTAACGAGTACTAATGATTTCAATAACGAATACATACGAGTACTCGATTTCTCGTTACTTTTACAGCTCTATCTCATGCATAGATTAAAAAGATTTTAATTTGATATTGCAGAAAACATTTCTTTCCACGCGAAAGTACAAAATTTGAAAATAAATTCTCGATTTTAAAACTGTCTACTTTGTATAAATTTATTCAATTACATATAAAATGTACGTTGTATGCATTATTACGTAATCTTCATATATTTAAACATTTGAAATGAATACTTGTGTCGTTTCTCGATTTCATGTGAATGCAGTCGATAAAACGGAACGTATTTAAAAATGTCTAGGAAGAAATCTATGACAACAATTAGTCTGTGGACAACAATCTCTAACCGCATCGAGAATGCAGTTTTTTACATTTTAGTGAGATTTTTCGTAGAGACATATGATTAGAGATAATCTTGAATCCGACATAATGTCCCTAAATACGAGAATTGGGCTCCTGGCCGACAGAATAGAGTCAGTGGGGGAAGCCTGAAACTAATGGTCAAAATGTCTAATTAATAAACAGTGTCAAACGGTTGCAGATAACTGTTTTGTATATTTCTATTAAGTTTAAAATTGTTAAAGAAAAACAAAATATAGTTTAATTAAACCAAAGAGTAACTGACAATAAAGGAAATTAAACTATTGTTTAAGATATGGGGTCTTAATCGCAAATTTTGGGAAAATCTCACAAATCGAATCAGGAGCCCAATTCTCGTATTTAGGGACATTATGTCGGATTCAAGATTATCTCTAATCATATGTCTCTACGAAAAATCTCACTAAAATGTAAAAAACTGCATTCTCGATGCGGTTAGAGATTGTTGTCCACAGACTAATTGTTGTCATAGATTTCTTCCTAGACATTTTTAAATACGTTCCGTTTTATCGACTGCATTCACATGAAATCGAGAAACGACACAAGTATTCATTTCAAATGTTTAAATATATGAAGATTACGTAATAATGCATACAACGTACATTTTATATGTAATTGAATAAATTTATACAAAGTAGACAGTTTTAAAATCGAGAATTTATTTTCAAATTTTGTACTTTCGCGTGGAAAGAAATGTTTTCTGCAATATCAAATTAAAATCTTTTTAATCTATGCATGAGATAGAGCTGTAAAAGTAACGAGAAATCGAGTACTCGTATGTATTCGTTATTGAAATCATTAGTACTCGTTACTTTCGTTTTGTTACTTTTAATACAATCGAATACTAGATGAAACATCGCATCGAGTCCTGTTGGTTGGTAATTGGTATCCCGTATCATTGTATTCCTTGTTATGATATCGTTCGTATTAAGTACTCTCTTCTTGTTATACATTTAGATATAGTGAATGACATTATTGGCACAAAGTAACACCATAAAAAATCCTTGGTAAAATAATGAAATCAAAAAGTTGAAAATAATAGTAGGCATTTTAAGGAAAGAAATCCCTGGTTCATATTATTATATAAAAATTTGTTTTTGGAAAAAGCGGGAACCGACTTGCGAAAATGTCGTGAAATATGGAATATTATCACCCATTTTTTCACCCTTAAGAGATGGTATTCCTACATAAAATTTATGGAACCCTACTCATGAAAAAAATAATAATTAAAACCCTTCTGCTCCATGTTTTGAAGTTGGAAAAAATATAAACAATACGAAGCCACGATGCTTATTTCTCACTCACATTAATTCTATCGCTGGACAAACCCTTTCAGTTCACGCATCATGCATTGTATTCGTACGGATAACGAATCAAATTGACATCATACGAAACATACGAGTAAAGAATTGGGTTGTTGACTGTATTCAAATAAAAATATAATTTTGCCGCGAAACGGTAGTTTTTGTGACAGAAATCCTATTAAACACAATATTTTTGTTTATTTTTAAGGAATTTAATTTAAATTAAATAATCCAAATGTAATAACATCACTCCGAAGTCACGTGACATAAAACCCCCGTAACGTCATTGTTTCCATCGGAATGAGTATATATTTTTTTTTGTTTTGTTTTTGGCTCCACATGATTTGCGCATTTAACTAGTGTCAAGTTATATAAATAATAATATATAATAAATCTCTAGTTTTGGTGCATGAAAGTCGTCAAAGTCACGTTAAAGTTTAGTCTAGGCGCGGTCGAGTCGAAGTGACGCTTCAGTAAATTGGTGGATAGTTTACTGAAGCTTCTATGGAGTTTTGGATAGAATACGAAAATACACGTTTTTCGTCTTTGTACTATTTCCCTTTCACTCATGCAAGTTTACGAACACTTAATGGTTAATAATCCACTATTATTACACATTAACACTCTATAAAACAAAGGTTTTAGTAAATAACACAAAATCAACAAAAGCACATTTTCGCATTCCCGCCAAAACTCCCATGAGTATATAGCTCGTTGCGCTTAACTGCTCAGTATTTTAGAGTGATTTCTGTGATTATTTATCTGTGCTGTGAATTCCGCGCTTATTTTTCGAAATTTATTTCGACTCTTGAATATTCTCCCATGATGGAAAGTGGCTTCATAAAGGCAAATAATTCCAATTTGCCGAGAATTGATTGTTTTACGGTGGCCAATTTCTTCTCGACAAACGATAATTTCTGCTCTGCTGAATTTAGAAATGTGAAGACCTCCGTGTAAGTACCTACTTATTATACCAAAAATCATTATTTCTATAACCAAAAATGAATATATAATAGTAATCATAGATTCTAAGATCCACAGTGTATTAATTAACCAAAGCATATATATAAATCAATAAGCTCAAAAAACTTAGAACTTATATTTTAATACATAACAATATATACAGAGAAAGCATCGAATCAACTTGTCACTAAACGTAGCACAGACTAGGTAGTAGTGGTTATATTCTCTTTGCTTGTCACTTTACAGTGTTATAGAAAATTACTCTGTGGTAATTGAACTCGTGACGTCACTGGCGTTTTGGAGCAAAAATTAAAACGGCATTTAAAATACATGATAATTAAAATATTAGTTGTTTTAAAAAGTAAATTTAAATATTTTGGGTTACATTAGGCCCATACGCATCGTTTTAAACACTTTCCCAAAATCAGTCAACATCCCAATTGAATTTGTAAGTAGTGATTCGTTACTTCGAATCTGGCGATGTACTCGTTACTCGGTAACGAATACATACGATTTCTTTCAGCTCTACTGCTCTAGCATGAGATCGATCATCTTATTTTGTTTGGTTTTAGTGGTATTTACAGAATACAGAGTACTTTTCATGAACTCCACAACAAAATCGACCGACATGGGTCGGAGTCATTTCCATGAATCTGATTATGTGGGAGAATCAGATTATACAGGTGAATTATTATGTGTTTATTTTGGTCAAGTGTCACAGATCGTCTTATCCTAATCTCTGTGGTTATTTTTAATAAGTAGCTTGTAAGAGTTTGTTTGATACTTTTTACTGTTTTTCAGGAAATCCTCAAATATGCAGATATCTCAAAAAGGGACTGTACCAAGCGTATTCCCTTGGTGCACTTGAGTTTCGACAACACCTACATCAAGAAGCCTTCGGTATTTAGAAAGAAGCAAGAAGCTATTCATTTTTCTGCAGCTATCTCAAAAAGGGACTGTACCAAGCGTATTCCCTTGGCTTGGTGCACTTGAGTTTCAACAACACCTACATCAAGAAGCCTTCGGTATTTAGAAAGAAGCAAGAAGCTATTCATTTTTATACTAGGCTAGAAAACTATGATAAATTCATGCTGGTGTTAGACACATATGTAATAATTTAAATTACAAGGGAAGTAAAATTATTAATGTTTGTGTTGGTGATCAACTGTTAATAACGCTGATCAAGCTAAGCAGATATTTACCAGATTTTGAGTAGACAGTTTTTATTTGGTGTTTCCCAAACTAGCATCGCTAACATTTTTATAACATGGATACATTTGATGTATAAAATTTGGAATTTAATTTGTATTTGGCCAAATAAGGAATCGGTTCAATACTATATAAGAAGTTTTCCAAGAGCAAGAATTATTGTGGACACAACAGAAATACCCATAATAAAGCCTGGGAATCCTGTAGCACAGCATGTAACATTTAGCAGCTACAAACACAAAAATACTGTGAAGGCAATGATTGGGGCTGCGCCTGGTGGTCTTACATCTTGTCTCAGAATGTTATGGAGGTTCAGTCAGTGATAGACAGATTATAGGAAGATCCAAACTGCAAAATCTTTGTGCCAGTGGTGATTCTATCATGACAGACAGAGGCTTTAATGTACAGGACATTTTTGTTCCAAAAGACATTACTATAAATACTACAATGCTTTTGAAAGGAAAGACACAAATATCAGGTGTTACAATAATACTGGATCGGAAATTAGCGAGCAAACATGTTCATATAGAACATATTATTGGTCTAGCTAAGACATACAAGATTTTAAAAAACGAATTAAGCCCATATCATGTCCCCTAGCATCTAGGATTTTATTTGTTTGTGCTATAGTTTGTAATTTTAGAGAGAATATAGTGAAATAAAAGTTTTTATTACTTTTTATTGTTTTATTATACAGTATAATTATTCTTTCTTATTCTTATTCTAGGTGGGGGTGATAAGGCCTGCACTGACGTCCCGCTTGGGGTGTATTGTGCATTTCCCCCTGCCAGGGTTTACCCTAGCCAGCCCAACTCCTTTATGGAACGGAGTGCGGCCTTGGGGCGCTGGCAAAGCTGCTCCAGTAACGTTGATGTTGTTGTTGTACTATATGTCTGAACGTTAGTCGTCTGCTGTTGTTGCGTCAGCTGCTCACGCATTCCGGTAGTTATTCTTATTTCTTCCGTGGCCTCGCAATGCCACATCACGTGTTCCACAGTCTCATTTTCCAGCAAGCAGCCCCGACATAGAGGACTGTCTGTCACTCCAATCTTATGTAGATGATAGTTTAAGTTGCAGTGGCCTGTGATGAGCCCTACTAAAAGTCCAAGATCCTGCCGTTGTAACTTTAGTAGGTTGTTTGTGATGTTCCTGTTTAGGGCTGGGAAAACGGTTCTTGCATGTTTGCAATCCGTCCTCTTCTTGTTTGCAATCCGTCCTCTTCTTTGGGGTGTATTGTGCATTTACCCAAGCCATCCCAACTCCTTTACATAACGGAGCACGGCTTTGGGTTGCTGGCGCAGCTGTTCCAGTAAAGTTTTAGGTGGTGAAAATTTTCTGGAGTACAATCTTGGTCAAGCCTCTCTCCGTGATTTGCCGCGTTGCAAGAACAATCTGAATATAAAACAAGAGCCATCATGTTAAAATAAGATCCGGATAAGGGGTATTAAACATAATTTCATTTACCTTTAACATTGTACACAAATTACATGTCAAAGTAACATTGAATTTGTTGCTTGGTAATCGTCGGCTAATATGGTGGAACTATTGACATCTTGGTAAAGTTCTACAGCGAGAACGTCGACTGCTCGGCTTTCAGACGCTGTAGGGCTTTGATGAAGTGTTAACATATTACATTAAAAAAGCTGTAAATTGTTAAAGCTGTAACACTGTTAAAAATCACTTAACAACCACTCAAGTGTCCCGAAGACACGAACAAACGCTGGAGATTCCGAATCTCTCATTGGGGGGAGGTAGTAATTATTTGCTAATTATTAATTAACAAAGAATAATGACTATACAAAAGAAATCTGCAATTTACATAGTAAAATCACAGTTCACAACTTCACAGACAAACAAACATTTCGAGTTCTCTATACGACATCAAAAGTCTATTGCTCCGGACCACTCGTTGCATGTCGAACGCTGGCGGTAGACATATCTCTTACGTGACATTACGAGAATACGAAAATTAGGTTTGAATCGACATACGCCATTTTTTTTCGACATATCTCGAATCCGACATGACGTCACGTTGCATGTCGAGCGCTAGGAGTAGACATATCTCTAACGTGACATTCCGAGAATACGAAAATTAGGTTTCAATCGACATACGCCATTTTTTTTCGACATATCTCGAATCCGACATGATGTCATTTGCGCGAGAATTGGGCTCCAGCTCTTTTTCAAAAAAAGTTCGACGCTACTTGTTTTATTTACGGAAATTATTGATATAGGTATATAGATATATACAAATATGTAATTTAAGTTTTAAGGAATAAATAGATTTTACTATGAAGCCCTGCGTCAATAAATTATTTTTAAGCAATTCCTGATGGATCAGGGATACCGGTATACTCACAGATCTTTGTATACTAAATAAATAATTCCCAAAGACCCCTATAACTAAGAATCCCTGTACCTACTAAATCGGAGGCTATGTGGGCCATGAGCCCTATTGCCAAAAACTAATTAAAATTACGTTAAAAAATTAAAGAAAGTTTAAATTTTCGCGCTTTCCTTTTACCAACACAGAAAAGAACGGGTGCGGGGTGACCATAACTCAAAAAGTAAAATAACTATAGCATAATCGTGCCTCTAGCTCTACGTGAACTTAAAAAATATTATTTATGTTTATTAGTCAGATGCTCAGAAAATGTTTACTTGGATAATAATTTTACTTTCTGCTCTTGTGCCATTTTATATGGGGTCAGGTCAGCGCAGTATGTGTACAAACATAAGTAATGCTTTTAGGTTCTTGGCATTTTTTACAGCCGGCCGCCTGCCTGACACCAACTTTGGGTATAATTTAATATTGAGAGTTTAATCTATAATTCACTTTCCGTCACTGCTAAGGAAAATGTGTAGCGTGTAACAATATAATCAGTGGTTTCCTGCCTCTAAATTTTCCTACTCTACTGTCGTCTGTCACACATACTGCTGGTAAGGCCTGTCAGGCTGTCTCAGTCACAAAAGCGTCTCTCCAGCGCGCTGGACAGACGTAAGTAGTAGACGCTGTAGCGTCTAGCGTCTGTCTAGTGTCTACATGCTCTTTGTGCGCGGCCTCACGCGTGAGACTAATTCAGTATCATGTCAGGCATAGATTATAATACATACACTAAAGCCAGGTGCCCGCTCGATCTGACGCCACGCGCACAGAACATTTGGACACGCGCCTCTAGCTAACAACTATTCAAAAATATACGTAAAAGCTTCTCGACATTATATCTTGTAAAATGCTACCAGGTGGTAGGACTAACTCTTCTGTGCGTGTCCATCTGGGTGGGTACCACAGCTTTTCTTGTGAATTACTGTGTTCCGGTATGATGAGCAAAGTAGTCAGTGAAATTACTGGGCTTATGAGATTTAATACTTACAGCTTACTTAATGTCTCAGGGTAACAAGCGCACTGGAGTACCGCGCAGGCCTTTTTTGAAACTTCTGAGTTGCACTGCAATTGTTATGGGCCGACGTTATGCTGACCATTACGCAAATGACCAGCTCATTTCGTTATCAAATAGTATAATAAAAATGTACTATTAGATAACGAGACGAGATGATGCGCATGCGATGACGCAGGCCTGTGCAGCACTGCAGTGCGCTCATTACCTTGAGACATTAGGTATTAAGTCTCATAGCCCAGCAATTTCACGGGTAGGTACTTTGCTCATCAAACCAGAACACAGTAATGCTTGCACATTACTGCTTGGCAGCAGACATCACGATCAAAGCGGTGACACCAACCCAGACGGATACTCGCAGAAGTTGGTCCTACCACCTAGTACAGGTATATAATATATGTAATTGTATGTATAATACTAGCTGTTTGCCACGATTTCACCCGCGCAATGACATTGGATTTCAGGGATTTTATTTTTTTGCGCGGAACCCTAAACTAGAAGTAGCCAAGTTACTCATTATAACACCAGCTATCTGCCAGTGAAAGTCCCATCAAAATCGCCGTTGCAGAGATTCGCTGAACAAACAAACGGACAAAAACATTAAAATTGTTTTTTTGTTTTATAACAAAAAATCAAATGAAAAAGTGTTCTTTTGATGATACAAACAGACACTTCAATTTTATTTTTATCTGTTTAGATTTACCTACAATATGTAGGTAGGTTGTTATTATTACCTACTGTACGTAAATCGTACCTATCTAAAAAAGAGAAAGCTGACTGATTGACTGACATACCAATGCACAGCTGAAACCAAACCTACCTATACCTACTTTACAATTAGTTTACAATTCAGTTATTTTCGTTCAGACTTATATTTCGTAATTTTTTTTATTGAGACTTTAGAGGGACTTTGAAAATATGGTAACATTTTTTGTAATTTGCTATGTTGGGTGCTCTGAAAGGGGATGTATCCTTCCGTTCTCTCCAACTTTCGCAACGATCTCGCTCTTTTGTTTCGACTTTCCATCTCTGTCGCTCTTGTTGGTCTTAACCATATTTTTCGCCTCTATCTCTTTCGTTTACTCCCTGAACGCTGGCCGACAGGCGTTCGTGCGTTCACTCACTCAATCAATGCTTTTTTCTTGTGGCGGTGAGGGGTAGTGTTTAGCGTGGAAGAATTTCTAGTCAAATAATATCAGAAAATATTCTTACAGTACTTCTGTTAAAGGAAGTACTAAATTATCGAAATGGCGAGTGAAAACAACGAAATCAGCGATATAATCAAGAAGTGCAAAATTCTTCTCCTGGATATTGAAGGGACAACAACATCGATCAGCTTTGTTAAGGTAGGTAATGATTGACCGGCCGGTGTTTCAATTTACTGCGTGTTTGGACAAGACCTGGTTTTTATCATGATTAGTTATGGTAATTTAATCCTGCCTTTCCTAATTTCTATAGAGGATCCAAGCAAAATGGTCGCATTTTCGGATTCGCAACATGGAGGCCGAAATCAAAATGGTACCCTTTTCGTGGTGCTTTCATTGTCCAATTTACCACGTGTATTACATTATGTAGTCTACGATTTTTGATTGTTCTCATCACCAGGAGAATGTACACTACTTAATATATGGGTCAGCCGTAATAGTAAAAAATTAGAAAGCATGTTTTTCGTTTTTCGTAGCGCCACAGACTACATGTACTTACAATGTTCATGTAGAGAAATCGATGATTGCGTGGAAACAAGGAGATCAGTTATATACTTCTATATAAAAATTAGAAGTGTCATTGCTCTGAACTACGAAATTTTTAATTACCTACCTACCGGCTTGAACAGCTGTTCGAAGCAGCTGCCCTGGCTCAGCTGGTAAAAAAAATGTGGAACAGTTAACTGTCCTCGTAAGACAGCAAGTTATTAATGGCTGTCCTTGTCGCACGCACGTCAATCAAGGCGAGTTCAGATAGAGACGGGAACTAATAATGAGCTTACACTGTTGTAAGCTTATCACGTGTGCGTGCGAGTACGCGATTTTATCACTTTTTTGCCGCATTTGAGATATGAACACATTCCAAACTAATAACAAAACAATCGTGTTGCAAACTTGTATTCGTTCTTCATGTGCTTTACAGCATGTGTTACATTATCTTTACTGAACCAATTTTGATAATGTTTTATGTTTACTAATTGGATAACACTACTGCTCTCATTTTAATGAAGTTTATAGTTGAGAGGTTTGTCTGCCTAATAAAATATTATGTCATCAGTAACATTCTGTAAGGTTACAGAATAATTAATTTATTTATTATTGCAAGCAGCTTGAGCTGATATATCTATTTAACACAGTGTTTGAAGTCACTTGTTTACTTGCAAAGAAGTACCTATTGTTGATTTTTAAGTTTTGTAACCAATTTGTCAAGTTTGTTATGAAAGAGTTCATTGAGGTTGTAGACACATCTTCTGATAAACTGTTCCAGTTGTGGACCACTTGATGTAAGGAAGTGATAAGCAGTGTTAGTATGAGATGGTGCCCATAATATGGTGCAATGCACATACTATTTTGGTTTGGAATATGATAAAAGCCAAAGGGTTGAGTATAATAATATGATACTGAACACTGGCTCTTATTAATAAATCTAATTTAAAAGTTAATCAATAGTTTAAGGAAATTTGTATTAATAAACACTTTTTAGCACTATGGAATGGATAAAATCGGATGTTTAACAACTGTCAACTTAAACTACTTCGACACATTACTTGCAAAACAGTGGACAAGGGATACCGTAGACTACTCCTAGGCAGTGCTGCTAACTCGGTATCAGGGTTTGAGGCTAAATCCAGTTTAAAATAGGGTTAGATCTGCCCAAACATGGCAAATAGGGGCTGCTCATAAATTACCAAAATGGGCTTGCTAATTAATGAACAAAAGCTGTTGATTTTGTTAAACTGTGTTAATCACTGTTAAACACCTAAATGATTAAATATGCACACCACAAATCCTGATTTAAGTACTGTCTAAACATTGTCTAATTAATACAATTCTGTTGTGACATTTGTAATAACTTTTGATGTTTATCTTTAGATGCTATCTAGCTAAACAGGCGACTAAAAATGGTCTTTTTGTGGTAACACTGTTCATGTCTCAAAAGAATAGGTACATTCACCACTCAAGAAACAATCTTAAGTGAAAAATCACACTTCCATCTCCTGGCTTCATCATCAGAACCTTAATACCAAGTGTATATTGGACTTGTCAAAACAAATTGTATGAGCCCAAACTCAAAGGGTTTACTTGTAGCCACTGAAGAGTCCCACTATCCACTTCCTGGCTCCAGCATCAGACCAGCTCCATGGTATCAAACGATGGTATTGCCAAAGTACATAATATATGCAGTATACCTACCAATTTTCATTTCAATACAACAATTATTAGATGTATTTTAGTAGTATTTTTAGTTTATTAAAATTAAAGTGACAGTAAAAAGTTATTTATTGACATAAGTAAATATTACAACAATTAATGAACCCATAGGCTCTTGAACTAGTAGCAACTGTGTTTCAGGAGCCAGTGACTTCTTCCATTATGTGACACTACGATTATTATACTATGTATTAACCCATTAGTGGCCAAACAAAAACCAGAAGTGATATTGTTATAGAGACTTTATTTCCGTGTAAAAATGGGTCAAAAAAAACAGAATATGATGAAAAAAAAATTTTGAAAACATATTAGGTTGGGGAAAAAGTCTTTTCGCATTATAGTATGTATGAACTTGTAATAAAATCTCTTTGGCTATACTATTTGTATCTGGCTGGTTTTGGTATCATATGAAAGTTTAAATTTTAAAGAACATAATTCCAAATTCAAATTAGGAAAATGTGTGATTTTCATTTGTTTTTCGTACTGTCAAAATGAGTGAATCTAATGAAGAAATTCGATACATTTTAAAATTTGACTACAAAAAAGGTAAAAATGCAACGCAAGCCGCGAAAAAAATTTGCGATGTTTATGGACCTAGTGCAGTGTCTGTGAGAGTAGCACAAATTTGGTTTAAGCGTTTTCAATCCGGAAATTTTGATTTCAAAGATGCACGTCGCTCTGGTCGCCCTATTACGGATAAAATGAATGCCATTTTTGAAAAAGTGGAACAACATCGGCATATCAGTAGTTACGACGTAGCTGAAGAACTGGGAATTGACCACAAAACAGTTTTGGCGCATTTGAAAAAAACTGGGTACACAAAAAAGCTCGATATTTGGGTACCTCACGAGCTCACTGAAAGAAACCTAATGAACCGTGTACTCATTTGTGATTCTTTACTACAACGTAATGAAACCGAACCATTTTTGAAGAAGCTGATAACTGGTGATGAAAAGTGAATCACGTACGACAAGAACGTGCGAAAAAGGTCGTGGTCAAAGACCGGTCAGACTTCACAGGCTGTGGCGAAACCCGGGTTAACTCGCAACAAGGTGATGCTGTGTGTGTGGTGGGATTGGAAGGCCATTATTCATTATGAGCTGTTACCACCAGGCAAAACCATCGATTCTGAACTCTACTGCGAACAACTGATGAGGTTAAAGCAAGAAGTTGAGAGAAAGCGGCCGGAATTAATTATCAGAAGGGGTGTGGTTTTCATTTTCATGGTTTTTCATGATAACGCTAGACCTCACACATCTTTAGCCACTCAGAAAAAATTAAGAGAGTTTGGCTGGGAGGTGTTAATGCATCCGCCGTATAGTCCTGACCTTGCACCTTCAGATTTCCACCTGTTTCGGTCTCTTCAGAATTCTTTAGGCAGTGTCAGGTTAACATCACGAGAGGACTGCCAAAACCACTTGTCGCGGTATTTTGATCAGAAGTCCCAAAATTTATATAGCAATGGGATCATGTCCCTACCTACAAGATGCCAAAAAGTTATCGAACAAAATGGTACCTACATACTTTAGTTAAATGTAAATAAACTATATTAAAAAATGTTTTGAATTTTCTTAAAAAATGCGAAGAAACTTTTTCCCCGACCTATTATTTATGGGTTTTATGATGGTGTACTTAATTGAGTACAATGGCCACTTAGAGGTGACATTTTTCAAAGCAAGGCTTTTCGACGCAAAGGGTTTTCAGGCATTTTTTGCATTCCCAGCGCATTCTTACGTGACATAAAATGTATTGCAATTGTTTCTCAAGTTTTCTTGAGTCGTGGCCAAAACCATCTTGAGGCAAATCGTGGACTTATGATGAAGATGGACAGTTTTTTTTTGTTTTACGCGGATAATATCTTGCAATGCTGCGACGAAACAAAAACTGCTCCATTCGTTCATTACTGCTCAAAGCATGTAAATACCAAACATTTGAAATGGGTGTTTCCTCGAGGCCTAAAATAGCCACCATGTAGGTAAGCAGGACCCACCACCATTTATTGCCACAAATAGCAGTTCAGTACAGTGATATTGACTGATCAAACTCATCGACTCCACCCATAATTTTATTGTAATTTTGAAAAAGTCGTGATTACCCAACATCAGCCTTTTGTCTTCTTATTGAAGAACATCCTTTTACTTCCATTGACTCAACAGTATCAAAGTTGGTTGTCATATTTATCAAACCTATAATCATACGCTGGTCGGCACTCTCACATCTTTGATACTTTTCAAAGGACATTTTTCGGTACGATTCTCTTCACGACTTCACGACTCTCGATCCCAAAGGCTCTGTAGAAGCAATGGTCGATTTTCCATTGTAAAAATCGAAAGCGTATAACAATATCCAGATGCCCTTGCTACCACCCTGTTTTTGTAGGATCTGGTGGTAAACATACCACACCAGACCAGACCATAGCCAAATATGACCTTGCCATTAGGCAAGGCTTCATTAGGCTTCATCATGACTAGCTTATACGATAGCTTGGAGGGCTTATTCGAGCCCTATGTAGTTATTTGTATGAATGAACACTTGTCATGAATCTGCAAAAAGTCCGGAATATTGCAACACGCATGTGGCCATTGTACTCAAACAAGTACATCAACAAACAGATCAAAATATATCAGTCATCATCTTTGATACTTTTCAAAGGACATTTTTCGGTACGATTCTCTTCACGACTTCACGACTCTCGATCCCAAAGGCTCTGTAGAAGCAATGGTCGATTTTCCATTGTAAAAATCGAAAGCGTATAACAATATCCAGATGCCCTTGCTACCACCCTGTTTTTGTAGGATCTGGTGGTAAACATACCACACCAGACCAGACCATAGCCAAATATGACCTTGCCATTAGGCAAGGCTTCATTAGGCTTCATCATGACTAGCTTATACGATAGCTTGGAGGGCTTATTCGAGCCCTATGTAGTTATTTGTATGAATGAACACTTGTCATGAATCTGCAAAAAGTCCGGAATATTGCAACACGCATGTGGCCATTGTACTCAAACAAGTACATCAACAAACAGATCAAAATATATCAGTCATAGATAACATAAAATGTTTTATTTATAACTCAAATATACTTAGGCATTGTATTTCGTCAATATAACTCAAAAATTCGTGATTTACTTTGAAAATAAACAAAATATGGCTATCCGAAAGCACACACTACCATCTACAGTTCACTCCGTAACTTTGAATGACGCTGACGGACAGATACTTTTCTATATACCCTCAAATTATTTTTTTTCGTATTGCCCCACTATGGGTCTTTTTTGATAATATAAGTTCCAATCATATTATTTTACAGCTATAGATATAGAAAATATTAAGTAAGTGTACTCAATTGAGTACAGTGACCTCAAATGGGTTAAGTAACCATGTACACCACTTGCTCATGGAATGTGTCAGGAACAAAAATTAAGGAGAGGCATTGATACATTCCATCAATTTAAATGTGTTGGATGTTGGAGTTTTTACTCATATTATAGCGGATCCAACGTGAAGCTGCAAAGCTGATTTACTGTTCAGGCATCTGTAAAATAAATCATCTGTCTATCAAATAAATAAAATATTATTATATTCCTTAGGCTATGATGTGACTGGCATGCCATTGTATGGTAAAAGTCCCTAAAATAAAAGAAGAAATAATTAAAAAAAAAAAAAGTAGGTATTAAGTAACATCTTATTACTAATATTGAAAAATTTACTTCCAAGATTCTATTGCATAGCCAGTTAGCTAGAAGAAAAGCTAGTAAAAGTGTGATAATAAAGAGAGCATTTATGTCACAAAGAGGCCTAGTAATAGGTACCTAGGCTGCGCTTATTTATAAGTAGGTATTAGATATTGACTTTATTTTAACTTAATTATTTTACGAAAATAAACTTATGAAAAAAATCGAGCCACCTCTACTTTGATTACATAATAATTATAAAAATCTTGAGATACACTGAAAAAAACAAAAATCACCATTCCAGGGGGCCTTTCGATAACATACTGATATTCTAAATTTAAAAATAAATTTCTATGCAAATTGTGATTTATTCGAAAATTTATTCAATATCTTGTCTCCCCGGACATTCAAGGATTGGATTAGTGATAATAGTGATATTCATAAATTGGTCAAGAACTCAATAATTTTGCATTTAGAGCTTTGTATATTATTGTTTAGGCTACACTGCTAGCTTTATGATGGCACCTTTTTTTTAAACTGGAATAAAGCTTTTTTTAGTTAATCGTCATTCGTCACCTAAATGAAAAAGGCAGGGGTGGCTCGATTTTTTAGATTATAAGTTTAGTTTTGTTAAGAGATTACTTACATTCAGTGGTAAATTGTTTATTTACCCTACTAGGATTTGGTTCATTATTTCTGGTTGCCTCGGATGATAAGCTTGATGGCCTTATTATTATGTATCTAGGTGCTTTCTCCTGCCCCTTTCCACCATGATTAGGGCTGCACGTTACACGTTCTTTAGGGTGAGCTATTGCGAAAGTCGGTAATTGGCGTGGCAGCATTCGTTCAGCCCTTTGATAGAACCGGTCATTTTCAAATTAGGTGGGCTGGACAACCCTTATTAAACCTTTCCTCTTATTTCTCTCTCTACTCGTATTTATAAACGTTATGAAAAAAAACAACATACTAGTCTTAATAACGAGTAACAACGGTCTTACCACAAAAAAATTAAACACCCTGTGTTGAACTCTCGCTTAGGGTTAAACATATATCTTAGTCTCGTATTTAAATATGAACAATCACAAATAGAAGTTGCTCATCGTTGTCGAACTCAATTCGGTTGTGAGTTGTGACATTTCGAATCATTTTAGAACTTATCTTTAGAAACTGGACAGGCGTTTAAAAGTTGTTTTTTTGCGACAAAAATGCAAATGTCTGCACAAACTTACAGCATTACTGGATTTCGGGAAGCGCTCCAAAAATCGATCGCTAGATTTGTCCATCACAAACAGAAAAACAGGAATGGAAATTTTAATTAAAGCTTGTTACGTTATTCCTTTTGAAAATTTCATATCATAATATCTAAACAACTACCTGTAACAAATATAGTTCAAAATTGCTTGATTGCTAAAGAAATGTCTCAAAGGTCAGCAATCATTTCTAAAAAATTCTCCGTGGCAGCAATCCCGTTTTCGACGGCAGCCTAATGAACAGTACGACGCGAGGTAGTGATCATTCCCGTGAAATTGAACTAGTTTTTCACCGTCGTCGTTCTAAATTTAGATGACGTTTTCGTCGTATGCATTGTGGCCCGCGGACCCTGAGGCGTGGCGGCTGGCGGCTCGGCTAGGTAGGCTCGCTATCCGGTTTGGCTGGCGAGCGCAGTTCGTTCACCCACCGGCTTGCCGCATCGTAGACGATGCAGTTTCACCAGGGTATCACGTTATGCTAAATTTTAAGGCCTATTTCTTGGTAACCTGATACCTGAAGAGCGCGTTTCGATGTGATGTTTCTTCGTGCAGTCAGTTTGTGTAGTGTCATTAGTTATGATAGTATTTATTAATATTAAAGCCACTGCAAAGCCTTCATAAAAAATAGTAAAGGATAGATAAGAGTGAACTGATGATCCATCATCTATCTTCTCCAAAGAGGTTTTGTAGCTTCTTTATTAATTCAAGATAGTTTAGCGTTAACCCACCTCACCAGCATCTCACCTGATGTTGAGAGACTATGATAGAAGTTGAACACGCTAACCTAGAATAGTCTTTTGTAAGTATCTACCTAGTTCATCTCGTTTCTAGCAAACCCTCGTTGCTTCCTCGGAATTTTGTTTAAAGCTTTAAGCCACAAAGAGGATTTTTAATTACTGTGTAAAGCGATTAGTATACGTGCGATTGGTAAAGGCTAACTGAACTTTTATGAGATCAAATGATTAGGTACTGAAACTGGATCGGGAATCGGAAATCGTTTGAGCGTTACAAAGACAAGTCCGTCGAACTATCAACTACGTGGGCTGTCCAACTTACCAGCCAAGTAATTGTAGAAGTACAATTGGCAGTCATAAAATAATCAGCCGGAATTATTGAGTGTTTCCCATTGGTCAGATTGGTGGTTAGATTAGTCTGGCCAACGGGAATTAAAATTCCCAGTGGTCAGATCCACTCAATATCGACAATAGTACAGTTTTATACAAAAATGTCATATACAGTTAAGCGGTTTGTTTTTGGTTGTCAACTGGGCTTATGAGACTTAACAAGGTAGCGAGCGCCATGCAGTGCCGCGCAGGCCTTTGTGTTTCAAAGATCTGAGTGCAATTGTTATGGGCTGGCGTTATGCTTACCACCAGGAAAATTACTAGCTCGTCTCGTTACCGAACAATAAAAAAAAAAAACAAATCACAGCATCAGAAATGGATGTCACTATTTGATCTTTTTGCAATCTGAAAATGAAGAAACTACGTATTATTCATAATCGTACACTTTCCATATTTTTTGTTGTATCGTATATTTTACTTTAGCCCCCTCATCAATGAAGGGCCTCCCCTGCTCTAGGGACACTCACGGTTTAAATCGAGGTAGGGGTCATTCGTTATACCGGTTTTTTCTATCTCCATATTTATAGATATATAAAGGCAGCATCTGTCTTGTTTTCGTTTATAAAACCGCCTTGACCTTCAAAGTTTTATCTTAAAGGAGCTCGTAGTCTGTAATTATCACGCTGAAGAAATGGTCAGAAGTTCAGAACACATACGTTCGGCTCTTTAATGCTTGCGGTGAAGAATTTGATGCTTTTAGAATTTGAAGATGCTACGATGGGACTGGCATACCATTGTATGGTAAAAGTCCCTAAATTAAATGAAGAATTAAAAAAAAAAAAATTGAAGATTTTCATGCCTGATGTTATGCGACAATGTGGTCAAAAATATGGGATATTATAATATTCCATAAACTACATAAACTGTAGTAGGCGTGTTCCGACTGCTGAACTTGAGAAAGGTCTAAACTTTAGATAATAACTGGCTCTCAAATGAAGGTTTAGATCTTAGATAATAAATGGGTCTCACGCATGGCACTCATCGGAACACGCCTTTTTGGTGACAGATTTTCAACTTGATAGTGGTACTTAGCTAGGCGATTCCTAGCTATACTATAGCTAGTGATAGCTATGCTATAGTTGCATCCTCGGGATTTTTTTATTGATGTTTAATTGAAATAAGAATGTGAAGTTTTGCTTTTCGCATCTCATCGCCATCAGGAACTACAAGGACCTCGGTTATAGTAGAAAAAGGGCATAACGGATCAAAACCTTGCTTTTTAAGTTATTGACCCCGGAAACTCTTAGGCACTCCAGAAGCTAAGCCCAATTGACTCGGCTACTCCAAAAAAGTAGTTGAGCAGTTTTAAAAATGTAATATCTCAACTTTGCTTTATTTGCAACTGCGGCCCGCGGTTTCACCGGCGTGAAGGTCCACAAAACCGTCCTTTTTCCGGGGTAAAAAGTAACGTGTACTATAGACACGTCGATCTGTTGCTCCGTTGTTGCGCGAAAGAACCAACCAACAAACGCACTTTCGCATTTATATAGGTATACCTCATTGTCCTCAGTTTCATCAATCTAACCAGTGCAGAAAGCATCTTCGCGAGCTAGACATTCACGTGCGTAAATACGTGGTCTTAAAATAGAGCGTTAACTTAGCGGGGACTTTACCGAAAATCGATAACTTCTCTCCCTCGCGAATTTCTGACGTCCATATTATAATTGCGTAGTCCGTGCACTGGCAACCCTATCTAGTGATTGTATAGGATAACCTGATCGATGCCCTACCCTGGAGACGAGTGGTCCCCTAATTTTACAGACAAAAGGAATTGTTGTATGGGATGGGATTTATTTGTGTGGTGTAGGAAAGAGTAGGTACCGGGTTAATTTAAAATTTTAATAGGAAAATGTTAGGATTCAAAGGGAAAGGTTAAATATACCTACTAATTTTTACTAGGTGGTAGAACTAACTCTTCTGCGAGTGTCCGTCTGGGTCGGTACTACCGCTTTGCTTTTCAAGTCTGCCGCCAAGCAGTAGTGCAAGCATTACTGTGTTCCAATTTGATGAGCAGCTATTCTGCTAATAGTAATGGGCGGACAGCTCGTCTCATTCTCAAATTGTATTAAAAAAATATGTGTATTTATTGGTTTTTGTCATGTAATTTTGCCAAATTTAAACCAAGAGGCCTCGATTTTACTTGATCTAGATTAGATGTTTTAACTTGATACTGTTTTATGAACCTGTAATGAAATACTGATTTGTTTTTTAGTCTTCGGTAAATAAATTTATCTCCATTCTTATGATCTCTTGTAAGGACTGATTAAACTGAAACTACTTCTGCTAGGAACTCAGTCTAAAGCCTGAAAAATATATTTTAATTGAAATTTTCGACCCGACTTTTGGGGTCTTTGACATTTACAATTAATATATAATTTGCATTTGACCAATATCTCGCCTAAACTTAACGACGTTTTGGTTGAAGATAGCGTAGACAGTATAAACTAAGTCTAGATTCTTTAGTGAGATTTGCATGTTAAGTGTTCCCAAGCGTGACTATAAGCACTTTGGTTCTTAGAAGTTTAGAAAGACACAATAGGGGCGATCTTTTAACAGTTCATTATTGAACTACGGAACTCTTTAGAACTGATAATGGACAAGCCCAATTCGAAGTAAAATTATCCGGTAAAACACTATCTCTTGTATAAGAGTTAAAAAATTGTACAACGCTTAATTGTTACACTCGATCCGCTTATTTAATTCCTTTCGATTCGCTTATACCATTCCTTTTCAATTGTTTATAGGACAAATTATTTCCATACGCCGAGGCCAACGTAAAGGAGTTCCTGAAGACCCAGTGGGACACGGATGATGTGAAAAAAATTATACAACGCTTAATTGTTACACTCGATCCGCTTATTTAATTCCTTTCGATTCGCTTATACAATTCCTTTTCAATTGTTTATAGGACAAATTATTTCCATACGCCGAGGCCAACGTAAAGGAGTTCCTGGAGACCCAGTGGGACACGGATGATGTGAAAACAGCCGTTGCCGCTCTCAGGAAGCTCGCTATTGAAGATGTGGAAAAGAATGTAGAGGATGCTGTTGCTATTCCTGCAGAGGTATGTACAATCGCAGTAAGAAAAGGTTCGTCTCCTTAAGGTCTATTTTTGTTTGCGCAATTGAGTAGCTTGGATGTCGCTCCAAAGTCCCAAACCAAATAGAAATAAATTAAGGTAAACTTTTTCTAAGACCATTATAATAAGTCAATGTAGTTATGCATTATAGTAATGAACGAGGATCAAAGGTAAGCTTTGATCTTCTATAAAAAATTTGTAATGATGATGTGATATAAATGGCAAAAGCTGATTATCTATCTATCTCGTTTGTATCTTGACTGACACTCAATACTAATTGCTATCCGTAGCCCTTACGAACCTGTATAAAGCTGCCTAAGATATTATTGAAGTCTACAAAGATGAAGTAGGAAGTAAGCACCGATTAATCGATAAATGTTTTATAAACCACGTAATAATCGGCAGTGAATCGGATGATTTAGTCACTATTTACTGAAAGGTTATCTGTGTAGGTTAGAAATCACGTTCTACAAGATGCTAGTCAAATATTTCCTTAATTTATGAATCAAGATAGTGGTTTTTATACAGGTTGAGATGAGACTTATTGTCTATTCCTTCCGTTGATACTCCGACCTTCTTTCTGAAGGAAGCATGATCTACAATGCTGGCTTGGTGTAGTTTGATGGTTATATACACTTTTGAATGTGTTTCTTATTTATGGCTACACGTTTTTTTTACATTATTGAAATGAAAATAGGCTGATATTTCGACCACTGTCGTCTCAAAGTACCTACAACGAGCGAATTAGTTAAGACTATGCCAAACGGAAAAAGGAGAGATACGTTTTTTTTACTGTAAATTAAAACAATAAGTTGCAATGAATGTTTTCCAGGATGCAGCCAAAGAGGAGCAGATTGAGGGTCTGGTGAAGAGTGTACATTGGCAAATGTCTGCTGACCGCAAGGCTGGACCACTGAAACAGCTGCAAGGTTTGATTTGGAAGCAAGGCTATGACAAAGGAGATATCAAGGGGCAGTAAGTATATTTGCAGTTAGTGCGGTTTTGGTCTGAATGTCACTTTCTTTAATTTTCATTTAGTCTAGTATTAGCTTTTGCCCATGGCTTCACACTTGTGGTAACATGATAAAATGTAGTGATACTCCCAACTTTTTATTTACTTACTATGGACCAAAATCCAATGGCCAAGTAACAGCTTGAGGAGTTGGAGTCAAATGAGTGTCGCGTCAAGAGGCTCATCAGCAACAACTACCTAATTGATATGCTTGATATTCCTCCTGTACACATCCGTTTTGTATCTAAATTTATTTGGCGTACCGCTAAGGAGTGGAACTCCTTGCCTGATATGGTGTTTCGTGATCTCTATAACCTGGGTTTCTTCAAGTCACGAGTCAATAGGTACCTTATATGACATGAAATCTGATGCAAACCTACAAACAAACCCTGGAGTGGAATGCTTTGCCGTTGTCTTTGTTCCCTGAACGTTATAATCTGGGTGTGTTCAAAAACAGTGAATAGGTATTTGATGGGAAGGCTTTCTACATATTCGACCATATCGTCGCATCACATCAGCGGCGCAAGTACGGATCTATTCGGGTCGATAAAATTCGATAATATTCGATAAAATTGACAGTTCAAATCGATAAGGTGGGATTTATCGAGCCTCGAAACAATCGACAAAAGTTATCGAAAAGCTAGGTCGAATCCAAAGAGAATATAGAGCTACTACAATACTTTACGATCAGCGGGGCGAGTACGGATCTTTTCTATAAAAAAAATTCGATACAATTGACAGTTAAAATCGATAAAGTGGGTTTTATTCGATAAAATTGACATTTAAAATCGATAAAGTGGGTTTTATCGATTATAACTGTCAATTTTATCGATTTTTTTTTATCGAAAAGATCCGTACTCGCGCCTCAGACTTCGGTACTCGCAACATTTGATAAATTTGTCGAGTTTTTCGGTTCGACAAATTTATCGAACCGACTTCCGTACTCGCGCCGCAGGTGAGAATGTGGTCAAACACTTTACCAGTCCTATGTAAAGAAAAACCCTAAACTTTTTTCTAAAGACAATAGTCACGAATACCTTTCTTTGGTCACGAACATTGCAAAGGGTTTGAATTGTCTGTAACGTCATCGGGAATACGCTATTACAGCCTAAGTTTGAATTGGTACGTTATCCCGAAAGGGGTCAGGTCAATATACTCTTGGAGGTCAACAACATTTGTGTCACGAGTTTTTGAAATTCGGAATTTTTCAAAAACAATGGCATTAACTTAGATCAGCTGATTCACTTGAACTATGTTGAACTTTATAAATGACGATGTTGATTAGAAGAGATTTAGAAATAATTCCAGGAAAAGCAGCTCACTGGCTAATCACCCTCTACCGGGATAACATACCAATACAAACTCATCCCTGTATACTTATATAGTTGAAATTATTGTTTTTTTTATGTTATTTGATTGCGAAACGAAGTGGTCATTTGCCTGATGGTAAGCACAACGCCGGCCCATAACAATTGCAGTGCCACTCAGAACTTTGAAACACAAAGGCATGCGCGGCAATGCAGTGCGCACGTTACCCTGTGACATTAGGTATTAAGTCTCATAAGCCCAGTAATTTTACTGGCTACTCTGCCCATCAAACCGGAACAGTAATGCTCGCACATTACTGCTTGGCGGCTGACTTCACGAGCAAAGCGTTGGTACCAACCCAGACTGACACTCGCAGAAGAGTTAGTCCTACCACCTACTTACACCTAGTAAACCTAAACAAATTACTTCATCCTAAACAACATCTCAAATGCACCATTTGTCGGTTCCAGCGTGTACGATGACGTTGCGCCGGCTCTCGAGTTGTGGCGCTCCACTGAAGGCCAGAAGGTGTACATCTATTCATCTGGCTCGGTGCAAGCCCAGAAGCTGCTCTTCAACATGTCTGTGGCAGGAGATTTGCTGCCTCACATTGAAGGGCATTTCGACACGGCTGTTGGAGCCAAGCAGGACGCTGACAGCTATGCAGCCATCGCTGAGAAAATAGGCTGCAAGCCCGAAGAGATTCTGTTCCTTACTGACATTGTCAAAGGTAAGTTTAACTATACTCTGTTCCAAAATCTTAGATATTTTATGTAAACAAAGGGGTTGACAGCAGAAAAAAATTATAGAAAAATGTGCAATCCATAATTTGATGATAGACATTATTATTAATTGATTTTAAATTATAACATGATAAACATGAATTATTGAAAAATCGTGAATGGTATTTGCAAGATTGTTATTTTAAACAAAACTATAATAGAAGAAAGTTTTTTCGTGCAGTTATTTTTCTTAGACTGGGAACACAGCAGAGATTTGAAACATTTTGTGCAATCGCCACCATTTTCTTTTTCTATCTGTTAATCAGCTTTATGTTGTTAAAGATCTTGTTATGTTGTAGTGGTTTTGTTTAAGTTAACGTTGTTGGTTCTTGTTATTTATTTCTTGTTACGTTATAATTGTGCCGCGCGAGAGCAAACCCGGGGGGAAATAGAAACAAGTGAAAAATGTTTTGGGCAACTGGCATGTCACTTCGACAGTGACTTTCCTTGCCATTTCTTTGTTTACAAAAAATATCTAAGAGGAACAGGGTTATACAACACAAGCTTTGCTTAGTGTAAGTTCTGTGCCATACTGATTTGTATAACTCAAGCCTACAAGTGTTAAGAATATTGTGATTATTTAATAAGTCTAACATGTGTGCTTGGTTTCTTTTGAATGAATTTTTTTTTTTGGACGTTTTCCTTTGGCCTTTCCTTAAACATTCACTTTTATCATTACAGAAGCAGAAGCGGCCCGCGTGTCGGGCATGCAGGCGGCGCTCGTAAGCCGCGAGGGCAACGCCCCACTACCCGCCGAGACCGCATCATCATACCCTGTTCTGCACAGCTTCGAGCAACTGGCCGCCTCCAACAAGCGCAAGCCGGACCCCCAGGTGCTACTCCGATGACTTCCGACTGAACTCAATAATCAACCCTTGGATAGAAAGATTAGATAGCGAATATAGCCACATCATTGGTCACGCAAATCTTTTTGAGCTCTCTTAACGTAGGCTTGAATACGAAACTGCGCTTGGCGTAGTTATTGGTTGACAGTCGTGCATGTATTTGTGTACGAACGTAGCACTGACACAACTCACGTTGTGGGATGCGAGCGGGTGGTCAGTGGTGCCATCCATTCGCGATTGTTTCTTGGGCTCAAGAAGATTTGCGCGATCTGTTAATCTCCGTCATGTTACTGGCGTGGTTATATTACTATCGAACTATATATTTATTCTAAAGGTTGTTTATTAATTATCGCTTCTTGCATGCACTGTAGCATAATTATTGCAGTAGTTAGATGGATTAGTATGGTGGATGGTTGCAACCTTTGCTTGCTTGTAGAGGTGCGAGGTGTAACTGCAATGGTTTTAGTACTTTTTGGATACTAGCAGTCCCAGTGAAATTGCGTACGCGTGCTCATGAATCTCTCAGCACTATTGTCAGAGCTCAATGAAACTATAAACATAGGTTAGCTTTAGAAAAGCAATACAACTACGCATAAACATCATCAAATTTTACACAGTTGCCAATGAAATAACGGTACACATCCTTCCCGACCGAGAGATACAGACTAAGGGCGTATTCACGTAGAAAACGGACTACCAGCACCGGTCTACCAGCGCTTATCGATTCGTAACGATGAGAAGGTGACAAGTATTATTCCTTTGCAAATGAAGCAACAAATGGTGCTCCGATCAGCCTTGGTAGCAAGGCTGATCGGAGCAGACTTTCGGCGCCTATCGGTGATGAACTACAAAGCGACCTGCGCGGACCAGTATCCGATGCCCACTGGTAGATCGGCGCAGGCTTCCTGATTTCTACATGAATACGTCTTTAGAGACTGTATTTTTTAAATTTCGAATATTTTTACTAGTTCTATGGTATTTCATCCTTTACGTTTTGGTTAAAATACCCGTAATATATATAATAAAGGTATTGTTTGTCCCGCTTCCTGATACACATTTTCCTCATCTTCCTGCTTTCTTTCCCAGTTCGACTATTTTATCACACAATTTAGTTTTTAGTTCTTTAACTAATCATTTTTAAGATAGAAGCCACCGCCGCGTTCCGTTTTTTACTATAGACCATTACTTAGATTTTGTTTGAAATATATGACAGCTTAGTGAACACTATCAAAATTCACTTCTTTCGTTTTTATGTGGTATGCGAATGTACAAAACGGACTAAAAGATAGTCTACTTTATAGACTAGTATACGTTATAGACTATCAAAACAAATTTTGTACATCAAAATGTACAAAATTAAATATTCTTAATATATCTCGTGAAGTCTGCCGCCAAGCAGTAGTGTGCAAGCATTACTGTGTTCCGGTTTGATGAGCAGAGTATCCAGTGAAATTACTGGGCTTATGAGACTTAATACCTAATGTCTCAGGGTAACGAGCGCACTGCAGTGCCGCGCAGGCCTTTGTGTTTCAAAGTTCTGGGTGGCACTGCAAATGTTATGGGCCGGCATTATGCTTACCATCAGGCAAACGACCAGCTCGTCTCGTTACCTCATAACATAAAAAAAATAAAAATCTCCCATCTTGGCCATCCTCACAAGATGGAAATGATGATAAATATAAGGCATGATATAATAAACCACATATTGGAACCATAGAAACTGTGCCACCACTAGTTCTTTGCACTGCTTTGTGATCTTTACAATTACAGTGTAGTGTTGTAGTTATAGGTTACGAAAAGCTTAGTCTTCATTTACACACTCATAAAACTCACAAAAAATAATTTATTATTCATATTAATATTGGGTCTATTCCCATATGGGAACCCAATATATTTATACCAACACACTTTGGCTTTAAAATTATAATAATAAAAATGCTCAAATAAATCTAGAAAACATGATATCATACTGCAATTCGACTTACGAGCTATTGTATAAAGTTCGGTGAAAATGTGCAGTGTTGTTGTAAATGATATATTATATTATTATCTCTTCTACACAAAGTAGATTATTGTCGCCTGGAAATTGATATTATTTGTACAAAGGTTGGAATGATGCAATACAATACATAATTATAATGTGTTATATTGTTACTACACAATATTTATGTGTATTTAAATGTATTTGTCAAATTACGCAAGCATGATGAGTGATGATGACTGAATGTAAGTGTAAACTGTAGATATTTATTTTAGGAAGGTTATATTATTACTTGTTATTAAATTTTAATAAAAAACCTTTCAAAACTGTTTTTGTTTTATATAACCCATGTAATTCTATAGTATACATGCTAAGGTCTCGTTCCGCACACTTTGAACTGATGACATAAAATTGCTATGTTACATAAACAAAGCACATAATTTTTATGAAACCTGGAACCTGTAATTTTAATCACCTAATTTAATTTCACTGGTGAATTATGGTGAAATAAACCCTTAAACATTCCTGATTAACATCCCTTCTAATATTATTTTATTGATGTTGCTGACTATTAAGTATTATTATGGTAATGGATAAATCGATAATTTATAATAATAATTATTATATAATACATTAAGTCAAGACTGGTGAATTTTTTTTCCCTAAAATATTTTAATAGATGTAATCTATATTATTTGTATATAAAAAAGTTTAGAAAAACCTTACAAATTAGCAATTATTAAAGAAATGAGTTTTAGCTACATCAAATGCATAAAAAGTAATTGAAAAGACTCAGATCACAAATATATTACGCAAATCTATTTTTGTATTATAACAATAAAACATTTTAATTTTAAGTTTCACATTTCAATGTTTGGTTACTATCCTTATCCATTTGGTGGCGCCACTTCTGTTTGGAAATGAAATGAAATATATTCATTTGTTTTGATGTGGTATTACAAGCTGGTATGGTTAATTTATATTATTGGTCCTAAACACATCATTACAATTGGCATGCAAATATAGAGTTTCTTATATTAAATTATGTCTAGTCCGGCGCTTAGCTACGAGTCAAACTAGACGGTATACAACAATTTGACATGCACATTACAATTGTTATTTTATACAAGTACTATTACCATTACAAATGAACCACTAATTTAAATAATATGTTGATAAAATGTCAAATGTAAATTGCAATATAATCAAAGAAGTCGATTATAATCGAAGAAGAATGTCAAAATCAGTTTAATAATATTAATCAACTTCTGATATAAATTAAGTCAAGATTAAGAGTGGCTAAAGTAACCGATTTTGGTTACTTTACGCTAAGCAATGTTCCAAACGTCTCTGAATATGAATCTGAACTTAAGTACTAAATTTTGACGTATGGAACCAAAAGTCCACCCTTAGTCTCGTCTCTTAATATTAGCCTGAGAAATTTCCGTTTTTCATAGCAAAAATATTGATGAAATTTTTGCTATAATTTTGTCGAAGGAGCTACGTCAACTGCCAGACTAATATTGATTGAGAACTGAGAAGCCTATATCCATTGTGCCACTTGCGGTTTAACTGTGTTTTGTGATTGACGTGTTGGTATAGTGTAACATAAAATAGTTATCCATTTAATAACATTACTACAAAGAAGTTAAACACACTCTAAACAAGTGTTAAATAGCGTTAACTAGTGTAACTCCTAAACATGACTTAGTCGCGTGTTTTAATATTAACAACCACATTAATCTAATTCTAATTGTAACTCCCTTCTGATATGACATTTCTAATAATTTTAGACGTTTACCTTTAGACATTGTCTAGCTAAACGGGCGTCTAAAAATGGTTTTTGTGGTAACACATGTATTTAAAGTGTGGTAAATCTAGTAATATAATGCCCACTAGAATATTATTTCAAATAAAATCTGTTGGAACATGGCGTAATCTGTTTTCTTAAATTTATATCCATATTTTGTTAAGTCTTTGGCGTATTCTTAATGTAATTTTATTATCATTTCAGGAAGAAGAAGTTCCCGCCAAAGTACCTAAGACTGATATTAAAACTGATGTAAAGACTGCCTCCGATATGGAGGTTGTTGAAACTACTCCTGAAACAATAATTGCTATCAAAAGGGTGGCTTCGTCTGAGGCAGTTACTGCACCCGAAAACGTAACTACAGACGCAGCAGATAAAGTTATCGAAGAACCTGAAAAAATGGAAGTAGAAGAAGAGCTTCCACTTGCCAAAGTAGCGAATGTCACAGAACAGGTTGAGAATCAGGCTAAAAAAACAGAAGAAAAACCTGTGAGTATTGAAACTATCATTGAAGAAGTCACCAATTCCAACGACGCAGCTGATGCGCCTATTTGTGACATAAAGCCAGTTATCGAGGAGAGTGATGAAAAGACTGAAAAGAATGAGACTGAAAAGATGGAAATTGAATCTGCCGAAAATGTAGAGACAGTTGACACTGCCATTGAGCCAAAGGAAACCGCACAAGAAAAGATTGAGGAACAAAGTGATACTGTCGCCGAGGAGAGTCCGCCTTCTTCCGTTACCATTCAGGATGTCACAAATGAACAAGAAAGTGTCAGCAAAGAGCAGGAGATCCTCGACTCTTTAGTTCCAATTGTAGAGGAACCTCCTAGTGTTGAAATAGAGGACTTGAAAAACGTTGGTGAAGTTCTTGATAAGGAGTGCGATGAAATCCTATCAAAAGTGCAAGATGTTACTAACTTGGATAACATACCGGTTAAGCCAATAATGAGCTCAATTATCGATGCTGAAAATGGTGAAAATACTAATGATATTGTCGAGAGTATTTTGGATTCAGAAATGGAACTGAGCGAGAAGCAATGTGAGGATATTGATGTTAATACAGTGCAGGAAATTACAGACACAAATTCTGATGACTCTGAAGAAAAACCGGAAAAGCTTCAGAATGATTCAGAAGAGGAAGAAAAACTGTCAGAGAATGCTGGAGATGATAATAATAAGTCCGAAGAAAACGATGTGGAAGAAACCAAAATGACACAAGCGGCTGTTGAGGGTAATGAGGGTAAAGAAGAAAAAAATGAGCAGAATAGTTCCACAGAAGCAGTACTGGAAGTTACTAAAGTGAAGGAAGTGGTTGTAAGTACTGCTACAACAGAATTAGCAGATGGAGATTTACAAGAGAGTAAGCCAGAAACTGTTGAAAATAAAATGGCGTCGACCGAGTGCGCTATTCAACTTCAATCTAATGTTGTAGCAAAGAATAAAGAATCAGAAGATGTAACTGCTGAAAATGTGGAGAAAAAAACAGATTCCAAAGAGGGCCCCTTGGAACCAGAAGATTATAAAATGGAATCTGAAGAAAGCACTGTGAAAACAGTGAATGCTAACGCAGAAACGGAAGAAAGTATTGTGAAACTGGTAGATAATAAAGTAGAAACAAAAGAGTGTATTATGGAGTCTTTTGACAGTGTAATGGAATCAGCTGACAGCACTCTTGAAAAGGAATCGACATACAACAAGGCAGGACCAGTACCGAATGAAGTCGAAATAAAAGAAAACATTATGGAACAAGAAGACACTAAAATACAATTGGAAGAGGGCTCTGTAGAATCAGTAAAGAATAAAGCCGAAAAAGACGAAAGCGTAGTAGAACAAACCGAAAATAAAATGGAATCTGAAGATAATACTGCAGAATCAGTAGAGAAAAAAGTCGAAGCAAAAGAAAGCATCGTGGAGCCAGTAGATATTGAAATGGAATCGATTGACAGCACTCACAAAGCAGTAGACAGGCAAAAAGAATCGGAAGAAAATCAAAGCGAAGCAAAAGAAACTAACATTGAACCAGTAGACACTGAAATGGACTCTGTTGACAGTAGTAACAAACCAGTAGAGTGCCAAAACGAATCTGAAGATAATATTGCGGGATCTGTAGAGAATAAAGCCCAAATAAAAGAAAGCATTGCGGAACAAATTGACAGTATAATAGAATCTAAAGAAAACACTTCTAAGTCTGTAGAAAACAAAATGGAAGCTGAAGAAAAAGCTACAGAAGAAACGCCGGAGGAAAAAATGGAAGATAGTATTGCTGAACCAGAAGCTACTATACTCGAAAGCAAAGTAAACGAAACACCAGAGAAAAAAGAA
Organism: Crocallis elinguaria; assembly: GCA_907269065.1. Lineage (NCBI taxonomy): Eukaryota > Metazoa > Arthropoda > Insecta > Lepidoptera > Geometridae > Crocallis > Crocallis elinguaria. The sequence goes on along the minus strand of OU026065.1, from coordinate 6,419,745 downwards.
GTGCCAGAGGCTGTCATACCTGAACCTGTGATAGAATCAAAAGATAGTGCGAATGACGTCCAAGTGGAAAGTGAGGCTACAGAGAAGCAAGTTAACGGAAATACAAATGGTGAACCTGAACTGAACCAAAATGGTGACGCCAGCAACGAAGATGAATTGAGCTCTCGACTCTCTGTAGAAAATGGTAAAGAGATGAATTGCGCCAACGGCAACAGTGATTCCGGTTCAGTAGAGAAGGCACAGGGTGACAATAAAGTGGAAGCAGAAATACCTGATATCAAAGTTAAGACGGTTGGTTCTGAAGAGCCGCGCACCGATCCCATAGAGCAACCTGTAGAAGCATAAGGTCATTCGGTGAGTGTTTACGTTTCTTTTAAATGTAAAGCTATATATTGTTTATGGGCCCAGTTATGAGCGAGTGTGGTCGAGCGGGAACTTGTGCGACTTTCCGGCGCACCATAGTTCGAATCTCGGCTCGACCCCGCTCCATAGTTCGAATCTCGGCTCGACCCATCTCCATCAAGTTACGGGCGGATTTATCACACTCGTTCTAAGACATTGGAACAAAACATAGTGAGGAAACCCGCACGTTCAAGAACCAAAAAATCGAGGACATGTGTGAGGCCCGCGTGGTAGATATATTATTATGGGCTATGGCTCAGTCTCTCTGAGAGAAGACCGGTGTCCCAGCAGTGGGAGTGAAATAAGGCTGATGATGATATTGTTTATATACAACTTTAGTTTCTCATATGGGTCAAAATGAGTGCAATGATTTTTAAATGATTCTCCTAAATCATGGAATCATCTACACTTAAAGCAAATAGCTAAGTAGGAATTTTATTACATGTAATTTTTTTTGAGCGTATAGTAAGTCTTTACTCATGTGACCCAAGTTTGTGTCATTGCTTAAACTGTAATAAATAACTAATAGTGCTTGCAGCAAGGCGTCGATAAAAACCAAATTATCCAGTTAATTAAGCATAGGTATTTTCTTTATTGTCTTGTTTTTATTTAATTCTAAGGTCCCAGTTCACCAAACATGAAATAAACAAAACTCACGAGGTCGGCGTTCAAATTCACAAATCTAGTTTAAAATGAAGTTTAAATATTTGCTGCTTACTGTGCAAATTCGATCAAATTTTTGGCTCAACTAATACTATTTAGAGCTAGCTTTGACAGCAGGTGTCAAAATACTTGTTTAAAATAATCAGAGATGTAAAGACACGGATATAATTCAGAGTGCAAAAAACCACCCTGCTGGTCAACACCGCGGGGAAAACTTGGATCCAAGAAGCGAGTAGCCGATCCAAGTGGCATTCTATGGCGGAGGCCTATGTTCAGCAGTGGACTTCTTCCGGCTGATGATGAATTTTGATAGTTCCTAGTGCAATCTATACAATGCTGCATTTTGTACCGGGTGCTTACAGTATGGGACGGGCGCAGCAGCCGGGCGTCGCAGCGTTGTTGGTTCACATCAAAAGATTGACAAGACTGAGGTTGCTTCCACGCTACGTTTGACATCAACACCTAGTTCTATCACACGTATTGATAACTTCCATGTGTACTGGGGCCATCTGTGTACACTGCCGACACGAAGCAATATTTACTTAATGTTTTTATGACCATTAAAGTAACTGCTAGTTAATACGTTCATTTGTTGAGCTCTATCCGTCATGCCAAAGATATCTCCGATGTATCTCCATTCGAATTGGCTTCTTAGCTGTCTTTGAAACTTTTTATCGTAATAGATTTCATTTAAAAACAGAACTACCCACCAAAATGAGATTTATTACGATCATCAGTTTAAAGATAACAAGTCGCGAAGTCTTTATTTGATGGATTGGCTCAACAAAATTTATATTGTAGATCTTTAAGGATGTCGACAAATATCTGACAATATTGAATTTGTTGATAAACTCTAAAAGATTCGTCAATTAATGTTTTGAGATAAATATGCGAAAGAATTGTGCCATTAATTTTTGAATTTTCACTAAATTACATATTCGATGTGGTCAGATATTGGTGGACGCAGTAATTTTAATATAAGTAACTTGCAGACTGCAAGTGCGCTTAGTTTTAAGTCATCATTTATATTAGACATTCCTGTAAGTATTAAACTACAGTAATGGAGTTTGCGATAAATCAAACTAACTGTATATTTTTAGTGATGCCATGTCAGGTGCTTTAGGCTGTGAGTCCACACGCAAAGAAATAATATGTGTGCTAAATGTTTTATTGTATGAGGATCAATTCGTACAATTTATGAGTTTATGACTTGTGTTTATAATAATATATCTTACCTTTCGAAAGCTATCGCAAGTACACTACCTACAATGATGTAATATAACATCCTTATTCTTAAAAAATTCATGGCTCTAACAACTTTTGCCCGCCGCGCCGGCCGTGAGATTCGCCGACGTGCGAAAAAGAGGATATATTTTAGTGACGGTTAAAAACATCAATTAAATTTTTATGAATTAATTTACGGCACGATATAGTACTGTATTTGGACATCATTGGAGATGGCATTCAGAGGTAAAACTGATTTATTATTAGAGGACCTTACCGACTAACGACAATATTCTTCGTTTTCGATTCCAAACCGATTAAAACCAGCGGTCTAGTCTTCGGCTAGAAGGAATTGTCTACAGTTTTCGCTAGTTTTCGTTTTGTAACAACTTGTTTCCTTAATAACGTTCGTTCTAAAATGAAACCGGCGAAAATTCTAGACGGAATAGTCCAGCCGAAGATCTAGCGACCGCTGGTCTTAATCGGCTTGGGAGTCGAAAACGAACACGATTTTGTTAGCCGGTAAGGCCCCCTGTTCACTTTTTTCAAATATTTGACCGCTTGTTATTCTTGGCTTGTGGAATCGCGCACCTAATACGTTGTCTGTCTTTATACGTACGCAATTTTAACTCTAACAATACTTTAAAACGCAACAAAGTGCGTGCCACTTGGTCGGCAGTGTACACTGTCGCCACCGTTTCTCATAATTGGTCTAGGTTAGATTATTAGTAAGTATTAACTGTATTGTGATTTATAATTATCGTATACCCTATGTATTATTATTCGATTTCTCTGAAACCTACTGCCAAACTCTGCCCCTTATGAAGTTGGTTTTGGAAACGTTGGATGTAATGTGATATTCGGCATGACAAGACTGCGTTAGTGATTGCTTTCGGGGCTGTGTTAGGTATTTATTCGCGAATTTTTTATGTGTGCATAAAGCAATCATTTATATACATTTGCTTACATACTGATTTCTTTTATAATTTATTTTTTCTGAATTTGTTTTTTGTGCTGCTAAATGCTTACTTTAATTTTTCGAAGACATGAAATGAGAGGTTTTCGTATAACTTAAGACTAAATTCTATGGTAATATTCTACCAGCAGCTAGTATCTATATTTTTTTAAAAGGGGGGGATTGTTTTTTTACAGTATTTGGATTTGGTATTGCCGAGCTGAAATCTTAGTTATCTAGTCTAAACTAATTCGAATCTCGAGTTCACATTTTGACTGAATTGTATTTAATTATCGATATTTTATTTATAAGCTCTCAACTTTGGTTCCTTTATTACTTAGTTGTAAGAAATACATTGCTGAAATGTGATGTGGATGTTTTTTTGAAACCAACTTCATTTCAATGGGACTCGAACCTCTTTAGACTGATCACCAACTTCATTTCAATGGAGCACGAACCTCTTTTTAGACTGATTTTTCTACTCATGGTTCTAAATTCCTATGTTATGGCAAAACAGGATAATCTTGATAAAATCCAAATACTATGTTCCAGACGTTATTAGAAATACTGTAACAATGAAGAACAAATATCAACATAATATGTTCAAACATTTTATTGTATAATAATGAATCTAAAGCTGAATGATTTAATTTTAATTGTCACTAGTAAGGACGTTAAAATATAATGGATGTAGAATTTTATGTGGTTTTTATTTTGTGTCCTAGCGTCATTATACACATCAAAAAAGTCCGCAATATTATTGATTTTTGAATATTTTAATTTTATTGATTTTAAATTATTTCTATTTTTTCAAATGTTTATTCAAGTTGTTTTTAGTGAATCAAACTCGTTAAATTATTTAATAAATATTTATAGCAAAAAGTAGGTTTATGCGACTGTCACAAATAAACTTCACTGGGAACCCTACGTCTGGGCAGTTGGATAAAATCTAATACAGCGTTTCCTCCTAGACTGTAAAGTTGTTTCCAATTACCATCAGGATGGCTGGTAGCCTGTGGCGTTTATCTGTGTGCGTTCAGGAATTGCTACCTAGTTGCTATTTGCTACCTATCACTAATAATTGCTAGCTGTGGTATATTCTTGGGAATCCGTATATTTTCATCCTGACTTCAGGATGTACAGCATATTTTGTTGTGATTGTACTATTTTTCTATGAAATTTTGTGAAAAACACCACATGTCAAAACAATCTGAATAACGGGAACAAAAAATCTCTATGGTCAGAGAATCTGACCACTGGGAAACACCGGCAAAAACCAAGCAGAGTTTTTAAGTGTGTAGTACCAAAAATGCACACCCCAGAGGCAGTGTTCCCCTGGCGTCCAGCTTTGGCAAAGGGATTAAGTTCCCGAGGCCTCACCTCACCACGCCACAAGGTGGTGGAAGAACTATGAGACCAAAAATGGCTACCTTCACGTTTTCGTTTTAGCTTCGTAGGTACCTACATTCGTGGAAGTATAAAAACACTTATTATTGTGGACGCCTAAATAATTAAGGTAAATAAAACGTGGAAACAATTTTACCTTTCCAAATTCATCAGGCACTTTTTAAACGAATGTACCTACACCCGAAGCTTATAAGCTTAAAACGTGAAGGTAGCAATTTTTGGTGAAATTGCGTCGTCTTTGTTGTACGCCAGGATGGCTGCTAAAAAAATACAAATTCCCAAGAATTATATCACAGGACAAACTGTAGCAATTATTTGTGATAGGTAGCAAAATATAGTAGCAATTCTTGAACAAACTCTCATAGACAAACGCCACAGGCAACCAGCCATCCTGACGGTAACCCTAAGGCTAGGCGTGCGGGATCATCTTAAAACCCGAAAACTGAGAGTGGACACCCCCGTGTCCACCCCAGGGCCTCAGGAGCCGAATAATGAGTAGAGACCCGTCCCTGGACCTTACCCCGCATGCCCACCACCACCACCACCACGGGTAATTTGTATTGCGAGGCACCCTCCGGTTATTGTCCCAAACTCCGAGCCCAACGCTCCATGCGAGAGGGAAGGAAGAGAAACAACTCCAATCTCCACCCGCCATGGTGCCCATTCACTGCTTTAGGGTGGGGATTCCTGCCTTGGGACGCCAGCAAATCGCCCGGGTGATCAGGAAATTCACTAATCCGTTTGTATGTGCGAGCGGCGAGAGGGCCCTCCCGCCAGTAGCAACCACCGTGACGCGGCAGCTCCCTCCTTCCCTCGGCCGCACTGAAGGCGTTGAGGTGTCGCCCCTCCGTCTTGGTGCCAATACTCCGGCTGGCCCTCCTGGTGTTTCGTCCATTATTGGCGCGCTGCGAGTGGGAGCAGCGGTTAACCCTTACGCCTGGTCCAATGGCTTACCGCCTAAGCTCAGCACCTCAGTCCCATCAAAACACTCAACAATATCTCGGGCAAGCGGGAATCTCGAGAGGTTATTGGCAGATACCCAGGGTGTACCTACAACGTGGAGGTTATCCTGTATAACACGGTAGCACGCCCACATGATGAATAGTTGCGTAAAAATTAAGTCGGACGCCCTTCCTTTGCGTATATAGACCAGACCTGCAGTCAGATTTAAGAACAAAAAAATTTGAATTTGCACGCTTCTGCTTAGCGGCAGTCTACACAAGCAAAGTGGTGGTACCCACCCAAGCACTTGGAAGAGTGTTCTACACTAACAGGTGATTGATAAAGTTTATGAAATTTTGCTTTTTTACTACTAGTTAACGAGACGAACTGGTCGTTTGCCTTATGGTAAGCAGAACGCTCATAATAATTGCAGTGTCACTCAGAACTTTGAAACAAAAGCCTGCGCGGCACTGCATTGCGTTCGTTACCCTGAGACTTTAAGTACCTATCTACCTATTAAGTCTCATGAGGCCAGTAATTTCATTGACCGCTACGCAGAAATAGAGTGAACTGTCGTTTCATCCTCTCTGCCTACCTCAAAGGGGATACTAATCTACTCTTCTGTGGTTTACTTGTACGTTTGTTGGTTTTTTGATTTGTCCTTCTTTCACAGAGCAACGGATCGATGTAATTTTTGGCATAGGTATAGTTTATGGACCAGAGAGTAACATAGGCTACTTTGTATCCCGAAAAATACACCTGTGGGAACGCGGGTGAAACCGCGGGTAAAAGCTAGATAACTATATCAATTAAAACATTGTATCTGCAAATTCGGCACAAGCGGGTAGTCGAGTGGTCTCCGCTCCGAAAGTGTGGAGGTTATGAACACAAAGGCACGGATCGTGGCATTGCGGTCGGGGAACGGAACGCGACAGACATGAGGCCAGGCGGGCTATTCTCAAAGCCAGCAGACAAGACGGTACTGCGGTGTTTTATCACGTCATGTAGTATTCTTTTAGTCATTGTAACCCAGATACATATTATATGTATAACTATGGTATGAACTGTATGTATATAATTATATAGAACGATGTCTATATTTTTACGGTGATTTTTTCTTTCAGTTTGTATTGATAATCATACTTTACTTTGGTAATAATTTACTAGTTGGTAGGACTAACTCTACGCCGGCTCATAACAATTGCAGTGCCACTCAGCATTCGCATTGTTATGGGCCGGCATTATGCTTACCATCAGGCAAACGGACAGCTCGTCTCATTAGCATATAGAATAAAAATAAATAGTTACTGATTGTTTTAAATCCAGATGAAATATAGTGAAATGGCGACAAATTCAATTAGCTGGTTATTTTGTACCTACTGAATCTAGTTTTTGGGATAGGTACTTCGTAACATATTCATAAGACAGGCAGTGAATTTTCAATGGCTCTACTTCGATAGCTCTAAGTTAGAAAAAAAACTGCATAACCTTATTGTGATAGGTATCTATATATTACCTATAGGTAAGTATGCATATAACTATAAACAAGTTTTTTGTGGAAAAGTATACTTTTCCAGACAAGCTATTATAAAATACGCAATTGGTACTTTAATCTTGTGGCCACCTTCCTGCACCATCATCAGGCCTCTGGACATGTTGCATTTTTATGCACGTAGGTACGTATTCTTTCTCATTGCAGTAGGTACCTAATGATCTCCTCGTTCGTATCCGTATTACAGTATCTACTTAGAATGTTCGTAAATCTATTAGGTAGGTCTAAAGTCGCTCGTGGTAAGCTCAATATTTTATTAAAACTTCATTAATTGAGGATATTCACTAAGTTAACGCCTGATTTCATTATAAAACCTACATGTTCTTTGATTGTTCACAGAGTTCACCGGTCGACAAGTTATCACTCGCTCCCACAATAGCCGCCGGACGCGCGCTTACGTCACAGATTCTTGTGCACTGCACGCGCACTGCGCGCTCACTGTGATTCAGCACGATGTGTCACCGTCACCATCGCTGACGCCAACGCCCGCTCGCCTGTTTACGATCTACTAGCGACAGATATAATAACAACTTCTTGGAACGTTTTGTTTGCCTTCACGGCTGCTATCAAGCCTTACCATTATATACCCGGCACAGAACATTTTTATTTTATTTTATACTGTTTGATAACGAGACGAGCTGGTCGTTTGTCTGATAGTAAGCAGAACGCCGGCTCATAAAAATTGCAGTGCCACTCAGAACTTTGAAAAACTAAGGCCTGCGCAGCACACCATTGCACTCGATACCCTGAGGTATTAAGTCTCATAAGCCCAGTAGGTAATTACTTGGCGGCAGACTTCACGAGCAAAGCGGTGGTACGAACCCAGACGGACACTCGCAGAAGTGTTAGTTCTACCAGTTTAAAAATTAAATAAAGAATTAAAATTAATTAAAGATAAAATATTTATAGACCACTTGCTGAAGGAGAGATGTTTTAGCACAATATTTCGTTCTTAAAGGCGTACCTACCAAAGTAAGCTAATGCTATACTTTTTTATAGTAGGTAGATATTATTATTAGGCTTAGTTTAATGTACTTACTGAATCGAGCTAAATATAGGTTTTTATTCTGTGCCATGTTACTGCATCCTATAGGTACATCGGGTCAAGAATCCCAGACATGGCGTCGGTGGTGGTAATGACGCAGATATTTGTATAAAATGTGTTGAACTGGAAAGGTTATTTTTGGGTCTATTGTCTAGTGGTACGTACTTAATACGGTAAGTCCTTGATCGTGGACCTTAGCGTATGATAGTAATTTCAACCATTAGGTTGAAACACAGATCTTATAGGTTGAAAGTTGGGACATCAACCTCAAGCAGTTTTTTTAGATATGTAGGTAGGTAAGACGTCCGCAGTAGATGTATACAATCAATAAACTACTAAGGGTTTTTTTTTTCATTTTAAGTTATGAAACAGTTTAGTCAACGAAATTATTGTGCAAGAGTGACGAGCGCACTGCTGTGCCGCGGAAAACAGTGTTTCGGTGTTCTGGGTGGTACTACAATTATTGTCCTTACCTGACGACGACCGGACACAAAAGTAGATTTTTCAGTATATAAGTAGAAAAAATCAACTATAACTTTACATAAATAAAATGACAGTTAGCCTACCAATCTACCTACAGTCAGTCGCACAGACCGCTTCACTCGTCGCCGGCGGCGCGGCGGCGCGGGCGTAGCGAGCTAAAAATGACTCATTCCAATTTGACCTCTCGCGTTCTGACGACAGAGTTCACTGTTTTCAGTAAGTAGTCGTCTATATACTTATATAAACAACAATTTAAGTCTTACTGGATTTGGTAGCGTTCTAATTATGTAAATAATAGGTTCGTGAAATGCATCATTAGAAATGGAAAATTAGGATTGCTGATTCGAACCAATCATAATATTTATTGAATATAGGTCATAGGTACTAGCTTCTGCCCGCGGTTTTAACCCACAGGAATCGTGCATTTTTCCGGGATAAAAATTGTAGCTTATGTTACTCTACGGTCCATAAATTATATCTATGCCAAAAATCACGTCGATCCGATGCTCCGTTGCTGCCTGAAACAAGGATAAGCCAACAAACGTACAAACCATAGAGATATAGTACAAACAAACTTTTGCATATATAAGTACCTATAATATTATTAGTAGGATTTGTAGGGTTAGTAAGATAGGATTATATTGAAATATTTTCAACTCTTTCAAAATGTAATGTTTTCAAATTTTTCAATTCATATTACGAGTATAATGTAAAATACTAGGTAATAAAAAAATACATTGCCCTCTTTAGAGGCGTTGTACTCTACGCTACGGTAATGGACGCGCAGCTGCCCTTTTTAGAGAATTCCGAGAGTTAGGACTTTATAATATTGGAAATTTCCTTTTCCGATTTCCGCTACGAGTATCACTTATGGTTTCCGCTCTACCTGTCGCCAATATACTGAACCCCCAGATGTGAATTCCTGGTTACGACCTGTTTGATCGAGCTACGTACGTTATTTTCAACTGTTGACCTCACCGAACAGAAAAAAATCACTTGAACGTTATTAATTTTTACGACGGCTGGAGTGTTCATAAAGGTAGCGAAGAACCTGATCCATCTAACGGACATCCGGTCTAATTCTCGCATACGTACACAAATACCTTTTCATCTTGTAATGATTGTACGACGATACACTTATATATTATATTTACTGGAAATGTTTTAACTTTGTGAACATTCTTGCACTACCTACCTTGTAAAACAGTTCAAATGAATTCAAAAGCAATTATGGCTCAGTTGTATTTCTACTATCGATCGATAGTTGAAGGAAGGTAATATAACAGGTGGTAGGGTAGTTCCTAGTGCCCGCCTAGCTAGCTACTAATAGGAACTAATATGAACTAAGCAGGGAGATATTTGTATCTTGAAACACGCATGAAGTGGAATCACCTTTTCTTAAATGTTTTTAACAACTAGCCAAGTATTTTAATGTATATTTTTTAGGGTTTTATATGTCTATTTATGCTGGTTTTGTAAGAGACATGCTTTCGTTGTGGGTTTCAGATATGAACGTGATAAAATCATAATAGTTTCATCGTAGTTTTATTGTTAGTCATTTGATCCAAAAAAAGGTTCAAATCTTACTATGAAGTTGTGCTTCTGGTGAAGAAGAAGACCTTGGTCCCGTTACTCAGACATTTTCTAAAGCTCGCCTAGCGCGTACCCTCAAATTGAAAGCCTGTCGAGTGTCGACCAGCACGTATCAGCTCCTCCAACTGCGCTCGAGAGCCAGTCGCCATCTAGGTCAGTCACTATCGTAACTCAACATCAAGTGAGATGGTGTCCACGCTACTTACTTCACCTAAAAACCCTCTAAATGTGTATATACTACACACTCGTCAGACTCGTAGACTCGTCGAGTCTACTCATACATAACTCCCAAGATGTGCATATATCTACCTATTAGAGTGTACACCACCGTAGCACCATAGCTAATTAAACGTCCAAGTTATAGCCTGTCCTATCCCTGGCCGGGCCGAGAGTAAAAATGAGTGGCCGAGTGTGGAGCAACCGGTACGCGTTGTGTTGCCGCCTCTACTTGTATTTTTATGTAACTTGTTAGGTAGTATAGGTTGCGCCACGTTGGAGACTCGCTCGACGCTGGCCCGTCGCTCAACTTCTTGCACTAGAGTGCAATGTGACCAGAACTCAAGCTCGGGATATTTGATACGTTTTAGTCTCGGTTAGCATTTGACTATATCATCTGGTCTTATGTGACATTAAGGTGGTCATCGGAAGACGTCCACTGCTGAACATAAGCATCCTCCCCTAAAGAACGCCACATAGGTCGTCCTCTCGCCTCTTGCATTCTTGGGACAAACTGTTGAGACATTGAGACATGTAATTATGCTAGGACAATTAATGCGACATCTTACCTACACAGTTTCTACAATAAATTCATTTAATTTCATTTCAATGGTTCCCCGCGGTTTTGACCAGGTTGTCGGTCCACCAAGTAGCTTACTATAATGAGGCCAACAGTAAAATACCACTCTCAGTGCCATAAAAGTCATCACTGACAACACATGGTGGTTGAAAAGTAAAAACCTTTATTTTCAGGCTCTGCTCTCTCTGTTTCCAATGTAGACAAAAAGATGAGTTGAAGAGGAAGAGGAAGGTGGTGAATGGCTAAACCTAGAATAAGCTGGTTCTCACTTCTTGACTATTTTATGCTTCAGTTCCACAGTGATTTCACATAAGTTAACCTAATAGGCGACCTGTCTCTACAATTTGTTATGACTCATTATTATGTCTGAGAAGATATTAATAACTTGAAGTATGAACTTGAACCCCAACTATGACAACTATATATTTCAGATAAGATTTAGTATTTGAGTTTCAGGCCCGATCAGTTATGATCTTCACCTGTGTGGTCTCAAAAATCATTGTCAATTACGGATATAATATGAAGAAAAGTTTAATTTTTTTAAGTTGGCATCTTTCGAGTCCCAACAATAAAAGAACGTATTTTTGTTTTCGCATTTTTGATTGCTTTCTTTCATCTTTTCTTCGTTCTAATAAATGTCAGCATATATACCTGGTCTATATATTCAAAAAATCAAGATTTGAATCTACGGCCTTTTCAACTAGGTATCCGTGTAGGACGCTCCAGTCGACTGGCTGTATCTCCTGGTGGCTTTGAAATTATCGAAATCAAAATAATGTCGTCTGTAGTAGAGACGTTTACAATTATTGTGGCTAAAATACCTATGTAGAACTTTTCATAAGTTCGTTCGTTATGCCATAAGCGCTCTGCAAAAATCGACGACAAATCCAGTGATCTCTTGACTCTTATATAATACCTCTCCTGATCTGTCATATGCTTGATGGGATAGATCTATGTACTTTGTAGGTACTGAGAGAAAAATATTGCATGATCTATATTCGACGAGAGTTTCGTCACTGCGCCACACTGTCTTCGCTCGATTCTCGACTCGATTCTCTCAGCATAGAGCCAACTCGCATTTTGAGGAAAACCGTAGGACTTTTTAGAGGACGTTCGGTATACTTTGAACTGCTGATTGGTCTGCGTGTTTATTTCTGGCATCGTGAGGAAAACATATTTTTACAATAGAAGCTAACGCAGGGTTTAGCCTGCAATTAGCTTCGCTGTAAATTAAGACTAATTAGTTTTTTTATTCTCGATAGGTTTTCATTTGACCAACTATCTCATCTGATTTTAAGTGACAATTAAAGTTGGTGAACGCAATAAACCTATAACAGAACTTTTTATACTATTAATGTTATGTATCTACCTACCGGGGTTGTGCGGTGGTGGATTAAGGCAGCGTTGTACAAGTTTACATAAGTATTACCTACCTTCGATAGCAGTAAGCTTCGGGTAAGAATCGGCATGTTTTGAAACAATTTTTTCAAGCCAATTTTTCAACGGGCTTATTGTATCTATTTTGAAGCCAGTGGATAATGTCTAATAATTCTACAATTAACCTGCTGTGAATGAATGGAGTGTAGAAGGTTCACAGGGGCTAAAATATGTAGGTATACTAACGAATTGAAACATTGCTTAGATCAATGCATTTTTGCTTGCATTTTTTTTGGTTTCCCGGGGAAAATCTCCTTTGCGAGCTTACCCCTCCGCGCCCCGGGCGGGGGGCGACGGAGAGAGTGTGGGACTCACGCTCGCCCACTGGGCAGCGTCCTACCCACTAAAAACCACCGGGACGTTTTACGAAAAGCCTACCTTAAGAGGTCCCAACCCACCATACTTTCTATACAATCGCTCGTACGTAGTTATTATAGTGCTGTATAATTTTTTCTCTTTGGGTGTTTTGAACAAATACGTATCTTGTGCATCATATCTAGGATGCTATGGAACCGAACATTTAAAAATTTGACAATCCAATTCAGTAAGTCTTAAAACATAGACTTTTTAAACAAATATTTACCTTGACTTTGGCCGTTCACAATACTTTCACAAATGTAATTTATTTCAAAATTTTCAGAATGCCAACCGAAGGCTCAGGCATTGTCTCTTATTTTCCGTAGTGCCTGTTTTTCTTCGATGAAACAACAAGCCTTTAGGCCATTTTTGCGTTCTACTTAGGCGGGCCGAGAAGGGGCACGTTAACCGCTGCAGCTATAAAAAACACTTCATAAAGACCGTTTAAAGCTTTTAATGATTTGCTACTTCATTCCTAAATATAGTAGTCAGTAAGAAAAAAGAAAACAATTTTTGAGGCGGTGACTGCAACCAACCGCAACTGTACGGCTCATGGATTCATCCGCGTAGTGCGTGCCACGACCTCATGACTGCCTGCGGCCAAGCACGCGTGAAATCTACCCGTTTGTCGACAATGAATAAGAACCCTCTAGCACCCGTAGCAGATAGAATACCTAGCTTTTTTATTATTAAAATTAGAAATCGTTAGACCAACCGCTAGCCTGGCCACTATTGTGGTTCACTAGTAGCCAGGCTAAACTTCTGGTGGTCATCAACCATATATGGCGTCCACACAAAAGGATAAGAAATCGTCCATCAATGAGATCGAAAATCTATGTGCGATAATACGCCACAAGTAGCAATCGTGGGCTACCTTAGCATTTATTAGATGATGACTAAAGAGCTCATAAAGAATTTACTAGAGATCTTAACTGTTGTAGCTTGTGACGGCCACAGTTGACTAAGTTGAAGCAGGAAGCTATAAGTTAACAAGTGTGCGGCGTTCCCTTACTCTGAATACTAATCATATCTTTGTAAGGGGCAGCGTAGACGCTTATGCAAACGTACGTTTGCTTGCCAGAATAACAATGTTTTTGCGTCGAGCGCGGATTTCGTCATACTTAAAATGGGCGCTTGACGCAAAAGCGTTGTTATTCTGACAAACAAACGTACGTTTGCATAAGCGTCTACGCTGCCCCTAACGCAAGCATCGATAGATTGACAAACTAGACATGCCATCGGTCGAATGTAAGTTCAGACAGCGTTCGCACTATCAACGCACCAAAGCGCAATTTGAACACAAATTGAGCTACGAACTAGGATACAGTCGTATACATAAATAATGTTTGTTTTGAATGGAGAGGTAGGAAAACAAATTCCTTTACCGCCGTGCGCCGATGCATGCGTGCAAACATGTTTATAAGCTGGGCGTACTCTTTGGCGTCGCTGGACGGTGGCCGGACCGGGGACGCTCTGTTTGAATAATCTGTTTATTTTTCGCTAATTTACTTTTAGGTAAGTATCTAATTCGTGAGGTAGAATTTATTTTGTGTTGAGCTGCTGAAGTCAAAAGAGGAAGCGAATACATAACACTCTCTAAGTAGTCTGTCATAGAAGCATTACTAATTAGTAAAAAAATGAGATAAAACATGTACATAGATAGTTAAGTAATAAAAATTAATAAAAATTTAATCAATATATTATTCAATTCTATACAATAATTGAAGATGTCAAAACTGCTTAGAGAAGTTCCAATTAGATATATCACGTGTATTTTTTCTTATTGATATTTATGTTAGTGACGATGCAGTCGGCGATGCAGTACTTCAGTGGATACCTACTAACATTGCCCGTTTACTCAAATAATTCTAATAAAAACAAATAGCTCCTGATCCCGATGATCACAATGTACACAGACTCTGACTTCTTACTAGTTTTCCTTGTATCTAGATATTAATTATCTAGATACAAGGAAAAATTACTAAAAAAGTAAATTATTAAAAAAAATTAAATACAATTATTAAAAAATACGAAGACAATCACCCCTAACAGAGAAAAAATACACACAGCGTCGAAATATCGCTGATCGCTCAATAATAATCACGGTAAATATCTCGTTACAATGTGTGAATTAGTAAATAACCGTAAAAGTTTAAAACAGGTAAAAAAAACACTTGCACTTTTAAGTAGAGTATTAAAGACTTGTTCCGTTGCTGGAATATACTTTAAAGCAATCACATAGTACTTAATTCTAACATGTAACAGAAGTCAGATCTATCGACTAAAACGTCAGTGAAACTAAATTGAAAATATTAATGCCATTACTTTAAGTCGTATGTTGTAAGACGACACAATATAACAGGCAGGTAAATGTAGATAACTAGATACATACAATCTTACTGAATGAAATTCAGCTGCTCGAGTTTTCACTAAAAACAGCAGTGGCATAATAAGCATAAATGCAGCTTAGAGCTGCGTACCCTTGGCCGCTGCCCTGCCGCCCGGGCGACCCCGGCGGCGCCCGCCGTGCCCTTGCGTCCTGCACACCCTCTGCGCCTTTGTAGGCGGGGAGATGCGGGTAGATTTAATTACACTACGAGTTCGAGGGGGGGAGATAAAACGATAATGTTTTAGTGGGTATGATGTACCAGTTGGTTTAATGTTTAGACACTGCAATAGGCTCGAGTTTTCGGTGATGGGAATTATTTTGCAGCCTTGATGTGGCGGAGAGGACAGTTTCTTGAGCTAGCCTACACACTCTGATTTAAAAAAAAATGTTGTAAAGTAGGTGCGGTGTGTTCCAGCCTTTTCAGCAGATGAGCTTAATAAGAGCCCCCATTTCATCTTAGCGTGTTCATATTATTATTACTAATACATAAATATGTCTACTGACAATTTTATTTTTCGTGATGCACAGAAACAGATTTAATAGTTTGAAAATCATACCGAATTGATTTTCTGTTGCGTGGTACAAATGAACATGATGCAACCATTTCATTGATGAATCATTGAAAAATTCGACAGGAATCCCTTAACTCTACGAAGCATATATTTAAAAAATAAATGAGCAAAAAGTGTGAATATAAAGATAGATAGATATTGATTAGCTGTTTTTACTTAAGTACCTACGTATAAATTTTTGTGATATGTCATAATAAAATCTTTCCGCGGCTCTGCAACTACACGCCTTTGGCCCATTGTACCCTTGCTATCACTTACTACAGTCTAACGATGCACGCTGAATTTTCGTGAAAACGGCGAGGGACTTGTTTTGTTTTGGGTCTAAAGAGAAAAATATTAGTTTTATACACTCTTGGATTTACGTACAGTTTGATTTATGAATGGTTGTAAGTTGTTGACAATTAACGTTTTGTGTTAAAAACTAGGTAGGTACTTATTTATTGTTTATTTCTCGATAGATTAAAATTAATTGGCTACCGTACCACCTGATCTCAAATGCAGATAGTGGAATAAGGTTATACGTATCCTAGATTATGACTTTGACAAGATGTTGATTAGTGCAAATTTCGGTACACGTCGATAGGTCCTTGGCAAGATTTCAACTTGAGATTTGAAAATGAGGCAAAGGAGTACAAGAAAATGACCCACCAAAACGCTAATTGGCGGATTCAAACTACCGACCTATGGATCTGTGGTTGTACTGCCTGTAGATATATTATGGTCACAAAGTTCAAACAGAAAAAGTTAACAAACAGAGTATTGAACTCTACCAGTTTTTAAAAAATAAAATGGAATACAAATTGGCAAATTTCGCGGAAATACTGCTTGACTTGATTTGCTAAGTGTGCTACGCGTACTAATGGCCACCGTTACATGGTCAAGCATGATTGATGCATCCATCGCAAACCATGGAAGAACCACGATTACTGCTTGACGGATATCGTACCGTCTAATGCCCTATAATGTGTGCTTGATGGAAATCTAGTCCAAGCGCTAACTGGTATTAAAATAAGATCATAAACATACGGTGGTGCGTAAGTGATATACCTATGTAGCGTAAAGCGGAGCAGTCATCGCTTTGAGCCCAGGCAGAGCTTCGAGTGAAAGAGACACTATCTGGCCCTATTTCTGTTTTTATCTGTTTATGGATTATTGATGGATATTACTTCAAGCCCTGCGTGGGCGTGTAACGCTTCGTAATACCGCGCTTGTTGCAAAACCATAGTTATTTTGACGGCAAAACGTAAACATGCATGACCATGTAATGGTGGCCTTAGGATTTCCTACAAAATGGAAGTACTAGGCCACGTTCTTTTTGCGATTTCTGACATTTCTAGTACTTATTCAAATATTAGTTGGTCCGGTAGTCTTTTGATCCTATAGGATCGATAGGCTACGAAGTTTTTATGTACGAGGCCACTTTTCTGTGAATGCAGATCAAGATGCCTTCAAAAGTTGGAGTAGATCTTCTAAAATCAGTTTCCTGTAGCATGAACGGTTGGGCCACGTGCCCCGTCTAAAAATACTTATAGGTAGGTACTCATTCTTCTTGTTCTCTTCCCGTACCCAATGTCTTATTAAAATCTTCAATAAATCAGGAATTTGACACGGATGAAACCCTATTTCTTGTTATTCTTCTCAATCACACTAGACTTACTTTAGCTTCTAGATCAATGATTGGATAAGTAATAGCTTTTATTTTCTACTCTTCTCAAACATACCTGCTTTTTAAAAACTTTTTAAATATTATATTTTTGACTGCGTAGAACTGAATGAAGCATGTCATACTTTCAAAATTAAATTGATTAAAATAGACAGAGTACCCACCGTTACCACTCTCAGTAACACCATATATATAAATATATAGTAATCTGTGAGTTACACTGTAACACCATATATATTTTGGGTGTCTACAATCTTTTGACTTTTTGAAGCCCACCTGGTAAAAACCGTTATACTGGGAGTCTGGGACAAGTGAAAATGAAAGTTAAGTAGAGTATATTATAGTGAAACATGTCGAAGTCTACACGAGAAATCCCGAACCACTACGGGTAACCTAGTAAATTCGCCTCTCTAAATCTCTTGTATTCCCCCAATAACTTGCCATTTTCAAATATCCTCCAGAAGCCGTCGTCTAACGTCATAAGGCGTACTTCACCTTTCTCCTCTTCGATATTTCGTACGGTGCCGGTATGGCTCCGCCTATTCCCACGCAGCTTTCTAATTTTTCGTTCATTTGACCCGATTCTGTATGCGCGTCTATTTTTTGTCTATGGTTTCTTGGGGTAATCATTAGATAATAAAAGATTTTTTCATTCTTTACAGATTTCGTTTACGAATTTTTGTGCATGGATTTAATAAAACTAGGTAGTTATTGCAATGGTTGTAGTGTTAAACCGCTAGTGTAGTGTATAAGTACCTGTACAAGTGCTGCCTGTAAAAACATATCAAGAACGTGCCTTGAGTCTTCGCAGAGACCATAAGAAAGTGTTATTGGAAACACTCTTAGATACTTATATGATTAGATACTTACCTATATTATGTACTCATTACCCTAATTAGATTATAAATAGTTTGCAAAACAAAGTGAAACCTAGACGAAAGAGGAAAATAATAGTTTTAAGATTGTGACAGTGAGAGCTATAGAGCACCTGGCATAGAGCATTTTTGTATGTATATCGAAGCAAGATTATTTCGATTATATCTCTCTGCTTAAACTAAGCCTATCAGGTCTCGTACAGCCTATCCCCAGGCTGACTTGGCGTGATGATAGTATTACTACTTAACAAAATCAAAACAAAAGCTAAACGCCTGACGTTTAGTCGTAAAAGAAACTATGCGAGTAATTGTCAGCCGTGCCAGCAAGTGCACCGAGCATGCACGAGCAAGATCTAGAGTCCGACAGCGTATACGCTGTCAGTGCATTGTGCCATAAAACTTCGGTGAGACAGCGCACTTTTAAATTCGCAGCGTTATATAAAATTTTGACACCAAAATTGTGGCGTTCTCCAGCGCGCATATCGGCCAACCCGCACCACGACTCCTCAACAACGCGTACCACATTATCTGTCCTTTTCGCTCTCGCTGCTACCCAAATCTTTTTATACGTAGCCTATCGCGTGTCGTTAGTGGAACAAGTCTCGTGGTACCGAGGTAGCTGTTTTTCTGATGCGATCACAAACCGGTTGACCATCGGCGTAATGACGAGCGCTCGGCCGTGGTAGAGACTCAGAATCGGTAGAAGTAAATGTCGAATACCTACTTTGCATTGGTCGAAATAGGTATCAGTATTGTAATGAGACGACCGAAAGAAATTTGCATTACATAGGAATATGCGAGTTCTGGATATTGTGATAATCAGCATTAAGTAGGCAGAGTCAAGGTTTTTGACAAACGTATATAGTTTTCACGGCTGTTGTGGCCTGGGCAAGTGTGGTCATATTCGAAGATCAATCAGTGAGACCTGTTTTTCAATGCCAAATTGGTTGTTTCGGTATTCTAGTAGATGGTTAGCAGAAGTAGGTAAGTACTATTTTATAAAAGCTGCAGTTGTTGCTTGAGCTCTAGAATAGCGATTGGCAACCCTAATTACTCCGAATTTCCTCTTTGGCATTGTTGTCATCGAGTCCCTGAATGAGAACATCGACCTCACAATGCAAAATTACTTTTCGACATTGTGTAAATTTGGACAGTTTGAACTCTATCTACATAGATATATAGTTAGCACTTAACCGTATATTGGTAGCTTAGGTACTTAGTATTTTTTTAGGTTTTCGCGATTCATTCAGCTTATAAATACTTAGTTTAAATTTTATTTGCCTCAAATTCAAATAAGACCATAGATATTCAATATCTAGGACAATGTCGGTAGCCGACTTCGAATCATAGAATAGCTATTCTATGAATCGAAGGTAGATATTTATTTTATAACTAGATTCTGCCCGCAGTTTCACCCGCGTTTTCACAGGAACCGTGCATTTTTCCGGGATAGCCTATGTTACTCTCCGGTCCATAATGTATATCTCTGCCAAAAATCACGTCGATCCGTTGCTCTGTTGCTGCGTGAAAGGAGGACAAACCACAAACGTACAAATACACTTTCGTATTTATTATATAAAAATAAATATATAAGTATGGATACTAATTGAATGAATGCTGCCAAGAGCTTAGAGCTCGAAACATAGTTAAGTATTCAACGAATTTTAATTCCCTCTTTTAGTTTTTCATGCTGTTTAAAAAGCAGACAACTAGGTAGTCGCCATTATAAAAAGCGCTCTATTTACCTTTCATCAAAATTTAAAAAGTAAATGTGGGTAGTTGTTGTGCGTCAGGGAAAAGAGCGGGAAAGTTCCCCAGCGGCCGCCATGTTGGATCGGGATTGCGTTCCATTGTGCGCAGCGAGTCACGAGTCGCGCCACGTGCGCGCACATCTGCCGGCCGGGTGACGCGGGCACCCTTCGGAAACAGCCACATCTCGCTGCCAAGCCGCTAGGGATGCAGTAGTACAATCTCAGAGCAAAAATAGGTAGAGTACGAACATCGCTCCGGTCGCCTAATGCGCAGCGTAGGCAAGTGAACTATAGCTAGTTATATTGATAGGTAAGTGACTGATAGGGATGGGCAATTGAGCGCTGCAAGCGTAGTTGTCGATAAAAGCAGCTGAACGGCACGGGACCTATTGTTATATTATGTTGTATAATTAATGTATAATGTGAAGTATGTATGGGTGAGTTTTTGATAAGTAAACATTATTATCTGCTTATTTATTTTAAGGTACGAATTTATAGGTCTCGCATATAATCCTAATGACCTATGAATTGATATTGTTATAATTTTATATATTGTAGTTTTAATTTACAATACAATTATTTTCAAATGACATGGTTTTTTATATCGTATTTATGTTATTTACGTTATTGTAATTGAGTCAAAATGCGTTTTTATTTTTATATTTCCTTGCTCTTTATGTAAAGGATAAAAACTAAAAGAAACAAAGAAATAAAAACAGGATTATATGTTACTTATATCTTATTTATTGTTGAATTATTTACTTATATTATAAACGCTATAACGCTTTCACACTCACCGCCTCTAATCATTTACAAAGTAATTAAAGTATTAAAGAAAAGTAATTGTCGCAAGCGCACATAGCGCGCCGGTGTATTATAAACTATTTCTCGCCGAATCGACTCAAGCGCCGAACGCGTCACATCACTGTCCCAGTTGGCAATCCAAGAGGGGTTGCGGGGCGGTGCGGGCGGTGCATGTAGCCTTGCGTCCCGCGTCTCCTTCCACCCCGCGAAGCGTGACTTCTAATTTACTTAAAAGTATTAAAAAATGGTTTACCGGCGAAATGTGATGCTAGATTTCTGTTTAGTGTGTTTCCGAGTATCGTTTTTACAGGTTTTTATTGCACATTTTACCATTTTTAGCAGTTAAATAATCAAATGCTCGCCAGGAACTCGCAACGTGCGCTCACACCGCTAGTGAGCGTATGACTATTAACGCTTGCGGTAGGAACAGTGCGATGTTCTCACCCGTGCATACTGTTCCCACTTGGTAACACGCCCTCTACCTATTTTTGCTCTGAGAGTACAATATATCGATATTGTTTTATTAGAAACTGTTGCGCATCACACATATCGGTGTTATTCACGATGTTCGGCGATGAGTCTATGACGTTTAAATGTCACTAAGAATGAGAGAGCAATAGCTTGTTGAGTGTAGCTTGATACGCGTGACAGCTAGTAGTTTTTAGTCTGTGGTTAAGAAAATCCTATGAAAATCCCTCACTACTAATAAAATAGGTACGACAATGTTTGGGTACATTTTGACAAAAAAATTGTGAATTTCATGTCAATGTCAGCTGTCACACGTATCAAGACATAATTAGCAAAGTGATATAGAGTTGTTGATTATAATGTTACACCAAATAGAGACCATCTTTATGTTAGTAAATAAAGCAAACCTACTTAGTCCTTTTTTAGGGGAAATGGGAAATTCTCAGGAAAGGCGCAAAAGGTGGTCTACATTTTCAACTGGAAAGCTTTTTTTATACTATTGGATAACGAGACGAGCTGGTCGTTTGCCTGATGGTAAGCAGAACGGTAACCCATAACGATTGCAGTGGCACTAAGAAATTGTGCGCTTGTTACCCTGAGACAGTCTCATAAGCCCAGTAATTTCGCTTACTTCTTCGTAGTAGTTCTTCGTCGTATCCTAGTGTAGGGTATGAGTGTGTTCGAGTTTCTATGTTTATATGTAGCGATGAATTTCTACTCATCATTATAAATAAACACGTGTTTGAGGAATTCCAGAAAATCAACCCCTAATAGGGATAGTCTGGATAGGTTTTCGATTTTTAAACTTATATAACAATTAGGCCTTGGTAGTAGGAGTAAAACCCATTTTTAATTTTTCCGAAAATCAATCCTAATTAGGGTTTTAAAGATTTTGGTAAAAAAAAAAGAAAAATTTGCTTACTGTGGCGTATTTTTCATAGTACACGTAACTGTGGAAAAATTGTGTGTAAGCTATTATTGTGTTTACTAAAAACTTATTTCAGCTATTTTAAAAATGGGGAAATGGAAATTGAAAAATGGTCTCCAAATCTGTTCAATTTAAAGATGTCAGACTTGCTGACCGCTATTTATCTTATTTAAAAATTAAAAATAACATGTTCATGTGCCGCACATTGGACCACCGAACGCAGCTACTTGACGTAGCGACTAGAAGCGGCAACCAGTCGCAGCCACTGGTAGCCACAAAATAGAGAGAACAGAAGGGGCACTCTGGCGTTTAAGCCTCTAGCAGACCTTACGTGCCCAAGCGACCCTTCCGTTCTCTCTCTATTTTTTTCCGGGCCAGGAGAAGCCTGCGTTTATGTAGAGAGTGCGCGGGAGGCGAGCCACAAGCGTGGCCACCGCTTCAGCTTGCGGCTCAGTTCCGTACCCTCGAACGCTCAGTTTGGGTCGATGCCATACTAAAAGTATATGTAAGAAAAATATTGTCCGCAGCTTATGGTCGCGTTAGTGGCCGCGTTCAGTGGCCCAATGTGCGGCTGCACTAAGGCCGACCATACACGCTTATGCAAACTTGCGTTTTGTTGTTAAAATAACCATGATTTTGCAACAAGCGCGGATTACGAGATAATACACGCGCAAGCGCGGCTTGATGTAAAACCATAAAGATCCACGAAATGGACAACAGCAATACAGCCAGATGGTGCTGTCTATTTCAATCCCTGCCTGAGCTGAAAGTGACGAATGCTCCGCTTTACGATACATACGTCACTTGCGCACCACCACGTATTTACCGTGGCTTCTGCACTGAACACGCAGTGGTTGTGAAATTATTTTATTTTTTGTAGAACTGTTATTATTGTAGAAATGGCTGGAGTGCCTCTAACCGTGGTACGGTTAGCGCTCGAACTAGACGTCTACCAAGCTTCACCAAATCACCATAGACTGTTTGAAATGCGTCAAGCGGTGAATAAGTAAAGAATACATGCGTCGGCTTTCCGCCTAATCTCAAATTCACCTTAAATTATTATTATCAGTATTTTATTTTCATAAAATCAAAGATCAGATATTTAATCCACAATTTTAACGACTTTAAAATTACAACAATACTCGTATTCAAGTAATGTTTGAACTTTAACCTTATTTGATAATAATTTGATTGTTATCGACACTAGATCGGAACTGAAAAGTGGAGTTTGCCGCTTACTAAACCTTTTCGTAGGGCGTGTAAACATTTCACATAAAAGCACAAGCGAAGCGATCATGAATATTATAAGAAATCCCAATAAGTACTATTTTTTGGCTGAAGACAAGAAGTGAGAGCAAAACGTACATCTCACACATGACTGGGCTGTGGACTTGGATTTTTAAAACGTAATGCTCCAAGGAATTACTTCCTTTACACCTTTTTTTTAATATTGTAATTGTTGAAGAATTTACGCAACAATATAAATGTTCACTGTAGTTTGAAAGAGGCTATTTTATAAATTTCCAGCTTCACGAATTACCATAATCTTTATGCCTTAAATAGCTAGATTAATTAAAAAACAAAATCAACGTGAGAGAACAACAAAACCGTTGTAATAAAACCGATATTAGTACAGAAGGGATGCGCGCATGCGCGAGCCGGGGCGACCCTCTTGCCTCCCCTTCCTATTACGCACTCTATTTAGGGGCTGATACAAAGAACAACTCGGCCTATCTATTTTGGTCGCACTCCGGAATATTGTCATAGACAAAGTTATTAGATCCTGAACGCTCATGCCGGGCATGAAATATGGCGGAAAACTAAAATTGGCGGGATAAATCGAGATTTGAATTTGGAACTTATTAAAAAGTTTGTAATACTTTTTTTTTATCCATAGATTTGTCTGGCATCTCGCTTCATCTTAAGCGGCAGTGTTGTCGAAGATGGCGAAGCTAAACTTAGATTAAAAGTTTAGGACTAGCTCTTAAATGTAGGTGCTCGATTACACTTTTCTTTTCAGTAAAGTTGGAATCATTGAAAAAATAAATGCTTAGTTATTAATATTAGTTGACTATCCATATTTTGGCAACCAGGATGAGTTATTTTTGATTCATTCTATATAACATAAACCCAATGAACCAAATATATCTTTGCCTAGAAAATAAATAATATTTTTGCGTTGTTTTTCACTTTACATTCAACCAATCCACTTACGAAGTAAACTATTAATAAACAGTCATAAGATTAAAAAAGGGAGCTATTTACCCGTAGACCCGGTGTTACGACCCGTTAACGGGTCCACGGGTAATTTTAATTCCCCGTAGTCCCACTGCACTAGAGATTGAATTTTGAACAGTTTCAGTTGGTCCACGAGCTTTTTATCCGTGGACCCATTACTTAGCTATATGACCAGCGTATATTTTGTAATGATAACACGTATTGTCAATTATTATAACTATTAATATTAATTATTCTATATCGTCATCTTATTGTAACAAAAATTTGTACTATTACGAGACAATAATACTAGGCGAGCATAAGCGTAGAAGAGCTAGTGTAAGAGAAACTTGGAAGTTAGTTAGAAGCTCAGAAGTATAAATAGTTGATAAATAAATGCAAGTTACTTTTTTCCATCAGTCCTTTTTAAACCTCTGCTCTCCTGGTACTTTAAAATTCAAAACTGTACCAGGATATCATAGATATAGGAAATAAGTCTCCAAGTTTATCTTACACTAGGTACCTTTTTTTAAAATTACCCGTGACCCGTCAACGGGTCGAAACACCGGACCCACGTGTAATAGCCCAAAAAGGCCAAACTCTACATTAAATCCTTAGAAAATTTATGGATAGGGAAAATTGTCACGTTATTGTCTATTGATTGATTTGTTAACCGCTGTTCTTCCCAAACGTCCATTGTCGTGATTCCTTACGTTTACAATCTATTCAAAATGCTCTATCTAAAGATTGTTGCATTAATTAGCAATATACCAATTAGTACCCCCAAACACTAAAAATAACTTGATTCCTTCCCGTAGCAATACCAGTGTCTGTAATTATCGTGCCGGAGGTGGCCGGACGCCCGGCCGGCTGCCGGAAGCGGCTCCGGCCCGGTCCGGCAAAGGTCACCCGTTGATTTGCCGCTGACAAATTCATTATTTACTACCTATCTCATGAAATGTAATAGATATAGGTACGAAAATTATTATCAATGATGCAGTCGATTTGAGCATAAAATAGAGAACGACAAGCTTGATGCTGATCTGTTTCGTAGTTTGAGCTTGAGAGAGATCTATTTTCTTGCTTGATGCTTAGAAGATGTGAGATGAACGATATTTTCGGAAAATATGCTCACATTTATATGAAGACTTTCTATTGTAGCTGCCTTAGATACTTATATACTTTTCACACTAAATAGTGACGTCTTGTGATCGAAACTTACCATGTGATTGGATGTAAATTGTAAACTAATAATTTATGGCTGTAACTAGGTGGCTCAACGGCAAAAACCTTACCAGTTTAGCAAAGCATTTTCAGCCTGATTTTTGTTCACGATTGGGTTTCCCAGCGTATTTACTATTTATTCTAAGCTGTAATATTAATCGTAGTCCCACATTGAGAATACATTTCATTTTCCAAATGTAACTAGGTACATATTTTCATCTTTGCTAGAGCCTCCATACCGTACTTAGTGATTGCAAATTATTTTCAAAATTAATTTGTTCCTTCCTTCGTAAGATACCAACCTTGGTTGTTGCACTAAGCGTGCCTAGTTGGCGCGCATATAATATGCTACAACCTACTACCTGGCTACCTAAATTACATAACGAGGTTATAATTTAAATTATACAATAATTTGGACCATACTTATCAGTTCCCCAAACTGCAATAAGCTGGATTCGTGCTGGTAGATCGGTCTCAATGCCGGGCAGAGCTCATTGATATTACCATTCTGCATGACGAGAATCTCATGGCTGCTAGGGAGAGCCTTAGCAAGTTCCACGACTTAGCTTAGGAGGTATACCTAATGTTGAACCAATCATTGTCCCAATAGCTATTTCAGCAAACGGCTTCATTTGAACAAAGACCTAAAGGAGTATTCGCTGTGTCGCGCGGCACGACAAAAAGTAGTCACCGTGTCCATGAAACTAGCTCATGACTCCAATTAAACTATTATCTAAACTGTGACATAGATATTTCCATTAAATGTTTTTATTATTATCTACTCTAATATTTGTACCCTACGGTAGTGAAATTGTGAAGTTTTGTCCCGTTGCCTTTATTGATCGTGAGTGGTACTTCAAGTATTAGTGCTTACCTACCGGGGAGCTCCCATAGTCACCAAGCGGCTCATGAGTCATCGTGAGGAAAACAGATCGGGCCTGAGATACTGACAATAGAGCCTTGACTCATTTTGTGCAGTCGTGTAAAAAGCGGGGACCGATTTCAATATGCGTTATTTGAAATATATTCATGCGATATTTGAAATTTTATCCCACATTTTTCTACTTTTGGGACTGGTCGTCTTTGATATGTTGGATGTAGGACCACCTCGAGACTAATACCCTTATAAGCAAAAAAATATTTTTCAAATTCGGTCCACCACTAACAGAGAAATCGATGAACATAGGTACAGTCCAGTCTTGAAAACTAATGAACCGATTTTGATGAAATTTGCGCGTAAGCCAGTAAAGTGAATGCTCACACTCCGATTAGTAGTTTCAGAGAGATGCGTGGACAAGCATACATACACACACCTATACAATTTGTATACATGTTTGGTAGCCCAAATAAACTGCTATACATATATTATTATGTGAATATATTGCAGTTACAATAATATTACATTCTCGTACATACGTAATCTCCTATTTTGAAGTCGGTTAAAAAACAACAACCTTTCAGAGAAGCAGTTTCTCTAATCTGAAAATAACATCCCCTGTCAACTTTACTTTGCTACTGTAAAAACTTTGAGGCTGCAACTGTAAACTTCCCTAGAAAGAAATAGAGGATAAACATGTCTATTTCCACTTTGATTACTAGTTTTCTGAGTATAGCTCTAATTGGTTAGCACTTCCCGGAAGTGATTTTCCGTTGACTCGAACACTCGATTCTTTCGTTCATCGAAGAAAAACAGGTATTACGGAAAAGGAGAGACAACGCCAGAGCCTTCGGTTAGCATTGTGAAAATTTTGAAAAAAAATTCCAATTAAAATTTCCGAAGACAATTATTAGTGCGTGGTAATTTCCTAAAACGTGTTCCAGGAAATACCTGGAAAAAAAAGTTGGTTATTTAAAATCTCCATGGAAGTGTTTTGTTGAATTTTACATTTATGAGAACACTGTGAACGGCCAAAGTCAAGGTAAAATTTATCCAAAAAAGCTGATTTTTGAAGGCTTGTTCTGAGTTGGAATCTCAAAATTTTACATTTTTGCTCCCACGGAATCCTAGATATAGAGTACATGATACCTATTTGCTCAAAACATCTAAAGAAAAATTTATTAGGACACTATAATCACGTACGAGCGTTTGTATGGAAAGTATGGCGAGCTGTAGCCTCTTATTAAGTTCACTCCATATTCGCGCCCGACACAGTGATAAATTAAAGGTTGTACCACTCAAACCTAAAATTGTGCCTCGACTGCTCTCCTCCACGTTGTTAATAACTGAATTCAAAGCATCAGGATGATTTTCCCGGAATGAAATGAATCTATTTCTACCTGCATCCACCCAGTTCTATGTATAGCTCGATATTTATAATTGGATCTACACAGCGGCGTTTCCTGGAACTGACATGGCTGAAATACGTGCATCATTTTTGCTAGAGGTGTTAGGTGTAGGTATAGAGTATATAAGACAATACAAAAACTCTTTATTGAAAAATGTACCTATGTACTATTAGAAAACTCCAATTATGTACATGAAACATCCAGTTTGATGACCAAAGTAGTCAGTGGAACTACTGGGCTAATGAGACTAATGCCCGTTTTCACTAACGACGAATAAGGCGATGCCAAAATAAGTAAAAAAACCTACTAGGTATACTTTATTTACTAGGCTTTTTTACTTACTTTTTTAGGAGATGCCTAGATAACGGGCATGATGCCCGACTTCACCGATCTAGTTAGGTTTACTTTACTTACTAGGCTTTTTTACTCATTGTAGATGCCTAAATCGGTAGCCTAAATATTTAGGAGTTACCTAGGGCAAAAACAGTTTCACCAACCTTTAGGAGTGTTCTAACGGTTTATAGTTAGGACTTTGCTTACATTAGGAGTTAGTTAGTTAGGCGTCTCCTTATTCGTCGTTAGTGGATATGAACCTAATGTCTCAATGTAATGAGCGTAATGCAGTGACGCGCATGCTTTTGTATTGTTTTGCAATGTTTTGAGTGATATACTGGAATTTATAACAGTGCTGGCTTATAAGGGCCGGTGTTATGCTAACCATCAGACAAACGACCTGCTCGTATGGTTATCTAAAAATTATAAGGTTGTACAATGATGGGCCGTATCACTGTTCACAATTTATTACAGACAACATTCTGATTAGGTTTGTTGCTTGAATTTTAACCGACTTCCAAAAAAGAAGGAGGTTATCAATTCGTCGGGTATTTTTTTGTTTTTTTTATGTTTGTTACTTCAGATCTCGGTCATTTATAAACCGATTTGGAAAATTCTTTTTTTATTTGAAAGGGTATACTTTCAGATTGGTCCCATAGAAATTTCATCAAAATCGGTTCAGTAGTTTGTCACTGAAGTTGGTTCTTCGCTTTTTTAAAGCAATTTTCATACCTTGTACTTAGCAGGTGCGATATCATGATGCCGCTCAACAGTTGCAGTGCCATTCAGAGCTTACATTGAAAAGTCTGCGTGGCATTGCACTGTACTCGTAAACATGAAACATCAGATCTTGTATCTTATAAGTCCTGCAATGTCACAGATTTCTCGAGCGTCCCAAAACGTAATGCAATAATAATACTAGAGCTTGGCAACGGACAGGCAAGCGAAGTGTAGCAAAGAGTTACTTAGAGAGCCAAGTTTAGCTAACGTTTTGCTTAGCCTATGATGGTGGAGATTTTATTTTTATTTTAGAAAGAATTCAACCATCTCAGCTGACGATCCAGTCGACGGTGTATAGCACGCTTATTCAGAAGATACATCCTGACACTTAATAAATCTCCGTTCGACGACTAGACTCTCACTCTGCTAACTTGTCCCATTTTACAGAGGTTGGCGCAGTGCGTCTTTACGTACCAACTGCTCTAGGTTTTTTTTACTGGCGGCCGCCTGCCTGCAATTCTACTTTGGAGTTTTGAAAGTATGGGCCATAATGCTCATAACTCTTAGTCCACGCAGGCCCATTGCGCCTTGGTGGATGTCACATGTCCTCCAATTTTATGATTTTTGGTTTCCTCACAACTTTAAGACTAACATTATTCAAGTGAATTTGATTATTTTAATATATTATACTGAATATACACTTGCTCCCGCTGCTTATAGTACATTACATTAAGCAAATGAGCATAGCGCCGGTACCCAAACTACAATTAGGATTGAAGTATGACAACATGTAAACACGTTATCCCCACTACCCCTACTAATATCCCTACTAGTATCCCTACTAATATCCCTACTAGTATCCCTACTAATATCCCTACTAGTATCCCTACTAATATCCCTACTAGTATCCCTACTCATCCCTACTATCCCTACTAATATTATAAATGCGAAAGTGTGTTTGTTGATTTGTTGGTTTGTCCTTCTTTCACACAGTAACGGAGCAACGGATCGACGTGATTTTTGGCATAGATATAGTTTATGGACCGGAGAGTAACATAGGCGACTTTTTATCCCGGAAAAATGCACGGTTCCTGTGGGAACGCGGGTGAAAACCGCGGGCAGAAGCTAGTAGGTATATATGACAATATCATCATCGTTGTTATCCCAGATAAAAAACTGTCAAATTATTGAACCATAATTAATTAGAGCATACCTACCTCATTAGCACTACATCCATAGCTAGCCGCGCAACGAGCTCATTTCGTTAGATCCGAATTTTCACCCGGCTCATTTGTTAGTTCCAAATTTTCATCAACATTATTTTCACATATCTTTTAATAGTGTATTTGTACGTCATTGATGCCAAATTAGTGATAATTTTCAGAAATATTGTTTTTCCGCTTTTGTTCATGTGATATAAAATAAATTTAATCCCTGGGATGAACCAGCACACAAATTGGTTGCTATCTCAAAATAGATGAAAGCTTCCCGGGTTCCTCTTATTTATTTTAAATTAAGGACATTTTGGATCTTGGTTGCTTACTGAGACGGCGTTTAACGATTGCCTAATTCAAGTTTTGTGTCTAATCTTCTGTTCCTATTGATTATTGATAAAAAAAAGTTTTTTTTTGGGTTTCTTAGTAAAACTAGGGATCGTTATAAAACCGTCCTGCCCATCCGCACGTCCTGGTCTTTTACAGTAAATTATAACATTTACTGCAATAATTATAAATGAAAACGCATATACAAATTTCATACTTATTTGGTATGGTGATAATATGGAAATCTAATTTTTAATATTTTCCGTGCCTTTATAAGCTGGTAGTTAGCCCTGCCTGCAAAGCATACCTAGAGCCATGGGTTCAATCCCAGGCCGGGGCAATTTTTTTTTGTTGAAGCATAAAGTTTGTTCACGGGTCTTGGGTGTTTGAGTCGTGTATTTTGTGTGTCCAGTGACACTTGCGAAACATTGAATTCTAGTGCAGCCGTTCTGAATACCATTGCGTTTGTTAGTTACAGCTTGATACACGGGACAGCTAACAGCTGTCATCATGTGCATAGTTCCATAATTTTTTCTGTCACGCGTATCAATCTACATTTAACAAGAAACTATAGCTCTAAGTATTTCACCTGATGTTGTGAGTTGTGACGTAATTGGGTGTGGAATTAGTATTCAGGATTCAAGACAAATCGATAAAATGTTTAATTATAAATAAAAAACATCATTATCAGCCTCTTGTGCTCCCACTGCTGAGATACCGGCCTTCTCTCATAGAGGGTATGTGCCATAATCCACCACGCGGGCTCAATGCGGCGTGGTGGATATCACATGCCCTCGAATTTTGTGGTTCTTGAACATCCCGGTTTCCTCACGATGTTTTCCTTCACTGTTTTAGAGCGAGTGTGAATAATCCGCACATAACTTGATATAAGTCATTGGTTCGGGCCGAGTCGAGATACGAACTATGGTGCGTCGGATTGAAAGTCGCACAAGTTCCCGCTCGGCCACACTCGCTCTTATAAAGCATAATCCTTGAAATTAAAAATAAAACTAATAAGGATGAATAGAATTGCCAAAAAAAGGAATGAACTGCGGAGAATAAAATGAAACCAAATTATTAAAACGTAAGCTATTAAATAAAAAAATGTCTGGATAAATGATCTAATGGCTTAAAAGACTATCATGATTAGCTACTATTTATCCGTTCACAATTTACCTTCACCTAATTCAAAGTTCTGCTTAGCCAAGCTGCATTAGAAGGTAAAACAAATAAGCACAGTTCCTGAAAATCATCTCCACAGAGAACTTTTTGAGTTAGCCGCGGCAAGTAACAAACATTTGAAGCAGTTTGGTTAGCACTAATAAGTTTGGGAAGCAAATGGAAAAACGAAAGTGAGAAAGGCTGATGTTATATTTTATCCTGGCGTGGTGGCGTCGGCGCCATCGATCCAACGACCTATGACTACCCTTGCCGCCTTCGGCCTCCCTAGTACCTACACTCAGCCTGCAGCGTCAATGGAAACTTAGCTGAGTGAAATTGTTTAATGAGGTACATTCCTTTCTTCGATGCTATTTGTAAGCTTGTGTATTTGATTGATTTAAAAACATTTTTAGGGTTCCGTACCTCAAAAGAAAACAAAAACCCTCATTGGATCACTTCGTTGCGTCTGTCTGTCTATCAAGACTGGGAATCAAAACCTAAGTATAAGGTATTTTCCATTGACTTAGAATTATGACAGCAAGTCTTATAGCACAAGCTTCCGGAAACATCCAAAAACCGTAAAGGAGGTAGGTAACTCACATAAAAAATATAGTTTTAACTTTTTAAATACAATTGCTAGTTTTATATGTTTTGGGGACTGATTTTGGGAGGAAACTTAAAACATACTCGGAAAAAGCTGGAAAAATCTTCGAGACTCGATTATGGGCGAACTATTTGCATACCTACAAGTTTGTACGGAACCCTCGGTGCACGAGTCGGACTCGCACTAAGCCGGTTTTTAAACATCGATAAGTCTTAATGTGGTCGCAGGTGAAATTTAGAATAGAACTGGATCTCGAGTTTAGCTGGCGGAACACATCGATACGTGCTTTGCGTCTGATTTATATATCTAGAGAGCCAGATATGCGAGCACTTGAAAACGCCCACAACCATGCTATAAGAATGCTTACCCAAATTGGCTTAACCAAACCATCTACTCATCAGCCGATATCACCACCACTGAATCATGATCGCAAGTCCACTCCAATGCGCACAATGAGAACTACCGTCCAAGTTCACCGTTGATACTGAACCGAAGTTCAACTCGGAAATAGATTTAACTCATGAACTGAGGTTAAATTCAAATTACTTAAATAAAATAATAATTGACATCTGCTATCTAATCTAGATCATCAAGCTAATTCATTGTTGAACTTGGTTCAAAATGGTTGGTGAGCTCAGGCAAGGCATACCGCCTTAGGGCCGAAAGAGTGTTATTTTTGCTGTTTTCAATCAAACTCTTAATTATTAGTGAAATTACTTAATGCCTATTATTTTATAACCATTTCGGGATATCTAAAAATAGTAAACTAATTTTCATTTATCTGCAAGATTTTCTTTTCCTCATTTTTTGTTTGTTAATTGTATTTGTGTAAGTAGGTTACTAGGTATTTTAAATAAATTTAATTTTATGTTATTTATTTATTATTCTTTGGAAATAAACTTTCAGTAAAGAAAACACTCTGATAATAATAATAATCTATTCTGTATTGTGCTTTCTGGAATGTGTGCTTTTTTAATTTTTTGAAATTCTCAGTTCGTCTGTATTTTGTTTGTGCGTTAGTTACTCAATTTCTATTTTAATGATTATTTTTTTCTTGAGTAGAGTTTATCTCAAAGGTGGTAGTTACTTTAATTAATTTTATGAAAGAATACCACCCTAAGAGAGAAAAAATGGAGAATTCAATTTTATATATATCGCCGAAGTCGGTTCTCGCTTTTTAAATGCACTGTTATTAGCTTCACTTGTAACTAACTAACTAAGAAACAATATAATAAGCACTTAGTAGTCAATTTTACCATACTTCTTATTGTCGTTTCGAAAATGAAACTTTGTATGTAATGTAGTTCGGAGGACAAAGCTATAATTTGGTATCATGGAGCTGATCTGATGATGGAGCCAGGAGGTGGATAGTGGAACTCTTCAGTGGCTACTATTAAACCCTTCGAGTTTGGGATCATATGATTTATTTGACGAGTCCAATTGATTGCACTTCGTGTCGAGGTTCTCATGATGGAACCAGGAGGTGGAAGTGTGTTTATTAGTTTCTTTAAACTTCGTATAATTTTTAAAGCAATTTTATATTTCATAACAATTATGTTAAAAAATTGGCACTCGTTTCCTTCGTTTTGACGCATATTCGAACACAAAGGTACTGAATCGCGTGCATTTAACTAAATACTCCCCGGGGACAGGTGGACGCGAACAAGACAAAGCGAACCTTCTAGTTCTAGAACCTTTTTTAAACGCTACGCAAAAGGAAGGAAGCATGTTATGAACATAATACACAAGAGACTGGCCGTTAACAGCGGCTGCTGAAGGCCTGCATCACACCGATAGCTGCTTGAAAAGAGATTTTCGACTCGAGGAAGGTAGAGCACTACAAAATGGCAAATCAACTGGCTTTCACACCTTTGATAGAGCTGCGTTGCATCAAAAAGGTATAACCTTGGTGAACATCAAAGGTATTTAGGTAGGTAAAGGTAGATAAGCCAGCCTCGCTTACTGTCGTGGATTCACGAGCACATTCCAAGCTCGTTATTTTTCTACCAGTTTAAGCTCATAATCCAAAGCGTCACAGCTAACCGCTGCGGGTACCATAGTCAGACAGTACACCGTCAGTAGGTATCCCTATTACGTCGGCGAAAGCTACAATGGCCTTAGCCGTCCGTTGGCCGACCTTCGTCCGCGTACGTACTCGCCTAAAGCACCGTTTGCCCAGATAACTGGCTGAAAAGATCATGCGAGAAGAATTTCTTCGCTTAGAAGTTAGGATTGTGTTTTGTTTATACCGGTGCTGGGCCTCTAGACGAAAGCCTCATGTTTCTTTTTGCGCCAATAAAATGTGTGGGAATAACATTATCGCTTGTGAGATGTCACGTGACTGTTATTAAATTGGTGGATTGTAATTGGTCGGATTGGCTTTTTACTCTATGGTATTGGCGTTAGCGTGAGCGAAAAAAGAAGCTTGTGGCTTTCGTCTAAAAGGCCTGGTATAACAGAAAAAAACGCTTGGTAGAAAACATAGATATCCTTTGAAACACCAATTTACAAAACAGGTGTCGCAATAGGCAGTCTAATCGCTCAAACCGATCTCTTCCAGACAATATAGGTATTTTGGGTTTTTATGAGGGAGGCCGATGTACAGCAGTGGACGTTTTCCGGCTTATGTAAATAAGGGTACGTAGGTAGGTATTTTAGTCAGGACACATCATAGTCTAAACCTTTTCTAATACCTTATAATTATTTATATGATAATTTTGCTAGAATAATACTACTACAAATTTGCTTCAACCCTTCCTTTTTGTCGTAAGGTAAAAAAAGATGATGACGCATCTCACCGTGTTTTACAACTGCCTGCGTCATATTCATTTGTAGGAAGACCATGCGTCAGTCAGTGCACACGGCGGGCGCACGAACGCCTACTGCGGCTGCAATACGAGGGTCGATGCTTATAGGACTCTGTAAGATTTATAATTCTTTATTTTAATAATTTGTCAAGTTATCCATAAATAGTTCATAATTATTTATTGTTTATAGTTTTATTGTAGGTATGTTAAGTATTTTGCCCCCTCTTTTTTGGCTGTGCCTGAAAATCAGCGCTGTATGATATTTTACAATCAGCTTTTTGGTGAGCCTGCACGACCTTTCAAGCACTACTTTGTTACTTGTTTTGTATGTGTCATGTTTCAATATTGTGTGTGACGCAGTCATTAGACGCGGCCACCAGGGATTGCAGGGTGCGGTCTGCAGCCCCCAGTCGCAGCCAATCCACAAATTATAGAGAACAGAAGAGGCGCTCGGCTGCTTAAGCCGCCATCCTTTCGCGCCCAAGCACACCTGTTCTCCCTCTATTTTATACGAGCGGAAAAAAGCCAGCATTTGAGCACAGGTTTCAGGTTGAATGTGGGCGGAAGACGAGCCACAAACTCAGCTACCGCCTCAGCTTGTGGCTCAGTCGCGGCCACTCAAACGCACAGTGTGCGCCGACGCCATTTAAATTTATGAAAAATATATCAGCAGGTTGGGGTAGCGTTAGTGGCCGCGTTGGG
This sequence comes from Crocallis elinguaria, assembly GCA_907269065.1. Taxonomy (NCBI): domain Eukaryota; kingdom Metazoa; phylum Arthropoda; class Insecta; order Lepidoptera; family Geometridae; genus Crocallis; species Crocallis elinguaria. The sequence continues at coordinate 6,383,844 of OU026065.1, read as the reverse complement.
TCGCCCAATGTACGGCAGCACTAAGGATTTTTTATGTTATTTGCTAACGAGGCGAGCTGGTCATTTGCCTGATGGTAAGCATAACGCCGGCCCATAACAATTGCAGTGCCACCCAGAATTTTGAAACACAAAGGCCTGCGCGGCACTGCAGTGCGCTCGTTACCCTGAGACATTAGGTATTAAGTCTCATAAGCACAGTAATTTCACTGGCTACTCTGCTCATCAAACCGTAACATAGTAATGCTTGCACACTACTGCTTGGTGGCAGACTTCACGAGCAAAGCGGTGGTAACAACCCAGATGGACACTCGCAGAAGAGTTACTCCTACCACTCCTTCCAAGACTTCCAAGTTTTCATTTCAAAGAAGGGAAATCTAAAAACCCGAAAATATAAAAATACTATAGGTATTCAATCGAGAACTTGTAGAAAAATATTAACATTGTATTTCATATTGCCTTATATGTAGTTCAGTAGTTACTATTCTGAAGCATATACGTAACTATTCCCAAATAGATTCAGTTACCTTATATTACGACATTTATGTTACTATGTATCTATTACTACATACCTGTTACTAAATATGAAATCGTATGTACGCGAATATTCCACATTATACATAGCCGCAGGGCTCTTCAGGTGTTGTGCGCCATTGTCAGCTAAGTGCTCACGTTACATGGAGCGAGTCAAGCGATAAACAGTAAACCCCAATTATATTCGAATACCACATTATTTGATCATCACTAGCTGTTACTGTGATTTCGCCTGTGATATTGGTAACTAAAAATAAAGATTCTCAAATACAGAACACGCCGTTGTATTTAATTCATTCAAGAAAGAGCGAATGTTGTGAACCGACGATAGCTTAGTAGTGTAATTAGATCTGTTGGTTAAGGGTTCGAATTCTATATTGAGCTTTGCTCGTTTATCGTCAAGCAGTAATGTGCAAGCATTACTGTGTTCTAGTTTGATGAGCAAAGTAGTTAGTGAAATTACTGGACTTATGAGACTTTAATACCTCAGAGCAACGAGCGCAGTTCAGTGCCGCGCAGATAATCGGGTCGTTTACCTGAAAGTAAGCATAACGACAGCGCATAGCAATTGCTTGCGCGGCACTGAATTGCACTCGTCCACATACACGAGCGTTTCAAATCTATCGCTCCGCGCGTCGTGGATTGACTAGAACGATGGTCCAATTTTGGGCCCATAGACAATGAATGGGAACGTCGTATTTGGAACGTTTGGATCTGAGTGCTCGTGTATGTGGGATCTAATGCTGAGATTTTACGTATTATATATATATATATATATATATATATATATATATATATATATATATATATATATATATATGACTCATAAGCCTAGTAACTTCGCTGACTACATATCAAAGCGGAACATAGTAATGCTTGCGCCTTGCATATTATTGCTAACAGCGCGAAGAAATACACGTGCAAAGGGGCAATACTCACCCAGGCGGACCCTCGCGGAAGAGTTAGCTCTACTACCACGTTTTATTAATTCTTTAGCGTACAAAATATGTAAAAAGAGTACATTCATGTTAAGTAACATTCTATACCAGTTGTACGGTACCTACTAACAAATAGGTAATAGATCATATTTCTTCCCATTTTCTGGGCAAACCATTTGTTCATGTGATTTTAGCTGCACTTCAAAAGAGTAGGAGGTTCAATTAGTATCAATTCGTCTGTAATCATCTGTATTTTTTTCTGTGTGTATGTCACTCGATCTTCTTGTCCTTATTAGTGTATATTTCAATGCAAGGTGGACCTTTCACAATTTTTTATGAAAGTACCATCTCTTAATTGTGGAAAAATGGGGGGCGAAATTGCATAAGTATATCGCTATATCATCGATAAAGTTGGTTCCCTTACTTTTTAAAATCAATTTTACAGTATGTTATTTATTAAAAGTAACATATTTTGTACTGTTTTTTTGGCGTAGGTATTACAAACTCTCTTACATATATACAATATATACTTATATTAAACATAAATATTACATAACAAAACGAAATACTTACATATATATTAAAGACTAATATAATAAAACATAAACTAACCTTAAATTTGTATGTACATAGGTACTACTCGTATAATACATAAAATTAAACTCTACTTACTAATTCAAATGGTTGTATTCTTTTGAGTCTTCTCACTATTATTTTATTCGTGTGGTCGAGAAGCGAGATAGCTTCGATGTTCATGGTAAAATCTACATCTAGTGAATTATAGTGATGACCTTCTGCGAACCTGCGTACTTTTTTAGTACTTATACAATTTTGTCAATAAACTCTACTTCTTTGTTCCCATGGTGATCTCTAACTTAAATGCGGCTCTGGAACAGTATTAGATATTTCGCTCGCACCTTCACGGTGCACTTTATCTTGCATCCTGCTCCCACAGCACTGACATAGAATAACAATCCAATCGCTCCGCAGTCAACTTCGATCGATGCGCAACTATTGTAAAATAAAAAATACAGAGATGTACCTAACTAACTTTTATAAAACTAAAAGAAAGTTCAAAAACAAATATATTTAATTTAGTTAACAACTCGTTGCAATTTTCTAATCTCTAAGTCGAACTGTGCTACGAAAAGCTACGACTGCGGCCGCCATGACAGTTTCAAAATACGTGTGAAAGTGGTTTCCCGCGCTTTTTAGATTTGGCGGGAACGGAGCCAAATATACTGTCGTTAAGGTGATCACACACACCGCTCGCAATGTTAACGGATGACGCATTCAACCTAGTGGTGCCATCTAGCCAGGCAGCGGTAAAACGAAACTGCTCTTTGTTCATATAAGAAGTTTATATCTCTGGTTTGATTATTGGCGGACTTTAACTTTAACAACCGGCCAAGCACGAGTCGAGTCATATTAGTAATAGTTTCTAGTACATAATTTCAATGATTGTTGGTCGTTCTCTACCAACAACATTACAAAGGTCTTCCATAAAATCAAAATTATTCAAAATGGGTTGGAGAATGTGTAAGTACTTACAATTTGTAATACTTTAATGATGTAGGTAGGTATAGAAGACACTGAAACACTGAATTTATAATCTGAAAATTATGTATGATACCAAGGGTTTTAGTTGAAGCTAGAAAGTACTAAGTTTAAACTTTGAAAACATATTGTAGGTAGCTAGGTACTTAGGTATACAATTATTATAGTGCTAGATATATGTTATTTACTACCAAAAATATCCACATAGTGACAGTGACTCATCCACAAAAAAACAGAGAGGTAATGTACAATAACAAGTAGAGTCACTACAGCCCAGTCAGTTGCCTACCTAGAAGACTGGGATAGTGTATTAATATCATGCTATATATCGTTAACTTAGATATGATTGTATTAACGAGAAATATTTGACAGAAATAACTTTGTTTAGGTATAGTACCAAGTAAGAAGCTCTATAATCTCGACTAGGTATACTTATGTTTTTAGTAAAGACAGAGATAATTAATTTATACCATGATTTGATATTTCTGAAATTATAATTTAATTGGTTCGGAGTGCAAAGGCCAGTATGTGGCAAAACTGATTGTGCGTCCATTGTGTTGGCATTACGGTCATATAATGTAAAATGGAACCCGGAAAAATGTTTGCATGTAGCGCGGCGCAATCGGAACCGCGACATCTATGAGCCGCCAGACAAACTTCAGCCGCTGAAATGCGTTTACGATCTGTATTATCGGAGACCGTAATGCTACAAATTTAGTTCTTGCCCTACAAAAAGCGTTTCTCCTTTCATAATAATAAGAATACGTCGAGTCTCTCGACGGTCGGCCGGTGCTGGCTCGATACACACGGACGCGGCGCGCGGTCCGTGTGTGCGTGGGTATCGCGTGTGTGGGTGCCCCGCCGCCCACGCCCCTCTCCCCTCTCGCCGACCGAACGTAGCTTTCTGTTCGCTTATATAACGCCACACGTACATAACCCGGGTAAATAATATACGCTGTGAATAGCGAGCTATGTGCTGCCACCTAGCGGAGCGGTTCGGTTTCTCTCGAACATAGCTCACAGAGTATATTGCGGTGTTTTTCAGATTTTCCTTTCCCGCCATAACATGTTCTTGTACCATTCTCGTAAGTTTGACTTGATTTGTTAGAGCGTTAACGTTTACGTTGAGACCGAGAGTTTGATTTTCTTTCACTATCAATTATAGTAATAGTAATATTTAGTCAGATTATTTCTAAATCCTATGGAAAGCAAGAACACAATAATATAAAACTATACTTACATTTTCAAATTAAAGAAATTATATACCTAGTGGATATTTTATTTTAAAAAGATTTAAAAAAAATGTGAATTCCTTGACCTCAATATTCGTAGCGTCGTAGAATGGCTCCCGTTGATGTCTTTTCCAAAATAAAACTGCATCGAGAAAATCGCATGCACGCTGTTCACCCAAATCGACATGACTAAAATACCCCATTGGAAAATGATGCCGATCATATTGTACCCACATGATTTTAATTACGTTTTTCGACCACGTTTGTTCACACGTTCGTCATTACTGAAAATTCCGCTAGTTTTACTGTATATCTAAGTTCATTACGGAATGTACTACGAGTATTGATGTATTTTTGTTTTACAGTTTTCCTCTTTAGAGGTAAGTAACTGATTTTGTCATGAAATCGATTATGTGTGGATAAAAGGCAAGAGAATTAAATTATTTTGCGATAGTTGTGTAACTCTGTACCGTATAGGTTTAATTATTTTTTAAAGTTTGATGTCAATGGTAACACAAAGTCGGGGCTGACGAATTTCAATTTAGTTATAATTTGAAATTAGAACTGAAATTTTGTACGAGCGCTGTAAGTTGTCTAGTCTTATGACGAGCAGCCGTTCTCATTCCTTTTTTTAACTAGCTCGAGTAGTTGGCCCAACCGGCCGACCGGCTCGTGTTGGTAGCCCGACTGTTGGAGTTGTTCGACTGAGGCAGATTTCACAGGCGGCCATCCATGACGACAACCTGGCGCCTCCGACTCTCAGAAATGGCGCGACTGTTGTGCGCGCGTTTCCAACATTTTCTTTTTTATTGAGATGCTGACTGGCCTGTGTCATCGTACTGTCAAAAGTGACAACCGATGATGACCCTGTTTGCGCAGTAATCGGATTCATCAAAATAGTGAACAGTTAACTTAAAAATGTATTCAAAACCTCTTTCGTCTGAAACTAACAACCAGTCTTTGCTTTGTTTAATTTTTATTACATATTATATCCATTAGCCAAATATTTAACATTTAACCACCTCATTTGATCAGATGGTTATCACTCACCGCGAATCCAGCAATGACGAGAATATTTTTAATCAATTACTAGCTTTCATAATACAATAATAATATAAATTAAAACTTTTTAGCACAGTTTTTAATTGTAGTATGTGCACAACGCCAAAAAATTAAAAATAAATAGATGTGTATCTACATGTATGTCATGTGTTTTTAATTATTATTTACAATAGTACAAAATGTAAGAAAATGAAAATATTACAGTAATAAGTTGTGATTTTTATTTAAGGATTGTTATAATAAATAATGATTCCGTCATCAACACAACTCGCTGATGCGCTCTTTGTTCCTACCTCAGTCTGGGTTTTTCAGATTTCTAACCGTAGGTAGTTACTACTATAGGTACTCGATGATACTTCGTACACGTTCTACTGTATAAATCGCTGACGGGATGACGGACGTTCGCATCGCAGTCTGTAGCGGATAAATACCACACATTTTGCTCAGTGGCACAGAATAAATAGTTACTTCACTGCACTGGTTTCACAGATCATTATTTTACGGGGCACGTGTATTATGGTACCTATAGCGTAAAACAAAAATAGTTGTTTTAAATATTACCACGATTTTAGCTACATATATTTTCAACCACAAAAGGCTCAAATACGTACGAAACACAAAATACATAGTTACTGGCGTTATGTACAGGTGTAAGAACATCCCATTAACACAATAAAATTACTGTCGTTAACACAATAAAGATGATATTTACAAAACACATAGGTATAATTTCCACAAAGATACTGCATCTAATAGTTTCCCGAATTCAACTATTTTTTTATCATCCAATTGTAATTTAAACGATACTATCAGATTATTTACATTTCAATGAATAAAAATATATTACGACTATGTTAAGTACACAGTTTTTCACGGCCAAAATCACCAAAATGTATGTTTTAGTACAGCTTTACAGACAACATGTAACTTGTTCTGCTCAATTTGTATGGGGCGTTTTAGAGGTTATTTTTTTTAGATATAATAATTTAGGCTATTTTCCACCGACTCCTGATGGGAAGCGAAGATGTGTCCGAAGTGGTGATAAAGCACGGTAGATCTAAAAAATCTATGCGCTCTACCATTTTCAGAATTCATTTCTTTTCAATGAAGTGTCAATAACGAGTTTCTATATTTTGAAAATAATCACTAGAAACGAGATATTTACCATGTATACTATTTGATTTGAGTTTCCGATATCGAGTTCGAGATAGTGAGGACAATGGTAGTGGCACGCGTAATAAACGAGTGAGGAAGAGGGTAGATCGCTACGTCTGCACATAAACACCATCTACCAGCAGTACTTCAGTTCTCCCGTGATCATGGCGTTTGCAACAGCGCGGCCAAAATATCGGAAACTCAAATCAAATAATATACATGGTAAATATCCCGTCTCTTGTGAGTGATAATTTTCAAAGTGTTGATGACCATGACAGTTTAAAAAAGAGTTTCTATGTTGCACAATTTTAGGTTTATAGTCTGCGAGTTCGAGTCTGGTTTTCATAATCCGCGAGTTATCATCGAGAACTCGTAGTATCTTGTTGTTTTTGACCGAGGGATAGAGGCCGTATCGGAGTGTCGAGTTGAATGATAGTCGAACGCGACTCGAACGAAGGGGAATGACACCTTTTTCGGTCCAACATGTTGATGCCAGATGGCCAAGATACTGGTTAGGTGTACATTGAACGCTAGTGAACTGTTTGTTTGAGTGTGGTGGCAAATGACACGCAATGTATGAGTTGTTACTAAAGTTGTTGAATGATTTTGCTGAAGGATTTTTTGAGTTGATTATGATGACCTTTTAAAGTAACATAATTTTCGTAGACTGATGACTTGTGTTGGTACAGGAAACTACTTAGGTATTATCAATGAGTGACAATTTGGACTTAGGATGAATTTAGGAGTTCTGACCCGTCTTTAAATGGATTATCATTTCTTTGAATAACGTAATGACGACGTGAATCATCATGTCATTTTTATTAAATATGTATAAAAATAATCATTATCAGTCATAGCATGATTATGATGATGATGACGATTATGATGATAAAAACCAAACTATCACTGTTAATCACATGTCCTGAGTCCTGACTCAAATCACATGATTATGGCTAACTTTTTACTCTATCAAATAATGATATTCCCAAACCATAACTGTTTCTTTTATTTTTATTTATACTACAAGTGATGAATCCAGTAAGTAAGCGCCAATATTATCTTATAAGTTATAGCAGTTCCAGTTACTAAAACTTTGAACGTCAAACTCTTGCGACGCTCTACACCGCGCTCAGTGAGATCAACTGGTGAAACCAGTGTGAGCAGATGTGTTATATTACTGTGCCCAATAATTTCACAAACCCCTTTGTCTTTCAGACCGTTATATAGCAATGCTCGCACACTACTGCTTGGCGGAACTTATGACCAAAGTTGTTGTAACTTGTAGGTACCCAGAAAGGCTCTACATACAATTAGTAAACCTAAGAGTTTTTTAATCTTAGGATCAACTACGACAATATTACAATAAATAAAAAAAACTAAAGGTAAAAGAAGCAGCACAAAGACCGAAGCACCATCACCCTGACCCCAAGACCCGCGTGGTGCCCCGCGAGCGCTAGCCATGGACTTGTTTCGCTATTGGCAAAGCATAGACTCAATACTGCCATTCAAATGTAAGCCTTAAACTCGCACGCGAAGGCCGAGTTTCTATTGTTATCAGTCACTGATAACGTGGCGAAGAGACAAATGAAAACATATGTTCGCAGTCGACGACTGACGTCCCGAACCAATAGTGGAAACGAATCGCAACGTTAAGTGTGTCGCGTGAAACGAACGGGATGCGAGCGAAATACGTCAAAATTTAGTCCATAAAACGAATGCAGAGAAAACGTACCTACCTAGCATCAGTCGGTACTAAAGTTCTAAGAGAAAATGGTAGTCGCGTTGATGAAAAAGAGGCGTTATTTCAAAATACCTATTTCGGAATTTCAGGACCGAAATCAACTTCATAACAATTAACGATACGACCCCCGCCTCTAAATTCCTCGCCCCGAGCGTGCCCGCTATACGTGGCGATACGACGCCTTCGCATAGATAGAATAGAGAGCGGTTTCGGAACGCACCCGTACAGGCAACACAGGCCGCGCCTGTGTGCGGCGCGTGCTTGTGTGTGTGTCGTGCAGACGCGCGCACACAGGCACGGCGCCGGTGAGCGCTGTTCACCGCACTCTGTGAGCGCAAACAACCATCTATAAGGCCACGCTATAGCTGACGGAGGATGAGGCCGCGCTTTAGGCCGATTGCCCGTTTCTGTTCTCTTTGTTTCGTTTTCAGAATATTTTTTCCTTTACAAAAGTATGGGAAATGTGAAAAATGTATCAAAATAATTTTAATATTATTTTTTATATACTGATGAAGGGTTCGGCTAGCTACAGTTTAAATATTATTCAAATACAAAGCATAAAAATATGTTACATAATTTTTCGGCTACATATCGAAGAAAATAACAATATTTTTATTTTAATTAAATAATTTAAACAAGCCTAATATATAACAATATAATGAGTAAAAAATCATTATAAAAACCGATAAGATTACATGAGATTATAATAACTAGGAACAAATAAACATTAATCTTTAACTAAATTATATTCAATTTTAATGTTTTATCTAATTTAATATGACTCACGTGACTATGTAAAGTAAATGTGTAAATTTGTAATACGTAGCTACGATTAACTTTTTCTATATTAGGTATAGTTGTACAATAGTAAATTATAATTGCATCGCTTATTGTTTCATCATGTTATGCATTCTGAAAACTATTTAGGATAATTAGGATAACAGTAACGCTCATTAAATATTGTTGTGACAAATTATAATATTTTTAACACAATAAATGTTAATAATGGCGAATGTTGAACTTGAAGGGAAAAATCAAAATTTAGAGTTTTGACTTTTATCCTTACTTTCTACATCTTTCCTTTGTTTATATTGCTGTTTTAACATTTAAGGTCGATCTTTCAATAGTCAGATAACGTCCTGTTGAAGGCTGTGGTGAAGAGAGACGTAAATAAATTGTATCCATTCTAAACAAATAAACCTTAGTTAGCTAACGGTCCAGTAATTTCGAAATGAAAGACCCGAAAAAACACCAAGCAGATAATGGATCAGTTAAATTTATCGATTATTGAATCGATAAATTGAAAGATCGGCACTAAGTAATTTTATAAATTTTACCTAATAGATTACATTAATACTAACGGATTTTACTGCAAAACCATTTAGTTTTATAAGTCAAACACGTCAAACTGAATTTTAAAATAAAACCTATCTTTTTTGTTATAGTTTAAAAGTGAATAATTTTTAACAGTATTTATTATACAGCTTTTACAGTAGAAGTGTACATGGTGTAGAAAAATAATTTAATTTTCTGGAATTTAAAAAAATAATAATATTATGACATACCCTATATAGCTTCAATGAAGCCTTACCTAATGCTTTATATTTTAGCAAAATAACTAATTCAATAACTCTTTCCACTACTTTAAAAAATCAAAATTAAACTTCCCATACAAACTAAATCGCAAAATGGGCAATCGGCCTAAGGCGCGGCTCCGCCGGTATATTTCCGACATAATACCGCTGCGTCGAGCGATTACTACTATATATTCTATATACATTTAATAGCTATACAGGCGCGCATAGAACTGGCCGTACTTATGTGAGCGCTGCGGCGCGAACGCTGTCAGCGCTGGAGCGCTTCGACCCAGCATGTCGTCTAACGGTATGATCGTAAGTAGCGCTTCAGCGAAACGCTTTCTAGGTAGTCGGCTTATTATTATCGTAGATTGGCGTCGGCGCAACTACACGGCGTTAGAAGGACGTTCCGTTTTAAATATCAGGTTTTATTATTATGAAGAGCGGCGCAGCGGAGTGCGGACGGTGCGGCGGACGGTTGCGTGCGATAACATTTGACATTCGTAATTACTCGAGCGCGGACGGCGGCGCGGCGGCGAGGCCGGCTCCACGAGCATTCCGCCGGGCTGCGGGGCCGGACAAAGAGGTCGCGCGTTGCGTCAGCCCAGCGCGCTGCGCCTGCCGCCTGCCCTGCCGCCGCCACTGCTCTCCACCGGTTTGACAATCGCGGACTCCGCGCGTCGCCGCGACGCCGGCGTCGCACCGCGCCCGCATTTCGCATCCACTGCCGAAATACACTAGCCTTGACTACCATTGTCGAATGTTTCGAAACGCACGCCTAGAGCCGCGACGTTTCCGTATACTGCTCTATATGCGGTGTCGTCAACGCTGCTTAGCATTAATATTTTATACTTTACTATCATTTAGTTTGTAAGTAATTAGTACTAAAAATAAAACGTAAATAAACATCGAGCGAATTGTTTTGTTCGTTTCTATACTTTGTTTACTAAATCCGAATTTTCCGAATGGGTCTTAATGAGTTCGAAAATTCTGAGTAGTGGGGCTGTGGCAGTTTGTGCTTTGTAGCGTTAATGATAAGGTCGAATTTGAGTTTGGGTTCGAGTACGTCAGCCGATGTCAAAGAGCAGAGCCAGAGATAAAGAGCTAGAGAAAAACACGAGACTGCGCTACTCAGTATTAAAAACGTGAAATTATAACGTGATGGTATCGCGGTGGGTTATTTTCAATGTTGCCGTACTTTGGTGGCTCGTTACTTACAGATATTTCGGGGACATTCAAAATGAAGCAATGAATTTGGATATGTTTTAGACTGAAAATAACGTTGTTGGCTCTACCAAGGTTTTTTCTCTTGTTTAGAATAAAAAATGCTTTTTGCGCTGTTATTTATTCTATACGAAAATAATTTATAGGCTCGTCATAATATGTATATTATGGTCTCTATTTTAATCTATAACTAAATAGTTAAAAATAATGGACGGAAAGAAAACCGTAGGAAGGTAAGTATAGTTTATGATACTTATTATTGTTTTATTTTCTTTTTTACAAAAACTCGACGAAAAAAATAATGAATTTTTTGCTACTACATATTTTATATAGAGTATAAAACAAAAAAGCAGTACATAGTAAATAAGAATACCTATATTATAAGTAATTATTTGAAAGATTGGTAATTTAACTTATATTGGCGGCAACGCTGAAATCCCCTAAAAAGATGATGATTTTCCAGAAGCAAACAGTACCTACCTATTTTGTTTATGGATAATTTTACCAGGTGGTAGGACATTCACGATCGTTCGAAATCCATCGCTCCGCGCATCGTGGATTGAGTGGAACGATGATGGTCCCAATTTCGAGCGCACAGACGGTCACTCCATTCCGGGCGCGCCATCGGTCCATTTTTCGGTCATTCTGCGTCTCGAGACTCTCGAGTACTGCCAACTGAGTGCGAAATGGATCGTTGTATCGGCCCGATACAACAATCGTATCGGCCACACACGATGAGTTGGAACGGAACGTTTGGATATCCAATATTCCTATCACTCTACGTAATCTACTTGAGATTCCCTACATACGTCACAAGCGGTTTTTGGAACGTTGACGTGGAATTTTGTGGATTGCAACGCTTGTGCTAGAGGGTTCTAAGGCTAAGATTTAGAGACAAGTCCAAGCTTGAACTTTTGCTTCCATATGTCAAAATTGTATAGAATTAGAAAGAGAAAGAATTGTATAGCGGTTTTTATTATTTAAGTGGTGGGAGAAGCCACAGCTTGCTGAAATACAGTTTTCACTAGTTCAGCAAATTATGGGTTCACTGAAAATGTGTATAAGAAGTTATGTCTTTTTTTATAGTTTAATTTGGAGCTGAGTGCTGATGCCTCGCACAGCAAGGTTGGACGTAAGGATGGACAGACAAGGTCAAGCAACGTGCTGACCCGCCAGTGCCTGCAGCATTTACTACTGAGGGCTTCTATGCTTCGTAGGGATCCACTTGTATCAAGCGATAAAAATCTGTAATTTTTCTATCTACAAGATAATGAGGTGAGCAAGTTGTTAGCTTTATAGCACAGAATAGATAATAGCTGATGGCAAGCATAAGGCCGGTCCGCAACAATAGAGATGTTAATTCCATTTTTTTATATCAATCAATTCGTTTTCTCAAGAGAGTTAAATATCTATACTTATCAAAAAAACTGGAAATCGAACGTTAGAAACGTCAAAAATAATATTGAAGTTGTCCGTCTACTGAACGCTAAAACGCCCCATACAAATTGAACAGAACATCTTACGTCACTTGTTCAACGCGGGCCGTAAAACTGTACTGAAGACATGCATTTTGTGGATATTCACCGTGAAAAACTGCGTTTTAGTACGTAGTTGTCATAATTATTTTTTTTCATTGAAATGTATAGAATCTTGTGGTATGATTTAAATCAATATTGGATGTTAAATAAATCGTTGAACTTTTTGATGCAGTATCTTTGAGGAAATTATATTTTTTTTGTGAATTTCATTTTTATTGTTTTAATGTGATCTTCTTCCGTTTAAACCTGTATAACGACAGTAATTATGTATTTTGTGTGTCATGCAACATCCCTATTGTAATTCCATCCAGAACTTAGACATAATTCATAAAGCCTGTGTGGCACTGCTGTGCGCTCGTGACACTGAGACAATTGGTTACACACTGGCTAGCTACTTACTGGCTGGCGTCTTACCATGACATGTTTCGACCACAACATTTAACATTAGGAGAGATAGACATATCAAACGTTAATCTACTATTAAGAGTAAAAAAAATACGAAAAGACACTCGTTTACCAATCGACTATAGCTCGAATGAGTGCCGTAGTTTTAAAACATCCTTTAAATAAGGCCCAGAGCCCTAACCGTACTTTGTTTAAAGTAATGCGGCCATCATTTCCATAAACAGCCCAAACTCTGACGATACATTTCTTAATTAAAGAAAAAAATCAAGAATGTAATGCGTACTTCTCACAGACCAAGTTTCATACAAATCCATTTCAAAACCTGTTTGTCTAACCATACCCACATAGCAACTGTGATCGTTTACTCAAGAAAATATTATAGAGCTTACCGCGTTGAGATATAGCTTATTTTTGCTTGAGGAAGATGATATTAGAATTGTCAAAATTATATAACTTTTACGCCCAAACTCGCTTCATGCACCTACCGAATATACGGTGAATATAGGTTTCGGAATAAGACGTGTTCTACGCAATTAAAATCAAATGAGCGCCTGGTTGCTGCTGCAAAATGCTGGGGTTCTTTTCTGGTCTAACGAATAAACATTGCTATCCAACGAGGCAATGCCACCACCATGCTGGGCAACGCTGGGTACTTACGCTGCCAACTGTTAGTGGGCTAGTTAGTAGACTAGATTATCAATAGGTCTACGATGGCCTGTAGATTATTGAACAGTTTTTGACGCTAAGGCAAATTAAAAACTATTATTGGCTGTAGGTACTTATATACTTACAAGTAATTCACACATTATAACGGGATATTTACCGTGATTATTATTGAACGATGAGTAATGTTAAGATTTTTTTAAGACATGTGGTTTTTATGAATAAATAAAATAAAATAAATAAAAATAGTAAACAGTAGTGTTCATGTAGTAGCTATAGTACAATGATGGTTACACCAATTTTTTTTATATACTCCTGCTTTTTTATTACATATTTTAGGCTACATTGATAAAGTATCAGGTATTGGAAAATCGCTGTTTTTTTAAATTATGAGCATTTCTGAATTATTTTTTTTGTATTATTTGGATTTGTCAGTGAATTCAGCCGCTGATCCACAGGTTCGGGTTTTGTATCTTCGTGGTTTGCTTCCAGTGAACGAACCAACGTGATGCAATCTTAGGAAAAAGCCACAACACTGCCGTGCGACGACGCGACGCACCGTGACAATCTACGACGTCACACAACGCATCGTAGAAATTTCCGAGCACATCGTCGCATCGCGGTGTCGCAAATTTGTACAAGCAGTGCGGCACCGCGATGCGACGATGTGCTACCGTAAAGTCAGTATCCACTATCGACACTTCGAACAATCAGGTTGCGTGTTGCTTATGCGTACTACAATGCGCAGCACTGATACCGTACCTACTATGCCATTTTGTGTAAGCGCATCGCATTGCGGTGCGGTGTCATTGCAAACTAAATCCAATGGTAGAGTATATTCTGGAGATCACAAGGTCATTGTTTACCTAAAGTTGAAGTTCTGCCACCTTCTAAGCACTGATCGGTGTGTTCCAGCAGATGCGAGCCAGTCCTACGGCATATGGCAAATGACTTAGCAAGTGTTTATAAATATAAGGGTAGGGCACTTCAATTTCACTTCATAAGATGGTAGTATAAGGATTGCTATGTTGGTGTTAGGGTAATCACCGTAGAGATAAATGAATGGGCGTGTTCACCCTAACGTGAGTATCTTTAAATTCAGGTATAAGTAAACATTTAAAAGAGAGTGCGTAATTTAAGTACGTGCGCTTGAATTGAGCGCCAGCGAATGACTGACTGGCCTCGGTTAAAGGTGTTATTACATTAGGTACATGTTAACTGGACGCTTAGGTGCTAAATAGTCTTATAATGTAAACCCACGTCAACATCCCCTAAAAAAATTAATAGTAAAGTAAAAATTGTTGCAATACAAAAATTGACAATCAAACACATTTACATAGTAGGTAGATAAACACCATAAAGTAAAATTAAAATAAGCAATGTAGTTAGCAAATTGTTTAAAATAAAATTAACCTAAGCACTGAAAACAAAAAAATATATGCTCGCCAACGAATGACTGTCTGTCTGGCCTCGATTAAAGGTGTTATTATATTAGGTACATATTAACTGGGACGCTTAGGTGCTAGATAGTTTTATGATGTAACCACAGTAGGGTATTTTCTAGTGCTGGCTTGACTCGCTACCACTCTTAATTTGAAAATCTATCATCAAGCATCACCCTGTTCCAGCAGCTGAACTTAAGGCGCCGCTTCATGACCCGCTTAACGCAAAAAATCTAGAACGCAAAAATGGCCTAAGGGCTTGTTGGTTCATCGAAGAAAAACAGGCACTACGGAAAAAGAAACACAACGCCATGCCAGAGCCTTCGGTTGGCATTCTGAAAATTTTGAATAAATTTCCAAAGAAAATTTCCCAAAACATTTAGTGCGCGGTAATTTCCTAAAACTTGTTACAGGAGATACGTGTTTTTGAAAATGCCTTACAAGTTTGTGAAAAAAATGTTTGTTATTTAGAATCTCCATTACATGTCAAAGGATCCTATGGCAGTGTTTTGTTGAATTTTACATTTATGAGAATATTGTGAGCGGCCAATTTCAACGTAAAATTTGTTTAAAAAGGCTGTGTTTTTAAGGCTTTTACTGAATTGGATTGTCAAGATTTTAAATTTTTGGTTCCATAAAATTCTACATATAATACACGAGACATCTATTTGTTCAAAAAACCCAAAGAAAAAAATTCAAACAACACTTTAATCACGTACGAGCGTTTGTATGGAAAGTATGGCGAGCAGAGGCTCCTTAAGAGCAAGTTCCAATCTGGGTTTAGCATATAACACCACCTTCATCCACATATTCCCGTAAGATAAGGTGAGATAGTGGATGGACAATTATTGTACAATAGAAAATAAGTATTTTTTAACTAAATTTTAATTAAATCTTTCGGGTTTGTAACCCAGCCATAATTTGTATCATCACTATCTCGATAGAGAAACGCTAGCTAAACAAAATAAATAACGAACTCTTTTTTCAGGCATATAAGGATTCTTAACCGTTTTCTGAACGTGTTTGATATGAAGTTGAAACAAAGTTGTGCAACTACTCAACAATTAGCTGTCATGGTTTACCAAGAAGTCCATATTTTAAACTAAGTTGTAGTAGTTACCTACACTGAACAAAAGTTACCTGTTCTTTCTTCTATTGAATCCCGCACTGTATTTTTCTGGAAAAACAGATGCCAGCAAAGGAATTCCCTTCTTTAGCTGCCCGCAAAAACCTGATAAAGGTCGAAATAAAACACTATCAGTGGATAGGAGTTTTGTAAATGTAAGTCAATATTAATTGTATTAAAATAATGCATACCTAAGTATAAAACGGGGATAAATTGGGAGTCTAGGGTTTATTCTAGATCTACAGCGTGGCTACGTTCACAATCTTAGTTCGATACCTAAAAACAATTTTACTTGTATCCATGGTTAGGTTAGAGTATGGCCCATGATGGTTCCTGTCTGTACCAAGCGTTTTGCTTCAACCTTCATTATACAGACGGCTATGGAGTGGAATTCTTTGCCGGCCTCTGAGTTTCCTAATAGCTATAATTTGGGAGTTTTCAAGACGAGAGTGAATAGGTTTCTTCTAGGCAAGCGTGCTACATCGTCGACCGCACCGTGAGACCGTGGTATAAAAAAATAGAACTAGATATGGTTACGCCCTGTCTAGTTCTATTTTTTTTAAGTAAACGAAAAATATATAGATCATTCTTTTAACATGGCCACAGGCATTTTTTACATAGCTACCACCTTCAATTTGAAAATCTGGTGACCCCAAGCACATATCGGTGTACCCGCCAACTGAACTTACATATAAGAGACAGTTATAATCTTAGAGCTCAACGAAACGTGAATCATCTTTGCGGTGAAGAATTTTAAAGTGTTGTTTGCCTACATTTCTAAAATAATCTAAACTTCTATACTAATATTATGGAGCAGTAAATTTGTGTGTTTTTTTGTTTGTTTGTTACCGCTAACCTATGGAACCGCTCGCGCTTGTCTGATTTAAAATTCTTTCACTAATAGAGAGCTACATTATCACTGAGTGCTATAGTCTACATGTGTACATGTGGGCGATTTCTACACTGAGCAGTACCTAGCGAATAGCGCTTTGGTCTGAACAGGCCTAAACCACGGGTAAACTAAATCAAATGACAAATATGCATTTGTAACAAATTGAACTTCCAACTGGTTTTGTTACAATAATAATTAAGATCTTCATCACAAAAATACCCACCTACCAAATTTCATTAAATGTATAATTATTGCAGAAGTTATGACGCGATGCTATGACAGACTGAAACGGACGGGCAGACGGACTTACTGTTCTCTTAAAGGTTTTACCAGCAGTATTCTTAATATCCTACTATACAACAGCCACTGGTGGTCGGCTACCTGGAGCAAGACACGGTTTCAGTGGCAGGCTCTGTCCAACGTGTAGCCGCTACTTGCTACACGTTTGCGCCGAGTCATTACGAAATGACGGAAAAGTTTAGTCCACTGCTTGTTGCTGATAATCACATTGGCAGTCGCGACTGGCCCATGTTCAGATGAACAAGTACATTCACAGAGTGTTAAATGTTAATAGGCTGCGCGTTCACATGATCCCGCGTCAACACGCATAGTGATTCTGTTACGGCATACGCGTGACATAGTGCGATCATGTGAACGAGACCTTAATTAGACAAGTCTGTGGTGCAGTGAGATTCATGGCGCTACACCGGTTTAAATGACAAGTGTTTTGGGAAAATATTCTCAAACATCGAATCTTACGGATCACCAAGCAGCAAAGAAATAGTAAATATTTACCTATCGTTTCATTTGTCTATAGACCAAATACTGAAAAAAACCTGCAAGCCTTGGACGGCTTGGAAGCTAGAACTTGAACCACTTCTAAACCGTCAAAACTACCTGCACCACTTAACTGCCACAACTAGCAAACTGTTGGTCTCCACTCTCAAACAAACACACAGCACTGCATAATAACATACCCAAGAGTGGTCTAATGAACTGTAATGGATGGAGTGACGAAAGACGCAGGAATTAAAGCGACGCTCACTTGACGCCGTCAAGTGGCTGAGGCGAGATCAATTGCATAGTCCCTGGACTCTTGGGAGGATAACTTTCAAGTGCTAGTAGACTGCTTCGATGAAAAACTTTGGAAGGTGATTTCATGATTTATGTTATACTTCCTGCACACTTCGTGAGGTCACGTTGCGTCTGATAAGTTCTAACTGAAAAGAGCTGAATAATTAATGTTTTAGAGAGAAGTTCTTTCGGTCATCAGTTACGTCCGATGACGCAGGGATTCATGCGTCTACGTTAACGTGACTTTCGTATGGCACTGATTACGCAGCAGCAGATGCGTTTACGCACTTATACGAAGGCAGACTATCGCTTTGGGAACTCGGAAAGTATCACTCTCTCAAATAATATCTAGATTAAATTATCAGCTTCTTACGCTCCCACTGCTGGGATTTCGACCGTCTCTCAGAGAGATATGGGCCATAATCTACTACGTGGGCCTAGTGCGGCTTGGTGGATGTCACATGTTCTTGAATTTTGTGGTTCTTGAACATGCGGGTTTCCTCACGATGTTTTCCTCACCGTTTTAGAGCGAGTGTGAATAATCCGCACATAACTTAAGTCATTGGTGCGGGCCGAGTCGAGATTCGAACTATGGTGCGTCGGATTGAATGTCGCACAAGTTCCCGCTCGGCCACAATCGCTCTGCATACCTAGATTGCATGCAAGTGTTTAAACATTGAAGGCAAATCAACCAATGACGAGGCTCTCTTTTCCATATACTATAAGACTCATTGACACTATGAAGTTGTGAACGATGAGTAACAAACATTCAACGATCAATCGATCATCTTGGTCCCTGACCTGACTTTGGCTAGGCTCATTACTGGAAATGACAGTATAATTGTAGCACCCAGCAGTTAGGGAAGGTTTGTTTATAAAAACAAATAGGTACATTACTTACAATTATTATGTATACATTTTGATAACACACATTCTGGATTTTTTAAAAATTAGAAAGTAGGCATTACTCCTGAGTATAATTATTTTACAACCAGCTTTTGCCCGCGGTTTCAACTGCGTTCCCGCAAGAACCGTGCATTTTTTCCAGAATAAAAAGTTAAGCTTTATGTTACTCTGCGGTCCGTAAACTATGTCTATACCAAAAACCACGTCTTTCCGTTCCTCCGTTGCTGCGTGAAAGAAGGACAAGCCAACAAATCAACAAACTCACTTTCGCATTTATAATAGGTATTAGTAGGAAGTAGGATACGACAAAGATACTTTTGCGTTATTTATTATAGGAGATTGTTTAGGCAAAACGAGCATTTATGCGAATTTTCTTTTTTGACATCTTCCTGGATCTGAATCATCACTGCTAAGCGTCTCTTTGAGCTATCATAAAATGTAAAGACCTTGAGCGAGTCTTCGTCTCGAAGGTAAAAGAAACTACATTGAAAGCAGCTGATTTGCTATTAGCAGACAAGTCCACGAACACACATCTATACAAATAAATAAAATTGAAGTGTCTGTTTGTAATATTAAAATCACAGCGTTTTACCTAATGCATACGAAAGTATATACGGTACATAGGTACCGTATAACAAAACAACTATTTTTTAAATTTTTGTCTGTCTGTCTGTCTTTTTGGTCCGGGTAATCTTCGAAACGGCTGGGCCGATTTTGACGGAGCTTTCACTGGCAGATATCTGATGTTACAAGGAGTAACTTAGGCTACTTTTATTTTAGAAAAAAATTAGGGTCTACGCAAAAAAATAAAATCCCAGAAATCCAATATCACCGCGCGGGTGAAGCCGTGGGCAGCAGCTAGTTATAAATATACATACAGGTGAACCCCAGCTGATCAGATTTATCAGTTCAAAACCTTGAAACACTTTATCTCCTGTTCTTTAATGATTTTCGGAAAAGTGTCGACCTATCAGGCTATCATCCCATTGTTCCCAATGACGCAGGACCGAGTTATGATAGAAATAGCAATGACGTGTGCTCGATTCGCGGTTGGAGGAAAACCGCTCTTATATTAAGTACAATATTGCCTTAAAACTCGTAGAGTTGATGAGTTTGAAAGTCATCAACAATGGTGATATTTTTACCATGCGATCATATTATTTCATAACAGAACTAAAGTTTTGTTTCTATATAAAACTCTTTTGTATAAAAATAAATGAAGCAGGAAGCCGTAGTCAAATTTTGACAAGTAAATGACGAGAAACGTTGTTTTAGTGTATCTCAAATTTATATGAAATTTGACTTTATATACATATTAAAAAATTATAAAATCTTTTTTTAATACACATATTGATTGGCACATACAGAATCTTAGTCTCTGGTTAAAGAAATTATAAAATTGTAAATAGTTGGTAAATAACGAGAGCTTTATAATAATATTTTGATAAGAATAATTAGAAGAGCCCAAATATATAACACAACACACGTACATGTGTTTATAGGTAGGTAGGTAATTTTTTTTTTAAAACCTTATTTGTATTTGTTAATAAACGGAAAATCATACCTAAAAAAGTATATATATTAAATTAAAAAAAAATCATTATATTATGCGACTGATCTTATGCGACGTCGACCACGTGATCGAAGATGGTGATTGGTGAAGAAGATGGTGATTATGCTAAACCTGATCTAGGTAAATTGGCTCTCAAGTGCAACTGTCGAAACACACCGGTAAGTGCTTGGAGACTGATTTTCAACTTAAAGGTGGTAGCTAGCCAGATGAGCACTAAAAACCCTTACCACCATGTAGATAAGTATATAATATTAGAAACTTATTTTATTTATTCTTAAAAAACCTAGCTAATATATAAAAAATATCTAAACAAACAAACAAAATCCAACGACAGTTAACATGTTATCCCATATGCGTGTAACATCTATATATGTAGGTCATTCTAGGTATAGGCATATACATGATCCTATAAAATATTTAACTCTTATGCACCTAGTTAGTGTTCTGCACATTTTCATCAGATTTCTGATGATTACGTAGCTTTTTGAGGAAGTATGATCAGTGTAACTTCATTGTTCAATATAGTAAAATTGTACAATAACTTACTTAACATTAAACATAATCATATAAATTTGAAGTAAGCGATAGCTTAGTGTTAGTTAAGCTGTAGTGCAGAATTTTCTAGTTCTCTTTGGCTAGCTATCACCCCCAACTTGAAAATCCATCGATAAGCCCTTACTGATTTTTACAGCCGCAGCACAGCCTCCATTTCTACCTTCGATCTCATTATCACTCCAGGTAAGGTAAGGTAGGTTGAAACCCAAACGTCTGCACTGTATTGTAGCACGCAAAAAATGGGATAAGAGAGAGAGAGAGAGAGTTTTCGCAATTATTACTGAATATTTACTATTTAGATTTGTATGTGAAGAAGGCAAGAGCAGGTATTTCATGTAATGTTTAACGTCCAGCAAGCAACTGCAGTGCCAAATGTAGAGTTCCTGTGCGCCACTGCACTGTGCTTGTCACCCTGAGATATCACAGCTTGTATGTGACATTTGCTCAGTCATTTCAGCCTGCTCTGCCTTTCAAATCAGGACATAACTGCGAAGTCGTCTGTGGTAATGGATTGTATTCATTTCTCTGAGATACTAGTTTTGTTTTATGCTCATAATATTTGTGGTTTTCTTAGTTATCCTAACGTGCCTAACTTTAGTTAACCGTATATCGTTATAATCAATTGTTATAGAGCAATGCTTGCGCACTATAGCTCAGGAGCACAATTATTAGAGTAGTAATTCTATTGTTTAGTGATTATTAGCTGTTTATTGTAGAAAGTTAGAACAGATAAAATAAATAACAAATACTTAACGATAATGTGCATAGAGGACCTGACCTCTAATTAAGATATATTAGTATCTTAGACATGAGCAATTATGGAGATCGTGGTCCCATAACATCCACTAAACTAAGTCATGCAATATTTTAGGGTTTAAAAATATTTACCTTTTCGCAGGCATCAATTCTTCAACGCGTGCGCACTATAGAAGTTGTTGTACTTAAATCCTATAGGATAGAATAGGAGAAATAGAAATATAATAAAAATTACGAAAAACGTAAAACATTGTCCAACCTTCTTACCAATGCCCTAGACCATATTTTTTCCTGTCTCTAGTCATCGATATAATACTCCAATCAATATCCCTAATTAAAAATTAAGTATTTTTGAATATCGTATGGTAAACTAGCTTCCGCCCATGGTTTCGCCCACGTGCTAGATATCTTTATAGCCTATGAGTAATTGTAAAACCTAAACTATACACATTCTAAATTTCATCAAAATAGGTTTAGTTGTTACGGAGATCCGCGGTAACAAACATTCACACATACACACACAAACATATTATAGTAGGAAGGATTGATAAAAAATGAAGGCGTGCTGGCTGCAAAAAGTACGTACAGCCTATGTCAGAGGATGAACAACAGCAAACACACATAATAAAAAAATGAAAGATATTTAGTACTTTCATGTTCTGTAATCAATTATGTAGCCTCTTAAGAACCTGTATCCTAGACCCCAAGCTATTTAATTACAATACAGTTAAATGTTCGCCAGGACAAAACTTATTCTCTGAGCTACATAATTAGATACGTCGTTAGTAAATTTTTATATTAGTTTTTAATTGTCTTACTGGGTCATTTGCAACTTGTTTGCAACCGACGTCGCTTGAATGTATCGTGGTAAAAAAAACGCTCGTTTTGAGCCACGTTGTTGAGAGTATTGAGATTTATTCCGTTGATAAGTAGGGAAGAGAGTAACCCTGCCTGCAAAGCGACCTGCTGCCTGCTGACCGCAACGAACGTTGCTTAACTTTTCGTTTTAAAACAGTGATGAGATAATTAAATAATTAATACATTTCTTCAACACATCTACAAAGAAACCTTTATAGAATAACATACCTAGCAACATGACCTGCTTCGCTACATACAGTAAAATGACACCTAATTTTAAGTCAGCATTTGGTAGACTTACGTCCACCAAAAATGCAAGCATGGTGAAATGCCACATCGTTGCGCAGCGCATGAGTCGATATACCTTCAGAAACACGTCATTATCTTATAGACTTTATAATTTACGTGTTAAGGTTCAAAATGTGTTGAACAGGTAGGTTCTTATATCTTTGTTGTAACGTTTACTAATGGCACATGCGCACACCTTGCGTTTTTAATGTAATTTTCACGTTGTTTCTTTTTTTAATAGTGACTTTGGTATGGAATTAATAAGTAGTTAATTATTTATTTATATTTTCAATTCTAGAAAGTTACTTACGCATAATTTAAAATAAGACCAAAATAACCACAATCTACGCTGTAAATACCGCATTTTGGTATTTAGCAAAATAGTGACATCTCGCTGGAAAATACTTGAGTTAAATATCAAAATCCATTCAATATAGTAAATAAATACGTTCACACTAGCGTGCAACACAATTAGCTTCAAACTACCCAATTGCATTGGAAAATTATTTCCATTGTATTTTTAGATACCGAAATAAAGCGCTGAGTGTTCAAAATTGCCGCCTAATGAATTTTCTCGACGGTCGCCTGTTCTGTTAGCGGCAACGGTATCGATCGTCACGCTTCCCATTGCTGCGGTGCAACTATTGCTACTCCACATACTTCCAACCACACGAGGAGTGGAACGCAAGCATTGGACCCAGTTTTCACGCAAAATTTACAACTAAACGCGGTAAGGGCGTTGTCAGAAAGCGACCAAGTGGCGCACTCTCGTGAGAGATGAACGAACAGATAAATCTGGGAGTCATATAATTTTAGGAGAGTGCTATAATTCCATATACATTGCTGCTTCGCCATTGCAATGTGGTAAGCTTATCGACGAGATACTGCGCAGTGTAGCTCGCGCGTTCGTATTCCCTCTAACTTGTTTTCGATCCGCACCGGTGTTTGGTACGGGGTGCAGGGTCGCAGAGCTAGTGCGGCCTCGCGGCCCTCTCTTCACCGCAACGCAAATCGTTGAAATCAAAACTTTCACGCTACGAGAGCGCTACGAAGTTTTACTGCTACGAACTTCCTGCTACGCTGGTCGTAGCGCGCCGCACTCAAAACTTTGTTCAGAAAGCTTTTTTATTTGTCACTTTCCGTTATCAGCTCACTGAAAACATGAGCTCTTTATGAGTGAGCGATACGATTCATATTTCAATACCTAACTACACTCGCCTTATCAAGTGGGCGAATAAGATACCGTGCCTCATTTAAACTTCAGAGAACACATGATTCCTTAGGTACTTAGCGGAGTTTTATTTGGAACACAATATAGTAATATTGAATTCCGAAAAATTGAAATATAAGTTAATTATGAAATAATATGGAGATTTAGAGTAAAAGTATACTTTTTTAAAGTCTTCCAAAGTGCTTAAAAACTAAACAAAATATTTCCCAAAGGCGACTTCCCATTCACGTATGTCAAGGCGCAGTTCTCGAAAAAGGATAATAATGACCCTACAATTACTAAAATAAAAGCATACAGTCTAAATCAAGCGCAGAGTTAATAAAGCTAAGTGAAAAACATGGGTATTTCCAGCGGCAGCAGCAGCGGGTAGATAGCAGGCATTGTGCTGGCAGCGCTCGGTTTTGTTGTTCGTGGAAGCGAGTCGCAGGTGTGGACCGAGCGACGCCGAGCGGAGCCCGAGCCGAACCGAAGCCCCGAGGCCGAACGTCGTATCCGCCGCCGCCGCTCGCCACAGTCTGCGCTCGGCCTCTACCCTGCTCGCTCGTGACTGACGCACTGCCGTGACACATTTTGACAGTTGTTATCGTGATCGTGTGATGTTTTCGTATCGGAACTATGGTGTATCCTCATGAAAATGTGGAGTGATTTCCAGGTAAGTTTCAATTCTGTACTAGTCTATAAACTATGTTTTGTGTGCGAGTTATTATACGCCATTCGTTTTTAAATGAGACGTGTTTAAAGATATTTTCTCTAGTTAGATCACAAAGTTTTAAAAGTTTTTGGGACTCGAAACCTTTATTCGTTTTTAACCTAAATGTGTGGCTAAGTTTTATACAATTTTAATGTAGGTAAAGTTTAGTTTGTTTCACTATATAAGTATGTAATTTTATTAATTTTCTTTTGGAAGGCTTCTTTGTTAACACTTAATTTAGCCTTATAGTGTAAAGTGTGTACGTTAAATTGTGTTCAAAATTTCATTGTTTCTGGGGAGGTCTTTCATATAAAATTGTAAATTTGGAAAGTTATTAAGAGTTTTAGCTAATAACTAGACGGTCGTAGGGATGAAAGTACTTTTTTATTTTAATCATCGTGATTACTAAGGACTACTTACTTTTCCTTGTATTAGTTAGACTTAAGTTAAGCATTAAAAATTGTATGGTTGTGCAACACACAAACGTTGCCTACGTGACGCCATAGCTATTTCCCAAGCTTTTAAGTAATTAGTTTTACTAGTATCACATGAAAATATTGTGTAAAGTTGCGCGCCTTTTTTTGAATATGACAGCTCGGCGCGTTTCCGCCGACCTGTCAAACGCCATGTGATAGATAGAAGGGCGCATTCGGTGGAGTTTTAAATCAAAGCGCGGTATTCGAGTCGAATCTCGATAGCCGCGCGACGCTCGAGGCGAGCGAGAACTCGTCACAGAAATACGTAGCTGCAGTCGTCTCGCTCTATCACGTGGGTGCGTCTCTGTCTCGCATCGGGTGTTTTTGTGTCGAAGCGGGTTTTTTGTCGGCGCAGCGAGGCTGGCGGGCGGCGCCGCTCGCTCGACTCCACTGACTCCACATTAATTATCGCAGAGTTGGCTCGGTATCGTCAGCCAGCACGAACGCACTTTACTTTCTATATTGCTGCGTTATTACTACTACAATGATACTTCACTTCGTTTTTATCAGAACTAGATTATGACTGCGTCTTGATGATTATGAGATTCAGTCTTGTACAATGAGTAAAACACTAAAAATATAGTCTAGTTAGAACCGATTGATTTAGAAACTTATGTCGATCAAAAACTTGCCCATTTGCATGGGCATAACACTACAAGTACCAATTTCCCCATTTTCAATGAGTATTGGGTACGTATTAATACGGTGGGAAAGTTTGGGAAAATTTGAAAGAGTTAGCGAAGTTGGGAGTAGAAGAGAGAACGCGCTAGAGCTGTCCCACTCGGTAGGTAGCGAGGTTGCGTTGCCATGGCGACAGCTAGGGTGCCCCGCCCAGCCGCCTGGCCCTCCTCCAAGCTTGAACACTTACTCCTCACCAAGCAGTGATGGTGGGAGCTTTGTTGAGCTCTTCGCCGTACAGTACATTGCGAAGTATAGGTAAAGACTGGATGAGTAACCGAACTACAATTGGCGTCCATGGGATAGATATACCCATGTCCAGCAGTCGATTAGTATAAGCTGGATGATGATATTAGAGTAGGGTGGAAGATACGTACTTGTTGAAATGGTTGAAAGAGAATTGTTTTTATTCTGTGAAAGAATTTTTCAAATTTGGTACAAATAAATAATTTTTTTGTTTTTACTTTTATATAATACTAAAATAAGTACGGATTATTTGAAATTTAATGATCAACTTTGGACGTTTGATTGAACATAATATTTTTTTTTCCTACTATTTGACATGATTTGATGACATTTGATGAATAATTAATATGACTATTGATAACTACTATTATAAGATGATTGATGTGACTTGCAGTTTTAGGTATGAAGCAGAAGCTATTTTGATTATTTTGTTGTGAAAATGTAAATTTCGATTTGCCATTGTATAACTGCTACTTGGACTGCTATTTGGTCATTGTATAATAATTGTTATATTAAACATTTGCATGCTTTTATAGCAAAAAAACATGTGCACTATAATATAGAGTCACAAAACATCTATTTGACCATTGTATGTAAAAATACCGTGTTTTTTCTGCAAATAAATGATTTGATTTGATTTGATTTCATTTTCGTAAATATACAGAGAAAACATACGAGTAGTCATGCTATTTCTGTTACTGATAATCGAAAACCTTAAATAGAAACTTGAAATTAAAAACATAATAAAATTCTTATTTAAAAAATAGACAACAAGACTAATCAATAACTAATAAAATAGTAGGATGTACGATAGGACGTATGATAGTAGTACTTACCTGGCCGATAGGAAAAATCGCCTTTTCAATCGGGAAAGATTTAATTTATGACACAGAATAGATAGTAAATAGAACAAGTATGCTTTTTTGCTACGTAGTCCTTGTTCCTCTACGCGTGCGCTACGTTAGCGAAAAGACATCAACGCAAAGCCCTCTACGCAATGACAACATTTTTCTATAAAAATCATGGTTAAGGTTTCATATGGATACATCAGTAGACATAGATTAAGATAAACAGTACAGAGGTATCTGAGATTTTATTTTCATTAAATTCAATACCTACTCGTGTCGGGTACGTAGCGAGGTTTGCGGTGATGTTGATGTTAAAATACTTTTTGGATTATTACTAATTTATTGTTCTATAAATATGTTCTTAATGTTTAAAATGTTAAGTGAAAATGTTGATGTTAGCTGAATGCACCCGGGCGACACGCTATCCAAATGTGCACTGAAGGGCTTTCCTTAGACCCGCCTTTACTAAGTAAACGCGTCACCCGAATACTGCCAACTAAGGTGTTCGGTGGCACTACACCGGACAACTCGTACATTTTATTTGTCGTGTGTCTTGAAGTTTAAGTAGGACTACCCTATCTCTTATCGTAGTTGACGGAATATCCAGCGAATGAGCAGCACAATTCTCCTCGATCTGCAAGATACTTCCAAGCGTAATGCATCATGCCTCTTGCTCGTGTAGTCTGCCACCAAGTAGTAATGTGCAAGCATTACTGTGTCAGATGAGTAAAGTAGCCAGTGAAATTACTGGGCATATGAGAATACATAATGCGTTTCAGGGTAACGAGCGCAATGCAGTGCCGCGCAGGCCTTTGTGACTGAAAGTTCTAAGTTGTACTGTTCATATGGGCTGGCTATACTTACCATCTGGCAAACGACCCGTTCGTCTTATTATCGAGTAGTACAAAAAAACCCTCTAGAATTACGAGGGAGTCAGCAGCACATGCCATTTTTTAATACTATTTGATAACGAAACAAGCCTGATGGTAAGCATAACGCCAGACTATAACGATTGCAGTGCCACTCAGAACTCTGAAACATAAGGCCTGCGCGGCACTGCAGTGCGCTCGTTACTCTGAGACATTAGGTATTAGTCTCATAAACCAAGTAATTTCACTGGCTACTTCCAGTGGATGATCGGATTTTTATTTATTATTAAGGAAACCAACATCTATTTTATATTGACTTGAAAGACCTACATATTTGTACCAGAAAATACTATCACTTACTGCTGTAAAGACAGACTAGTCGTTGGAAGATTCATCAACAGTGTTAAGGATACCAATGCTGAAGCTATATATTCCAAACTATCCGTGATGTAATATTAAAAATATTTAATTCATATGGGCTCCAAAAAATGCATAGTAAAATTATTCTTGGACCCTATTTTCTAGTACTATATTTACTTAATTGTTCGAGAAGAAATCAAAAAACTTATGGCATTTTTTTTAAATAATTATTTTCATTTTTCTAATATTAACCAAATTATGTTTGTTATATAAGTCTCAGTATTAAAATAGTCGTCAGTAAGCTCTTGAGCAGTTTGTCTTTAGTTTCTTTTACTATCATGAAAACGAACATCTGTTACTAGGGAATGATCACAGAATAGTTCCAACTTCTCACTATAAATGTTTATTACCTTCATAGGTATTTAGTTATTTACATAAAGTTTGGAACTCGCGGTAGGCCTAGGGGGTGTAAGGGTGGCAGTTGTGAATAGGAATGCGACTTGTTGCAGTCACGTGCAACCACTGAGAAACTACTAAACTACTCCTTGTGTACCTAGAACGTTGTTGATAAGGAAACTGAACTGTTTCGCTTGGGAGACATGCTGAGCATTTTAGAGTTCTTCTTTTTTTTGTGTTATATGGTAACGAGACGAGTTGGGAGTTTGCCTGATGGTAAGCATGACGCCGGCCCATAAAAATTGCAGTGCCACCCAGAACTTTGAAATACAAAGGCCTGCGCGGCACTGCAGTGCGCTCGTTACCCTGAGACATTAGGTATTAAGTCTCATAAGCCCAGTAATTTCACTGGATACTCTGCTCATCAAACCGGAACACAGTAATGCTTGCACACTGCTGCTTGGCGGCAGACTTCACGAGCAAAGCGGTGGTAACAACCCAGACGGACACTCGCAGAAGAGTTAGTCCTCCCACTAACAAAATCTTCTAAATGATCTTCTAAATGATCTTCTAAAATGAAATAAAGCATATTATTTATGGTCTTGCAAAATATATTAGACTTACGGTCTACTGCGGCGGCATGAATTTTCCGACGGCAACAGTGCACTTTTTAAACTAAAAACAGAATCTTTTATCAGTTGATTGTCAGTAGTTATTCTTTCTATCATAACTTAGTTTTGCTAGTAGTTTTGTATAATAACTTTAGTATCACATATTTATAACAATAAATGTTACTGGGCTTTAAAAATCGCACATTTGTGCGAATTTTAATAATAATAGTGCGGTACATTAACCTTTATAGGCAAGCGAATGATTGAACAGTATATTCTTAAGCGGTTTATTAAAAGGTTTAAAATATCCACTCTGTCATGATGACCAGGCATTTTCGACCTAACCGTGAATAAGCAAGATTTGTTATTGGTATTCGAAGTCCTATTTGTGTTACAAGGTTTCTTATTATTGTTATTTTTATTGAGAAAACACGCAGTTTTATATCAAAATGCATCAGCTATTTGTTGCATTCTTAAAAATAGGAGTATCATAATTAATTAAGATAAAAATAGGTCTAACATGTGACAAAAGTCAAAGACCGTTTTGAAACAGCTCGTGCTTTGTTTTTTTAGGTATTAAAAAGTGGAATTTCTATCTGAGATACGCGAGCGCTATCAGCGATCGAGTGACTCAGCATCGCGATACTTAGCTTTCGGCACATCGCATAATAACAGCATTTATTACACATTTGCCGTTAAATTCACGGCCGCGATGTAAACAATCGACCACGTGGAGTAAAAGTAATAGTAAATTCGTAAACAAATGAATGAATTAGCCATAGAGCGCGCTACGTCATCGGCGAAGACACGCATAATAATCGCTTATGCAAACGATCCTAATTATGTAAAGCATTATGAACCGCGCCGACGTGTTTTGACATACGCTAACGACCAATTATATGCCCATTGTGTGACTCAGTGAACTTGAGAGACACTACACTAATATAGGGCATCGACACTCGAACGCGATTGAATGACGCGCGTGCCAACAACACCTGTTTAGAAAAAATATATTCGAATGAATAGCAGGTGCACCGTTTCAATACTCACAATTTTTATAACATTTGCATTGAACGGACGTCGCTTTTATTTACAATTAAGTAATCAAACTAAGTAGTTACTACCTAGAGTACTCGTTTGTAGGTTTTTTGTACCAACACATGTTTGATTGTATAATATTGAGACTTCATTCATAGTTTTTTTAGAACTACAACGACTGTTTGAAAAAGTAGCGATTGTTGTTTGAAGGTTCTTTGCATCTGATTCATAAATCATTTCGTGTTTTCTGCTAAGATTCACGGTTCAATTTATAAGCTCTCCCGCAAATCACAACATAATCTCGGTTATATTTCTTTAAAACATTTTAGAAGTCCAATATCATAAATCTAACGCCTACACCGCGCAGATCGAGAATCGAGAGCATTAGGATAATAATAATCTGGCATTCGCGGAGTGTCTCTCGATTCCACGCACTAAATATACTTCCCATGGCCTCAATGTCGTAGCTCGACCCAATTACGTCTGGCAATAAAACAATATATGTGTCGTTGAACCCTCCAGTTTCGTGTGCGATGGGTATGTAAACATTGCATCTGGGCGCGGGCCGGCGCGGGCCGGCGCGGCCCGCAGCGGGCGGCGGCGGGCGAGACGCTTCGCCGCCAATAATTTATGTAAATTCACGTCATTGTACAAGAGTGATGTTTTTATTGCAATCTCGTTTTGACGGTCAAGTTCGGAACGAAGCGAAAGTTTACTGCGACCGCTGAAAAAGTTCTACAATTCGCTCGCAGATCGTTTGTCATAAAGTTCAATCCGCGTTGGACAGATACACAAAAATGTAATAGTATACGCTTCATCTGTTGCTTGGTTTTGTTATTTAGTAGTGGTTGTACGATACCGCCGCTTTGCTCGCGAAGTCTGCCGCCAAGCAGTAGTGTGCAAGCATTACTGTGTTCCGGTTTGATGAGCAAAGTATCCAGTGAAATTATTGGGCTTATGAGACTTGACTTAATACCTAATGTCTCAGGGTATCGAGCGCACTGCAGTGCCGCGCAGGCCTTTGTGTTTCAAAGTTCTGGGTGGCACTGCAATTGTTATGGGCCAGCGTTATGCTTACCATCAGGCAAACGACCAGCTCGTCTCGTATTGACTGGAAATTGTAAAGAGAATGTTAAATTGCGGAATTTTTCAAACCAAATAGATAAAACATTTTTATATAATTGTTTGGGGAAGCGCAGATGCCTATAACACAGGTCTACGCATAGGTTAGGTCATCTGAGGCCCAGCAACTTTTATACTAAGTACTAGGCACTACATATTTTGTTTGTCTGAAATATCGCTGTTACTACGTATTATTTAAATTGTGTCAATAAATCATTACATATCTGTGCAATAAATGAATTCGAATTGAAATGGTTTCCCTATAAATAATGGGACACAATTCATAATTTGTTTGAAAATATAAATAGTACTTATTTATGTCCCAAGCGTAAGTTCAACACAAAAATACAGTAAAAATTCAAGAGCTTCAAAAGAATTCGTAGGTAAAATGTTACAAAAAAATCATCAAGGAATGAAAACACACCACTATAGCTTCCAATATTTGTAAATAGTTTTACTACGACCCGGCAAGTAGCGTAAAATCTTGTTTATAATTATGATAATAGCCTTATTAAATACTACAAATCTATTTCGTAGGTAGTAACCATTAATCACTTTGAATGAATGAGTGTTATTATTACACGGCGTCTGGTCAACGATATCAAAGTGTTGTAACGTCATTTTATAATCATAAGCTCATAAATAAACATAGTGACGTATACCGATCGCAGCTGATCAGCGATCGGAAGCGGCTGCGCGTGCGCTCCGTATGTAAACGCGGATAATTATGTCATAATGACGTTTTGACATTCAACAACAACGACACATTTAGCGCGGACATTAAGTGGATCAATGAACTTGAGCCGTTTGTTGTGTTACGCAATGATCGGTGTTTGAGTGAGATTAATGCGCGGATTATGGCACGCGATACATTTCAATTTACGTTCAGTTTCATTCATGACTCGAGATAATGACGAGGTGCCTGCTCGTTCCGCTCGTTTGTTTGCTTTGCTCGGCGCCGACACTTGTCGCTCCCGCCGCCCTCCCGTGTTTTACATTCTCGATCTGTAAGGCTCGTTTGTATAAAGACACTCCTTATCTGCTGTCCGCAAGACGTTATTTCCATGCCGACTCGATACATCTACGTTGACGTTTACTATCACTATCGATGACCGAATTCAAACACGGAATGTAATAGTGTATTGTATCGCTGTGTGAGCGAAGTTCCAAGGAAAGTTTGTGTTTATTTGCGGATAGTAAACATATGTGCAGAGCGGATGACTGGTACTATTAGCTACAAGTTTGAGCACAAGACGAAGGGGTGAAGGGTGTACGTCTTCACCCATTGACGGTTGAAGCGCTCCGCGACACTTTCACTGCTCCGTTATTGCAGTTACTACGCGCCTACTGTGCAGCGGGGAGGTCGACCACCCCATTGCATTCACCCCTCGATGCCACCCCGCATAGGGCGCTTACACGAGGGGGCACGCTTTTCAAATTTTAGAATAGAATCTAGCTATCGTCCCTATGTTCGCACAGAAGAGACGTTGCAAAATTACGAGTTTGAAGCTTAGAGATTACATCGATACAATAAAGCGAGAATGCTAAACGTTATATTGAGTGATCGTATCTCAAGTCTAGACGGGCCGGCAGTCGGCCGAAGTGGGACAATGTCAACTGTGAGGGCTCGCTATTATTTGCGTAGACACGTGTGCGAGGAACTCCGGCCCGAGTGACAAGTGCTCGTGAGTCGTGACGGAAGTTTGTAAACACCGCCGGCCTTGCTCCCGGACGCGGCTTGCTGCACCCGCGCCCGCCGCTCTAGTCACGCACAATCTACCTCCGCATGTTCCGATATCGAATTTCTCCGTTCTATCAATCATGAATGAAAACGATAATGCGCTCCCCGATCGACCGTGACAATCGATTCGATTCATATCTGCGAGCTAAACACAGGTGGGTAATTAATGTTGCAATAACAAACTATTATGTCACGCGTGATTATCTCGAGACAGACACGAGTCTATGTTAACACATCACATCTGGGTATACGACGATTGATATTTTTGTTTGACGAAGTTGTGGGCGGAGAGGAGCGGCGCGTTGCGACGGGATATCGACGGTTGATTGATGGGCGATAGATAGGAGCGGCTGACATTGAACCCGTCCGCGGCCGACAGCCGCTGCACCGTGCTGTAAACATATCCACGGACTTCCGGTGACGTCGCGCCCGTGACGTCCGCCGCCCTCGCCCGCTGACGTAGCACCTACGTAACACATTTATTCTTTCTGTTTACACTATAAAACTCCATTTACATTGTTATTGTTTCGCGGGGTCGACGCCTTATCTCTTTATTGCTTTATGGCTCGTTTGCGTTTATGGCGTACCTGTCTCGAGAGACATCGGTATGAATCGTATCGTTAATTTACATAACAATTGTGAATTAATTGGTACGATTACGATTATGACGAAAGCTGTAAACGTCAGTGGTCCATTTCCGATTGAAGTATCTCTTCGGTTCGATTATGTATGGTGTTTGCCATTAGTGGAGTAGGTATTTGGTTGGGAATTGATAATGTTGGTTGTTAGTTAACCGGTGCGCTCCCGGGACTAATCTTCTAAGTGCGTAGCGTCGGCGTCGGGTAGGCAGGGAGGGTAGGTTTCACCCGTCGGGGGTTCATTAAAAATTCATTCTTATTTCGTAGCTTGCGCTGTAATCAGCCGCAAGGGGGGTGGGAGTCGCACGTACTATGCTATCTACTGATTTATTGCTTGCAAATAACTGCGTGCATTTTGTAAAGACAAAATTCTAAGGGTTTTTTTAACTGTTCCTCGTTAATGTTAGTGTAATTCAAATCAAGGAATGGCTTAACAACGGTTACTTTAGATAGATTAATAGAAATTTAAATTTATGCAAAACATGCGTCTTCTTTTATACTCTAGGCTATTCGTCGATTCCGTGCAAAGATGGTTTTTAGTTGCTATCGCAAAAAGTCATTAACCTTCGTGTCTTCCTATTTTAATGAACTATGATGTTGATGTAGCTTTTTCTTTTTCTATAAATGGATAATTACGGTAATGTAGATGAGAGTGTGTGTCTCGACATATTTCCCTCCCTGGGGCGGAGGGAGGCTGCCTCCTGCCTGACTCACCCTCCCTTGTCTCTATAATACCTCCTACCATGAGCTTTGTGGGAATACCTACTCGAAAGGAACTCCACTCTTTTTTTATTTTGCTGTAGCTAACATTTGCTTTTGGCTTTCATTTTGTTGCCATTTACAGAGTCCAAAACCTGTTCTAAGAATCTATTTTGTGAATAATGTTCTTGATATAATGACGTTACATTTTCTAATAATTAAAATAATCAATATAGTGGTTTTTGTTACGGTGGGAGTGTAGTTAAAATAATATAAAAATGAATAAAAAACTCAATGGCAACAACTTACTTTAGTAATGCGATAATCATCACGTATTTTATATTCCACTCACTCTACTCTTTGGGTTGTAAAATTCCATTTCAGAGTATTTTTCAGAGTTGGTTTCTGTGACCATGATATGTCATAATGTAAAGAAAAAGATGTAAGTTCAACGCAATGAAAAGGCAAAACCCCAGTTGGGTCTATTTTCAATCGAGGCTTTAAGAATACCATAAAATAGTGATGTCGCTTCGGTTCAGTATATGAGATCCCTCTGTAGCAACCGCAGCGGAGCTTTACCAAACCTTTTTACATCATTCCAACGGCGGAATGAGTTCGAGTAGAGCGAGCTAGTGGTAGGGGATAAAATGTCGAGGGTTCGCCCCCGCGTACAAGGCTGCCCCCTCACTCCTAATCTCCTTTAGCCCTCCCGGCGAACTCGAGCTTGTGACGTCACCACTTATAGGTTTTTTGGCGGCGAAAAAAAGCGAAAAAGTTTTTTGATTTATATTTATTACACGTTTTCTTCTAGCATCTTTATGAGTTACAAGGTCAATGCACAAATTGGACTAGGTTAATATTAAGTAGACTTTCTTGAGACTTTTAATAAACAAGTTTTCATAGTACGAGTCTCGAAGTGTTCGTAGCTTATTTGTTTACAAAAATTAATTTAACGTATAAATTGAAGGCGATAAATCAACGCGTCATCGTAAAAATGCGGACGGCATTGGAAGGAATTCCAAAATGTTGGTTTATGCCATTCCGACCGTGTTATGGGCAGAGCATCCAAATTTAATTGATGCGTTGATATAATCGTACATAAACAAGACAACATTTTTAATAATAACGGACCTAAACCGGTTCGTAAATAAGATGCGTGCGGCGGGGTACGGTAGTGCACGCATCAATCAGAAATCAGCTGATCGGCGCCGATCGTTTTCCTTTTCATCTGGCACTTTATTTAATTAATCGCTCGCTACGGGCGGCGGCGGCCGTGGCTCGTGCCGCACTCCATCGCACTTACCGTTAAACTAAACACTATAAACTTACTACATTTACCGCGTCGTGATCGGATTATGAATGAGTTGCGTTTGATCTCACTTTAATCTAGTTCCGAGCCTCGTACCGAAGTCGTCGCCCGTCCGCGTCCTCGGTAAATATTTTTATTCGCTCATCTCGCATCATGACGATGATCATTGTTTCTTTATTTGTTTTCACGCTGTTTGTTATGCGCAGTCGACGCGGTTCCGATCGCGTGGGCACGAGCTGAGTTATGTCATGTACCGCTAACAATGGTGATTTTCTCGTGACCGATCGTCAATGACTGCAATGGACCGCAATAAAGAATCGCATTTACGGCTCACCGGCTGTGCCATTGTTCGTTTATCCATGCGCTCCTGTCTAAACAGGTGCCGGTTTATGGGGTATTATTTCGCATTTGATGGGAACCGGCGTCAAAAGATCATAAATAAGCGAGTCAGCCTCACAACAAGTGATAGCGGCCCGCATTCAATAATGAAAGGCCCGTATACAAGCCAATTATCAGTAGACGGGGAACGCCCTTAATCCTTCGTCTGGTCGCGTCTACAGCTTATCGGAGTACATTTGGCGGCTTTAAGCTCGTCGGTCGTTTCTGTAAGCTCGTTGGTATTGGGTAAGAGAACGTGTCGAGCGGGGCCACTGCGTATCGCTGCGGCAGCTCGGGGCTGTATTTCTCATACAGAGTGCGGTGTTGCAACGCGGCATCGGCGTGTAGCAAGACGTCAGGTATCGAGCACAGAGAGCGGCGCTGTCACGTCGTTGCGCCGGCGAGCGTACAGCACGCATGTGGTGCGCGTGTGTGAGTGACGTCAACGCGCCACTTTCTCCATACTTTCGTCGTTGCTGGTGCGCTAAAAAAACCGAGCTGGAGTAGTAGGCGACGACTATTAATACATTCGAAGCGACGTCGCCCGCGCTGTCGCGCGAAACGATACGGAATTATGGTTTTCTACGCGAGCACGATGTGCGTGCCATCGGGGACGTCCAATGACAGCCTCAACGCAGCTCTCCCTTGTAAACAGACCCGTATAGCCACTATACTAGACTTCAACGCAAAAAGGAAGATTTTCCTCGAACTTATTTAATTTTATTCGAACTAGTCCACTAACTGGCGTGGAGCGGAGACGCTAATGTGTTCTGCAAATATACAGCGTCAACTTTGCGCTCACGCCGCCGCCGCCGGACCGAGTTCTACTGTTCGTCGCACTTATTTCGATACTTTTGTCCATACCAAATTTCGCTTTAATTCACGCCGAAACATCGAACAAGTAAAATCCATTCGGTGCCATCGCGCGCCTGTCTAATTAAGCTCTGTCATAGACTCTTCGAAGGCTCTATTACGAGCCGCCTCCAAACTTAGAGAGGACTATAACGCATTTGGTATTCAATCAGAGAATCTTGCCGGCGGAGAGTAGCTTTTATGCAGGGGCAGTAAGGTCGATATCGCTAGGGTGGAATGAAATTCAGTCCGCTCGGTGTGACAATTACGGCGATGCGGCCCGCCCCGCGCCGCCGCAATCGATAGGCCTACGGGTGCCAGCCCGGGCCGGGCGGGAGCGGTGCGGGGGCCGGGCGGCGAGGGGTGGCCCCGCGGTCATTACTTATGCAAAGCAGCACCGGTCCGGCGCGATCAGCCCGCGGCCGCACCAGAGGCCGCAGCGCCGACGACTCATTGCCGACGACGCTGCTGTGCCTAACGCGGCCTTTACCGATGACCTTACGGCACTATCGATTTTTTTGTGTTGTAGTCTAATCAAAGAACTTTACACCTTCAAAATGTCCAGTCTGTTTTATATTAAATGTAAAAGCTTTGGGCTTTCATCATGATGAGAAAAGTACAAAGGGTTGTTGATCAGGGAACGGGCTAACGTTGCTGGCGCATAACAGAATTCAGGGACGGCGGCTTTGTGCGCTCCCTCGCTCTGAACTCTCCCTTCGTACTGAAGGGAAGGGTCGCTGCTAACTTTTGTATCCTCGTCGTATTCAAATGAGAATCCAACGACTTTTATAAAAAAAGGCATTCAACTTTACAACAAATTAACTGAAAGCCTAGAGCCGACCGGTTGAATAATTAGTGTTTAATTCGAATTACTGCGTTTTGCAGGTTTTTGAATTCACATTTAAAAGCCACGTTGTTATATCTGAAGCGTCGTCGACGCTCTAAGCTGAGCTCGTGAAAAGCCGCTTCTTACTCAGCGAGGGCTTTCGCGATAAAGTTTGCGCGCGAAAACTCATTCCCGCGCTTTATAACCTGTGAGTTTTGATGGCAAGAAGGGCGGCTTTATATAACCCCTCCTCGCTGCCTTCGCTCGGCGCTCGTACATAATGTAATAGGCTACGGCTCTTCGGGTTTCCACACAGCGAGCGCGAGAGTCGCCGTGGTTAGGCGGTACTCTATGCACCAATGATTTCAAATACTTTCGCAACAGAAGCGCTGCCGTATTATGTTGTAGACGTTTTAGTAAAATCTACGAACGCACATTTCATTTCGTACAAACGCTTTATCAAAATTAATTATTTCTGTTGTCTTAGAACTTGTAGAGGACTATGTGGGGAAAATTTAGTCATCATTAATTGGATCAGACAAAGAAAATTGTGCACATGTATTTTTAGGTGTTTTGTAACGAATCAAAAGTCCTGTTTATTTTTAATAGTCAATAAACACGTAATTAATGTACAACGGTTTAATACAAGCACATTTTCCCACGCTAATTATGATGTAAGCCTTTGAAGAGCAATCAATCACAAAACGACGATTTGAAAAACTTCAAATCAAAAGTGACAGTAAAATGTAAAGATATTACCGTGCGGCGTATATGGCAGGCAAGTGTGCGGTATCGCGGCTTATCACGCGTTATCACTGCTCAAGGTGAAGCTTGATGTAACACAGCGATTGCAGGCGCAGATACTGACAATTATTATGTGCTAAGACCGTTCCTCGATAGTTTCACAACGAAGCATAAGATATCGAATCATCGAGTCTTGTGTCTTAGAATGACTGCTTGCTGTGTGGTTGGTTGCTCGCGTTGGCCTCATCTGCGAAAGTCCTAAATTACCACCACTTTGCTCATAGATTATTCCAATAAGGACTTCTGACTTAACGTTTCACGGTGACAATTGCATGTCCGAGACATCGTTATTACAAACT
Organism: Crocallis elinguaria; assembly: GCA_907269065.1. Taxonomy (NCBI): domain Eukaryota; kingdom Metazoa; phylum Arthropoda; class Insecta; order Lepidoptera; family Geometridae; genus Crocallis; species Crocallis elinguaria. The sequence goes on along the minus strand of OU026065.1, from coordinate 6,344,639 downwards.
CTAGGTGGACATGCAGCTAGTACAGGTAAACGTAAATTTTACCATCAGGTAGGTGACTTGCTTTGTCCTCGTGGTCTCGTGATTTAATTATATAAACATGCAGTCGATAAGATACATAAATAATAATCAGCGGGCATGAAAACATAGTTATTGCTAATCAACAACTCCACAATACAACAAATGTCTGCGTTCTGTCACAATTCTGCTCTTTATCATCAAAGAATATGCAAAAGAAACTCTTGACTAAAGTTTTCACATGTTGAGCGCTACTTGTGCAATTATGTAGTGTATGTCGGCAAGGCCACGTGCTCACTTGACGTTAACAAAGTTTCCCGATGCGGAGAAAACTTTGTGACATGTGAGTGGTAGATACTTACAATATGTGTTCCACCCCCTCCGCTTTCCGCTCCGGCGTCGCCGGCTCCGGCGTCGTGAGTCAGCGGCGCCCTAGCGCGACGTCGCCCCGTCTGCCCCCATGGAAAATTTATACCCACCCTCTTTGCAAGATCATTATACTCCCGCCCGCCCAAACTCAGCCTTAATTCTCAGTCACAAAGTACACTTTACCTCGCTCCTCGTGAACAAGACAAAGGAGCTCACCAATTTTGCCGAAAACAAACTCTAACTCCAGGGGGATATAGTTTGTAATTTATGTGACGATACGGCTCACGTGCTTCGAAAACGCAGCGGTGACGTCACTGCCTTGGAGGCGGCTGGAGGGCTGCTCGTCAACGTGTTCTAAACTTAATTGATTTTGCTCTGAGCTTAATCACAACAGAACCGTTATGCAGCTCATTAGAAAATTGCGCATATTTAAGAACGCGTCATGAAACAAGATAACAATGCTGAAAAACAGAACTGAAAACCTTAGCTTAGCTAAAACTCTTTTCGTAATTCTGGGCTCGCCTCGGCTTGAAAAAGCAAAAAACAGGAGATAGTTTAGCAGCGTCAAGAGCGGAGAGGAGCGCTACCGTCGCTCCCTTAATTCCCCGGTCGGCGTGAGGTGGCGCGTCTAGAGAGCGTGTGCTCTCTCATCTCCTTAATTCGTCCTTCGCCGCAGCCCCCTTAATTCTCCCCGTATAGCGTTGCCGAGGGAGGATGCTCTCCCGCTAACCCGAGTTTGCCCCCCTTATTTATGCCCGGCGCGTGGGAGCGGGTGGCGAGGGCGGCGGCCGGGGGGTCTCAACGTTCGTACACGTTGTGTCTATGTGCGGGTGAATTAAGAGCGGGTCGGCTTTCATTTTGCTAAAGCTTCCATGCTCGTGTGCACGCCTTTCAGGCTCGACGAGGTGGTGTGCGCGACTCCTACACGAACCGCTCTCGACTCTAAGACGGGGGGATAAGGTCACAAGCCTCGTGCCGCCCCTGTCGAACCCGCCCGCCTGCCTTCAGCGTTTTATAACTTCAGAGGGTGAGGAGGCGGCAGAGTTTTTGTGGAAGGACTTTTTTGACGTACGTTTTTTATGTTTTACTCGGTTAGGGTTCGCTAAGATAACGACATCTCGCAGAGGGTGAAATGCGCTTTCCTAGAAGATACGTGGAGAGCTGTTGCAACTTAGGTGATGGTCTCTCTGCAATAAGATAGGCTTCTAGCAGACAGACCTAGAGTAATTTGCCAGAAAAAAAGCAGAAAATTTGTTCGAAAGCAGGGTCTGTCAAAACTATTTTGTCAAGTTTGTATGTGTGGGGACGGAGGCAAGTGGGTGGCGAAGTCTACGCAAAATGTCTTCAGAGAAAGTGAAATTTAGCACAAGTTCGAGAAATACAACCATGCCTTGCCTCCCTCGCCCTCGGAGGATCCGCGAGCTGAGGGGTGGCAGTCAGCAAACGCGGCTTATAACAATTAAGTTTATTCGCTCGCAAGTTTCTATTTGGATCGCCGAAAAGATTTTGGAGTAAAAGGGAATTAGTTCCTTGGTACCGCTGAAAGTTTTCCCTGCAAGTTAAGGCGCATCTATTCAAATCCAGTAACCTACCATAAAGGTTTCGTTTTTCCACCATTGCACACAAAAGGAGTGTAATGTTTTCAGGATTCATATATGTATGTATGTGATTTTCTATATTCCACCATAACTTTTAAATGCCTGAACAAATTTCGATGTATGCGAGGTATTGTGAGAATCCTTACATCATCCCGGGTGATATGTCACTCGGTGCAGTTGTATTTTTTTTATGTAACTTTTGTTACATCGACTTATTAAAACAGTTTCGAGATGAGGGAATGAGCTCCGTTTCTAAGGAGCTGTTTATTTTTCTGATACCTTTTGTGGTCAGAGTATAATTTATAAACGTTATAGTAGGGCTCTACCCCAGTTCAAAGTTAAGCGAAGAGTTCTGCGCAATGGGGCGCTCAATCTAGTAAGTTCTGTAGCAGCGCGGCGCCTCGAGTATGATGAGCATTGTGGGCGGAGGTGTATGAGAGAGGTCTCGTTGCAGACGTGGTAATTCTCATGTCTGGGGTAAACATTACTAAGAGTAAAAAACAAGAGTGTAAGAGCCTCTGTGACGGTTGAACGACCTTTGGTAAGGTGTCGGTTTCAGGCAGGTTATTTAGTGCGAAGCGGGGTGGCGGCGCGGCGAGGTAGGTGGGAGGGGTACAGGCCCGCAGCCCCCGGGTCGCCCGGCAACGGCAACTGGGTCACTCCGGGCCAGCCCCTACCTCCCACCAATTATGTACACGCTCGTTACCGGACACGCGTTTTTCAATCACATCCATATTTAATTGGGCATCACGAAGCTGGAAAATGTATTTGAACCGGCATGTTTTACTCTATTTGAATCGCGATGCGTATTATCCTACCTATGAGATGGATCGATAATTGGTAATATTTTGCCATCGGCCGATGATCACTTTCTGACCAATCACTGTATTGGTCAGAGAGTTAGTCAGTTCGTCCTAATTAGCTGACATCAATAACTTTTGTGGTGTTGGATTGGAACCATTGCTATTATGTGCAGCTGAGTGGCTGAAAGAAAGAAGCGCCCGAAATTCACGCAGAATACTGCAAACTGCGAGCTTAGCGTGTCGCGTAGCGCAACTTAGTGCGGGGTGGATATTGCAGTACTTACGCGATCTTTTGAGGCGCGTTCGCGGGCGCATTAACTCATCTTCCGGAACTCCTTACAAGACAGAGCTGTGCCCTAACTTGTTGCATAGATGCACCGCGGAGGGTATGCGGGTGGTGTGCGGGGTCGCGGGGTTGTGCGGGCGGGGGGAGGGGGCGTCTTCATAGTGAATGGGCGCGAGATGTCGTGGCCGGCCGCCACGTGCGCGTATGGAGATGCCTCCATTGATAACCGTGACCTCGCCCTTATCGCGCCGCCTGTCGATGACGCTCGCACGGCTTTCAGCCGAGCCTCTCTAACACGCTCACCTATGAATACTGCCTTAGTTATCTGTATATTTACGAACATACGTTTCTGTACTAAGCTTTAAGTGCTCTTAATGCACACAGCTAAATGTAACAAAAGAGCGTAGTGACTTAAGTATTGACTTAGATGTAAAATACCTCAACAAATGTATTTTTTGTATTGCCAGGGTGTTACACAGTCAAAATGGCCCTCTTTGAGAGTATATGTATATCAGGATGCTGATGCATGACAAGAAAACTCACTGAATACAGCTGTACATGTGTTTTTTTAATTAAACATTGTTTAACATTTCATACAGAAGTCTATGGTTAAAGTCAACAAAAAAATAAAAAGGACCTTTTTATATTCGTTAAAAGTGTAAGCTCACGGAAATGTAGAGTAGTACTCACGTCGATCACTGCAGACCACTGCTGTTTGTGTACAAATCCAAGTACAGCTACTTCCTCGAGTAAATTGTAATAACGGGGTCGTTTGTATTCGTAGTCAATTAGCATTTAGTGCGGGCGGGAGGCGGGCGGCACCGCGGCGCATAGCAAGTGCAACCTTGACATTGGCCGTCGCCCTAATGTCGCATCGATTGTCCACGAACAAAAGCATCTCCAACCGGCGATAATAGTGTCGAAGCGATGAATGAGCACATTAGCGAGCGGCGCGTCCCGCCTGGGCCGACGGCGGCCGGCGGCGAGTCATTACGCGCCCCCATTAATCACTGCAACAATCGGCCGATATCTCGCTATTTACAAACGCTGGGAGCACGTGTTCACCGCTCGTACTACGCCGAGTGTATTGACCCATTTAGATAGCTCGACCTTCGCACGGCCATTGTGAGCGAAAAACATAAAAATAAGTTTTATTGCGGCGTCGTTATGCGTATCGCTGCGGGCCCAGCCGTCACGCCGCGCCGCCCAACAGCTGATCGCTACGTGACATTTTTATTTTATTCGCTCTCTTCCGGGGATTCTCCGCGATACGTGCCGGTGACGTCATTATCTCCCCGCGCACGCCTGCGGCTCTGATTTATTATCTCCGAGCGCACGGCGCGGTGTACACTCCACCCTGTGGAATGGTGTAATTTATGTGGCAATCCAGTATGCACGCACCAATGTCAGTGTTAAGTACGGAGGTGCCTCGAGAGCCCCTGGTCGCGATCGATCGCATGCACGGCAACAACACGTAATCTTTGCGTCAACTGCACTTTTCATTTGATGAGATAATGATGCGATGCGACGCCCCCAGCGCTTCACTTTACACAATGTGTAAACATTTTTCACGATGACTTTAGAACAACCTATGCCGCCGACTGTTTTCGAAGTTCATTCGCCTCAACGAAAATATAAAAACGACGATATTTTTGTGCGAGGACATGGTCCCACGAAGTCAGGCTGATCGGATTCAGCTCTGTGCTATAATGGAATAAGAGCAGAAACATAAAATGCCTTTTTGTAATTGCTGCACAGCTAATTTTCAGAGACTCTAGAACTGTCTTATTCGAGTCAAACGTTGCATCGTTGCCCTACTATTACGTCCCAAAACCTAATGAAATAATTAAAAGGTAATACGAAATGGCCCTCATGTGAAAATCGAGACCCTTGTGACTTTCAATTCGAGAAAAAAGACAATGAACAGTTACCCGAAGCGAGCCATACGTTCAGCATAATCAAGCAACAAACCCTTTCGGACTTTAATACAACCGAATAAGGTTCAAATGCAAACTATCTCAAACTCTGTTAGTGCTTACATACTTGCAAGAGAGGAAATCTCGCAGGCGTCCGACATTCCGATCATTCAGCGGGTTGCTTGCTTCGAAGAAGCGTGTGCGTCATTGTACTGAGCAAAAACTGCACATTTTCCCTTTCGTTAGTCCGGCCTGCCTCAGTTGACGCTCGTCATAAACGCATAATATATATAAACGCCAACTCGTCAACTCGTCACTTCGGCACGCGTCCTCACACTGTAAACAAAACAATGCATTTCGGGAATTCCCTCTCTTTTTGTGCCGGCATCACATTCCTGAGGGATGCCTTTTGTTTGCTCTAAACACAACTATTTTTTCTCGTTCGTCACCTTGAAGCCTGACATTGCATAACGGTAAACATAGGATTTTTTTACGACGATGCGTCTATGAATGCGGATGACTCAATAAAGGGTTTTGTTTTGCTTACTTAATTCTCACATGTTATTTGTTTCTTATAAGTAGTAAATCTATACTAGCGTCATTGACTTGAAAATAGACTGCATTTATTTACAAATTTAAGATTATGGTAAGATTTTTTAATGACTACAAGTAGATATATGTTGAATAAGTCCATAGTTGTACATCTACATTCTACTGAATCTTACACCATACAGTATTTTTCGGACATAATTACAAAGTAGTCTTATTGTTTTTATTCAAGAGAGTGTTGAGTACTCTGGAGTCGACACTTTGGTTTAAATATGTTACGAAAACGTTCTTTCAAACGAGATGTATACCTAATTAGGTCAGAGCAGTCAACAGTTCCATAGACGAACCACCAGAAACCTTCAGAAAGATAACAATCAAATAAGAGAAGGGAATTTAAAAATACATCCAGCATAGTAGCCGATGGCGTGAAATAAAAAGCTCACAGAAGCGCGGCTCGAAGCTGGTCGCGCCGCGCCGGCCCACCAAACAGGATGTGAGACTGGTTGGACGCACACAGGCGCTGCGCGTGCGCACGGGCTGCACGCACACAGGCGCGCGCGGCCTCGCCGCTCGCCGCTCGCCGCTCACGGAAATGTGCGTGCCAGTCAGGGTTGCCAAACATACATTATTCAGCTGCGCATTACGATACCCTCATTATATAAACGTATGAGCCAGCTAGAATGCTGAATACAGGTACTCTCTGATGCAAAAGATCTTTGTTAATGTTCGAATAAAAATTTACGCCTATTTTCTACTTTATAGCACCTGAAAAACTTTTCCAAAAAGGTATTAAACTACTATCAAGAAACCCTTGTCTTCTCTATTTTCCTAATTACCTAATGCTAAACATAAAACCTTATGGGTACATTTTTTTTCGTTCCAACACACTTGATTCCCTACAAAACGTTGGGTAATATGCGTCACAGTTGGCTGTGTGGCAACCCTCGGCCGAGCGAGGCAACCAGCCACGGTTCTGCCTTGGTGCTTGCTTTGCTCGCTTTGCGAATACCCGACGGACGGGGCTCTCGCTCAACTTTATAATACAATCATATTAATTCGAGAAGAATTAATTTATCAGTCACAAACAAACTTTAAACTATTACACATTATTACAAATGATTAAAACATATTTATAATTGACTGAAATGCTACCTGCTGATGCTTTAACGAAAATAAAAATACATAGTTGGATGCTTGTTATTGAGTTTCGGCCGTGATCAATGCAACTTGATCCAAAAACCGAGGCTAGGCGAAATTAGGTTGGTTTTAACTTGTGCACGAATAGATGGTGCCCAAATTTGTGTTAAAATATTATATTAAAGTAGGTACGTTTATTGGTCAAACCTGTCGTACCTATATAAAATAGAGCAAGGTATTTTTAAAACTGTACCAAGTAAGTACATACAGGTAATTTAAAAACTATAGACATTAGACACTTAACCCTTTGATCGCGTCAAATGTTTAGTCTATGAATACAGGTCAAGTCCCCAAGTCTTTATGTTGACGTTTACGCTTCAGATTATGAACCTGTTCAACAATCAGCCCCACAATGAATGAAATTACCGCCAACCTCGGTCACGTGCTCTATTGTGCTCAAAAGGAGCTAAAGCTAATGGCTTAATCGGTCATTCGATCGCTTCCCGCCAATACAACCTCTTCACGGTTTTGTTTCATGAATGGAAAGCAAAAAACGAAACAAAACTCCACTACGGTGTTATGATCGTAAACAAAACGCGTTATTTACACAGATCTAACTGCGGGCGAGACATGTTGAAAATAAATTGCGTGGGAGGGCGGAATTGTTTCGGTGGATTTATGTAAAAGAAAATGTGTCCATGTTCAACGGTACCTACCGTTGAACATGGACTTTCGTAAAATTAAAGGTTTGTAATAAACTTTTTTTTTATGAAAATATTCACGCAAAATGAAGAGAAACAGGAAAAGTCTCCTTTTAAACTATTTTTCATTAAATAAAATGGAACAATTAGAGCATCACATTTTGTGATGCAGCAGCCAGCCCCGCAATGCTGAGTTGCTGAGCCACAGCGTGGGCTCACTCCAGCCCTCGCTATCTACCCGCTGACCGCTCTAAAGAGAGCCAAGTATAATATTATAACGTTCGTGCCCACTTCATGCAGTGTAGGTAGCTGTAGCGCTAGATACAGGCGGCCGCTACGCGATGTTATTTTATCTGCGGCTGTGTGGGTGCACGTGCACTGGCACTCACACATTCACGCCGCCCCCTCCGCACCGCGCCGCGCCGCCCCCGCGCCGACCCGTGCACGCTACCTCGACAAGGCTTTAGCGGGCTGTGAGGCAATGCCGTTGCCGCGCCACCATCTATTCGGTCTCCACAATGCCATAGAAAGTCTTCGTACGACTCGCCTCGTTGACAGAACTTTTCCTACCTGCGAGCGAGAGGCTATTATTGCATCGCTCTGCCTGGTCTCGGAACATACCACTTCTTGAATCTTGACGCATATAGTAGGATTCTTTATGGTTATTATTTTGAATAAGCACTAACTTTTAGCTCGCAGCTAGCGAATGGTACGGTTATAAAACGCCGCATATCCAAGACTAGCGATAAAATAAACGTCTGACGTTTCCAAGTTTCGAGCGGAGAGGAGAGACTCGTTGCGCATCAGAAAAAGAACTTTACGACGAGATTAGAAAGAGCGCACGGAGCGGCAACGCCTCGCGAGCCGCGTTCCAGAGGCACGGAGCGGCAACGTTGAACGCGAACGTCATTTACTAAATTTATTTTCATGAGCGCCAGCGCTGGCGACGACACCGGCGGCGTACTCGGGCCGGAGCTAGGGCGCCGCGTGATACCGAGACCGCCTCGTTGTGGATATTATCTATTTTTGCATATTGGAGCTAGTTGCGCGCGCTTATAATTTTCCTGTGTAGTTGAGCGAGCGCCGAGCTCTGACATGTAGCAATCGTCTGTACAATGGAACGGCACGTTTTCCGCAGAGCGATAAAGGGGTGACGCAAAGTGATTATTTGCAGCGTTGCGATGAGTGGCCGCTGTCCGCTGACTCAACGCAGTGGCATCGAGCAGCGCGCTAGTTCCTTTACTCATAGGGCTCGGACCAGTTATCATGACATATTACAATTAAAATTTTTAGTTATTAATGTACATAGTCCTATATTTAATTCCAGCATGAATATATATCTACATCATTTAAATTAAATCTTACCTTACACAACATTGCATAAATTTAGCTGCAGTTTACACGACACAAGTAACAATTATGTGACAACTCTATCTTCTAATGTTATTTGAATTTAATAGAACTAATGTAGAGTCTTTCAATGTCGGTAGAGTCTATTAATTGTTATGGCACTCGCCTAATTTTTTCTATTCTTGTAAGTATAAGTATATAAGGCAATTCACGGTTTAGGTAAGCGAGTAGTTAGATACACGATATTAACGATCAATAAATAAGTACAATTATTAGTATTGTACTGTAGAGTCTCTTTACAAAAAAGTAAACATTGAAGATCGGGCATACTTAAAAACCGTTGGTATAAATATATTCAAGAAATAAAATTATATTCTTGTCATTGGTATGAGAGGTTAAAAACAAAAGCTGACGTCCTGAAGTCCTGTGAAAGGCTAAATCGAATCGAAAATATATAGGCTATATATTTTCGATTAGCAATAATGTTATGATAACATAAGCTGCTCGGGATCGGCGCGGCGATTCGAAGACGCGTGTGCCACCTAATTGTTGCGGCAGGTGCCACGGCATCTGCGCCCGCTGCTCTTCGCCTTTACTATTTTATTTATACTCGACGCTCGCGCAACCTCCTGCACAAACCACCACCTTCATTACACGCGAAACATTCTCTACACGTCCCACCGAAGAAGCAATGGACGGCAAATGTATAAAATACGCCTGTAAAAGTGCACATGTGCACGTCCATCATTTGCAGCAGCTGCTAGCGTGATAGCTAGTAATTCTAGTTTTAAAGGCTTAACTGGCCACCTAGTAATCATACGTGGAGTTAATTCCTAAATAGGGACAACGAAAAAAAATTGCAGAAGAATGTGCTTTGTCACAAAGAATGGTAAATTCGAAAAGTGCGTTAGTATGCACGCAGTCGGGGCGATATCTTCTACCTGAGCGGACCCCAGGTTGGGGTACCGCGCCGGGAGTGCATTGTATCACAAAAAAACTGAGAAGGGTCGGGACGAGGATAATAGCGCACAGAACGGGGCACCCCATCAGGTATACACGCCATCCGCTTGGCTTTGCTTACGGTGAGAACAGTTTTTTTTGTGAGTTAGAGGCAGTCATTTTGAGGTCTAGGATGAAAGGCAGGTAGTTAAGATGAAGGAGTCTTTTGTTATTAGGGGATGTTAGAGTCGTTTGTTATATGCAGCTGATTAGAAGTTGTCTTGATTCGAAACAATCGGACTTACGTATTACGGATTGGTTCAAGTATTTAAAGTAGTTTCCCATCGCTTCCTTGAGTAGCGCTAAGCAGCACAGTCTGGCCGCTTGTACGGTTACGGTACTTTCGCCGGACGGCCGTCCGACGACGCCGCGAACCTTGTCTATTCACTTCACGGCATTATTTGGTCGCGTTCTGCCCACACACTATGCATTGAAAAATCACTTAAAAACCTGTAAGCTACGTTACAGTTAGTCGAAATCAAAGTTCAAACTTTTCAACACAAATTATATATCAATGTACGTAACAATATCACAGTTATTATAGTACTACTCTATGATCACAGATTACTATGATTATAACAATATGTTCAGGTAAAATCATAGATATAGGATATAGCGTAATTTTAGGTCTGTGGGTAAAATACAAAATACCTATATTCTGTGAAACAGTTTCGAGTCCCCAATTCTAAAAAGAGGTATAATAGGTATCTTCAGAATATCAAAAGAGTTCTTAGATAGAAGTAGTCAGGTGGAAGTAATAGTGTGATCTTTTTTTTATGTATCTTCAAGTCAATTCGTCTGACAGTAAATTGACAGAGATCAACTTGGATCAACGGATGGCGTATCGGGATGGTCTCAAATACGGTCATTTTTACGATTATTTCCTAAACGCTAGTTTTAAAATGCTTGATTAAAGTGTTCGGGGTGTGTCTGACGATGGTTTATTGTGGAATTGCAGGGCTCGGGCGGTGGGTGCGGCGGCAAGCGGCGCGCCGGCTCCCCGTGCGAGGGCGGCGGCAAGGTCGCGCGCTGGGAGGACTCCATCGCGCGGCTGGAGGCCGTGGCGGCCGGCGCCGGCGGCGGTGACTGCTGGCGCGGCGAGGACGAGGAGCGGCGCGCGTGCCGCCGGCGCTGGTGCGGCGGCTGGTGCGGCGCGCACGACACCATCCGCGCCGAGAACGGCAAGTCCTACCTGGAGCTGGGCGGCGCCGCGGCGCGCGCCTGCTGCGACGGCCGCGCGGCCGGCCGCTGCGCCTCGCGCCGCTGCTACCGCGAGAGGCGGTTCAAGATGATGAATCTGTGCGCGTTGAAACTTGCGCGATTGCGCCAAACCGCGGACCCTTCCTTGAGGCGATCGGTGCTAGTGTGTAACACGTTGCGCGGCATCGAGCGCGAGATGGAGCGCGAGAGCGTCGAGGAGGCGCCCTTCGAGCCGGCCGCGTGCGTGGCCAGCGCCGGCGGCGCGGCGCGCTGCGAGCTGCTGGGCGCGCGCGACCCGGCCGCCGGCCGCGCCACGCCCTTCCCCGCGCCGCCGCCGCCGGACCGCGACTCCGGCTACGGCGACGAGGAGCAGCGCACCATCGACTGGGGCTCGGTGCTGAGCCTGTCGTCCCGGTCGGCGCTCGACCCCCCCGAGGACGCGTGGCCCGACGACTGGGGCTGGAGCGAGGACAGCTTCGTGCGGCTGCTGGTGCCGACGAGTTAGTGCACGGCGCGCGGGCCGGAGCCGCCCGCGCCGCTGTGAGCGCCTGTGATACGCGCCGGCCGCCCGGCGCATCTAGTCGGAGGCGCGCGCCGCCCGGCGCCGGCTCCGCACGACGCCGCGGCGACGCGCCGCACGCACGCAGTCAGTAGTTAGTATTATGTAATTGCTAAAGGGAAGGTGCTAGCTTCGGACGTGACGCAGGACTTAACGCGAGCCGAGTTATTTTTGATAGTTTTATTTTCTTTAAGTGAATTCCAAACCGAAACTGAAGTGACTTAGCTAATGACGTTTTTATCGTTTAAATTATAAAATGGGTGTTTGAAATTTTGTTGAAATTATTATGTAAATGATTAGGTATAAAATGCTATATTTATTATTATTTCGTTAAAACAAAGGTGATACTTTGAAATTAATTCTTATTTGATATTTTCTTTTGATATGTGAACAACGAGAAATAATTTTGTTTTCATTTGGTTACGTTGTAAGTTGCAATGACAGAGATCTGTTTCGTGGGGTGTGCGTTTCAGGTCTTGTTGAAAATGCCTCAGTTCTATTTATCGTTTAGAGACACGAAGGACACACTCGCACGAAGCAGAATCGCTATGATGAACGTCAATCTAAGATGTGTGGACGTGCGCCGAACACAACAAGCGCTTTGAAAATACTACTGCCGAATGGTATTGACATAGACGAGCACAACTTTGTACACACAATGTACTTAAAATTACTAATGAACTTTCAATAATTCGCATCCGCTGGCACAGTGGCGACTGGATGTCAATTAAAAGAGCCTTACCAACTGTGACTATGAAGTTCATAATAATTATATATCGTGCATTTAAACAAATTGGAATTTGAAACATGACTGATCCGTGGCTGTAGGTACTTAATTCATCCTTGTATCGGAATTGAACGCTCTGTCCGTAGACTCGGATGCCTTCCAACGAACACTCAACTAACTGATAGCTAATAAGACAATTCTAATAAGGTGAAAAATGGGAATATTCATACGTCTCATCGAATTATTTATTTACTAAAACACTAACAGAAAAACAGTTCCTATATGCTACGACAGAAAACTATTAGACAAGCGGTAATTTATTTCGACTTTTTAATACTAGTTTTTCTTCAGTTTGTAGGAAGGCATTCGATATTTTCGCACTAAGTTTGTCGTTTGTGACGGATGAACACTGGGAATGCATTGAGATTTGAAAGATTTGGTTAAATGTTAAGTGAATTTGTAAATGATAAAGAACAAATAGCCGGATTTGTAACAGGGAACCCGATCTTAGTAGTGAGAGGTCCAGAGATTCGGAAACAATCCGTGTATCGAAATAAACATACAAGACATCTCTCAGTAGTAACGTCGGGTTGCCAGCATCGCGTATCCACCGGGGCACCTTCGCAAGTGTACAATACCAAAAGCACAGAATCAATAAATTGAAACGCTTCATGTAAAGAAATAGATTTCATTTCATTGGAAATGTCATCGAAAGACTTTACATGACGGTTAGGCACGCTAAACCAATTGTAAAAACTATCGTAGTAATCTATGTACTTATCTGGGTACGTTTCTGATGGTGCTCTGTGGTGACCGTGGATCGCATGTCCCTGGGAATTGGAACTGCATGGACCAAACATACCTAGCACGACATTAAATAGAGCAAAGTACAAATTTCAGTAAGATGCATTAGTGCTCCGGCGCATGTTTGTCCACCGTTGTCAATTACTCAAATATTTAAATTGTGATTCGGTAGCTAATGAGAGAAACTATGTTCTTAAATCTAGTGTAAATATTATTTACGGAGATGGGCATTAAGGCGCGAGAATTCGCGCTCGTTGTAAATATATTATGTAAAGTAATAATTTTATTGATATGGATGTCGATTTTCGGGTAGGCGCGCATAGTCCGCCCACGGGCGGCCTTTGCGTCTCCGCCCGCCCCGTGTTGTATAAATACGACCTCTATTCTGTCCAATACACTCTCACAAGTACAGATATACAAGTTACATAAATAACGCATTCTATTGTAATATAAGATGTCACAAAATTGTATTGCCAGTACAGACCAATTAAGGAACAAGTTTTAGTTTATAATTTTGGGTTCTAAACTCATAAGTGATGCACTGAGTTATATTGTACAATCAGCTCAATCTAGTTTTTTTTTCGCGTGGATATTTTGTTGAAGATGTCCGTATGGTTGGTTGTGATGGTTTACTTAAGTAACGTAAGTTAACTCTTCGGCAAACCGTTCTGTTTCACGTAGGTATACCTACGTAATTATATTTTATACTTATAATATTTGTACTAACAATCACGAGTCTTCATGTCTTTTCATTCTACCGCGTGGGTACTAAACCTTGTGACTTATCTGAGTACTTAATGTAAATTTAGTTCTGCCATTTTTCTTTTAGATCTTTTCATAGAGTTTGGTGCTCACGCGTTAGAGTCGTCAGACCCCCTGATTGCTTGCAGTAGGTGTATGTACTTGTACAACCCCTCTTATCCTGTCATTTTCTTAAAACAGCCAAGTAATTGATATTACGTTTATGTATGTATATGAACAGTAATCGAGCTCAAAAAAAATTAATTACTTAAGCGTGTTTCTTGTACAATTTTGTAAAATAGTAAGTGGTGAGCACTGTTGCGTTGTATTTAATACTCTGGCTAATGGGTGGTCTTGTTGTAGCCACAGAGTGACCGCCCTCGAGGCGGCGCCTGCGCCGTGGCCGAGTTGTGAGCCCAGCAATAATTTTTAGCACAGTAGACTCTTCGTTCCATCCGTGTTCGTGTCTCGGTCTTTTCAAAGAAATGACCGCGGCGTCTTCATACGTAACTTATCGTATTTGTGTAAGTGTCTCTTTAGTTTTCAATGCCATTGGTTACCAAAAATGACAGGATGTTTTACGATTGTGAATATATTTTAGAAAGAATACTCTTGTTAGAAAATTGTGAAACCAATTTTGAACTAATTCGTTTTGCACATCGAATTGTTTAATAGATACGTTCCTCAATCTAAGAGTTCTTCAAAATTGTTTCTATAATTGTCTAATGATAAATTATAATTGTAATATATTATTGTTTAAGCCGTTGTATCGAAAATGACAAGAACAGGAATAATTTTGTGAAACAATGGCACAAAGAATAAACATAAAATATTATTATATATTATAGAAACAGAAATGTGGCTATAAGAGGAATTTTTATAATAAATATTTACTGTTGAAGAATTTCCGCCTTTTAATCACAAACATAACAACCCCTTTTAGACTTAAGACTTCATGCAGAGTTACCTCTCCGTCTACTTGGCTCCCCTACCATGGATACCCTGGGGGATTTATCTGGATTTTTTCTCCACACAGATTACCGTTCATTCATAAAATAGACCATTCCCAGAAATGGCTGATACTGGATAATCTAGTAACAAAACCTACAGTCAGTAGGTACCAAAGAGGAATACAAGTAATGACTACCGCAGATTACATAGTAATTACATAATAGTATAATTAACTATGCAGACACATACATAGGTACCTACAGATATTAGTCAGTAAATAGATTAATATACATGATAGTTTCACATTCGACCAATATAAAAGGTGAATTAGATTAAGATTCGCTCTTCTCAGGGTGGTAAGCAAATACATTTTGAATAAAGTAAGTAGGAGACGTCTATGAAGACTAATAAAACGTATACTCAAAGACGCTAAAGGTACCTACATATCTGCAGGAGTAAAACATGACGTATGAAAGAAAAAAATTGAAGTGCTTTCATATTCTGTCTACCCCAAAGTGAACATGGCATGATAATAGCAGCAGTAGAACAGCTCACAATTGTTGCCATTGGGTTTGAATTTCAGTATCAGTTGTTTCAAAAGGACGATGCATGCATTGCAAAATAACGTGTTTACATATCGTCGCTTAGCTAACAATACCGCGCATCTCAAATTTGCTTAGTTTTCAGGAGAGAAAAAAAACAATTAAGTTCGCTTACCTTTTAGTGCATCATAACTCCCTGTCTCATCGATAAAAGTACCAAACTTAAAAAGAAATTAATCAATTTTGTAGCTCAGTCACACATCAGTGCGAAACAGTATGGCGGACTCATGATTTGTGCGGTTTTAACGATACTAATGACTTGCGTGGTGACAGAACTAGTTGAATAACTTCCTGGGATTTAATAATTTTGAATTTTGTGTAACGTCATTAGATGCGCGCTGAAAAAATCTATCCAATGATGTATAAAACGTAAAATGGTCAATTTTCGACTTACGCGGTATTGTTAGCTAAGCGACGATATCCTATTTTATAGGTACAACTGAAAAACGCAGACCTTAACTCTAGGATTACCTTTGTCTAGGAAATCTGGAACTACGAGAACCATGGCCACTTAGATAACGAACAAATATTAATACTTATTATCAAATACGAATTCTCAACCTTCACCGCGGCTTTCAAAAAGCTGTCGTGTTCAATTTAATTTGATTTTAAGATGGTGAATTCGTGACAGATTTCAGATATTTTTGAATCCCTATAATGGCTAGGCTGTGATTTCGATCGAAATCGTATCATACGTTTAATTATATTTTAATCATACTATAGTCGGATGCTTTGTTATGTGTTGGTCAATCACGCAGAAACAACTGAAAGGATTTAGCTGAAATTTGGTATACATACACCTACAGATATAGAATAGTTTAGACATTTGTTGTTGTCGTTGACTGCAATCTCACCTGATGGAAGGAGTTGCTTCTAATACCTAAGTTAAGTAATATTCCTCAGTGGAAAATGATATTACGGGTAAAAGTAGTATAACAGTGGATTTACTGGACATTTGTGAAATTATATCTCAGGTTCACGGTGGCCTTTTTGTTTAGAAGTTCTTCGTAGCACTGCCTTATGCTTACCACCAGGCATATACACTTGCCTGTCTTCTTAGTCTTAAAAAAATGGAAGATTTGCAAATAATATGTGGTAAACTACGGACTCACGAGGCGTAATTAGTGGATATAAATATTGTTCGTTTTATACCTACTGTAGGATAGAGCGCTTATATTTCTGGTATCGCCTTAGGCTACGTGGGCGTACTACGGTTTTCCGTCAGAGGGCGAACGGAAATCGCTTACAAGTAGCCATTTAAAAGGGCAAAGCAGGTACTCATTGGCCAAATAGAATTTTCATTTAAATCCCGATGAAAGGGATGAAAAGGATCACTGCACTCGAAACTCACAAAGGGTGGCATTTTTGTTAATTATAATAAATGTGAGTTGCCACAGTAGGGGTTTGGCCTACATCCATGGTTCTCTTTTTGAGGTTAATTATGAGTTGATTTTTGAGGTAAACGTTATTTTTATATCTCCTGGTCTAGGATGATATATAGCCAGATGTTAATAAATATAATCTTAGTTCCAAATAACATAATAATTTAATCTAAAACTCACTTTCAGTTAACTTAGAAATTTTTTAACGCTTCTGCGAGTGCCGTCTTCGTGGGTACCGCCGCTTTGCCCGTGAAGTCTGCCGCGAAGCAGTAATGTGCAAGCAGTACTATGTTCCGGTTTGATGAGCAGAGTAGTAGTAGTAGTAGTAGTCAATAAAATTACCTACTGGGCTTTATATGAGACCTCGTGGGTAACGAACGCACTGCAGTACCCTCAGATCAAACAAACAAGGGAGATATGCCCGTTCGCGTTCAAAGTATGTCTCCGTTTTACATACATTTTTTTCACCATTCCGCTAAACCGTTTAATGCAAAATCTGTAAGTACGGCACACCTACTCATTTTTTATGCACACTAAGAGACTTACGGCCACACAAATAAACTTATTAATAGTCCACAGGCAAAAAAATGGGACAGCAAAGCCATCTGCAAAGTGAATTCGATTAAATGTATCTGGCCTTCTTTGAGCCTAATGCGTTCGCACCCGCTACGTACGCCTTACCACATCTCCTTGATTCTATGATCTGTGCAGTACCACACGCAGCCCGCAGGCCTTTGTGTTTCAAAGGGGCCGGGGTTATGCTTACCATCAGGCAAAACGACCAGCTCATCTAGTTATCAAATAATATAAAAAAATTGTTACTAATTTATTACGTAGGTACTTAGCTATGACCTGCGGTTTCTGACGAATAGAGATTCCGACCCCGTCCCAGAAAGCCCCCGCGAAGTACTAATGGTAGAATCTTCGTCCTCACCGAGTTGCGCGCGTCCAGCTAAGTAGCGACTAATTACAGAAAAAACCTTGAACACAGAGCGGCCATCATCAGTGAAGCCTGTGCGCTAATACAGTAACCAGGGGATAGTGGCCCCTTGAGCCCCAGACAGGAAGAACCTTGGGACCCATTCAGGCCACTAGACCGACGAAACTTCTGCCTGAATTATTTTAATAGCTACTCCATTTGTGTATTATTTTCTGCACGCTGTATCTTACCTGCGTGCGGAATCAATTATGCCACTTTAAATGTCATATTAACATCGCTTAGATTCCTAATTTTTGCATTATTAGGGGGTTCAATCTATACAAATAAATAAAATTGAAGTATCTGTTTGTAATATCAAAATAACAGTTTTTCACTAAATGCTTATGGAAGTAAATACGGTAACTATAACAAAAACACAATTTTTTAAATTTTTGTCTGTCTGTTTGTTCCGTTAATCTCCAAAACGGCTGGACCGATTTTGAGGGGACTTTCACTGGCAGATAGCTGTTGTTATAAGGAGTAACTTAGGCTACGTGGGCGAAGCCGCGGGGCACAGCTAGTTTACAATAATATTCGTATTTCTGACAACATTTGGCAGTTTTCATTTGAATATAGAATGCCATTTGTGACAACTCATTCATGAGATTGAGAACCTTTTAAACCTAACCTAAAACTGACAATTTGACTATTTTCGTTCTGCGTGAATGTACCTACTGTCTGTTCCTTTTTAACTGGCGAATTGTTTGACTTGAATCATAGTAGTGGGCGAGAAATATCCGAGCAATGTGGATAATGGAAAACGAAATAGAAAAATAAGAAATGAATGAAAACCGTTATAAATGCTGTTGCTATGTAGGATGTATGTTTTTTCCAATAGCTATAATTGTGAGTATTCAAGATGATAGTGAATCTAAGGTTTCTCCTAGGCAAGCGTACTACAGCGTCGACCGCACAGGTGATTTCGCGGTCTAATGTAAGCCTATGCTTTGCAGCAATGTGTATGCAGCAAATAAAGAAAAAATTGGGGTAATTTTTTTTAAAAACATAGCCCCCATAATGTTGGTATGTCAATTATTAAAAAAACACTATATTTTGTTGTCTGGCATGCATTAAATATAATATGAAAATCTAGAAGAACTAAAAATTAGACAAGTAGAAGTAATATAATAAAAATAGAAGAGGTTTCATTATTCTAATTACAGACCAATTCAAGGTTTGCTTAAAACCGATAGATCAGACGTTTCAGGATGTTCCCATTTCTTACATTAGCATATAAACTTTACTATATATTTACAAATACGAAGGGCTCTTACAGAGTCAATTTTCCAAACATTATAATAATAATTATTATAAACAATACGTCCACAGGACAGTAAAGGTCGTATGAGACTTGACTCGGAAGATAGAATGACCCCGTGTGCTGTCTGTTTCGCGACTTTATACAGTGTCAAAGATTTCTACGTCCAACACAGTGTATTGTATTGGGCAGTGATTCAAGGAAACAACCTACTTGACTTATATAAAAAAGATTTTGTAAATTCTGTCGTCACTGGCGACGCCAGCGCATAAAGTTATTGGTAAAGTTTTGGTGCTTCTTGTTCGTCAAGCGCCATGAAGAGTTCTTTTGTGCTTCCACATGTCTCCAGAACGTCTGAAAACGTAATAGACCTGTAGCAAGCATAATTACATAGCAGCTGTTATAGGACCTGCAAAGTGAGGGGCCTCGGGCAATTTTATGTGGCGACTGGCGAGCAAAAGCTTTTTTCGGTTCTTGGATGTTTTATAGTTGTATAGGTACTTATCTGTATATATATTGTCTATGCCAGCTGCGGCACAGTTGGACAGCAGTCAGTGAATTTAATGGGCTCATGACACTAATGCCCATTTTCACCAACAATCCCTAAATTTTAAGGGACACCTAAACTCAACTGAGTGCACTTACCCAAAGATATTTACATATCTCTATCACTTAGCAATGTTTTATTGGTTTAGGTGCCATTGGTGAAAATGGGCATTAATTTCTAATGTCTCAGGGTAACGAGCGCAATGCAGTGCCGCGCAAGCCTTAGTGTTTCTCTCTGAAGAAGCTCTGAGTGGTGATGCCATCGTTATTCGGATCGGCGTTATGCTTACCGTCAGGCAGAGGACACACTTCTCGTCTTCTTATCCAATAAATAGTATAAAAAATATAGCCTTTGTAAGCCAATACATGTTTTTAGCCCATTACCGTCACTTAGCCTCACTTACTTAGTAGGTTTTTCTAGGTAAGCCATACACAAAGTGTGTTCCGTGGAACCCTAGGGCAAACCTCAGCAAACCCTCTGTGGGGGCTCCACGAAAATACTGGTCATAATGAAAAATTAATACTAAGGTGTAAAATAACATCTATCTAAATATTTTCTCTATGTAAATTTTCTCTTCTATCAAGCCTGACGTAAAACAATTGATAAATAATTAAAAACAATATCATACCTCCGATTAGATGTAAATTTTATATAACTTTTTATACCAATATCAAAACCAGTTTTTGATTATATTAAGGCTCCGTCAAATATTTCGTTTTCCAAAAGGGGTCCGACGCCAAATAAGTTTAAGAACCGCTGCTCTAGGTTACCTGAAAGCTGTTCCACAGACATCACACTCGTGAGGTTTCTCCCCAGTATGGATGAGAGTGTGTACAGTCCTCGCGTACGGTCTTCTGAAAGCAGCACCACAAATGTCGCACCGATATGGCCTGTAGCAAAACAACACTTATGGAACAAATTTATATTTATTATCGACTTTATTCTGTACGGTTAAGGTTGAAAATGTTATGCTAACTTAAAAAAGGGAATATTTTCTCGTCTACATTTTTTGCTTCGTGATTTTCCTTGCATAGAGAAAGGTTACGGTAAGTACCTACTTATTAAATGGCCTTTTTGGTAGAGGGATTGGAATTTTTTATATTATTATCCGTAAACTTAACGCTTTTAAACTTAAAGCAATAACGATAGTTATTATCTAGCACATCTTCGCAGCAAAAAAATATTTATTCTGAACTATGAACTCAAAAGCTATCGGCCGCCAGCAACAGAACAAAGCCGTTTCAACTTTCAATTCGACCTAAAATCAGGACTGGTGGCGCCATCTCTTCAACTATTTATACAACTATGTTTCAGAAGTTTTCAGATAGGGGCGCTGACCTTATTCTGTTTTCTTTTGAATAGATACTTGGATCTAGTGATGATAAATAGTTATGTGACGAATGGCAATTCATGCCGTTATTTTTACCATGTCGGTAATCGGTACATTCAAATGAAGGTTATTTTATATATGTACGAGAAAAAAATTAGGATTTTTTCTATGCCCGTCATATGTACATTAGCCGAGTAGGGCGGTAGAGCGCGGTGGCCGGCGCGTGTGGATAAATCTAACTCAAATAAGTATTGCATAGATACCGACATTTTATTTTTTTAAATTACCATCCCTTATGTCCTATACCGTGACAGAACGGTACTTCGTAGGTACAATAGGTATAAGAATACGGAGCTAGGTATAATAAGGGTTCAAAATGGTCAAATTGCGTGAATTGCGTTACCACAGAATAGATAATAGTACGCCTTTTCCGCCTCCACTGTGGTTCGCAAAGACACTGTAAGTGCTCGTATGTGGAAACTTCGAACAAATATTCTAAAACGCACGTACACAATCTCAATTCGCAGTTTTACCTACACAATACATTAGCTTACAAAGAAACTATGGTTTTATCAGAGTGTACCGTAAAATAGTCTATATTTCTTTGTATGCTGTGCAGGTGAAGCCACGTTTATGTGTATGCGTTTTTAAAGATATTTTCGAAGTTTCGACACTCTCGTGTACTCTGTAGTTCTTTACCGTATCGTGAACAAACCTACCAGACTGTAGATTACAAACCTTAATTTGAAGGGAAGAATATACGACATGGCGGGTTAATCGTACATAGTATATAGTGATAGTGATTCCATTTATTTATAAGAGCTTTTATCAGATTCAGATACGAGTTTAAGCGTGGATTCATGCTCTCATATTATATCAAAAGTATACATAGAATTCGTCTATTATACATAGAATCCTACTTCCTACTAATATTATAGATGCGAAAGTGTGTTTGTTGATTTCTTGGTTTGTTGGTTTGTCCTCCTTTCACGCAGTAACGGAGCAACGGATCGACGTTATTTTTGGCATAGATATAGTTTACGGACCGGAGAGTAACATAGGCTACTTTTTATCCCGGAAAAATGCACGGTTCCTGTGGGAACACGGGTGAAAACCGCGGGCAAAAGCTAGTTCGTCTATAAATAGAACTCATAGGTACTTTTAGTAATTAGTTTGTAGTCTTGAAGCTTCAATTAGCCAGCAAACAATAACAGAATAATTTTACTATGGCTTTATCTGTTAGGTCTTATTGGTAAACGGGCCGGCTTACTGTGGTAGCTTCACTCTCAGTATCATGCTCGCCGTCTAAATAATTATTTTGGCCTGTGGCCAGTGCTTCCGTGACACGAATGTCGTGAAATAGACATCCAACTGCGCAACAACTTTATAGCACCACAACTCAAAACGCTTTTCGCCTTCACTGTTTTGGATCTGTGGCAAAAATCCCTCGAATGCAGGTAGTGCTTGGTCGATGGGCTTAAATCATCATTTTGTCCGAAGATATAACTGCCCATTCAATCAGAATTCAGATTCATTTAATGACAATGTTGCTGACACACACGGGACGAGATATGGTGATCCTCTTCTTACGTTGGGAAACACGGCGTAAGAGACTAAGGGATATTACTAAAAAAAAGTACAAAGCACAAGAATTTTTGCACTGTCCATGTCATTACCAGCCAGAAGACGTCCACTACTGAACATAGACCTCCCCCACAGAACGCTATTTAGATCTGATACTCGCCTCTTGCCTCCAACAGCTTCCCGCGATTTTGACCAGATCGTCAGTTCACCTAGTGGGGGGACTCTGTAAGTACTCATGCACAAAGAAAGTATTTTTTTAAAGAAAGCTCTAACCTTTGGTCCGTGTGAATGCGTGCGTGCTCACGCAAGCGTGCCGCGGCGGTGAACGTCTTGGGGCAGACGGCGCACGCGAAGGGACGCTCCCCGGTGTGAGTGCGGCGATGGTCGTCGCGCTCCACCTACCGGGGACGGGTAGTGTGC
Source organism: Crocallis elinguaria (assembly GCA_907269065.1). Classification (NCBI taxonomy): domain Eukaryota; kingdom Metazoa; phylum Arthropoda; class Insecta; order Lepidoptera; family Geometridae; genus Crocallis; species Crocallis elinguaria. The sequence goes on along the minus strand of OU026065.1, from coordinate 6,321,832 downwards.
GAGATAGGGGACAGTTTGGTCACGAATCGTAACTCAAAACCGTGTTTATACTATATTGTAAGTACTACTATTGTATTGTACTATATTGTAAGTTACGATATTTATACTCTGTTTAAAGAATATATAAATATATTGAGCGTTTTCGCGTGACTCGTGACTAAAAACGTTAAGATTCTAAATAGTTTTGTACATCTTGTTTAATATGGGATTTCCGTAATTGATATATGAAATCAGACTTAATCAGACGTAATTGATAGATGATATATAAACATTGCTTACTTATACTGCTACTGTAGTACACAATATTTATGACGATTTGTATGGTGGTAAGGAGTATTCTAGCGGCCGCTAGCTAACCAGTAATAGGTGGCTGATATTGAAAATCTGTCGCTAAATCCCTATGTTTTCTTCCCTTCCAGTAGGTACCTAGCTGCACTTGAGAAGCCCATTCTAGGTTGTCGTATTAACTAATTACAAAACTCATTTAAGATTTTTTGTAGCAAATTGACTTGCATTGACACAACGCTATAGCGTTGGATCAGCTGTATATGTATATATAAAATTTTCTCTACAATAATTTATTATTGTACAGAATATTCACAAATTCGTTTTAATGCTAGTTGTGTGGTCATCAAAATAATATAGACAAGTATAAGGTAATGTGTAACATATCTATAGTTTATTTATTCACTACAAAAAATAAAATATAAGTAAATTAGAGTAGCGCTACAGACTATAGCGAACTTTAGATCCGATATTGTAAAATCGTGACCAGTAATTAAACACAACCTGAGCTCCCATACTATTATCATATGGAAAAAGTAATGGGAACTATCTGCATCCTACAAGTGGCAACGCTCTTTACAATGGCTATAAAATAGGTACCTACCCACTTATTAATCGTGGTGCAAACATAGGAATGTGATTATTACCATGTTCAGTTATGTTACAAATTATTATGGTCACCTACGGGAACCAAGTGGACGTTGACAGGACACTTGGTCAGAAAAAGATTTAAGAAGTACCAAGTACCAACCTACTGTGGATAATGAAATCCTATTGATTTTAAAATAGGTATTTGACATTATATGTGTTTGTTGGTTTGTCCTTCTTTGACGCAGCAACAGAGCAACGGATCGACGCGATATTATTTCACGCAGATATAAAATGAAATTGGTTTATTTGTGAGAATATCAGCAATGGTGTTACATCAGGATGTTTCCATCAAAATTCTGTCTGCTGAGGCGTACAAATATCAAATAAAAAGGACTATGAATAATAATTATCATTTTTACGAAATAATACAATCATAAATCAAAATCATCAATAAATTGTATAAATGTCATTAAAATGCCCTGTTTAGTTAATAGATAAGAGATTTAAAATAATTTATGAAAAGCCCATATATAAAATACATAATTATTAAGTATGTAGTTTTAAAATGTAAATGTAAATTATGAATTTTAAACGTTATCAAAATGAAATAATAAATGAATGAAGTCAAATAATTATGTTTGTCATTAAAATAATCTTTGACACAATAATAACATTTATAGTTTATGGTTTGGGATGTGACGTAAGCTACCTAAAATGCTTCTTTGTAACGTGGAAACAAAGAGTTACAGCGTGAGGCGCAGTTAGTCACAAAATTAATGAAAGATTCTACCTAAGGTATCGTACCACTCGTACCATCAATTTGATTGGTTATCGAAGAATTATTATCATGGGCATGATGATGGAGTACTTTACCACCGTCAAGTAGAAAATCTACCTACCTTAATGTACGTTTTATTGTATTTTTATTTATTACTAGCTGATTATGAAACCGCGGGTGAACTTCTTATAAATGAGCATTTTTCGGGAAAAAAGGAAGTACATATAGCTTATGTCATTCTCCAGCCCAGAACCAACCAACAAATAACATACTTTCGCTTTTATAATATTAGTAGGGATAAATGTAGATTTTTATTTTAACGTGCACCATTGCCTGATAAGTATCATCTTTAAATTTTTACGCCCACAAAGACTATAGTATACTTACTTATAGTCTTCTAATTTTATTATTTAATGAATACTCTACTTACACAAATGTATGTAGTTATATCTAAGTATAATAATAAGTTCCTACTCATGCGTTTTATATATATAATATCTCTTTATCTTATAGTATTTTAGAGTTGATTTTTCCCGTTGTGTTGCGTTGTCACACATATAGGTATATGTAGGTCGAATGACTCAACAGGAACTTACGTACATAGTAACGTATAGCTTCCGTAGATTAGTGGTTAAGCATGCGCACAATATTATGAGTCGTGCGTCACAGCGACTTGAGGGAAGGTTACTAGGTACCAGGACTTATTAACGTTACCAAATACCATAAAAATACCGTTAATTCCAAAGCGTTACCATGAATGTATTATGTTAAAATATTTAACGTTAATAAGTAACATAATAGTATTTAAAGTTAGGTAGTAACGTTAATTAATAATTTTAACGTTAATTTAACGGTAATTTTAACAAAATCAATAAAAATTGCGATGTTGCCAATCCGTGCGTAGCCTTGCACGACACAGCTTTAACCATTTCAAAGTAACGGTAAAATTAACGTTAATTTTAATGTATCTTTAAGAATATTTAACGGTTGACGTGGCATAAGTAACGTTAAATTTATTACTGCTAAGTTATATTTATCGGTAACGAGATCGAATAGAGGTAACGTTACAAATGTTTTACCGCTAATTAAAACCCTGCTAGGACCTGCAGGCCCTCTATTTGACACTTTTTTTTCGTTCACGAGAATGGCTGTACACTTGAACAGTGTATGGGAATGCCATTTCCTTGCGAGTTGTCACCTGAATGTATGCGTAGAGGCAATAATTGATCATATTGGCTCTTTACTCTATGGTATTGATGTTAGCGTGAGCGGAAAAAGAAGTGTGTGGCTTTTGTGTAGAGGAGCTGGTACCTTGTTTATTTTTATTTCTCACCAATTTTTTTGAGGGATATAGTCCAGCTTACTTGATCTTAAGCAATGAGTTCGACCACATCGATGGTGACCAGCAATAAATAAAATCGGATCCCAAGTGCCGCTGGCAGACGCTCCTATATGTGCTTTGCGGACACATTTTCAACTCAAGAGCGGTAGCTAGCAAGGCGCGCAGTAGAGAAAGCCCTCCAACATGCTATGATTACGTATGATACGTCGTGTGTGCGATGCGTCTTAACCTCTAATCTATGGAAGCAACGTTAGTTATCCTGATGACTTCATACGGCATACCCACCCGTATCACCCATATGTATGCAGTGTCTCATGGAAACAACGGAAAAATCAGCTCTGAAATATTATTAGAGATGGAAAATTAGATTTACTGACAAAGTTGAAATTAGCCACGTTATTTTAATTTTCAACGTTTGAATCTCTCCTGACTATATTTACATATGTAACTATGTAATCAGCCTGTATCCTGCCTTAACATTATTAATATATCCTAATTCCTACTGCTCAGTATAGGTCTCATTTCGTTCACACCACTTTTTCAGGTCCTGGTGGGTGCAAGTATCACTCGTTGCCCTCTGGGGCATATATACTTTCTGGACATTGAGCTGACTCCTGCTTGTCTTTGGCTTTCTCATGGATACCAACTGACTAACTGCACTTGAAATCCTAAGTTTGTGTATTCGTTTCCTATAGTCTGTGCCTATAGTAAGATGGTTATTTTTTAACAGAGATTACCTTAACTTTGAACGCCTTAGGGCAGAGGTCACATGGATATGGTCGCTCTCCCGTGTGCATCCTCATATGGATGGCCAGGTGCCCGGACTGGTTGAAGCGCCGGCCGCAGATACGGCAGGGATAGCCCTGGAAGATAAGGGCATTTCTCACTGAGTAATTTACGTTAATCCATACTAAGGGATGTTTATGTAAATTAGCGTCACGGGTTTCCGTTAGAGACGAATATTTTTGAGATGCTCAAATTACAGTTTTCTTATTTGATAAATTAGGTCGGGCAAAATTTTGAAGCGATGATTATTCAGTGATATTGAGGTTTCCCGTTTGTAAGTCGGAGATTCGAATCCCCGTACGAGTTTTTGGTGAAGAAATATATTGGATGTAACCAAAGCATGATGGTAGAGTATTTCTATAGTCCTCACCTGCCTAGCTGCCGTGCAGTGTTCTACAAATGTATATTTACCATCTTCGACCAGTTGGTATTTGGTCAAAGAAGGTAAATCAGTTAAAACCTAGAGTTGAATTTGACTCCAAGGTGATCCTGCTCAAATTTGAAAAATAAAATAAAATGTCGCAAAATATAAACTTAATAAATAATTATGATTATTTTTTGTGTCGGACAATATTTACAAGATCTTATTAATATTTACTTCTCATGATACCTACCTATAAATACAATAATCAAAATTAAAACTACTTATTATATTCTAAAATTAATCCAGGTATGAAAACCAAGGGCCAAGAGCTGACGGTGCATTTCGAAGATTAGTCGTCTATCCTGATTTTTAAATTCAGCTATATTGTAACGCCGCGCTCTGAACTACAAATGAAACTAATTATTTAAATGAGTATTCAATCGATAGTCTGTTGATAAACCGCATGCGGGAAACGCAACACCACCGGCGTGATGTAGGTACGCTGAAAATTATTTGGTGGATATAAAAATAATTTTACTAGGTGTCCTACCAGAAAATATTAAATAGGACACTACATAATCCATGAACATATAATATGCATTATTTTTTGCTACGATAGCCTTTATAGCAGAGTTTTCAAATATTTTTAGCACGCGACCACTTTAATTGTAGTATGATAAAAAAAACTCCAGCGACATTTAGATTTTAGAACATTGGAGATTTTTTTGTAGAACCTATATTTACTTGCTTTTTATTTTTTGCAAAAATGACATCCCAATCGATACTTCGCTAAGTATTGATTGGGATGTCATTTTGTTATTTTTTTATTATTTTTATTTTGTCATTATTTTTTTTTAATTTCATTTCTTCATGTCTCCTTGGGGGTCGCGATCCATAGTTTGAAAATCAGCTCAGGCCATTGCGGTAGCGGGCATGTTAGGAAAAAACAGGATATATATTAAATTATTATGTACCTATCCTATTTTATGTGTGAAACACAGATTCGATTAAATTATTTATTTGTTTTTGTTGTGTTTAATGAGCTAAAACGTTAAAATCAATTATCTCTTATGAAACGCCGCTAACGCCACTGTATTCCATTAAAACCTCTACTCCCGGTGCAATTCAATTTATAATTTATCGTTGCAATCTACTACGAAGCCACAAAAAGCAATGCCAGAAAAAGTAATATTACGCACAGGTTTAGAGACTTTATGCATCTTCTTGTGAGTGTGGAGAGCGCACATGCTTCCTAGGACTTTGTCGCATATTTCACAGACGTAAGCTGTCAGAGGAGCTCCCTCCGGCCGGTCTTCACCACGCTTGTGTCGGTACAGTTCCCTGCACAACATACAGAACTCCTTTAACAGTGGGAAAATGATGGAGAATATATTCATCTACCTTGTATACAAGGTGTATACGTAAACGGTATCAATTTGTATGGAGGTAAATATACAGGTGATATACGACACGAATCAATAGAAAAAAACTTTTTTATCTCTAATGCCATCAAAATATCTATAATTATTACAAAGCAGAGTCACCACGTCTGCCACAGGCTTGACGCGCGGGTGCGAGCTGCGAGGGAGGCATAGAGAACTGGATCGCGTGTCATTCACCGACTGCCGTTAGGGTGTCCATATTCTCTCGTAGGTACCTTAAAAAGTCTTATGACATTTTAGGTGCTGTTTTTATTGATATGAATTTATAATTACTTCCTATATTTTTTAAGAACCCAATACGACATTGTGTTCGAATATTGAGCCCATTTACATATACATTCTGTATATTCGTCTCAAGATATAGATGCAATGGAGTTCCGCGCAGGCCTTTGTTTCAAAGTTCTGGGTGGCACTGCAATTGTCACGGGCTGGTGATGGCGTGGCGTGACGTTAGGCAAACGACTCAAAGTCTCGTTATCTAGTAGTACGTATAAAAAAACTGTCAAGTACCTACCCATCGATGTTTTCCGATAGCGGGCCCGAAAGCCGGTCCACTTCAAGGTTTAGTATGTTCACCACATTTACCATATCGTCTTTTTCTTAAAAGACGATATACTGATCTTTCAGTTGTAATTACCTAACAGTGTAGTGTGCAAGCATTACTGTGTTCCGGTTTGATGAGCAGAGTAGCCAGTGAAATTACTGGGCTTATGAGACTTAATACCTAATCTCTTAGGCTAACGAGCGCACTGCAGTGCCGTGCAGGCCTTTGTGTTTCAAAGTTCTGAGTGGCACTGCAATATGGGTTGGCGTTATGCTTACCATCAGGCAAACGATCAGCTCGTCTTGTTACCAAATAGTACAAGAAAACCCGCTTAAGTAGGTCACATACTAGTAAACCTAGACGTCGCATAATCCAAGTTTGACATGGCAACACAATCGTCAAATGTTGGCGGAGGGAGTTTTGGCGGGAATGCGAAAATGTGCTGTTGTTGATTTTGTGTTATTTACTAAAACCTATGTTTCTTCGAGTGTTAATGTGTAATAATGGTGGATTATAAACCATTAAGTGTTCGTAAACGTGCATGCGTGAAAGGCAAATAGTACAAAGGCGAAAAGCGTGTATTTTCGTATTCTATCCAAAACTCCATAGGAGCTTCAGTAAAGTATCCACCGCTTTACTGAAGCGTCACTTCGACTCGAAAATTGTTTCTAATATTGCGACTTAAGGACTATGTATCCAGGTCAAAAAATAAATTAAAAAAAAAATGTTGGCGGGGGACTCGCGGCACTCTTACTGAACTGAGTCTAACTACTTTTTACTTACCTTGCCGTAGCAAATAGTTGGTTGCACGATCCACAGTTCCACATCTTGTTATTGTTCACTGCAGTGTATGCTCTACTCTTTCGGCTGCTTCTTAGTGGTCTATGGCACTCGAATAAGTGCGTTTTTAGCTGTTCTGTGGAGGAGCACTGCTTGCCACAGATATCACAGGTGAAACAAACTTCTGGGCAACAGGGCGCGTCAATGGAGCTCTGGTCCTCCTGAAAATCATATATTCATTTATTTGTAACTAGCTGCTGCCCGCGGTTTCACCCACGTGGAGATATTGGATTTCATGGTTTTAATTTTTTTGCGCGGAACCCTAATTCTTTTTCTAAAATAAAAGTAGCTTAAGTTACTCCTTGTAACATCAGCTATCTGCCAGTGAAAGTCCGGTCAAAATCGGCCCAGCCGTTTCAAAGATTACCCGGAACAAACAGACAGACAGACAGACAGACAAAAAATTTAAAAATGGTTGTTTTGTTATAGGTACCGTACATACTTTCATATGCATTTGGTAAAAAGCTGTTACAAACAGACACTTCAATTTTATTTATTTGTAGTATAGATAATAATAATAATAATTTACCTATTCCCAAATACTAAAATATAAATACTTAAATACTTATTTATTCATAAACCAGTTTACACGTCAAATCCTTCCTATATTATGTTTTCCAAATCTTGGACTACAGATAAACTAGTTTTATCGGATTCGGTTTTATTGGATGAGGTATTCGTACCTACTATCTATCTCGAGTCAATATTCTTGTAGCGATAGATATTTTACTCAGAGTGTTTCGAATACACGAAAATGCTCACATTCCAAGTTTCCACTCGTGCACATCACGAACTCTATAATCCCGTTAAATTTACTTTATACATAGAGTGTAATTTTAACGGCCATGAATTCAGTGGCATCTAATTTGTCAAATCTGCAAGATATTTAACCTTAAACCTAAATTTAGACCTTAGTAGTAACCTTCAAGTAGACCTTCTTAGTTCTTTAGTCAAAAATGTTCTATCCCTTTCGCAGTTTTTTTATTGGATAAAGAGATCGAACTAAAATAAGGTTAAGGGAATGGCGCCAGAAGCAACACCAGCACCACCCCTCCTTTTTTGTTGGAAATTGCTTACAACATTTTTGCCAGCGTCATGTCAAAAGAGGAATTATAGAGAAAAAAAATAAACGGAATTTTGAATTATCTGAAACAAAACACTCCCTCTTTTATTTTCTGCTCTTGCGAAAAAAACTCCCTCTTCAGCATTTGTTTTCTATAGCCGATCGATATAGTACATACTGATAACTGGCTGATATATTTTATTAGAAAATCTCAACCTTTTAAACCTTCTTGGTTGAGATAAGAATCTAATGCCCGGCTCCCGCTTGACAACATTATTCCACAAAACGACTTTGTGATTATACTGTCAAAGCGTTTTCACCAACGACGAATAAGGCGACGCCTTGCTAAATAACTCCTAAGGCCTAAGTATATTATTATTTATTATACTTTATAAAGTCATTAGAACATTCCTAGAGATTGGTGAAACGTTTTTTTCCCTAACTCTTAAATATTTGAGCATCCGATTTAGGCGTCTTCTAGGGATGCTGAAAACGGGCTTTAGATAGCTCCACTCCAGGAAACCGTTTCTTGAAGCGCTTTCTATCCAACTGTTATATTTATCACTTTTGTCTGACAGTTACGAAATTTATTGTTGTCCAATTCTTTTTATACTTGCCTTTTCTTCGTCAAGCTTGCTATCTTCTACATAACATGATACCCGATGACTATCCAGTGCGTCCCCGCCTGCAAAGAGTCCGCTGCACAGGTCACAAACGAACATCGTATGCAGGCGGCGGGTGGACACACTGCATTTGCCATTTATGTCCACGCAACATAACTGTTCTGTAAAAAAAATTTTTTTCAGTCACAGACCAAGATTTTATTTTCTTTGAAATTTTTTTTAAAACATCTTATCATGTCTGGTCACAAGCGAAGAAAAATCAAAAACAATAAGACATAGACATGGCATTTGAAAGTCTTGAAATTTTACTGAAGTATCCTGGCGAAGTCATCAAAGTAAGTTATACAACTATCATCGGTTTAGAAAAGTATTAGGTATTATGCTAATATGTGTAGATATATGTAAAAGTCTTACGCACACTCTCACATATAAAACCAAAGACTATAATCTGTGTAGGGGAGACCAGGGACGAACGTAACAATTTTCATATTTCTCGTAATATCTCACAAAGCTTTTTGAATATCAAAATTCTAATCCGTACACATGATAGATTGGTCTTTTAACTATCTTTTAACACCAGCTTAAATGTAACCTATATTACAGATTTTGAGAAAGACGACCAAACAAAAAAAGTGGAAATTGTTACAACTATCCCTACCCCTAGGGTTGGTTGTAACAGTGTAAGGGGATGGTTGTAACATTGTAAATAAAACCAAAGTTACTTTCATATTCAACATATTAATTTCTAATCAGCCTTTTAGATTTTACATTAGAATCACAACAATTAAAAAAAAACTAGGAAACATAACAATCTTCTTCATTTATAAAAATAATCAACATTATTTAAAAATTAGATCTCAATCTGGTAAACAATTAAGGCGTAGGTAACTTATTTCGTTATTAGCACAATCTACTTGAGCCCACAGCTGATAGTTTCATAGACTATCAGCTGTGGGCATTCTCATGATTGAGATCTCATTTTTAAATAATGTTGATTACTTAAAAATAAAGAAGATTGTTGTTTCCTAGATTTTTTATTGTTCTTATTCTAAGGTAAAATCTAAAACGCTGATTAGAAATTAATATATGTTGAATATAAAAGCAGGTAGCCACAATGCTTAGTATCGTTAACTAAGCATTGTGCCTACCTACTTTTCATTTAACCTACTGTTAGAAAAGGATTTCATACAAATTAACCAGAAGCAATCTTCGCTGTCTGAATGATCACTATTCTTAGTTATTTTAGTACATATTTATTTATTCTTTTTTAGTCTTTTATTTCAATTTTTCACTAGTTTTATTATCAACTGCAGCCCTCGGCTTTTTTGTCTGTTTAGCAGTTTGTAAAATAGGTTTCTTAACTTCTTTGGCTCTACGCTTTCTTTCTTCTTGTTCTTGAATTTCAAGCTTGTTTGGAGTCAAATTAAGCTGTTAATTATCAAACAATGTCTATTTCTGAAATAATTTTCAATGGCAAAGCCATTACTGGTGGCAAAGTTAATTCAGGAGGGGTTCTTAGCAGTAATAGTGAAGCTACCGAAGCCGGTGAAGCTACCAATGGTGGTTTTACTTATGGCTGATATGAATTCACATCGTCTCAAAATGATACATTTCTATAAAGTACTTCTGTAGCCAAATCCATTATTTCTGCAGTAATTAAACCTCTGCTAGTCGTTCGTTTATATATGTTAGGTATTCAGGAGAAAGAAAATAAATCTGTATTACTTTGAAATATAAAAAAACACAATAAAATCGTTTCGAGATATCACGATCGTAATCGGGATGAAAGTAACAAGTTGTTACTTTCATCCCTAACTATAAATTTTCCCTCAATTTGCCAAATACATGCCTATAACCTAAATAAACTATCGTTTTGAACGCCAAAATAGAAAGACGAATACTTATGCTACTTTACTGTCACTAGACACGCAAGCAAGAAACCTCCCATAATAAAAAAAAACACCGTTGAAAAAACGGTCAAACCTTACTTTGGGGGTACTTTTGCAGCACCAGCTTGCTACCTCCACAACCTGACGGCACAGTGCCAAGAGGGCAACTGAGGTAATAGGTGGTTCAAATTGGAACATATCGGTGGTACCACCCATCAATGTAGCTAACATAGTTTGTTCAGAAACTCATTTGTTACGTTCATCCCGCGTTACTTTCATCCCTGGTCTCCCCTATAAAACATACCGTACCGAAACAGTTGATCAATCTACGTGCTGTATAGGTAAGTACCCAAAACTTTGCTCACCAAACCGGGTCAGTGATCAACTGATCATTTAGGTACTTACTACACCATTTTATTTTACAAAATAAGTAGACAGTATTGAAGAATAAAATACCTTTAGGTTCGACTTCTAAAGCAGTTGATAGTACTCGTTCACATAAGCGGCAGACGAGCCAATCCGTTTCAAAATCCAAATTATTGTTATCTGCGCCTGAAAATAAAAGTAAAAGTAGTACATACCTTAGTTGTTTATTATTTTTTTTAGCTGAACCAAACTTATCGATTTGACAACAAACACCGCCACTTTGATGTCACATGCGATTAGAATAATAATTAAAAAACTTACATAATATTGAAAATAGCTCATAACTGACTTATTTACCTACTCGTCAAATTAAATCGCGCTTCGACTTTCGAGACGCCGATGTGAATTATTTTGTGAAGAACTGAACTTACCTTCGGTTACTTGACTATCGGCTTGTTCAAAAGGTGTAGTTTTACTACCGTCCGGCTCTAAAATATCCACGGACGCGTGGAAAGCTATCGTATGATCCAAAAGATCAGCTTCTGTAGTAAATATGTCATGGCAAATAACGCAGGAGTGCAAAGCTAGCAAATCTGGCCCACTGCTATCTGCTTCCTACAAAATAAATGATCTTAAAATAAAACCATTAGTAGGTACCTATATCCTATCAGGGTACCTATCATAATTAATATCAGTGAATTTATTTGCCATAACTCTAGTATGGCCACCTAAAATAAAAACAAACGCAACAAAAAATGCTAGCCTACAACTATTTTAGGAGCATTGCAACTATTTTTGCTTTTGAATATACGCGTACACAAGCATAAAACTAAGTGTACTTTGATAGGTAATAAAAGTCGTAAGTTAATAGAGCTAGTATTCGATAATAGAATTACAATTTTAGTCAATTATATCAAGATCTCAAGTTATTAAACTATGTACTTTAAAATATCAATTCAATTCAATCTCATTCTTGTAAATTCAAAATATCAATACCTCGTCTTTATTTTGTGCCGAATCCTGAAGAGGCAGCAAAAACTGGTTGACAGTATTATCATCTAACAATGTGGGTTCATAGCTTAGCAAATTTTCGGGTTGAACGATATAAAATTCTCTATTATCAGGTAGCTCACTCGCCCCTTCTAGAAACGGGCTGTCCACATTGAAAAATCTCCCAGAATCGTTAGATTGAAATGTGACGGGGTTTGGTGTTTCACAGGTTGTATCCTCAACACCAGCATTTGAAATATCTGAGCTGTTTTTGGGAAGTAGCAAATCATCGTATGTCTCTGATAGATCTTTGTATGGATAGTCCGGAGGATCGAACATCATTTTGAAGTGTCTGAAAATTCTGAAATAATTTAGGTACATTTTGATCAGGCCTTTGACATTGCTTTATAAGACAAAAGATTATTTGCCGCGCAAAGTTTAAAAATAAGTTTAGATTGGCTAAACATTTTTACACTTATTGTTCACCAACAATTTAAACTGAAGCCTGAAATTCATTTGATTCAGCCCCCAATTCTACTAAACAAATGGTATAAAAATGACAATGGCTGCGTCGCAAAATGATGATGAAGAGCATAGAAAACTGAACAATGATTTATTAATGACCGCCATTGCGACCATAGAAAAACGATTTTTGCTGTAAAATACCGAAAGTGTTAAAGTGATAATTTTGCGACGAAACCATTGTCATTTTAAAACCATTCTAAACTTCATAGAAGCATCATATAGTACCTACAGGCTATGTCAACACGTTAACTAATTTTAACTACACACTGAGCAAATCACGAGGAGCCACAGTAAAGAAAAAAAGTCTATTAACTCCCTTTCTGAACGAACATCAAACTATCAAAACCAAGTTTAGTGATGGGTCAGTGCCTGTGAGTTTTTCATTCATCGATATTATATTAATGCGCATTAATAAAGCTTCATGTTTGCACGTGCCTTTAGCAGTAAAATATCTAGCCAAGAACATCGTAATAGTCATGATTATGACGGTTAAAAATTGGTGGTTTTGGGTATCGAGTACCTACACAAAAGCTTTTTTAAGAATTCTGCTTATATTTTTATATGTTACTAAGCATTATTATACCTATTTTATAGTGGCAAAATATATGAATGAAATCGATTTCGAAAAAAATACTATTAGTATTCAATTGCTTTATAACCTTCACCACCTTGGATTACAATGTCACAACTCACACAATTTACGGCAAATTTCACGAGCTTCACATTTGTTTCATGTAACATTAAATTAGTAACCACTTTTTTATAATTCATAGCTTATAGAACAATAAACGGTAGGTATTTAAATAAAGTACGTAGAAGAATTACAATGGCAAAGGTAGATAAAGTACATAAAAGCTTCTTTACTCAATGATGTACCTAAAATATAGAATTGTTAATGTGAGACATCCATTGGAACTGTCGTGTCTATATAAAACATTATTTAACATTGCATTATTAAAATCTCTCTTAATAATAGTATCATGTGTCAATAACATTGCTTACATAGATGAAGAGACCCGGACGTGGCGTTTAAAAATAAATAACGATTTGAAAATCGATAACAATTCTGTTTAATTATACATCACTAACGTCGACGTTTATTTTGACAGCTGTTATCAAAACTTCAAAAAAAGCTCGAACGTCAAACGAGCCGGCTAGATAGCTGTCGTAATCAGTGATACTGATCTGTCAGTTTCAGTTCTAAACTTCTAACATTGTTTGTGTTTTCACTTTTCAAGTTTTCAGTCGTGTTTCAGTGCAGTATTTTTGCAGTGAATGTTTTTATTATTGTGAATACAAGATGAAAACTGAAGCAGGGACAGGGCCTTCCGAAAAGCCTAAAATACCATTACCGACGCTAGCACAAATAAACGCTGATAGAATAACTCAGGTTAGTGAACAGTGAGGTTATATTTAAGTTTCACAATATTATTTCATGACTACAAATATGTCTATTTGCCCATTTATAATCGTACTCAAAATATTTTTTATACCTAGGTTTATTCTTATTGTAATCCAAAGAAAGTTTCTAAGTTTTTGGCAAATCATATCTACTTTAGCTTTTTTTATTTTGTTTCTTGAACAATCCTACTGTTTTCGGCGTTCATATCAACAGATCATAAATTCAGTAACCTGGAAAGTGTACCTGTTTTTAAGATGGTTAAACCTTAGCCTAAGATATACAAATGCAACCTACAAACATGAAGCTAAGTTATGCTCTACATAGAGCCACCTGTAAAGTGGTAACCTTTATGGCAATGGTTTACTAACTACATATAATATATTTAGGCCTACTCTATAAATTACATTGTGTTGCACAAAGATATTTAGATATATATGACCTCTTTTTCTCAGAATTTTGTGTATATTATATGTATATGGCAACTGTTTATGATGATCACTATGATTTATGATGATGTCTATAATAATTAAGTATAAACAAACTTCAGTTAAATCTGAATGTGTGGTATAAACATCATAGTTTTTACCTGATTCAAATTACTAAACTAAAAGCTTAACCACTTAATACTATGAAACTGGTTTAGAACTACTAAAAAACCTAATTGCAGATCATTTATGATTCATTTCTAACTGAAAATTATAAAACCATTTTACTCTTCTAGTGGAAGTGATTTTGAATTAGTACCTGGTATAATTATGTCAGTTCCTAAAGCTTCCCTAAGTAATTTTGTGTAACTATAATTATGTGATTAGAACTTACATATGCCTACTTTGCTATGGCTGGCTATAGAACTTATGTATAATGATTTGTAGGCATAAGACTTTTGTTTAGTTACAAATTAATTTCATTTGCTTGGTTGCTGATCAAATTATTTTGTTTGATTATTTTAACAACCTACACTGCACAGACTACACTGACCTTCAACTATGTATGATAATGATTACATTTTGTTTTTTTTTTAACTATTGTGATTGGATGATTACGAAATAATGTAGAGTAAGCTTTAAAATATCTGTGAGTACCACTAGGGAACATGCTTTTTATATGAGCTTCTGCTCTTATGTTTTGGTGATTCCTGCAGGAACAGTGCATTTTCCAGGATAAAAAGTAGCATATTTAGGTTATCAGTCCATAAACTATATGCAAAAAATCATGTCGATCTGTTGGGATGTCACTGGGTGAAAGAAGGACAAACAAATAAACCTACAAACACTTTCACATTTACTATAGTATGGTTTATAACAATAATTGTTAATTTCCATAAATAGGTAAGAACTAAACAATTACACAGTTTTATATACAAGTATTGAGCTTACAATTATATTTAAAGTTAGCAGCGATTCCCAAATTTTTAATTATTTCTGTCTCAGTCAAAACAGGCGGTTCCACTCAACTTAGTGCTAAGCACCATCCGAGTGTTCAGGCACTTGAGAGCCTAGTTTTAGTAACCTAGGTTTAGTATAGATAGATAGACAAACGCTTTATAGAAGGATCACAGTAAAAAAAAATTTAAAAACTAAGTGTCACAACAGGCAGACTCGCTCATAGCGATAGATAGCATATTTGCCATCTTTCTTTGGTGTGTACAATATAGCTACCTATTTATCTAATAGATAATAATAAGAGACCAGCTAGAAATAAATCCTGGGCCATCTAAACACCTAAACAGTAACCTACTGGTATATTATTGGCACATAAAACAAGACTCAGAGGCCTACTGGTCTCATACAGGTGCCAAAAATAAAATCTAGGCACAATACCTCACTGAATTTAAATAATCAATATGGTTCCTTTACTTTCCAGCTTGCCAACCAGTACTGGGCCCCACAAACTAAAGATGATCACTTGCCTTACGATCCTTCTATTGTGGAGTCAATATACCAAACTGAAATACTTGGATCCAAGTAAGTATTTCCTCAAATTAATGTATTTTATTTTAAAAATAACACTTTCCCTTTCAATGGTCAGAGCCTAACTGATTTAAAAAAAATGAAGGATTCAGGGTCAGTGGCCTAATAGATGGGTTTATTGACCTTTTTATTTCTTTAGTTTTTGGATTATTTTACCAGCCAATGCTATAGGAATTATTTTGGGCTATGTTTAAATTATTTATTATTGATTTTATATTTATTTACTTAATTTTATAATATCTTGTTACTTGGTAGTAGATACTTAAAATTTTATTACTCATTTTAATAAATAGAAGCATAAGTAAAACTGTAGTAATAATGGCTGCAATGAAAGCAAAGTGTTGTATCTGTGCTATGTCAATAAATCAGTTTCAAATAAATTGGTGCTTAGCTCTACTGGATGCTATTCATATTTTTTCTGACCACTATTTATTGTGAAATATTCATTTTAGATTTTGGATTTTTCATGAAGAAAAAATGAAGTATAATACAATAGAACTAAGAGATTGAATTTCATGTAACATAGTATACAAAGTTTTCAATGTAGTATAAATAAATGTATAAACATTTTTCTAAGGCTGAAGATTTGTCATGTCTATATTGTGATTAAGGGCTAATGTTTAAAAGGGATGGGAGCAAGGCCAATTAAACTATGGTCAAATTGTGAGGAATACTTGCAAAAGAGGAGTGATATTGTGATATTAGTGAGAGGAAAGGTTCATTGTTATTGTTTGATGACTCTATGGTTGCAAAACATGGACATGCAGAATGCAGGGCAGAGATGATACTTAAATAGTAACTGACTGATAAAAACGAAATAAATATTTCTCACATCAAACAGCAAAATGTTATGCATCGGCCGGGAATCGAACCCGGGCCGCCCGCGTGGCAGGCGAGCATTCTACCACTGAACCACCGATGCTTGTGAAAATATTTTAAATCTCATTAGAACATCGATTGAACTCTTCTTGAAATAATATCTACGTGACGACGCGCGATGTCGAGATGTCGAAATGAAAGATATTACGAAAATGATAGTGTGCAAATGCATCTAAATTGTGGGTTGAAAGTGCAAGCATCGGTGGTTCAGTGGTAGAATGCTCGCCTGCCACGCGGGCGGCCCGGGTTCGATTCCCGGCCGATGCATCATATTTTTTGTTTTGTTAAAGGTGTCGTGATTGGTAATTGATTTGTTATTAACTTTACTATATTGTTTTATCCCCAGTATTTATGTACTGTGTCGATTTTCTTTTTATTTGAAGGGGAAAAGGGCCAGATCGATCTTACATAAATTTAGTCTAGATGTAGTTATAATGCACTCCGAAAGTAAGGTAGGTAATGGTGTGGATTCTGTCATCTCATACCTAAACCTAATTTTAGTTTCAATCTCTCTTTCTAACCGAGAACATGAGAAAGACATGGAACATATTTTAGACAGGTCAAATTAATCTACTTGCTTGTGTTTATCATGTAAATCATGTCGATTCGTGGCTCCATTGCTGCGTGGAAGAAGGACAAACCAACGAACCAACACACCGACAATTATAACACACTTACGCAATTATCATAGTAAGGATGTACTTGGGCTTATTAGTTCACTATGATTTCCCATATTGTCGTTGCGATTAGTCTAACAATAGCAAAAAACAAGGAATATCAAAACATATTTTTTAAACTATATTTTTCTTTTCCAGTTTTTCAGTCCGCCGCATCATGATGCTGGAGTTCTCACAGTACCTAGAGACCTACCTCTGGCCGCACTACGAGGCCGGCAAGGCGTCGCATGCGCATCTCATGTCGGTCATTGTAATGATCAACGAAAAGTTCCGCGAGAGGGTACCAGCTTGGGAGGTATGCGACTAGGAATTACAGTTTGACTGTAACTGCTGTATCGCGCCTCAGGCATGTGCGCGGTGACTCGGCGGGGCGGCGAGGCACTTTACAATCTAGTTTAGTGTGGGGGAAATATCAAAAGGTTTTCAAAAGACTCCCTTTTTAATCTTGTGATGTTTTCTTTAGACGGGTGACGTAGGCTTACGTCACTATTTAATCTGCTCTCTGTCTGTTTTGAGCCGCTCGCTCCGCTCTGTCAGTCCGCCATCCGTAAAAACTCACAGGCCCCTCTCTCCGCCTCAGCGCACGTTCCTAAGGCGCGGTATAGCGGTTTCGGTCAAACAATACTTCTTCTTTTGTGTCTTAATTACTATAAAAATTTACTTTGGACGATCGAATTGTTATTCTTTCTATGACAGATGACTGTTACGTATCAAGCAGTACGCGTGATGACGTGAATGTGCGAGTGAGATAACCTATCTCCAGCCCTCTCCTCGTTGTGTGACTATCATCGAGTTCTGCGTTCCTATGACATTACTATACTGGACAATACCTATGACAATATTGGATACTTGTGATACTTAGAAGCTTTTTACTACATTAATTATGCATAATTTTCAATTTTTATATTCAATTGATTGTAAGAGGTAAATAATAGTAAAGTTATTGAGTACCTATTTGAGAACCTTTGCCCGCGGTTTCGCACACGTGGCTTTATGGTAAAATATAGTAGTTTATTTTTAAAAATCGGTGCAGTAGTTCTAGAGATTAGCAGTAATAAACAAATTTTACCTCTTTATGATATTAATAAGTATATAATATGTACTCGGTAAAAAACCTAAACGACTCACTAGAAAATATATAAACCTAAACACTGGTTTCTACAGCCTTTTCTGAAGAAGCCAGAGCACTTCGCAGCGTTCTTCGAGCAAGTTCTCTACGCGAGTGTGGCAGAAGACCACACGAGCTACAATATGCGCGAGCAGACCGGTCTGCTCCTGTTCCTGAACCATTGCTTCGGCAGTATGGAAGTGCAACTGTGCAGGGATCAGGTCAAACGGCTGGTCTCGCTTAGCATGTGGATTAGCTTGCAGGAAGGTAAGCAATACTTTTTTAAAGTTCCATACATCAAAAGGAAAAACAGGAATCCTTATAGTCTCATTTCGTTATCCATCTGTCTGTCGGTCTGTCTGCCCGCCTGACTGTCTGTTAAGGACGAACTAGTCGTTCATTTCTCCATACAACCGTACTTGGGTGATTACTCCACTACTTGACGTTTTAAGTCCAAAATTAAGAATAATATCGATTTATCTCTTCGTTATCTAGGTCAGCCTGCTAATTAAACAGAAAAAAAAATAAGTCGCTTAAAAGTAATGAGCCTTCAAACATCTGTATTTTAGCACGTATTTTAACGCAAGTTTGGACGTAAATAAATTACAAAAGGATTACGAAAACTCGAAAATAAGGTACATACTAACAAGCTTAAGTTTATTGACATTTCAAATAACTTTGGTCTGACTAAATACATTCAGTAGTTTTGTCGTAAAACCCCAAGCACCAGAAGCCAATTCGTACATTTTTGCGCGCCTGTTTTCGACTTTTCGGTTTTCGTCGCGACTTTACGAGAGTGTGTAATTGTGTATGTACGAGCATTAGCCTCATGCTACTCATCACTGCAGAGTCTTACCTTGTCCCACGAATGTTAGATGAAATAGCATGCATTTTAGCCGCGCCCACCGATGAGTTTGCTCCATGGACTAGTAGGCTCTTAAGACCCGGAAATCGAAACCTATAGGGTACTTCGCATTGACCTAGAATCATGAAATAAGACGATTCCCTTTACTTGTTCTATAAGACATCGCAATCGATAGCTGTAAATTTGTAGTTACAACACAACAAAAAATGTATACGCTTTGGGGACTGATATTAGGGGGAAACTTAAAACATGCCTACTCGGAAAAAGCGCGAAAAATATTCGAGACTCGTTTGTACGGAACCCTCGGTGCGCGAAACCGACTCTCCGAAAGAGACCAGCAGGTCGTTCGCCTGATGATGGTATAACGCCTGCTACTATCAGTTGCAGTGCCACATATAATTTGAAATATATGTATGTTATTAAATATTTAAATAAATGATATTGTTAAATCACGTCAGGTTTCAGGTGGCTTTAAAATTATGAGTTCTGACACTAGCGTTGGCCACTATGTTTCACTTGCTTTAGTACTTTCCGTTGACCTAAAATCATGAAATTTGGCAAGAAGCAAGATCTGACAGCGCAAGTAAAGGAAAAAGTCCGAAAATCGTTAATTTGTAGTAAATATCAAATACCTTATTTAAAAAAATCGGGATATTTAAAAAAAATCCAGACTCGATTCCCGTGACTGACGTACTATCATCCGTACATACAAGTTTATAGGGAACCTTGGGAGCGCGAATCAGACCCGCACTTGTCCGGTTTTCATAATCTAAATTATTTAATCCCACAGCAAGACGGAACCACGAGTTCAAAGCAGTACCGAAATGGCGGAAGTACTGGCGCGCCATACAGAAGAAAGACAAGCCTGAATTGTTAGAGAAACTCAACTGGGAGAGGCGCTACCTGCAACGGCTGATGATCAAATTCATGCATGTATTGGAGAGCATCCCTGGGGATGGTGAAGTGGAGCCGCATAAGATCAGGTGAGATTCTGAGACATTCTTTTTTAACCAACTTACAATTAAAGAGGCATAGAGAAGTTGCATGAAATAAAAAATACGTAATAACGATTGGGTACAAAAGCAAATTTGGTATAATATTAAGGGGATGCTCCATTTATTTCAGGGGTTTTCCACCAAGATGCTGGGTCAACCACATACGTGATCAACTTGAAACTAACATGTATGTTTTATGAGACCTTTATCTCTCTATGATTGAAGACAAAAACACGATTGATACATTTTCATTCGATACATTTTCTTATCAAAAATTATGCTTTTTTCAGTGTAAAATACACTTTTTTACTCAACGGCTTAAATTTTATTTTCAAAATAATTACTCACACCAAGAAAATATATTTTACTATCTACTGACGAAGACAAAATTTACCTAGAAAAATTATTAACCTGTTAATAAAATAAATTAGATTTGAGACTTACGTCATTTAGTTCTGAGTTAAAGTGTGTTCAAACAGTGCACACTAAATTCGACCTTATTACGCTGGCACCTCGCGTTATAATAGTTATCCGAAGCGAGCAGTCCTCAGTATAGCGCCGTGCGCCGATGCGGGTGGACCTGTGATTGTTTTTGTCACAAGCGAGCATGCAACTTTCGATATTACAATAGGGAAAAAGGACAATAAGAAATTATATGTTCGCAAAAGAGAGAACCGTTTGGTAGATTGTGCAAGAAAAATGAGAGAAGCAAAGATGTAATTACTCGGAGTTATGATCTGATTATTTTTCTTGGCATATACCTATTACCCAGTCATATTCCTGGCAATTTTTATCCGACTTCAAAAAAGGATGAGGTTCACAATTAGTCCGTTTTTCGTATTTGTTTTTTGATGATACTCGATTTCTGTCCTAAAAATTGTCAAACGATAGAGATTCTTTTACTCATGGTAAAATATTTACCCGACTTCAAAAAAGGAGGAGATTGACAATTCGTCCTTTTTCCTATTTTTTTTATGTTACTCGATCTCTCTCGTAATAAAATAGTCAACCGATGGAGATTCTTTTTCTCATGAGTACAATTTTAACCGACTTCAAAAAAGGAGGAGGTTGTCAATTCGTCCTTTTTTCCTATTTTTATGATGTTACTCGATTTCTCCCCTGATAAAATTGTCAATCGATAGAGATTATTTTTCTCATGAGTACAATTTTTACCCGACTGCAAAAAAGGAGGAGGTTCTCAATTCATAGTTTTTCGTATTTTTTTGATGTTTATCGATTTCTCTCCTAATAAAATAGTCAACCGATAGAGATTCTTTTTCTCATGAGTACAATTTTAACCGACTTCAAAAAAGGAGGAGGTTGTCAATTCGTCCTTTTTTCCTATTTTTTTGATGTTACTCGATTTCTCCCCTGATAAAATTGTCAATCGATAGAGATTATTTTTCTCATGAGTACAATTTTTACCCGACTGCAAAAAAGGAAGAGGTTCTCAATACATCGTTTTTCGTATTTTTTTGTTGTTACTCGATTTCTCTCCTAATAAAATAGTCAACCGATAGAGATTCTTTTTCTCATGAGTACAATTTTAACCGACTTCAAAAAAGGAGGAGGTTGTCAATTCGTCCTTTTTTCCTATTTTTTTGATGTTACTCGATTTCTCCCCTGATAAAATTGTCAATCGATAGAGATTATTTTTCTCATGAGTACAATTTTTACCCGACTGCAAAAAAGGAAGAGGTTCTCAATACATCGTTTTTCGTATTTTTTTGTTGTTACTCGATTTCTCTCCTAATAAAATTGTCAATCGATAGAGATTCTTTTTCTCATGAGTACAATTTTTACCCGACTGCAAAAAGGAGGAGGTTCTCATTTCATAGTTTTTCGTATTTGTTTGATGTTTCTCGATTTCTCTCGTAATAAAATAGTCAACCGATAGAGATTATCCTCGCTGCTTCGTCCTCGAGATTACCAATAACTATTAATACACATGTAGTTACACCGTACGGTGACGCCAGTTTGCACTGATAGTTGAGAATATTACAATTATTTTTATTTGGGTACTTACCTTACTCCAACTAGATAAAACGTCATTCACAGTGCAGTGCTCCGCCAGTTAGTACATTTTTCAGCATTAGTGTCAGTTTTCCAGGTAAAAAATGGGTAAACGGAAACACTCGAAAGACGATAATTACGAGTACATTGCAAAAAAGTTAAAAAAAACTGGAAAGAAAACTTAAACGTAGCCGTAAGAAGCGGCATGTCTCCTCGTCTTCTACAAGTTCTGGACCTAATGTCGACGACACAATGTTGGCAGACAAAGAAGGTTAGTTCTCCATGATTTGATATAAAGAATGTCCCTTCAGACAGTTACATGATAAGTCAGTGATATGATTAGACGATCCTCGTAGGATTATCATTTCGCTGACAATACGGTAACAAGGTCAATCGAGGAAGGGTGGCCTACACTTTACTGGAATAAAATTAGTATTAGTAGGCAGTTACATGATAAGCCAGTGTTATTGTGTTATCACTTCACATCATTGGCAATACGGTAACAGAATTTAATTATGTATGTATACAGTTAGGTGATATAATCACGTTAACTAATAGCATACCAAATTATCGGCGCAACAGCCTAAGCTCGCACCGCGCATCCAGCGCGTAGGCGCTGCACCGTCCTGGCGGCGGCAATGTAGCTAGTTATTTTTTAACTTTAAAAATACAGCTACTTACAGTATCATAGGTTATCTACCTATCTTTTTATCCAATTCTAAGAACAGATTGCTTGAGATCGGCTCCATATTTATCTATGGCTTTAGGTGTCATAGAAATAATTTTGTATACCTTTATGGCTCATAATTCGATATCTACCTACATATAATACACATTGCAGCGGTTATTTCGTATAACTCAAAATTTCAAACGGCTCCACGGTCGAAATTGATCCAGATCTTGTGAATGAAGAACTGGAAATTTTCGGGTCTGCGCCTACAGTTATAAATACTGACCCCGTCCCTTCAACAAGTGCCGAGCCCACGCCGTCTATGAGCGCTTGTGTGCCGGCTGTGCCGGCCCCGTTTATCGAACCGGAGGAGGAATTGGCTGTAGAACCAGACGCTGACAATGGTATTTTCGAGTTACTAGGTGATGACCCGTCTATAACTACGTCGTATGGTAAAGAAATTAATCCCGATCTCGCAGTACGGCTTCAACACTTTGTGACGACAGGCCTATCAAAAGAACTTCGCAAAGACCTGCAGGGTAAATACTTACCGCCCAGCAACTGTACTCTTATTGATGCTCCGCTTCTCAACCCGGAGATTAAAACAGCTGTATCGGATATTGTACTTAAAAGGGCTTTACACCAAAAGTTTTGAAAGATGTAAATTTTAAATCTATTAAATGACCCAGACAATTACTACAGATATATGTATTTACCAACCACACTGCAACCCGATTTTGACTGGTTCTCTCGGGCTTTAGATAAACCTGTTAATAGCATTAAATATGATGAATACTCGTTGGAAATTTTCAGTGATGCTTCAACTACTGGGTGGGGCGCCGCGTGTGGTAGGGAAACTGCAAGCGGTGCTTGGACTGAGTTAGAACGTGCAAAACATATTAATTATTTAGAAATACGAGCAGCATTCCTTGCTCTTAAAGTCTTTGCCAAGGACTTATCTGATTGTCAAATTTTGCTTCGGATTGACAATACTACCGCCATTTCGTACATAAACCGTATGGGTGGCGTACAATTTCCACATCTTACGCAAGTTACACGAGACTTATGGCAGTGGTGTGAATTAAGGCGCATAATAGTTTTCGCTTCTTACATAAGTTCGGCAGAGAATTCGATTGCAGATGCAGAGTCTAGACGAATTCACCCAGATATTGAGTGGGAACTTGCTAGCTTTGCTTTTAATAAAATTGTCAATGAACTTGGAACACCTAAAATTGATATATTTGCTACTAGACTTAATAAAAAGTGCAGCAAATACATCTCATGGAATAGGGATCCCGACGCGTTCGCTACAAATGCTTTTACTGTATCTTGGTCGCAATTTTTTTTATGCTTTCCCACCTTTCACGATGATACTTAAAAGTCTACGTAAAATTAAGAAAGAAAAAGCTGTTGGTATTGTTGTAGTTCCTTGGTGGCCTACGTAGCCGTGGTTCCCTTTATATAAGAAATTTCTAGTTTCAAAATTAATTTATTTTCACCCTAGTGTTAGTCTTATATTGTCTCATTCCAGCAATCGTCAAGTGCACCACCGGCTTACACTGGTTGCCGGAGTCTTATCAGGGCGTCCATTCTAAGGAGACAAATTCCTCAATCGTCTGTGCACGTAATAATAGCGTCTCTATCTGATAACTCAATCAGACAGTATGACACGTGCTTAAAAAAGTGGTTTGACTTTTGTAAAGTTAATAATTACGACATTCTTGATACGTCTATTTCTAATGTGATAGCCTTTCTTACGCAACTTTTTGATTCAGGAGCTCAATACGGTACACTGAATACTTGTAGATCAGCATTATCATTAATTCTTGGCCCTCAAATTGGCTCTGATGATAGCATCAAACGGTTCTTTAAAGGAGTATTTCGATTACGAACCCCCTTAGCAAAATATAATTTAACATGGGATACATCATTAGTACTGAATCATATGATTAACTGGTATCCCAACGAATCAATAAGTCTAGAAAATCTTTCTAAAAAATTAATAACCCTTTTTGCTCTGGTCCCAGCACATCGAATGCAGACGTTCTCTAAAATTGATATTAATAATATTGAACGTTTCTCTGATCACATAATAATTAAAATGCCTGATCTCATTAAGACATCCCGTATTGGCACATCACAACCTATTTTGTCGTTACCTCTTTTTCGCGAGAAACCCGAAATATGTCCAGTCGAAACTTTGCAAGCATACCTTAATGCGACTGAGTCCTTACGAAAAAATCATAGTAGCCTCTTCGTGAGTCTAAAACGACCACACCATAAAGTAACCTCGCAAACTTTGAGTAGGTGGGTTAAAAAAACCCTTGATGAATGTGGTATAGATGTGTCAACTTTTACAGCACATTCTTAAAGACATGCAGTTACATCTAAGGCTAAAAAATTAGGTATTAATCTTGATTTGATTAGGAAGACCGCTGGCTGGAGCGGTAGTTCCAATACATTTGGAAAATTCTATAATAAGACTTATTGTGTCTGAAGGTGATATGTCTTTTGCAAGAACAATTATATCAGAAGTATTACAAGAACACTAGTTCAATATTATGATTTTGGCATATATATTTTAAGTTTCATCATTATTAATAATTACTATTAGCAGGTAGTCTCTACCAATAACATAATTATTTGGGGTAAATCTCAACAAATGTTATAATAATTGATCTATTGTGTCAATAAAACCAGATTTTTCACAAAGTAAACGGATCTTATATATTTCTCTCAAAATCTACATTTGTATTAATAGTTATTGGTAATCTCGAGGACGAAACAGCGAGGATAATTAATGATTAAACGAACTTACCTGTAAGTGAAGTTCTATCGTAATTATCCGAGCTGTTTCGTCTGAAGAGATTACCAACCCTCCCAACCCTAATAACCCAGTGTCAAAAATCTCAAAACTCTGAACTAAATGACGTTTTATCTAGTTGGTGTAAGGACAAAAATAAAGCACCCACATAAAAAAAAAATTATTCTCAACTATCAGTGCAAACTGGCGTCACCGTACGGTGTAACTACATGTGTATTAATAGTTATTGGTAATCTCTTCGGACGAAACAGTTCGAATAATTACGATAGAACTTCACTTACAGGTAAGTTCGTTTAATCATTAATTCTTTTTCTCATGAGTACAATTTTAACCGACTTCAAAAAAGGAGGAGGTTGTCAATTCGTCCTTTTTGATATTACAAACAGACACTTCAATTTTATTTATTTGTATAGAGTACCATCAGTAAGTGTGGGAAAATGGGGGATGTTTCATATATCACGATATTTTCGTCGAAGCGGGTCCCGCTTTTCAATTTTTATTGATTTGATTTACCTAATTATTTTCTCCATCATTTAAAACGGCGGAATATATGCGTTAGCGTAAACCATCAAACATTGCATTATTATTGAAATTAAAAAATAATATATACTATAATAATAAAGTATTCAAGGGTAAGGAAACTCTATTATGACATCTACGTTCCAGCGCGCAACCGAGAACGGCTCACGCTATAACGGCTCGGGCCGCGGCGATCTAGCAGTGGTCTATCGCCGCGTAATATTAGCGGGGTGTGAGCTCCGGCGCGGCAGTGCTTGTTGCGCGTTGCGGGGTGTGGAGGCGGAGCAAACGTGGGAAAATTATATTGAGAGCCTCGTCTTAATGGTGTAATATTTAAAAATGTATCATTCAGCATTCTACATAGCTGCAATAAATTAATTTAAAATATACATCAATAAAAATAATGCATCGGCCGGGAATCGAACCCGGGCCGCCCGCGTGGCAGGCGAGCATTCTACCACTGAACCACCGATGCTTGTGAAACATTTCATAAACCATAAAGGCTCTATGAACTCATCTTTATTTCACCTGTCATTTGTTCGCGTAATCGTCTCTAAACGTGATGGTATCTATGTTTACATAACTCGCTACATAACTAAACCAACGTGCTTCAGATATTTAGTCAAGTCGAATAAGCATCGGTGGTTCAGTGGTAGAATGCTCGCCTGCCACGCGGGCGGCCCGGGTTCGATTCCCGGCCGATGCATTTTTTTACGAATTTACCACAGTTCTTATATTTCTGCTCTATTATTTTGCCCTGCCTTTGACAATTTAGTACGAAC
This sequence comes from Crocallis elinguaria, assembly GCA_907269065.1. Taxonomy (NCBI): domain Eukaryota; kingdom Metazoa; phylum Arthropoda; class Insecta; order Lepidoptera; family Geometridae; genus Crocallis; species Crocallis elinguaria. Next base: position 6,294,700 of record OU026065.1, on the reverse strand, counting down.
GATTTGCACCCTGCGGTTATACCTGCAAACAGTTTATTTATCCAGGATGAAAAGTATCCTTTGTGTTATAATCCTCACTATCGTATATTATCTGCCTACCTTTTTTTAGCCATATCCGTTCTGTAATATGCCATAAAAAAATCAAACCTTTCGTATTTTCAGGGGAGTACATCAGTACATATTTTATCAAGTCAATGGTCCATCATAATGGTTGGCTTACTTAGACGTTTTGTTGCTTTTATCAAATAGCACTCAATAGATATCAAATTTTATAAAATGAATAAGTTTTGCTCGTGTAGTCTGCCGCCAAGCAGTAGTGTGCAAGCACTACTGTGTTTCGGTTTGATGAGCAGAGTATCCAGTGAAATTACTGGGCTTATGAGACTTAATACCTAATGTCTCAGGGTGACGACCGCACTGCAGTGCCGCGCAGGCCTTTGTGTTTCAAAGTTCTGGGTGGCACTGCAATTGTTATGAGCCGGCGTTATGCTTAACATCAGGCAGACGACCAGCTCGTCTAGTTACCAAATAACATCAAAAAAGTTTTTTGTGTAAAATATAACCTTTTTCGCGATTAAATCAAATACTTACAATGCGATTACAATAAGTATAGGATCGGCCTAGCGCCATGTGGTGACGCCACAAGATTTTTACAAGAGTAATGTGTTAGAGATATTTTTTTTATTTCTTATTATAATGAATATCGTAATAGCACACAATTTATAATAAAAACAAATTATCATAGGTAGGTATTTTCTACAATCGACACAAAAACTTAGGAATTTGAGTAAAATTTGGCTAAATACTGTTTGGCCACCCCTATTCTTATTTTAATTGCATTGTAGTACACATCATTATGTTTCCAAAAATAACAAAAAAGGTATTGCATCGGCCGGGAATCGAACCCGGGCCGCCCGCGTGGCAGGCGAGCATTCTACCACTGAACCACCGATGCTTGCAGACACGAATCACAATCTCAGGAAAGCTTACTACTTATTTAGCTCATCTTTGATTCACCTTTCACTTCTTATGCAAGAAGTGCAACTACGGTATATGATGATGTCGATATGTATTAATCTATTTAAGTAATGCGTAAAATATTCTAAACTTGGTTTGGATACTGCAAGCATCGGTGGTTCAGTGGTAGAATGCTCGCCTGCCACGCGGGCGGCCCGGGTTCGATTCCCGGCCGATGCATTTTTGTATGAACAGACCTGACCAAACATTAAATTGTTATTTTTTATTTTTTCATTCTTAGGATTGGTATTCTTTAAAATCGGTTGACAATTAGCGGATATATCGAGTCACATCGCCACAAAAAAGAGACGAATTGAGAAGTCCTACGTTTTTTGAAGTCGGTTTAAAACGCTAGCGAACGAGGTTTATTTATAAAAAAATGCATCGGCCGGGAATCGAACCCGGGCCGCCCGCGTGGCAGGCGAGCATTCTACCACTGAACCACCGATGCTTATATAAACTGAACGAATGTAAAGATATTGCTGTTTATTAATTTTCTTATTAGATAGTTCATAACGACATCATCACGTTGCAAAAGCAGATTGCACAACAAGTGAAAGGTGAACTGAAGATGAGCTAAGTTGAAGCTTTTGTAAGATACGAATTTGAACTATAAGCATCGGTGGTTCAGTGGTAGAATGCTCGCCTGCCACGCGGGCGGCCCGGGTTCGATTCCCGGCCGATGCATTTTTTTTGCGAATTATATGTATTTCAATTTCTGTTACGAAATTTTTCGATATTAATTTCCCAGAAAAACCTTGAAAATACCCAACAATTTGTTAAATCACTCCCAAGGTATTCAGCAAAGAAGCGCATCTTTTTTTTCAAAACTGCAGTAGCCATTGTTATACTCTGCATCTTTGATTTTCTTAACAGAAAGGACGCGGACGGCGGCATACGATAGTTATTTTACATAGATATTTTAATAAAATTAAGAGACACTTCTTTGTTCTTGAATAATCTATTACAAGTCTATAAAAAAAGAAAAAAAATAGTAAAAAAAAGCTTTCACTTTGATGAATACACCGGCTCTTTTTTAATAAATATGAGCTAAAATATAATGAGCTGCCGTGCTAACAGGCCAGCTGTTTTCGAGAGGGAAATTGTACAAGACACCATCATAAGTTATGTACTTTTCAGTGCAGCTAAAGCAAAAAGGTATTATGCATCGGCCGGGAATCGAACCCGGGCCGCCCGCGTGGCAGGCGAGCATTCTACCACTGAACCACCGATGCTTGAAATCTCTAAGTAAATCATGTAGTAACTTTAAACTTTAGATGGTATTAAATCGAAAACGTCACGTATTATAATGATTGCGTCAATGGAGAATGTTGAAAAGAAGATGCAATAAAGTTGTTGATATATTTTTATCTAACCAGAAGCATCGGTGGTTCAGTGGTAGAATGCTCGCCTGCCACGCGGGCGGCCCGGGTTCGATTCCCGGCCGATGCAAGTTTTTTTTACTGCGTTGAAGACCTGCAGATCTCGTTATAACTCGGTCAAACCATTCGCTTAGTTTACTTTTGACAGTACGAGTTACTCCTAATGCGTTACCGATTCGATTCTTATATAACAATTTGTAAAGAAGTTTTAATCAATTTAACCATCACACAAGAAGCCTTCATTATAATAAAATAATATTGAAGTATTTTAGGTAGTTGTGTAATTTGCATACACATTCAACTTTTTTCAATATTTTACCTTAATTACTTTATATCTTATTGATAATTATCACAAACTTTTGAAGAGGGTACAACTCTCTTCAAAAGTTTTTTTATTAACAAGCATTTCGTTTGTTTATGGTTATTGGTTGCCTATCAATTATTATAGAACATAGGCGTGCTTATGACGCACCCAGTCGGACACTCGCAGAAGTCTTAGGCTGAGATTCAGAGACGAATCTAAGCGTGGACTCACGCTTCCATACGTCAAAATTCTATACAGTTTTGACATATGGAAGCCAAAGTCTACGCTTAGAATCGTCTCTGAATCTCAGCCTTAGTCCTACCACGTACGTTGGTGACGTATGGTCGTTGGTCACGCTGGTAGTGAATATGCTAAAACTTAGAATACAACTAGCTCTTCAAATGCAGCTACCGGGCACATCGTAAGGGGCTTGGTGTCATATTTTCAACTTGAGGGTGGTAACTAGCAAGTCGATAACTAGAAATGCACCATAATGTTATGGTTCCATTACAAAGTCCAAAAAATTTAAAAAGTTTGTTAAGCTAAAAGCAATAAGTACTGCACTTTATAAAATATGCATCGGCCGGGAATCGAACCCGGGCCGCCCGCGTGGCAGGCGAGCATTCTACCACTGAACCACCGATGCTTGTAGTTGAATTCCATATCTTACAGTACCTTCAATTATCTCATCTTCATTACACCTTTCACTTGTGCAACGGCTATATTTGTGGAAACGTACGTGATGATTTTGATATGAGCTATCTAATACGTAAACTAATAAACACAATATCTTTACATTCGTTCGGTTAATACAAGCATCGGTGGTTCAGTGGTAGAATGCTCGCCTGCCACGCGGGCGGCCCGGGTTCGATTCCCGGCCGATGCAACACGCTTTTTTACAATCGGAACCAGCTAATTTGTAATTATGCAAATTAACAATCATGCAAAATTAATTTATGACTTACAACATTCCATTTTTTGAAAACAGTGCGTTAAGTATGAAGTAAAAATAATGTTTTATACTCGTATGTAGGTAGGTACCAACTAGGTACCTAATACCCATTATTATTATGCAGGTACTTACCTGCTTAGATATATTATGAGTCTATTATAACCACACACTACCGGAGGCCGTGTGTGGTATAGACTATTGTTATTTTAATAATTGGAATGTTGCATGAAACACAAAATACATAATGTCTGTCGTTATACAGTTTTAAGAAGACCTCATTAAAAAATGAAATTCACAAAAAAATATATAATTTCCACAAAGAAACTGCATCTAAAAGTTTCCTAAATTCAAAAATTTTTTTATTCTCCATTAGTAATTTAAATGATACATCAGTTTCTTTACATTTTAATGTATAAAACAAATTTAAGACAACTATGTACTTAAACGCAGTTTTTCACGGCCAAATCGACAAAATGCATGTTTATACGGCCCGCGTAGAACAAGTGACGTCAGATGTTGAATCCAATTTATATGGGGCGTTTTAGCGTTCAGTATTAGATACGCCTGACTTTGACTCTCATTTTTGACGTTTCTTGCGTTCGATTTCCAGTTTTTTCGATATATACATTTGATTCTCATGCGAAAACGAATTGATTGACATCATAAAAAAAAATAAAGTCAACAACCCTACATATTGTATATGGTCCGACAAAACAGGAACCCTCTATACAATTTTGGATCCACATTGTGCTATTGTCCACAGATACTGCGAGCGGTTCCTCGAGCTGATGATAGACTTGGAGGCGCTGCTGCCGACGCGACGGTTCTTCAACACCGTAATGGACGATTGCCACCTCGTGGTACGTTGCCAGCTGGCGCCGCTCGTCCACAGGCCGGAGGGACAGCTGTTCTCTCAGGTGAGTGATACACTTTAAGACTGACCTTCGTACCCATAAATGAAACTCCAGTGAAAATAGACTCAGTGCTACTATAGTGCTAGTAGTCTATCAAATCTGACGTATACACTATACAATCCACAGACCCGAGTAGCACTGAGCCAAGCTTCGCTGGAGTTTCATTTACCTTCGTATCTAATGTCTACGCGGGCTACCTCTCCCACCATTATTGCTGGATTACTCAAAGATTTTATTTATGACTAGACAGACGCGAATTTTGATAATAAAACCAAAACCAATACACTTGAACAGCGCTGAGTCATGTTGCAGTTTGCATAGATACGAGTCAACTTTCAGAACAGAAATTGTTAATGTTATATTAGGCAAAGGTTCAATTGTTATTTTTAAAAATCAAGTGGCTACGTAAGTAAATATATTTCCTCTGTTTGGTTCGCATGGGAAAGTGTATCTCTGGGAATTAATAAAAAAACGAAAAGGGATTGAAAAACTTTTCTAAAAATGTTCCTCTTGGGGGAAAGTGTATGGGGAATGAATCGAAGGTAGGTACGTCACGAACGTCTCGGTTCTTTTATATTTAAGGTACTGAATAATGGACACCTCGTGGCTTGTTCCATTTTAATTCATTTTCGTTGGTACCTAGTGGGCACGTCAACTTTTCTACAGCAAGATAATTTTCTAAATAATGAGTTAATTTCTACTATCTACTATTGTACTAACACATCACACAGGGGGTACCTGTAATGAATATAATTTAATAAAACAAGTAGGTATTCAATTTATGTATACAATCTTTATTCAGAAATTAAAATGAATAAAAAAATAAATGCTGTAGCATAATAGGTACGATTATTTGGAACGTAAAGAGTATATAAACGTAAAATTAAATTATATAAAATTCTTCATTTATGTAAAATACAAGTTACAAAAGAGAGCAATGCAATAAAAAAATTCCATTATTAATTATATGCCATAATTCACAGCTACAGCTAAACATAATAAACTAAGATCTGTGATTTTAATGGTTGGTGATCCGCCATATTGTTCATATTTTACTTCATTCGTTATAAAAATAAGGACTAATGCAAAGTACAGGGGCCTATTTCATAAAAAATATTAGTCTAATATTATGGGTTTTTTTTTCTTTTTTCATATAAAATATGAGGCTAATACTCATAATATTAGACTAATATTTTTTATGAAACAGGCCCCAGGACGGAATTTTGAATATGTTTCACAATAGTTTTTGATAATCTTAAATTGAAATAAATGTTGCTCTATTTAAGCTCATAAGATATTTTGATAGCTGCTTATATACTCGTATGTTAGGTACATTATAATCTAGTTAATTAGTCTTAAAAGTAAACAGTCAAGATAATTATTTGTTTAAAACTGGTCTTTCTTACACTTTTGATATAGACTTATCAAACCATAGCAGTCAATATTATTAATACTTCTAATTAAATTCTGTTATTTCGTTTTGCCATTAGTATCTTAAAACATATTAAGTATCTTTTCTGAGCCCAATAATTATTATTAATAATATTTATCAATCAATTTGATATACTTAAATGTAATAATTATATTAAAATTATTATCTACATTTTTGTGTATTCACAATTTCTACATTAATGCATAAAACTTGCATAAAACACATTTTGAAAGGCACAATCAAGGCCTTTATTAATTCTAAGGCACAATATTTTTAATTCATCATTAATTAATGTTTTATTGTGCAAAATAAAGATTACTTCAATATTAAGTTTTCAAATGCACTGGATTGGATGAAACACATATTACAAATGCGAAAGTTTGTCATGTCTGAAAATATAAACGAAATTTTGAGATTCATTGAGTTTTTGTCCTTCAAATTATACATTATAGTGTTTCCTTTAAATTCAATCATTATACTTATTCAATTATTTACTAATCCACCTTTCCGTCTTTTATAAAACTAGAAGTTATTTGGAATTGTACACTTGGTCTAACCATCTCTGTTGGACCTCAACCTAAATATAATTCGATGGATTTGAGAGCTCAATAATACTTTCATCACCTAAGACTAATAAGTAATCAAGTCGTACCGGAGTAATGCTCCGTCGATTTCGTTTAGTATGAATCAGAGTTAATATTCATTAGAAAACCCCAATGATTTGTCACAACTTCACTTATGAAGTTGGTTACTTTTGAAGGCCCATCGAGGAACTAACTCCTAGAGATGTAGTGACGTTTGGTTTGCACGAAATCAATTCCACCATTTTTGCCTAGATATAATGCGCTCTGATTGGCTAAGCCATCGCCTCGCGCCGATACTCTGCGCTGGTATTTGTTGACAGATCACGACATTGCTGTGGAATCGGATAGTACAGTATTTCATCTCTCGGGGTTAGTACCGCGATGCCTTAGCCTAATAGTTTCCTCCATTCATATGTATCATCTCATCGCCCCACTCGCCGGTAGGTACGGGTTCGGCGTAGCAACAACTCTTGCGCAACAAGAACGTAACGTGGGACTGACGTACCACGCACACGTAGAATATCAGCACGGCTTGGAATAGGTTCACGAATATGTGCGCGTATGTCAGCCCGTCGAAATTAAGCCACGAGAGCAGTAGAAACAACCATGCCGTTGTCATTATGAAAAATAGTTGCAGGAATAGATTAAAACTGAAATGAACAGAAAAATTACAGTTATAGTGACGGTGTAGTGCCGCGCCGGACTTTCTTTTAAACCTATCATCTTCAAATTCAAGTCTTTATTCCCATGGGTACCCAGGGAGCACTATTAAAGTTAAAATAAATTACTCTTAAATGCCCGTTCCAAATTGGTATAGGCCGATCAAGAAGGAAGAAGGGCAACAAACTCGTCGGCATTATTTTACAAAAATAGATGCTTACAATCGTGTTTAAAATTTAAGTCTAAGTATTAGAGGAGGATCCTGAGCTGTTGTAAAACATTCTTAACTATAGGTACGTTTAAACTTTCCTTGTAGTTAACTCAGAAAGTTAGTACACAAAGTAGATAGAGAACTGAAGTGACCCTTAATAGTTGAGGCGCTAAATGATATCGTGGGCCTACGTCAACCGTGTCAAGGAAATATCAGAAGGTTTCAAAAGATCCTTTAGGTGGTTGACGTAGACTGTAGAGTAACGTTACTGTTTAGTGTGCCAATTAGTAAGTGAAACTTTCTCCGATAAAAACACTTTTATACGCCTGTTTAGCCAAACAGTATTCTAAAGATAAACGTCAAAAATTATTAGAAATGTCACAACAGAATTGTGTTAAACAGTACTTAAATCAGGATTTGTGGTTGCTCATATTTAAACACGCGACTAAGGCATATTTAGGAGGTAAAGAGCGTTAAACACGGGTTTAACGTGTGTTTAATTATTTTAGACCCTAACTGTCTCTCTGTTTTGTGGTTAGTATTACAGATTAATACCAACTTAGTAACTTACAAAGTTAGTAATAGAACTTACCATCCTTTCAGCTTGTGGTGGATCCTGCCGTAAATGTTAATCCTCTTTATTATTTTTAAAGTGGTCACATAGAAAAACAGGTTGAATATAACTGTGAACGCCACTGGAGTAAAGAATATTGCTATTCCAAGTAGTCCTGAAAACATTAATATATGTATTATTAGAACAGAAGATTTTACTGTACTTAAAAAACTAAAGCCTGAGAGCTTTCAAGTAAAAAAGCAGTTAGCAACTTAGCAGTACTCTATGTACTAGCTATTATAGTTAACTAGCTTCTGCCCGCGGTTTTCACCCGCGTTCCCACAGGAACCGTGCATTTTTAGAGGATAAAAAGTAGCCTATGTTACTCTCCGGTCTACAAACTATTAGCTATCCCAAAAATCACGTAGATCCCTTGCTCCGTTACTGCATGAAAGTAGGACAAACCAACAAACACACTTTCGCATTTATAATATTAGTAGGATAACAGCATTTAGTGCAGAATATCATTTTCTGGGTAGTCTCGTTTTTCAAAATTGATCTACTTCCTTCCTTCTCGTATAGACATTGGCCACATGACAATAACATGAGACGTGATGTTTTTCAAATACTATTTGATAATGACACGAGCAGATCCTTTGCCTGATAGTAAGCATTACGCCCCCGCCGGCCCATAACAATTGCAGTGCGACTCAAGATCTTTGAAACAAAAGGCCTGCGCGGCGCCCGCACTGCATTGCGCTTGTTACCCTGAGACATGAGGTATTAAGTCCCATAAGCCCAGTAATTTCACTGACTATTATGTTCGTCAAACCGGAACAGAATTAATGATTGTACATTACTGATTGCGGCAGACTTCACACCCAAAGCGGTGGTACCAACGGAAGGCTTGTGACATTGATCTACTAAAATTAATGCTTTGTGGGGAAAAATAAAAACAAATATTTAAACAAACTAGGCTAGGCTTCAATAGAGCTAACGAGGTCGCGAGAGTTATGAACGGAAAAAAGATAGCACTAATTATTTTTTCAAACAACCTGCATCTCTGCACGTTTTGCACACACTTGCTTATAGGAATGTAAAGCTTTGACCTCACCTTATAACGATCTCACTGGGCATAGGCTCATAGAGAGAGGCGCGCCTACCGGTTGGAAATGCCGACGCAACTGTATAACTGCCGACTTCATCAATATAGGTGACACAGTAAAACAATGTTGCTGGACATCATATACACTCGTAAAACATAGAGTACATAATACACAGACAAGTATACACTGCAAGTGCATCATTAAATACGGGAGTAACTTGTTATTATAACTTACCAATAGTCTCTTGTTCAACATCATCCACTAATATCGAAGACGAGAACTGAATTCTCGACTTCCTGTTTGGGTTAGTTCCCGTGTCGAGAAGGAAATGGGCACAGATCGCCATAGCAGCCATAATGACCACGCATGTCCACACCACACTTGAATAATAGCAATATTTGCGCACGTCCGTCACCCGGAGAAACACGTTTCTTGACCTGTTAATGAAAGCAGCTTCTTTAAAAAACAGCGGAAATCCGCCTTCAATCAGGCGGATTGGTTGCATCACTGAGATCAACCCTTTAAAAATAGGTAAATAGAAGTGTTAGCTTTGCATCACTATCTCACTTGGTGACAATGTGGATAACCAACCATACCACAGATTAAATTATAGTAAATATAAATACCTACTTGAATGTCTTCCATATGTAGAAACCAAAACTGTTCAGCCAGAAGAAGGCACTTAGTAGACTGATATATAAAATTATATCTGAAATTGTCAAAACACTTAAGTTAGTAATTTACATGTAAAGGGGGATGTGGAGGTTGAACCAATGGAGAAATATTTTTAACATAGCATGGTATTTGGAAAAAATCGAATGGGTATAATTTAAATTCGGTGAAACATTGACAATGAATCGAAACATTATTTACCTGTTATCATAAAACTAATATGGTTACTGAATTCAGTAAATATCCGGACCAAATCAGCAGCTTGACTTACAATCAAGCATATCATTATTGTAGTTATAATATTACCAGCCAGGTCTCTCAAAGTTGGTAGTACAAAGTATATGATTGCCACTATCAAGAATAATACCATTGCAATGGCATGGAAGAGAGGGTTTAAAATTTTCTTCATAAGGAAGCTTGTGTCCTTCCAATTGATTTTTACTTCTGGCACACATACCAATGCATATAACCCAGTAATGTTGGTATTGGTTATCAGTATCTGTAAGATTACACATAAGTCATTAGTTGATTTTTACGACTGAGAATTTCTTTAAGTATCTTGTTTTTATTACAATTGACTCTTAGTGGCCAACTGGCCAGTATTGATGCAACATATTTTTCTTTGCAACTGTAATATGAAAAAGTATCATGTTGTCAAGATCAAAATTTATAGCTTAATTATTATTTTTAACCAACGAAAAATGAAGGAGGTTCTTAAGTCAACCCATATAGTATTTTCTATTTTTTATGTATATGCATAAATTTTTACAGAGTAATCCCATTTTGATGATTCTTTTTCAGTTGGTTGTACTCATAAGGGGATGATTGATTGTTCATCCACTGAATTTTCATCTGTAAATTATTGGTTTAATTTTGCAGTAGCAACCCTGTATATGAACATAAGTACCTTATCTAAACAATATTTGTTTTGAGCATGGACATAAGATGAGGGCTCTTTGACCACTGGTATTGGTATATTCTCATGTAAACTAAATGTATTGACGACTGGCTCTTCTTTAATACTGTCGGAACTATGTTCATGGTGGATCAGATGCCTCATTTGACCGTCGGTTAGTAGGTTTAGCCTGAAAATGTAGTATTTTTAGGATGTATGTTTCTAAAAGTAAGTACACAAGGCTGCAGCAAAACCTGTAAAAACAATTTCATGAATAAAGCTATAAATTTGCTAAACATACCACATTATTAACAAGTACATGTACATGGATATAAAACTGAAGACAGTAAAAAAAGAAATTGAATCCTACAGCAAGAAATACCAAATGACACTAGAAAAGCACAGAAATGAACTGGCCGCTCAACTACAAGGCACATGCAGTCTTCAGTTCTCCAGACTGAAGAGATGTAGCATACCAAATCTTGTGCAGAGATACGCACACAGAGAACAATAGATTCAACTCGCTGGATGCATCTCTCTCTGTTAAATGTAAAAAAAAACAGATCAGCCCAAATTACATAATAATGAATGAGCTTTGATGACAATCATGTGATTTGTAATTTTTATGACAGTAAAATGTTCAACTTACTCATCCTCAGATTTGCCTAAGTCAAATATTGGTCTGCGTTGTGTTGTCTCGCAGTTAGGTACCCCATGAACATACTGGAAATACTTTACTTTTGTATCTTGTCCATCTTCAGTTTTGAATTGCGGTGCCCACACACCTGAAATTAGTTGGAAGGATTTGTCAATGTTAGTTTTTCTGCAGTTAAGGTATAAAGCACCCCTACCCATAATAATTATTGCTGTGCCACCAAGAACTTTGAAACACATACCTTTACACCTTAATTAATGATGTGCCATTAATTAAGTCTCATATACCCAGAAATTTAACTGAAACAATCTACTTCTAGATTGAGAGTAAGTTTTTACACTAGTTGCTGCGCAAAGCGCTGCAAAGCTTTTCTTAACATGAGTAATGTTACTCATAGGTATAGTTACTAATAGGTTACCTTTACAAAATTCCATTACTATCAAGGTAAAACAGGTGTTTTACTTTGTATTTTGTTTTAATTTATGCTTCTTTTTCTGTAATACATAATCTAAAACTAGGTCTTGCAATTTATCACTGCTAGCATAAATAAAATAACTAAATATAGGTACCAAATTTTAAAAGTATCAAGATAATTGTACTAACATACTAGTGTACTACAAAATGGGGATTCATTCTTTTCTTATCATTCTTGAATGGCAAGTAAGTGATTTATAACTAAGACTGCTTCCTTTAGTGGTAAGATGTGTAATATAACTTCCCAAGCACCACAAGGTAGTAAATATAAAGCATTATGGTATTGTGTCAGTAAACATTTCTAATCTAAACATACTGCAGTCATAAAAAGAGTAGGTATTCACATTATAAACATAAGTAAGCAAATGTAAGTATGATCTCGAGTTTCAGTCTGAATACAGACAAGAATGAGTAGTAGGTAGATAGCATATGCAATGATTGCAAGATTGATTGAATATGGTTCACCCGGTACTTACTTTGATTGTATTGTTCGGCTAATCGACATACCGAGTCGACCATGAGTTCGTTTGGCTCGCAGCATTTATTTATCTTCACAGAGTTTTGTTGCTCCGATAAATCATTGAGATCCGTGTCTCCAACTTCAGCGTATAATGTTTGCGCCGTGAATAGTAAATAGAAGACTCCAAATGCTAAATACATTCTGCTTTGTTTGACGATACAGCCGCTACTTATACAATACCGGGTCCAGAAAGGAAAATGTTTTACGAGTAGATATTTCAGTCACACCAAACATATTATGATATGTATAGCTCTTACATTGAAAACATGTCAACAATATAGTAAATAGTGTAATATATTTTTAGTATTTGTGCCTTTTACTCACGGCTCACAGTGATGAGTGAAACTGACTGAGATTCGTTATTTTTCTTTCTGACGTTGACGCCTGACAGCGACGCTCATTTGACGGTTGACGTTTATTGAGTTTTGTTTGACACTGACCCAAGGAATTTATATACTACGTAGCTGTAAAGTTTCACTCGACATTAACGTAAAAGCTATTTCGAACCTTATCACAACTGAATAAAGTTTTTTTTTATTCAATTTAGTTACAAGGAAAAACGGTCCAGAGAGAGACTCACTTTTTAGACGCCGTGTCCCTTTCACAGAATTGCTAGCATATAATTAATAAAATGTAGTGTACGACGTTTATACATAAAATTTCATAAAAATATACAATAACTAGCTCCTGCCCGTGGTTTCACCTGCGTGCCCACAGGGACCGTTCATTTTCCGGGGTAAAAGTAGCCTATGTTACTCTCCGGTCCATAAAATGCCGAAAATGACGTCGATCCGTTGCTCCGTTGCAGCGTGAAAGAAGGACAAACCAACAAACGTACAAACACACATTTGCATTTATTCTAGTAGGGATACAATAATTAAGGACTTGTGTTACAAAACTTAACGCAGGGGTAGCTAATCTATACACCCGAATAATATACTATAAACGGCAAATTGTATCATCATTAAACCCTGATGATAAAATAGATATATATTTTGAAAACTAAATTTTTAGGTAGGCAAATTTTAAAGTAAATGCGTTTTTTCTAATTTTGAAACATTTTTTGGTATTTTACTCAATCCCGGTGACATGCAAGGTGTTTCTTCTCTTTTACGTCCACGCAAACCGACAGCACAAAAGGATTACAATTTTCAGGGCAGAATGGTGAAGGTCGTTGGCTCGCGGAGACGCCTTAAGAGGTGGGTTAATTGAAAACAACTGTCATTGAAACTAATCAGGAACATAATTTTATTTAATCATGCAATTCATAATAACATCTAAATATTCTATTATCTTAGTATTTACATTAAGTAAATTCTAATATAAATTAACAATTTGGCAACAATTAATTATATGCATGGCACTACAATAGATATTCATACTTTATCTACAATTATATAACATTGAAGTGTCTGTTGTAATGTCAAACTAACAGCTTTTTAATAAATGTATTATGAAAGTTTATATGGTATTTATAAAAAAAAGCAATTTTTTAATTTTTTGTCTGTGTGTCTGTTTGTTCCGGCTGGTCTCCGAAACGGCAAGACTCACTGGCATACATAGCTGATGTAATAAGGGATAACTTAGGGGCACAGCTAGTTTTTAAAATAATAATTATACATGAAAAGGATCATTGAACTTTGGATATAGGTACAACATAAAAGTAGAAAATAACATTAGATATTAATTGATTAAAATTACTTTAGCAGACACTTCTAGAGAGATTGGTTATTGAGATTCGATAATCGATATCGTGAAAACCTGTAACTTTCTTTTCATAATAGGGATGTTGACCGCATTTTTATATCTCCATTATTATATCTATATCTATTTTTATATCTAAAAAACTGAAAATCGAACCCTAGAAAACATCTAAAATGAGCACTAAAACGCCCCATACAAATTGGACAGAACATCTGACATCACTGGTTCAACGCGGGCCGAAAAGCTGTTCTAAAAATGCGTTTTGTTGATTTTCGCCGTGAAATATAGATCCGCCCTATTTTGCCTCTCCTTCGATTTCCATTTCTTTCGATATCTAGACATTTGATTCTCATGGTAAACCTAATTGATTGATATCATAAAAAAATGGAGACAACAACCCTATTGTATATGGTCCCAATATTGAGCAAAACAGGAACTCTATACAATTATGGATCTTTTTCTTTTTTACTGAAAATAGATTCTAGGTAAATAAAATCTGTTCACTTGAATGATTACAAATCTACGTAATACTTGCTTATTAAAAACATAAACAATTTAATTAGATAACATTGCATTTGAACTGTGACTGAAAACGATATGAATTAACAACTGAATCGACAAACATATGTATTGTGTTATACATACAAGTAGGTAACAATATTATTGATAGGTACATTTGAAACATTGTACAATTGTTTTAGACATTAATATAGGACTTTCTACTATTCTATTCAACAACAATTAACTAGACATAGTTATTTGGAGTTCCAATGAAATAACTATACCTATTATATTTTATATAAATATAATTCATGAACTTCTCATATTTTGTAAAACGATTAAAACTACAATCGGACGAAAAAATTCTGTGTTATGTTTTTCATTAAAATGTATTTTTGACTACTACCACGAGTGCGCTAAACTTTATGGCGTGTTTAGTGAATTTAGCTGCTGTGTTATTTATTATGTGTTGCGTATGCAGATCGCAATGAGATTATTGTGATTGCGCTTTTTCCCAGCCTCTTCCTTTTGTGTTCGAAAATCTTTTCTGCTTGACTACAACTAAACTCATTTTAGTTTGTCGCGTACCATACCATAACTTAACGTAATCGCGCCTAAAATTGGTAATGACATATTTGTGCATTCTACATCGGTAAAATACAAATTATACTATCGACAATATTTACACATGGCACAACGGCAAAGTTTTTGATGACACTGACCCCTAGCGTTAGTGATATCAGTTGAGTCTGACCTCCGTGGTGTCATCGGCCAAGATATGCTGGTCATCCGCGTCGTCGTGAGGGCTGAGCTTCTCGCCCAGCGGACGAGTGATCTTCAAACAGCAGTTCTCCTGAGCTAGGCCTCTTATAGCGCGTCTTCTTAGAACCACCAGCAGGAAGAATATCACGACCCCTTGCAAACAGTTGAACGTGTCCATGATCCGCCTGAAATAGAAAATAACAACTATGAAACAGACGAAACAAACTATGTAAAGGCACAATTGTTCACGAAAAATAATATATTTATTGACCGAGTGATCAGTAGGTATATTGGCAACAGAAGTCGCCGTAGCCGATAACGGATAGGAATAATTATCCTCGCATCATCATCATAAAAAATTGATCGAATTGTGTAGTTACTCACCAAATAACGTGATATCCGCCGTGCGCGAAGCTTGCTATTTCAAATATCCAAGAAATGCCCATAACCAAGAACAGCTTTAGGGACAAGAGGAATCTGAAACAAAGAAATAACATCTGTGAAAAACTAAAGATAATTCCCATCCAGGAGATGGAAGAACAAAATAAACTGAAGCTGTAATGGTTGAGCGGTTGTGAGGTCGCCTGTCGACTCGTATGACGGGGGTTCGAATCCAACAAAGAGCTTCAGCTTTCGGTGAGAAAAAACAACGTGATGCATCGGTGGTAGGACTTTTCTAAGACTCTACTGGCTAGCAACCACCCTTAAATTTATGATCAGTTGCCAGAATGCCTATCAGTACCTATGTTTCAAACAGTGTTGATAAGCTGTCTATAATAAAAAAAAAACCTTTTAAAATTTCTAAAATTTTTATATCTTAATTTTTGTTTATATGGTGTATACCATACATGTATCTCATTCAATAAATAAATTAATTAATTAAACTTACTTGTGCTTCAGGTTATTCAAAGTGTTGACTTCATATTTTCTCGTTTGCCTCCAAAGGTGGTAAGATGATAACATAAATAAAACAACATTTGAAGAGATGATTATTGCGATGGGGCCATAAAAGAAAATCCAGGTCTCGGCTCTTCCTAAAATATGAAAAAAAAAATTATTCAGTATAGAGTTCTAATGCGTAAAATCGAAGTAAGTTTTATTTAGAAAATCCAGATATATTATATGATCAAACGAACTTCACAAGCGAAGTTCGATCATTATTGTGTGAATAGCTCCATTGGGAGTTATAGTTATAAATGATTAGATATTTATAACTATATCTGATGAATGGAGCTATGAAATATAATGCATATTATTATTGATCGCTAGCCTTATCCTCAAGGGGAAAATCACTTGCAAAGCACCTAATGGTTTATTCTGGTAGGTACCATAACATAAAGCTCATTCTAGACTTAACGTATTTACTGTGGTAAATACGTTAACGACTACATCGTTAGTTTAGGTGAGATAGCGATAAAAAGTACTTACCGCTAAACCAGCAACTGTTTTCTCCGAAACCAGGTTTCCAGTGATTTCCTTCGGCGAAATTGGCGATGAGAGAGACAACCAGAAACAGTAGCGTGCTGCCCCAAGCGTAACACGTGTACCAAAAGTACTGCTTCCTTTCGGTCTTCTTCATGTAACTTGAGTCACTGTAAATATGATATTGAGAAACTAAATAGGTTAAATAACTTGGAAGTGAACCCTACAAGTATTCGGTTAAATATTTATCGACGGAAAACGTATCGAACAGAATCATACTACAAAAACCATTCGTGTGACAACAAGTTTACTTCTGGAGTCCATGAAATTACAAACTCTAATTAAATTCTAGTACCTATATAATATTGCGAAAGTTTGTGTGTGCGTGAAAGTTTGCTACCACGTATCTCCGTAACAACTATAAACCGAGTTTGCTGAAATTTGTCGATAGTTTAGATAATTTGTCGATAGTTTAGATAATTTGTCGATAGTTCTGGAATATAGGCTATAAAGAAATATACCACGCGGGCGAGACCGCGGGCTGAAGCTAGTTATTATTTAAAGCCGATTGGGCTCAGCGATTCCACCGGCAGATACCCCTGCTGGCTAAACTATTATTTGTATGTAAAAATGTATCTAACACTAATATAATATTTTAGTTAGATCCGTTCAAAAGTTTTTTGCATAGTTGAGGAACAACTAAACAGCAAAACTTTTTCTGCTATAATTAGTAGGATAAGTAGGATTATTGTAATACTTACAGAACAGTTCGGTACATATTTATGCATATAACGTTCATCCAGAAGAAGGTGGCCATCATCCACGAATATACGAGAAAACCTGGAAAAGTAAGTATAATATTGCACTATAAAGTGTTCAATGTCTACATGAATTAGTTTAACTTTAATAGCTAGTAGAAATCTTACCTGTAATTGTGCAAACTTCGCCTCTAAAACCCGGGCTTAGCTGCAAGACTCCCAGAGACAGGAATCCTAAAGCCATGCTGATACACATACACATGTAGCACAGGCCTTGGAGATCCCTGAAAGATACAAGGAACTGTTTAGGAAACCGCAAACAAAAGTAAACAGCACATTTAATAAATCAACAATATCATCAACCTACATCGATTCTCATCGAAGGTTTTCTATCATTCATAGATCCTTAGGACTCATTGTTATAGATTCTTCTACGTCCAATCGCTACTGCCCCTCTATTATCGCTCCACCCATCCGCACAGCAGTCGTCACTGCGTTCACCTATTCACCAATAGTTGAAAATAATCTACTCACCTCAGTTGAGGCAAATACGTGTACACCGCCAATGTGGCAGCTAGGAAGAAGACGGATATAAGCGTCAAAATCCCACTGGTCTCAATATCGTTCACTTTGGACAGCTGCTCGAAACACACCAAGGCTATCGGTGTCAGTCCAAGTTCCGGTTGACTTTCGTTCCGGTACATTTTTCCGATACAGTACCTGAAAAAAAAAATGTGTCTGTACCTAGATGTGTTAAAAACATCTTTCGGCTACCGATAGGTTACCGCGTTGGTAAATATGTTAAAAAAGAAGCAAAAATCACTTAGAAGGTGTATAAATTCAGATACTTGAATTTGATTTGATTGAGATTCTTCAGTTTTTGTAGGTCACTCTTGATACGTTTTACTTTCGCAGCAGCCTTAATTATTTTACAACATTTTCCTTGGGAGGGGACACGACTTTTAATGACTTGTGAACACCTTTGATCTCACTTACTGGGAGACGTCTTCAACAAAGGTAAAGCTCGGTGAGTCTAGCGTGGTGACCTTGTCTCCGTTGAGGATGACGTCTCTAAGCAGCATCCGACCTGCGGTGCAGTTCATTCTGATGACGGGCTTGCCAACGCCGCAGAACCCCTTGCCAATAATGATCTCGTCGTCCGGACAGCATTTCTGTTTTTCTGACGCGTAGGCTAATAATGCGCTGCCGCTGATTAAAAGTAGTACTATTATTTCCTGCAAAAGAGTAACAAACACTGAATTGGTTATCGCAAAGATAGAGAGAGAGAAGACTAGTGGAATGTAATCTTTTTAGTGTTGTGTAAACACTCTTAATTGTAAAAATATTTAGGAGGTTGCAGCGGGAATCAGTTTTTAAACTAAGGGGCGTCGCTCACACGATCAAGAGTCGAGCTGCGGGCTCACAAGCGGCCCGCCCGCTCCGCCAATTGGGATGTTGACTGCATTCAAATAAAAATATTATTTTGCCGCGAAACGGTAGTTTTTGTGGCAGAAATCCTATAAAACACAATATTTTTGTTTATTTTTATGGATTTTAATTTTAATTTAATAATCAAAATGTAATCACATCACACCGAAGTCACGTGACAAAAAACGCGCGTGACGTCACTCGCTCAATCGGAATGAGTATATTGCTCTTTCTGCCTAGTATTTTAGAGTGATTTCTGTGAATATAGAGATTCAGAGACGAATCTAAGCGTGGACTCATTGCTTCCCTAAAAAAATTCTATAGTTTAGACATACAGAAGAAACTTAAAGTCAATTAGTTCAGTGATGCAAATAGATATTGTAAGTTTCATTTTGTACTAGAATCAATGAGCAACAGTTTTAAAAAAAATTATATTTTTAAATGCAAGATGCGATTACGCTCACTTCAGTCACCTATTCACTTCTTAAACTAAGAGTCATAATAGGTAGGTACTTGCATTAACGTATTGCAATATTGTTCGTCACTTGATTAAAGAACTAGGTCGGTTCAATCAATGATCGCCCGATGATATGTAAATGGGCTAATGTCATTACATCTTTAGTGTTAAGGTCGTTGCAAATATTATTTATATGTCGCCTACCCACATTCGAAAGAATGACCTGACTGGCTTTATGTTACGTGTCTTCACGTAATCATTGTCAAACTACTTTGTTCGTTGGTAAGCAATGATTGTCTGTCCATTACGATCCAATCTGAATTCCAAAGAAGGTCTGAGCCCTAGACTATCTATACTGATACGGTGATACCTATAGAATTTTAACAACAAAGTCTTGAAATCGCAAAGCGTCTAGTTTCTCTCTAATTTTAATTATTGTTTTATTATCTGCTGGCCGGTTCCACCCGCGTAGAAATTCCCACTAGAACATCTCCACGCAAAAAAAATCACATCCATCCGTTGCTCCGTTGCTGCGTGAAAGAAGGAAAAACCAACACATCAACGAACCAAAAAAAACACTCCGCATTTGCGCAAGGAACTAACAAACACATGGATAGTGCGGATTTTATAGCATTATAGCAGCTATTATAGCAGTTCCTGGTTTCAAAGATATATACATAACTAATTACACATAAGTAGTTACGATGAGACCTTATGCATGATCGTTTTGCATTATTGTTTTTGTTGTTATCAAACGTGGACTTGCAGATATATCTGATTCACTTCCGGTCATCTGACATGAAATTTCACATAATATTTATGCAAACCTGGTTACAGTTCAATATTATACTACAGTTTACGGTAAATTATTTTACGTTGTAACCCAAAGTGGACAGGTCAAATATTTCGCGAGAATGACTCACATATTACGACTTGTTTTGACAATTATTAAACTAGATAAAAACTCCCGGGGCTGGGGGAATTAAAAAGTCTAATATTTATCTAGTATCCTTAACCAAATTCAGCGTTGGTTAGTCCAATATTTGTAAATTTTATCACTTTACAACGAATACCGTTTAACTATTTTGTTTGTTAAAAATCAAGCGTCATCATTGGAGTCAAGAGACCGGGTTCTAAGAAATGACATTGTACTTCGTCAGTGGTGTTTATTGCGCGGGAAAATACAGATCTTATACCGTATTAGATTTAATAGATACATTTTTATTATTGAAATACCTAATATAATAATTCCTCCTAATCCTACTTAATATTATGAATGCGAAAGTGTGCTTGTTGGGTTATTGGTTTGTTGGTTTGTCCTTCTTTCACGCAGCAACGGGATAACGGATCGACGTGATTTTTGGTATAGATATAGTTTAGGGAACGGATAGTAACATAGGCTGCTTTTTATCCCGGAAATGCACGGTTTCTGTGGGAACGCAGGTGAAAACCGCGGGCAGCAGCTAATAATTTTATAAAGCAGACCTTCGTTTATTCGGCAAAAAGTTAAGAGCATATCTATAATATTACTAGCTTCTGCCCGCGGTATTCACCCGCATTCCCATCCGGGATAAAAAGTAGCCTATTTTACTCTCCGGTCCATAAACTATATCTATGCCAAAAATCACGTCGATCAGTTGCTCCGTTACTGCGTGAAAGGAGGACAAACCAACAAACACACTTTCGCATTTATAATATCAGTATGGATTAAGTAGGAAGTAGGATATTGTATCCTTACAGGATTTATTTTATCTTTATTTTCCATAAATAAATATTTTGTAATTGACAATTACTATGAACAAAAAATAAATATTGAAAATAAAACCACATGTATAGAAGATATATACGACACCAATCAGCGTGCCGTCACAATTATTTGAAGGCGTACGGTTGGTGGTCGCAAATTTGTTTAATTTGAATATTATAATTATCAGAAAGCGATATGGAATGAAAGAATTGTGCCTCGGTTTATCTTATCCCACACAATTAGTTCAACTACATGTAATGAGATACTAAAGAGAACAAACGAGTTCAAATATTTAATGATTAATAAACATAAACATATAAATTAGTACATAGTAGATATATAATATTATGCCGCTAGCTGATAAAGTCCACGCGTTATTATCATATCGACAGACTCCACATGAAACACGCACTTTTGACAGTTATCGGGTATAGTCTCTAGTATATAATATCCAAAGCATGTATGTCTATCAGCATTGAAACAAAACATCACTAATGTCCTGAAAATGAAAATGAGTAATAACAGGTGCAAAAATGATCCTGTAAGAGTTTGTTATAAACTTGTACATCCAATTATTGCATTCTCCTGAAGTCAAATGAGTAGGTAGTACAAAGAAAAATTCGCTGCATCAAAATATTGATAGTATTTACATGTATTTGTTCTATTAGACAGTTTTTAAGTAAGGTTATAGAAGGTCTATTAAAAAAAACCTAATGAAACTAGCTAACCTTAACTTTTTAGGGTGCAGCACCTCAAACTTAAAAATGTAACCCATATACACAGACCAGTAAATCTATAGACTCCTCTTAGCCGGACACCTCGCTCACCAACGTTATGTATTATCACTGCGTATCGCCACCCAGCCGCCATTTCGGTAAACCAATCACAACACGCCTTCTGTCGTCCCCCGCCAACGTTTGACGATTGTGTTCTCATGCAAAACTTGGATTATGCGGCGTCTAGGTTTAGTGGTCGGTGCCCGTATATGACCACTAAGACTAAGTTCAGAGTCCCGTCAAAATCGGTACAGCCGTTTCAGAGATTAGCCGGAACAGACAGACGGAAAGACAAAAAAATAAATAAAAAGAAATTCTTTCTTATACCTACGTACCGTAATATTATAAACGCGAAAGTTTGTCAGGATAGTTTGATGGATGTTTGTTACTTTTTCACGCAAAACCTACGGAACGGATTTTGACGAAACTTTACAGTAACGTAGTTTATACATCAGGATAAAACATGCTAAAATGTATAAAGATATATACCTCACGGGCGAACCTAGTTCGTAATAATTGTAAAATACTATTATCAAACTGAATAGTGGTAAGCATAGGTACTTGGACTCACCGGAAAAGTGAGATAACGTTATCGACAGATGGTACAAAGGGGAAGCACTTGTAAACATCTCTGGCTTTCTAACGGTCGGTGTTACAAAGAGTCTCATTGAAACTAAAGTTTTATAGTGTTCGCACAGTTGTTCGTCTCAGACTTTCATATACACTCATACGATAGCCCTTAGACCCCTTAATTCGGTCCTGTCGCAAAATCCTTTCTTAGCTGAAGCCTATAAACTACCTACGTACCAAATTCCAGTTTCATAGGTCAAGTAGTTTTCGAGATATCGGGTTTTGCGAGTGACTATTCGATCTCTATATAGATATGTATATAAATCTATCATATAAATAGATAAGCTAGCGTAAGTAATATTTGTCGTCCCAGAGATTATCCCAGATCCCAGAGATTAAAGTAAATGGGACTCGATATCTTATAAATATTTTAAAGTTAATTTAACGGGGAAAATAAGTAAGATAAGATTCGTACCATTTAAAAAAATAAGCCTACATCTATGTTGGTCAAGTATGATAAGAAAAAATCTGCAAATGCGAGTGTAATTGAAATCCAGTCAAAAACGACAGTGCCTCTAATGTCATCCTGATCGACGACATTACAAAGCTACAGATTTCAAACCCAAAATACGATGACATAGCATAGCTAGATGATATAGAATAGACTTTGCAAGGACAAAGTTATACCTGAACATTTCCAAAATGAGTATTTAAACATTCCACTTTCATAAACAGAAAAATACAGATTGCCTGAATGAATCCGCTTGTCTCGTTATCCAATGGTACTTATTATAAAATAAAACAGATGTCGAAGATCTTGAAGAATCAAATTAAAATATTTTTTCCACCTCATTTAAAATTAAGATCGAGTAAAAATCATCAAAATAAACTAAAATAACTATACATTATACATACCTATTTACAATCTTAATCTATAAATCCGCTACCAGTAGGCAACATTCCCAAAATACTGACAGCAGTGCTGGCAGCATTGCCACGTTGAATGGTAATGCTTAATCTTTGAGATAAGTAGATGCCAGCATTTTGGTCATGTGTAGCTTCGACCAGACGTCCTACTCCAAGTTCCCACGGTCCAAGTGTCAACCTCAAAACGCTCATATATGTATTCTGTGACTGCGTCTTTTGAGTAATGATTACTTTTAAGTGAGTAAAAAAGAGTCAAATACTTAGGTAGCTGTTATAATGATTAATTTTAAGAAAAATATTTAATTATTTCGAAATCACTCCAAAGTCTTTTGATTCCCTTGCCAGTGTCAAAATATGCGGCATAAACTGCCGTATCTTTTGATTGCGTTGATTTAGTGTTTTATTTTTCACAGCTCCAAGACTACAAGGGTTCCTTTTTTCCTTTTGAGGTCCGGAACCCTAAAAATGGAAGATAAGAAACACTAGTGTTCCTCTTTTTTAAACCTAGAAACCTACGAATTATCGTTAGGTCGATTTTTCCTGATTTTAGTGATATTTATTTATTACTAAGCGACACTAACTTATGAAATAGTAAGTTGCCTATGCCTTTTCGTTTAACATGTATTGGTGTACAACGATTAACACGAATTAACTTACGTCGTACAGGCCCGTTTCTACGCGAGGTTCGGTCGAGCGTATCTTATACTTTTGGGTACTTATAACTTATCAGAAACTACGAAAGCGAACGTGCCACAATTTTAGACAAAACAAATACTTGTCCGGTCGCGAGGATCAAGTCGTATCAATCCAACGTCTCCACCATGACGAGGCGAGGGCTGTAAAATGGCTTAGACAATTTAAAAGGCAGAGGTCTTATCGCTAAGTAGCGTCCCCTACCGCAACCGAACAACGAGTACAATATGGCTATTAACATTATGAGGAATTTGAGTAAATAAGTATGCACAAACATCTGATGCTACGTAATGAGACGAAAGTGGCTTTTGTGTACTTACCAAACACAAAACAAAAGCGATCAATTAAATTATACCTACAACTTATTGTGAAATCTTTATCATCGTGATGCCATGTCTCAAATATAATGTTTACTTTTAAAGTACATCTTAGGTTACTGCACTCGAATTTCATTGACATGACATTCTGCTAAAATTGAAAACAGATAAAACATTGCATAAAATAAGCCCGCAATGTCGGCAACAGCCAGCTGTGCACATTTTAAATTTAAATAACTATATTTAGACATCTCGGCAGCAACTGCGACAAACCATATAAACATTCCACTTGCATTAAAAGCGGACAAAGGGGGTACGCACTTCGTACACAAACCTACTGTGCGAAATATCCAGCGAAAATTAAAAAAGAAAAACTATTTAGATAGTTTAGGTAGAACTTGAAAATCTTCTCAGGCCGACCTAATTTCCAGTTTCACACGATTTAAAAAACTGAATACTTTTTGTACCTGCGTGTGCTTACCCTCACTGGAATTATACGAAGAATTCGAGGAGCAAGGTGCATTAGAAGGTCGTAGCATATTTTAATAAAACAATTTTGAACATAGAATAATATGAAGTAATAAAAGCGAGATTCTTGTTTCCTATTGTTTAGTATTATCTAAATATCGAATGGCACGCAATCGCTGGCAACATGTGCGATGAGAGCTTGTTGCACATCCCCCCCACTTATAAACGCCTACAAAATTATTATTTCCTAAATATATTAATTTTATTTGAAATGAAATAATAATATAAAATAGCAACGGAAACATTACCTTTTATATACCTTGGTATATCGACGTATTTTTTTAACATATTGAAAGAATCCCTCGCGTCTCAATCTACCCCCAAAGGCAATAAAAATACTCCGTTAGTGTATAAGCTGGGCTTAAAATACAATTAAGTTCTAAGCTACTTGAATGTAAATGCACTCACCTTCATGATTATTTCCAAGCACAGTGATATTAACCACTTGGTAGTATGATGTGGACTGGTATCTGCGCTCGACGCCGACTGACTCCCGAGTGGAGTGCCGCACTAGTGATGTCCAGTCTGGGTAATTCGTCGAATCGATTCTCTATTAGTCGATTATGCTGTGCGTGATTTGACTATCGATAGATTCACCTATGACTTTGTACACAGTTTAACATTATCATTTTACATATAGTTTGTAAGATTTGTTTACCTGTTGTGCATTGCACATATTATGCGCAAGCCACATTAAATACTTAACATACCCCGTGTATAAAATGAATATTACAATAATCATAATACGCACTTGTATTCTATTTATTTAATAATTAAATCTATTATAGTCTATACTATCAGCTATAGGTACTGCTTAATATATACTATATTAGATTTAATTATAACTACAACAAACTTAACCTATATATTATATATATATATATATAGGTTAAGTTTGTTGTAAGTTTGTTACCGTTAATCTCTTGAACCACTGGTCTAATTTTAGAAATTCTTTCACTATTAGAAAGCTTTATTATCCCAGAGTGCTAGGCTACATTTTGTCTTGATTTCATGCGTGCAAAGTTTCGGGTAAAAGCTAGTACGATCTCGCGTTCTCGACACATCGTATCAAAATCGGAAAAATGTATTATTTGTTTTTTTTTCTTTACTAACTAAGAAAGTATAGACTTTCTTTACGCCAAATTTTAAGATTTTAAGCCAATTGTATCCTATAGTCTTTTATGACGCCTACTTTTGTAATATATATGTAATTAAGCTATGAAAGGTCGTATCTCTTTATTGCTTTGATGAGGGCGTGGCCCTTTCGATATGCTTTGGTAGCATCGACCTGTTGTACTTTAAGCCGTATTTGAGATAAAGAACCTTAATAGACGAATAGAGATCAATGACATGATCCCATAATGGTTTCATTATACTTTTTATCATTTAGAGGTTATAAAGCGAACTTCGTGTGATAGTTGTTGTAGTATTTTCAAGACAGTTGCTATACGTTTTACATTGCGCACACGTAATAAGAGTGCCTATTACATGTGCGCATATAAAATCTAGCCCGATGTAAAGTAAGCGGCATGCGACTTGTATCTCAGTCACTCATTTGCGTGCTCGTGTTTCCATTCTCTTTCGTACACTCGGAGACCCTGTTCTCCGATCGGCCTACATCCGTTGTGTCATATGTGTACATACTGTACGTCCGCTACGATATCTACGCGGATCTCCATGATATTTTGATAGCATTCAGCAATACGTTTTCAACTTAGGTTAGTGCTTTCAGATGCCTTCTATTCTACAAAATCTATCTATACATCTTCTAAACAAATAAATAAAATTGAAGTGTCTGTTTGTAATATCAAAATAACAGCTTTTTACCATCATCATCAACATCAATTTTATTTACTTGTATAGATAATTATAATAAAAGAACAGGAATAACCAAAAGAAAATGAACACTAGGTTCTAATAGCTGAGATATAGTTCTTGTACGTCGTTCGACAATAATAGCTACTTATAAATCGTTAAAAAAACCGTCTATATAACTCACGTCACTTGTCGACGTTGGGCCGTTGCGATCTCGCCGCGTGCACTCCCAGAGGAAGAGCGTCGGACATCACTCGAAACGTAAGTCGAAAATATCGACAAATGACGTGGGTAAATAACCGGCTATAAGTCAGAGTTATAGCCGGTTTTTTTTAACAACTTATAATTTTTGTTATGAAAATTTTAATAGTAAAATAGCTAGTTAAGGTGCAGAACCCGGCGCGCCGCTATCTCGCTCGCGCATGTTAACATTTTTGCAGATAAATAATCACTTAATATAATTATGAAAAATCGCATTCGGTGAAATTGCTGGCAATGACATTGCAAAGGTACGGCAAAAGTATCATTTTGATCCGATCAAGATTTCATACATGAAAATGGGCAAAACAGAAAATCCCATTTTTAGGTTTGAAAACATGAATGGATCAAAATGAAAATTTTGTATAACCTTTATAATGTTATTGTCAGCAATTTCACCGAATGCGATTTTTCATAATTATAGTAAGTGATTGTTTATCTTCAAAAATGTTGAGATGCGCGAGCGAGATAGCGGCGCGCTGAATTCTGCCCCTTAATTACCTCCTTTAGAAAATACTTGCGTCGGTATCTTTGTGTCGTGCTATTTTATTTAGTAAAGGCGCCATGTTTATTGAGGTCATACTCACGTTTGCCTGCAAACTCACCTGCGGCGCAATTACGGGAGTCGGTTCGATAAATTTGTCGAATCGAAAAACTCGATAAATTTATCGAATGTTGCAAGTCTGATCGTAAGGTATTGTTGTAGCTCTATATTCTCTTTGGATTCGACCACGCTTTTCAATAACTTGTGTCGATTGTATCGAGGCTCGATAAATTATATAAAATGTCGATAAAACCCACTTTATCGATTTGAACTGTCAATTTTATCGATCTAAAAGATCCGTACTTGCGCCGCTGATGAGAAAATTTAAAAATGGTTGTATTGTTATAGGTATGTATGTACTTTCATAACTTTGCATTTATGGTAAAAAGCTGTTATTTTGATATTACAAACAGACAGTTCAATTTTATTTATTTGTATAGATTAATCCTCCAAGTATAGATTACTGCACAAAAAAGGTGTGTTATATTTTTAGGGTTCATATATGTATGAAAAAATAAAAAAGAATGTTTATTTCTAACAGAAAGGAATAACCTTACAATATTTACATATGTATGCGAGTTTCTTTATTATAACTTAAATGCCATAATAGATATGAATGTATCGGGTATCGTTAGAATCCTTACATCATCCCGAGTGACACTAGCTAGGACAGTCGTCTTTTTTATGTAACTTTTGTTGCATCGACTTCTTATATGTCATAATTCAGGGTTGAGTAGTAGGGGAGAGTATAGTGAATCGTTTTATGATGAAGGTAGGTACTGAGGGTAAGTTGTTCTGGAATTGACCCTATGAATTTGGAAAACTAAGGCATTGATGTAGTTGCGTCTGTATTGGCAGGAGTAGGTAATGTAGTTTTGTGAAAGTTTTTGTTCCGCTTAATATTTATTTTGCTAGTGGGAGGACTAACTCTTCTGCGAGTGTCCGTCTGGGTTATTACCACCGCTTTGCTCGTGAAGTCTGCCGCCAAGCAGTACTGTGCAAGCATTACTATGTTCCGGTTTGATGAGCAGAGTATCCTGTGAAATTACTGGGCTTATGAGACTTAATACCTAATGTCTCAGGGTAACGAGCGCACTGCAGTGCCGCGCAGGCCTTTGTGTTTAAAAGTTCTGGGTGGCACTGCAAATGTTATGGGCCGGCGTTAAGCTTACCATAGGGCAAACGACCAGCTCGCCTCGTTACCAATAAAATTAAAAAATTAAAAAAAAAACCTATTGCGTTTTATAAAACCAGGGTTCAGCAATAAAACAGATGAAATATACAATTTTTTCTTTTATTTCTTTGTATAAAATGCTTAAAATTAAACTTAGGTGTATGGTAGCTACCATTACATGGTAGAAAATTAGATTTAATTTTTTACTTGATTTCTCAAATTTGTAGCTCGGAATAATAGCCGAGTACTTACCTAGATTCAAATCAATTTGCTTATAATCTAGAAATGTTAAAAAAAAGTTCAATTTTTTATAAAGCTATATTGAAATGCTATTATTTTCAATGCAAAATACATTTCTGGACTTCCTCTCTATTAATAACGTTAACATAATCAATAATGATTTAAATATTTTTTTTTAAATTACATTCATTCTACTATTAGCTTATCATTTTACCACGTTTAAAATAACATCAGAAATGAGATTAAAGATCAATTAGAACTTATATTATCTATGTTATACGCAATAAACATTATAGGACTAGACTGCAAAATACAGAAAATATGTTTAAGGGGCAGAATCCGGCGTGCCGCTATCTCGCTCGCGCATCTTAGCATTTTTGAAGATCAATAATCACTTAATATAATTATGAAAAATCGCACTCGGTGAAATTGCTGGCATTAACATTACAAAGGTACGGCAAAAGTATCATTTTGATCCGATCAAGTTTTCATACATGAAAATGGGCAAAACATAAAATCCCATTTTTAGGTTTGAAAACCTGAATGGAACAAAATGAAATTTTTGTGTAACCTTTGTAATGTCATTGTCAGCAATTTCACCGAATGCGATTTTTCATAATTATATTAAGTGATTGTTTATCTTCAAAAATGTTGAGATGCGCGAGGGAGATAGCGGCGCGCCGGATTCTGCCCCTTAATGCATATCTATTGGGGTGGTCCTTCAGTTAGTGGTGATAAGCTCTCGAGTAAGTACGAGTAAAGCTCGATGCACTTACTATTACTATAGTACGAGTAATATATGCTATTACTAACCCGTAAGGCATCCTATTATATACAGCCGTGCTATTCTCTAAGTACAAACATCCTTGCAACCTCGACTACTCGTTGTCACAAAGACGAGTTTATAATTTGGTATTCACTAAGCTTAAAAAACCGCAACTAGCGCTTCGACGATGTTGACGGCGCTTAATGGAACTAATGTTTGACATTAGTTCTGTGAAATAACGTCGACGAGCTAATAACGCTTAGTGAATTCTGAAAAAAGTAACGTTGTTTGCAAGGACGATATGGACGATGTTACATCCGTGAGCTCGTCGACGATAGCAACGGCGAAACGTACTTTAGAGAATAGCACGGCTGGTCTACGCGAATTTGTAAGGCAATATAGGTTTGTCGGCTACCTGTCAAATTAAAAAGACAACTTCACGTGTGTCACCGACGTGACGTTAAAACCGCGATCTAAAAACTCGATTTCACATTTTTATAGGTATTATACCTAATAAACTTTGGCTCTCTTATTAATAAACAAACTGTGCCCCGCGGCGCAAGTTACTCCTTGTAGCATCAGCTATTTGCCAGTGAAAGTCCCGTCAAAATCGGTCCAGCCGTTTTGGAGATTACCTAGAACCAACAGACTGACAGACAAACATTTTAAAAATGATTGTTTTGTTATATGTATACTTTCATATGCTTTTAGTAAAAAGCTGTTATTTTGATATTTTAAAAAGACACTTCAATTTTATTTAATTATATAGATAGTGTATAGAATGTTTGAATAGTGAAACTATGTTTGGTCTCTTTCGATTCAGTTTAAAATTATCAAATAACAACAAAGACAAAATATAGTTTAACTAAATCATCGTTTAACACTGTTTATTATCAAGAGCCATACAGCCTTACTAATAAACTCTGTTATCGGTTGAATAGTTACACTTGTCTCTTTCGATTTAGTTTAAAATTGTCAAAGAACAACACAGACAAAACATTGTGTAACTATACAGGTGTTTATTAGTAGGACCTTTGTGTATAAACCAGGAAACGCTACGCTATGTTTTGCCTTGGTTATCTATTTTATCTGGCAATTTTAAACTGAATCGAAAGAGGCAAAACACTGCAAGTTCATACAAAGTTTATTACTATGACCTTAGAATAAGTAAATAGATTAGATATATATTTAAAGGTTATATTTACTAGTAATACTAAGTACTAAACATAGGGTAAAATTTATCTCGTCAGTAGTACAGAAAAACTCGTCTATCTTTGCCGGTCTGATTTTAGGCTTTCCGAAAACTCGCGCAGATGCAATGGAGTAAACAAGTGACAGCGATAACGTCCTAGGTTAATGAGATCGAAAATTAAAATAAGTTTGTTACAAAATATAATTTATTTTTTAATTTATTAATAACAAATGTGCGACAACTATATACTTAAAACGCAGGTTTTCACGGCCAAAATCAACAAAATGTGTGTTTTAGTACAACTTTACGGGCCGCGTTGATCATATGACGTCATGCGTTATGGCGATTTAGTATGGGGTGTTTTAGCGCTCACTAGATCCGCCTGACTTTGGCTCTCATTTTTGACGTTGTTAGTATTCGATTTCCAGTTTTTTCGATATAGACATTTGATTTTCATGAGAAAACGAACTGATTACCATCATAAAAAAATGGAGTCAACATCCAATTGCAGCCTACTTCAGAGCGGCAAAGTTATATGAGTCGTACTGTACCTTCCTACATGCACGCATATTTCGCTGCGTCACAGAATAGATAATACTAAAAGGCTGTGTGCACGTCTACGTATACGGATCCGGTGCTCTGACCTTTATTGTCAATTGTCATGGTTATCATATAATTATCACATTTTGATGGATAAATCTTTAAATGTTGATTTGTTGGTTTACCGTGTCGAAACACTCGGATCATAAACAGGAATTAATGATTACTCAAGTCCTGATGAGACTCTAGAAGTACTAACTGCTATTATGATTCTGAAATAACAATAGACATTGATCATTTTCTAGTCCTTTTAAATAAACCTCAAACCTCCGCAATACATTTTCGACAAACCTCATTTTCGTTTTGTATTAGGTTGTCTTGACCAAATAAGTGTATAACTATTATAACGTCGGGCACGGTATTCATGCGCGGATATTCCCGTTGACCTGATGCTCGTCATGCATGGGAACATCCGTGTGCTGAACAACGTTCTCCTCGGCGTCGTCTCTGACAGCCAGGTACTTCTCTACCGGTCCTGAGCAGCAGTCCAGCCATCCGCGCCTGTGTATCACTTTGATCACTCGTTTTCTGAACATCACCAGAACTAAGAATACTAGAATTCCCTGCAGAGAGTTGAAAAGGTCCACGATGGCCCTGTAAATAGAAATAGAGTATTATAAGCACACATTCTGCTGCAGTTCTGCGGGTAACCTTATAAGGTAACGAGCACGGTGCAATGCCGCAAAGAACTTAAATAGTTCTGGGTGGTACAGCAATTATTTTAAGCAAAACCAGTTGTGACGGTGTTATAAAAAGTTTTTGCACCTACTCGAATTACCCTCGCTGATAACAGAAAATAAATATTGAATAAAAAATATAATAATACTCAATTATCAATAATTACAAAACAATGATTGAGATACTTAAGGATTTCTCCATGAAATAATGACGTGTTAAAAATATAGCCGCAAATAAATTACGGGGTTTTATATTGCCAGCAACGCACTATTATTAGCAACACCTTTGATCTTTGAAGCTTAGGTTTTTATAGGCGTCGCCTCGGTGACCGCTCTCCGTCAAGCGCACCGCGTGCTTATTTTTCACACGAATGTTACGGGCTGTTAGGCGCTCAAGCAAGGTGCCCCTTAGGTGAATGTATATATTATGTGTCTGTATATCTAATGTGTATATATGGTATATGTATATTTTTAATCTATTGCAGAGAGCTCGCGCTCATCTCAAATGTTTTATGCTAAAATTATATAATCGTCGTTGTCACGAGTCACGACAGATCTAGGCCCGCATTAACACGACAAACTTTCGAACGATAGCGATGCGAGGCGAGTACCTGAGATGAATCCGCCTGTCTTTATGTACGGTCGCCAGGTGCCGCGCCGAGGCGGTCTAAGGCAGCCCTCACACCTAATTCATGATTGATGGATAAGCATCAATCGCGGACCACGAGAAAACCATGGAAAAACCACGATCCCCACATGACGCATACCGTATCGTCTATTGCGGTTGTGGTTGAGGCTTGATGGAAATCTAGTCCGAGCAAGGCACCCGCTTCTACCTATGCTTCTACGACCTCTATCCAAAAAAATAGTTTCACAACCACTGCGTGTTCAGTGCAGACGCCGCGGTAAATAAGTGGTTATGCGCAAGTGATGTATATCGCGTAAAGCAGAGCAGTCGCCGTTTTGAGCCCAAGCAGGGTTTCGAGACAACATGCCGTACTGCCGTTGTTGTCTATTTCGTGTTTTTTTACGGCCTGCATCAAGCCGCGCATGCGCGAGTATTATCTCCTAATCCGCGCTTGATGCAAAAATAAGGTTATTTTGACAGCAAAACGCATAGTTGCATAAGCGTCTACGGTCTGCATAATGTGTCCATTGCAAGTATTTTTCGAGTAGGTTAGTGTACCTACTCCAAAAACATGTAAGATACGTAAAATACTAACCATATCAAAAGTCCGCCTCCCGCCAGCGAGCTGATCATTTCGAAAATCCATGGCAGTCCCATCAGCACTATCAGTCGAATGGTCATCGATAACCTGTAATATTACAAAGAATGTTTTAAAAAAATGTACTGATTACATTTAAAACCTTATAATATAAAGACAATTTTTTTTATGGTCAATTATTCATTAATAAACAATAAACTAAAACCAGTTATTAGGAGTAGTTCCTCAAACTAACACTAATAACTGTAAATAGTGGTGATAACTAGATTTCCCTGTATTACTGGAATCGGAAACTAAAAGAATATATACACTCAAAGCTTCCGCGGCACCCAGAACTGAAACAAATGCGAGTGTTTTTATAAGCTGGCCATACACGCTAATGCATGTTTGCGTTTTGATTATTAGACGGTACAACGTCAAGCGGTGATCGTGGTTTTACATGGTCGGTGGACCACGCGCAGTGATGCTTTGGATAAGCAATTATATATTTGGATTGATGGATTCAATCATGCATTGCGTGTAACGGGTCACTTATACGAGTTCAGTTTATTAACCTAACATCACATTACAATGATATTATATATATCGGAGCAATGACGTCACAGGCGAACTTCATGGACGGTGTAAAATGACAACAATCAAAACATGTTAACTTTGGTTTACTAATTAACGTTTAGAGCCATAAATTACTCATTGGATTGTTAATAATTTCACTTAAACTTTGATTAACTAATTAATGTTTGTGAACCATTAATTACTCATTGAATTGTTAAAACTAGACAAATGGATTGTTAAACTGAACAAATTCACTGTAAACATTATTCTTTAAAAGATTGCCGACAAGTTTCTTGCCCATTCTTTTTGTACGGCCTATTACTTGGAATGGGCGCCTAGAGTCATTTATTTTAACTATCATGAGTGCTCTCCTGGGCCCCATGTTAATAAAAAGTAATGAATTTCAATTGAAGATTAAAATCTAAAGTAGAATGACAAGATCTAACAAGTTTTATAAAGATTCTTTGTCACAATCTGTTTTGCTATAAATACGAGCGACCGACTGTTGGAAGGAGCAGTATTACGCCTACCGTCGGACCGTTCAGATCTCCCATATAACTTTGCCGCAATAAATGGTTGAGATAAATCGAGCTACTTCGTGTTTTCTTTCTACGAGGGGTGAGCGGTCACCATGATGCTGAAGATGTTGACGTCACCGGTGGTGACGTCACCGTTTTTAAAAAGACCCCTGGACTCGCCGCCCCGACATATACAATTTATTATCGTACATAAGATTCGACAGATTAAAAGTTTACAATCTACAGCTTGTAAATGTGTACCTATAGCTCGAATCGACGATTACTTAAATTGTGTACACAGTTTTCAACCAACTCATAGAATAAATATTTATTCTCTTCTGAGCCATAGAACAAATAATATATTTGTTCGTAGTTCTGATCTCATAAAGTGAAATGATTTCCACAATGTAAGCTAATATAACTCACTTGAATTTTAAAGCCTGTATATGGGTCGATTTAAAGGAGTGCCGCCACACCATCGTCGCTACATAAATGAATATTCCAATATTCACTAGCAACAGAATCGTCATAACGCTGTATAAATAGTACCACTGTTGATACTTATCTGAAACATAAATACATATAAATATTACCTTTGCGTTGTTTAAAGACTGGTTCGTTACAAATTATATACAAATAGCTGTGCCCCGCGGCTTCGCTCACGTAGCCTAATTTACTCCTTATAACATCAGCTATCTGCCAGTGAAAGTCCCGTCAAAATCGGTCCTGCCGTTTCGGAGATTACCCGGAACCAACAGGCACAGACAGACAATTTAAAAAATTGTGTTTAATCATAGGTATTGTATTATTTCCTATGCATTTAGTAAAAAGCTGTTATTATGATATTGCAAACAGACAATTCAATTTTATTTATTTGTATGGATAACAGCATTAACGTTACATATGAACCTTTTTAAGGCTGGCGTTGATGAAGTGAAATGCGTATAAGCAAGGATTGTGAACTTGCGTTCTTACATATCTGCTTGCATCAAAGGCTTGAAGTGGTGACAGTAGTAAGTAGGTACTAATAGAATATTGATAAGTTTAATTTGTTGAGTTAATTATCAGAGAGCGTAATGCTGGAAGACATATCGCTCAGCTAACTCGCTTGTTTGGTCATACTACATCCTTAGTCAAGGCAACTTACTTAAAAACCAGCAATGATTCAGCCCTATGCCAGGTCTTTGGTGGTCACCAGGGTGATAGTTCACAATCGCCATAATTATAGTGAAAAGAGTAGGAGTCCCCCAAGAATACAGCACGTACCATCTAAACTCTTTCCATCCGTAATCCGCCGCCGTGCACGGTCGTCTAAAATTATAACATACAATTTTTATTTATTTTCTTTTGTTTACATAAGGTTTAATTGTACAAAACCACAGAATAGATAATAGTACAAGTAAACTGCTTTTGTTATCTAAAGAATGACCAAAGTTAAATGTGAAATTTTCTAAATGGAGTGCGACCACAGATCGTATCTCTATGAGTGCGACAGTACGCAGAATAATCATAGTTAGCGATATTTGCCTTCAGTATTGAAGGCACTTCTATTGTTACAATAACACTAAGGTACAATAATAATGCAGATATTCAAAATATGTCAAAATAATATTAAAAAAAAATAACCTTGTATCTCTCAAGACTTGTATGGAGATAGAATTTGTCCAGAAAAATGCAACCAATAAAAAGAAGTAGGCCAAAAATCCTGAAAAACAAAAAATACTCTTTATGAGAATCACATGCCAACCATAAACAAGCCAACAAGTAAGCTGTTTCTTTTATTAATATTATAGGTAATTAATCTCATAGTGGAGATATTTGTTTATGGTCAAATTAAGTTACGACTTCGGAACGGAATGATCTAAAATATGAAATAGATTATAATTTGGATTAGCTCAAAAGTTCCGGGAAAATACAATGTTCCATTGTTGTGCGGGGTGCAAATGAAAAATTTGAACAGTTACTAAACAAAATGTACAGGTATGAGTGTGTTTGAATGTCACATAAAATACTGACTACATTAATTAAATATAAATATAAAGGGTAGTAAAAATATAATATTTGAAAAATCATTTACCTCTTGTAGCACACGATGTCATATTATTATACGACATTAGCTTCATAATCGCTAATATTCCTAGACCAATAGCCAAGCTGCCACTGAAGTTGATTATGCTTTTTCCGAACAAATCCCTGAAAAGACGTTTTATAAATAGTTCAGAATCAATTATTAGATTATTATGGAAGGACGTAGGAAACTGTGTGTAGTTTGTTGAAATGATTTAATCCATACTAATATTATAAATGCGAAAGTGTGTTTGTTGGTTTGTTGGTTTGTCCTTCTTTCACGCAGTAACGAAGCAACGGATCGACGTGATCTTTGGCATAGATATAGTTTATGGACCGGAGAGTAACATAGGCTTAGGCGGAAAAATGCACGATTCCTGTGGGAACACGGGTGAAAACCGCGGGCAGAATCTAGTTATAATGTACTCGTATATATTGTATTATTGGACTTATGTTTACATACATTTATTTACTGCTTTCTCACAATTACTAATGATGAATAGTAGAATGTTATTGTTAACATTTGCGGGAAATATTAATTTGTACTGGCTTCCCGCCGTTCACATATTATTGAGAGATGTGAGCAAAGTTGACCCATTAAATTAGCTAAATGATCAGAACGGCAAGGCGCAGTCAATACAGCCGGCAATGTAAACTTTCAAGTGTTTATTAGCCCCCATACATGAGCACTCCACTCCACAACATTTCACGCAAACGTTCCAAATACCGCCCGTGTAGGGAATCTAGATGAATTACGTGGAGTGATGGGAATATTGACTATCGAAACGTTCCAAATCCAAATTTCCAACTCGTCGTGTGTGCCCGAAGCAGCGATACATTTCGCGCTCAGTTGGCAGCACTTGAAACGCAAAATGACCGAAAAATTAAGCACGTCCGGAATGGAGTGACCGTCTGTGGCTCGAAAATTGGACTATCGTTCCACTCAATGCACGACGCGCGGAGCAATGGAATTGGAACGGTCGTAAATGATGAACTTTAGATTATCAAAATAGCTTTGCTCGCACTTGCAGACTGTGGTCAGCGATAAAAGTAGTTAAACTTGTTTAAACAGATCTATTCGGTGTTTCCCGTTCACTACGATATTATGAGAATCTTCAAAATGAGACTGAACTCTTCTAACTTCTAGGCAAGCGTGTCACACAAGTTACATTGTAGAACACACCGTCGCTTACCATCAGAAGGCGTAGCCAATCAGCTCATTCTCATAAAGGCCCAATGAAAATTGGGTATTCCTACTTCTACCCTTGTATCGCCTATTTCTTCAATGAGGCTTATCTCACCTTAGTTCTCTGAAAATAGAGTATATTATAGCAGTCAACCCCAGAAACACTACTGACACGATCATGCAGTAACCCACTGTAGTGTCCGCAACGATCTCTTCTTCTTCCTCTTTTGTAATGCACAGCAATGCTACGGACTTGATCTTCTTTAACGTCTTATCCTTTGCCATGTCGCCATAGCACGCTCTGAAATGCATTAATTATTGTTATAGAATCTAATTATTTACCCTTTTAATTTGTATGGTAAATATTTGAAAAATGACGATAATCGGGAAGGCTAAGTGATGGAATATTTTACTAACTGCTTCTATGTAGTATAATCACTCTAAACCTCATTTGAGGTACATAGAGAGTAGAGCATGCAGCATAATGGTCAATTGGTCTTAGTATAACATATATATACTGATCTGTGTATAACATACCTATCTATGTAGTAGGCATGAAATATATTTGTGCAATTTAAAAAATGTTCGTTCCATGTCTGAGCGCGATTGGACCGTGGTCTTCGCAGTATCCGTTTTCCTAAATATATGGAGTGCTAATTAGGGGTATCTGTCTAAGTAGATACACAATTAATAAATTATGTAATGTGTGATCGTTGACTGTGATAAAAGTTAGAAAACCTTGGATATTTTTGTGTTTGATAAGTCACGTAAACCCAAACACAAGCTCTGCAAGTACAAATAAGAATTCTCACTAACCACCTTCCGAACTCTTCATCAGGTCAGCTCGCCGAGATAAATAGCAAATAAATAGTCATATCGACATTCGAACAAAAATTTTTTCGACAAACGTACTTTAAAAGTAGGGTCACGTTCAACAAAATCTGTCGCTAATATACCACAAATGTCGGACGTCGGACGAATGAAACTTAGCTACATTCACATTATTTAGATACCAAAGTAGAAGACGCAGCGCCGATTTCCAAAATATTCTAACAATTATCACTTCGAAACCAAATACGTCACTAAAAAACCCGCATTGAAATCGGTTCATCTAATTTTTAAGCGTATAGCCAACATCGAGAAGACAGACAAATGCTTCCAACTTTTAACACACCCCTTCTTCTTATTCACCTCCGTCTGATGATGGTGACAGTAATACAACTGTGTATAATTTATTTATTTATTTATTGCAACAGGAACGGCATTACCAATTACACCTATTACACAGTTCCATATCATTTCATATATTACAATTTCCAAGTCAGCACAATGAATAAATTAGTCATGTCAATAATGTTCAGAATAAATATATTTTGTGATGGGAAATGAACAGATAAATACTACAAGAAGTAGATTTGTACTATGCACTGACGAATCATCTTCCGCCTCACTATTTTATGCCAGAAAATACTTCTTCTTATCCTTTGTCCAAACCAGTTTTTATAACAAGTTTTTGTGAGCTCGTTCCTCATACTAAATATCCCGTACACCGCGACATTGACCTTGGAAGTTTTGCTCTCCGTTGTTATTTTTGTTAGGTTAATTCAGAAATTGTACTCGACTCGACACTAACACATAACCGAAAATTATATCAATTTTGGTTATCGAATTTATTCTACTACAATATAAATGTAACAATGTTGCTCCTTGTGGCAGTCCCATGGAGCCTCATTGTTACACTAAAATTACTCGTACTTAGGTACATTCTTTCACCTCGACGGCGACACGACGTACGTTGATGTAAAGTTACTTATAAATATTTTAATTAATTAGAACATTTGGCTGCTTACTTACTTATCAGAATCGTAACTTGTTTTTTGTAGATCAATGCCTGTAATTTCTATCTTTCCGTTGTTTACAGTAAAATCTTTTGTTTTCAGAATCCTAAGGCAATCAAGCCTCAAAGGTGCGGTAGTTTCATTTACGGGGTCATAACAAAGATTGGATAGAATAAAATTTGAGTCCGAGCAACAGTTAAGGTTATCATCACTGCATCCTACGATAACACAGCCGAAAAGCACGATTGTAAAAATTCGTATAGTCCATTCCATGATTGTTTTAGTATTACACGAAATCTTTTACTAGTATTTTACAGTTGTAATAAATATCACTGAATTTATAGGTACACTGTTTAATTGTGTAATAGGTGTGTTAACAGTTATTTATTCACGATTGAGGAATACGCGGCGCGGCGCACCGTTACGTTACGACTACTGTTCGTATTGGTCCAAAACACACTGACAAGGAGTTATACTTAGTTAGTTATTTGGGATTGGACATCTGGCTTTAGGACCCACGAGCTAATTAATGAATTTTCTATTATGTGTTGCGTTGCGACAGCATTTTTAAAATTGTGTAATTAGTAGTTAGTAAATAGTCCAAAGGAAGAATATTAAAACTTTCCCAAGTCGCTTGAATTGTTTTTAATAAAATTATTATTGTATTATTATTCACTGTACTTATTTATTTAATATCTTAAATGTAAGTTTTTTTATAATAATTAATATTTCTATAAAAGAAATACAAAATATTATAAAAAACCTAGGGTGCCGCCGGCAGCGGGGCACCAGGGGTCAAGCTACCGGTGGTTAGAGCTGCAGAGTGGGGAATCTCCTGACAATTATACGTGCCTTGTCAAGGAGTACCGCCTTCTGCATCCGACCCTTAATCCAATTAGTATTATTATTAGACAAAACAATATAAATAAACAAAATTATAATAATATGAATTGTTGGCCGGCCGTAAAAAATAGCTACAACCTAAAAACAGTATGTTTGTAAGTACGTCCGACCCCATGTAAAAATAGGACTGGGGCAGCAAGGAGACAAGAATCTATTGATACAAAATAGGTAGTTTTGTAATATCTTGTGTTGCGACGAGCGGCTGAGGAATTAGTTCGAGCTCGTTAATTGGTCGTCCGAAATTCATAAAGCAAAACCATGATTTGATAGCTATTTGATAGAGAGATAAAAACGTATACTCAAGATTTCGAAAGATATTTATATCGAGCGCCTACACAGCTATGTACGCAACTTATCGAGCTGTTCATCTGCTATGGAAAAACTACTCGTGGTTATTGAAATTGCAAGATGAACGTGCAAATGAATAGAAATATTTTGATATAAAATACTTATATTCCTTACAAGTTACAACCACAAAACAGATGTTAAGTACAACCATCATTATCGATTTCCGTGTAATATCCTACTAATATTATAAATGTGAAAGATTTGTGTGTATGAATGTTTGTTACCGCATATCTCCGTAAATACTAAAGCAATTTTGATGAAATTTGGAAAGTCGATAGTTTAGGTTCGAAAAAAACACATAAACTATAAATAATACCATGCGGACAGAATCTATTTTATAATAAATTCTAGTTGAGTCATGAATTTCGCTCGGCTATTTTGAAGTTGGATGAAAAACGGGAGAATTGTAAATCAGTTAAAAAATAAATAACTTGAGACTAAATCATTTAAATGCACAAGACCGTAGTCTAGTATTTAAGTTACAAATATATATATGCACGATCATCGATCACTGATCAAGGTTTACCATACACGTACGGATTTGTTGGGCGTTTTTTCCATACCAATTATAGAACGGACTTTTTATGTATCGAATTTGGTCCGGTGTTTTAGCAGTTTGAACTTTCAAAGACGTAAGAATGCGTACGACATTCAGAATGTTTGCATTTTAAATCGGCACACGTATTGGCGAGTGGCTAAACTACGCCAGACGTCAGTCTAAACAAAAATACATTTGCACCATTTCAGATAAAATTTTGCAAGAATAGTATAACTTAAAATTCAGGAATTTTATATTGATCCGGACTTTACAGCTTTCTAATAAGTTGTTTTTACAATATGTAATGTGAAAAACAATCTATCTTCTACCAAATCACCCTCTTCATTTGGGATTTGATTTTGATTAATTGCTTAAAGAAAAGCAATTGAATTATAATATAAATGACGATTTACATTCACTTTAATTATGAAGATTGTATAGTGATTCTTTGCTAATCGAAATGAATTAATTATTATATCATTATTATTACAGCTGTCAATTATGTATCAATAATAGATTGAAATTTGAATCATTTTCGTGTTCAGTATAATAATGAATACGTTACGACGGCACTGTCCTGATTCTGCAGTGCCTCAAATATGTTGGTGCGTTCATGCGAAAAAAAACGTGCTGCTACTGAACGCAAGCGAAAGCGTTTTCAAAGTTTTAGTGGAAATAACCTCCGCTCTATAAGACCTTTGTGTGACTACTTATCA
This sequence comes from Crocallis elinguaria, assembly GCA_907269065.1. NCBI lineage: Eukaryota > Metazoa > Arthropoda > Insecta > Lepidoptera > Geometridae > Crocallis > Crocallis elinguaria. The sequence goes on along the minus strand of OU026065.1, from coordinate 6,252,618 downwards.
GATACCTAATGATTGTAGGGCTACAGGTAATTCTACTATACTTAGTATTATTGGAATCATGCTGTCTTAAAAAAATTAAAGTTATAGATAATATCATACAATTCAGGTAACATTATAGATTTCTGTAAGCGAAAATACGTCGACGAAAATCCCGATTTGTTTTCGTAATTTTCATTTTTATAAATTCAAATTAGACTTATATAGCAGTCGGATTACTTACAAACTTGAATCAAACACTTCACTATACAGTTCGGATATTTTAATTTCCACTTTTCCGGCTTTGACATTAAATTTTGAAATTCTAATTGTCGAGTCGCAAACAAGCCTTATTGGCGTGGTGATGTTGGTCTTCTGGTCCCAACATTCGGAACTCAGCAAAAGGTACGTCGAAGGCGGACAGCAAGCGAGGCTGTTGTTGCCTTCCGCTTTCACATAACCAATCAACAAACACATTAAAACCACACAAATAGTTTTTTCCATGATGATAATATCTATTTGTAAACACTGTACTGTTCGTACTAATTTCAATTTTTTTTTTCGAGTTTTCGCGGCGTTATTTCAGCAGAACAACGCAGCTGAAGACAGCTGTTCGCTGTCGCTTTCGGCGCCGAACTGATAGTTTATCGATGTTAAACAAGCTGGCCAATGTAAACTTTGCAGTATAATCTTGATGCTTAGCGGCTTGATATGTATGCTGTGGAACTTATCTATTCAAATCGCGAATACATGGGATCTTAAAATAAAAGATATGATATCCGTTCCTTTAAACAATTATACTCTATCCGATTCGTGACAATAATTAGGATAATTAAGATAAATATGGATCTAAACATAAAGCAAAATATCAACAAATCCGTTCAAAACTTCTGATATTTTGACAAAAATAAAGATGTATTTATGGTGATGATGACCTCGATTTAAATAAATCTCATTCTCTTAGGAAAACAGTGTTTGGAATGGCAAAAAATATCACTCATTGGCAGTAAAATATTGTTCTAGTTTGCTGCTCATTGTTGAAATAGGGGTGTTAATTTCCATGTTTTTAATGATGTCAATCAATTCGTTTTCTGATCAAAATCAGATGTCTGTTTCTAAAAACTGGAAATCGAACGCTAGAAACGTCAAAAATGAGAGTCAAAGTCGGGCGTATCCACTGAGCGCTGAAACGGCCCGTACAGATTGGGCAGAACATTTGACATCACTTGTTCTATGCGGGCCGTAAAGCTGCATTTTGTTGCTTACTCAAAACATGCATTTTGTTGATTTGTCCATGAAAAACTGCGTTTAAGTACATAGTTGTCTTACATTTTTTTATTCATTAAAATGTAATGAATTTGATGGTATCATTTAAATTACTAATGGTTGATAAAAAAAATAGTTGTATTTGGGAAACTTTTAGAATCTTTGTAGAATAGAATCTTTATGGATATTATGTAATTTTTGTGAATTTCATTTTTATTGTGTTAATGTGATCTTAAAATGTATAACGACAGGAATTATGTATTTTGTGTTTCATGGGACAACCCAATTATAAATGACGACGAGAATGTGGCTTTTTTACATTCTCTATAATAGGTTACAAGTGAAGATGTGATATGATATATGATTTACTAATATTATCAAATAAATTATCATTTCTTATCTTATCTATGTACTATCTCACCAGATCTTAAATAGAAACTGTCATTGTACTAAGATAGTAAGTGTGTCATGGTGAATGAAATGTACTAAATTTGAGTATCATTTGAACATCCTATAACAATCCACTACAGCCTAGATATATTCCAAACTTCCCCGCCAGTGGTGGAGAGAGAGAGAGAGAGGTATGGGCCATAATCCACCACGCACGCCCAGTGCGGCTTGGTGGATGTAACATGTCCTCGAATTTTGTGGTTCTTCAATATGCGGGTTTCCTCACGATGTTTTCCTTCGCCGTTTTAGAGCGAGTGTGAATAATCCGCACATAACTTGATATAAGACATTGGTGCAGGCCGAGTCGAGATTCGAACAATGGTGCGTCGGATTGAAAGTCGCACAAGTTTCCGCTCGGCCACACTCGCTCTCATACAGTTGTTCATGTCATAATCGCGTTCTGCTTGTTCCATTGTTGCAGCTGCTGCACATGCTGAAGTTTTACGCGCGGTTTGAGATCAGCGATGAGACCGGCGACCCCATGACAGATCGCGACATGACGCTGCTGCATTACTCCAGAATAACCAGCTTGCAGGTGCGTAGAACTATAATGTCACTTTGAAAGAAACGTCGAAACTTCAACGTTTTTTTTAGTCTGTTTATGTTTGGGGGCTTTTACCTAACGAAGGTATGCCAGCTCCATCGTACCCTAAACAATGAATTTAAAGTACACGTAAACATAATGCCATCAAATCTGTGATGCGCACCTAATAAATAAATAATAGTGTCTGGTTTTATATTTTTGTTTTTTTTTTTTCTAGAAAGCTGCCTTTGCCAAGTTCCCTGACCTTCGACTATTCGCCCTATCCAATGTGGCCAACGTGGACACGAGAGAATCCTTGCAAAAACATTTCGGTAGCCTAAGGTACGTAAAAACCTACTCCGCTAAATACTAATATGTAAATAAAAATGAAATTTTGTTCGTTTGGCAATTTTTTAATGTAATATTAGTTAATAGGTAGAAAACAGGTAATATTGGTAAATGCACGAAAATATTAATGTTTTTTTTTGTATAGGATTTTGATTTGACCTCTAGACCATAACTCAAATTTCATTGAAATTTGGATAGAACAAAGAACAACTTTCGGCACTTTTGTACGTACGTCCGCGTCAATGCAAATTCAAATCTAACTTACGCACTCGACAAAATTTTGCTAAAAAATAAAATAAGTAACCAAAAGTTCTAAAATTTTAAAGAACCACCAATATCACTAATTGGGAACCTCAAACGAAAATCTTATATAAAATATAATTATTTTACGTTTTCACAGTTTGCAATAATAGTGTACTCTACTCGGATCATTATCTCTGACTCTTATCTACTACGTTTTCGTTTTCTATTCTATTTAAGATTTAGGTACAAGATTTTTCATTTACGATTCACAAGACGTTAGTCATAATTTTTTTTTTAAAATACTGGTAAACGCAATCCTATAGTGGCTAAAGCCAATAATTTTCTCAAAATTTTAATGATCAATCTTTCGTTGTAGTGATACCGCTCTTCGTGCTATCGCCACCTATCTCAATTTGCTGCCACGCGAGGGTAAGGAAGATGAGGCGCCATGGCATCGTCAGGACAAAACATTCCTTAAAGAATTACTGGTACGTCCACTTTATTCAGCTGTCGTAATATCCTTCATGAAAAATTTACTAGCGATGAGCGAAAGATACAGTTTTAAAAGGATACTGTATTTTCGGTTGTTTGCTTTGCTATAACATTGTAATCTTAGCTGACGTGGGAATGACGCAAGTAGAAACAAAACACTGCAGTGGAACCAGCCGTAGGTTTTTCATACATAATATGATACGTCGTAGATAATATTATTATATCCAATCTGCAATATTTGTGTTTATATTCTATCACCTTAATCACCTATATATATGGTTCTAGATTACACAACGGTGATTATGTACTTGAAAAAGTCAAGTTCGATGTGACTGTCAAAATGAAACTAATTTGGCGCTTCCATACCACCCACACAACCAAACATAAATGGCAATACTTTTTGTAGATCACTCACTAATGACTATAGTGCAAAATGTAGCTACTGAAAACCGTTCTACATCGCTTGAGGTGCACCAGCGATATCGCTGTTACATTTTAGACCCATTTATCGGTCTTATTGTACTCCACTCACAGATCATTAAACCTATAGACGCCGCTTATCCGGGCACCCCTGCTCGTCAAGGTTAAGCATTGTCACTGCTTAACGCTGCCCAGCCAAACCAATCACAACACGCTATCTTCACTCGTCTGATGTATGAGTTTTATACTGACCAATCACAACATGCCGTCTTCCCTCTTCCCCCGCCAACATTTGACGATTGTATTCGCATGCAAAACTTGGATTAAGCGCCGTCTAGGTTTACTGGTCTGTGACTCTCTTTAACCCATACAGATCTCCCGACACGAGCGTCGTATATCGCAACTGGAAGAGCTCAACTCCATGCCCCTCTACCCGACTGAAGACGTTATATGGGACGAGAATGTGGTGCCAACAGAGATATACAGTGGCGAGAACTGCTTGGCTCTCCCTAAACTAAACCTTCAGTTTCTGACTCTACACGACTATCTGCTGAGGAACTTCAATCTCTTCCGTTTGGAAAGCACGTGTAAGTACCACGTTGTATAAACTGGATTTTTTTAAGGATTTTTTCTGAATTATAGGCGATCATTATTGCTAAAGAGCATTACCTTAAAGTTAACCTCGGAGCAATGTCCTATTACCTAATCTGTGATATTGTGTTCATTTTATGCGTTATAACTACAACTCATAGTAAAGATGTTGCTAGAAATTGTATTTTAAATAATAATTTACAATATACTTGAACTATGTGAATGAATTAATATAGGCCATCGTGTGAATGAGACAATAATATCACCCAAACGTGTGACAGACGTATTGAGTGAGGAGTCGCATAGAACTGTTAACTGAACGCAAAAAAAATGCGTAACGTGAAAATATGTTTTTATGACATATGACATCAATATCTTTTGTAATTTGTTGTTGAGAGTTCGTCTAAAGTCAATGTATGACTCTTAATCTGAAATTTAATATTGTGCTTATAATTTGTATGTATCTTATAGATAAACTAAATAAAAGAAATAAAATTAAATCAATGACGCCCAACGGTTACATACTAAAACACAAGGAATCCTAGTTACCCTAGTTAGTTTTTCAGTGTAAAAATATTTGTCCTGTGGCGAGACTCGAATTCACATCCTCCCTACAGAAGTTAAGTCCATCAACCTATCCATTCCACGGAGGTTGTTATAACCAAAATTATACTGACTTCTGTTTGTTTACAGATGAAATTCGCCAAGATATAGAAGATGCCGTCTACAGATTAGCGCCATGGTAAGTTATGACGTCATAACTCTATAAACGCGTAACAATGTCATTAAAATCCTTTTTAAGATATGGAACCACTTCCTAAGCACCTTAAACGTTAGCAATTTAGCATATTATCTGCTTACGGCCGCATTCAAAACAAGACAAACTGCGCATTGTGTTTTTAGTACATACGCGTATAGATAACATTTGAGTGTATACAAAGTATGTGAACTTTTATAGAACGAGTCTATGTAGGTACACATGGATACATCTTCTACTAATATCTGCGGATGTGTTGTTCTATCAAAAATAGATCGTGTAACGCGCGAAAGTTCACCCCACGCGCAGTTCGTGCGGCGTCGGAAACGTTCGCGCATCTTCGGAGGCGACCGCCACCCCGCCTGCGCAAGGGTGAACCATTGTTTGATTTTTAGAAAGCGTCTCGGCATACGCCCTTGAGCATCTGTGTCCTCATATCTCTCCGATTGTATTTTATCGTATTTTTTTGTATATTTCTATTAATGTTGTGTAATCTAGTATAAACTACATTATAATCGTTAATTGGTTCTCTGTTGTTTAGAGTTACTCATCATATCACGCACGTATTATGTCTATCTCTTTCATACAAGTATATTTACTATATATAAAGGTACCCACTAGCATCACAGCAGCCCAGCGCTATGGGTTGTGGTTCTCGATAGATAACCGTTAAGTGATGATGCGATCGAAGGTTGTGAATACGCCGAACTTAAAATATCTTATGTTAGTGGTAGGACTACCTCTTATCCGAGTGTCCGTCTGGGCTGTTACCACCGCTCTGCTCGTGAAGTCTGCCACCAAGCAGTAATGTGCAAGCATTACATAACTGTGTTCCGGTTTGATGAGCAGAGTAGCCAGTGAAATTACTGGGCTTATGAGACTTAATACCTAATGTCTCAGGGTATAACGAGCGCACCGCAGTGCCGCGCAGGTCTTTGAGTTTCAATGTTCTGAGTGGCACTGCAATTGTTATGGGCCGGCGTTATGCTTACCATCAGGCAAACGACCAGCCCGTCTCATTACCAAATACCATTAAAAAAAAAACCTTGCCAATATCCAATGCACATTGTGGAGTTAAATTATTCTCCAAATATTCAGTGAATATCGCTATTAACTGAAATGTTTTCCCCAGGCGTGCAGAGGATGACTCCGTATGTTTTGGAGGATGGGCGAGGATGGCACACCCTATAAAGAGCTTAGTAGTAGTTGAAGTAGCGAAACCGAACATCGGTGACACAGCGCCTTCCAGGGTTCGAGCTGACGTATCTGTGACCCTCAGTGTGAGAGATGAGATCAAGCACGAGTGGGAGAACTTGAGGAAGCATGACGTCTGCTTCCTGATTACAGTCCGACCCAATAAGGGAGTTGGTACGTATTGATGATATGGAGTGTGCATGAGCGAGTGTGGCCGAGCGGGAACTTGAGCAACTTTCAATCCGACGCACCATAGTTCGAATCTCGACTCAGCCCGCACCAATGACTTATATCAAGTTATGTGCGGATTATTTACACTTGCTCTAAAACGGTGAAAGAAAACATCGTGAGGAAACCCGCATGTTCAAGAACCACAAAATTCGAGGACATGTGACATCCACCAAGCCGCACTGAGCCCGCGTGGTGGATTATGGCCCATACCTCTCTCTCTGAGAGACGGCCGATATCCCAGCAGTGGGATCGTAAGAGGCTGATAATGTAAAAAATGATGATGTTTGACGACACCGCACTGCTGTTCACGATATTTATGTTTTACGAAATTCTGTTAACTGTCTTCCATGCATTACCTTAAGGTGATAAAAAAATAAAAAAGTTATCTATCGGTGAAACAGCATCTTAAAAATGCAAATACCGATCTCTTCCAGGTTACCTTACAATAGTAGTATTGCTCTTTAGAATGACAATCTCCAGAAGATAGCCTTCCTGACTCAAGAAACCTTTATTAAAATCAAGATGTTCCTTGAAACTTATAGGCTAGTTAAGGATCTTCTCCTTTTTTCAGAAGTTTGTATTAAATCTCTAGAATCTAAGAAGGTGGATTTTTTGTGCATTTCAAAATACAATTCCTCGTCTATAGGCACAAAGTATGACTACCGTCGCAGCATGGTAGACCAGGCGGGTATAGTCTACGTCAGAGGATGCGAAGTCGAGGGGATGTTGGACGCCGCGGGAAGGGTCATCGAGGAAGGCCCTGACCCGAAGCCCGAACTAGATGGAGACACCAGAACTTTCAGATTACTGCTCGATCCTAACCAGTACAGGCTCGATCTCGATCAAGCCAGCAAAGGAACAGAGGTAAGGATTTTTTTCTTCGTCACCGCGATTTTTCAGCCATCGTAACTAATTCTTCTGCGAATGTTCGTCTAGGTACAATCGCTTTGCTAATGCATTCTGCAGCCGAGGACTAGTGCAAACTACGAGACTGTGCATGTATTACCTACTGTTCCGGTTCGATGGTTCAAAATAGTGGACATATATACCTAAGACTTTAATAATATCGTGACATCTCAGGATAACGAGTAGGCACTGCAGTCCCGTGCAGGCCTCTGCGTAGGCGTTATAGCTTCTCATCAGACAGTGCTCGTGTCGTAGCCATGTAGTTTATGACAAAAAATTAAACAAAGCGTACCCATTAGCGTTTACACAGCTGCTAGACGTACTGTATTTACTGAGGAGATCACAACATAATTAAATAAAATTACTTTAAAAATGTTAAAGTCATCATTATCACACCATCAGTGACAGAGTACCGCTCATCTGCTCTGGAGCATCCCCTACAGAGTAGAGTTTTGTATACGGATGTATTTATGTCAGTAGAAAAAAATTTGCGATTGCACCGTACACCCGAGAAAGACCCGAACAAATAGACTGCCTATCAAGCAGGGTTTGACTGCTGTCTCACCTGATGGAAAGCGACGATGCGGTCTAAGATGGAGGGGTTCTTCAGAAAATACTGGAGCTACTTGGCGTTTCTCTTTCGTCGACTCTAAGTTTTGGCTCTTACATAGAGTCAAAGGCTCAATTGACTGTCAAATAGTTGCGTATCCTAGCAATGGCGATACAGCTGTTCAATTTATATCAAGCGCAAGTATGGTCGTGTATGGAATATTGTTCTCACCTCTGGGATGGCTCAGCCAAGTACCAGCTATAGGCAATTGGGACAATTGAGAAATGTTGGTATAATGTCTCGTTAGTTATGGCAGTGCTGCAGAACCTTGCGCATTGCCGTAGAATTTCTGGAATATCGGTTTTTTATATAATCCCCCATCCCTTTCCTTCATCGGACGCCCAGACTAACAGCCAAGCGCCATGCATCAATACATAGTCCGCATTGACTTACCAGCAGGTGAGATAGCGGTGGAACTTTTGACTTGAACACATACATGTTATATTTAGCCGGGAACACATACGACAATAGGGTGCGTTACTCATTAGTAGTATTCTTATAATGAACGTAGAAGCAAAACTTGTGCTAGACACTTAGTGTGTCTGTTTACAGTCTAGTTGAAAGTTTCCATAAAAATTCTACTTCAACATCTGACTGTAATCGCTTTAGCCCTCACCATCAAGCTGGTATGTTCATGCCTTAACGTCTTCGGAAAGATCTTATCATATTTTTATGGTTTGTGGAGATACTTATAAGGTTAACGAGGTCCACTGTACTTACAAATATGGGTGCTTATCTTCCGTCTTCCAAAGCTTTTTAGAATTCCTCGAAATTAAAAATGGAACCCTTAGAAAATCAATGTCTTGATGTCGTCCGGTTTGTCAAGGGTCGTCATCTCAAAAGCTGTTTGGGGTATCAACTATTAACCAGGTCGTAATGAATGTCGTATGTATACTAAGGACCGCAGTCTCGTGGTTCTGTAAAAAAAACTATTAGCATGTCACCTTAATTTCACACTGACTTTGCTTTATTATAACTTATAGGGTAAATTTACAGTTTTCGACACTCAGGAATTTCATACAGCAACAGTAAAGGAAGAAACCGGAAAAGTAATTAACAGTCTGATTATTTAACGTATAGTTATAAAGTATTCTAAATTTCTAGTTTATCCTGACCTGTTTTAGGCACTTACTTGTACCGTTTATGACAATATCGACGAGGCATTTATTTTATCGATAATTGAATTGAGTAGGTAGATACGGAACCTTCGGGATGCGAGATTTCTCACTTAATGGATGTTGTTCTTTGATGATTCCGTCGGCATATACAGGACAAGTGTCCTAGAAAACACTGCAGTGTAATTAACTTAGTATGGAAACTTGATAAGTGGAATTTAAAAAATTAAAACCTGATATGAAAGGCGCAATGAAATCGTCGTCCTACGTTTAAAGAAACTGCCTCAACTTGAATAGTGGAATTTAAAGAATAAAAATAGACCATGGATATAAATTTTACCTTGAGAAAATGTTGATGCTCTACAAACATTTACCAGGTGCGGTAATGTGGTTGTGTCTATAATAAATAAAGCGTGTAAAAACCTCACTGAAGTCACTACTTTGGTATTTTTTTATACAGAGTGTATGGAGAGTAGGTACTGAACTCTAAACAAAAGAGTGTGTAAAAAATAATTTACTATGGATCGACATGATGTAGGTATTGAATAATTACATCCAAATATCTTAAAATACAGATAACTATACTACATTTACTGTCAGTATTCCCAAGTAGTCACTGCTTCAAGATGGAAAATGGCATGATGCGGAGACTTAACAAAAGTTAATCAAAAAAGTTTGGGCTCGCGAGGTCTACCGTTCGCAGAACGACTAGTTCCTAATGGAAGGCTATCAATATTAGACGAACGTTCAAAAAGATCCGTGACGTGATAGTTGAAAAAAAAGAGTGGCAAGCTCCGTAGCTATGACGAACGACTTTTTATAGAAATTTACTTTTAGCCGAACGAGCTCTAAATATCGTGGAGACGAATGACTAGTGGTGCCTTTGGAAATATCTACAAAAAATACTTCTATGACAGTGCCAAGAATTCAAATTTCCATTCCAAAGAAATCTGAGTTTATAGTGTAATATCGACCGCTATGTATAACCATCGGTCGATATTAGGTACACCATTCGTTATTGCGATTAGGATATAGTGCGATACACGATATAGTGCGTGTGGGAAGCCTGGAAAGGGGCACACACACACACATATATACGTTAAAAAGAAAATATAAGCTAGAAACGGAAGATAAAATAGCAGCCGTGTGTTAAACATATGGAACGTTTTACTACTGGTTTGCTACTGCGTAAATGGGAATGTATAAAGATAGTTTATGGGCCGGAGATTGACATAAAACTACTTTTTCCCTAGAAAAATTATCGGTTCCCGTGTTGAAACGCGATATCTACGCGAGTGAAACCGCGGGCAGCAGCCAATCCTACTTATTTCAAATATTATAAATGCGAAAGTTTGTGCGTGTGTGTGTATCATTGTTTCTTACCACGTATCTCTGTAACTACTAAACCGTCTGATGAAATTTGGAATGTACCTAGATAGTTTAGGTTCTGGAATAACACATAGGTTAATTTTCGAAATTAACTCCTACAGCTTGCGACACACAAATTTCCACGCGGGTGTGCAGCTAGTATTTAATAATATCTATCGTTATAATGCACCGGTGTGGGGAAGCCTTAAAGTGTACGTGGACCATCGCACGCATTTGTACAAAAAATTTTGTTTGGTCCTTATTTTATATATACGTCTCGGAGCGGCGACGGCGGCGCCGGCGCGGGCGCGGCGGTGTCCCTTCGCCACAAAACGAATAAAAGGTTAATGTGCGCGTTCCAGCTTGTATACAGCATATGGGCCATTCCACGGTAATCGATACCAGATGAGATAAAAATAAATGTTATGTTACAAGCACTTTAACATTAATTACTAATAGTAAATATGTTTAATTTTCACCTAATGATGTAAAAAAAACAAAATTCTAGCATTCACTCAATCAAATTTCATTTGAAGTTTCATCTTGCCAAGGAATTTCCATGGTAGAAAAAACACATGTGTGTTGGAAACACTGATTTGCGTTTTCTATGGGTTATTCCGCGATATTTTGACTGTCAACAGAGTGCTCAAGATATCAGCTTGTGGTGGAACAATTTTTGGTGTTTCTCAGATAATTACATAATATTTTACTAATCATTTTAGCAAGGCAAGTTTGCATGTCACGCCCGTCACAAAATACATAGAAAAGTTCTCATCAAAGAGTCCAAATCACTTGCACATTGTAATCAAGCTTACGAAAGTAAGGATATGTCGCAAAGGAATGTATGTGAATAACTTTTATAAATTTTTATGTTACTGATTGGTGATGCTGAGCAAATTACTTTGGTCACGCCCGTCACAAATCACGCCCATCACAGTATTTTTACCTTTTTTTTATTTATATATTATTTGGTAACAAGACGAGCTGGTCGTTTGCCTGATGGTAAGCCTAACGCCGGTCCATAACAATTGCAGTGCCACTCAGAACTTTGAAACACAAAGGCCAGCGCGGCACTGCAGTGCGCTTGTTACCCTGAGACATTAGGCATTAAGTCTCATAAGCCCAGTAATTTCACTGGCTACTCTGGTCATCAAACCGGAACACAGTAATGCTTGCACATTACTGCTTGGCGGCAGACTTCACGAGCAAAGCGGTGGTAACAACCCAGACGGACACTCGCAGAAGAGTTAGTCCTAACATTAACAAAACCGGCTAATAAACGGAGTTTTTTAAACTTTCGCTTATAAATTTAGAATTTGGGTTAATGCTTATATGACTTTAGGTGATAAAATTGTTTGTTTACTTATTAAAAATTGAACTCGTCACGCCCGTCACAAAGTCTTGTCACGCCCGTCACAACTTATTTCAGGTCACGAAAACTGCAATATCAAATATTCACATACGACATATCACTGTAAATCTAGAAGGCATATTATTCTAAAAGGCAGACTAATTGAATTTAAAAAACAATTGTGTAATTAGCAGAAATATTGTGTCTTGTCGAAGAGGTCGATAATCTTGTTCGAGTACGCGTCACGCCCGTCACAGCGACTAAAATCGTCGTAACTTGTTTTGTGAGCCGAATAAGAAAAAAAATGTTGTAAATTTAGTAAAAACCATCGATGTCTTATCTATTACAATAGTATTTAAGCAATTTCGTATAATAGTTAAAGAATAAATGCACAAAATAGAAGTTGAAATGTCACGCCCGTCACCGTGGAATGACCCTTATATTATGTCTTAGAACGTTTATATAGTTATGCACGCGACTGTTATAGTAGTATTTAAACTTACTTTACAACATCCTACAGTATTTTCTCATAGCATTATCTTCTATTATTTCTATTATCTCATACACTGAATAAAATTCTTTTGTTTTTAGAGAAATCAGAGGTTGAGACATTTGATTGATTCTTGGAATTAGAAGTCATTGAATTTTCAGTAACCTGAGCTGCATAAAATTAGAGAACACAGAAGTCTCTGAATGTTGATTAACCTGTGCGAAGAAAATTTAGGAACATAGGGTGAATGCTCTTTAGGCATTGATAAGCACACCGTAGGTTGGGATTTTTTCCCACCATAATTAGAATTTTGTTTCGTCTCCCGTGTATTGAATAATTTAGGAACACTGGATTTTGAAAAGTTTTTCGTGTCATTTTAATCACCCCTTCTTGATAACTGACATTTTAGATCATTTCGAAGACATTCTGCAGTTTTTTTACATGTACTTAATACTTTCAACAGGACGTGTACGAGACTTTCAACATAGTGATGCGGCGGAAGCCAAAAGAGAACAATTTTAAGGCGGTCCTGGAGACCATACGAGAGCTCATGAACACAGAATGCGTTGTGCCACAATGGTTGCACGATATAGTACTCGGGTACGGCGATCCGGGACAGGCGCATTACACCAGGTAATTTGTGGGGCTTTAACCCTCCTACAACTCCTCTCCCTCCTTTATATAAAGAACACAACTTTTTTAAAATAAAAATCTGTCTTTTTTAAATTGTTACACTGAACAGCGAGCACGCAGCTCGCGGCGCTCCACGCGCCTCTCGCCCAACAGAGCAATCCATCACGGGGGACCAACCGCGCAGCGTAGCGGCCAGCACAACCGGTGGAAGCAGGAGACGTCCGTTCGACTAGAGAGCTGAGAGTCAACTTAGATAACGAAGAGATAAATTGATATAATTCTTAATTTTGGACTTAAAACGTCAAGTAGTGGAGTAATCACCCAAGTACGGTTGTATGGAGAAATGAACGGCTTGTTCATTCTTAAGTGAAGATCGAAAGTTGTAAATAGGTACATACGCCTGTCATATGATGAATATATTCGCAATGCAGTTGTACCAAATAACCGTGTCCGTGGTGTGAGACTCCGGTCCGCTTTGGTACAGTTTTTAAGTCTCCGGTCTTTATTTAATACCCGAAACCCGGTGATTCATTCACTATCGTTTCGAAGCGAATTCAACTCGAGGCTTTGTTCGTGTGCTTAAACAACAAAGCCTTTGTGTACCTACTATCACGTATCAGTGAATTGAACCTCAGTTCTGCCCGCCGGGTGCAACTGGGGCAACTGCAAATTAATTAACAGTTCTCGCGAGTACTCGGCTCCACAGTTTACAAAGTTTGTAACGCATTTTGTGTCTAGTATACGATCATAGTTTAGCTATTGGTAGATAATTACTGCGTAAAATGTGATGATGTAAGGTTAACCTAGATTGGACTGGCTTTCAAGTTAAAAACTCGCCCTGACACCATACAAAAATAGGCACCATACAAGGGTATGGTTATGCTCTTTATCCTTGGCCAGCCCAGAGTTCGTTCACTTTTCGTTGAGTCCGATTGCCGACTTGAACAATGCAGTAACTTTTCAAATTTACAAAGCCATAAACGAATGCATAAGTGAACGCAGAACTAAGTACTGTAATCGTTCTTGAACCTGTTTTTTTAAATAATAGTAACAGTTAAGGTGTAGTTAATAAATGAGAAAAAAAAACGCGACTGAAAATCACTTCATTCTTTATAATTTGTTATCAGGATGCCAAATGAGATAGCGACCTTGGACTTCAACGACACTTTTCTGGACATGGAACACCTTCGGAACAGCTTCCCTGGTCATGAAATTCGCGTAAAAACGGATGACCCTCGCAAGTTGGTGCGACCTTTCAAGTGAGTACTTTGTGCGGTGAAGGGAGACCCGTACTGGAGGTCTGCGTAGCGGTTTGTGATACTTTAGAATCGATGCCATAGTAGAAACAGAAAAGTATGTAATCCTACTAATATTATAAATGCGAAAGTGTGTTTGTTGGTTTGTCCTTCTTTCACGCTGCAACGGAGCAACCGATCGACGTGATTTTTGGCATAGATATAGTTTATGGACCGGAGAGTAATATAGGCTACTTTTTATTCCGGAAAATGCACGGTTCCTCCCACGAACGCGGGTGAAAACCGCGGGCAGAAGCTAGTCTTCATATAGAGCGGTACCGATAGCGGCTTGTATGTGCCCGTTAGTACGTACATAATATCTCGGACTGCTGAGAATGTGCAGTATATTCTGCCGCCCTCAGAGTCAAGAATGGTTTCTAAAGCGAGTTCTTAGATTTACAAAAGAAATCCTGACTTAAACGACTGAGTGCGCCAGATTGAGAATGTGTAGATAATCGACACAGTGTGCCTATGTGATTACCGATTAGTTCTTCAAGTAAGAAATGACGTGAAAATGACATCATAGTTGCATGGCATTACTGATTTACGATTTGTTATGGTTAAACTATGAATGTTCTAATTATTACCTAGGCATGTTAGACTTGTTTTAATACAGTCACGCATTATCCAAGCCTATGTCAAAAGCTATGTTTACTTTCATAAATAAATCCCATCAATTCTCAAAAAACACTCCACTACTATTTTAGCTATAAAACACTCCTATATGATACAAATACAGATAAAACTCCGTCCATCCAGATCCGCAGTGTTCTGCCAGACGCTACACGCAATCTCGATGATGCATGCATTATATCTGGCCTATCGGGGTACCTACAAATGATGATGCTTGAAGTTTAATTTAAAAACAATTAGTTTATTACCAATTATAGGTTATAAATTGTTAAAAACCGGCTATAACTCACGTCATTTGTCGATAATGTGTGATACTCACGAAAATTTTAATAGTAAAATTATAACTTGATAAAAAAATTGAGTTAATATTAGTTATTTAGTTAGTTAGTTAGTGGGAGGACAAACTCTTCTGCGAGTGTCCGTCTGGGTTGTTACCACCGCTTTGCTCATGAAGTCTGCCGCTAAACAGTAGTGTGCAAGCATTACTGTGTTCCGGTTTGATGAGCAGAGTATCCAGTGAAATTACTGGGCTTATGAGACTTAATACCTAATGTCTCAGGGTAACGAGCGCACTGCAGTGCCGCGCAGGCCTTTGTGTTTCAAAGTTCTGAGTGGCACTGCAATTGTTCTGGGCCGGCGTTGTGCTTACCATCAGGCAAACGACCAGCTCGTAACGTTACCAAATAGCATTTTTTTTTTGTTATTGAATCCATTAAGTACCACTGAGGCGCTTATTTTCTGATTTCCTCCAGGTTGACATTCGAGAACGTGGTCCGAAAACACGAACTGGGAGAGAATGCGATGGACGAAGACGACCCGAAGAAAGTTATCACGGTGGAACCACACGTGCAGCCAAAGAGGGGACCCTACTTGTACAATGAGCCTAAGAAGTAAGTAACTGATAGGTCATAGAGAGGTCCCTAATAATATAGGGATAGTAATTTATTTATTTATTTATTAAGAAGAACACCAACACAATATACATTATTACAAGCAAATAAATCGTTCAAAAATTCTTTTCTAATGCTATTATAATTATAGGTGTAGACTACATCCCAATGAATTTCTTAGGTTTTCGAATATGTTATGCGATAAAAATCGTGAAGTTGTTAAAATAAATGAAATAAGTATCTATAAGTGGTTTTGACCTCTTTTTTACACGATTGCAAAAAAAAGGAGTGGAATGTTTTTAGGGTACATATATATATACAGGATGAGTTTCAATTGGTAAAGAGTGGAACTCTTTCCCGGCATCTGTTTTTCCTGAACACTACAATCTGGGAGTCTGCAAGAGATGAGTGAACAGGTATCTTCTAGGCAAGCGTGCTACATCGTCGACCGCGTCCTCGCTTAACATCAGTTGAGACAGCGGTCAAAAGCAAGCTCATTTGCAATAAAAAAAATTGTCAAAGCCTGTCATAGTGTACAGAAGTTCCCAATTTCAAATATAATGGTCTTATTAACCTATTGCATATGATGTATTGATCTTGAAGCTATGATTGAGGACGAATCGATAACAAATCGATAAATTCATTCCCTATTATCTGTTATGGTTTTTCTTTTTTTTATGTTATTTGGTAACGAGACGAGCTGGTCGTTTGCCTGATGGTAAGCATAACGCCGGCCCATAACAACTGCAGTGCCACCCAGAACTTTAAAACACAAAGGCCTGCGCGGCACTGCAGTGCGCTCGTTACCCCGAGACATTAGGTATTAAGTCTCATAAGCCCAGTAATTTCACTGGATACTCTGCTCATCAAACCGGAACACAGTAATGCTTGCACACTACTGCTTGGCGGCAGACTTCACGAGCAAAGCGGTGGTAACAACCCAGACGGACACTCGCAGAAGAGTTAGTCCTCCCACTAACATTTTCCTCTCAATATTGCTGTTTTTGTCCATTATGTTATTCATATTTACAAAAACGGGAATTCTACTATAATGCACTATTTGCAAAGCAAAGGTCGCTTGGTGTGAGTAACATCAGCCTACGTCCATAATAACTCGAGTTATATTTTTCTGTGGTCGCCTGCACATCTGCTGTCGGCCATCTGGCAAAGTAAACGGTCTGTTGCTATAACGAGCTTGGTGTACACTGTATAGTGATTTAGTTATCACATAAGGCATATTGTGGCATGATACGCAGCGAAATTGAAGAATTTATGCGACTTCAAAATAGCGAGGAGTAATACATTTCTAGCTCTTTTAATAAAAAAAAACATAGCTATTTATATTAAATTTAACCGCAAGAAACTAACTGATATGCCGGGCCTTAAGCTGGCCATACACGTTTATTGGGATAGACCTGGCACAGGTCCACTCCCATACAAGCTATCGATCTACCTTCTGCGCAGGCACACCTGCGCAGGCAGACCAATCTGATAGAACGTAGCGTGTGTGGCTGGCTTTATGGTTAGCAACATTGGGTCGACGTTGCCGTTCGCTTGTCCAGTTAAACTTTTTAAACTCTATACAAGATCGTAAACGATTTTTTCATAATAATAAATTAATTTGTATTGGTTTTTTAGTGCTAGCTTAGCTATCACAGTCATGTTGAAAATCTATCGCCCAACACAAGACTTTAAAGTGTGACCGCCAGACAACGAGATGCTAACCATCGTTTGCACGAAATAAATTCCACCATTTTTGCCTAAACATAATGCGCTCTACCACCGCCTCGCGCCGATTCCCCGTCCGCTGATACGCCGAGCGCTCATATTATTTATAGTAAAATCAATACATTGTTGTGAGATCGGATAGTACAGTATTTCATCTCTCTGTGTTAGTATCTCGATGTCTGTATTGAGAGCCCACAGAGGGTCTAGCGTGTTCACCTCCACATCGTAGCTTACGATCAGATGACATAGCAACCTGTCGAGAAAAAAAATCATGCATCATTCCTCATCAGTGCAATGCTAGAGCTAGCGATAGACTTAAGCGTCGATAACAAGGCAATATGTTTTTTTCTGCTGCCGTACTTAGATCTGCATTATATTGTAATAGCGTGAACTATTCTTCTAATGTGTATTATTTGTCCTACAGGAACAACATCCTGTTCACCCCCACTCAAATAGAAGCAATCCGCTCAGGCATGCAGCCAGGCTTGACACTCGTCGTAGGACCGCCGGGCACTGGTAAATATGTTTGAACTTATAAACATGGTCACTTTTATATAGTTTACGGATGGTTTGACAGTTTTTTCGATGTCCGGAAGGATTAGGTCCAATTTTTGAGCCCACAGACTGTCACTCCATTCCGAGCGCGCCACCATTTTTCGGTCGTACTGCGTCTCGAATTGAGCACGAAATGGATCGTTGTATCGGCAACACACGATGGGTTGGAATATTGTGGAACGTCGGATTTGGAACGTTAGGAATCCAATAATTCTATCACGTAATCCATCTGAGATTCCGCACACATGGACGTTTTTTGGAACTTTTGCGTGGTGTGTTGTCGAGTGAATTGCTCATGTATGGGGGATTTTAGGTGCTTTTTGAGGACGATTCGCGTGGTCGCGCCGACCGAGATTCTCACTTATTCTATAAAATCTATCTCTGTAGAAACTTACAAAATTGTTGGTCAATGTGATATAACCAAGATTTGTAAGGTTGACTTTCTTCGTTACGAACTTTAATTTTTTGAATCTTATATGATTTTTATAAACCTGCGAAGTTTAATATTTAGTATACTTATTTGAAACTGCGTTCAGCCGTTTTTGGGTGTGCTTTAAAACACATGAACAACAAGGTCACCTAAAAATGTATTACAAAATATTCTAACACTCCTTGAAATATGCTAATCGCTGAGTAAATAAGTAATGACATCAGCAGACATCTTAGCATCTCGACGTCATAATAAAGACACCGTGCCATCATTCGTCTTGGCATGTTTAAAGAGTTGCCTTCTATATCCATAATGTCTGGACCACTAGCTTGAGCAGTTCGAGTTTCGATAATGAAATACGTCGTGGCAGGGCGTTTTCTATTGAAAAAACAGTCAGCACCATTATGTACTAACTCCTAAACGAAGAGACCACTTGTAACAAACGAACTATACCTACAAGCTGACGTGTGCTATCTGAAAACACTGAAGTAGTATCCTCTCTTCCCCATGCGCTACTGCCTTACATAACCTTCATAACACATTATTTTGTCCGAAGGCAAAACCGACGTAGCTGTCCAGATAATCTCCAACCTGTACCACAACTTCCCCTGGCAACGAACGCTGGTGGTAACTCACAGTAACCAGGCGCTGAACCAACTGTTCGAGAAGGTGGCTGAACTGGATGTTGATGAACGGCATCTGTTGCGTTTGGGACACGGAGAGGAGGCTCTGCAGACTGACAAAGACTTCTCCAGGTAAAGTAGATGTCATATCAAGTCCTTATATCCATAGTACGTTTTGCCTATTCAAATTGCAAACTTTCCATTTTGAATCGACGAAGAGTACTGCACCGCACACGACTTTTGGAACTGAACAGGAGGCCTACCACCATCTCTTAGAGCATTATTACTTTAGTATTACAATTTTCAATGTAAGGTGCAATACTGCTGGTAAAAGGTAATGGTTAAAGTAATACTGAAAATTGAAAAATTAAAATGAAAATACTTTTTATTACAACAAAAATAAATACAGACGACTTACTCTAACATTAATATCTAAAAACAATTGGATAGTATATATTTTTGCAGATAGATTATTGTAAAAATATAAATACCCGTCGGTTCTCTCACTAGGCAAGCCTGTATCGAGAGAGCCTAATTCCGATAAAAACAGTTTCGAAAATTCCTCAGCAGACAGTAGGTATTATTAGTAGGTAAAATTGTAAAATAGTAGTAGGTAAAATTGTAACTACAATTTTCAATGTAAGGTTAAAGTAATACTGAAAATTTTAACTACAATGTTCAATGTAAGGTTAAAGTAATACTGCTGGTAAAATGTAAAGGTTAAAGTAATACTGCTGGTAAAAGGTAATGGTTAAAGTAATATAACTGAAAATTGTAACTACAATTTTCAATGTAAGGTTAAAGTAATACTGCTGGTAAAAGGTAAAGGTTAAAGTAATAGGTACTGTAAATATTAACTACAATTTTTAATGTAAGGTTAAAGTAATACTGCTGGTAAAATGTAAAGGTTAAAGTAATACGGCTGGTAAATGGTAATGGTTAAAGTAATATCTACTGAAAATTGTAGTTACAATTTTCAATGTAAGGTTAAAGTAATACCGCTCTAAGTGATGGTGGTAAGCGTCCAGGTCTTCAGGAAGTTTTGGATGGTACTGCAACTTGTGTTGACACACACTGCGTTTATTGGCGCAGGCGAACAGCCTCAAGCTCTCAGTAGATGAGATCGTGGTCCAATGTGAACCTGTTTGGAGTAAAACACAAAAATATCACATGCGCCGATCAATCAATCAGTGCATGACAACTCGACGAAGCTCCGTTTATTGATAACGCTATCATGACCTACAAGTTCACTTCAATTCAATTAAGTACATTATTTATTAATAAGATAAGTCAACCTCCTGAGGATGCCTCGTGTAGAAGCGAAACACGTGTCGAAGGTCGGGTCGGGTTGAGTTCGGTTCACGCTGAGAACTCCGCGTGTAGTGCGAAAGTGGCACCGCAACCCCGTCCAGAAGCTGAGCCGTAAACGCTCCGGTGGTTTTTTGGTGGGTAGTCCGCTGCGCAGTGGGCGAGCGGGAAGCCCACACTCCCTCCGTGACCTTCCCCAGACACGGGGGGGCTGGCTCATAAATGAGTTTTTCCACCGGGTACCAAAAAAAAAAAAAAAAACGGTTCACGCTGAGAAACATTGGTTGTCCAGCGTCGCGCGTTACGTTTGGTTAAATTCAGTATAGATCGAACTTAGGCCATTAGACATTATTTATCGCGGAATTAAAACTATAAATTACCAACATTATATAATCTTATTTATTCCGCAAAGTAACGCCTGATTCCATCAAATATTCAGGCTCTTATTAATAAACTGTGAACAATTTTGGTTATTAAGTAATTATATGTATATATAACACAGCAATGCATGCACACAACTGCATTGTTTGCCAGGAACCTAGTCTTTATTTACAGACAGAATTTTAAGAAATGACTAAAGTTTACTCAGGTGTACCGGTACAGGAAACGAGCGTTAAACACGTTCTAGCTACATTGTTAGCAAAACAAGTGAATACCGAACCAGTTAGTCAGTTACCTAGTTGCTCCTCGAAATAAATACGATCCTAAAAATAAACCCAGTTTTTAAATAAAGATTTCCTATTTTCATATTAAAAGTACATACTAAACATACGCAAGCTATAACGTTTACCATAATTAGTAATGTTAGTGGTAGGACTAACTCTTCTGCGAGTGTCCGTCTGGGTTGGTACCACCGCTTTGCTCGTGAAGTCTGCCGCGAAGCAGTAATGTGCAAGCATTACTGTGTTCCGGTTTGATGAAGGACGGTTTCAAAGTTCTGTGTGGCACTGCAATTGTTATGGGCCGGCGTTATGCTTACCATCAGGCAAACGACCAGCTCGTCATTACCAAATAACAGGAAAAAAAATAGGTGAATTAGACTACTGCCCTACATTACGGGGTTAGTGAACTCGCCTCGGACATTAATAATACGCTATGAGTTAATCCAATATTTTTTCAAACATGGATTGGTCCAAATTGGTCTGCCTGCGTAACAGGTAGACCATGGCCAGTAAATACACGTTTTTCATCATTGTACTATTTGCCTTTCACTCATGCTCATTTACGAACACTTAATAATTAATACTCCACCACTATTACACATTAACACTCGATAAAACATAGGTTTTTAGTAAATAACACAAAATCAACAGTACATTTTCGCATTCCCGCCAAAACTCCTCTCTAGGGGCAGTTCCTCGAAGTGTAGAGGTATCAATGTGTAAGCGTTTGTTGTTTGTTTGTTTGATAGGTACGGGCGCGTGAACTACGTGCTAGGGCAGCGTATGTACCTGCTGGAGCAGGCCCAATGGCTCCAGCGCACGCTCGACGCGGGCGGCGACGCGGGCGCCACGTGCGAGCTGGCGCACCACTTCCACGTGTACCACGTGCGCCCGCGCTGGCAGGACTTCTGCGACAAGTGCGCTGCTGACAAGGTACCGTTCATTTTAGGTACTTGCTGTTTTATTTTATTCGGCAGGTACAGTAGATAACAACAAATATAGAAAAAGCTGTTATTTTGATATTGCAAACAAACACATCAATTTTATTTATATTTATAGATAAGCTGTAGATAAAAAATCCTATAAAAATCTACTGAACGAATTTGAGCTTTGTTTTGGTCTGCACCGCGGATAACCGGAGTTTCAAATCCCATACTCAACAAGTAATCCTATCAATAAGCATAAGCAGACCGCGAACACATTCCATAGACGTTCCCAAAAGAAGGAAACACTGTGATGCACCGAAGTAGAGCTATTTCCAGTGCTTTTTTAATTAGCTACAACCCTCAAGTTAAAAAGAGATCTGTCAAACTCAAGCTCATTTGCTATAAAAAATCGGTCGCCAAGCACCATCTTCCATCGCATCCAGTCCCATCAGCCGCAACAGAAAGTCGGTCCATATTCTAGGTATTAACGTAATTACCACCTTCGATTACATCGTCCTGTCATAGACGTTCAAACGCTAACCTACAACATTGACAAATATACAGCGTGAATTTAAATTCTTATGTTATCCTGAAGGGGTCAATGTACTCCTGGTGGTCCAAAACATATGTTTTACGAATTTTTGAATTTTTATATTTTATTTTAGAATTTTTCATTGAATGAACGGCATTTAAAGTTTCGTCAAAAATCTACTACACAACTTCCGGGCAGCCCTAGATCAGCTGATTCACTTGAACTATGTTGAACTTAGTTAAGTGATGATGTTGATTAGAAGAGACTTAGAAACAATTCCAGACCATGCCGTGCACTTCACCTTTGAAGTGTTTTTGTATTGGTGATTTTGAATGTCGAATTTCCAAGGGAGGGTCTCACCGATAACTAATCAACCCCTTCCGCGATAACATACCAATTCAAACCCACCCTGTATATTTGTCTATGCCTACAGTAAAGATACAATCATATTTCTATACTTACCTATAATCGTGTGTGTGTGTGTGTGTAAATCAAAGGACTGTGCCGACAATGAACACGATGGTATTTAATGTATTCTCATAAATCACCGAGACAGTCGCTGACAACTTTTGCTTTTGTTATAGAGCAAATCAGTGGAGACCATAAATAAAGAATTCCCATTTCACGAATTCTTCGAAGATGCACCGAAGCCTCTGTTTCCAGGAAAATCCTTCGACGAAGACTTGGAAATTGCCAAAAGTTGCTACAGGTAAGAAAACCACAAGCTCCCACATTTCTGGTGTCTAGAGTAAGCGTTTCGTATAAAACTACCTACGTCAATAATAATATTTCTGAGGTTATGATAGAGGTGATATAAATTTAAACAATAACTAGAAGGCGTAGGGTATTGCCATATGGGGTCGTACGGCCACATTTTTTCTTATATATTT
Source organism: Crocallis elinguaria (assembly GCA_907269065.1). NCBI lineage: Eukaryota > Metazoa > Arthropoda > Insecta > Lepidoptera > Geometridae > Crocallis > Crocallis elinguaria. The sequence continues at coordinate 6,229,182 of OU026065.1, read as the reverse complement.
TTATTGATCAGTTATATAAACTCCGCCTACCTCACGGTTTCATTATCTTATATCTAAAATCTAAAATGATATTATAAATGTGAAAGGTTGTGTGTGGATATTTGTTACTACGCATCTCCGTAACAACTAAATCGATTTTGATGAATCGTAACTTAGATAGTTTAGGTTCTGGAATAACACATAGGCTATAGAAATACAAAGCGGGCGAAACCGCTGGCAGAAGCTAGTCTACAAGAAAGGTGGCTTTGGCCAATCCCTGCAGGTCAGTAATCGTGAGGCAGCTAGGAATCTTCATAAGTTTTACGGCTATTGAGTTACCTTGAGCCACCTCATCCCACGTAGGACTCATATCGTGCTAGCTCTAATACTCTTTCTCTCTCTCTAGATCTAATAATGCGTTATTTCCTAGATACGTCGACCACATATTTGAAGAGCTTGAAGAATTCAGAGCGTTCGAGCTGCTTCGCTCGGGGCTGGATCGCTCGAAGTACCTCCTGGTGAAGGAAGCTAAAATCATTGCCATGACCTGCACTCACGCTGCACTCAAGAGATCTGAACTCGTTCAAATGGGTATGTTACCATAACTAGTATACAATTTTGAACCGATGTTTTTCTATGTATTGAGGCTTGCGTTTGACCGCAATGATGGTGGTAGTGCAATGACGTCACCCGCCGATCCACAGGTCGGTGGTACGAATCTTGCAATGATCTTGAGATTTCGATGAAAGAAAATGTCATGACGCTACCCTTTAGTAGCTGTAGTTCGGTTGTAGTCCAGTTACCGAACTATTGCGACATTTCAGTGTCAATAGTCCGGTTGGGACCGCCGAACTATTACCATATTTAGTAGCAATAGTTCGCCGGTTAGTGCGGTTTTACCCCTTCTTTAACTTGATGGCAGGGAGTATTATAGTGCTCGCCGGGCTATCTACAACTCTCGAGTTGAAAATAGCTCGCCTCGCACCTAGTCCAGTACTCCAGCACTTCCAGGAGCTGCACTTGAAAGCCAGTTTTCGGTCTAGGTTTAAGGGGCTCACTTTAGATCACATCGTCATTTAAGGTCAGGTAAAATCACAGATCTCTTAGGTAAAACCATCAAAATGATCAAACAACGTTGCGTTTGACTTCTTTAAAACGACATCAAACACAGGCTCCACATTGGATAATGGTTTTGCAATTTATATCAATTTAGCGAATGTACTGCAAATTACCGACGGTATTCAGACATTTTCAATTTACTTTCATTAGGCGTGTTGTTACACTTTGGAAAATACGCGCTGGTCATGGTTATGAAACATGGATGAATAGAAGAAAGAGACGGCGCGCGGCGGCGTGTCAAGAAACCTACTTTTTTTTAAGGACCGTGCTGTTTGTTTATATGCCTTTACAGTGTCATCGAACGGCGGGAGAGCGCAGAAGGCGCTCTGCCCTAACTAAGTGGTGATTTGGCGACTAGCTCAAGGGCACCGCGAGATAAGGGGTTAGAGAGAACGGCCCCAGCGCACGAGTGCGATCCTTTGAAGTGGGCCTTAATCTAGCTAAAGCTAAATTCTCGCGGGCCCGAGTTGGGCGCTCGCGGAATTCGTAGTGACTCTAGCGGCTTCGTTCCAAAGCCTACACAATCGAGAAGAAGGGCAAGAAACTCGACGGCGGAGTGAAGCTCGGTCCCTACAACCTAAGCTAACTTTTTTTTATGCTGTTTGGTAACGAGTCGACCTGGTCGTTTGCCTGATGGTAAGCATAACGCCGGCCCATAACAAATGCAGTGCCACTCAGAACTTTGAAATACAAAGGCCTGCGCGGCACTGCAGTGCGCTCCTTACCCTGAGATATTAGGTATTATAAGTCTTATAAGCCCAGTAATTTCACTGGCTACTCTACTCATTAAACCGGAACAAACAGACAGACAGACAAAAATAATGGTTGTCTTGTTTTAGGTACCGTATATACTTTCGTATGCGTTTGGTAAAAAGCTGTTATTTTGATATTACAAACAGACACTTCAATTTTATTTATTTGTATTCGTATAGATTTACTGTAAAAAATAAAGATCATTTTGACTTATTAAAAGGCTATCAGCGAGGTAATGTAGCCAGCTTTTTCGGCAACCTATCTGCAAATCTACGCGATCTTAAAGCAGTCGCAACTTATCTAGATTAAAAACATGACCATGACCGTGACACTTCAAATTTCACACAATGTCGGTATTATTGTGCAATGCCAGCAGTAATATTATATAATCGACGATGTCTGGGTCAATGACTTCTCGCAGCTAACGACATTGACCTTCAACCAAGGCTGAAGCACTTATAGGTTAAAAATAGAATTGGGCTTGCATCAGTGTTCTATGCCCTTGTATAAGGCCAAGTATTATACGATAGTTTTGCTGTCAGTTTCGCCTTGGTTTTGCTACAGTCACGGCTATGGCAGGGCTTTACACGCTTATTCATGGCGAAGGAATTCGATTAGTCATGAACCATGGTCCGACCATGGAAATACCACGATCACCATCAGTCAGCACTCGAACAATGAAATTATGCAGATTTTTCATCATGCAACCATCAGTCACCGTCATTCACCTTGAAATTAGGCGGTAGGTTATGCGTCAATCTGTGATCGTGGCATTTCCGAGGTCGGCACGTGGTAGACAATCATCTATCAGTCATGATTAAGCGTGTAATGCTGATGCCATTTCGTGCTCAGATCGACTGATGGTTATTGAGTTTAGGAGTAACTGTAACATTTTGTGCACAGAAAAAAGGAAAAAAATTGTTCGTGCCTGGGCCTTGTAAGACCGTGATCGACAATAAATATCAATTGGCGTGCGCAAGTTTTAGAAGGGAAAGAACGTCATAGTCATCGATCCTGTTTAATTTTCCCAACATTGTGTTTCTTTGAAAGTAATGCGGAATTTTGTGGGTTATTTACTAGCCTTTGAGTGTTCGTGCTGGCATTGGTGTATGAAAATAAAACAATATTGCAAAAACATTGTTTGATGTTTTCCTAGAACCACGCGCGAAATTTTAGTAAATTTACCTTCTACTTTGCTAAGACCCTAGAGGTACATCGGGCCTGGTTATTATGGTGACCACCGATGGCATTCGTGAGGTACATTAATCGGCAACAAATACTTGAGAATGGATAAAATCATAAAACTTGCGAAACTGCAACATTATAAATTTCAAAATCAGGTCATTGTATTATCCGATAAGCCAGATCAGATGTTTTACTGTGAAAATCGAACATCGAGGCTCGTGGTAGGAACTGCAATCCGTCAGCTGAAGCATCGACGTTCGATTTTTTGAGTAAGGCCCCAGGCTCACAAGCCACCTAAGACAATAAAACACTGATGCACCTTATCGTTTCCAGGCTTCAAATACGATAACATCCTCATGGAAGAGTCAGCTCAGATCCTTGAAATCGAGACCTTCATTCCACTCCTGCTGCAAAACCCTCAAGACGGGCGATCCAGGTTGAAGCGCTGGATCATGATCGGGGACCACCACCAGCTTCCACCCGTGGTAAAGAACATGGCCTTCCAGAAATACTGCAACATGGAGCAGAGTCTGTTCACCAGGATGGTGCGACTGGGTGTTCCGTATGTGGAACTGGACGCTCAGGGACGTGCGAGACCTAGGTAAGATGATTTTAATACTTTACTCGCTGCTGCCCGCGGTTTCACCCGCATGGAGATATTGGATTTCATGGGTTTTATTTTTTTGCGCGGGCCCCTAATTCTTTTTCTAAAATTAAAGTAGCCTAAGTTACTGCTTGTAACGTCAGCTATCTGCCAGTGAAAGTCCCGTCAAAATCGGCCCAGCCGTTTCGTAGATTACCCGGAACAAACAGACAGACAGACAAAAAATTTAATAATGGTTGTTTTGTTATAGGTAAAGTAAATACTTTCATATCATATAGTAAAAAGCTGTTATTTTGATATTACATACAGACACCTCAATTTTAATTATTTGTATAGATGAGTATTTCTTTTTGATTCGCTTTACAGGCATCGATTGAGGCCTGATATATCTGCCAGCATCGATTCGCATTTAGCTGGATATATTTGAACCCCTATATCTGTCGAGTCTTAGGGGCAGCTTAGACGCTCATGCAAACGTACGTTTGCTTGAGCGTCTAATCTGCCCCTTATGCTGCGATAAGTTGCTATCGCATATTTTCAGCTGCTACAGGGTGTAGTCGTATGTTGTTCGAATGTATATAAAAATACATACTTGATTGAGCATCCTTTAACATGTAAAACTGAGTGATACACTTATACGCTTTTAATAATTATACAGAAATGTGTATGCTAGGTTCATTAAAATTGATGCGTATGCGTGTTCATACAAAATATATAGTTTTCATTGGATAAAATGCGAATCGATGCTGATACATGTTATCCAGGCCTTAGGCGTCGTAAATAGAACATCGTGGGTGGGATACTGTTCCTAAAAATAACAGAGACTTGAAAATGTGTGTAAAAACCAATGATGTTACACCATCTGTTTAATGTTCGCACACGATTCCGTAAAACGATGCCTAATTCAAAACAAAACTACATTTACTCTTAACTACTTTGTTGCCTTAATAATGTAGGTATATATCATCAGTTTTAAATCTACCTTCAAAATAGGAACTAGCTTATACAGACTGTATAACTGGTTAAACGACGGACTTATTGAAGGAGGGTACATATTATAGGGCAGGTATAATATAAACACATGAATACCACGCGTGAAGTAAAAACAAAAAACGCGCGTGCCATGTACCTCTATATGATATGACTAACTCTTCTGCGGGTCTGAGTCTGGGTTGGTACCGACGCTTTGCTTGTGAAGTCAGCCGCCAAGCAGTAACGTGTGAACTTTAATGTGTTCCGGTTTAAAGAGCAAAGTAGTCAGTGAAATTACTGGGCTTATGCTGAGACTTAAGTATTAGGATAACGGGCGCACTGCATTGCCTTGCAGCCCTTTGTGGTTCAAGGTTCTGAGTGGCACTCCAATCGTTACGGGCCGGCGTTATGCTCACCATCAGGCAAACGACCAGCTTGTCTCGTTATCAAATAGTATAAAAAAACCTCCTGTACCACTGACCCCCTGGGCATCTGTCCTTCTGGGCCACTGACCCCTTTTTTTTTTTTTTTTTTTTTTTTTTTTCCCAGGGAAAAACTCCTTTGCGAGCTTACCCCTCCGCGCCCCGGGGGGGGCTACGGAGAGAGTGTGGGACTCACGCTCGCCCACGCGCAGCCGTCCTACCCACTAAAAAACCCTGGGACGTTTTCCGGCTCAGCTTTTGGACGGGGTCGCGGTTCCGCTTTCGCACTCCGCACAAGACCCCGTCAGCCGTCGTCCGCCCCCCAGGGCGGACCCGCCTCGCGGGGAGAGCACCTCTCCCCCGCACGGCCAGGCGATGCACCCAACGCAAGCGCATCGCCTCCGCCTCGGGAGGACCCTACCTATACGCAGGTGAGGGACGCCGAATGCCCCCGCATCCGACGCCCCAGGTCCTCCCGGTGGAGACGGGGGGGTTAGACCGCGGGGCCACTGACCCCTGGGCCACTGCCCTCGTGGCGTGTCGCGCAGCGTACTTTGTGCACAAACTGTAAAGGAGCGAATGACGTGCCGGGCCTTTTTTTTCTTTTTTTTTTATGGACCGTGCTGTTACTCTTGCTACCCTTACAGCGTCACCGGACGTGACGTGCCTGGCTCGTTGCGCTCTACTATTTATACTATAACTTATTATGTGGCTCAAAGTTAGGCTGTCCAACATCTAAAAACAGTATTTTCAGTAAGGTTTTTTCTTGTTGATATAAATGTTTATTACAACATTTTTATTATTACATAATGCACACGACTAATCGTGTCCTTGAATATGCCCCTCGTTGCGTCATTCTCGCTGCACATAATGCAGCTAAGTACACCTTACTGATCTAAAGACAGTTGGAACTTGGATCATTTGTAACAATGGCCAATGCAAGCCGTTATAGGTCTTTAGACGACCCACATGTGCTAGTCCACTACCAGTTCGCAGCGTACCCATGGTTCAGGCTGTATGGCCCCGTTATATTGCAATGCTGATTTGTTGATTCATATAAGTATACTAAATTTTTAGTCAAAGATCGCATCAATCTAATAAAATTTTATAAATAATATGAGCTCTCCCAGTCCCTATATCTGGTAACATGATTTTAGAATACAAAGCGGAAGAGTGTATCTCGCTTACGCACATACTCTTTCACCTTGCTGCCTGTGTAACGTCAATGTGCTTTGTACGAAGCGAATTTATCAGACTGCGATGATGTCATCCATGTCTAGGTTTATTCGGTACATTAAACATCAACCTATGTGCATGTACACGTATGAGTTATCCTATAGGTATACAATATAAGACAGTATGGAAGCTTCATAAAAACTATTGTTTTTTTCTTTTCAATATTTTACGCGTGTCTCTATTTACGTAAATTAAGTATCGCACCATAATAAAGCCTGGTTTTCAGTGATATCTAAACAAAGTTTTTTATTTTGCGCCTTTTATTACGTTCAAAAAGTATAAAAGGGTTGCGTCAACAACAGAGAAAGACTTCTATTTCTAGCCATTTGTTCATTGTTTTCCAGTCAAAGTAAGTGTAATGTAAAACTATGATATGAGTGAAACTATAACGAAGAAAATTAGTACATTTTGTTTTTTTTAAAGGTTTAAACGCCGGTGAAAAATGTTTAAAAAATAGTGTACCTAATGCAGTAAAAGAAGCAGAAAAGTGGTTTCAAGCAGTTTCTGTTTGAAAATTTTACTGTAAAATGTGCAGCTCGGTGTGGTCTGTCGACGCGAAAATTTAAGAGTTCATTTCGCCCGTGTGAGCTGTGCGCAGCGACCAATCGGAGCGCGCACATAGCTCCGCAATGTAGAGGTACCGAATACCTCGAAACCAAGTGACTGATTATCGCGAAACTCGGCAGTACAACGTAAATTTATTCCATAAATATAAAAGTTACGATTCGGTTATGACTACATTGTTACATGAACAAAGCCATACAGAGAACTTATGTTCTCTGTATGGCTTTGTTCATTCTTATACAACATATCGTAATGTATATTATAATACGCCCATTGTAAAGCTTGGGTTGGGCCTCAGACGGTTTACTATATTTGTCTGATATGAAGAAATATTTAAATGAGCAAGTACATGTAAAATTATAAACGTTGTTTATTGGCATACAAGGAGGGTCTGACTAATAAACAGTGTAGTAACGGTTGTGTAATTCGGGTTCTCCGAAGCGGCTGGACCGATTTTGACGGGACTTTCACTGGCAGATAGCTGATGTTACAAGGAGTAACTTAGGCTAGATGGGTGAAATCGCGGGGCACAGCTAGTTTATTATATATAATAAACTAGCTGTGTAGCTATTACTATTAGCGTCTGCTCGCGGTTTCTCGTGCGTGGAATAAAAACATACTTAGTTACAATTTGCTGTAATTTAGTTTAAATTACTCTTTTTTGATAATGTTATCTACTAAGTACTAGACCCAAGGATCCTGCTGATATATATAAATTTTCAATAAAATCAGTTCATTCAATTTCGACTTTATATGGACTTGAAAGTTGTGTGTCGCAAACGCTCTTAATAATGTTCTTTATAATAACGAAAATAATAACATTCAAGTTTAACAAAATGGCTTAATTAATGCTTATCATTTCTTTACTATAATGATGAAAATTACATCATTAAGTACCTACAGCTATTTTTAATTTGCAGTTTATCGATGCAGGCTGATTATTTCAGTTGGTTTTACCTTAAGATAAAAACTTTACCTCTCATACGCGTATAACTCCTAGTCTGTAGGCAAGTGACAAAATTCTAAAAATACAAGTCGTTTGTCTACGAAGTATTGTTATCGTCAGTCGAAAACGTCCACTCCTGAACATCAGCCTACCCACTAAATTATGCAAGCCTTTAAATCTGTTTCTTGTTTTATTTTGCTTCCTGCTGCAGTTATTCTTGTTCCAAAACAAAATTGCTATTTCTATATATAGTAGTAGTAATAGTTGAGACCGGTTTCGTAGCGAGTTTATAAGAATAATTTATTCACTTTAGACAACTAATAAAATCCGAAACGAGGAGATCCGCAGGAGAACGAAAGTTACCGACATAGCTCTCAAAGTTAGCAAGTTGAAATGGCAGTGGGCAGGCCACATCGCTCGCAGAACTGATAACCGATGGGGAAGAAAGGTTCTCGAGTGGCGACCACGAACCGGCAGATGTAGTGTAGGACGTCCTCCCACTAGGTGGACCGATGACCTTGTCAAAACCGCGGGGAACCGCTGGATGCAAGAGGCGAGTAGCCGATCCAAGTGGCGTTCTATGGGGGAGGCCTATCTATGTTCAGCAGTGGACGTCTTCCGGCTGATGATGATGATGAGACACCTAATACAACGAGTAGAATGTAGATAGTTGCACTAAATAGGTACCTACAGTAAACAGTCATAAAGTTTGATCTCGGGCCTTGGATGTTTGCGATGTGTATGAGTGTGTAAGCGTTTATGATTACCTACAGTAAACAACTCGCAGGAGTGTAAGTGTAACGATACGATATAACACCACCAGAACATGTTTACTCTGTGCCGTTCCTAACTAAGTAGGTATGTTTAGTTAGGAACATAAAAAAAAAAAAAAAATGTATATACAATAGTGTGCTTTACTACTACGAAATATCTACCTTATTACGAAATACTCTATTGTTATATTACTCATTTATTGTCTTAACAATTATTATTATGTGATTATCGATTCTATAATGTGTTTTTTTTAATGTTATTTAGTAACGGGACAAGCTGGTCGTTTGCCTGATGGTAAGCATAACGCCGGCCCATAACAATTGCAGTGCCATCCCGAACTTAGAAACACAAAGGCCTGCGTGGCACTGCAGTGCGCTCGTTACCCTGAGAACTCGGGTATTAAGTCTCATAAGCCCAGTAATTTCACTGGAACTTTACTTTGCTCATCAAACCGGGACACAGTAATGCTTGCACACTACTGCTTGGCGGCAGACTTCACGAGCAAAGATCGAGAGCAACGATCATTGTGCGACAAAACCATTGCCATTTTCAAACAATTTGTTTAGTAGTTTTGCAGGGGCCCAGTAATTAGGCAGTAGGCACTACTCATAGGTGGGTACATTTATCTTTCATAAAGTACCAAGCAACGTTGCAAGCTTATCGTAAAATTTTAAACAATACGCTAATTATGTTTTTTGCAAAGTAGGTACGTTTCTTTTCAAGCTAGATCATCATTTCTGCGTATTGAAATTAGTGCAATCAGCTACGGTTATTGCGATACTAAATTTTCATTCCTCAGCTAAATGAATTCGTGGATATAGTGCACGCTGGAGCTCATTGTTGCAAATAAATCGAGCGTGACCCGCTGTCGTTCATAATTTGAATGAGACGAAAGGCCAGCGAAATGTCTGCTTCATTTGACTTGCAGATTGTAAAACAGAAAACCGTCAGCGCAAATCCTCCTAGTCCTGAGGCTTTGGTTCATGATACCTACTTAAACTGAAGTAGGTACCATGAACCATACTAAACAACAACAACAACAACAAAGACTGATGTTGCACTCATCACTCCAAGACATCAGTTTTCCAATTCTCAACCTTCATTGTGTAATTCAAATCAGTTTTTTGGTTTACTAGTTTATAATTAACCGACAAAAAAACAGGAGACGAGGTTTTCAAGGCGAGTCGTATATTTTTGTCTCAATACCTAATAATATTTTATGCATGATCATTGATCACGCATAACTTTTTACAGATTTTGATGATGCTTTGATGCTCTGATTTTGATGATCCTTTCGTTGGATAGGGATAACTCTGAAGTTGGACGTGTTCAAATTGAAAAAAAAACCATATACCTACCGAACTTTCACCTGTGAACCGATTCATGTAAAACTTGGCACATGTTATGTCGTCGGTTTGATCTTGTAAATAGTCCATATTATATTCTGTACCATCCTATAACGAAACACGTCTTGTACAGTATCTGCAACCTGTACCGCTGGCGGTACCGCGCTCTGGGTGACCTCGGTCACGTGACGCGGCTGCCGGAGTACCGCGCCGCTAACGCGGGGCTCCGGTACGACTTCCAACTGGTCAACGTGGACGACTTCAACGGCGCTGGCGAGACGGAACCGAGCCCTTACTTCTACCAGGTACAAAACACACACTCTTACCAGATCTCTGTGCTCTTACCTCTACACTAGGAGACCATGTGACGCAGGTGGTACACACGCTCTCATACAACACTTCTTAATTCTAAATAATTTATTGCAAAGAGGGTAGGTAGAAAATAAAGATGGTAATACTGGTTGCATACAATTTACCCCATTCGGAGTGTGCAATATTCGTGTTTACGTTTAATTATTATATTTAATTGAAAATTATTCACATAACCAGCCTCTTACTCTGCCACTGCTGCGATACCGACCTTCTCTCAGAGGGTTATGGGCCATAATACACCACGCGGGCGCAGTGCGGCTTGGTAGATGTCACATGTCCTCGAACTTTATGGTTCTTCAACATGCGGGTTTCCTCATGATGTTTTCCTACACCGTTTTAGAGCGAGTGTGAATAATCCGCACATAACTTGTAAGTCATGGTGCGGGCCGAGTCAAGATTCGAACTATGATGCGTCGGACTGAAAGTCCCTGAAAGTTTCCGCTCGAACACATTCGCTCTCACTTTATATGAAAACAATTAAAATCAGTATCAATCATGTCAAAAATTTACCAAGTAAATTTTCAATCTTAGTAGTCCATGTGTCGCAGGTGGTACACACAGACATACAACACTTCTATCTTTTCTACGAGTACTATAGTAAAGTTTTTACCAGGTGATCGGACTAACTCCTCTGCGCCCTCTTCGGAGTGTCCGCTGCTCTCTCTATTTTTAACTATTACGAAGATTAAAGTTACAATTCATACATTACACAGTGTTGAGTGTATCCCAAATTAGGTTTTAGCAGAAAAACACAGACATCCTGTCTAAACTGTAAACTCATCATTTCTTATCAGCATTTCTCTTGTAAAGCGAAGTAAGCTCTGATAAGATATAAAGTAACGTATTGGATACCTGGTATGCTTTTATGGTGAAAATAGCATTATGCATCGAGGGAAATATTAGTATATTTCAAACACGACACATCACGTGTGCAGCGCAGGGGACTTCAAAAACGCACTGATTCTGATGCTCTTCTTTACGGCGCGTTTACATTAGGTCGGTCACCGACCAGTATAGCAAGTATCCACAAGTTGGTGCTGACCGAATACAGCTAACTTTTATACTAGGTCTGTCACCGCAAACGAGACGAATATGGCCAACCATTTACAATAGTCGGAGAACGAAAACGGCCGCAATCGAATAGGTATGGCCAAACCGGCCTAAAGTAAACGCGCCATTATGCAAGAAAAACAATGGAACACTCACACGCGAACCGTCGCGTTTTGAATAGGCAGTAAATAATTGCTAAATAAATCTTATTTATGACATCACCTGATAGGAAATGACGATAAAGTCGAAAACATGCTTTTACTTTTTATACCTATAGTTTATTTTTATATTCTAGTCTTAAACACACCCAGATTATAACGTTCAGGGAACAGAGACGACGGCAAAGCTGTAAAAGTACTGTTACAGTAATCTGTTAAATCAGCCATACTCAAAGTGTGTTCCGTAGGGGTTCCGCAAGAATTTAGCAAAAATTCATGGTACTTTTATTATGCTTATTAATAAAGAATACACTTTTATAAAAAGTATTGTTTTATTGTAGGGTTCCGTCAAGTATTTCGCTTTCCAAAAGGGTTCCGTCACCAAAAAAGATTGAGAGCCGCTGTGTTAAATGAAAAAACATTTGTGTAAATTGATGATATTTTTACCACAAAAGAAAGGCGATCGGCCAAAGGTAGTTGTTGATAGGGAATCAGGTGTTTATAGTTCCTTTGCTTCGATTAGAAACCTTGATATTTTTGTGTATAATACGAGTATTATATTGTAATTTGTAAAGTAAGAAGTCGCATAGACTTGATGTCATAAGCACAGATCCTGTATATTGGATGGATCGTTAATTACAATAGCTAACGATCGATTTATACGATGACCCAACGAATGAGCTCAGTCTCTGATATCATAGGATATTTCGCGATCTGTACCTAAGTCGTTAAAATGCTTTGTATTAATTTATTATACATCATAAAATCCTAATGCAATAGTTAATTCTATAATTAACTTAGATGTTACCGGTTTGAAATTTTAGCCGGTTCTCAAGCCCTGGAGACCTACCACCATCACTTAGAGCAGTATTACTTTGACGTTACATTGAAAATTCGTAATACAATTCAATGTAAGATTAAATTAATACTGGTCTAAGAGACGGTGGTAGGTAGGTCTCCTGAACTTATCTCTTATGTAAGGCAGTTTCACAGGGTAAGCTAGAAAAGCGCCTTCTTTTACTAATCTTAATTTGGAACCAAAAAAATGATGTTGTACATGGTATTATGACAAATACGGGTCTATTCGCGCACAAAATAACTCAAAACATGATGTTGACAACCTCGACGTTTCGATCAATACAACGCGAATAGACCCGTTTTTGTCTTAATACTACGTATTCAATTCGCGAAAGCTTACATTACATATTCAGACTCTACGCTCCCACTGCTGAAATACCGGCCTTCTCTCAGAGAGAGAGAGAGGTGTAGGCCATAATCCACCGCTCGGACCCAGTGCGGCGTGGTGGATGTCACATGTCCTCGAACTTTGTGGTTCTTGAACATGCCGGTTTCCTCACGATGTTTTCCTTCACCGTTTTAGAGCTAGTGTGAATAATCCGCACATAACTTGATATAAGTGATTAGTGCGGGCCGAGTCGAGATTCGAACTATGGTGCATCGGATTGAAAGTCGCACAAGTTCCCGCTCGGCCACACTCGCTCCGCGACAGCTTAAAAAGTAGTATTTTACGTTTTTTGCACAGAACTTGGCGGAAGCGGAGTACGTGGTGGCAGTGTTCATGTATATGCGGCTGGTGGGCTGGCCGGCGGAGCGCATCTCCATACTGACTACGTACAACGGACAGAAGCATCTCATACGAGACGTCATCGACAAGCGATGCGCTGAAAACCCGCTTATCGGAAGACCGCACAAGGTAAGAAAGAAAGAAAAAAAGAGATAAAATATTTGACACTCGCAAAACAAAGCTATGTTACACAATATAACGAAACGAATTAAGGGGCAGAATAAGGCGCGCCGCTATCTCGCTCGCGCTTCTAAATCATCACTAATTTAATATAATTATTAATAATCGCATTCGGTGAAGTTGCTGTCAATAACATTACAAAGGTACGACAAAAGTATCATTTTGGTCCGATGAAGTTTTCATACATGAAATTAGGCGATTGCATCAGGCAGGGTCACCAACGTTGTTCGACCAACTTGAGTGTACACGGAGCAGATCATATTCCTCCCATCCACAATTAATTCAAAAATTGAAAGAGGTTCTTGGTGTTGCCTTCGATTCCAAGGCTTCCGAGTGATCCGGGAATAGATCCGCGAATTGACGTAGACGTATCTGCAGCTGACAATACATAGTTCACTATAGTTTTGTTGTCTATGAATAAGAATTATTTTCTTTATATGTAGCTATCGTACGAACTTGATAATTTACGACGACATAAAAGAACGTAGCTTTACTTCATGGGCATACCAATTAAAATGCGAATGACACAACTCGAAACTTCCAAAAATAGTCAAATCAAAATTACTACATTTAAAATGTTACGTAATGTTTGTTATTGTCAAGTCGCATATCCACTATACTTAGACACGTTACTTTTGTATGCCGCGTTTTTTATACTCGGTAGGTTAGTGATGTGATTGAAGAATGGCGAATTATGCAAGTTACCCTACTAGCCTAGATTTGAACTGGAGCTCAAGTGCCGCTGCTGGAATACATAGATTGCGACAGATTTTCAAGTTAAGGGCGGTAGCTAGCCAGGCGAGCACTAGAAAATGCCCTACCACCTCGCATGTCTTGGTGGATACCACCGATTTGCTCGTGTTTCTCGTCGCTTTGGTCGTCACCCCCAAGCTGTAGTGTGCCAGCATTACTGTTTTCCGGTTTGATGGTAAAGTAGTCAGTGTAAATACGTCTCAGTGTTGCAAGCGCAGCTTAATAAAATATTTCCAAAGTTCTGGGTGGCACTCCCAACTGTTTTGGGGAGGATATATGCAAACGTTCTGCTCGCTTCGCTACCTTATAGGGAAAATAATAATAATAGAGGACGGACCGAAGTTAAGCCTCAATATGTAAAAAGAGAGATTGAAGTTTCGGCGTTGGTTTATATGTTTATAAATAAATAATTATTATTTTTAATTTATGAAACCTTGTTGTGTAAGTTGTAGTTCCTAAATTTATTGTAGTGTTTATATAAAATTTAATTTAAGACAAATTAAAAAAGTCGTTTCATAATTCACTTCTATTTTGGTTTTGGAAATAATTTTTCTTTTTTTTTTATAAAATTTGTCTGTAAACGCAATTTTTACAATAGGAGCTAAGCTGTACGAGTCACTCATGTTTTATAGTTATATTTTCGTACTTGCTTAATTTAATCCCCTGTTCCTTATCACAAATCACTCACTATCCTCATCTAATCACTTAAAGGTATAAATAGGTTTCTATTAAGGCAAGGAACAATATGAAGCCTTACTTAGACTTCCTTCGGCTTATCTTAAAGATAAGGCGAAGAAAGTCATTTCCGCTCATTTAAAAGCAATTATTTACATATTGTATGACTGAAGCACCTTACCACCACTTTTGGATTATGAGATACAGTTTCCAAGTGACACCGATTAGTCAGACAGTATTCCCCAACGTGATGAAACGCGAGGAAATGACTACTTGTGACTCCTGCCAGTGACCCATCGTGATGAAATCTGAGGAAGTCGGAAGTAATACGAGGGTCCATTATAACTAATAAAAGAAAACCCAACAAAAGATGACTAGACGCACCATTTCTGCTACTCATCTAACTTTTTTTGAAGATAATAATCATCATTAGAAACCGCTTCATCGATTCCCAGATCGTTAACAAAGCTATGACGTCATTAAAATGACGATGCTAAATTGGGTAGCTGCATGAAATACAAAACACATAAATACGATGGTAATACAGGTTTAAGAATATCACATTAACACAATAAAAATGAAATTCACAAAAAATATATAATTTCTACAAAGATACTGGATCTAAAACTTTCCAGAATTCAACGATTTATTTTTATCATCCAATAGTAATTTAAAGTATACTATCAGATTCTTTACATTTTAATGAATAACAAATGTATGACAACTATGTACTTAAACGCAGTTTTTCACGGCCAAAATCAACAAAATGTGTGTTTTAGTACAACTTTACGGGCCGCGTTGAATATGTGATGTCACGCGTTAAACCCAATTAGTATGGGGCGTTTAAGCGCTCACTAGATCCTCCTGACTTTGGATTTCATTTTTGACGTTGTTAGCATTCGATTTCCAGTTTTTTCGATATAGATATTTGATTTTCATGAGAAAACGAATTGATTAGCATCATAAAAAAAATGGAGTCCACATCCCAATTGCGAATATAATTTTTTGCTTAGCATTTGGTAACTATCACGTGAACTAAGCGGCTATATAGTTTATGGTGTAACTTGCTAGAAGCAAGACTAGAATTGGAACTGTTTCATTGTAAGATACAAGCCCTCTACGTATATATGTTATAGTAAAATAGGATGGCTATTCCACTTTTTCCACCTAGCCATCCCACCTAGGAGAGAAAAGTGGAATCCCTCTGAAATGGGATGTCTGGGTGGATAAGTGGAACAGCAGATTCCACTTACTCACCCTGGGACTTATTCAGTAATAATGGAAAAAATCCGCTTTTCTCTCCTAGGTGAGATGGCTGGAGGGATAAGCGGAATAAACACTGCGGATCAACCTAAACATAATAAATACTTACACAACATAAATACATAACATAATAAAACTTGAGAGTAGCAAGTAGGAGCTATAAAATGTCCCACTAACCCTAATGCACTTGTGTCGTATTAGTTTCCTAATAATTATTTATTACATATAAGTAAGGCTTGGTTTTGTGTGCGTCTTATATAAATGTTTTTTTCATGTTTTCTCAGTGTAAGTAATAATCGTGAAATTCTAAGAAATTATTTATATTTTGCTGTACATAAGCTTTGTAAGTAATAGTCAAATTGTACCTTTTTTATGTTATTGGTAACGAGACGAGCTGGTCGTTTGCCTGATGGTAAGCATAACGCCGGCCCATAACAATTGCAGTGCCACCCAGAACTTTGAAACACAAAGGCCTGCGCGGCACTGCAGTGCGCTCGTTACCCTAAGACATTAGGTATTAAGTCTCATAAGCCCAGTAATTTCACTGGATACTCTGCTCATCAAACCGGAACACAGTAATGCTTGCACACTAATGCACACTGCTGCTTGGCGGCAGACTTCACGAGCAAAGCGGTGGTAACAACCCAGACGGACACTCGCAGAAGAGTTAGTCCTCCCACTAACAATCCTTTGCGAAGCCGGAGCGAGTACGCTAAGTCCAGAATAAAAATAAAAGATATTTATTGCGCTCCGAAGGTAAGACGATGAAGGTTTTCCTCTATTTTTAATACCAATTATTTTGTTCCCAGTATAACTTGTAATACTTACTACAAGAATACTAAGAATTGTTAATGTACTCTTTGATGCTGCGTCAAGAACATCACTCAAGTGGCTACATATGGCATGATGCTTTATTGTAACCACTTCGACTGATTTTTAAATAAAGACTTTGTATAGTACGCGCCAACCTTAAACGCAACTCGAGAAAAGTTAATTACTGCACGATCATATTTCGTGAATAATTAGGGTATTAGAAACTAGAAAGAGGAAGTCACATTACATCCAGACACGAAACAAATAGTTGCGCTTTTTACACTACTAGTGTACCCTCGTAGTGACGAGGGTTATCAAACGGAGAGAAAGAGAAAGGAGAGAGGCGCGAAGCCTATCTAATATTTTTTTCGTGCATTTCACGTCTTGGTGTTGGCTATCGTCCTCTCACCTAATTTCTGATACCCTAGAATGCAGCGAATCTTATTTACAGGTTATAGGGTGTACCTATGTATGTCACCTATATTCTATAATAATTGTGTATTTATTCACATCTTCATATCCATTATGTTTACAGCTAACATTTAGCTTGTACTTGATGCTGGTTCATGTTTATTGCGCAGGTGAGACACAGCAACGATTTATGATTATGGGATTAGAACAATAGTCGTTTAGGAATGTTATCGAGAATGTAGGTCAAATGCCGCACTGAGATTTAATTATAAATAAGTTTTATGAAGCAAAACAATTGAAAAACTCAAGTAGGTACCATGATAATGGTCACAGTGGACAGTATTAATGTTGTGACCAAATACGCAACGAAGAAATTTGTTGTAAGGAGGCATTAAAAGCAAGTATCTTCATAAGGATGAAAATTGCCTTGCTTCGTTAGTTAACTTGGCGTTGGTTAGCGTGATCTTATATGACTTAAAAGAGTCCCTAGCTGATTGTCGCACATTTAGACCGTTCATAAATATTCTAAGTGACCTTTTTTTGCAAATCAGTACTTGTCATATTTCAGATGCATTTCCCCATATCGCAATGGCGTAACTTATAATCACTCTATTATTTCTCATACATCATCTTTTGGCAATAAGTCCATGTCAAATTTAGTGATAATTTTTTCTTTTTTCTGCTCTGATGTTATGTTTTTCTCTGGTGTACAATTAAGTATTTTTATATTTCATTGTAGGTATTGTGTTGTAACAGTTAAGTATAATTGTAAAAATGTTTTCAGGTGACCACAGTGGACAAATATCAGGGCCAGCAGAACGACATAGCACTCGTGTCGCTCGTTCGCACGAAAGCGGTCGGACATGTCCGCGACCTGAGGCGTCTAATCGTGGCGGCGTCCAGAGCGAGACTGGGGCTTTACATCTTCGCGAGGGCCAATCTCTTCAGGAACTGCTTCGAGCTGCAGCCTACTTTCAACCAGGTATTACTCGCATTGCACTTTACGAGCAGACGGATTATGGGAGCTTCAACAGGAAACGGACCAATATTCACACCCAGCCATAGGGTTTGACGTACATTATGATGTAGTATTTAAAATATGTCTCATCTTTACCTATCTGTATATATGTTTACATGTTGATTACCCGTTGCATATTTTAATAGTTTTGGTGTTAATGATAGATGAAAACGTGTACACGTCGACACGGAGAGAAATCTAGCTTATAACACAATTGTACCAGATTTTTTAAAATTTAAATGAATTTTTGAGAGTACATCAAATTGAAACTTGAGTCATCAATTCAGTGAGTCACCCTTACTTTTAGGAGTCTGAAAGTCAAAGGTTTCCAATACTACAGCTACATAGCTCAGCTGTATTGGAAAATCTATAGTTAATATCAAACATCATAAAGAACAATATTGACTGCGTCCTTTCAGAACTAGAGAATGGTGATGCCATAGTGAGAACATAGCTACCTTTATCCTGACTTTCATGATCTGTTTATTCGTCATGCTGAGTTTCCGATGTATATTAATTTCAAGGTTGGAGCTGAAGTAGGTGTCAGAATGGGCGCGTCTCATAACATTTATACATATATACGTTCATACGTTCATTATATCTATACTAATATTATAAAAACGTAAAGTTTGTTGGTTTGTTTCTTACCGCGAACTAATAGGCTGTTTAATAATTTATAAAATTTATTTGGATATCAGTAATGTTTACAACACAAACACATAGCTGTGATACTAATTAAAATGTAATTTTATAATAATACTAGCTGCTGCCCGCGGTTTCACCCGCGCGGTGATATTGGATTTCATGGTTTTTATTTTTTTGCGCGGAACCCTAATTCTTTTTCTAAAATAAATTTATATAAATTGTAATATCTGTAATATTATAATTGCGAAAGGGTGTTTGTTGGATTTTCCTTCTTTCACGCAGCAACGGAGCAATGGATTGACAGAATAACACATAGGCTACAATTTATAAAGACGTATACCACGCGGAAAGCCGCGGGCGGAAGCTAGTGTTTCATAATGTAATACTGATGACCAGTGGCGTATTTTAGGATTCAGCGCCCTGGGCCTGCAGGCCCCACCGCCCTTTTTTGACAATTTTAAACTGAATCGAAAGAGACAAAACACAGTTTAACACTGTTCATTAATAAGAGCCTTAGTTACGTAGTCTTTTATAAATTTCTTCTGCTTGCACAGCCCCTAGCAGCCTGCCGCCCCGGGCCATGGCCCTTTTGGCCCTAGGGTAAATACGCCCCTGCTGATGACGATGACGTAAAATAACAAAATTTTATGAATAAAATCCGCAGCTGGTAGAGCGGCCGCTACAACTGGAGCTGGTCCCGGGCGAGAAGTACCCCGCGCAGCGCGGCTGGCGCGCGCCCGTGCCCGACGGGCTGGTGCTGCGCGCCGCCGACATGCCGCACATGGCGCGCGCCGTCTACGACATGTACCTCGAGCGAGTCAGGAAGGCGAGGGACGAGTACGAGGTGAGTGACAGAATTTCCCTGGGAACTTCCACACATTTGGTAGAATGCCCGTTCTGACTGAAATTGGTACCAGGGACATTATGCCGCACATGGCGCGGGTCGTCTACGATATGTACCTTGGACGAGTCAGGAAGGCGCGAGATGAGTACTAGGTAAGTGACAGAATTTCCATGTGAAGTTTTGAATCTAGGTTAATTTTAATTTTGAATCTACACATCTGGTAGAATGCCCGCTGTAACTGAAGTTGGTACCATGGACATGCGGCACATGGCGCGGATTGACTACGATACATATGTATCTCGAACGAGTCATAGGTGCGAGACGAGTACGAGGTGAGTGACAGAATTTCCAAGTTTCGAATATGCTTCCACACAGCTGGTAGAATGCCCGTTCTGACTGAAGTTGCTATCATGGACAAAGCGGACATGGCGCGGGCCATCTACGATATGTACCTCGAACGAGTCAGGAAAGTGCGAGACGAGTACGAGGTGAGTGGCAGAATTTCCGAATTTTGAATATACTTCCACACAGCTGGTAGAATTCCCGCTACAACTGAAGTTGATATTGGTAGAATGCCCGTTCTGACTGAAGTTGGTACCATGGACATGGCGCGGATCGTCTGCGATGTATATCTCGAACGGGTCATGAAGGTACGAGACGAGTGCGAGGGGAGTGACAGAAAAATACCTGTGAAGCGTTGAATGTACATTGTACTGCCATACAGGTGTTCTTATGTCTGTAACTGTTGTAATTCGAACTTGTACATTGATGAAATCACGGATATGGTTCGCGTCGTGTACTGTACGGTATGCTATAATTATAACTTATAACGTATTTATGGCTCCGGTCGTGTACGTCGAATAGAACAGGAAGACCCGTGACTTGGAAAACACATGTGAAGTCGTAAATTAAATGTAGTTTCTTACACCTGGTAAAACGCTGTAATTCAAGCTAGTACCAGAGAAGTACAGTACATTTAATAAAGAGCATATTTCTAATTCGAACCGCGTTTAATTTTAAGATTTGTACTTTTTGGTCTAACTAATTTTGGTCCATACGAAACAACTGATTGATTATAGTTCGCAGAAATTGATGAAAACATATTTGTAAAGTTTTATTAAGCTTCATCTAAAGTTTCAAATTTTGAAAAATTCATAAGGGCAGAAAAGGAAAACCGTTCGTCACGTTGAAACGTGATTTCAATAATTTGAATAATTCATCGTATTCATATTACCATGTATAGGTGTCGCTGTCTGTACAATACAGCAATAGGTATAAGCTTTGAGATTTAATGAGGCGGATACTTACAAAAAAGAATAACAATGGGTTTTCATAATACGTACATTTTGTTATGTTTTTTTTTTCAAAAAATTATATCATTAGTAAAATCAATACAGCAGTATTTAAATAAATGTTGGTGCTGTGTAAAAACTAAATAACGCAATATTCGTGTTTGAATTATAAACAAAATATAAGACTTTAAAATGTAAAGTATTTAGAACGTATCTTCACTCTTCTTAATTTGGAGCATCAAAGAAATTTAAGGATCAGCGGACGGAGGCGAAGGCAAACAAGCTGGCATTGTTGTGGCAAATTCATCACTTAAACTTTAAAATTCAGTTATCTAGAGTAGGTCAGATGCAAATAGCCCGTGCGTCACTGGCGCCCGCCGTTGCGGCGCTGTATTGCTTGATAATCCACGTGTCGAGTGTTTGTTTAAGATCGTTAGGCCCACTAGCGCCAAAAACTAGATTAACTAATCATTAGGATCAATCGGCGTAGTAAAATTTTAAATAAGTAAAATTGCTTTAATAAGGTGACAAACCGATTTCAGTGGCAAACTACTGAACTGATTTCGATGAAATTTATGGCATCTGGTACACGAGTAGCCAAAAACCAAACGATCCTAAATCATCTGAAAGTGGACCCTGGACCGAAGAACCCCATCGGATGTCGGAAATGCTTTGATACAAAAGAGTAATGCTTCAACTAGGTGATTTGTTGCTGCCCGCGCATCGCCAATACTAGTTTAAATAATAAAATGGGAGGTCATCTTCAAATCTTCAAAGAGTTAAATTGTATGTGTCTCGGTTTTTGTGCCTCATATTTGACGCCAGCGCGACAGCGACAAATTGATATAGAGATATCTACTAATAAAATATGCAATTTAAGGGCGCTGATGTCCTTGGTGTTGATAGTTTAGAGTTAAACATTTCTATAATGTAAAGTATAATAGTGGATAATAGTATACACGGCAAAGTAAGAGACAATAATTAGCACAAGAGATACGTGAGGCAACGATAATATAGAATATTATGTAAATAATACTGCCAAACATGTGGTACCTATTTTTGTACGAATTAGTGAAACCATGCTTTAAAAATGACTTTTTCAAAAGTAAATTGATCATAGATATGGATGGGATTATCATCTCTATTTTCTTCCTCATTCAGACCTATTGGTATGTTGATCAGATATTAGTTTAATATATGTTGTTCAAAAACAAAAAACAATGTTCCAACAATAGGTGCGTAACTGTGACAATATTACGATCTTGTTCGCACTACTGTACGCGTATGTCTATCTATATCTCTTTTGTTGATGCGTACACTTTGGAAATTTATTTTGTTTACGTGTGCATGTTGTTGTTTCTAGTCCAGTTTTGTTTACGCGACATTAGAGCGTACCCAATCTTCTTGTTTTTAATTGGTCTAAGTTAAACATATTTATCATATGAAATTATAAATTATGTATATTATCAACGCCTCACGTTAAATCATGTGACGATTAAATTTATGGAAGGCCATAAATTTAATCACAGCAGTTACAGTTTATAAGTGTACCAAACGCAAGATTTACAGTCGTGAAGCGCTAGCTAGGCGTCCACAATATGCTAACTACCCAATAAATTTGCGAACCATGTGTGCCCACCAACAGCGTTCATCGACGCGTCTAAAAATATTAAATAAGTACGTACTCAACGTGTAAAAATACTTTAGCTTATTTCCGCAACAGAAAATTCCGTAACGTGAATAAATATAATAAGTAATTTACATTTCATTATACTGTTTATCTCACTTTCTAACTATGAAATTTATTTATTTTATTTGCATACCTAAGTGAAATATTTTAAGAAGTGATTAACGTAATGTAACTAACGTAGAGCGTGTGGCCGAGCGGGAACTTGTGCGACTTTTAATCCGACGCACCATAGTTTGAATCTCGACTCGGCTCGAGACTGACTGAACCGAATGACTTATATCAAGTTATGTGCGGATTTATCACACTCGCTCTAAAACGGTGAAATAAAACATCGTTAGGAAACCCGTGTCCCGTACGTTCAAGAACAAAAAATTCGAGGACATGTGACATCCACCAAGATGAATTAGGCCCGCGTAGTGACTTATGGCCCGTTTTCTCTGTCTGAGAGTAGGCCGTTATCCCAACAGTGGGAGCGTAATAAGGCTGATGATTAACTTAGATAGGTATATTAAAACCTCTTTAGTTTTCGGAAGACAGTAAACTAAAGATAGCACACGATATGTTTGCCGACGCAGGGAACCATGGAAAAACCAATGAAAATGTGTTTACATTGGCTTTTCCACCCATCTATGTTTTCATTGAACATAAGATTATGTGTTTACATTGGTTTTACCAACCAACTGTTTTCATTGAAAAACAATTAATATGGGTCGCCTTAAAATACAACTATAATCAATTAGTTACGTGCCCTGCATATTTTGGGCTGGACCAAAATATGCGGCCATTGTTTACTTTTATAATCACATACATATGCCTGCCTGCCTGCGATTGGTTAGCGTAGTTGGACGAGAATGTAGATAACTAACGTAGGTACTTACCTACTTAAGATTTTTGTCATGCCGGATGGAACATGACAATATTGCTAGTAGCTGACGAAGCAAACAAACTAGAAAACTAGACTGTAAAAGTTGTCAACTCGGCTATTACCTACAGCGTAATGGGAAGAAAAAAGGAAACCCGTCACAGTACTATGATTCTTTCACTCCAAGAATGCATCCTAATCCTAAATCCTAATCAAAACGACTTAGTAACATATTTGCGAATCGGCTCAGGCTAAATTCACACCGAAGTAGCAGCGCCTAGATTGCCTTCCTTCGCTTTGATGGGCCGTTTTTTTTAATTCTGTTGATGGGCCATTCTTCGACCCGCGACTTCATGTGTGAGTCTGACAATCGCCACTACTTATTGCCCACTCTGGACCTACATTGGCTATGGCGCCGGGCTCACACCAGTATTTAAACCAACCAAAAAATTTTATTATACCTTTATCTGTATATTTCAGTTAAATTACTGTGCTTATCTAATAACTTTAAACGAATAATTTTTGTATTATATTGTCATCAAAAAAGCCTTTTTGTAAAATTACCGTTTTCTTGCCGACTACATTTTTTCAAAAATCTGTGAATGCAGTTCAGTATGTCTCAAAAAGTTACGGATGGTCTCCTACGAACGTTTTCCTATAACTATAACGGATAAGGTACCTCTTACTGTACTGTCTCAAACACCCATCCTGTATAATAATTAGCTGTCCAATATTCTACCACAGCGGCATGCAACGAGCGCAATTCAGTGCCGCGCGGGGCTTTGTGTTTCAAAGTTCTTAGTGACACTGCAATTGTTACAGGCTGGGGTTATTTTCCACCAGGCAAACGACTCGCTCGTCTCCTTATCACCTTAGTTAAAAACACTAATATGTATACTTTTCTTTTTTAATTACATTCCAGGCGTCAAATAAGTCTTGGCACGAACCGGGGTCTGAGAATGCACCGCGGTCGCAGCAAGCCGAGCACTTCGTCCCGTCGCACCCCGGGGCCGCGGGCGCCGACAGCGACGATGAAGACACGGCGCCTGCGCAATTCACGCCCACACAGATAGTCAACGAGATTGAAGACACGGCTGATCATTGAACCGTGGCTAAGTTGTTAAGAAAATAAATGTGTTTTTGCTAATTCATAGTTTTATTTTTTACGAAGAGCGAGTGTGGCCGACCCGCCACTTGTGCGACTTCCAATCAGACGCACCATAGTTTGAATATCGACTTTGCCCGAACCAATGACTTATATCAAGTTATGTGCGGATTATTCAAACTCGCTCTAAAACGGTGAAGGAAAACTTCGTGAGAACACCGGCATGTTCAAGAACCACAAGATTCGAGGACATGTGACATCCACCAAGCCGCACTGGGCCCGCGTGGTGGATTATGTCCCATACCTCTCTCTGAGAGAAGGCCGGTATGCCAGCAGTGGGAACGTAAAAGGCTGATAATGATGATTCGATGAAGGAAAACTCTGCGATGCAACTATAGCATGGTGGTAGGACATTTACTAGTTTCGGCTAGATACCTTCAATTTGAAAACCTGTCGCCGAGCAGCTATCGGTGTATTCCGGGAGCTGCACTTTGAGAACCGTTCCTAATCTAAGTTTATCATCATCATCGTTGCAATAAATATTTTTTCATTCTTAAGCTCCATCTTCAATCACGTGGTTGGTAACATCAGGCGACAGTGAAATGCTAAAATGTTGAAGAGTGTTTGTAATGTCAAAACTACAGCTTTTTACTCAATGCGTTTAAAAGTATATACGGTATTTATGAAAACCATGTTTAAAATGTATGCTGCCTGTTCTGGCATAATCTCCGAAACGGCTGGACCTATTTTGACGGGACTTTCACTAGCAGATACCTGATGGATGATTACAAGGAATAAATTAGGCTACGTGGGCGAATCCGTGGAGCATTGCTTGTCGAGAATAAAAATAAAACGATGTGTATGGCGCGACGCCAAGATGTTGCATTGTTTTCACATCCGCGGCGATAGTAATTTTCGATCTATTTTATAATATGGACTTTCTTAAGACTGTGGAGTTGCAATCATAGCTCAGTTGGATAAGCGTCTGCGATCGATTATTTGAATGATGCAGGCGTATCCCGGTTGAGATCTTTTTGAGATACCTATATTAATAATTTTATATGGGGTGAGTTAAGAGCGTAGATCCACGGGCGAGCAAGTCGATGCTTGTGTAATACTTTCACACACACAGAGGCAGACGTAGTGTGCGTAGATTTGGCGCGTATTCTCTCACTGGCCGTGAATAACCACTTTGACTTGGCCTCTGAATTCGGCCGGACAAGTACTTGTGTAGCTTTATACCTAAACTGCGTTGTGCGTGCGCCTGCGGCGCAAGTACGGAAGTCGGTTCGATAAATTTGTCGAATCGAAAAGCCCGATAAATTTATCGAATGTTGCGAGTGCCGAAGTCTGATCGTAAAGTATTGTAGTAGCTCTATATTCTCTTTGGATTCGACCTAGCTATTCGATAAATTTTGTCGATTGTATCGAGCGGCGCAAGTACGGATCTTTTCGGTCGATAATATTCGATAAAATTCGATAAAATTGACAGTTCAAATCGATAAAGTGGGTTTTATCGAGCCTCGAAACAATCGAAGTTATCGAAAAGCTAGGTCGAATCCAAAGAGAATATAGAGCTACTACAATACTTTACGATCAGACTTCGGTACTCGCAACATTCGATAAATTTATCGAATTTTTCGGTTCGACAAATTTATCGAACCAACTTCGGTACTCTCGCCGCAGCGGCGCAAGTACGGATCTTTTCGGTCGATAATATTCGATAAAATTGACAGTTCAAATCGTTAAAGTGGGTTTTATCGAGCCTAGAAACAATCGACAAAAGTTATCGAAAAGCTAGGTCGAATCCAAAGAGAATATAGAGCTACTACAATACTTTTACGATCAGACTTCGGTACTCGCAAGATTCGATAAATTTGTCGAGTTTTTCGGTTCGACAAATTTATCGAACCGACTTCCGTACTTTCGCCGCAGCGGCGCAAGTAAGGATCTTTTCGGTGGATAAAATTCGATAAAATTGACAGTTCAAATCGATAAAGTGGGTTTTATCGAGCCTAGAAACAATCGGAGAATATAGAGCTAGTACAATACTTTACGATCAGACTTCGGTACTCGCAACATTCGATACATTATTTATCGAGTTTTTCGGTTCGACAAATTTATCGAACCGTTTTCCGTACTATCGCCGCAGCGGCGCAAGTACGGATCTTTTCGGTCGATAATATTCGATAAAATTGACAGTTCAAATCGATAAAATGGGTTTTATCGAGCCTCGATACAATCGACAAAAGTTATCGAAAAGCTAGGTCGAATCCAAAGAGAATATAGAGCTACTACAATACTTTACGATCAGACTTCGGTATTCGCAACATTCGATAAATTTGTCGAGTTTTTCGGTTCGACAAATTTATCGAACCGACTTCCGTACTTTCGCCGCAGCGGCGCAAGTACGGATCTTTTCGGTGGATAAAATTCGATAAAATTGACAGTTCAAATCGATAAAGTGGGTTTTATCGAGCCTAGAAACAATCGGAAAATATAGAGCTAGTACAATACTTTTCGATCAGACTTCGGTACTCGCAACATTCGATACATTATTTGTCGAGTTTTTCGGTTCGACAAATTTATCGAACCGACTTCGGTACTCTCGCCGCAGCGGCGCAAATACGGATCTTTTCGGTCGATAATATTCGATAAAATTGACAGTTCAAATCGTTAAAGTGGGTTTTATCGAGCCGTAGAAACAATCGACAAAAGTTATCGAAAAGCTAGGTCGAATCCAAAGAGAATATAGAGCTACTACAATACTTTTACGATCAGACTTCGGTACTCGCAAGATTCGATAAATTTGTCGAGTTTTTCGGTTCGACAAATTTATCGAACCGACTTCCGTACTTTCGCCGCAGCGGCGCAAGTACGGATCTTTTCGGTGAATAAAATTCGATAAAATTGACAGTTCAAATCGATAAAGTGGGTTTTATCGAGCCTAGAAACAATCGGAGAATATAGAGCTAGTACAATACTTTACGATCAGACTTCGGTACTCGCAACATTCGATACATTATTTATCGAGTTTTTCGGTTCGACAAATTTATCGAACCGACTTCCGTACTATCGCCGCAGCAGCGCAAGTACGGATCTTTTCGGTCGATAATATTCGATAAAATTGACAGTTCAAATCGATAAAATGGGTTTTATCGAGCCTTGATACAATCGACAAAAGTTATCGGAAAGCTAGGTCGAATCCAAAGAGAATATAGAGCTACTACAATACTTTACGATCAGACTTCGGTACTCGCAACATTCGATAAATTTGTCGAGTTTTTCGGTTCGACAAATTTATCGAACCGACTTCGGTACTCTCGCCGCAGCGGCGCAAGTACGGATCTTTTCGGTCGATAATATTCGATAAAATTGACAGTTCAAATCGTTAAAGTGGGTTTTATCGAGCCTAGAAACAATCGACAAAAGTTATCGAAAAGCTAGGTCGAATCCAAAGAGAATATAGAGCTACTACAATACTTTATGATCAGACTTCGGTACTCGCAACATTCGATAAATTTATCGAGTTTACGGTTCGACAAATTTATCGAACTTATCGAACCCTCGCCGCAGCGGCGCAATTACGGATCTTTTCGGTCGATAATATTCGATAAAAATCGATAAATTTGTCGAAATAATACTCGATAAATTTATCGAATATTGCGAGTACCTAAGTCTGATCGTAAAGTATTGTAGTAGCTCTATATTCTCTTTGGATTCGACCTAGCTTTTCGATAACTTTTGTCGATTGTTTTGAGGCTCGATAAAACCCACTTTATCGATTTGAACTGTCAATTTTATCGAATTTTATAGACCGAAAAGATCCGTACTTGCACCGCTTTTGTTCGATAAATTTTATAACAAGTCGATAAAACCCACTTTATCGATTTGAACTGTCAATTTTATCGATCAAAAAGATCTGTACTTGCGCCGCAGGCATGGTAGATCTAATATCAAAATAACAGCTTTTTACTAAATGCATATGAAAGTATATACGGTACCTATAACTAAAACACTAATTGAAAAATTTTTGTCCGTCCGTCCATAACTATATCTATGCCAAAATCACGTCGATCCGTTGCTCCGTTGCTGCGTCAAAGAATAAAGACGATGAAGAAACCAACAAACAAACAGACAAACATTCGCATTTATAATATGAAATACCTAATTAGTAGGATTACTTCTGAAACATAATTTATTGTCACTCTGAATAACAACAAAAACAAATCAGTAGTCAAAAATAATAGTACAGTTTTATACTTAGCAAAGTGCTAAGGTTTTTGGTCACTCAGTAAACATGCCATATTCTCGTAAGCACGGCTAACGTCAGGCGGAGCGCCGAGCGACATGACCACTCGCTGGAAGGCCTCGCGGCAGACTGATTTGAATTCATTTGCGCGCAGACTTTTATACCATGTTTTATAGTAGTTTTCAAATATTTATAGAAAAATAATGAAGCTAAATTAATTAAAATCTTAAATTTTATATTTTAGAAAAGATCCTCTTCTATTACAGGAAGGTATTTTTATATTAAATTAAGTAGAATATACCGGTGAAAATAATGATTTTATTCGGCTATATTTTCCTAATCTTTTCACTTGGTTTGGATTTTATTTTCGTATGTAAATAATCAAAATCGGAAAATGTTTTTCCGTAACTATTTTCCTGAGGATCTTTTCAATTGGCTATATTTTTTTGTTTATTAGGTTTGTCTGTAATTTGAGATATTTTTAGCTTGGAAATTGACACTGAAAGTGAAATTAAGAGAATCTCCGTTCAGTTATCTCGTCAGATTTCATAAACGCTTTGCCAAATATAAAATTTTCTCCCGTAACTATATCAACAACAAAATGTCCTACATTTATTGGTAATTAACGTCTTTGTAAGACAAATAGTTATGGATATTTTCAAATCCGAAAAGTACGGTATTTTAGCCAAATGGCGCGGAAAACGTATACACCCTCTTAACATAAAAACCATAGATATAAAATCAAAACCACACTTTACTCATATCGTCAATTTATAAAATCCATAAAACACATCCAATAAAAATAACTATAGTACAAAATATACATTTAAAAGAGTCCCTCGATTTCTCCAGTCTTGGTGTTGAGGTCGATATCGTAGATGCTGGGCCGAGTAGGAAGGCCGGGCATCTTTGAAATCTCGCCTATCATGGGGACCACGAACTCTGCTCCCACGGATGCGAAGATGCCGTTGATCTTGAGAGTAAAGCCGGTTGGAGCACCTTTGATGGCCGGGTCGCCGGTCAGGGAGTTGGATGTCTTCGCCATGCAAATGGGGAACTTGTCGTAGCCCTAAAACGAAAAGAAAAACGTTAGTTGCACTATGATGCAAACCAACTACTGGTACTTATTTGCATCAACGAATCGGCATTGCAAGTTGTAATTTGACGGGAGCATTTCCGCTGGGTATGTAGCTAATAGGGATGTCGCATGAAATAATTTTTGACGTTTTTAGCGTTCAATTCCAACTTTCTTCGATATAGACATTTATGATTCTCATGAGAAAACGAATTGATTGACATAATATAGACCAATATGTTGTCTGAATAAATAAATATTATTATTATTATAAAAAAAATGAAGTCAATATATATTGGTAAAGGTTAGCCTATTTTGATTATGCACATGTCTAAAATAGTAATTAGATAATACTTTATATTAGATGATATTTGTAGTAAATATCTACTAAATTATTCTGTCTACTCATGACTTGAACTTATACTCTTAAATTCAGGAGTTGATGCCGCAGCATGCTGTATGTCATTGGAGCTGAGGGCACCCCGCATTAGTTATTATCTTAGTTTTCAAATTAGAACTAAAATTGATGATACATTTCCGTCTGCTTCATCAATAAGATCGCGGTCAAACGTAAGCCTATTTCAAATATTTTTTATCGAAATAGCAAACACCCACCTTCTGCGTAAATAGCTTAATCTTTTCCAAAACTTCGTCCGTGTATTCAATTTTCCCAGCGCCGTACATTTCCGTGGCAATCAGCCTGATCTTATCTTCTATGGACAGAGTGAGAGGGTACAGGTAATCGAAAATGGTTTCTTTGTCGCACGCCGCGATGACTGCGTCGGCGAGGTCTACTGCGCCCGCGCCGCCTTTAGCCCAGTGATCGCAAACTACAGCGCGGTACGCCCCATTGTCTATGGCAAACTTTTTGACAAGCTCCAACTCTGCTGGCGTGTCGTTTCTGGAAATTTTGTGGTTAAGGAATTTATTTCTCAAAAAGAATGTAGTTCACTTACAATGAGTTTAAAACTAGGTTACAAGTAATTATTAGATTACTATCTAGTTAAATAGTTACTTTATCTAATTTTACATCCAGATAATTATGGATTTAAAATTACTGATTCGAGTATATATTTTCTTAATGTGTTTAGAAAAAGAGAGGTTCTTACAATTCTTGAGGTCATTAGGTAGCTTGTTAAATAATTGTGCACCCTGAAACATTATATTTTATTTATAAAGCAATAGTTTCTGCTCGCATTTTCACGCGCGTGGTTACACAGGAACTATATTTATGCAAAAAATTGTCTCGATCCGTTGCTGCGCGAAAGAAGGACAAACATACTTTCGCATTTATTACAGTACGGATGGATGGTGCCATCACCTGCATAAGTGATAAAATATTGGTAATTTTTTAAGAATTAATTATCTTTGCAAAAGCATTTATAATCGAGCGATTAAGTATGATTGTACCTGACGACAAAACAGGCGGCGCGAGCGTCGCGTCAAGCATTAGGTAGAGGAAGGCGAGAAACCCTACTCTATAGTAAGATAGCGTCCTAAATTCGCCATCGTAAAAAAAACGGTATTTTTGAACAATATCACAATATGTCCCTGACGCGCAGTTTATGTATTTTTGTCTCATGACCGTGACCAAATGTCATGACGGTCACATGAGTCAAACGGTGTCATGACACCGTTTTTTGTTGGCCTTGAAATAGATTACAAAACGTGTGACATCTTTGTAGGTAGTGAACAAACACAAAGCTGACTGTATTGTTTCATAGATACCTATAATTCGACGCCTGTAGACAGAAATGCCTTCTAAGCATTCTGAAATCCAACCGCTGTGACCAAAAAAATGTTACTTAGGTAATCATTATTTCAGGAAGTCACTCATTAATAACCTTGAATTTTCTATAGGTACCTTACTGGCGTTTGTGTTTATTTACAACCAAAACAAACATTCCACTAAGTGATAACAATCATTCATCATCAAAATAGGATTAACAATAGGTCCCAAATTAGGCTCGGCATGCATTACTCATCTTAAATAGTGAAATTACTGGGTTTATGAGACTTAATACCTGATGCCTCAGGGTAACGAGCGCACTGCAGTGCCGCGCAGGCCTTTGTGTTTCAAAGTCAGAACTTTTGCAACCCAGAGGTTGCACTGCAATTGTTATGGGCCGGCGTTATGCTTACCATCAGGCAAACGACCAGCTCGTCCCGTTACCAAATAAAAAAAGTATATGAATAAATGTAACCCACCCGTGCTTGTTAACGGCGACGACAACAGGAACTCCAAACTTATTCCCGTTACTAATGTGCTTGCCCAGATTGCAGAGTCCTTTTTTCAGCAGCTCTAAATTCTCCTGGAAAAACCAGACGGTTACAAATATCTTGTTTTTCAGGTTGATGTAACGATGTTTACACAAGAAAAAATGACGTGGAGCCACCATCTGGCAGGGAATTCCCAAGAAAACCCCACTTAAATTCACATGTGGCTGCCAAAACATTATTCTTTTTCGTGTTTACTATTACGGTTTCAGTCCAATGGGAAAGTTTTGGAACATAAATGTAATTTCAGATTTTTGGCTTTAAGCCAAATTCATTGAATTATTATACCTATCATGGTAACATTAAACTCATTTTTTTTTAGATTTTAGGACTATTTTTTTTTTATGTTATTTGGTAACGAGACGAGCTTGTCGTTTGCCTGATGGTAAGCATAACGCCGGCCCATAACGATTGCAGTGCCACCCAGAACTTTGAAACACAAAGGCCTGCGCGGCACTGCAGTGCGCTCGTTACCCTGAGACATTAGGTATTAAGTCTCATAAGCCCAGTAATTTCACTGGATACTCTGCTCATCAAACCGGAACACAGTAATGCTTGCACACTACTGCTTGGCGGTAGACTTCACAAGCAAAACGGTGGTAACAACCCAGACGGACACTCGCAGAAGAGTTAGTCCTCCCACTAACACTAACTATGTATCAAGGACAAGAAATAAATTTAAAAAAAAAAAATTGTCCAGTAAACACTCAAATATGGCGGATCACGAAGCAATGGCATAAAATAGTGACCGGATTACCAACCAATGATGTACCTAAGTCGTGATATGTATTCTAGCTATGTTATCTATTAAATTTCGTAGCCTTTTGCCCGCGGCTTCGCCTGCGTGTTACATATCTTTATAGCCTATGTGTTATTCCAGAACCTAAACTACATTCCAAATTTCATCAAAATCGGAAGAGTTAGTACTTTTAAGGTGCTTTTAAACAGGGGCCTTCTGTTTAAAAAGAACTCATCCCGCCATACTTTCTATACAAACGCTCGTACGTAATTATAGTTTTGTATCAATATTTTTCTTTGGGTGTTTTGAACAAATAGCTATCTTGTGCGTTATATCTAGGATTATATGGGACCAAAAATTTTAAAATTTGACAATCCAATTCAGTAAAGGCCTTAAAAAACAGCCTTTTTGAACAAATTTTACCTTGACTTTGGTCGTTCACAATATTCTGATAAATGTAAAAGTAAACAAAACACTTTCATAGGCTCCTTGGAAATGTAATGGAGATTCTAAATAACAAAATTTTTTTTCACAAACAAGTATTTCCTGGAACAAGTTTTAGGAAATTACCACGCACTAATTGTCTTTGGAAATGATTTCAAAATTTCCAGAACGCCAACCGAGGGCTCTGGCCTTCTCACTTTTTTAGTAGTGCCTGTTTTTCTTCGATGAACCAACAAGCGTTTAGGCCATTTTTGCGTTCTACTTAGGCGGGCCAGGAAGACGCACCTTAAAGCATAGCTTGTATAATATATAATAATATACCTGCACGTATACGTCGTGTAGCGGCAGGCCGGGCGCCACGGGCGGGCCGCCGCCGTGCATCTTGAGCGCGCGCACGGTGGACACGAGCACGGCGCAGTGCGGCCGGTCGCCGCTCGCGCGACACTTAATGTCGAAGAACTTCTCCATGCCTGCACCAACAGTTTAGGACTATCTTACTACTGTGTGAGGATGGATGGATCTTTGTTACCCTTTCATGCAAAAACTACT
This sequence comes from Crocallis elinguaria, assembly GCA_907269065.1. Classification (NCBI taxonomy): domain Eukaryota; kingdom Metazoa; phylum Arthropoda; class Insecta; order Lepidoptera; family Geometridae; genus Crocallis; species Crocallis elinguaria. The sequence continues at coordinate 6,195,230 of OU026065.1, read as the reverse complement.
GAATAATTAATGTTGATTTGATGATTTATGAAGAATTAATTTTGATGAATCTTTACGTTAAAGGGTATAACTGTGCAAACTCAGTGTACCCTGTACCGTGAGAGCTAGGGGTTTACAATATTTTTTTTTGTAACTAGACTATCTAAAACTACCTCATCTCATAAATAAGTTTGATAAGTAAGTGTTACTACAGCTTATAAGACTTTCTGGATGATAGAAAATAGAATGTTTATTGATAGTGTTGAATTTAGCCAAAAATATATAAACTTACTTATATAAAAAAAAATATACTTTTTTATGATCTTAAGCTGTAAGTCTTAGAATTACCTACTTGCTAAGCCACAATTCGTTTTTGGTTCTTATTTTATATTGTTAACTAAGTACCGAATTTAAGTTTGCAACGTTCTCCTAACAGGGTGCATATGTTTACTCTTAAGTATAAGTTGAATGTATGTATGCAATAAAATAAATCTATACAAATAAATAAAATTGAAGTGTCTGTTTGTAATATCAAAATAACAGCTTTTCACTAAATGCATACGATACCTATATCAAAAACACAAGTTTTAACATTGTCTGTTTGTAATATCAAAATAACAGCTTTTCACTAAATGCATACGATACCTATATCAAAAACACAAGTTTTCACATTTCTGTCTGTCTGTCTGTTTGTTCCGGGTAATCTCCTTAACGGCTGGACCGATTTTGACGGGATTTTCACTGGCAGATAGCTGATGTTATAAGGAGTAACTTAGGCTACTTTTATTTTAGACAAAATAATTAGAGTTCCGCGCAGAAATCCTATATACCCACGCGGGTGAAACCGCGGGCAGCAGCTAGTAAATAAATAAATACTGACCGATGTCCGAACCGAATCCGGCCTCAGTGGCGACGTATCCGTTTTCCTTGGCAAGCTTCATGGCGATTTTGTCTGCGAGAATGGAAGAGCAACCGTGCGCTATGTTGGCGAAGGGTCCCGTATGCACCAGCACCGGTGTTCCCTCTAGGGACTGCATTAGGGTCGGCTCGAACGCATCCTTCAACAAAACTAGGAGAGCACCCGTCATACCCTGGAATAAAAAAAACCCATTAAATCTGCACTAGGTGGGAGGACTAACTCTTCTGCGAGTGTCCGTCTGGGTTGGTACCACCGCTTTGCTCGTGAAGTCTGCCGCTAAGCAGTAGTGTGCAAGCATTACTGTGTTCCGGTTTGATGAGCAAAGTAGCCAGTGAAATTACTGGGCTTATGAGATGTCTTAAGGTAACGAGCGCACTGCTGTGCAGGCCTTTGTGTTTCAAAGTTCTGAGTGTCACTGCTATTGTTGTGGGCCGGCGTTATGCTTACCATCAGGCAAACGACCAGCTTGTCTCGTCACCAATAAAAAAAACAGAATGCTTCGAATCACAATCTCTACCTGAGGCTATGAACACTGCAAAGTGTTCGAAGCTATTGAAATTATGTACAATACAATAAAAATGGGTAAAGTTTAGTTCTAAACAATTATTGTACTTCCAATTGCGTGTTCAAAATACTAACCAAATCATCGGCGGTGACAGAGTTGCCGTTCTTGTCCAAAGCTACCACCATTTTCGACAACCTCTCCTTAATATCGTCGATGTCGTTTCCTAGGGCCAGGATAGCCATGATCTCAGAGGCTACGGAGATGTCAAAAGCTGTCTCTCTTGTGAATCCCTTCTCAGTGGGCGATTGGCCGATGGTGATCTTTCGGAGGTATCTGTCGTTAAGGTCCACAACTGTAAAATGTAATTAGAGCAAGTTAAACACTCAAAGCGCATAGGCAACAAACTTCCTAATCTAGTTAAGGCGAGAACTAAACGCTAACCAATCAAATGTAATCAAAAAACTTCTAAGTTTGCCTTATTATAGGAATTAGCTTAGTAAGTACTTCGTTTTTAAATAATCTATCTTTTTTATGCTATTTGATAACGAGACGAGCTGGTCGTTTGCCTCATGGTAAGCATAACGCCGGCCCATAACAATTGCAGTGCCACTCAGAACTTTGAAACACAAAGGCCTGCGCGGCACTGCAGTGCGCTCGTTACCCTGAGACATTAGGTATTAAGTCTCATAAGCCCAGTAATTTCACTGGATACTCTGCTCATCAAACCGGAATACAGCAATGCTTGCACATTACTGCTTGGCGGCAGACGTCACGAGCAAGGCGGTGGTAATAACCCAGACCGACACTCGCAGAAGAATTAGTCCTGCCACTAACAACAGATAGCGGTGAAACGCTAACCAATCAAATGTAAATAAAAAAACTTCTAAGTTAGCCTTATTATAGGAATGAGCTTAGTAAGTACTTCGTTTTTAAATAAAGGTATACCAAGGACGCAGTTTTTCGTATATTTTGTTCGATTATTAGAAGTACCTTTGCAGATCAAGGCATGTAAAAGCTTCAAGTTAAACAGTACATATATGGTGAGTTTCTATACTTGTCCAATAAAGTAAACAAGCTCATTTTCCAAGCTTTTTTTATTTTTTTCCAGCTCTAAATACAGACCATAGGTAAAAAGTAATTTCTTCGTGTCAATGGTGCGCAGTATTAGAACAATTTAACAATAGCTTTTGGTGATTTATGCTTCGCCATGCCACCTCTTCCAATCCTTACCTCTATTCCACATGATATTCGCCGGATCAATGTTCAGCCGAGCGAACTTCGTCTTCTCCTCATCAGTCAAGGACTCCGGATCAGTCTTGTCGATGCCCAATCTCTTCAGCCTCCTCAGTTGTATGGGCGAGAACTTCCTCACGCCCTTGATCTTGGGCACCAATCTGTCGTAGAGCGGCCCGTCCTTCTGTGTGAGCTCGTGGAACATACGCGCGTCCATTTGTGCCGCGAGCAGGTTGTTGGCGGCCGTCACGGCGTGGATGTCACCTGTGAGATGCAGGTTGAACTCTTCCATTGGAATCACCTGCGAAAGAACACCTTCATTCAAATATATACATTACAAAAATTTCGCTTCCAACAGGATTCGAACCTGAGTCTTCTGGTTATCTAGACCAGACGCCTTAACCAACTAGGCTATGGCGTCTGGCGTCGCATATATTTCCGTGAACATCCGCTAGTCTCGGTAAACACTATAAAAATATATTTCATAAACTGTAAATAATGCAAAATCTCGCCATTTGATTGGTACTGTAACGTATCACAATGGAGTAGGCAATCGCTACAAAGCGGGTCTGCTAGATGGAGCTACGGCTTGTAAGCCGGAAAGACATACATCATCTCAAGAATTTCGCAGTCAACAACGATTGCTCCCAGAGCCTAGTTGGTTAAGGCGTCTGGCGTATTTTTTTTTATTTTATTTATTTCCATAATCCAACAGCGTCAACATAAAACATAGGTATATAAAATAATCTTATATGGCCAAAATAGTATTACATTAATAAAGCACAGATAAAGTGAAAGCTGTGTTCCAACCATTTGAAAAGTGTGTGGGTGTGGGTGTGTGTTGTGTGTGTGTGTTTGATGTGTATGTGTTAGACATGTATATTATTAATTATTTAATTTATTTATTACCATTGTGTTCAGAGAACATTTATACAATATGAATTTTATATTAATAGAAGCAAAATCTAATAGGATCGATGCAATTTGAATATATCTCCTTAACTACTAAACAGACATTGTTGAAAATTGAAATGTACATAGTTTAAGTTCTGGAATAACACATATGCTATAAGATAAGATAAGATAAATTTTATTTGTATAAATTATGAGTATTATGCCAACTTAAAATTATATAAGTAGGTACATCGATGTTATAGTCATTAGAGGTTCATCATGTTTTGCCTGATATGTAGGCGTACAAATTGAGTTGAATTGATAATGATAAATAAAATACGGTCGAAGCCGCGAGCGGAAACCAGAAGCTAGTTTAATATATACCTGTGAGTACCCCCCGCCCGCAGCGCCCCCTTTTACTCCAAAAGTAGGTCCCTGGCTGGGTTGCCGCATGCACGCAAACGCATTCCGTCCGCGGTGAGCAGTCAGCGCTTGCACCAACCCTAGCAGCGTGGTGCTCTTGCCTTCACCGAGTGGTGTGGGTGTGATGCTGTAAAAAAATGAATTATTAAATTCAATGAAATTATCTCTTAACTCTTTGCCCGAGTCTGTGTTTCTGTGTAACCTGGGTTTCTTCAAGTCACCAGTGAACAGGTATATTCTAGGTAAGCGTGCAACATCGTCGACTGCATCGTCACTTACCACCAGGTGAGATAGTGGTCAAACGCAAGCCAATATATATAAAAAAATGCTTATTATTTTGAGTGACAACTAAAATATTTTTTGTAACCAAAAGAAAGGAAATTGAATAATTTAAAGACACCGATAGGTATGTAAAACAATTTTTTTTCCACGAAATAACGATCAACTAAAAAAAAACGCATCGCCATTTTAAACCTTATTTCTTTGCAAAAGAATTATATCACAGGCCCGTCTCATAATCCCAGTAATTTCATAGGCATATTAAGGCCTTCACCGAAGGTATAATCCTCACCCAGCGACCACGATGTACTTCCCGCCACGCTGGTCCTTCAGTCGTTCCAGCACGGAGAGCGATATCTTGGCCTTGGTCCGTCCGTACTGCGATACCTCGTTGGGGTAGAGACCAATCTCCTGCGACAACTCAGTTATGTCCTTTGGCTTCTGTGAGCGAGCGATTACGATGTCACTGAGGATGAAAAATGACATTTTTAGCTTGTTATTTTTCACAAGTCACCAATGACTTATATCAAGTTATGTGTGGATTATTCACACTCGCTTTAAAACGGTGAAGGAAAACATCGTGAGGAAACCCTCATGCCCAAGAACCACAAATTTCGAGGACATGTGACAAGCCGCACTGGGCCCGCGTGGTGGATTATGGCCCATACCTGTCTCTCTCTCTCTCTCTCTCTGTCTCTGAGAGAAGGCCAGTATCCCAGCAGTGAGAGCGAGATAAAGATAGCATTAGTTTTAGTCTGTGATTCGGGTAGACGAGCGTTACAGAGACCCGCTGTCAGAGTCATTTATTTTAACCTTCATAAGTGCTCTCTTGGGCCTATATGAATAAAGCATTTTGAATTTGAATTGAAGAGGCTGATAACGATAAGGCCATGGGACACAGCTGGTGTAGTATAAAAAGATTACCTAGGCGGTGGCGAGAGCGGTGTAAGTCTGAGCGGGCGCAGCGGCCAGGCGGGCAGCAGCGCGCGGTCGAGCTGCCGGCGCGCCGCCAGCACGGTGTTGCGCATGAGCATGGCCACGGTCATGGGCCCCACGCCGCCCGGCACGGGGGTCACGTGGGCCGCCACAAGCGCCGCCTCCGCGAACGACACGTCGCCGACTAGGCGCTGACCGCTCTGCTTTGTTGAATCTGGAAACGATTTTGGTTATTCCTAACACATTTACGCCCATCTATTAGTACTACTAGCCCACTAAATTCAACTAAAAAATAAAACATAAACCAAAAAATAAAAGATAAAACTTATATAAGCAACGCTTAAGAGGACCCAACCCGCTTTCTATGCAAACGATCGTACGTAATTATAGTGTTGTATCAATTTTTTCTTTGGGTGTTTTGAACAAATAGATATTTTGTGCAATAATGCACAAGATACGGGAGGCCTATGTTCAGCAGTGGACGTCTTCCGGCTGATGATGAACCAGTTTAAGTTAAGATACTCTTACACCTGAAGTTGCGTAAGAGAAATACTAACCATAGCGTACCGTACCGTACCGTAATACCGTATATTTACAACCTTCGACCACTTCGGGGTTTAAGATAAGGCAATATAACGGTCAAATATTAACCTGGCAAGACAAGAAACATCGCTAACTTTAATTAATTTTGTTATATTATGCTATTACGAGTTTTTTTGTATTGTTTGAATTTTTAACTTACCGTTAAAAAAGAAAATAAAAATCTATTTAAACGTAAATTACTTGTCTATCCTCTAGTGCTGACGACAATAGGTACGAATAGAGTGCGTGCACAGTTGAATAACAACACTAATTTTGGCAAATAAGACAGGGTTACTAGAGTATAATTTACATATTTCGAACGAATTTCGCAACAATTGCTTATCACCAAAATAATTAAAGAATGGAAAAAAACCAATAAATCGATTTCATTGCTTACTTTCATCGGTTCTTGTTTCATAACCGGTTATGTTGCGAATAAAATTACCCCTGGGTTAGTTAAAACGATAAAACTTAAACTAATTTAATTTGGGTACATTCTGCACATAATTTTAATTTTTTTTTTATAGAAACACCTTTTTTGTACAATACTAATAGTGTCCACGACGACTCGAAGTTATAACTATCAAGGTATTATCTACTTCGGTAGCAAGGTATATTACCTAAGATAAATTACTTTTTGAGAACCCATTACACATGAAAGCAATAAACATTTTGTAGCTGGTTACACCTTGAAGCATTTTCAGCTCGTTTCTACACCGAATTTATGATTCAAATAAACGAATTGCATTTCTATGTGTGATTTCGATCAAACGCGTTGCAATACTGTAGTAGTCTTAAGGCGAGTTTTGTTGTCTTGGCTGGTGTTTTATCAATATTTAGTGATTTAGAGAACCAATTCCGCCTATTGTAAATGATCTAGAGATTACAAACAACGGTAATGTTTTGATTTTGCTTGGCCGTCGCAGCCATTTTGTTTGTTAATTTCTCATGGAACTTTTTTCTAATTTTTTTTAATTCTGTTTTATAACGAGACGAGCCGATCATTGGCCTTGTGGTAAGCATAACGCCGGCCCATAACAATTGCAGTGCCACTCATAACTTTGAAACACAAAGGCCTGCGCGGCACTTCGACTTCTGCGAGTGTCCGTCTGGGTTGTTACCACCGCTTTGCTCGTGAAGTCTGCCGCCAAGCAGTAATGTGCAAGCATTACTGTGTTCCGGTTTGATGAGCAGAGTAGCCAGTGAAATTACTGGGCTTATGAGACTTAATACCTAATGTCTCAGGGTAACGAGCGCGCTGCAGTGCCGCGCAGGCCTTAGTGGTTCAATGTTCTGGGTGGCACTGCAATTGTTATGGGCCGGCGTTATGCTTACCATCAGGCAAACGACCCGCACGTCTTGTTACCAAATAACATAAAAACAAAAATGAAACTAGTATATACATATTATGTAGTGAAATTACCTGGGATGGGGTTGATGCCACAGTCAATGACCACCGCTCCAGGTTTGATCCATGTTCCGCGGACCATCTCCGGCCTCCCAATGGCCACCACCAGAATGTCCGCGGTTTTAGTCTAAAACAAACCACATAATTATCCACAAAAGTAATCCTCCATCCAGGGCTGGGAAATACTGGAGGAGGTGGAGACGCTGTCCGCCCACCGCTATATTCTGTACAGCGTCTCCAACCCTCCAGGAGTCCCGAGCGGCCCAAGTCGAGCCTCTGGAGAGGAGCGACCGCGCCGGGCGTGAGGGCGCCTCGATAGAGAGCTCCTCCTGGAGGCTGCCTTAGTCCAGTCGTGAGCCAGGGACTAACTGGGGGTGTAGACAACACAACTTTCTGCAGTCGTTACGATAAACATTTATGGAACTGACGAAAATGCTTTCAATGTCATCTTAACGAACACTTATTTCAATTCAATTTTTAACTTTTCTGCTATTCGTTTATAATTGTCATTTTGTCTAAACCCCTGATATTTTGCAAGGTATAAATAAAATAGGTTTAAGATTACGAATACAGAGCTGTGTAATGTGAACGAATGTTTTACCAGCTCGAATAACTAGCAGCCAATTGTACCTCGTCCAATATGGGAATGGTTATTGTGTCAATTGGTGGGGCACAAAGTATGTACTTTATTGATTGATTGACTAAGGAACCACGGCACACAAAACGTTGGAAAAATTAAAATAACGTTGTATAGATAGATTTATATTAACTTTTTATCGAATACGATAATAAGCGATGGCTGGCACATGGGTCATACCTACTATAACGGGTGCCGCTTGTGGTGTCTGGTCAACTCCGGTTGTGATCCTTCTGTCGACTTGTAAGTTAGTTCTAACGTTTATTTTAATTTAGTTTTAAGACCATAGTTCCCGTCTTGATGTATTTACTTTATCTTGTTTACATCTTTATTTCTATTAATATATGACCCAATCTTATAAGAAAATGGATCACGAGTCCGTAGAGTGTAATGTACACAAATTAAAAAAAAAACCTAATAAAATATGATAATAATGTCACATATTTACCAGGTGGTAAGAGTAACTCTTCTGAGTCTCCCCCTAGGTTGGTACCACCGGTTTTCTCGTCTGTTCCGGTTTGATGAGCACAGTAGTTAGTGAAATTACTGGGCTTATGAGACTTAATACCTAATGTCTCAGGGCTTTGTAGGCTTTGTAGTTATACCGCGCAGACCTTCGAAAGAACTGGACAAGCGCGTCTTTTGCCAAATGGAAAGCATAACCAGCCCATATTGCAGTGCCACTCAAAACTTTGAAACACAAAGGCCTGCACGGCACTGCAGTGCGCTCGTTACCTGCCAGTTATTAAGTGTCATATAAGCCAAGTAATTTCACTGAGTACTTTGCTCATCAAAGCGGAACACAATAACTTGCACACTGCTTGCCGGCAGATTACACGAGCAATGCGAACCCAGACACTCGCAGAAGAGTTAATCCTTAATCAACCTGGTGAACCCGTGAAGTTGTTCACTCACAATCTCGCTCAAGTTCTCGGTCTTCGAGTGGCAGACGGTGACGGTGGCATGTTCCCACTTCAGCAGCTCTGAGACCGGCGTGCCGACGATACGGCTCCGTCCCAGCACCACCACGTTCTTCCCAGCGATGGGCACGCCGGTACGCTTGATCAGCTCCACGCAGCCCGCGGGAGTGCACGGTACGAATCCGGTGAAGTCGCCGACGGCCACGCGGCCCTCGTTCACCGTGTTTAGACTGCACAAAAAAACGTGTTACCACAAAAATCAACGTTTAGCATGTTTACCTAGGCAGTGGTGTCGATTCTGTCGTTTCATACCTGAACCTAATTTTAATTTCGCCCTCTCTTTCAAATGCTCAACATGGGAAAGAGATGGAAGATGTTTAACTGATCTTAATATCTGTCTAAATATTTTAGAGCTGTCAAATATCTTCCATCCTTGATAAATTAGACGCCACTAAATTAATTGCCGTTTTTCACCTGACACAAGTGGATTAATTTGACAGGTCTAAAATACATTAGATCTCTTTCTCATGTTCTCATTTAGAAAAACATTGAAACTAAAATAGGTTTGATAAGAGATGGTAGAATTGAGAATCGATACCATTGTCTACATAAAAGTTAAACACCTCAACACAACATTTACAAGTAAACTGATTAGAAATATGAGTTATAATTACCGTATTTATAATCATATGCATTTAGTAAAAAGCTGTTAAGTATTTTGACATTACAAACAAACACTTCAATTTTATGTATTCGTATAAATACAACTGGGAAAGTATGTTCTTTGGTGTGATGGTATGTCCTTTCACGCAGCAACGGAGCAACGAATCGACGTGATTTTTCCATGGACTGGAGAGTAAAAAGAAATTGACGGTTCCTATGGGAATCTCCACGCGGATGAAACTGCGGGCAGAAGCTAGTAGTATAAATGAATATACCCATCGACATCCTTGTCCGGAGAAACAGCGTCAGTAATAACGTGCGCGTCGATCTTGTGGATGGAATCCAGTGGCATCTGCACAATGATTCCGTGCACCTCGGGCGAATCGTTCAGACTCGTCACTTGCGCCAGCAGCTGGAATCAAGCTTTAACATTAATCAGGCTTTCAATAAAACGCTTTAAATTCAAAATAATTTATTTCAAAAGAGTGTAAGTACCTATGTGGTCATAAATAATGTGTTCCATAGAATCTGCCTCATTTGGAGGTATGTAATATTCGTCTTTACAATCAATTACAAGTTTAGTTAAGTTCAGTATCAATTACCTTCAATAACGATAAGCTGCCTTTTATTGAATTACTTCTGAATGAAGATTTTGATGCGATTTTTATGGAGTTTTGTAACAAACTAGAATTATATTATTCAAATGAAAAAACGATTTATACGGGGAAAGTAGAAAACTTTTTGAAAGCCTGTTAAAAAGGACATTTTTATTTTAATGCAAAGCAATTCTGATTGTAATATCTTTGATTCTAGTCAACACCGCGGGGAGCCGTAGGATGCAAGAGGCGAGTAGCCGATTCACAAGTGGTGTTCTGTGGAGGCCTGTGTTCGGCAGTGGACGTCTTCTGGCTGATGACTGTGCATTTACATATTTAAAGCTACCTTTTTAATTACATTTCTATTTTATCTCTAAAAATTAAGGAATTTTGGATAAGCGTGCTTTATCATCGACCGCTTAGTCGCTTAATATCCGGTGAGATCGCGGTCAAACGTGTTACGTAAATCTATTTCTAATAAAAAAAATCGTATTTCTAAGCCTGCATGTTCCGTATTTCCGACATCCATAGCGACATCCTTTCGTACCCAAAGATTATCTAAAGATTCTAAAGACTCGCAATCATCATGTCAGAACGCCAATTGCTAGTTATAATTAGTAAATATTTAGTTCATTTTCCTCGTGGCCTTATTTTATTTGTTTATTAAGAGACCAACAGCACACATGATAAATACAGGTAAGTACATAATAAGTTTCGAAATACAGCCAAGAATAGGTCTCGGTAATAGTTTTTTTTGTTGTACATTTAAAAAAGACACGAAATAATAATAAAAATTAAATAAACACATGACTGTGTGTATCCGTGAGTGAGAGTGTGTAAGGGTACTTACTGTATGTGATGTATGTGTGTGTATGGGCAAGTGCATAAATGGAAGGTGTAGTAAAATAAGTTCACTCCATTATTAACCACGTAGGTAAATATTTACGTTTTATTCTAAACAAGTTACGTAAAGATAAAAGAGTAATCAATCTCAATAACTATCTTCTGGTACGTACTTATTTTAGCACTATATATTTATTATTGTTTTATTGTCTCAAATAGTGTGATTAAATTGCGCAAACAATAACTGCCTTAAATATGTGACATTTGTACAGTTACATCATTCAAAATAGCGTAAACAAATTTATTGACTGAACCAATCATGTTATCATTATCAAGAGAGAGGTCAAGGCGCGTCGTAAACAAGCAAATATACAAAGTTATGGGTTTTATAATATGACAATAAAACTTCTTATATCATTTTTAAATTTACTAGGTTATAGGACTAACTCTTCTGCGAGTTCTTCTAGGTTGGTAACACCGTTGTGCTCGTGAAATCTGCCGCCAAGCGGTAATGCGCAAGTATTACTTTGTTCCAGTTTGATGAGCAGCCAGTGAAATTACAGGGCTTATGAGACTTCATACCAATTGTCTCAGGGTAACGAGCGCACTGCAGTGCTGCGCAGGCCTTTCACTCATATTCTTAATTGTAATACAAAACGTTCCTCAAGTGGACCTAACTCTAGCCTTCCTTCAGGACGGTCTCCCAACATTCTCACAATTGATATTTTTAGTCGCTATTCGACACTTCTCTGCGTTGCGGCTGAGACATGACCTCATGACTTGAGGGAAATTAGTTTTGTAATACGTTGGCGTTAGGTACTTCAATTTTCTTTCATGTTTTTCGTTCTTTTTTCATTGTTTTTATTTAAACTGCTAAAGTCAATGATGACAAAAACGTCATTTTTCGTTTTAAAGTGTTTTGAACAGATGCCCATTGCAATTATTCAAAAACCATTTTTTTATTTTACAAACGAACCTTCCTTAATGTAAGTTTAGATCTACCTTGAATTTGACAGTCCTTTACTACACTCGAAATAGGAAAGTTATCAAGTAGAGGGATTTTTTACGACTAAAACTTCCTGAAGAAGTAATAGAATCCCCTTGCGGATAAACCTTGTTGAATCAGACGATAAATGATGTAGATAGATATTTACATTTCAATAAAAAACTAAGAATTTATCAATTAAAAACAAAATTAAACAAAACCTTATAAATAAAAAACAGCATTAAGGTCGCCTTCTGCAGGTAGGGTGCCCAAAAAGCTGGCGACATTACCTCGCTGAATAGCTAAACTAATACGTTGACCGAGGTAAGCGCCAGCTCGTTGGTCACCTGTCACTTCTACTAAGCGTCGGGACAACTCCTTAAAAAACAGCTTCGCGTCTGGTCCCCAGGGGCCCATTGTCTCGACCCCAAAAGGAAGAAATATGTATCCGTCACCAAGGGATGCATATTTCCTCCGTTTAAGGATTTCCGCTGCTTCTGCTGCCGAACCCGCCGCCCTAGATGACAATTGGACGTGAGAAGGCGCTAGCGTGTCGACACAAGTTGCGTCCCACACCAGTGGCCTCCCACGACTCCAAGGAATTAATGTCATACCATCAGGCCTCTTACCATCGTCACGTGAAATACCGTTCGGCTCTAAAGTAGCCGGCACGTTAACGGTGGTAAGGGCCCGACGTATGACATCATTCAAAGCGGCGTGACGCGAGAGACGCCCTGCACTGCACTCCTTTGTAGATAGATAGATCAGTAGAAAATACAGCACAAATGTAATTGTATAGTTACATACCTACAAATATTATTTAGGTGAAATTAAAATTTAATTACGACCAGGTTAACTAGAAGATAATGCAGAAAAAATTATCTTTCAGTCATCTTCGGCAGATGTGCAGATGTTGGTTGGAAGGATATCTTTCCTCCGCTTATAACAACATAGTTACTTTAACTTAAGCACACACAAATACCTACGTAAAATTAATACGATACATTTGACACTACATATTATGTAAAATTGGATCATAATGTGCTTCCACAGTTTGTGGTTTTATTATGAAGATGTAAGTGGTAGACTTTGTATTTGCAATTATGCCTATTATTGACGATACGTGACGTATATTAGAGTGGTAGAAGACCATTTTGGGAGCTTGATGGTGTGACTGTAAAGGCATCGGAATACGATGCTGTTTTATGCCAACAACGAATGATCCCTACGTAGGGATCATTGTTGACGAATGATCCCTACATAAGTCCCTACTTATCATTCGTCAACAATAACATAATATAATATCACCAACTTGTAAAGTGTGTATTTCACATGTGGTGATTGTGTCGCCAAGTCAAAATTTGCCGATCTGGGTACAAATATTACTAAAGTAAAGTAACAAAGAAGACAGCTGGATTGAAGGTATAGGTAGCATAAGAAATTACCTCAATTTCTGTGATATCCCTTGGCAGGCGGATGTGCTCAGCATTGATCCCAATATTCTGTGCCGCCCGGAGCTTCATCCGGATGTAGACGTTGGAGTCCTCGCGGCCGCCCACCTGCACGATGGCAAGCTTGGGCTGGAAGCTCGGCAGCTTGGCCTTGCCATTCGACACCTGCTGACGGAGCTCATTCTCTATGTCCCTGGAGACGAGATTCGATATTATATGATATCAATTTGTCAGTGGATGAGGTTTGCGGCCCAGTTTTTCCTCGCAGTAATAAAAGATTCCCCAGATGCGTTGGAGAAATTTAACAATATTCTCCAATAGACAGACTCTTACAGTTCAAGAATTCGAGATTCAATATTCATGTTCGAAACGCTGATGGGATTGAATTAGATATTAAGGTTGGGTCAAGGAAGCATGATTGTGAAGTGGTTATAATCTATGGTATTGTTCTGGTGATTGATATTCTATCCGATAGAACTTAATGATAAATATGCAAACATACATGAAATACCTATTAGATATTCAGTCATGAGAGGGATATTTTACGTCGATTGAGAACCTCGTGATAATGAAAATGATGACACTATAAAGAATTTGATAAGTACCCCGCCGCATTAAGTCCAGAAATAGGTTGTGCCATGTTGGAGACCGAAGAACTTGCTCCACTGTCGGTTTGAATCCGACTGCAGATCACAATAGTCCCAACTGTCTTATGAGGTACGATCGACCTGGCATGATAACCCCTGAACGATGTTATTAACAAGCCTAAATATCTGGTTTTCATGCTCCAACCCAAATAAGATTTATATGGGACCTTTGAGATAAAAGTGAGCCTATGTGTAATCCATACTTATGTATCCTATCCTACTTATAATTGTGGGACAGACAAAATTAATTTATATTAATAAAATGTAGAAGGAAAGAAAGGAGAAAATTTATAAAGAGTAAAATCCTACCTCAAGCAATCCCTGCAAAAATATCTTAACGTAAAAAAAGATGAATAACTGAATTTTTTTATGAAACTAATGTTCATTTTATATTTTAGTTTGTTTACAAAACTTAACTGACAATTTAGTATGAAGCTGCTGTAGTAAGACAAACATACTGTTGTTTTGTCGATATGTATTGAACTCTTCAAATAAGGGTCATTATTGTCATTAGTGATAGTGATCCATTATCGTTAACGCACATTAAATGATTACAATTTCAAGACTCACTGTGTTGAGACATTTTAAGAGGCATTTTTAAAGTCATTGTTATCATGGATTCCCTGGCTCTTATTAATAAACAGAGATGTTATGTCTCTTTCGATACAGTTTCAAATTGTCAAAGAACAACAAAGACAAAACATAGTTTAACTATAACATCGTTTAACACTTTTAGAGAAAGAACTACAAGGACCATGGTTCCTAAACAGAACAAAATATATTAGTACAGTCGAAGTCACAGATTTTGAGCGTTTCAAACATATGTTTACTTTTAAATAAGATGACGTACAATGTGATGAATACTTGTTGATAAAGCACATGACAGTTTCATCTTATTACTCAATGCTTCATTATGTATACAACTTTTCTCTCATAGAATAATTATCATTTATACAATGTAACAAATATTTGGTTTTTTTAAATCACACGATAATATTTCCTGTTAATGTGCTATAAATATTATGTTAAAAACAACACTTCAAACTATATTTAAAGATACATTTATATATTTATACATGTCATGATGAATCATGGCCCAGAGCTGGAACGCATTTAAAGTAAGAAATACTTATCCATAATTTATTACAACACGTGCACGAACTTTAGGAGTTCTACCGAGGTCATTGCTAATTTTTCACATTAGTCCGAACTATTGTGAGAAATTAGCAAAATTGCATGACCCCAAACATATTACACTCCTTTTTTGCAGTTGTGTAAAAAACAAGTATTTTTGGAACTGTCAAATGTAAACATATCTGTGATCTCGACTGTACCTTCTTAGATGCGCATTTGTCAAAGATATCTTAGCATATTTATGTAAGTAATATAATAGCTAAAATTAAACAAATAGCATAGAGGAAAAAATCTTGAATAACCTTGTCAAACGCGCCGACAAGCCTTACGGTTTAAATTGGCATAATAACTCCTAAGTGGACAGCAAACTACCTACTGTAAAAATAGTAGGTATTTTATAAGGTATAACAGAAGCTAGGTGAGTACATATTATAAAATTAAGCCTGTCACCATATTACGATTCACATTATATCACGATAGTAAACTTATGAATTTTAAGTAAAAAACGCTTACCTGCTAACACCTGTCGTATGCTTTGTTCACGTAAGAACAAAAAAAAATGACAGGGACAATTTCTCTAACAAAAAATAAACCGGTATCTTTACTTACTCAAGGACGCCGTCCAAATCTTCCGGCGAATTCCACATGATCGTGTTACACTTGTTATCAGCAAATTGTAATAAAAACAAGTTTCTGCGAAGGTTACCGACCACGTTACCGACCGTCCATGGTCAATACATGAGACGCCCGGCACAAACCTCGTCGCCGTTTGAAGTAAATCACATAGCGTGCATCTTACTTAACAAACGAGCTAAACAGGTTTATAACCACAGCAATGTAGACTCAGCGTTTCTCGCTTCTCGTCAATCGTCAATTTTAACATTATCTCTTTAAAGTTGTAATTGACAATCGTGATAAGGAAATAGAAGTGTGTAATTTAAGAAATAGAAGTGAGTAATTTAAGAAACTAGTAGAGTTCTATTAATATGAGCCTTCGTTAATATTTCATAACTAGCTGTTGCCCACGGTTTCACCCGCGTGGAGATATTGGAATTCGTGGGTTTTATTTTTTTACGCGGAACCCTACTTATTTTTCTAAAATTAAAGTAGTGTAAGTTACTCCTTGTAACATCAGCTATCTGCCAGTGAAAGTCCAGTCAAAATCGGCCCAGCCGTTTCGGAGATTACCCGGAACAAACAGACAGACCAAATTTTAAAAAATGGTTGTTTTGTTATTCCTAGGTACCGTATATACTTTTATAATTATGCATTTGCTAAAAAATGCTGTTTATCAATTATTAGATTATCATAAGTTATAATAAACAACTTTTTCATCTCACAATCTCGGAAAGGTCTTGTTTAACATTCGAAATCTGCGCGCAAAAGTGCTTTTTATCCGCTAGCATGGAAAAGGAACCTTTTCACTTTTGCACGCAGATTTCGAATGTTAAACAAGACCTTTCCGAGATTGTGAGATGAAAAAGTTGTTTATTATAACTTATGATAATCTAATAATTGATAAACAGCATTTTTCCTTGACTGTTAGTATTTTTAAAGTTACCTGGACAACTTTATAATTGTCTTAAAATATTACAACTAATTTTACATGCAAATAAAAGAATTGTAACTATCGTATTTTTTCACATTTATTTACTTTTTGAATGTCTATTTAGATAGACACAGGAACATAAAAAACTGATAAGTACAAAAGATTTTTTTCTTATTTTGAAATATATTTTTAGACATTATTTGCTTTCAAAACTCAGTCTTGCTTGCTAGCTGCTATTCATAAAAATTAGCTTACTGAGAGTTATTCAGGTTAGCCAAGTCAACTACTTAAATATTTACTATGGGAAAATAACTGATGATATTATATCTATGAGTATGAATCAATCTTTCTTATGTCATGTTTACGTATAGGCTACCGGAATGACATAATACAATATATTAATTATAAGATTCAACCTTTCTCTAAACACAACGCAAAAATCTTAACACTGTCATATAAATCAACTTATTTTATACTTATGACTCGCACCATATAATCACACTTAGTTAAAGTCCTTATCTAAAATACTGAATAGACTAAATGAGTTCTTACACATCTTAGCTATCACGTTATAAATTCACGAAATTCTTTTTTCTCATTCACATACATATTACAGTATTTTTTGTATGGAACTTACGATTTAATTATCAAAAAATCAACGGTATTAAATCGATTTTAAGCACTAAATAAATGAAAAAAAAAATATGAAACCTAACGACATCATCACAAGTATCACAAAAAAAATAACAACTTCTGTTAATTTGAAGTATTCTTTCAAACAAAGTGGCATCCCTCAATCATAAACATGGTTTGTTCTAGGTGGGTTTTTCTTTTAACTTTATTTCGTTCGAAACTACACTGAAAGGATTTTTTCTAAATATCTTCACACGCGGTATTGAAACTCAACAAGAACAAAATTATCAATTTTGCCACAATAGCTTGCTCATCAGAGTTATCAGACTATACCCCTATATATAAACTTTTTGGTTATAATTTGTTTACCCGTGCTTTAGTTAAGAATTAAGATATCACGCTCATTTACATAGTGGGGTCGATGGGAATTTTAATTCCCAACGCCCCCGTTCATAGATGGGGTTAGAGGGGACGTTGGGAATATATCAGATTTCAAGTAAACGTACGTTTGCTTGAACGTCTGGGGTGCCCCTTAAAAAAGTACTAACAAACCTTAGGACTAGGTTTTTAAGTAGAAAATCCAGTATGGATTCTACACTTGAATAATCTAAAACTATAATATTCAGAGACGATTCTAAGTTAGAATGTCAGAATTCTATGGAAGAAATAAAAAAATAATTAAGAATTGTATAGAGTTCTGACATAATGGAAGAAATAACCTACACTTAAGGCTATCATCACAAAGTGTTGACCATTTGAGATGTTTCATTGCGGATGTGTTATAGTTTAAGACTGGAATATACGCAGGTCGTCTTCTTTCTCCATGTGCGAGTTGCTGTAGAGATGTATGCGCATGGCGTGTGTGGGCATCGGCGCCGTGCCGCACAGTTTACAACGGTGCTCCACCGTTGACGCTATCGGCGTCCTGTGGATTACAAAATGGGCTTAGGAAATTGTTTAAGAGGACCCAACCCGCCATACTTTCTATACTAGCCTACTAGGACTAACTCTTCTGCGAGTGTCCACAGCTTTGCTTGTGAAGTTTGCCACCAAGCAGTAGTGTGCAAGCATTACTGTCTTCCGGTTTGATGAGCAGAGTATCCAGTGAAATTACTGGGCTTATGAGACTTTAATACCTAATGTCTCAGGGTAACGAGCGCACTGCAGTGCCGCGCAGACCTTTGTGTTTTAAAGTTCTGGGTGGCACTGCAATTGTTATGGGCCGGAGTTATGCTTACCATCCGGCAAACGACCAGCTCGTCTTGTTACCAAATAACATAAAAAAAATAAAAAATAAAAAACAAACGCTCGTACGTAATTATAGTGTTGTATCATTTTTTTTCTTTGGGTGTTTTGAACAAATAGGTATCTATTGGGATTTTTATCTAGGATTTTATGCAACCAAAAATGTTGTACTTTGACAATACAATTCAGTAAAAGCCTTAAAAACAGCTTTCATAAACAAATTTTACCTTGACTTTGGCCGTTCACAATATTCTCATAAATGTAAAAGTAAACCAAACACTTGCATAGGATCCTTGGACATGTAATGGAGATTCTAAATAACAAATTTTTTTTCGATGAACCAACAAGCCTTTAGTCTATTTTTGCGTTCTACTTAGGCGGGCCAGGAAGTGGCATCTTTAGGCTACGCTGACCTGCCGACGAGTCTCTTCAGCGCCTCATTCTCCTCCTTGAGCCCCCTCAGGTGGTCCAGCGACACGGGGTGGAGCTCCTGCGGCGCGTGCAGGGGGAACACCACGGCTCGCTCCACCATGTCCGGCACAGTGATCTCCAGGACCTCCTCCTCGGGGACGGATTTCCACTCCCACGCGTTGGGGACCACTTCAGGCTCGCGGTGCTTGCGCCGTTTGGTTAGGAGACTGGGGATGTGACAGTGGAGTTTGAAACATGCAAAGGTTTAAACCAGGGTTTCTCAAAGTGGGGTTCGCCATTCGAAGGTAGGGGGTTCGCGACAAGATTTACTTAATGGTGGATTGATGATAAAAACGAAATACAGAAATCGACTGAGAAACCCTGATTTAAACAATACCGATGAGTGAAAACACTTGTGCTACGGCTTTTGGATATCAATTAAGAAATAAAATATGTAGTGTTCGGGTTATTCCGAAAACAGAATTTTCCCATTTCTACTAAACGCGGCAGTATTTTTTGATCTGGCAACATTTACTTAGCCACCATCTTCTGCTTCTCAGTTAATTAAATGTTGCCAGAACCTATAATCTATACAAATAAATAAAATTGAAGTGTCTGTTTGTAATATCAAAATAACAGTCTTTTACTAAAAGCATATGAAAGTACGGTACCTATAACAGATTAACCATTTTTAAAATTATTGTCTGTCTGTCTGTTTGTTCCGGGTAATCTCTGAAACGTCTGGGAATATATAAACGATCAAGCTTCCGAGACGGATATCATTCCGAGTGAATTAAATCATCGCAAGCAGTATCAGCTTTTTTTTTTAATTTAATCTATTTTCCTCTGCAAGCTCCAGGGCTCGCACCCTTTGTTTGATAATTCAAATTATATATACAGAAATGTTTTTTTTACAGTTTTTTTTTAAATATTTTATATAATTTTTTTTTTGCAGTATCAGCTTACTTCATGAGATCTTCTCGTATGATGCGTGGGATGCGAGGGCGCGTCTCGTCGTCAGCGGTGGGCATGTCCTGTCCATCGCCGCAGTACATCATGTAATCCATCAAGTGGCGGATGTGATTCACCTGCCGGGAGTGCTTGGATTAGACAATCCATGTCGACGGTAGTCGTAAATCCATGTTAAAGTTATATTTAAAAGATTAATGGCAATATTTAACAAACTAAAATGATATTTTTAAACATGCATACTTTAAATAGTAATAATTTGTTAGTGGTAGGACTAACTCTTCTGCGAGTGTCCGTCTGGGTTAGTACCACCACTTTGCTCGTGAAGTCTGCCGCCAAGCACTAATGTGAAAGCGTTACTGTGTTTCGGTTTGATGAGCAAAGTAGCCAGTGAAATTACTGGGCTTTATGAGACTTGATACCTAGTCACAGGGTAACGAGCGCATATGCAGTGCCGCGCAGGCGTTCAAAGTTCTGAGTGGCACTGCAATTGTTATGGGCCGGCGTTGTGCTTACCATCAGGCAAACGACCGGCAGGTCTCGTACTAAATCAGTATAAAAAAACCTGTGGTGAATATGGTTTGTTCTATGATCTGTTGTGTATATGTATGTGTCCATGACACCTGCGCTACAGGGAATCCTAGTACACGGGGTAATTTATTTTTTTTGTTTAGTACGGGGAAAAAATACTATATATTTAAGTTACCCAGCCGATATCCTCGACGCACATATCCGCGTCGATGTTGACGAGCAGGTCATGCTCCGGGAAGTAAGGCGCGCCTTCCTCCGAGCTACCGAGCCCGCACAGGACGCTCACGTAACGCGTGCCTTCGCTGTCGCGCCGCAGTTCCGCACTGCACGAATTAAAATCATTTATTGCATTATTTATACAAATAAATAAAATTTATGTGTCTGTTTCTAATATCTAAATAACAGCTTTTTACTAAATGCATATGAAACTATATACAGTACCTATAACCAAAACACTTAAAATTTTTGTGTGTCTGTTTATTCCGGGTATTCCCGGGTATGGCTGGACCGATTTGACGGGAGTTTTAAAGTGCAGATAGCTGATGTTATAAGGAGTAACTAAAGGCTATGCGGGCGAAGCCGCGGGGCACAGCTAGTTTAATATATTTCAAGAATAATACTCACGCAGGCTGTGAGCGAGTGTGGCCGAGCGTGAACTTGTGCGACATTCAATACAACACACCATAGTTCGAATCTCGACCAATGACTTATATCAAGTTATGTGCGGATTATTCACACTCGCGCTAAAACGGTGAAGGAAAACATCGTGAGGAAACCGGCATGTTCAAGAACCACAAAATTCGAGGACATGTGACATCCACCAAGCCGAACTGGGCACCCGTGGTGGATTATGGCCCATGCCTCTCTCTGAGAGAAGGCCGGTATCCCAGCTGTGGGAGCGTAAGAACCTGATAATGACTCACGCAGGGCAGAAGAGCAGAGCCATAATGGCGGGTAGTCCGGGTATGTTCGGCATGAGCGTTGTGTGCCGCAGAGTCAGGGAGCTGCTCACCTCGTTCTGACCCACGCTGGCGGCTACCACCATTCTAAAACGCGACGACATAAAAGATAGAGGAACAAAAACCTCCAAAATAGTATTAAACATTAAAAAAAATATGACGTGAAGATTTTTTCATGTTTGTTCCTCAGTTCTCCATCATTTATAGACCTATTTGTTTTTTTTTATTTGACAAAATCTGTAGAACCTCCTCCTTTTTATAAGTTAAAAAAGAAAACACGAAAAAATAATGAAAACCTCAGTCTCTAAACCTAGCTAATATTCTTATCACTGTCTCTTTCCAACACGAGAAAAGGATGAATAATTTTAAATCTGTCTAATATCATCCATTCTTCTTTTTTCGCCAAGAGGAAAATAGACGCACTTACACTCAAGGTAGTTAAATTCCCATTAGTTAGAAGCAATGGAGTGATATACTGCTTATTTATCCCGCTAGGTGGCGCATTCTCGCTGGGGTTGTTTCGCTGTCAAATTTCATTATAAAATTTTCGTAAGTAAACAAATAAATAGTATTTGCAATAAAGAATGCCTCTGTGTAGTGCATTACAGCGTACCAAACCACACACACGTTTCCCTTCTGACGAGAAAAAACGGAAGCTGTGGATCAAAGAAGTGCGCATCGAAAATTATTGGAAACCAAACTCGTCTTCTAGGTTATGTAGTGACCATTACAAATCTAATGATTTTCATGACGCGAGCAAGTTTACTGGTTAATT
This sequence comes from Crocallis elinguaria, assembly GCA_907269065.1. Taxonomy (NCBI): domain Eukaryota; kingdom Metazoa; phylum Arthropoda; class Insecta; order Lepidoptera; family Geometridae; genus Crocallis; species Crocallis elinguaria. The sequence goes on along the minus strand of OU026065.1, from coordinate 6,173,124 downwards.
TAATTAGTTAACCCCCAAAGTAACATCAATGACAAGCACCAGCGATGGTGGCGCCATATGAGATTAGTTTTGCCTATGGAGGCCATTGGATTAATTTGACAGGCCTAAAATAATTTTTATCCTTTTCTTTGTTTTTAGTTGGAACGAGACTTGGTGATATTAAAATTGCAAAGGCTATAATCGAATCATTTAAAAGCGTGGCTAAATTCACAATTTATCTGGAGACTAAACTGACTATACCTTTCGTGTGTCTGCTGCGGGTCTGTATCTAGCATCACAGAGTTGACTGAATTCCACTCGATGTTGACCATCTTCTCGCGGCTTGAGTACATCAGCGTATGTACCGTTGTTTCCAAAGGACTTTAAACAAAACAAATTTTATTACGGCGAGCAGTACTTTATAATAAGTCAGAAATTTGTTATAGCGCCATCTATTAAGCAATTTAATGTAACTGGTATTCTAACATCGTTTCTGCGCGACAGGGACAAACTTTAAAGGCGCGTTGGAGATTATCTTGTTACAAATAACTAGATATAAAAACGAAATCAGTATATTTCCTGAAAGCTACATTGTCGATTTACATCTGAAGACTGCACGAGAGGTGAAACGTAAGCTCCTTTACTATAAAACAAAATAGAAAATTACCTAAAGGCCCCTTTAAGGCAGACATCAGAAGAGTATTCCTTTTCGTTCGGCGGTTTGAACTCTCGTAGCTGATTGTAAGCAGATTCCGTCTGTTCTTTGTTGTAAGCGCGCTTCTGCGCATTGTTCAGCTCGTGAGCGGTCTCTCTGAGATCATGGTTCATCTGCGAATAGTTTATCGTTTTTATTACACAAATCTTTATTAGTAACTAAAATATATGATCCCGTACCGTAAAAGTTTGGGAACCCCTGATCTATGCAAAGGATTGCATGGATACTAAACAATTGACTGTTTCTGCACTTCACCGCAGTCAGTGGACACTCAATGCGGTCAGTAAACTCTAATCTAGTAGTAAAAAAATATCTACATACTTTAGACTCGTAGCTTTCATCGCAGGGTATGGCGAAACCTCTCTTCACCAGCTGTTGGTTAACGTTTATGTGGCCACCCTCGGCCATCAGTTCGATCGAGACGACTCCTTGGACCACAGAGTACACCTGCAGAGATGAAATCGATATTTTGAATCGACTCGGATATTCATAAAGGTTTACAACGATGTCTGTAAAGAGTTGGACATGTTCAGTGCGACGGTCGACAAATTAAAGAATTCTTTGTCAGCAAATTGTATAATGCATCAAATTAAGTTTATTAAATCTGCAAATTTCTATTTAATTCTGCATTCTGAAAATTTCAGAAGACAATTAGTGCGTGGTAATTTCCTAAAATTTGTTTCAGGAAATACGTGTTTTTGAAAATGCCTTACAAGTTTGTGAAAAAAGTTGTTGTTATTTAGAATCTCCATTACATGTCCAAGGATCCTATGGAAGTGTTTTGTTTACTTTTACATTTACATAGAGAATATTGTGAACGGCCAAAGTCAAGGTAAGATTTGTTCATAAAGGCTGTTTTTAAGACTTTTACTGAATTGCATTGTCAAATTTTTTTAATTTTTAGTTCCATTAAATCCTAGATATAATGCACAAGATATCTATTTGTTCAAAACACCTAAAGAAAAAAATTGATACAACACTATAATTACGTACGAGCGTTTGTATAGAAAGTATGGCGGGTTGGGACCGCTTAAGCGCACCGTGACAAGGGTAGGCGGCCGCGACAAGCGACGGTTTCGAACGTAAGCAGCTGCCTTATCAGCTAACAATCTCGTGTTCATTTTCAATACCAGACCGATTAAAACCAGCGGTCACTAGTCTTCGTGTGGAAGGAGTTGTCAATAGTTTTGGCTCCTTTTCGTTTTGTAAGAGCTTATTTCTTTAATAAAGTTCGTTCGAAAATGATAACCAGCGAAAATTCTAGACTATTCCTTCCACACGAAGACTAGTGACCGCTGGTTTGAATCGGTCTGGTATTGAAAACGAACACGAGATTGTTAGCTGATAAGGCAGCAGGTTGTACCTTCCCGTGCAGCGGCAGGCGCGCGGCGGCGTCGTGGAAGCAGCGCGCGGCGGCGCGGCTCCAGCCGCCGTGCGCGTCCAGCAGCGGCGCCGGCGCCACGCGCGCCAGCGTGCAGCGCATGGCCAGCGGCGGCGCCGCGCGGCACACGCCGCCTGGCAGCGCGCGCAGGTTGCACGCGTGCACCTGCCCGTACATGCCCACATCTATGTACAGCACCTGGGGACAACACTTTTTTGTAGCAAACTAGCTTCTGCCCGGGGTTCAACCTGCGTTCCCACAGAAACCGTGCCATTTTCCGGGATAAACAATTAACTATGTTACTCTCCGGTCCATAAACTATATATATGCCAAAAATCACGTCGATCAGTCGTCCGTTGCTGCGTGAAAGAAGACCCAAATAACCACAGATTATTTAGCCTGTTGATAGCTCATAAACACAAATCCTCATACAAACATATCTCACCGGCGCGGGCAGGGGGCGAGGTAATATTCTATGCTTGCAATTGGCCGATCATTTGGATGACGTAATTTAGTGATGTGGTACGACTACTACTGAACAGAATAATATCGATAAAATTGAATAGGTAGTTAGCATCGCATTCTTGATTCCCTGACATATACGATTAATAATAAATTATTATATGGAAAACCTAGACAATACATACTTACTTTATAAATTAATCTATAATACTACTTATAATAAAACTCCAGGTCACATTTTTTTTGGATGGCACTCCTATCTATACTGAAGCCAAAACTGTATTTTTATTTTTGTCTGTCTGTCTGTATTTTGGCCACGCATCACGTCGAAGCTACTGAATGGATTCCATGACTTGCGATGTATGGAACCAATTCTCTTTTTGAGTCGCTTCTATCCACTTTTCCTTGATTTCTGGGATGTCTGGAAATCTAACAAAAAGGCAGAAATACTTTAAAAAAACCGGGAACCTACTTCGATGAAAATATCGCGATATATGAAAATTCAAGTACCATTTTTTCATCTTTAGATGATCTTCCATAAAATGTATATGGGACCACCTTGAGATGATACACTTTTAAACAACAAAAATAATTTTCAAAATCGGTCCACAATTGACGGAGAAATCAGTTAAAATACTTAAAAAAATACATACAGTCGAACATTTAACCTCCTCCTCTTTTTTCGAAGTCGGTTAACAAATCCAAACGAAAGGTTATTATTTTTCCAAAATAATTAATAATAGTATATATATTCATTGTAAAGTATACATTGAATATCGATAAGTTATAAGTCTGCACTCGTACTCGCAGTGGCGAGTAGTGCATTTACATAGTTCGTTTTCGCATGAGGGGAAGTTGTATCATTAGTCAACAGGATTTATAGTCTTTGCAAATAACAAACGTACAAACACACCTGTTCACCCATGTCTTGAAGACTCCCAAAATTGTAGTATTCAGGAAATACATAAATAATCAAATAAAGGAAATAAATCTCGTTAGTGGGAGGACTAACTCTTCTGCGAGTGTTCGTCTGGGTTGCTACCACCGCTTTGCTCGTGAAGTCTGCCGCCAAGCAGTAGTGTGCAAGCATTACTGTGTTCCGGTTTGATGAGCAGAGTATCCAGTGAAATTACTGGGCTTATGAGACTTAATACCTAATGTCTCAGGGTAACGAGCGCACTGCAGTGCCGCGCAGGCCTTTGTGTTTCAAAGTTCTAGGTGGCACTGCAATCGTTATGGGCCGGCGTTATGCTTACCATCAGAGCAAACGACCAGCTCGTCTCGTTACCTAATAACATAAAAAAATAAATAAAAAAAAACGACAAAGAATTCCATTCTTTTGCTGTTCGTATGATGAATATCGAAGCAAAACGCTTGGTGCGGATGTAAGGTATGTCTACCATAAATGAGTGACGGAACGCCGTGCGTCTTGTCGTCCGATTGTGAAATTAAATCCTGTAATGCCATAGCACACTCTCCAAAATGTATACTGTAGAATAGCGATAGACTGGCAACACTGCATCGATGATCTAGGCTCTGGAGCCTGGTGTCAACAAGCCTATCGTTGCCAATAAGTCTTATAGCTCGTTTTTCAGCTTACGAATCTGCCTTTGCTTTATTTAATCAAAACATACAAAATCAGCGACAGAGGTAGCGTATACTCCAATTTTAAAAATTAAAGAGTTAAAGAAAAAAGTTTTCTGTTCCCTCACCTGGACCATCTCTCGCGGTAACAGCTTCACCACCTGGACACGGCGCAGAGCGTCCGCTTGCGGCGCGGCGAATATATCCCCGGGGGAGACCCGCCCCGTGTGCGCCAGCAGCGACACATTATTAAGGGCCTCGTGGATCAGACGGAACTCCGTGTCCGTTGACTCGTCTTCATGCTGGACCCAGAACTTGCCCACGTTTACGAACTGTGGTGAACAAGATTTATTTGTTACTAGCTGATCCCCACGGCTTCGCCAACGTCATAAAAGTTAAGTTACTCCTCATAACATTTAACATTAAAACAAAATTGGTCCAGCCTTTTCGGAGATTACCCGGAAAAAAAGACAGACAAAAATCTTAAAAATTTTGTTTTTTTTATATGTACCGTATACACTTTCATATGCATTTATTAAAAAGCTGTTATTTTGATACTACAAAACCGACACTTCAATTTTATTAATTTGTATGGATTGATTAAATGTCGAAATTACGTTGTTATTTGGTGCAAGAACTTGTATTGAAATCCGAGAAAACGAAGAATTCTAGCATTATTCTTGTTAAATGTGGGGGCGGTAAGCCCTGCACTGACGTCCCAATGGGGGTGTTTAATTTGCGCCCACCAGTAGCTACCCAAGTCATCCCAATTCATTGTCGTAACATAGCCCGGCTTTGGGTCGCTGTCATAGCTGATCCAGTGTTTTTACTGTAGTTGTTGAAAGTTTGTTGATGAACATTGTACAAATAAAAATTACAATAGACATAAAATAAATGCTCCACAATAATAAATAAACAAGATTATAGAGCATTTACCTGACAAATCCTCAAGGCGAAGAATGTCTCGTCGAGTGTGGGAAGCCTCGGCACCAAAGTCTCCATGTTCAAATTCACTTTACTAGCTTCTAACGCCAACGCAAGCTTCTGCGCCTTTTCCAATCTATTTCATTGCAAAATACATGTTATTATGTTGTCTTTTAGTTATAAAAAAGCACTGGAAATGAAAACTACGCGTTGTACTTTGATTTTGTTCAGACTTAACGGCAAGTCCATAGCAAGTGGCTCGACGACGTATCGCAAAAACGACGCCACAACGCCATGCGATGCGTTGACGCTACGCAAAAATTTCATCGCATATGACGAAAACTGACCATTCGGTGCATTCGGAAATTTCGATGATGCATTGTGCTGTGCAACGTCATTGATTTTTACGGTGCGTCATCGCACCGTAATGTTATGGCCTCGCCGTTACTTATTAACCTAAATAAAAAGATTCAGAAGATTGACTTTCACACTGTAGATTGGTTAATTGTAGTCGTGTAAACGTCAAATAGAAAATAAAGGAATAAGAAGGGGTGTAATAAAAAATGTAAGTATATAATATTTTATAGCTTTAATATACTCACGGCAATAGTGGGATTCTAAAATCCATTTTGAGCTGCCTCGATTTGATACACTTGTATACCGGGAGCAACACTTGTCCGGGGATCGTCGGGTCCTACAAAATTGGCTTGTATTAGATTCGGGCAGTTCCGTTACTCGATGGAATACACGCCAAACTTTTTGGCTGGTGTGGATATTTGCGCAGTAGATAAATTAGGACGGACTATCAAGTGCAGCTGGCGGAACAAGTACGTGGCTTGGAAATATTTTCAACTAGAGGGTAGTAGCTAGAGCCATGTGCTCGCCACAAGTACTGAGTCCTATTAACATGCTGCGTTTCTCTTCACCTAAAACTCAAGTTCATTGTGTGATTCTAACCATCGACCTATAAATCGGCGGCCGAGGCCAATCACCACCGAGCCATCATCTCTTTAAAAAAATATCAAGTCTTTAAGTATTATATATAATGCTTGAGAGTACTGTGACATAAAGAAGGACGTGGAAGTCTAACGGACGCTTCGACTTCACATTTTACGTTTCATGTCTAATACTTTAGGCAGGTCATATCGAGCCACCGGTGAAGTAGTAATAAGGAAAATTTTATAAACAAGAGATTCAAATAACAGGGGCTCAATTCTCGTGGACTTGTCACGTACTGTCCCTTTCGTTCACGTTGATATTTACTTGTAAACACGAGATCTAAACAATTTAATTGCATCCAGAATAGCTTGATAACATTACAAAGTCTGCTCGCAAACACTTATTTCTCTCATAAAAATTCCATGGGCATGTTACTCAGGAATTATTAATTATTAATTTATCCTACTCACTCCACTGTCGCGATCACGACGATCAGTGCCGACATCGCCAAACGTTAAGTACACCTTCCTGCAAAACAAAGTAAATAGTATGTATGTATGAAAACATTTGAAAGACCACAAGCATGATGGAAGTTAACGAACAGTTATGTCAATTCCATAGATTTCTAACCTTTCTACTAAAAGTTACACCAACTACTTTGCTTATCAACCTGGAACACAGTACAGTCGCAGTAAGAAAAGGTTTGTCACCTTAAGGTCTATTTTTGTTTGTGCAGTATTTGTTTTGTGCTCTCTGCTTAAACGTATTTGTCTAATCTATGCCAGTATTGCGTCACCGTGACAACGATTCTGTTATAATAAGAACAAAGATGAAATTGATACTTACAAGGCAAGTGATACTGACATACTTTGACAATTAAATAAAACAAAATTGATTTATTTTTCTAAATAGTCAGGCCATTAAGAAGATTTTATGTCGATGTAAACTAGACTTTGGTTAAAGGTGAATGCTATTTTGACCTTTATTATCACTGCATTAATTAATAGTATTATATACAGTATAGTCTGCTAATTGCCGTAAGATCAAAAGGTACTAAGTGTCCTTACATGATAAAGGAAACAATTTTGAAACTGACGAAGGTATTCTTACCATGACTATACAATAAAGGTACCCATTCCAATGGCTACTTACAGAAGAGTTAGTCCTACCACTTGAGGATTTGGAGGACCTGTGTTCGTACTCACTGGCTGTTTTTATCGAAGGTGACCTTCGCCTCGTCTCCAATATGACGCCGAACCATGTTCTTAATTACGGTCGCGTAGATCTCGCCCGGGTGGTTGTCTGGGAAGTTCTTGTAGTAAACCTGAAAATACAGAAAGCCGGATAGAAACACCATAATGTGATATTGCTCTTCGTATCGGAATTATCTGTAAAGTGAATGCTGTAAATTATGTGCTAATTCTGTATAAACGTTTATGTAGTCTGGTTTATCGCTGTTAATATCACTTGCAACCACAGCGCAGTTAGGATATAATTTAGTTCAGAGGGCTGGAAGATGCTCATATTTATTAGGAATAATTCTTCTGGGTTGGTACCACCGCTTTGCTCGTGAAGTCTGCCGCCAAGCAGTAATGTGCAAGCATTACTGTGTTCCGGTTTGATGAGCAGAGTAGCCAGTAAAATTACTGGGCTTATGAGACTTAATACCTAAATTCTCAGGGTAACGAGCGCACTGCAGTGCCGCGCAGGCCTTTGTGTTACGAAGTTCTGGGTGTGGTAAACCATATACTCGTTTGGTACCGTAACGGAAAAAAAGTTTTTTTTAAGTATTACCGTGTTCCTCGGATCCAATCCGCCGAGCACCTTCACGGCTTCACGCTCTCGGTCCTCGCTTAGTGACACTTGGATGAAGTATTGCGGGTAGAACGCACCGGCAATTATCACCTGTGAAAAAGATTCAATCAATAGTGTCAAACTAAAAAACCTTTGGGTTTGTGCGTTTCTATATGAAGGGGAATAGGTTAATTTATAAATGTAATATGTATGTATTGTATAAGTGTCACTTTAGTTAGGCTTTCAGAGAAAGTATACTTTTGTTAACTGGATAACATTTTAAGAAATTGTAATCTAAAAATAATTTAAATAGCAAAAAAAGGGTGCGAGCTCTGGAGCTTTCAATAACGACGCGAAAGGTAATTTAAAATAGGTTTGTTACATCGTATTTAAACACGCAAATACGAAACAGTTCTGGAATGATCGCATTTTGAGGCTAATAAAATACAACTATCGCCCAAAGTACGGACACAGCGGTTGGCATTGGTCCGACATTACTCGAGATCACTGTATGCCCGTGTATATGTGTACATTGTGTTTTACTAGGTGGTAGGACTAACTCTTCTGCGAGGTACCGTCTGGGTTGGTACCACCGCTTTGTTCGTGAAGTCAGCCTCCAAGCAGTAATGTGCGAGAATTACTGTGTTCCGGTTTGATGAGCAGAGTAGCCAGTGAAATCACTGGGTTTTATGGGACTTAATGCTAATGTCTCAAGGTAGCGGGCGCAATGCAGTGCCGCGCAGGACTTTGTGTTTCAAAGCTCTTATGGGCCGGCGTTATGCTTACCATCAGGCAAACGACCAGCTCATCTCGCTAACAAATAAAAAATAAAAAAGTGTCGTGTAAAAAGAGTCTACTTGTGGCATTATTACACTAACCTTGAGTACTAAAGGCATCTCATGCTTGGCCCACGGTGATGTTTCCTTGGTTAGGTCAATGCCCTCCCTAGAGAGCCGCATCTTCAGTTCCCGCACCAAATCGTCCATTTCCCGCAGCGATCGTACTTGCACGTAGAAACGGCGAGCCCAGTGACCTTCGTTGTTGCCTGGCTGTCTGAAGTAGTTTTGAGTCCGTAGATGGCTCCACACCTATTAATTCCATAAAAGGACTTGTACCAAATTTGTATGAAGCTTGGTACTTTATACCCAAAAAAATTTACTAGTCTCAAATTTTTTTCTAGATATGTGCCTGAAATATAGAACCTAGCAGAACAATAAAAAATTTGAAACCTGCGTTTATTTTAAAACTAATTTTAAAATAAGCGTAGTATATGTGCATAATTAATTAACAGCAACACTGCGTTCCTAAAAATATCTAAAAAGCAGCAACATTATAAAAGTATGACGTCATCGTCACGTCATTTTTGACAGTTTTAACAAAAATAATAAGCTGTGTTGTCATGTCTATGGCTCTTTATCACATTCAGCAAAAAAGAAGCTGAAAAAACCGTTCCGTTTCGAGAAATTGCGTTCCGTTTCACGTTACGTACTAAAAAGAAACTATGTAACTTCAGGAAATCGCAGGCCTATAAAATTGTAATTTCATTTCAGATTATTTTAATTTTGTTTCTTGATTTTCCGTCGCAAACATTCGCAACCTAGCCGTGCTTCCAATCCAAATAATACTTATTCATTTTTAGTGTTAGTTGCTTCACTCTCAATTAGATAGTTTGATTATTTGAGGGTAGCTTGATAATAATATGGTAAGGACCAACATACCACCACTTTGAGGGTCTTAGACCAGACGGGTTATCCTAATATTATAAATGCGAAAGTGTGTTTGTTGATTTGTTGGTTTTTTCCTTCTTTCATGCAACGGATCGTCGTGATTTTTGGCATAGATATAGTTTATGGACCGGAGACGAACACAGGCTACTTTTTTCCCCGGAAAAATGTACGGTTCCTGTGGGAACGCGGGTAAAAACCGCGGGCAGAAGCTAGTAACAAATAAGTACGTAAGTCAAAATGCATCATCTATCGATACAGATGTCTATTCTGTTGAATAGAGATTGAAAATAATAATATAGAAAAATTGTGTGCAATTTCAAAAATGTAGCCTTTCGAGCAAATTGTTGAAACTTACCAAAAACTTTCAATAAGAAACAAAAATAACATTATTGGCTCTATCGTCATTTATATAAGAATATATGGCGACTGGTCGGAAAGAAAATACCTCTACTTCTAATATAAATTACCTTATAGACATTGAGAAAAGCGATGCAATCGCTAGTGGAGCCATCAGCCCACGTCAACTTTGAATTGTAAGCGTTCAAGCGCTCGCGGAACGGGCTGCTAAAGACGTTCTTCACTGACATAGCAGCAGCTGTAAAAGATAGGTGACCATTAGTGGTAACAACCCAGATGGACACTCGCAGAAGAGTTAGTCCTACCACTAACAAACTCACTCTCTGATAGTCAACTATTCGCGTGCGTACTATTTATGAAGTCACCAAGTCATGGGCATACAACTACCCTCTACGGAATATTTATTATAATCTTACCCATAACTATACTCTCTTCTAAACACCCGTAGATGTAACCAAGCATTATTAGCTTGGATACCATGACATCCAAAGGCAGCTTTGCCATGACGCGCCCCAGATATGTGATATCACCGTCGTAGGAACACCACTCGTCGTCCACTGTCTTCTTTATGGCTCCCATCTGAGGTAGAAAGAATTTCGCTGTGATTTAATAAGTCTTACCACAAAAAAGTCAAACACACACCAAACATGCGTTAAACACAGTCTAACTCTTAATTAATCGCATCTTCAAATACAAACCACAAATCTTGATTTAAGTAGTGTCTAATCGTTGTCTAGCTCCATTCTGTTGTGACATTTCTAATAATTTTAGATGTTTATCTCTAAATAGGCGTCAATTAGTTGTCTTTTGTGGTAACACGGACAGTGTTTTATACTATATGCGGATCCCAATAAAAATGCTCATTGCTGATCTATTTTTTTACATGTTACAAAGATGATGTGCAAATAAAACCCACCTCTTTGAGGATAAGCAGCGTGCGCCGTATATTGGACATGTCTGGCGGGTCCATAGCCAGAGCCAAGATGTCGCTCGGAGGACCCATGTTCAGCATCTTAGCCAGCAGGACCAAGCGTTCAAGCGGGCATCGCTTGATTTCCGGTACCGGTTCTTGCTTCAAGGAATCCTACAAATTGAAACGGTCACAATAATTCTAATTATTTTGAACTAGCATCTACCCGCAGTTTCAACCGCGTAGAAATTGACATAGGCACCGTGAGTTTTTCTGGGGTAAAAATTAAGTAATTTTACGATCCGTTGCTCGGTTGTTGCGTGAAAGAAGGACAAACCAACAAAACTACAAACATGTTTTTACATTTGTTATAGTACATACCTTTATTTTTTATATATTTTTTTATGTTATTTGATAGAGAGACGAGCTGGGCGTTTGCCTGATGGTAAACATAACGCCCGCCCATAACAATTGCAGTGCCACTCAGAACTTTGAAACAAAAAGTGTGCGGCACTGCAGTGCGCCCGCTACCCTGAGACATTAGTCTCACAAGCCCAGTAATTTCACTGGCTACTCTATGCTCCGAACCGGAACACAGTAATGCTCGCACACTACTGCTTGGCGGCAGACTTCACGAGCAAAGCGGTGGTACCAACCCAGACGGACACTCGCGGAAGAGTTAGTCCTACTACCTAGTAAAACGTAACGTATGTGCGACGTAAGTGCTCACATAAAACTTGTCGGTCACGAGCCGGTAGACGCGTCCGTCCCGCACGCGGCCGGCGCGGCCCGCCCGCTGCTCGCAATTGGTCTTGGAAGCCCAGCTGAGCTGCAGAGTCGTGAAGTTTGTGTGCTCGTCTGCCACCAGGGTCTTCATGAGGCAGAAGTCGATCACTGCCAGACAAACAACATATAGTATAAGAGCCAAGAGGATATACCTATCAGACGGTGGGTTTCTGGAAGGTTCGTTGACTTTGAGCACGGATTGGGTCTGTTGGTGTCTTTGTCATTTATTATGTTCTGATAAAGACAGCATTAGTTTTAGTCTGTGATTCGGGTAGACGAATGTTGCAGAGGACCGCTGTTAGAGTCATTTATTTTAACTTTCATAAGTGCTCCTTTGGGGCCTATTTGAATATAATAATACAATTTTCTACACCACTGTTATAAATTAGTTTTCACCTTATATTTTTCTCTGTTACTATTCGTGAGAACCTATAATTGGCTTTCTAATGTTATGTTAGTTTTATAAGTTATTGTAATACAGCTGTTGGTTTTCCTTAAAAAATAAATAAATAAAGGATTTTGAATTTAAATTTGAATTTGAGACAAATCCTACCATCCTACAGCTACTAATATTAAAACCGCGGTAGTTTGTGAGGATGGATGTATGTATGGAATGTTTGTTACTCTTACTTATTAAACAGATTTTGATGAAACTTTACAGTAATCATTTTTAACAATTTGTTTAGTAGAATCAGGGCCCTGATGTTCTGTTACGTTTAATACTCACCATACTTGATATCTGGCACAGTAATAGAGCTCTCAGCTATGTTGGTAGCGAGGATTATCTTTCTGTGTCCGGGCGGCGCCCGTTGGAACACACGCACCTTAAACACATATGACATATGAAATTTTTGAATATGAGTTCCGACGTGGAACCAAATCGGCAGAAACCACTCGCAATATCAATGGTATCACTAGAAACGGTATGTTTACCACGTATATCATTTGATTTGAGTTTCCGATTTTTCGGAACTGATTCAACCATGATCATGGCGTTTGCAACAGCGCCGAAATATCGGAAACCCAAATCAAATAATATACATGGTAAATATCCCGTTTCTAGCGATCATTTTCAAAGTATTGATGACCATGACAGTTTAAAAACCTATAATATCAGTGTTGTGTTTAGAAAAGATATGGCTAATGAACGCACTGCGCGATTTTTATTTAACCACTTATGTATAGTGAACTTTGCCTTGAAGAATGAACCAAGGGCAAGACCAGCCACGAAGGAAATGAATTAAAAGTGACATGATTTGACTGATCTTCAAAGAGAAGCGCGCGTTGAAGCTTGCCTTACGTTGTTGGCATGGAATGAAAAGATTTTGGACCGTGTTGTGACGAGTTACGAAATATGAATCCGTATTTTGCTACCTATGACAAAGGAAACTTCACCTGCTCATCTGCCGTGATAGTCGAGTGAAGCGGCAACACCCACCAGTTGTAGCGGCTGCCTTCTTCATCGGTGAGCTTTTCCCTGTAAAAATATAAAATTAAATGGAGACATTTAACTAAAATTCTTGATTTATTTTTCTTATTTAAATTTTTCAGACTCTAATTTGACCAAATCCAAAAGTATGCTATATTAAGCAACCTATAAAATTGTCTGAAATAGTTTCCGTGAAAACAAACAAACAAATCCAAAAGTATGCTATATTAAGCAACCTATAAAATTGTCTAAAATGGTTCGGTTTCGGTGAAAACAAAAAAACGCATTTTTTATGGTAAAAAATCTACGTAACGCTGACGTAACGTTTTTAAATATGAGCAAAAACAAAAATTTTAATAAGATAGTAAGTAGCCAGACGCCTAGTTATCTCACGTTTCAAATCTCGGTTATTTTGAAGAGCATTAGACACCCTGTAGGTATTCGGTATTATCACCTCAGTCGATTTCAATGATCAAATCTTATATTTACACAAAAAATTATAAACAGTAACTTATTACAAAAAATAAATATATAAACAAATAATGTTATGTAGACTGTACACTAAAACTTACCGCAGTTTTTGATCACCGAGGCAGTTGAAAAGATCCTCAATTTCATTGATACCCGGCAGGAATATTAGCACCGAGGGTAGGTCCGCCTCACTGCGGTCCACATAGTTATCCTCTAGTTTGTCTATGCGCTCGAAAGCGTTCACCAGTTTTACAACCAGGTGATGCATTTCCTCGACTATTCCAGGAGCACCAGTTTTTGACTGACAATTTTCGAGCACCTAAAAATACAGTGCGAGGTGAACATTGACAAAGTTTGGTTCAATTTTCTTTACACCATAAACTGAATCTTGATATGCACTCAAAAGGACAATTATTTGTTCCGTTTTTAAGTGTTACGGGACTCGTAGTTCCTGATTCCTTTGATACTGTGATTCATAGTAAAACACTTTTTTGCTCATAATATCAGACATAGGATCGATCGATTCTCCATCAATTCTGTTCTGCGAGTAATGTGCACTGCCCATTGCCACTTCAACTTGCTAATTTTGAGAGCTATTTCGGTGACTTTAGTTCTGCGGATCTCCTCATTCCAGATTTGATCACGCAAGGAAACTCCGAGCATAGCCATCTTGGACATACCTAATTTGACAGTCTGTCCTAGGTAGACATACTCGACAGCAATAATAAGAAAAATTATTGCTCCATAAACGCCAAAACGATTGATGCAATATTTGTATTTTTAAAGGGACTGACCAAACACTAAATGTTATAATTTTTATACACTCAGTAAGACTTCTCGTGGACAAATACTCTATCATTTCTAAAAATTAATTAACTTATACCATATATTTTAATGAAGTGTTATTAATACTTACAGAGCCAAACTTGTTCAAATGGTTCAAGTAGAAAGTCTTAACACTGAACATGGGCTCTCTCTTGTACACTTTGATGCAGGAAGAGTTTGAGAGTCCATGAGGGTTCGGTATAGAAAAGTAGTCAGCAAACATCTTGCTGTTGAATGTGGCTGACATCAGCACAATCTAGGAAAAAAAATTGTGTATTACAATAAAGCTATTTCTGTCCTGCGACTTGGCAATCTGTTCATATAATATAATTATAGCAAATAATAAGTCACCAACATTTTCTGATCCTCCGTGAATTAAGAACAAATTTTGTACATGTAAAAAAAGTGCAAACAAATATTGTGATAACAATGGTTCGGCTGCATATAAATAACCGGAATTTCGAAACTAGTTTCGACGAAGGCTTTTTTTATACTTATGGGCTTGAATAAAATTGTACAGACAAAACAACAAAGTTCAGGATTAGTATTATTATGATATAATGTTACCTTGACATTTGGTGAAACTGTGAACAAGAGCTTCTTGACAACAAGAAGCAAAAAGTCCATTTCTTGCCCTCGTTCATGGACTTCGTCAAGGATTATATGACTATATTCATTCATTGTTTTTGAAGACACTGAAAATAAAATATTGCTGCAATATTACCTTAAAAAGAAATACCTATAAATCGGTTATGAATTAACTGTGAAGTTAGTTGTGTCAACTTTTTAAAAAGGCTGAAAAAGTTGGCCGTAGTTCTAACACTGCAATCTACATTATGTAAAGGCAGTGACTGACATCAGCATTCACTCGATCTGAGTACGTTACAAGTTGAATATTCGGCATGTCAGCACAGCGAGCCGAGCAGCTCGATGGCGAGCGACGAGCTGCCGAGCGAGCTGCACCTGGCTGTCGGTTTTATGCCGAATCCCTTTGAATATTAAATTACAAGTCGCTAGCGCGAACACCGCCTCCAGCGCACTCGTTTCGCACTTGTTGCACTGTTGTTGTGTCAGCGTTAGGTAAAATGTCAAGTTTTTATATTGACCGCACTTTTAATATGCTGCACTGACATTGTAATTTTGTCCCTTTGGAAAATACAGTTCGGTGAAAAAACTACTTGTTTGCATTTGAGATCCCATGAGAGATTGAGAGCTAGAACACGCTAGAATAGGTAGGCCACACATTGGCCACACCTATAAAGTAGATTATACTTAGCAGCCCTCTGCAACACCAAACCAACAAACATACAAATACACTTTCACGTTATTATAGTACAAATTCACCTCAAGTGAATGATTATGTCAGTCGCCAGCTTGAGATTATATAAATTAATAATAATAAAATTTGTTATGTGTCAAGTAATCTCTGCAGCAATATCTCCAGCAGTATATATTATTTTCATATGTTAAATTTTTACTTCATATTTTTTTTTAAGTTTAGGTATTGTTAAGTAGCTAGACTCACCTAATTTCTGAAGCAGGACACCAGTTGTTACATACAGAATGCGTGAATCTGTAGAAGTTTTATTGTCCAATCCAACCTAAAACCATTTTATTTAAATCAGAAAGCTGTTTAGTCGGACCAGCAACTTCTTTGCTGTCATAATTAAACATCTTGTTATGAAAATATTTTTCTTATTAATTTTATGGTTAGCAATTGTTCCTTACCAGTAAGTGAGTATATTCTATTGTCTCAAACAATTGCCAAATGCAAGCCTATTCAGAATAAAAAAAATATTTTTTGATTATAAGGGGAAAAGATGCTTTCTTTTTCTTTAGGTAACACCATAAATAATAGGAAAATGTTTAACGGCTTGCAGTGCAAGAATAACAGCTACTATGTTATGTTTTCTTTTTAATGATTTCGAAACAATTCTAATAAATAAACAAGAATTTGTACTGCTGTAATATTTTTGTTAATGTATTTGGTGATATTAGCCCAACCGTTTAATCCCTACCTGATATCCCACAAGTCCGCCTACATCCCATCCACGTTCTTGTGCCACTCTCTTAGCTATGGACATAGCGGCAATCCGCCGTGGCTGGGTGACCATTATCTTGCACGGTCTGTGGTTCTGGTAGCAATCATCGAGGATCCACTGAGGGACTTGTGTGGTTTTACCACAGCCTGTGGGTCCTTCTATGATGACAACAGAAAAACCACGAATGCGGTCCAAAATCTGCAAGGATAAATTCATAGTGTGAAACTTTTGTGAACAATATTTTCACAGAGAAAATATTGTCGCTACTTACTTCTTGTTTAAAGTCATTAATAGCCAATTTATTAGTATCCTCTTTCCTTTGAAATGAGTATTTGCTATAAACTTCTGTCATAGCTTCTTCATTGAGTTCTCCGATATTTAGAACTGAAGCACCAATAGATGTCAAGCGTTCCAAGGATTCCAGACCTTCAGCTGTGCTTTCATACAGCTTATGTTCCATTTCATTCTATAATAAATTTTAAAACAAATTGTAGCAGACAAGTTTTTGGAGTGCTCGGGGGTTTGGTAAATTACTTTATTTCATAAATGTGTTTTCCGAAAATATCTACCATACCAAAATTGGAAAGGGTACCCGGTACAGAGATATCAAAAACCAACTGAGTAAAAATACAGAAGACTACACCAATTGATCACAATTAACAGCTAATATTTTTTTTTTATGTTATTTGGTAACGAGACGAGCTGGTCGTTTGCCTGATGGTAAGCATAACGCCGGCCCATAACAATTCCAGTGCCACCCAGAACTTTGAAACACAAAGGCCTGCACGGCACTGCAGTGCGCTCGTTACCCTGAGACATTAGGTATTAAGTCTCATAAGCCCAGTAATTTCACTGGATACTCTGCTCATCAAACCGGAACATAGTAATGCTTGCACACTACTGCTTGGCGGCAGACTTCACGAGCACCAATGTACCAATTTCATAGGTATATTTGAAAAAACATAGTAAAGAAACTTCAGTTCAAACAGATATACTCAGCCTACAATTTCCTAGTCATGTGGTGTGGTAGCATTTTGAATATGAGGGAGTGACTGTGTGGTAGTGACAAGTGTACTAGCACACATCATGCCGCATGTTGTGTACCCAACACTACCTAGTAGTGATTTTGGAACGATGGGTACTTACTTTATTAAATGCATGCAGTGTAGACTGTAGACAAAACATAAATTATTACCTTGAGATAAAGATCATTTTCCCGCTCTCTAACTTCGCGAGCATAGTCGGTACCGCTGGGCACTACGGATCGGCGATGTTCCGCCTTCCTGGTGAACTCATTGAGATTATTTTCTTTTGAAAGATAAACACCACCGGTCAGAGAACCGCGAAGTTTGGTCACTTTAGACTTTGACGAACAAGGGTTGTTGAAAAACGCCCGTACTTCGTCCATTTTTATAGCATCCGTGCGGAACTGCTGAAATTATAGGGGAGTGTCAATTGTTTCCTATAGATTATTTGCCAAAACTACACGGCCAAAACAATAATTATTTTGCGTAAAAAAGTACCTAACAGAACTCACTCAATTTTTTTTTCAGCAGCAATGTTGCTATCGCAAAAATATTAGCAGCCGTATGTCAGTCTGGTGTTTTTTTTTGGCTCCACGCGATTAGCGTATTTAGCCAGTGTCAAGTTATATAAACAACAACTCACAACAAATCTCTAATTTTGGTGCATGAAAGTCGTCAAAGTCACGTTAAAGTTTAGTCAAGGCGCGGTCGAGTTGAAATGACGCTTCAGTAAAGCGGTGGATACTTTACTGAAGTTTCTATGGAGTTTTGGATAGAATACGAAAATACACGTTTTTGTCTTTGTACTATTTGCCTTTCACTCAAGCACGTTTACGAACCCTTAATGGTTAATAATCCACCAATATAATTATTATATTAACTATTATGACGTGCTTTAGCACAGATCAGTAATATGTAGGTGTTCTAGTAGGAATACTTTGTCTCATTTGCAACCTTTTCATTCATTTTTAACCAAGGCGAAAGAGATGGCATGATTTGGCGTAGAACTGTATCTCAATGTTTGTAGTCGGGATTTCCCCGGCTGTGTTCATAAAATCGGTACCTATATTCGTTTCATTCATTCATTGCGCTACGCCACGGATCAGTAATATAATAGGTATAGCCTAGTAAAAAAACCGTTTCGTTTCACATACATATAGCCAATAGCCTAATTTTGTGATACGATAATGAGAAGCCTGCCGTATGCCGTCTTTTCTGGAAAATATCGTGGATGCCGTATCAATAACAACGCTGCTCAGCAGGTAAAAACTCAAAAAAGGCCAGAGTAAAATAACCACTATGGCCAGGCCATATTCAGAAACTTATAAAAATATTGTACATGTAATGATGGAATTTAAAATTATACTCGTTGTCCAAGATTATACTACGTTTATATTTTACAGTTGTCTGATCGCCAACCAATGCTAGATTCGTGGTTTTGATTTCTATCTACGTCATTGGTTGGTGAGCCGCCATATTTGATTATATTATTAGACAAGTTAAAAAACACGGATTTAACCTAGAGAGCATAAATAAGAACCTACTCATTTTATTTTTTGCAATTTGTTCGCCGCTGTAACATTAGATAAGTAATATAAAGAGCAGTGTTGATGCAAAGCTTTCGTAATAAATAATAAGACATAATATTATAATCACTAATATATTTTGCCTTTAGTACAGTCAATCAGGGTAACATTGACAGGTTTCGATGGTTTCGAGCACATTTTTGCTTGTATGATTTTGGTAAAAAGTATAAGACGTAAGTTGTTATGTATATTTGTGTTCTGAGATCGTGAAGAATATAATTCTAAAATTATCCGACTTTTATTAATAGAAATTATAAAAGAAAATTACAAAAATATGGTATGGCAAAGTTACCCCCCCTTTCTGGGTAACTTTGACAGTAATTATGGTTTTCACTAAAATCGCTTTTTATTTGTGTTTTGAAGATTCTGGGTATCTTTGATCAACGTTTATAGGTTCTGGGTAGCCATAGTGAAAAATAAAACCAGAACAAAATAGACAAGTAGTTATATTTTATTTTTAAATTGCAACAAAATTGAGATCCAATCAACTTGACATTGAGCTTCGAATTATTACCGATACAATAAAGAATGTCAACCAAAAAATAATTATCTCTTCAATTTTATGGTTACACTTATCCATACAATTTATTAAAACTGGAATTTGAAAATAATTATCTGTATAAATATCTGTATTTTTTTCATATTTTCTATCTATTAAGAAAACTATTACAAAAAGTCAATATTTGCAATTTTCAACAAAAAATAGGCCTAGGATAGAAAAAGAAAATAGTTTTTTATAATTAAACTCAACTTGCATGAAAATCAGAGTATTTCACCTCAAATAATTACTCGCCACATTACCGCGGTTTTCATTTTGAAATAATAGATGAATTAAGTTTGACACTTAACTTTTTTTTGTGAAGATTGTTTATGGAGATGGCAAAGAATAGATTTGTTTTTGAATTTGGTTGTGGTTTTGTTAGTTTCTATAGTAAAAAAATAAAGAATCATGATAGATCAAAAGTGCCAAAGTTACCCAGATTGTCAAAGTTACCCTGATTGACTGTAACGTTTTGTCTATCCATTTATATTTTTATAATCAGTATTTTCGAATCAATTTTCCTTAATTTTGTATTAGATTTAAATACATATAATAAATGATATTGTTTAACATCTAACACTAGCAAATTACAATAAGTCGAATAGGTACTCCTTTATTTCTTTGCAATTTTCATATCTAAACATCCAACTCGTTTCCATTTCTCGTTAATTTTACAAACAATAAATATTTAAGTTGACATCCAATTCCTGACCCAGAACTTAAAATTATGGATACATAATTACATACAATGTCACCTTTATCCCTTTTATTGACTATAAATTATAACTATTGGACGAACTACATACAAGCCGTGGATATAATAAAACAGAAATAAACTAAACAACACCAACAACAAAGTACATTGAACTACCTATTGAAACAAACAACATTTTAATGGTTTTGCGTGTAATATTTTATCTTAGTCATTTACTGCAAACGGTTCGAAATGTCTGGATTAAAAATACGTGGTATAATAACCATTAAAAAGTTATTTTATTCAGCGTCTAATAATCGAGAAAATCTAATAAATTACTACCTACACAAATTATTCTACAATTACAGTGTGTGCAATCGATCTTGTTCGCCTTGACATGATTTCAAGCCGGCGAAGATCCGTTGCGATGCAGAACTTTTTCACTTTCCTAAGGGGCCCATTATGACGCAATTAATGATTGGTGGATAAGCATCAATCACGGACCACGCGCCAACCATGAAAATACCACGATTACCGCTTGACGCATTTCGTACCGCCAACGACGTTGCAAACAGCAGTCATTATCCATAGTTTCGCTTTGCTGTATTTCGCTTTACACATAGAAAGAGATGCACCTATATGAATAAGCTTCATAGCTGCGTCTCTCTCTGATAAACATCACCGAAGAATTAAACAAATATCGTGTGATGAATTCGAGCAAGTTTACGAATGTTTACATATTGAAATTACTGGGCTTATGAGGCTTAGACTCGGAATAGCGCCTTAAATTCGATACGTGCCTAGGACAAAATGTTAGAGAACTGTGCTAGTATGTTAATCAGATAATCTACGCCTCATTACTGAACGCTGGAATACTAAAAATCATTAAAAATATATCAAACAAAATAAAGCTTACATAATTTAGAGCACATACAAAGCAAAGCATAATTAATTTAAAATAAAAATATGTTTATCGGCATTTTGTAAGGCATGCTTAGGTAAACTTAGGTACTAAAATATATTTTAACCATTTCTGATTTCAGCTTCATTAACATTTCAAATCATTATAACGGTACAAGTGAATCATCTTCTTTTATACTAACTTTTCAGTAATTCCTAAATATTGAATTTGTACAGATCTTAGAGTTCGGGATGAGGGTATATGTATAAGGTTCTAATATAATAGGTAATATAAGGTTCGGAATATATATAATTTGGTATTTTTATATACAATTAGTTTCACATTATTCTTTGGAAAGAATAAACAATTATCCCATTGATAATTTCAGCGTTGACATATAACATTAACAAATGCGAAAGTGTGTTTGTACGTTTGTTGGTTTGTCTTTCTTTCACGCAGCAACGGAGCAACGGATCGACGTGATTTTTGGCATAGAGTTTATGGACCGGAGAGTACATTATTATCCAAGAAAATTGCACGGTCCCTGTTAGAACGAGGGTGAAACCGCGGGCAGAAGCTAACAATTAATAGGTATATATATTTACAATAACAATTAATAAGTCAAAAGAACATTAATAAGTATATATCGGAATATCTTTCAACAGATCTTCCAACTAAACTACATCAAGCGACATATGTAATATATTATTAATTAGTTTAATTACTCCTCTCTTACTCTTATAGTGATATGAATTTCTAAATGTCCTATTTTGGGCGGAAAGTATTCTTCAAGACGTAGAACTGGAACATTAAATTCATGTTTAAAATTAGAATAGGGTAGTTGCATGAAACAAAAAATACATAATTACTGTGGTTATATAGGTAGAACATCACATTGACAAAATAAAAATGAAATTCACAAACATATATAATTTCCACAATGGTCAAAGATACTGCATCTAAAGTAGTAATTTAAATGATACAATCAGATTCTATACATTTCAATGAATAAAAAAATGTATGGCAACTGCATGTTTTTAGTACAGCTTTACAGCTTGCATTGAACAAGTGACGTCAGATGTTCCGTCCAATTTGTATGAGGCATTTTAGCACTCAGTAGATACGCCCGACTTTGCTTCTCATTTTTTATGTTTCTAGCGTTTGATTTTCAGTTTCTTCGATATAGACATTTGATTCTCATGAGAAAACAAAATGATAGCCATCATAAAAAAAAGATTGAGTCAACATCCCTATCATCTCATGGTCAAAATATTGCATCTAGATTAGGACCAACTAGCTGCTGTAATACATCGATGGGTGTTTGGCGATAGATTCTCTTGAGGGTGTGAGGTAGCCAGCCGTATATTATAAAATGCCACTATGTTTTCAAACAAAGAAAACTCGAGTTTATTGTAGGATTCGAACCATCCGCTTACCGCCCTCAATACCTCTGAGCCGTCATCGTTTCGAACATGTTATAAATCATTGAATTTTACAAGTCTTATTGTGAAATCTATAGACAGTATTCAACCTTAGCTTAGATAAAATTACATTACCTACATACCTTAGCTTAAATCTCTTTACAAATGAATAAAATTGAAGTGTCTGTTTGTAATATCAAAATAACAGCTTTTCACTAAATGCTTATGAAATTATATTTGGTACCTATACCAAAAACTCAATTTTTAAAATGTTTGCCTATCTATCTGTCCGTTTGTTCCGGGTAATCTCCAAAACGGCTGAGCCGATTTCGATGGGACTAGCTGGTGTTATAAGGAGTAACTGACGCTACGTGAGCGAAGCCGCGGGGCAAAGCTAGTTTTAGAATAAATATAAGTTTCAAATAATGCTATTCCTTTCACATATTAAAAGATAAATAGACGTGTGAGAGATGGGCAACTAAATGTTACACAGCGTCATCTAATATTTGAAAAATGCTATTTTAATTGATTGTTCAATATTGTTCAACAGAAGTGCTTAGGCTATACGAACTTAACTCAGCAAAGTCAAAGTACTGTCTAAAGATATCACCCGTTTCCTTAGTTTTGTTCGTCAGTTCCATTGAAGTTAGGTCTAACTTCCTAAAAATAATATAGATTATAGAGACCACAATCTAGGGTTTTGCACACATATCCCTGGTCGCCTTCCGTTAGTTTTCTTTAGATGGTTGTATGGACCAGCCGAGTATCCGACGGTCGAACCCGCAGCTGAAGAAGTTGATACTTGATGATATGTCTTCGGCCCACGCGACTGAAGTCACCATGCGTCGGTGACCCTGCAGATAAATAGATTTTTTTACAAACTAGAAAGCAAACATTATTGTAAATCCTACAATAGGTAATAAAAAACACGATTCTAATATAGTAAGTAGTATAAAGTTCGGAATATATATAACTAGCTTCTGCCAGCGGGTTCCAACCGCGTTCGTACAGGAACCGTGCATTTTTCCGAATTAAAAAGTAGCCTATGTTACTCTCCGGTCCATAAACTGTATCTATGTCAAAAATCACGTCGATCCGTTTCTCCGTCGCTGCGTAAAAGGACAAACCAACAAATCAACAAACACATTCGCATTTATTATATTTTAGTAAGAAAGTAGGTATAGTAGAAACTAGTAGAATATGAAATAGGATAGTAGGATAAGTAGGACATACTATGCGGGCGACGCCGCGGGCGGAAGCTAGTATTCCTATACGTTACCTGTCTGCTGGAGCGAGGCAAGCGCGCCAGCCGCTGCCCCTGCAAGTCGAACAGGCGCACTTGTCGGTTGTCGTGCGGGATGGCTATGAGGCCGCCGCCGCTGACGCCCACGCGGTTCACCGACGAGTCGGATCTGATTGTGGCTAGAGCTGAACGCATGTTGCGGACGTCCCACACCTACGAAATGGTGTAAAAAGGAATTTTATTATTTCCCGCTGCACATCTGCATCGCCCACGCAATTTTTAAAAATAAAAGTAGCCTAAGTTATTCCACCCAGAATACGGCGCGTCGCTATCTCGCTCGCGCACCTCAACATTTTTAAAGGTAAACGATCACTTAATACTTAATATAATTATGATAAATCGCTTCGGTGAAATTGCTAAAAATAATATTACAAAGGTTAAACAAAAGTATCATTTTGATCCGATCAAGTTTTCATACATGAAAATGGGCCAAACATAAAATCCCATTTTTAGGTTTGGAAACTTGAATGGATTGAACCGTTTTTTAAATTTTTGTCTATCTGTCTGTATGTCTGTTTGTACCGGGTAATCTCCGAAACGGCTGGGCCGATTTTGACGGGACTTTCACTGGCACATAGCTGATGTTATAAGGAGTAACTTAGGCTACTATTATTTTAGAAAAAGAAATAGGGTTCCGCGCAAAAAATAAAAAACCTGAAATCCAATATCTCCGCGCGGGTGAATCCGCGGGCAGCAGCTAGTTATGAAATATAAACAAAAAAGGAGAATGTGGGTGAACGTGATCTTACCTTAACTGAGCGATCATCAGAGCCAGAAACAACTTTATCTTCACGAGTGAAAACAGCAGATGTCACACTCCTGCAAAGTGGTTAAAATAGAAGATTAAAAATCTTAACCATAGTAGTACGACAGATAATAATTATGATACGTAGTTTAGAAAAACTAAAAAACACGCTTTTCAATTTATAGAACTCGTCAAAACGAATCGCATGAGCCGAAGCACACTTGGGTTTACTTATACTGAAGAGTTCCACCATTCAATTTCTGGTTCCATCATTAGAGCAGTTCCATAATACCAAATTATTGTATTGTCATCCAAACTACATGTATGTGTAAGTATATTCTTCTCATGTATGCTTTTCTATGTTTACATTGTATGTGCTGAATAAATGTTTTTCTATTCTATTCTATATACATGCACAGGTCCATTTCGATACGACAATTACAAGTCGGTTAAAATTGAATGCCAAGATTTATTTACATAGTTTTACAACTTACAAGTGAAGCTAAAAGAAGCGTGTTGAAATATTCATCATTGAGAGTGTATGTACTTACATACAATCTCAATGATTAATATTTTAACAAACAAAAAAAACATAAAAAAAATATTAGCAGGCTAAAGTGGTCACACTGCTAAAGTCGTCGTGATCTTGATAAGCATTGTAGGCGCCCTTGAATTAGTAAATAAATTACATTTTATACATTCATAAAATTAATTTATTTAGAAAAACTAATTTACAGGTTGCCAATGTTAGGTAGCATGGTAGTATATATACCTATAATCCATAGTTATATAAAACAATGCGAAAGTGTTGGTTTGTCCTTCTTTCACGCAGCAACGGATAGACATGATTTTTGTCATAGATATAGTTTAGGGACCAGAGAGTAACATAGACTACTTTTATCCCCGAAAAATGCATGGTTCCTATGGGAATGCGGGTGAAACCATAGGCAGAAGCTAGTACTACATGAACGATAAATAGCATATTTTTTATAGTGTTAGCTTTTATTTTAGTCTGATGCTGTTCGGTAGAGGAAAATTTGTGAGCAATTTCTGAATACTAATCATGGTTCAATATTGCGTTCAAAGACTGTACAATTCGTACTAAATGAATAAATAAATGCGAAAGTGTGTTTGTTAGTTTGCTGGTGTGTTGATTCTCCTTTCACGCAGCAACAGATCAACGTCATCTTTTGCATAAATATTGTTTATATGGACCGGAGAGTAACATGGGCTACTTTTTGTATTCCTGTAGCAAACTCCACACGGGTAAAACCACGGGCAGAAGCTATTGTGGCGAGTTCTGTCAACTTACTCAGTATGCCCCTGAAATACTGAGACGGAGTGTATCGGCTCACGGAAGTCCCACAGCCTGAACGTGGTGTCACGTGACGCGGTCACCACCAGCCGGGAACTGTGGTGGGCGGACGCGTGAGTCAGCTCGTGGTCATGACCTGGAATAAAACCTCTTATCGCATTATTTTGTAAGAATAAAAGTATCTATAAAATTCAAGACAAAAGTGAACAGTTATCTTCTGGGCAAGCATGCTTATACCGTTTACCACCAATTGAGATTGTGGTTAAATCCAAACCCATTTATTAATATATAAAAGCTTTTTGATAGTTTTACTTCCATACTAAAATTATAAGGAGGTAAAGTTTTAAGTTTTTTTTTTTTTGGGCGGCTTCAATTATTTTTATTATTAAAAAGGACCTCCTCCTTTTTTGGAAGTTGGTTTTTCTCAATTCAGTTTGTATTTTTCTTTATGTTTTTTTACATCAGATCTCTGTGATTTATAAACCGATATGGAAAATTCTTTTTTATTTGTAAGGATATCATTTCAGATTGGTCCCATAGAATTTCATTAAAATCGGTTCAGTAGTTTGTCACTAAAGTTGGTTCGTCGCTTTTTTAAAGCAATTTTACTTGTTTACATAATATTTTGCTATTTTTAAGAGGGGTTTATTCAGCTATACATTATAGAAGGAAGAACAAAATTGGTTGGCTATTCTACTAGAAAGTAGAAATCATTTTGAATATACAATTGCTTACCAGTAAGAATTTGCAAGCAGTCGCCAGTCTCCACATCGTATAAATTAGCAGTCCTATCCCAGGACGCGGTGATGACGTGATCACCACCCGCCAGCCAATCAGCAGCCACAACTACGCCTTGATGGCCAAGCAGCTCAGTGAGTGGAGTACGGAGGACTTCAGGCCTTTCGCCGCCTTCACCGAGACTTTCTTCACCGCCACCTTCTAACTCTTCTTCTGATGATTGGCCACGCTAAATAGAATAAAATTATGTAAAGAATAACTCAGATGGCTACTACATATTGAGTATGGAAACGGAAAGAACTTTTAAAATAATTCCCATATTTAGAGTTACTCAAAAATGTCAGTGTCTAGCCAGGTCTTACCGGCAGGTCCCAGTTGACAGCTGCCTGCCAAACGTGGGCAGTGTTATCACCACTACTAGTTAGGGCAATATCTCTGTTTGGATGGAATCTGAGTGAGTTCACAGAGCCCGCATGCCCTGTATACTGAAGCAAGCACTTGCCCCATTCTACGCTCCAAATGCAAGCCGTGTGATCTGGAACATAAACAGAGCTTGTATCTAAGATACTGTCACAAGAATTTAAACCTAGTAATAATTGATTACCAAAAACTAAACTGTTCTTAGTAAATAGCTTATTCATGCTATAAAGTACATTAGAGACTATGACAACTAAGGGTCATATTGACCATGACTGATAAACAGTGTTAAATGGTTGAATAGTTAAGCTGTTTTGTCTCTATCAATCCAATATAAAATTGACAAAGAAAAACAAAGATGAAATTTAGTTTAACTAAAACACAATTTATCACTTTTATTAATCAGGCTCTATGTTGGTATACTTTTGATTAGAGTATTTTCAAATGGCCAGACATTTTTTAATACAGCCTCCTAGGTTTTGATTTCTTTGAAACTAACAAAGGCTTGAGAATGTTTATGACATATAAATCTGTCATCTGAGAAGGTGTCCAACTCATTTAATTTAATACAAGATACAGTAACATCATCAAGATTGCCAAATATGCTGATGAGGTTGTATAAGGGGAAAATATGTTTAGTAATCAAATTTATAACAGAGGAAAACTTTACTTAAATAAAATTGAGAAATATATAACAGACATAAAAAAATAACTCCACTCTTAGTTATACAATATTGGTAATTAGTAAATGATAAATAAATGCTGTTTTTACCTGCCGATGCGGTTCCAATAAGTGCCTGTCCAGGTCTGGCAGAGGAAACATCCCAGATGCCATCCTTGTGACCCGAGAACTCTCTAACAAGCTGGCAGCTGTATGTAGGCGCTTTGAAACTTGACACAATCTTGCTGGTTTGAACTCGAAGCTTGTGACTTGCTTTCACTTTTTGCGAGTTGCTTTGGGATACTAAAATGAACAAAAATAAAATTTGTAAAACAGGTGAAAATAACACTAACTTTAAAACTATACAGACCAAATTAATGATGTGATCAGACAGTCATGTCAATTATTATTCTAATGCACCAGTACTGGCATGTGGCTCTTATTAAGGCATTTACCATCAATCATACTGATGAAAGTAAACATTGTGAAAAATTACCAACTCTAAAAACAAAACTCAAGGCCAGATAAAAGACATGTAACAACTCACATTGGGTCAGGGTGGGTGAGAGTAGGTCTGTGAAAAACTTACTAACAAATTAGAATGATTTGTTTGGACCAAGTTTGCTGGTTAGATTGTGGATGTACATAATTGGATTAATTAATTTTTATATGGTTTTCAGCTTGATAGCTTTAGTTTCCTCATAAAAACTTTAAGTAAGTACTAAATTTAATTGCATTGTAATATTGGAACTCTGTGTTTTCTTTATAATAATAATAATATTTATTTATTCAGACAACATATATGGTCCATGTGTTAGTAACAAAAAATAAAACTTAATAACTATGTTAGATATCAGAAGTACGCACAGGTGGTAACATTAACATTTATATAAAATTAATTATAAAAATTAATTTATATATAATGCAGAAAATGTTAGTTTTTCTTATCTTAACATTTCAATCAAGGTGCAGTGATCAGTGGGGGGTTACAAGAAGATCTGTGTTTTTATCGCATTTAAGTCCCATTCTTAGAGTAAACAATATTTTCAAAATGCATAAGTTTATATGTTACTAATGCTAGTACCATTTAAATACTCACATTTAACTTTGGAGTTTTTTCCTGTGGCATCAAATTCAATGTAGTCCAAGTTCTGCTTGTCTCCCACATAGCTTTCTCTTTCCAGTTTCTCACTTAGAATATCTATTTTTTCTTGCACTTGAAATGTAAAAAAAGGTAACATCTGATAATTGATTTCATGCCATAAAAATGATGTTAATCTGTGAGCGAGTAGACCTGCTATTGTCTTAAAATGTAATAATATTGGATAGTTGTGTCTTATTCATCATAGAATATTTGTAATAATCATAGATGGAGTCTAAGAAAAAAATACATTTTATGCAACACACAAACATTTCACTGTGTACCTATTTATAGTAAACATAAATCTATTCAACAAAGAAAATAATTTTCATTATTGCCATAATAGTGAATAATCTGATTCATGGAAATTTGTAGAAGGTTCAGTTAACAGTTGAATAAATAATAATGAAGGAAAACTACTACACATGCAATCCTTGAGTATAATGAATTACTATAGATGCATATGCACACAGCATTGTTTATTTTGATTATGATTACAAAAGTTTTTGGTTTAGTACTAAAGGGTAGGAGAATGCAGGTATAAAAAATGTGTTGAAACTTTTCCTCCATGACTGAGTAACTGTATATCTATTTTGCAAGCATCAGTACTTTGTGTATTGATTTATTTCAACTCACAGTTCAAATTTTCAGTGTAGAGAAGGTCAAACTCTTTTTCTATCTGGGAAAAAAGATCGTGGAGGCGAGACCTAAACACTGGCGGAATTGAAGTTTCTGAGTCTTCCATTTTAAGGTAATTAGGCATTCCATCTGTGCCTTCTGTGAGGGCCTGAAGCCTTCTTTTGCTTGATTTCATGGTCGAAAGGAGATGAACACTAGAACACCGTTTAACTTTACATTACGCTGCGCTTTGTATTCTGTCTTATTATATCAATCGACCGCACACATTAATTTATCGAGTTTTTAATGGATACGCGAAGTGAGTTATTTTGCAATCAATCTTATTTCGCAACAAAATACAAACAATCCGCAGAAGATGTACCATAGAAATACTATTTGACGTTTGATTGACTTTAAGATAGAGCTGTAAGAAACCGTATGTATTCGTTACCGAGTAACGAATACATCGCCAGATTCGAAGTAACGAATCGTTACTTACAAATTCAATTCGTTACTCGTATGTTTCGTATGTCAGTTTGATTCATTATCTGTACGAATACAACGCATGATGCGTGAACGGAAACGGTTTGTCCAGCGATAGAATGAATGCGAGTGAGAAAGGATCTACCTTGGACACGGTTTTGCAAAAAATTGAAATGTTGGTTGCATGAAAAATGTTACTATACTATAGCTGAATTTTTAAATTAATTTATTTGACCACTGTATTTCTAGAATTCGATTTAAATTATTGGTTTTATTTTTGGACATTTAAGTATAATTAATAATAATAATAATAACATTTGATTGATATTATATATAAGTACCTATAGGAAATGAATAATGAATTGTATTATGATTATTGTGTTATTCGTTTTTTGTAATATTTTTAATTCAATAATAGTTAATTATTCCAATATTTGCATGCCACAATGTGGTAAAATGTTTATGGCACTTTATATTTTCTATACCTGTGACCCGACACTATTGTTATCACCAACATTTTTAGCAAATAAATGATTATGATTATGAAATAAGAATAAGCATCGTGGCTGTTACTTTGTGTCAATAATGTCATTCACTATATCTAAATGTAAAATAAGCTGAGAGTACTTAATACGAACGAAATCATACCAATGAATACAATGATACCAACCAACAGGACTCGATGCGAAGTATTATGTTAGTACTTGATTGTATCAAAAGTAACGAGAAAAGTAACGATACGAAAGTAACGAGTACTAATGATTTCAATAACGAATACATACGAGTACTCGATTTCTCGTTACTTTTACAGCTCTACTTTGAGACTTTAGTTTGAGTTTGACAGCTGACGTGAAAAATCTGAATATTTTTTTTTTTGGTAAGGCTCTCGGGCATTACATGTACAACCATGTATAGCACCATTATTCAAAATTCAAATTTATTTTAGGTAAAGTCAATTCAAAGTCACGTCTATGTATAATTAAAAATAAATAAAATAATAGACATGGTCGAGTCAAAGTCATGCATTAATAATTATAATATGTCAAAATTAACAACATCATTGACAAAAACATACAAAAAAACAAACGCTCTTAATCATTTGGGACTTTAGTGAGAAGGTAAAATACAACCGAACACCGTCACCTAAAGGTAGTGAACGCAGCCTTACAAATACGAAAATAACGTCATGCCAATCTAATAAAGAAAATAAAGTGATATCTTATTTGTCTATGATCTGTTAAAGCTACGTTTCTTTTGTTGGCAGCACTGCACTACTGCAGTTTATATTCTATGGTCACGTCATTGTCATGTATGTGTCAATTTGTCATCAAAAATCGAAAAAATGGCTGGTGAGTGGAATATATCTTGCCAACGTACAACTTGTTTACGATAATTATTTTAATTAATAAAATGTTCTTTCCAGATTTATATGCCAAAGTTAATTGTACTTATTGTCAAGAAGAAATTAAGTGCGTGCGGGTCAAATGCGCTGAATGCCAAGACTTTGATATTTGTTTGCAGGTAAAGTAGCTTGGTCGCCATTTTTGTGTTAAGTTTTGGCGCAAATTTTGAATTTGTCAAGAGGTACACCGTCTTATTAAACTAATCATTTATTTATTTTCAGTGTTTTTCATTAGGAGCTGAAATCGGTCAACACAAAAACGATCATTCCTATCAGTTTGTCGTAAGTGATTAATTTAACCTTGTAATTTTAGCTTGGTTTAGCTAGAATTTAATAATTAAGATACTGTTTTCATTTTTAGGATTCTGGAGCATTTGGAATATTTTCTGGACGTAGTAGTTGGTCAGCTAATGAAGAAGTTAGATTATTAGATGCCATAGAACAATTTGGTTTCGGTAACTGGGAAGATATAGCAAAACACATTGAGACACGAACACCAGAAGGTATGAAATGAACAGGCAATAACTGCTTCACATCTAGCTATTACTTAGTTTATTCTCATGAAGGTCTTTAATCTCATTGTAATACTCATTGTTACCTCAAATTCAACCTTTGTTTACATACTAATAATTCATCTACATTGTCTATTGCTATTTACAGAAGCGAAAGATGAATACATCTCACGGTACCTGGACGGCAGCATTGGGCGTGCCACATGGGGTAATGTCGAGAGCACGACGCGGCCATCCCTTCTCTGCGCAGACCAGGATGAAGGACCTCTTGGACCCAGCGCAGTGTCACGTCTACCCCACCTTTCTGTTTCTGGAGATGAAGCATCTCAGCTTGGTTATATGCCCAATAGAGACGATTTTGAAAGGGTAATTTACTTTACTATTTTGCATATTATTTTTTGCAACAGTATTAAGATAACATAAACACTTTCAAGCTCATACCACTGCATTAGAATTTTCAGTGTCGCAGCTGTCATATGGCACACAGCATACAAGAACCGAAAACATACTTTTATATTTCTCACACAAAGTCTGCCTTGTCCGGGGATTAACCCGGGGCCTTTTGCTTTGCAGGCAGCATTACTAACAACTTAGCCATAGGCCGCTAGTTGCTTTTTCTTATCTGTAGAAATAGAAATTACTTAGATCAAAGTGGTTAAATGTGGCATCACTAATAAGCAACCCATCATTAAGAATAATAATACTGTGAATGAAAGGCAACTTTGGTAGCTAAATATAAATAGTAGTCATTGAAATAGTAGCTAACACTTTGTAAGTTTCAATAATTTGTTGCAATTGTTTGCTGTGAACCGTATGAAATTATATCAATTACAGATTAGTTAAGAGTGCCTTGTACTATAAAGCAATTTCACTCATCAGAGTCCTTTACAATGTTAAAAGACTGGTTAGAAAGTTGACAAAGCAACTTCATTTGTAGAAATACTAGCTGTATAGTTTTTACATCCCTTTTCACCATCATAAGAGTTGTATTTCAAAAATCAATGAAACATGTGTCTATTATTTTTATTTGCTTAGTTCATTTCCAAAGTTTTATTACCTTGATAAAAAAGAAAAATCAAATGAAACAACAAACTAACTAGGGGTTGAATATCACCGTTTCCGTTCTTAGTAGGCATATATGCACATTACAATAAGAAACTATTGTCAAAATTTCAAGTGAGCTGTAAAATGCTCATTCTACACAGCAATATAGAATGTAAATTTCTTAATTTAATAATTTCAGGAACACGACCATGAAGCCGAACAGTTGATATCAACACTAGCATTAATTCCAGAGGATGATGAATTAGATATAGGTAAGCATTTATTATTATCTATGTATTTAAATAACACTATTGCACAACAAATCAAATTACAACCAGCGCCAACCCTAGCCATTTTTTCAAGGTAGAGTGAATAGAAAGGGAAAAAAAAATTGAAGAGTGACCTATCAGTGCTCTTTGGTCATCACTTCCGGATCAATCATATTTCTGTTTTTGGTAAATATAATAGTAAAAGTTATAAGTAGAGATTTACCACTAATTAATAACGCCTACCAAATTCTTCAACGGGTATAACTTTCTGGTAGGTATAACTCGGGAGCACAGAGTATTTAGCCAGGATTTATAGTCATTGCTCGGAAGCCTTACTAGTTTCGTCTGTCAGCCGAAGCTTCGACGTTCGATTTTCGAAATGAGGCCTCTGTTTCGTGGTTCATAACGTAATCAAAGTCACAGGGCAAAGTAGTTTTAACGTGAAATTTTAAATCTTATCCAATCACTTTTTTTATTATTAAATTATTTTTTTCGCGTTTACTAAAAGCCTCTATAGAATAAAAGCGTTCCGAAAATTAGTCAGCATCGCTATTCGTTTGTTTTCTTATTTTCCAGCATTAAAACTGTCCCAAGTGGATATTTACACGCGGCGGCTGCGCGAACGCACGCGGCGGAAGCGACTAGTGCGCGACTACCAGCTAGTATCTGTCTTCTTTAACAACCAGAGAAATAAACAGAAGATGCTAGCCAAACTTGCCAAAGAGAAAAAGTAAGTATACTTAGTTGATATTAATATAAGTATTGTGTAATTTTTTATCTGTGAGGATCATATCCGATTATATCCACTTTGCTCGTGTAGTCTGCCGCCAAGCGTAGTGCGTGTATAGATTACTGCATTCCTGTTTGAGGAGCAAATGTAGTCAGTGAAATTAATGGCCATATGAAAGTTAATAACACTGTAGTACTGCACACTGCCGAACAGGAAGCCTACCACCCTCTCTTAGAGTAATATTGCTTTAACCTTACATTGAATATTGTAGTACGAATTTTCAATGTAAGGTTAAAGTAATAATGCTCTAAGCGATGGTGGTGGGCCTTGGGTTTGTGTTTCAAAGTACTGAATGAAACTGCAATCGTTATGCTTACCATCAGACAAACGACCGGCTCGTCTCGTTAACAAATAACATAAAAAAAAATAAAAATCGCAGAGAGTTCACCGAGCGCCTCCGCTGGACAGCTCAGTTCTACGGGCGCTCCGAACAACAGGGCGTCATCGCAGGCCTATGGCGCGAGCGGGAGCTCCGGGTCCGTCTCGCGGAGCTCCACCGGTACCGCCTGGCCGGAGTCACGCAGCTCGAGGAATGCGCCCACTACGAGCAACACGCGGCGCATAGGAAGCACCCCAGCCAACACCCCGTCGACGTGAGACCCCGCTACTTGGTACATACGCTTTTAGCAATGCGACGCGCGCGTAACGCCATCTTGGAAAGTAATTTTATTTTTTATTTTTTTGCGGTTCGGATTGGTCTAACTTGTAGTTATAGTGAGCGAGCTACCCGCAAATGCACAATATAGCTGTCGATTTTTAAATTATTCTCAATAATATTGAGTGTGTGGGTGGCGTACAGAAAGATTGAACGAACTAGTTATGCAACTTTGTGCGTAGACGGTAGAAAGTGTCAAACATCCACAAACATTTTTGAACAAATTGGACATACAGACTACAAAAGGACGAACTTAAAACGTTTCTGAGATAAAAACCAACTTATTTTAGAAATGAAAGTATATTTTTTTCTGAATAAAAGGTTATTTCATTCTTATTTTCTATAAGCTAGATCGATCCGAATCAGATTAGCTGATAGAAACGCTAAATGCTGGATGACAGTTCATTTTACGTGAACGGCTAGCTCCTAACTCTCTATTTGCTAATTAAAAAGAGACCGATATACACAAGCTACATAGCTGCGTCTCTCTTTAAGTGGCAAAGTGCGAGGCCAGCTTATGAGAAAGGTGAAACTTAATATTTAAAATATTATACTTTGGCGTTATGCGCAGTGTTTACATTGGCATATTCATTTATTATTTTATTTCTGGTTAATAGTATCATCTAATTATTTTAATTTATACATAAAAATACACAAAGATTCAAATTAATGTATTTAATATGTAACTGATCGCGACGGTATTTTGCAAATAGTAAGAACTTTACGAAACGAAAATGATTGAACCAGAGTTATAGGACGCCTCAGATTCCAAAGCAGAACCTGTAGAACGCTTAGACAATGGTATTCTACCATCGGGTACAGCGGATGAAATCGAGCTTTGAGCCATGCAACGAAGTAAGGTGGCGAGGACGGGGTACACGCAAAAATTCTAAAAGCAGACGGCTTCCCTGTTCCTGAATTATTGGCCAACCTATACAATATGATTTTATGTCATGGTGTCACCTGAATCATAAAAGAATGCAACCGTTGTGATGAATTACAATAATACTACATTTTCCGATTACAGACCCATTAGCTTGCTATCTCAAGTTTATAAGCTGTTTGCGAAAGCTCTGTGCAAACGACTGTGTTGTCTCTCGGAAGATTGCCAACCCATTGCGCAAGCTAGTTTCCGAAGTAGATACTTAAGTATAGAGCACATACTGTCGAGCCACTGATGTAAAGTGTTGAGAGTATAACCGGCCCTTGTGTCTTGCCTTTATCGATTATGAAAAGGCTTTCGACAGCGTCGAACAGAGGGCTGTGTTTCACTCTTTCCATCGTTGTGTATTGACAAGCGATATGTGGATATCGCAAATTAGAGTCTGATATTATATAGCTCTGCTTCAATGCAGGTACGTATGCACCAAATATGACTGCGTAGGTACTGTGCACTATATTGAAGTGACAAGGCGATCTCTCCTCCAAGCAATGCAAAACCTATATTCAGCATAAGGTTGATAAAGGTTGAAGAAGCAGATTAAAAAAAAACATATAAAGGAAAAACACCTTTTTTCAAATTCATATTTTTTTTGTTTATTCACACCCATACAACATAATTTTGCATGGCTTTACAAAAAGTACATGCTTCATACATACATAAATGCTTACGCTTCGTGCGATGTCCGTGATTCTTCTCTAGGTTATTAGTAGAATGCATGACTTACAGAAGTTGTGACTTACGATTATTTTATACTAATTGACAACATTTCACTTTTTTAACCCCGTGTTTTTATTGATTCAACTGAAAATACCTACATTAAATAATTAGAGACACGTATTTTTTCGTTTTATTTATTATGCATTATTTATAGTTCATTTATTAATTTTTAATAAATTCACTGGAATCGTAGCTGTTAATACATAGGCCAAATCGATCATAAAAAACAAGCTGTCAAATCAAACAGTGTCAAATGTGTCAACTCATTGGGTTGCCAGTCTAAAATTACATTTAGCATGATAGTTGGTAGGTTACATCAAGAAAATATAAATATCACGCTGGTGATACTATAGTAGTATCGGCGTAACTAGTTAAGTAAGTAAGTAGCGTAACCTACGTAGTATCCCTTTAATTTTTGAAGTTATACTTCATTTGGCGCGTTTTAGTTGAGAGTAAAATTGCGAGCTGCGCGCTCACGCCGTTACGAAAACGATGTGATGCGCTTGCAGCAGTATGAAGATAGCCATCAATACGGAGCTGTGTGTGCAACAATATGAAGTCGGCCGTCAATTGCGAACTGCGCATGCAAAAGTATGAAGTTTGCCGTCTATATAGGGAGCTGCTTGCGCAAACCGTTATACCAAGGAAAGGAGTTACTTCTAATGCGCGTACATAAGTACATACAACATTTATTTTTATTTGACTAATATGTATCATTACGTTATAGTATCACCACACTTCCACTTGAAATCTTTTAAAATATAAACGGGGTATAATAAACAGATGGCAACACATATTTTTACTTTTAAACATCGCTTTAAGCAAAGTAACTATGTACACATCATTATTCCTGTTCTAGCGTGATTTTCGTATTTTTTATATAACTTTAAAATAAATGAATAGAAAAATTAGATATTTTATATTTAAGATTTATATTTATATGATATAATCTCCAAATGGTTTTCGACATTAGGTATCTTTCAAAAAATGAAATGTTGTCAATTATGGTGTTTGTCATACTCTAATATACATTAATATGTATTATTTATATTTATTTATTGCGGGTGATAAGAGGTGGATATTGCGAAAGATGTACCAACTTATTATATGGTCATAAAACTCTTTAGCAAAAAACACAAAACTCGACTAATTTTTTGAACCTTTTAATGGTTACTTATTAATATCAAGAATATAATTTAGATTATCATTTCAATCAGCATATATCAGTCCACTGTTGGGAAGTAAGCAAAAGCTGTGTGGCTTGCTGTTTGCTGTGTGATCCCAGCAAGCCACGCCCGCGTGGTGGATTATGGCCCATACTCTCTCTCTATTTTTCTCTCTGATGAAGGTCTGTATCCAAGAATTGGGAACGGGCTGATGATATAATATTGTATCCAAATATAATTCAGGTATGAATTTTTGCGATAATTGCACCCGTTTTTGTCTTAACACGAACTCTTGCCGCAGTTTAAAATGTACTAATTTAGAAATGTCACTTAGGTTTATTTAAGTAGGTAGGTACTATATTCGCACCACCCACCTTTAGCCTCATGGTTTATTTCCCCGCGTGGTTGGGTTTGATTCCGTATAACGATTATATTCGCCAGGGCAGCAGTGGGTGCCCGGACACCAACCAGACAAAAGATGTAACGCTGAGCAGCACGCAGCTGCTAAGAAGAAGGTAAGATATAAAATAGTTTGTAAGAAGTTGTATAGAAGTCACTTCAGAGGTGATGTCTTAGGCCTCGTCCAGAGTGCGGACCTAGCGCGGTGGCGACGACGGGCGCGAAATATCAAATGTAAGAACGTTGGCCCCAACCTCAGTCCTAATGCCACTCGTCCAACGCGTGGATCTAGAAAATACACCGTACCATCCTGAGATATTCGCTTATAATCTTTCCGAGCTCTCTGAACGTAGGCCCATGTACAAACCGCGCATGGTACAGTCCACTGCAATAATCTGTATACACCTTCAGATTTTCGAATGTATGCAAGATTTTGCTACATTTGTTTGGTTAATTTTCGCACCTGTATTCGTGAAAAAACGTAGCAACCACACGAATTCACAGCGTTTGAAACACAGCGAACGGGTTTCCGACGGGTTTCCGCGGCTCTCCGACCCCCGCTCCGCGTCCCTCTGACCCCTACAAAACGCTTATTGCGGCACCCGCCGCCATTCGCGCTAGTTTATGAGGGTTCAAAAAGATTTTGCGATAACTATACGCCCAGTAATTTCACACATTGTATTAAACCAAGTTTCCACGGTGCAGAGACGGCGAAAGCGGCTCAAATTCCACCAGCCCAAAGTGCACACGGGACGGAAGTACCGCATGTGGATGCTCCAGAAAGAGCTCATGCAGCGGCGGATGCTCCAAGCATCTGCTGACCAATAACGAGATACAGGTACGTTCATAGCATGGGACTTGATGGGAATTCAAGTCTATAAAACCAATAGGAACATTTATCAAATACTAAAGTTAACTTGGGTGTCGATTCAGCGGCGCAAGTACGGAAGTCAGTTCGATAAATTTGTCGAACCGAAAAACTCGATAAATTTATCGAATGTTGCGAGTACCGAAGTCTGATCGTAAAGTATTTGTAGTAACTTTATATTATCTTTGGATTCGACCTAGCTTTTCGATAACTTTTGTTGATTGTTTCGAGGCTCGATAATACCCACTTTATCGATTTGAACTGTCAATTTTATCGAATTTTATCCACTGAACAGATCTGTACTTGCGCCGCTGGCTTCTCAAATCTGACCCTAATTTTAATTTTACCCTCTGTTTCTAAATAATAACACGAGAAAGGGATGGAATATATTTTAGACTAGCCAAATTAATGCACTTGCTTGTATCTATTGTAAATTTAACGGCCATGAATGTAGCGACGTCTAATTTGTAAAATAAGGAAGATGTTTGATAGCTCTAAAACGAAATTCTGACCTGTCAAAAATCTTCCATTCCTTTTTCGTGTTGAGTTTTGGAAAGAGAGCGAAACTAAAATTACCTTTAGATTTGTGACGTCAGAATCGAAACCTAAGTTTCTATTAAGTTGAAAATTCTGTCGCAAATCCCCTTACACACGTCTCACACATCACATGCACCCTTCTCCCTTTTTTGGGAACCAGGTTCCAGTCTATTAGAGTATTTACCACCTTAGATGATATCATCTCTTAAATATAAACGTCCCAGACACATGGAATTTAACCGCGCAAAGACATATTGGCTTTTATTAACTAAAGGGTGCTAAACGGTGGTTTAGTTTACTCTTCGACTATTTTAAACTGAATAGAAAAAGACAAAACACAGTTTTACTATTTAACCGTTTAATAAGAGTCATTCACATTTTGATCACTGAATATAACCCTGGTCTATAACCGTATTTAGACTAGAGATGCAGTTGCCTTATCAGCTAACAATCTCGTGTTCGTTTTCAATACCAGACCGATTAAAACCAGCGGTCACTAGTCTTCATGTCGAAGGAGTTGTCAATAGTTTTCGCTTCTTTTCGTTTTGTAAGAGCTTATTTCTTTAATAACCAGCGAAAATTCTAGACTATTCCTTCCACACGAAGACTAGTGACCGCTAGTTTTAATCGGTGTGGTATTGAAAACGAACACGAGATTGTTAGCTGATAAGGCAGCAGGTTTCCTCTATACAGCTTCCTTACCGGCTAACAATCCCGTGTTCGTTTTCGATTCCAAACCGATTTAAACCAGCGGTCACTAGTCTCCGTGTGGAAGAAGTTGTCTAGAGTTTTCGCTTCTTTTCGTTTTGTAACAACTTGTTTCCGTAATAACGTTCGTTCTAAAATGATAACCAGCGACAATTCTGGACTATTCCTTCCAGCCGAAGACCTAGTTTGTGAAATAAAGTGTTCCGGTGCGCCTACATTGTTTTCTCTCCGTACAACTCCTTTTGCCTACAACTTCGATAACGTTTACACAACCTTCTAACGTCTTGCCTATTGCATCACCTGTTCGTAATTATTACGCAAAATATGTTGAATCTACCAGCCTATTCACACAACATTATTTACGCAGCTGTGCGACTCGCTGAGCCTCGCGCCTGCTCAGTACATCACTATGAAAGGGGTGCTGTTAAGACGCGCGCATGCCGACAACGACGTGGATATATCCATCCGGCATTATCTACATAGCGCGGGCTGGCTTCGGAACTAGTGACAAGCAACTAGTACTTACTGGGAACTATAGTGACAAGTAACTATTACTTATTGGGAACTATAGTAACTAGTACTACTGGAAATTATCTAAATGTGTTACTTGCTGAGATTGTACATCACTATGAAAGGAGTGTACAGCGACGTGAACTCATCAAATCGACAATGTCTAAACAGGATAGCTTCGGAACCAGTAATAAGTACTTATTGGAAACTGTTGCGTGACTTGCTGAAACTGTACATCACTATATATCTGTATATAAAACAAATCAACAGCCTGTTGACAACGGCGCCAATTCATCCATTCGGCACTA
Organism: Crocallis elinguaria; assembly: GCA_907269065.1. NCBI lineage: Eukaryota > Metazoa > Arthropoda > Insecta > Lepidoptera > Geometridae > Crocallis > Crocallis elinguaria. Next base: position 6,132,382 of record OU026065.1, on the reverse strand, counting down.
TCTACACAGCGCGGGCTAGCTATGGAACTAGTTACGAGTTGCTACTACTTACAGAGAACTATAGTAACAAATAACTAGAACAGAATTATTTAAATTGCTGTGTGGCTTGCTGAGACTACATTACTTGAAAGGAATGAACAGCGTTTTAACGGCGTGAACTTATCCATTCAGCATAATCTACACTGCGTGGGCCGGCTCCGGAACTAGTAACAAATAACTGGTACTTACTAGGAATTATTTATAACGCTGTGTGACTTACTGAGACTGTACATCACTATGAACAGCGTGCTTACAGCGACGCCAATTCATCCATTCAGCACTATTTACACACTGCGGTGAAACTGGGAACTAATACTAATAAAAGTAACTAGTATTTACTAAGATCTTACACAATTATGTATACCCGTGATGTGGAATCGGCATAAGCACTCTCACAAGTTATAGATATTGGGATCTATTTATATAGCTATATAACTTGCACAACCGACTTACTTTATAAAAGCTGTTGTCGCTAGCGCCTGGTGACCTAGATCTTTCTTTTCTAGGTCTTTTTTGTTAATAGTACAACGTGGTTTGTGAAACTAGTACTTACACAACTAGTGCTCAAATAACAACAAGTGCCATCCACTGCTAGACCCAGGCATGTATTTGTTAATGATACAAGTTCCAAATTATCAGCTCATTTCATCCAATTAGATGTAGCCACAAGTCGTTACTCCTAGTACAGTACAAGGTAAAAGTGAGGCGCTTGACTGTATCACCGCAAAAGTTACTTCAGTATAACAGCTGTGTCCTTAGTACTATTGACTGAAACTCCACTTTAACTTGAAAATTATAAAGACATAATATGCTTCTGTTAAATATGTAAAACTAGTAAGAATTATCGGTGCGTTAAATTAATTTTGTTTTGATAAATGGAAAGGCGATTTTTCATATTCATTAGTCATTTAGGAAAATTTGTTTCTGCTCATATGAAAGCAGGCATTGCCAGAGACGCTGAAACAAAAGCGCTTTCAAGCGCTTCATGTTAAAGCGTCTTCGTTTCGCTGTATGTTGAGAAAAATTGCAGTTTGTTAATTATAGCTTGATTCGCGGGACAGCTGATAGCAGTCATCTTGGGTACTTTATTCGTGAATAAGGGATGATCATTGCATCTTCTTAACCACAGACTAAAAACCAACAGTCCCGCATATTTTAGCTATATTTAACAAACTATAAGTACATAGTAATATAAGTAGCTTATTAATTTCGATAGCAAAATGTAAGCATGAAAGGTAACTTACCTCATTTGTTAAGTTTAATACCTGCTCTTATAGAGCACTGTAAATAAAATTATTAGTTAGTATTTAATTACATATATTTTAATCTTTATTTACGCCCAGAGCTTAGATGAACTGATCTGTGCACGATCGACTTATAAAATTGCATATTTTCGATTAATATTTACGCCAAAAGTTTCAACAAATTATAAACGAAAAATATGTAAATACACAATTTCTAATTGGGAGAAATTAGGACTATAATTATTGCAGTTACAATTGATAAATAACTATGCATAGATAAGTGTTATTAGTATTTTTTTATATACATATATACAAAAGGCAGAGTGAGAAAATCTGACGTATACCTATACATTTTAGCAAAGGTTCACTAATTGAAGGATCAGCCAAAATTGTTACAACCATAAAAAATATCTAGCTTGCGGAGCCTCTACGTGCATGTATTATTTGTATATTATTAAAATATTATTAATAAATAGTTGTCAATGAATTTATACTTACATTATGTATTTATACGTTTTATCATTTTACCTGGTGCATGTAAACTTAGGGTAATATTCAAGCACAAAGTAGGTACGTATGTACCACGCTGGTCGCAAAACTATTAGGAATCGTTGTGTAATTTTATCCGAGAGTCAGTTTGATTGACGGTTGAAATCAATAATAAATCTTGAAAAAAAAAATGGCTAGATTGTGAATGTTGCCACTTTACTGTTATTTACATGCATAGCCTTTTTCCTAATTATCCATATTTTGAAATATACAATCGATTATTAATTTCAACGATTATACTATTAATAAACTAGAATTCAAGTTAAGACTCACCACGCGTGTTGCCAAATGTAATGTTTAATAAAGATATTTAAAATTGATTAATATAAGCACAAAGATAACGCAACGCTAAACTTGTGTTGTAAGTATACATAAAAAAGAGTTGCGAGCACCGAAATAGTATTTAATAGGTTATTTTAAAGACCCTTAAAGTTAGGAGCCCACGCGTTTGGGTTGAAACCTATAGACAGTACTTTAACTTGCTCAGTTTTGGCTCTTAAATATTGTTTACTAATCCCAGTTGAGCAATTTTAGAAAATGAGATAACATATAGGCCCACTTCTATCTCTCACAATGTATTTTTTAATAATGGTGCCATTTGTGGCGTTTCAAATGTAATGTAACATCACTCTCTCTTTTTAAACTAGAGCATAAGAAAGGGATGGAAGAAATATTTTAGACCTGTCAAATTAACTCGCTTGCTTCTATCACGTGAAAAAACGGCCAAGAAATTAGTTGCGTCTTTTTGGTCAAGCTGGAAGATATTTGACAGCTCTAAACCTAAATTAGACCTGTAAAATCTTCCATCCCTTTCTTGTTTTTTATTAGAAAGAGAGAGATAGGGAAACTAAAATTAGATTTAGGTTTGTGACGCCAGAATTTACACCTTTGTCTTTATTGCTAATGAAGAATTTGTGAAAAGGATGGAATATATTTTAGACCTGTCATATATTCCACTTACTTGTAATCATAGACGCAGAATTTAAATTTAACAGCCATAGATTTAGTGGCGTCTATTCTCCCTTTTGAGAAATAAACATGGAAGATACTGGATACATTTAATAATATCATATATCTTTTCTTATTGTTTATTGAAAAAAAAAACACAGTGTTAATAGTATCGGGTCTCAGTTAGTTTATAAAATTAAATGGTCGTTGAGGAGATTGGTGTTGCTCACGCGTTTGGAATATAATAAATGGGAGCTAATGCTGATCAAAATCTAAGGTACTAGATATATAGATCCAGCCCTTAGAGGGAATGTTTCACGAGACTTTTACTAATGTTTCACGCTTAGTTTTTATACAATGTTTCGAACTTGTGTTACCTTCTCCCTCTAATTTTGTGACTACCCTCAAATATGGCGACTCTTAAATTACCAGTAGGTAAGTATACTTCAAATGGAAGCAGTCGAAACAAGTGAAGGCCAATGTTACTAACCTATAGTTGTAACAATGGCTGTGTTCGATTTATTTGTAAAATATTTCGCTGTAAAAAATCATTATGTAGTTTTAATGTTGTAAAATAAAATATTATATTAACTGAATTTATAAACCGAAATTCCGGTTTTTGAGTCTATTGACGCAGTATTTAGTCTTGCGCGTTTTATCCTTCACAAAACTATTAGGGATCGTACAAAAGCCTTACCTACTTATGCTATGGGAATTGAAAAACAATCTTTAGATTAGATTGGATTGGATAGATTACAAATCCACCAATGAGGTTCAGTTGCCTGCAACAATAAGTAAATGTATTTTATACATTACAATTGGATATTTACCGTGGTTATTAATAATTGATGAGGTCCTGATATTTCGATACTGTAGCAAGTATCATGTTCAAAGGAATACTACCACTGGATGGTAGTCGAATTACGAACAGCGAATTAATCTGTCCACTCGCTTTCTTTGTCGTTTACGTGCAGTACTGTACTGGAACTCATTCGAAAGTCTGAAAAAGTATACATTATATAAATTTGTATCCATAATTTTAAACTATTCCTACTAATTAACGATTATATTATTTGTTGTGTACATCTTTATACTAGCTTCTGCCCGCGGTTTTCACCCGCGTTCCCACAGGAACCGTGCATTTTTCCGGGATAAAAATAACACTATGTTACTCTGCGGTCCATAAACTATATCTATGCCAAAAATCACGTCGATCTGTTGCTCGGTTACTGCGTGAAAGAAGGACAAACCAACAAACACACATTCGCATTTATAACATTAGTAAGATAATATATATTAGAATACATACTTATTATTGCAGGCACTATTACCCGAATATTGAAACGTGTCGTTAGTCAATGCTCCTACCACCTCGTCTCTCATACCACCGAATAGAGTATCTCTAAACTAATATTATAACCAGATACAATTTGTGATTTATAATAAGCCATTGTACGGTCCCTGACTGTTTTATGTATAATTTGATGTGCCTAAACATTCATAAAAATATGAATATTTATACACATTTATTGTTTTAATTTTTTTGGTAGTATTAGGATGGTTTTTCATTGATCTCTATTTTTATGTAAAGCCTCGGTTGAAGTTTGTAAAATAAATTGGAAAAGTCGCTTTTTAATGTTGAATTTGAAAACGACGCTTTGTTTCTGCGATATAGTTGTCACAAGGATTTTTATAACACACGGAAATGTACGTGAGCTCGCCACCGTAGTAAAGTATTGTTTTAACTAAAAGGAGCTTCGCTGAAAAATTGTTGTTGTCGATTTTGTATTACTTACCAAAACCTGTGTATTTTCGGGTTTTCGTGTGTAATAATGGTGGATTATTGTCGTGGATAAAAGTGGTAATCTAATAGTACAAAGACGAAAAACGTGATTTTTCGTATTCTATACAAAACTTCATAGAAGGAGTAAAGTATCCACCGCTTTACTGAAGCATAACTTTGACTCGACTGTGACACACTTTGATCTCACACATCACAATACAACTTTGAATTTTGTTCTTACCTTGCCACTGGCTAAATAAGGGAACAAAAAAAAAACTACTTAAAAGAACGTGACAAATACTGACGTATGCCATGACAAGAGATTCAATTATTGATGATAATGATAACATTTGGACAAGTTTGCATAAATCTTCTGACTTTGTCCGCTATAATTCATAAGTATATTTACTTCGACTGAGGTTTTTTTGATTGACTGCATTTCGCACTTTTTAATGAGAAAAGGTATTTGGGACGAGGAATGATTGGGAAAATATATTTTTATCTCCAATTCGGTGGAGCCACATTCTAATCCTGAAATTGTCAGCAGAGCAGCGCAACTGTGTTTTCTTATTTTACCGTGTTTTTTGCAATAATAATAAAAGTAATTTTAGACATCTGTTGCAGTTTCTGACAATTTTTGTGGTCACCTAATATTTTTAATTTAAGAATGTTTTATACTATTATTAGTTTTTTATTATTATTTATTCAAGTTTTCTGTAATCAAATAATTTGAGGCAGAAAGTACCAATTTACTGATAGCCTCGTATATTCTGTTTGTAAAATACTTCCTACAGAAACGGTGAAAAAGTACAACTAATGTAATTAATCCTGATGTTAACTATTATTCGGTGATTGAACTACAAAATAAAAAACTTACTTTTTAATTTGCTGTTTATTTTTTATAGTTTACTTGTGTTGGGTTCTTGGGATCGGTTTGGGCATCTCGTTAATGGAAGCTGGCGCTGGTCTATTTAAGAACCATTGATGACGGAGACCCTGCAAAAAAGTTGTGGGGTTTATAAAATCGGATAAAAGCCTCCCGTATCCTTACTCTCCGAATGCATCACCAGCAGGCGTATGCTAAACTCAACCCGACAGGGTTCCGTTCGGATCCAAGTTCTTCGTCTCTGTCATCCTGAATGTAGATGACAGAGACGAAGTATGCGGATGCGAACGGAAACCAGTCGGATTGAGTTTAGAACACGCCTGCAGATGTACCTTTATATTAGGCCGATTTATATGTCTGCCCAATTGACATTAAGATGCCGGATTATTATTGTTTGTGCACAACAAAAGCAAGATCTGTGAAAGATAACTTGTTACTCAATTACGAAGATTGGTCAAGAGAAACAAGCCCTTGTTCGTTGATGCCTAGGATCGAATGGGTAAATGGGGTTCCGGGAAGCGGAAAAACAACATGGATTGTTGGCAACTTCAATGGGGAGGAGGACGTTATCATCACCACAAGGACGGAAGCAGCCAAAGAGTTGCGAGAAAAACTAGCGCAACGAATAGGTGACCTGGTCAAAACCAGGGTGCGTACTATGGCCTCTGTCTTAGTGAATGGTTTAAAAGCAACCCACAAATGCAATCGTCTTTTGGTTGATGAGGCACTTTTAAACCATTTCGGGGCCATAGTCATGGCAAGTCGGCTGTGTGGTGCTAACGAACTTCTTCTCATCGGAGACGTCAACCAGTTACCTTTCATTGACAGGGAGAACCTCTTTGTCCTAAGGTACTGTCGTCCAAACTTGGTGACAACAATCACTCAGGAACTGTTATGTACGCATCGGAACCCTATGGATGTCGCCTACGCCCTTCGGGAGGTGTACTCCGGCATCTACTCATCGGCATCCAAAGTTCATTCTCTGAAGCTGAAGCGGTTTACAGGTGCGCAAATACCCGTTACCCTTCCCGACACTCTCTTCCTAGTACACACACAGGAAGAGAAAGAATCCCTGATCACCAAGGGATACGGGGGAGGCACTGGGTCGCGCATCTTGACCATTCACGAAGCTCAGGGTCTGACGTACGAGTCGGTGATCGTCATGCAAACGAAAGGTCAAAAGCTGAAGCTGCACGACAGCGTCCCACATGCGGTGGTGGCACTGTCGCGTCATCGGAGTAGCTGTACATACTACACTGATGATAGCGACGATGCGATAGGCCGCTTCGTGATGAGGGTTAAAGCGGTTTCTGCTAAAAGGATCACTGACTACAACCTTAAAATGGCCATCAGAGACGGGAACCATGTGGTGGCGGAGGCCATCGCAGAGTTTGAACGGAGTGGGGCGGCGACGGGAAGTGGCAGTAATTAATATAGGTTATCAAGTAACATAGGTTAAATAAATTGGGTGAACAACCGGAGTGGCCATGGCCACTGGAATGATTTTGCTTGCAGCGGCGTCGTGTGGCGGGTCGCTCTCTTCCCTCTAAAATGGTTGAGGAGAGCGATGGCTGGCACATGCGTCACACTCGTGAACGGGTGCTGCTTGTGGAATCTCGTCCGCTCCGATTGTGTACTCAATTAACTATTCTATTTTTAACATTTGTATTTATATAAAACTATATTATGTAAGTATATATAACATGTATGAATGTATGTCAACGACACTTTAGTTAGGCTTTCGGAGTAAGTTTACTTTTGTTAAGTTGATGATAAGTTAAAAAAAAAAATTTATTCTGTATATACAATTTGAATTATCAAACAAAGGGTGCGAGCCCTGGAGCTTGCAGAGGAAAATAGATTAAATAAAAAAAAAAAAAAAAAAAAAAAAGCCCTTGTTCGTTAAAGTCAACGATTTATGTTTACGATCATGTGCTAAATTAATAGCTTCTAGAAACTCGAGCAAAACAGAACACAGGTTGGTTTGGTACATATACGGGTCGAGTACCATATTGATTGCAATTTATTTTGTAGTTTTACCTCCTTAGCTGATATTCTCTTGTTCGCGTCGTAGCAAATGAAAGACTTGATGAGATCTACTGCATCTGGCTCCACTCCTGGGAGTAGCTCAGACCAGGGTGTAGGCTCAGATTCGGGGAAGGTGATCTTGTGGAAGTCTGGGAGTTCGGTGTGGCCCGGCCACGTATTTTCCGTCGGCGTGCCTAGGTTTTGTAGCACAATTGCTAGCTGCTCGATATCGGATTCACCCTGAATGTAACAGAAATTTTGATTAGGTACTTTATAGTTTTATGATCGATGAGTGGTAAAAAAAAAAACAAAATAGGTAGCTCAAAATTTTGCTAAAACAGAGCGTAAGTATAATTTCTTAGTCATTTGTGACAGCGCCACAGCCGGACATTTCAAATCAAAGTATTGCTTCGAAACTTGCATTAGATCACGCCATGTTCTTTGGTTTTTTTAATATTGGTCTGCAATCTACATACCGCTAGCACCGACCCTTTTCCATTGCATATAATCCAAGTAACAAAACATAAAAAAAAACAAATCTACATACTGCAAACAATGGCTTCTTTGTGATCATCTCTGCAATAATGCATCCGACAGCCCAAAGGTCCACTTTCTCTGTATAAAACCTTGCACCATACAAAAGTTCCGGAGGCCTGTACCATCTGGAATGTACGCAAGAATTCTAATTTGTCTACGTAATAAGAAAATGAACAGCCGGTCAGATGGTAAGCAAATATTACCGTGTCGCCACTTGATGTGAGTATGGTCTTCCTCCATCAGGCCAGTATAGTCTTGCAAGCCCAAGGTCAGCAATTTTCAAAATGCCTTCATGGCTTATCAGCAAGTTTGCAGGTTTTAGATCCTTTTGGAGAAAAGAACAAAATTGAACATAATATGTACCTAAAGAACAGACCGTAATTAGGCGTGGTTTAAAATGAATTTAGTTCTAAAGTGCTGGGAATCCTATAGCTACTGTGGTTCTATCTGATCTACGCGATGAGCTATGACACGTTATGACTATCACATTAATATGATTATTACACAGCACCATCATTTATACCCACTCATTCTCAATCTATCTTAGCAAGCTAAAAGAAACAAACTTCATACCTACCCTATGCATAACATAATGCGCATGCATGTACCGCGTGCCCTTCAGCATCATCATGGCATATGACTTGACTCTCGGCAGTGTCAGTTCCTGCTGCTTATGATGGAGCATCTCCCACAGCCCTGACGACATGTACTCGAGGACTAATACCAAGCTTGTGCCGCGTGGGAACATGTCGTAGAGTTTTATGATCTGAAAGTTGTAGGTAGACGTAACAAATAATTTTTATGATGTTTATGGTTCTCTTGAATCGTTCACAAATGTTCTTGGGTATTGATTGATTCATAAAAAATACCACCAAACTTTTCGCCGTACATTTACATTATATTCGCGTCAAAAAAATGTACCTACTTAAGTAAGTTAGTGTATCTAAGTACTCTAAAATGGTTCGATCAGGAAAATATAAATATTACACTTGATTATTGTATGGGTGAAATATTATAAGTACTGTCTTGGCCTACACGCGGCCTAAAAATTGGTCACCAGACTGGCGTACTTGCCCAAACGAGGAGGACAGTGTCAACGATGCCTCAGAATATCTATTACCATTTATAAATCAAATCAAATGTATAGATCTAAATCAAAGTAAGTATTACTGATCTACCAGGCTTATATTAGTGCCGTCACTTACATACTTACATCGCAGCAGCTGCAAAGCTTTTATTTCTCTCATCACGTTAACCGGGATTCCATCCTCGAGGTTCTTGATCAGGATCTTCTTCAGTGCGACCTCTCGGCCGCTTTGCACATGTTTTGCCCTGAACACTAGACCATGTGCGCCTTCGCCTATTCTTCCTAGCACTGAGTAATTACTTATTTCGCTATCCATTACAAAAATATTGTTTTATTGACGGAGAAAATCACATATTGTTGTACATCTATTAAAATGAATCGAATTCAGGAACGAAATAGCGCGAGTATTTGACGTTTGTTTGATTTTGCTACACATTTGTCGCTATGGCAACATATGTAATGAGTTCTAAAACGTAGTGATTATCTCTCTTCCGTGCTCTTCGATGAGTTCCACAAGGCGGTAACCTTGGTCTTCCACAGTTTAATATCCATTATTTCACGAGTCTCACGACTGCTTGTGTGTAATTTTAGTAGGTACTTATTCTATTTGGTAAATAATTTAATCATTGGACTATCTCTAATATATATATCTACTATACCTAGGTTTTCTCTGATCCTTCATTTTTGCGGCAACGACCGTAACGTTCGTTAGTGACATAATAAAGGCAACTGTTATTTACAAAGAACATAATATTTGTACAACTGTTTCATTTCTTTGTTAATAATAATGCTAACATGTTTGATTATAACTTATTTACGAAGAGTTACACGTTGGACCGCATCAGTCATAGTTTAGCAGCTCGGGCGAGTGATATAGTTCCAACATGAATCTGTGGAAAGTTTACGGATTGATCTTATTATCTTGCTGCAGTGCCATCGACGGGGCAGCAATATTGGCACTTTTCTCCTCATTATCATTTGCAGATCATTCTGTCTTTAGAGGGTATGTGTCACTGCTGACGCAACAAGGGCACTCGGTGGTCTTGATGACACCATTCCCAGGACAGTTTCAACATCCAGATGTCGAAAGAATAGTAGAGCTCGATGTCGGCCAAGAATCTATTCCGTTCTGGGACGAATTTAAATTGCTGATGTCGAATACAGACGACTATTATTCGAGGCTTAAAGCTATTAACGAGCATTCCCTAAAGTTGGCAATAGCGCAACTAAAATCTAAACAAATGACAGCGCTGTTCATTAACCCGAATATTAAGTTCGATCTCGTCATCACAGAAGCTGATGTACCAGTGTTATATGGAGTTGCTGATAAATACAAAGCGCCACATATCGCTATAACGACTTCAAGTGGCAAAATACACCAGTACGAATCGAAAGGTGATCCAGTTCATCCGACCCTGTACCCAGACGTTAACACCTTGAACTACAAGAATAATGTAACTCTCTGGCAGAAAGTTGTTGAGTTTTATCGTCACATTCAGACTCGAAATGAATATTATAATAACTATTTGCCTCTGTGTGATCTGGCTGCAAGGAAAATATTTGGATTGAAAAGGGATCTGCAACAAGTGGAGTACGATATCGACATGTTGTTTGTCGCTAGTAATCCACTGTTGGTTGGGAAAAGACCAGTCGGGGCTGCTACTACTTTTGTTGATGGGATGCATATTAAGCAAGACTTTGCCCTGCCTCAGGTATCACAATTTTTGTAATTATCATACTTACTATACTAGGTAGCTACCGTTTTTAACTAAGTATCTAAGTACATTCTGTAACCTAATAGCCTAACCCGTGACCTGTGATGTTTTCTATTTCAGCACTTGCAAGCTTTCCTAGATTCTGCTACAAAAGGAGCGGTATACTTCAGTCTGGGAGCCGTTCAAGAAGCGGAACACCTCTCGCCAAGCATTCTGCATACCCTCAATGAAGCCATTAGAGAACTTCCATTCCCCGTGCTGTGGAAGATCGGGAACACTACTGTGATCAATAATCCTGATAATGTGTTTGCGTTGCCTTGGTTTCCACAACAGGCAGTTTTAGGTACCTATCTATTGATTATTCACTATACCTACTTCTTTGGACTGGTCGTCTCACATCAGTTCATAAAATGATGTACCTAATAATTGATAAAACGTTTCTTTGTAGCACATCCTAACATAAAAGCATTCATAACTCATGGAGGACCGCGCTCCCTTGAAGAAGCTTTGTTCTACCAAGTTCCGATCATCGGGCTGCCACTTGTTTACTCCAGACGAGTCTTCATTAGAGAAATTACCAGTTACGGAGCTGGTGAGATTTTGGATTCAAACTACTTGGACAAGGAGACTGTCAAGAAAGTTATCATTGAAGTCTTCAACAACCAAAAGTAAGTTGGATTTGAAAAAGGACTTCCGTAGCGTAAACTGATTTGAAGTAGCATAATGAAAGATTACCTACGTTTGTAGTAGGTTTTACCTACCTATGTGATGTGCTGCCGTGAGTGATCTATGATCTAGGCTTTGGATCTAGGTATATAATATCTGTCCTTTGCAATAGATGAGCTTTGCAATTATAGATGTGACCGTACGGCCACAGAATACATAATAGTATAAGTCTACTGCGCACATGTAGAACTAATTTTGGTTTAGTGAGCCATATTATAGGCTAAGGCTCTTCCCAAAAATTAAACAATGAGGTAGCCATCAAAGAGCATGTTGCCATTTTCGGACACGACAGGAGGACCTTATAACAGACCTTATCATCATCTTTCCTTTGTTACTTTTATCTAGGACTGTAGGTACTTTTTATTTTTTTAGTTATTTGTTTTGTGTCAAATAATTACCGTTTTTTTCTTCTTTTTTTATCATGCGCCATATATCTAGGCGGACCGAGACGCAGGCTCTCTCATCTCTGAGCAGTCGAAAGTAGAAAGTGCCCGCAAGTCGCAACCACGCTGACGGGCGACTAAGAAGTCGCGTTCACTAATCCGTACTATACTAACTGCGAAAGTGTGTTTGTATGTTTGTTGGTTTGTCATTCTTTCACGCAGCAATGGAGCAACGGATCGTTGTTATTTTTAGCATAGATATAGTGACCGGAAAGTAAAATAGGCTACTTTTTATCTCTGAAAATTGCACGTTTTCTGTGGGAATGCGGGTGAAACCGCGGGCAGAAGCTAGATAGATAGATAAGCCTAGATTCGTTACGCATACCTTCTACTTCGTCATTTTTATTTACATGTTTTATTTTTCAGGTACAAGAAGGCAATTTCTCACCTAAATAAAATAGCAGTAGATTCAATTATATCTGGACCCGATAACGCTGTGTGGTGGACAGAATACGTGTTGAAAAATGGAGGTGCTCGTCACCTCCGTTCGCCAGCAGTTGGAGTTACCTACTTCGACTACTACAAGCTGAACGTTCTTATCTATGTATTTATAGGAGTTCTCTTGGCTCTCTATATGTTATACCTCATTTTGTGTTTTACTGTTAGACAAATTCGGGCTCGCTTTACTGTTGGAAAACGAATTCAATCTCCAACAGGTAAGTTCAAGGCACTATAGTTTGTTGTTTTATTATCTAATAAAATAAAAGCAGAACATTTTTTTTTCTAAAACTTCTCTTTTCTTGTCCCTAGTTACCAGTGTTCGAACAGCTGCGAAACATGACCCATCTCAACAATAGCGGGATATGAGTGATTTTTATTACAAGCAGTAACTAAGTAGGCTACATTTCCTCTTCCTACATTACATTTTCTTTGTGAGTAGGTACCTACGTACGTAGGTAGGTAGGTACGTATATAGCTACTCCGACGCCCAGAATACCTAATATTACGATAAAAAAATGTTATAAGTTATAGCCTGCAGCAGCTCGTTTAGCAGATTAAATTGTGAACTACTATGATATGAAGCCTAGCTTTTAGCCGAAACCTTTTAATCTTTCCTCCTTTTTGCTCGAAGAGGCATGTGGCCAGCGCTATGTCAGAATTAGGCCAGCCGAAGGTTTCTGAAATGTTTAACAACTCTTTTATTATAAAAACTGCAGGAAGACGGCGACGACTTAACATGCCCTCCGAAGCAAGGTAGAGCTCAATTCCTTAAAATAATCATCTATCCCTATTCCTTACACGCCACCGCTCTTTACGGACATTAAGTAGATAGTTTGGAACACACTATTTATGAACAGTCGAGTTGTACTATCTTCCATCCTTTTTGGGTAAATGCACATGTAAAATCCATTTTTGATACTAAAGCATCGTAACTGAATCCTAGAAAAAAAAAAGATCTGACAGTGACAGAAATCAAAATGTCAGAAATTCTCAAAGTCAAACTATGATCAATCAAACTCAAAAGTAAAATTGGTCATTTCTGCAATCAAAACAAAAAATAAAAATATTCAACAGAACAGAAGTCAAGAAAAAAGAGTTGAAGTTGAAAAATAGAAATTGGTTACAAAGAGAACTAAATACTGCATTGGTTACATACTTCAAAGTGCAATCCCTAAAGTATTAAATTTATTATTCTGTGAACAACTGATTAGATTTGGAAAGAAATTACTGATCAAAGTGATCCGTTACTGTGTTAAAGAATTAGCGTTTCTATGCTCTATTTAGAAGAAAACTTGTTCAATTATTTCATAGTTTATGGACTAATCGTAGTGTGCTCTAATCGTTTCACATAGATTTTGTCAAACAGGCCAAACAGCTGCTTCAAAACAAAATGTCAGTTGTTCGATCATGCCCTGGCCTTTACTGTGGACGAACAGAACTCGAGGATGGAGCTTGGAGTGACTGTGGCGCTTGTCCGCGAGGATTCCGTACCAACACTACTAGCTACTGCATGCCGTGCACCGATGAGCCATCGCTGTACGACTGGCAGTACTTAGGGTTTATGGTGCTACTGCCGATGGTGTTACATTGGTTCTTTATTGACATGGCATCAGATGGCAAAGGGTAAGATAACATATCAGTGAGAGCACTAATAGATGGGTCACACTTCTGCTACAAGTGGCCAATGAGAAGTTTGTCTTATTTGCTCAATAATCTATAGTATAACTGGTCTAGTAAATAAATCCCTGGTCAGGGCAAACTTTGTGTGATAACTTTGTTCTCGGGTCTTGGATGTTTCTGTTGTATCTGTGTGTCCAATGTCCATGCCACTGGCGACACAGTGGAAAACACAGTGCAGTGCAGCTATGAGTGTGTAACATTGAGTTATTTAATATGAGGTCTATAATAGCTGGATTTGCCAGTTAAACACTTTGAATTTTAAAGTGATATGGCCTATGTAGACTTCAAAATATTTCAAAGAAAAGGGAAAATACTTCCCGTGTAGCTTTCATCAAGAATGTTAAACTAGGAGCCTAAAGCGCTTGCAGTAGCATTAACTCCTTTTTTACTCTTATTACAGTAAAGAAAACATCATCCTTCAGCACATCTGTGCCACCTTAGAAGTGGTAACAGGTACTGTGACAGCCGTTCTAGTGCTACCTCCCACTGGAACATTTGCGTTGTATGTTTGCTCCCCTAAAGCCCTGTCTGACTGGTACACATTACTGCACAACCCTCAACCTGATTATAAGGAAATGCTGCATTGTACTCAAGAGGCTGTGTATCCATTGTAAGTATTTTTCCTACCTAGTAAAGTATATGTTGTGCTGTAAAGGATATTAGATCAATAGTACAAGACTTAAAAATGTATGTAATGTTTAAGGAATAAGGCGAGGTGCTTTTCCTAAATTTGAATTTTACTAAAGCTTACAAAATATATTATGTCAAGTTATCCAATAGATCAAGAGCACAATGGTTTTCATTAAAAAAAAAAGCAAATAAAGATAAATAAGGGTAATGCAAAAAACTCATTTTAATTATCAGTACCTAGTAGGTTTCTCATATACCCAGGGGTGAGAGGCCACCTAACCAAATTTCAACATATTATTTTTCAGATATACCATAGTACTCCTGATGTATGCATTCAGCCTACTCATGACAATAACACTAAGGCCCTGGCTGCTAGCGTGGAACACTAGTAATGCAGGCAAGAAAGCTATTTACTGTGCGCTGTACTTCTATCCTATTCTTGTACTCATACATACAGTTGCTGCAGGATTGATTTGTAAGTATTTATAAAGTTTTTAAAGACTTACAGGTACTTTTTAAATATTGAGGTTAGTCAAAATCATACTCTGAAAATTAACTTTAGAGACGGTATATTTACCATGTAAAATATTTGATTTTAGTTTCCGATATTTCGGCACTGTTGCTGTTGCCATGATCACGGGAGAGCTAAACTAATCTTGTACTATTACCTATCTATTCTGTGACTAAACTTCCGTTTCTAGTGATAATTTTCAAAGTGTTGATGATGATGACAATTTAGAAACAAAATCATATTGTTAATTTTTGTGCGAATAGACCCATTTTTGTTTTTTTTAATGTTTGTTATAAATAAACAAATCATTTTACGAAAAGCAAGAGCAAGTCCCTCTTCTTGTTTTGTAATCTCTTTATTATATTTGTAATTAATTAAACTACTAGTTTTCCTAAAACTATGTTATCACACAAAGTATTTTATTTTCAGATTGCTCCTTCCCCTACATCATTATAATAATATCAATGATGACATCAGCCTCCCACTTCTCAGTGAAGATTGAACAATCTGCTCCCGCATTACTTGTATCATCTGTCACGGATCCAAGGAATCTGATCATTTTAGTTGCACACTGGCTGGTGCATGCTTATGGAATTATATCATTGACTGGATTTAAGGAGTTATGGTGAGCAGAATTATGGTTATTACACATTCATATAAATGGCATAACAGTCAGTGGTTGAATTGGCAGTGCAACACATTTCTCAAGATTCCGATATAGAAAAACGGGCTACTAAGGCATGTTTAGAAGTTAAACACTGTTTAATACAGGTCCAAAGTGTGTTAATCACTGTTTAACGCCTAACCATGCCTTAGTCGCGCGATTATGAGCAACCACAAATCCTGATTTAAGTAGTGCCTAACCATTGTTTAACGCAACTCTGATGTGACATTTGTAATAATTTTTGACGTTTATATTTAGACGCTGTCTAGCTAAACAGGCGACTAAAAATGGCTTTTTTGTGGTAACACAATATGTGTTCAATAGAGTTTTAAATCTACCTTGCAGGTACTTGTCACTGGTACCAGCGCCAGCAATGTTCTACATCCTGACGGCTCAGTTCACGGACCCTATAAAGATCCACAGTGATTGACTGCCACCTATACTGAAGTTGGTGCGCAATAGACGGTCAGCCCAGAGCCGACGCCTGAACGCTAACGGAATGAGGGAACGCTCGCTAGCCGTGGATGGCTTTCAGGTCTCGATTGGACCAGTCCTTCTCCCTTGAGCTGATACTAGGGCTCTATGTGATAAAACTTAAATTATTCTTAGGTGTATAAATTATTAATGATAAAGCCTTTAGTCTCGATTCAGCCTGGAATGACAGATTGACATACTACATATATTTTTGTCATGTTTTTGTTGATCAATGATTATGTGTTGCGTTCAAAATGTAGTTATTCCTAATTTTATATTACGATTGGCGTAAACAATGTGCATAGCATAAATTGTGATTTCGATGTCTATGTTATGTACATTTAGATGGCAAAAGGATATTTAATTTTTATTATTTATAAGTTAGTTACTCGGAAAGTAAGAAATAAAGTATTTTCTATTGTATATTGTGTAGTTTTCCTTTCATCCTAGTATTATCTTAAATAATCTAATCAGCTTTGATTTTTTTGCTACACTATATTAGGGTGACATCCATGTATTAAGCAACCTTTTAATCATTTTAAGGGGCATCTGCAGCCCTCAAAATTCGGGATTTAGTATGAAAATAAGAGAAAACCCATTTTTTAATCCATTTTTTCGGTTAAAAATCAATTTTATTCTATTAATTTAACAAAATTGTCTTATTTTGAACCGTTTATTTAATAGATCTAGCGGCTTTCGATATCTTCACTACACAACGTCGTGTGTGACATAGTTAATGCGGGACATTGTTACTGTCCCGTATTGGTTTTGGTGAAATACGGGACACATCCAAATTCATAGGTGAAAAACAGGATGTCTCTTAATACGGGACATGTATGGCCAACTTATAGGCTAGGTAAGGACATATGGGTCATCATAGTATGAGATAATTTTCTATACTTGTCCAATAATGTAAACAAACTCTGCGGCTAACCAACCAACGACAGAACTTGAAATACGAATCATGTGATTGGTTAGCGATCGGATCACTATAATTGCTGTCATTGGTAGGCATCCGCTGAGTTAATTTACATTATTGGACTAGTATATAAAATTGTTGTATTGGTAGTTGTTTGGACATAGTCAGGGAAATTACTGGGCTTATGATACTTAAATACCTAACATAACGAGCGCACAGCAGTGCCGCGCAGGCCTTTATGTTTCAAAGTTCTGAGTGTCTATATAATTGTTATGGGCCGGCGTTATACTTACCAACAGGCAAACGACCAACTCACACAAAAAATGTTCAGGACTATTTTTTTTTTAATTGAAGGGAGACATTTTGGCTTTACTAAAGGACATAGGTCTTGGTAGATCGATTGGACGGCATGTGGCTCAATGAATCCCTACTAGTACCTAAGTATATAAATGCGAAAGTGTCTTTGTTGGTTTGTCCTTTTACATTTGCAGCCTCGAATGTGTATTCTTGGAAGAAAGTTTATAGGCCAGAGTGATACAAGCTATACTTTTTAACCCGGAAAATAACGTGGGAATTTCTACGCGAGTGAAACCACGAGTCACGGCTATGATACCCGAATAATTTCCAGTGGTAAGCACCGCCCAGTTCTGTCGAATGGTATGTAATTAAAACTAGTGATGATCTAGGTAGGTAATATAGGCAGCAGGAGGAATAGTCATCCCGAGTCTATTTGGGTTTTTCCTCGTGGCCTAGGTTGCCTAACTGACTAGGCTACGAGGTAAGGTATCATACCTAGTTATATAAGTATGATACCTTAGTTATCAGTCGTTATATATAGCGACCACCTACGAAAATGATATTTGTTACATAATGTAGTTATTTTTAGCACCTGAAAAGTGATTTTTCAGGGGATCCATTCGCATGATCCAGTGAAGCTGTAAAGATCTTTAGACCAAAAGCACGGTCTTAAAAAAAAGAAATTTGAATATTAGGTAGCGTTTTACAATAAGTAAATAAAGTATCTACCTGGTATGTACATCAAGTCATCAATAAAATAAAGGCTTGTTTAAATTACACTGAAGTACTTTTGTTAATAAGGTAGGTATATTTTGTAATATTGTTCAGTAAATATCAGATGTTAGATGTCATGCAGTGCTGTCGACGTAAACGCTTTCGCAACGATATCTTGCTGAGTAGGTACATATAAAGTGTACAGTGAATGCGAATTTCGAAGTGTTGCCAACTTTCTGTCAGATAAAGAGCAGGTACACCCATTTCCCATCTCGAGAACCATCGCAAAACTCACTTAGAGGCAACATTTCGTATAAAAAGGCCGTTTTAAAAATAGCTATGGGAGAATGTGAGGGGCTCTAAAAACAAAACAAAAGCCGGCCGAAATAAAAATAAACGATAAAGGTTATAGGCGGTCTTCTTATTACACGTTTCTTTTCTTCACAAAAGAGAGACTTTTAAATAAAATGCGCTTATTTGTTCGCCCGTCTTTGCATGTATCTTGTTACGGTGCCTTGTCATGCTTTTGTCAAGATTATGCTTATCTTGCGGTCTCGCCTACGTCTTGAATACTCGAAATTTTTCTAGCTTGATTATTCTTGTATACGCTCGCCTTTGTCACACAACGAATAAACAATATAGTTTGGGTTTTTAGACCTTATCACGTAGTGAGATGTTCTAAAGTTGGGTGGAGCCGTATAACACGAAGTTACAATATGTATTTGATTGATCCTCCGTGATCGGGAAACAAATCAGGAATGATTCGTGAGTGCTCTACGCAAATAAATCCCTCTGGCCTCGGATCTAAACGGATGTAGGACACGAAAGTTGGGAACAAAACATTCTGTACTATTTGATACGAGGAAAACCTTTGCAAGAAGTACCTATGCAGATTCGTCCAATAATTCGTCCGATGGTAGTGTAAAATGAATTTACTACAGTGTTTAATTCATATCGATAACTATCAACAAACTTGTGATATATATCATAAGGCGTGAACACGTTGACAAGTCGAAAATGTATGCATTTGGTGTATTTACTAGGTACTGAATTAAGTATACCTATTAGGAAGTCCTTTTCACGGATGTCGTTAGGAATAATTAACATAGGTACACCTCCTAGTAGAATTTAATACTGAGTTAAAATAAAGCTAATTTACGTACATTACGTGCTATATAGATAAACGCTCTACTCCTAAGTTCGTCCTAGTTGCACTTAATACTATGTTAGATCACAAATGGAAGAATATTCGGCAAACAAATTAGTCAAATCATTCGTAAATTCATAGTTATTCATCTGGCATCCTGATAACATCGCGGTATAAATAATAACCCGACCACACGTTACAATATCTAACAATTTATGCGCATTTTTTGTTGCTTTCTGTACAGTATTATTATTTATGTAGACCGTGTAGGCAGCTTCTACGAAGCGTAGCGCCTACGGCGTGGTAATTCTACGAGTCTACGGCGTATGGCCCACGTCGTAGACTCGTAGAGGTCATATAATATAGTATGTCTGAGCTCTCAGCGGAGTCAAAGCAACAGGCTAAGTAACGTTCAGACCGGTCCATTTTTGATAGATGAAAGAACTGATCATGTTTTGGAGGATACGATCCCATAAGGTTATTATCGTACTCTCTCTTCAGTCGGTCCCTCATTACTGAGGATCGTGGTCACTGGATCCCTTTAAACGAACAATCTGTCTCCATCGATTCCGGTCCAGAGTTGCCCTCACCACTTGGTAAAATCGGCTAGAGGAGGTGGCTTCCTTCACTTGGTCAGACCATCGTGTTGGCGACCGGCCTCGCGCTCTTTTCCCATCCGTATTGCCAACAATGACCAATTTCTCGAGGTTGTCGTCTCCCCTACGCATTATGTGGCCGAAATAAGTCAGTCGTACACAACAGTCACAAAAATATTAGTAATTCAAGTAGCTGGGCTGTCAACCTGCCCACATAATATGCAAGAAGGAAGGAAAGATGCTGTGCTTTGCAGCTTTACGTGCAATTTCACAGTTTATCCAAAGTCTTCAATAAAAATATATCTCACTTTTTATAGGAAAATTATTTTATAGAATAAGTTGTTGTTTGGATTGTTTAAAATTTGTCCAACAATAGTGTAGAGCTTGCTAGAACTAAATAACGCTGAACGATGAGCAACACTCCTTATTAGCATTTCTTAGCTGTTTTCTGAATAATTAGGATAACACAGTACCATAGATTATTTAGCCTGTTGATAGCTCATCAACACAATTCCTTATACAAACATGTCTCACCGGCGCGGGCAGGGGGCGAGGTAATATTCTATGCTTGCAATTGGCCGATCATTTGGATGACGTAATTTAGTGATGTGGTACGACTACTACTGAACAGAATAATATCGATAAAATTGAATAGGTAGTTAGCATCGCATTCTTGATTCCCTGACATATACGATTAATAATAAATTATTATATGGAAAACCTAGACAATACATACTTACTTTATAAATTAATCTATAATACTACAACAAAAAGCAGAAATACTTTAAAAAAACCGGGAACCTACTTCGATGAAAATATCGCGATATATGAAAATTCAAGTACCATTTTTTCATCTTTAGATGTTCTTCCATAAAATGTATATGGGACCACCTTGAGATAATACACTTTCAAACAACAAAAATAATTTTCAAAATCGGTCCACAATTGACGGAGAAATCAGTTAAAATACTTAAAAAAATACATACAGTTGAACATTTAACCTCCTCCTCTTTTTTCGAAGTCGGTTAACAAATCCAAACGAAAGGTTATTATTTTTCCAAAATAATTAATAATAGTATATATTTTAATTGTAAAGTATACATTGACTATCGATAAGTTATAAGTCTGCACTCGTACTCGCAGTGGCGAGAAGTGCATTTAAATAGTTCGTTTTCGCATGAGGGGAAGTTGTATCATTAGTCAACAGGATTTATAGTCTTTGCACAGTACCTACCATATTAGTGTAGGTAGGTACTAATAAATTAAGGCTTTGTTACCTATGGCAAAATGTCTTCCTTCCTTTAGTACATTAACACTTAATTACCAAACTTCTATCATTTTCTCCATATACTGCATGGTATATAGAGATACATTGTGTATAGGTAGAACCTACAGATGAAAAAGTTGTACGGAGGGATGTATTTTCGTTGGCGGCGGCCGCAGTTGCAGAAATGAGCATTTCATTCGTTTGCGGCGAGCAGAAACAGACAGTAGTAATATAGAAGCAGTTACGACTCTTCATGTAAATACGATAGCAAAACGCTGACTTTATAGGCTAGCCTAAAGCCAAGAGGACATGTCAACCATAAATAATGACGAAACACAATACATCTGGGTGGACATCTCATGGAATTAGGGATGGGGGAACCGCGTGACTCTCCAAAATGTATTCTGTAGAAGATCGATAAACTTTTTTTTTTTTTTTTTTTTCATAACCTTCATTAAAAATCATTTTTTTTCATAACTTGTAACCTTTGAGTCAAAACGGTAACCGCAGCCCGAACATGAGAGCCAGTTCCTGTTATGCGTATTTATTATTTCGATCAAATCATCACTTTGCATCATACGAATGAAGATTTGAAATCGTACCGCAAAGTCCCGGTATTCAGCTCATCAAGACTAACGCTCACAACAACTCCCCTACAGAATAAGACTACTTGATATAACTCGACTCACTCAAGAGCTCGAGTCGACCGCCGTATAATGTCAATACACTACACTAACCTGCCGAGATTTAAGAAAAAACTATAAATATCTATTGTCCTTACTGACTTCAATGAATACAGAACATGCCTTTGTGGCTGCACCTGTTATTAAAACTCCTATGGCGCGTGTAGTACCCGCGAATATCCTTCGCTAGCCGCTTCGTTTACATGTGCTTGAAGTTTTGTTATTGTGGTCGTCGACCGACAACCAGCAACTAGCAAGGCAATGTTAGTGGTTGTAATAAGGTTCAATATACTTGATGTTCATGAATCCCATATGAAAACACGTTTGTTGCCTTTATTGTATACTAGTTGCTAGGTTTCACTCGCGTAGTTATTCCCTGAACAACCGGCTTTTTGCGGGATATTAAACCTTATGCCACTGTCTGGCCCATAAACTATAGAAGTAATATATCTCTATTGCTGCGTGAAAGTAAGGACAAATCAATAAACACAGAAATGGCTCTAACGATTTGGATGAATATTTAGGTAAGATTTTGCTCTTTTAGTTTACATATATCGCCTGAGTTTGAAGTAATGTGTTACCCCGAAGGGGTGTCAATTTACTTCTGGAGGTCAACAATATTTGTTTTACGAGTTTTTGAAATTCGAAACTTTTCATTGAAGAGAAGGCAAAATAGTTTACGTGAAAATTCTACTACATCAGTAATTTCGGGCAGCCCTATATTAGCTGATTACCCTTGAACTATGTTGAAGGAGTTTTGGCGGGAATGCGAAAATGTGCTGTTGTTGATTTTGTGTTATTTACCTAAGCCTGTGTTTTATCGAGTGTTAATGTGTAATAATGGTGGATTATTAACCGTTAAGTGTTCGTAAACGTGCATGAGTGAAAGGCAAATAGTACAAAGACAAAAAACGTGTATTTTCGTATTCTATCCAAAACTCCATAGAAGTTTCAGTAAAGTATCCACCGCTTTACTGAAGCATTACTTCGACTTGACCGCGCCTAGACTAAACTTTAACGTGACTTTGACGACTTTCATGCACGAAAACTAGAGATTTATTATATATTATTATCCATATAACTCGACACTGGCTAAATACGCTAATCGCGTGGAGCCAAAAACAAAACAAAAAAAAAACTATGTTGAACTTTGTTAAATGATGATGTTGATTAGAAGATACATAGAAACAATTCCAGAAAATCCCGCGCAGTTCACTTTTGAATTGAATTTTTTTTTGTATGGAAATTTTGTATGAGGTATTTCCAAGGGAGGTTCTCATAACTTGTGGACAACCATGGTTCTAATCACCCACTTCCGGGATAACATACCAATTCAAACTTACCTTGTAGAGCGATATTTCCTGTAAAAACGCAATTTTACACAAAAAAAAA
Organism: Crocallis elinguaria; assembly: GCA_907269065.1. Taxonomy (NCBI): domain Eukaryota; kingdom Metazoa; phylum Arthropoda; class Insecta; order Lepidoptera; family Geometridae; genus Crocallis; species Crocallis elinguaria. Next base: position 6,108,982 of record OU026065.1, on the reverse strand, counting down.
AACGTTTCTTTTAAAATACTTAGCGACTGTTACATTATTATTAGGGATAAGTAGATAACAACTATGTAAAAAATATAAGTAACAAAAAACTTAATTGTTGAAATACCGCTGCTGTTCATTATTTTAACAATAGGTGGGAAATTGAAAAGGATGAAGTTTGCTCGTTTTTCAGAAATTACCCGAAGATATGAGACATACCTAATAAGTCATTAGGTATAAGTAATTAATACTTATAGATCCCCAAATATATGAAGTTGTATCTTGCACCAGTTCGTAGTAGTTTTTAATAAAAACTGTTAAAACCAACTGTTCTCGTCGAGCAAAATTATACCATGCTTGCTAATAAACTAAACTCGGAAGTCTGGGTGTTTGTTCGCTTAAGTTGCTCAATCATGCTGAAACTTTTGAACGGATTTGGCTGATATTTGGTGTGCAGATATAATACTTTGGATCAACAAATAGAGTATTATCGTCCCGGAAAAATACAAAATCGGTTGAGAAAACGGCGCGTGGCTATCCTACTTATCGATGGCACCGATCGATAATCGATCGATTGGTGTGGGGGCGCCCCTATATTTAAAGTAATAGATCAAATTATCGTAAAAATCGATCATAAAACGAAAAGCGGCTAAAAGTGAACTAAGTAAAAAAATGGCAGGCCACAGTCGATTGAAAACATCGACCGACCAAAACATAAATCAACTGAAATTCTGTCGTTTTATCTGATACCAGAAGTGATATTGATTACATATTGGCTCTTCCTATTTCGTGATCCATAGCAATCATCCTGAGGGATACGGAAATAGACGAATACGAGATATCAAAAGCTTTGTGATCTGACGTGAATATTAAGGGGAAGCAAGCTGAGGCGACCGTGCTTCCGAGATTTTTGGGTTTCAGAATTCGCAGATCACGTGAGCCGTGACTAATAGAAATCTTTTTAGGGACGCATCCGAGATTTGAGGAAAAGTATTTTATGCCGGTGATGTTACGACGCTACCTAATAATCTATTAGGTTTCACCTGCCTGGAGATTCCCAGGGAATTTTCGGGGAAAGGGAAACCCCATGTCTCTGGCCCATAAAATACCTCACGAAAAATGACGCTGTTCCGATGCACCGTTTCTGCGTGAAAGAAGGACACCAACAAATACACTTTCACATTTTACAGTTTTATAATATTGTATAGTAGAGTTTTTTATACTATTCGATAAAGAGACAAGCTAGTCGTTTACATGGTAAGCACAACGCCAGCCCAAACAATTGCAGTGCCACCCACTTTGTGACACGAATTCCTGCGTGGCACCGCCTTGCGCTCGTTGCCCAGAGACATCAGGTAGCCCAGTAAATTTGCGGACTACTTATAGCGATAGCAGGTTGTTACTGTTGTTAGTTCTTTGGTTATGTTGTGTACTTTCGGCTAAATGATCAAGAGTTGCGTTGGTATTAGGCAAATATTTGTAGCAATTTAATAAAACACGCATTTCGACTAACTTTCAGCTTTTTTGAAAAGTTGCTGAATCAAGCAAGTTGTTTAATCACGAAAAACTTAGGAATTTTCTTGGAAGAAATTCTTAAATCTTAGATAGTAAAAAAGTATTACTATGCCCAGTTTATTTCACAAAAGATAGTTATTGAAAAAGGTGCAGTTATTGACAGAATTGTCAGGCTTACTGTAACAAAAATTAACACCATAATAACTTATAATCATCACTTTATAAAAGTGTATTTGGTAGCTTTTCAATGTAATACCTAAAATGAAGGATTACTAAATTAAATAATATTCCAGATATGCCATTTTTTGGTTTACCTACAAACAATTTCAGGCAAAAGGACATCTAAATATATGCTACTGTAACGAGAAATGAAATGTGATGCATTTTACTCATGTTAATACACCGACCATACCACTCCGTTACTAGTACCAAATTTTCGAATTACCTATTTTTCGTATGAATACGAATCAATGGCAAAAAACCGATAGGTGGATATATTCGAGAGTCAAAATCGCTCCAACGATTTGCATTTAAATTCTACTCCACAATATATTCGAAAAATATAAACGAAATCGGTAAAATGGAACTAGCGTCCGTATCGAACGAGTGTAGCGAATAGTTTTAACATAAAAATGCTTCGCAGCAGATTCGGCGCTGGATACGTTGCACGATGCTGCGCACTGAAAGCAAAATCGTGAACTGGAAGCCTGTGAACATTCTGGAACATTGAATACGAGAAATAACGAGTGAGGCTGAAGCCCAGTTGTCGGCCTGTGGGCTGAATGCGGCTGTTATGGAAATTTAAACATGTAAGCAGCTATTCCAGGCGGCACATTATGCGTCAAACTTAAACATACCTACTCGACTAAAGTTAGCTCCTACTCGAGTAAAGTTAACTGCTGCTTAGATTGCTATTCTAAAATAGTACATAACCGTAGATAAATATGATTGTACTATTACAGTAAAACTATAATGTGTGTCAGAATCATAGCACTAGTTTCAAGCCCGCCTTTTCCAACTGCTCTGGTGGTTTCCCATAATTTATTGTCATCGTGGTGAATGTTCCAGGTGTTTCCCTCACTAAACTGAAAAAAGTTTGCTGTCTTGCCAGATACGTAGATTTTTTTAGTTATTTTTTATGAAACAGTGCATGGTATTTTATAAGTGCTTGTTTTGTCTTATTAATAAACTTAAAATAACTAATTGCACAAAAAACGGCAACTATATAACGCCAATAATAATGTTCAATATCGCATCTGTGTCTCAGTTCTGTGACTAGACCTATTCGAGAAAATCCTACCGAATGTCTAGACTTCAATTTTACAGCTCACGCTAGGTGTTAAGGTTTGAGCATCCCAGGTATTACAGCTGCCTCTTTATTGGGCAATGTACGTACTCAGATGTCCAATAACAAAATGCAATTTTCTGTTTACAACGCCGAATAAACTTGAAGCTCGTATAATAATAAAAAGTTTGTAGCCATCGTTGCGGCAAAGGTTTTAAAGATAAAATAGAAAACGTTTAATATTTTGCCCTTTGCTAGTGAAACTAAAATATCATTAGTTTCTAAGCAGTGTATATACTTAAAAAGTTAAGAGCAAGACTACCAAGAAATCTCATAATGGGGGGTAGATTGCCACAATACGTCACGCTTTGCAGGTCTGTACCTATCTTTGTGACCGCAGCAGAAAATTACGAGACAGACGCGGTACTAGCTTTAAGATCGTATGATAATTTGTAAAATCTAAATTATCTTGTAGTTTTATTTGAATAAGTGCTTTTATAAGTATTTGTTTTTTAAGTCCTTCGACTATATACACCCAACGTAATTAACTTCTAGCAACTAATATTTAAATTTGAATTTATTAAAACATTATATTTAACTATGGAACCCTCGGTGTGCGAGTCCAACTCGCACTTGGCCAATTTTTTCATACGTTATCCCTACTGAAAAACTATACAACAAACCAACAAAAAATACCACAAAAATATAACTACACACACATACCTATAGCTGAAAACATGACACAGTTTTAACCATTAGGTAGCTGTCGTGTACAGTGGTATCGGAAAATGTCCGAGCTCAGCTAAATGGCGTGGACACATCCACAGTGCTGATTTTCATGAACATGAGTAGGTGACGTGCGTGCGTGGATAACTATTTCAATAAATACCTACTCGCGCGGTTTTTAAAAGTGATTCTGAATCACTTTTCGGAATTGTTTTGTTGTCTATGTTTTTATCCTTTCAATTTTATCGCGAACGAGTAAAACCAGGTACACACAACTAGCCTCAGCCCGACATACTAAGCTACAACGTACAGTAAACATCGTTAGCTCCACAAGTTTTACCAACGGAATACTTTATGAGTTTGATGTCGTATGTAAAAATTCAGCGTAACTCTTTTTAAAATATTTATGGCGAGAAAAATATTTTTTCAGCTTATATGTTGGACTGGAAAACGTTGATGCAATATAAAACGAATTTAGCGCTCTGATATAAGTAGAGCACTTATAGATGCACCGTTCTGAGTGTTGTGACTCAATAAATCAATGCACTGGAAGTCAGAATAGTAAAAGCTGCTTTTGAAATCTTAGGAAGTACTTTAAGTAAATATTAATAAAAATGTACTAAGTATTTTTAGTACCTAAGTACGAGGGCTTAATACCACTATATGGCATCGTCCAGAGTGTGGGCCTAGCGAGGTGACGATGGTGGGCGCGGAATATCAAACGTAAGAAACCGCCATAATTATATGGCCATACTGAAGTATGCGGTTAGCGACGGCTCCGAGCCTAATAGTGCGCGGTAACCTTTCCGCTCGATCCGGCCACACTGACAGGTTTACGTAGATTTATGTAGGACTTCTGGTGACGCTACACATCAGGCTAATGGTATTTTTTGTTGGTGTTAGAACCTTTCAGGCGGCTACAAAATTCTGACACCAGGACTGGTCACATGAGTATCCGGTCTTTTCAGTTTCACCAAAAGCTCAGTAGGCAAATAGGCAAGGTCTGTTAGTGAATCGTGAATTTGTAAGGAGTAGCCAGATCAGAGATTGGTTGAACGGCAACGAAGAATTAAAAAAAATAAAGTGTAAAAATGCAGTGGCAATGACGGCACAGATGCTTCTCCAAAGTGCCAAACGATACATAATGCAGTAAAACATCTTATGCTTCAAACTATTGGCCTTGGCAGCTATCGGGCTTCGAGAGAAATCAAAGAGTGTATTCTGGACGTGGAGTTATTGCCTTAACGTCGTTGCGCACTTTATTCAATTTTACCAATTTTATGTTGCCTATAACTTGAACTGACGGACGCACAAATTGGATATAATAAAAATGCAGTGATTTTATTATTCCATCTCTACTTGTGCGATATTTTATATCACAATAAATGGACGCTGCTGCAATGCAGTGAATGGCTGTACATACAAAAACAATACGAGTGCAAAGGTTCGAGCTATCGGAAAGAGGATTTCATTAAATCTCCAGTGGTGGCCATTTCATATACTAGTGTCGGAAAAGAGCATTTTTCACAGACCGACACGATACATGGCTGTCCGTTACTTCGAATATTTTCTCATTAAAAAGTTGTCTGTGTTGGCCCGGCTAAGAATAGTACCACCCCATCTCTTCCTGTGGGTGCAGCAAGAGCGGGCTAAGGGAATATATAACCAGGGAATGAGCAGCAGCATTCTCTTACATCATAATCTACTTCGATCACCAAAACGCCTGCGAAACGTGTTGTGTGGCCAAATTATGTGGGAGGCCAAAGTTAAGCAGTAAACGTTTTTCGACTGATGATGATATTGATGATAAAAAAGTAGAAGCACAACTAACCTTGACTGATTGTTGGAGTGTCTCATGTAATCTAATCAAATTTATATGGGATCAACCTGGTTGGTTTGAAAAATATCTCTTTTTTGGAAGGTGTTTTTGAGGCTAATGTGGTCGCCGAACGAATTTAACATAGAATAACACAAGCTTTCATCTTAGTTAATGTGCCGGACAGAAAAATAAGTAGCAAGTGTGCTACTTCATTAATATTCATCAATCTCTGAATGCATTTTCACCTGTTACTATAGAGTAGGTACTATACGTGGGTACTTAGTATGTTACTAAGCTTTCCAAAAGAAAACCTTGGTCTATCTCGGCTCACCTATGAAGAACCTTAATTTTCATATCCATACTTATATAATAAATGTGAAAGTGTGTTTGTACGTTTGTCGATTTGTTGGTTTGTCCTTCTTTCACGCAGCAATGGAGCAACGGATCGGCATGATTTTTGGCATAGATATAGATTATGGACCGGACAGTAACAAAGGCTACTTTTAATCCCGGAAAAATGCACGGTTTCTGTGGGAACGCGGGTGAAACCTGCAGAAACTAGTAAAGGTATAATTATGTAAAAGCAAATACATATTTATATATTTTATAGATATCTGACAGATAAATATGTTCGCCAACATATTATTTTAATCAGATTTTTATGAATACTGATTTAATAAACTTTACGAGTAGCGAAATGATTTAATTTTAACTGATGCGTCGTTAAAGTGAACGTTCGATCATGTCAAATTTAATTTATTTATTAATTTGATTTGCAGCGATTGAATTAAATGCAATATGTATGTAATATGATTGCCTCAATTATTGCAATTCAGCTAGTTTTTCTGTTTATGAAGAATGAGACTTTTAATATTTTTTAGTAAGTCGACTTTCATTTATTATGTATTTACTATAATCCTACACCTACAGATTATTCTAGCAACGAATCTTTAGAACCTCCGCCACTATGGACGCCCCTACAAATTAAACTCATACCAGCTAGGTTTTCATACGAGTTCGAGCTTCAGCAATTTTTTTATTACTTTTTATCGAAAAATCGCGACTCCTTTGACTAATCTTGGCTATTTCAGAGTTTACTTTTCCATACTCATCTCAAAAATTATAGAAATAATAAACTTCTGCTCGTGGTTTCACCTGCGTTCCCACAGAAAACGTGCATTTTTGCCGGGATAAAAAGGTAGCCTATGTTACTCTCCGGTCCATAAACTATATTTATGGCATAAATCATGCGGATCCGTCGCTGTGTTGCTGCGAGAAAGAAAGACAAACCAACAAACGTACAAACACACTTTCGCATTTATTATATAAATTTAATTTTGTAGAGTCACTCAGAAATCCTGCCTGCCTACACCTTATCACGATATTAAAATCCACGTCCCAAAAGCCTCAGGCCTTCAAAGGACGATAAAGTTTGCGGAAAAGAACCGACATACTTCACATAGCACTGATTAGCGGCTAGCCAGAACGGACCGCAGCAAAAATATTCAATATTCGCAGCCAATACACTGGCCGGGGCTTGAGGTGGGGATGCACCCCCTCCGCCCTACGGCCGGTCCATTAAACCCCCTCGCCGCGTTTATTCGCCGGAATAGTGTGCAATAAAATGCGAGCACCGACCGGGCACTGGCCGCAGCAAAAAATACAACCTAAATTATTATTCTTCTGGACTACTGGGTAGATACGCCGGATAGACTGCGCTTTCACGAACGGAACGCACTGATAAAAAAATAGCTGAGCCTTTTTAGCTTTTTGAAGTTGGTTTTTATGTTTGTGAATGGTAGCGGTAAGGGTTTCAAGATGAACAGGGTGCGGTAGGCAGGATTACGTTAGTATTTTAAGTGCAAAAAATCTAAATAAAAACTGGAGAGAATAGGCACTTTGGATACGTCTTTTGTACTGGGTTTATTGCTTCCAACAGGCGCTTGCGGTAAATTTAGTGCACAAATTATAGCTATAGAAGCGTGGGCTCTTGATTCGATAGAAAATCTTTGGGTGTTTTCCGGTAGCTGCACTTGAGAGCCAGTCTTATCAAGTTTACCATGTTCACCTCTTAAGTATGAACAGGTCAGGACCTATGCCATAGACCATTCTGTTGAGGCGTGTAAGCATTAGTCTTTTGGTAAATTATCCTTTGCTCCTTCAAGTGCTTCTCAAATTCTCGACTACAGAACTCACCTTATTATCTATCCTTAGAATTTTGACCTTTTTGTCTTTCTATTTTTCAACCATGGACTGAAATTCCTGAAAATTTTTGAAAACCTCACTCTTTACATTCATAAAATACACAAATACCATCTTTCTGTAGTCATCCACAAACACATGTATCTAAATCCTCCAGTCGAATGATGTTGTTGTTGTATGTACTATACGAGTATATGGGCACAGAAACTAAATAGGTACTGGAAATGACACGATACATCCCTATGGCACGAGTTCTACAGGGTGAGTTTGAATTGGTATGCAATATAATCCCGGAAGGGGGTTATTAGGACCATGTTTGTCGAGAAGTTGCGAGACCCTCCCTTGGAAAAAACGTCATTCAAAATTACCAAAAAAAAGAAAAGAAAAACAAACGTGAATTGCGCGTCATTTTCTGGATTTTTTAAGTCTCTTCTAATCTACATTATTATTTAACAAAGTTCGTCATAGTTCAAATGAGTCAGCTGATCTAGACCTGCCCGGATGTTCTGTAGTAGAATTTTGACGTAAATTCGTTTTGTTCAATGAAAAGTTCCGAATTTCAAAAACTCGTAAACCTAAAGTGTTGTGATGCTCTAACTGACCCCCTTTCGGGATAACATACCAATTGAAACATGTTATATACAGGGAGTATATAACATGTTTAAATTGGTATGTTATCCTAACCAGTATATTCACATCTCTTCAAAACTAATTCTAAATATAAATCACGTGAATTTCAACCTTTTCAATGTAGCGCTACTGAGCATTGTCAGTCAAACATTTATTATGTATTAGATTTACTAGAATCAATTCCGGGTATTGTCACAAAATTTTAAATTAATTAGTAAACCTTGTTACAAAACCTGCGCATACAATTCCTAACGGTCATTAAACAGGTAACAATCTGAAACAATTCGGTGGCACTCACTCATTTCTGCGGCCTGCTGTGAATTATAGGACACAGTACAATGAGAACAGTAAGTCAACTTCGTCCAGCTTCCATTATTTCATCATACCTGCTACATATAACTATGAATTCGTCTTTTCTAATATTATTTTCATATGTGCTAGTATGTTTTGAACCGTTATTTTGATTCTTAAAAGAAACAAGAAAACGGAGGAGGCGGTACGGATTTTTTTTACACAGTAGTCCGATTTTAATTCTTCTTTTTTCATTGGATAGATATTCTTCGAAAATGCTCCCATTTATATTCGAAAAAAATTAATCATCGGTTTAACTTTCTTAACTTTTGTTTTTGACTTAGAAAACAGAAATATTTTTATAGGTAAATCATCCTTTCTAAAATAGTTGAAATTGGAAAGTTCCTTTTAACGGTCGGTAATTCGGGATGATGTAAGGATTCTAACGATACCCGATACCCATATATCCAAATCTGTTAAGGCATTGAAAAGTTATGGAGAAATAAAGAAACTCACACACATACATGAACCCTGAAAACTACATTCCTTTTTTGGGCAGTCGTGTATAAATGTGCGTTTGAGAACACCATTGCGCATTACCGGTACACGGACCTAGTAACATGAGGCTTTAGTATGAAGACGCCCTACTTCACTCTCTTCACTGCGTCAGTAATTTCACGTTTCTAAGTCAGATTAAAACAGTGAGAATTTAATTAACGTGGTAATGGGTCCTCTTGGAAAAATCGCAGCGCCCGCCACTAGAGGGCGCTGCGTCTGACTTAATCCTTATAGACAGAATTAATGCGCAGAATAGATGTAAATTCCCATTAGGATTTTAAATGGGAATATTATTTTTCCTGTATGTGAAAGGAGTGGAGTGAATATGAGAGGTCCTTAAGTTTGCTTTATATTTTTATAAAATGTATGGTGATTTTTTAAAGTCTGCGTGTCATACCAATTCTACAAAGCAGAAGAGGGCATATCGCAGCGGGCCGTGACAAAAATATAAAACAAAATCTACACTTGCAGATTTTGAAATCATCGACATATTTTTACACAGGTATTTGAACATGATATTATTTATCTATTGTAGGTATTTGTGGAGCAGTCAGCAGCTAATTAATACAGGCGTTCAGGTCACATCAGTATGGTCTCAGCGTTTTTTTCCGAATTCTTAATTTTCGAAATTCGTTTTTTCGTAAATTCTTATTTTTCCAAATACTGAATCTTCCAGTTAGCTGAAACTGGCGTATATTTGAAAATAAACTATTTGAAGCTTTCAGAAATTTTGTAACGATTGTCCCTTGTTTCAAATAACAACTATTGATGTCATTTGGCGACGGTGGCGGTGGTGCGTGACGATTCGCACGCTCGTTGGATACAGCCTCCGGGTCGCATCCCATCGCAATGGGATCGCGTGTCCCCACACCGGATCGCTTCGCAATCGCGTTCACTTTGAATCGCCTACGTTGGACGCCGCGTAGCATCGCACCAAAAAAAATAGACACGAATCGAGAACCTCCTCCTTTTTTTGAAGTCGGTTAAAAATAAACAACAAATATCGCATCGTTTTTTTAAATGCTGTAACTAAACGGACGAAGTCAATTTGGTAGTATTAGGAGCACCATTACTGCAGAGTACCTACCCTCTAACGTTATTATTTGGAAACCTATTACCGTTATTCAACAGGTAGGTACTATCTCCCGTTTCAGTTGTCGCAGACACGTAATCTATTCTCTACGTCTCCGACAGGTCCGAAGATTACGAAGCAGAAATATTAAACTTCCCGAAGAATGAGGTGTCGCGAGCCGTGTCGTGTCGGCGTCGGCCCGGTGTCGTCCCGGGGGAAATGAAATTGCAAAATATGTCCCTGAGATGGAGCGAACGTGTCTCAGACAGACACCGTCTACATCTATTCTGTATTAGGTGAATTCTATTATACGATGAAATTACGTTGTTGGAGTTAACCGGATTTTTCTTGATGCGAAGTCAACTCTCAGGGTCTAGAAGTAATAAACCTGTTGATTTTTTTTAATTTTGGAGAGAAATGTTAATTTTGAAAAAATATTTTACAAAAATAATGCTGTAGGTTGTGCATGTAAAGTTTTAAAATGTCGAACAGTAGTTGCAAAACTCAGATGCATGTAAAAATTTAATGCAAATAAACATGAAATGTGCATTTTTCCTTTTAAGAAGTCCATTAAACAAAGTTAAGAAGCTATTTACTAATGCCTTAAGTTTCCTTTGCTTTATTGCTAGTTCCTCCCCACACCTATTTACCTACAAACAAAAAAATAAATGTCTCTTCCACGTGTGTCGTGATCCCATAGCCGGATTCGTTGCGACGCCCACGTACGGAATTTATTGGCTTCTCTAATAAAACAGAACACATTTTCTGCATTCTGGTGTAACGTGCCCGACCGTGTAGGGGCTAGGGGAGCGTAATCACGGTAGGTTTCGATGTTTGCTTGCGTCGCTCGGGGCACTGGGCGACGTGCTCTGTTAGATTCGAAGTGGGGGCATGTGTGTTGTTATTTAATTACCTATAATACTAACAAGTCAATCGCGCAGTAGCTTATTTCAATAGAGGTGCATTTTTATAAAGAAAACAAAGAAAAATCAAATAAGATTATATAAAGTGAGTAATTTATAGTTTCAATTCCGCGATAAAGAATGTCTAATGGCCTAAGTTCGATCTATACTGAATGATGGCTTTGCCAACCCTTACTGGTTATACCCAGTTACTGATGGCTTTGCCAACCCTTACTGGTTATTCCTATGCTATTATTGCCTGATTCCATCAAATATAAAGAAAAATCATATATTTCACGTTCACAAAACAAAGTAGAATATGGAACAAAAAGATGAAAGATAATAAGTGCCTAGTGTACAAAATATATATTTGTGGGTACTTATGTACTTTCTCCTTTATTCTATTTTAAAATAGAACAAAGAAGAAAGTGCATAAGTACCCACATGTTCTGTCTTCTCCTTTCTCTATGCTCTTTAAATTATCACTTTTGATTACAGATTTTCCGTAATCGTTTCTACTGAATGGTTGTTTTCTTATTGATGTTATCAATAAATGATGTTGAATAAGAAAAAAACCTATCCTATGTAACCAATAGTAACATGAAAATGAATCTAGTTATAATTTACACTGTTACCTAGACTAGAGGGTCCATAAACTCCATTCACGATACTATGTATAAAAGCTAGCTATTTTTATTCTATATACTCGTATTATGTTGAAATGGCGACCCTCTCTTTTGATTCGGACGGAATATGTTTCTATCTACGCACGTATATTTCCGCAATAATTCAGAGAATCCTCAAAGTAGACGCACTGTATTTAAAATAGTATTGTTATTCTGTCAGACGCAGCTTCAACGCTGCCAAAAGTAAGCAAAAAAAACATTCACACACCAGACGGCGAAGACTTTATTCCATATGAATAGGAAAGTGCGCCAAGTCATCCGTGAAGAGGTTTCCTCCGAAGCACTCCTCCTTATAAATATTTGATGAAGTCGGTAAAGATGGAGAACTCGCAAGTCGCTACAATCAATTTACATAACACACAAAAATAGAGATTTATCCGTAATTTTACCACATTTAAACCGTTTTCGGCGAGGAAATTTGGTTTGGAGCGTTTGGCAAACAATTTATCTCAATAAGTCATTTCACTTGGCCACCAGCGGGAGGTTCTCTAGAGTAAGGTGTGGATTATAGAGCGCCCCTTGGTAGCGGAATTGTGCACGATATTTTCGCCTTTGGGCTCGTATCGAAAATACATTTCAGTAACTAAAGTGGATTTGAGAAATAGACGTTCTATTTGCCGAGCTGAGAGCTTTTTACAAATTGGTGAAGGCAATATATATTTTGTTGTAATTTATCAAGTGTTACAATTATTGTTACCTATCATTGAAGACAAATTACTTCTATCCTTAGATATAAGGTTTTAATTTTTTAACATACTTATGGCTCGGAGATATTCTAATGAGGAGATAATCCTCAAGGATATAGCACCAATATACTTTAAAGTTTTTGGTGCTATCTTCTTTATAACTTTAGGTACTGTTGAGATTTTGTGTTATGTTGTTATATTTTGAATTCTATTGCTAGTTGTTATACGTCTATGATATTTCACGTACATCCTGAGCTCTCTTTGGTAGACAGGCGCTTTCGACGTAAGCTCAACTTATAGAAGACAATGTTAAAGCCTATATATATACTAGCTTCTGCCCGCGGTTTTCACCCGCGTTCCCACAGGAACCGTCAAACCGACCTGTCAAATTAAATCAACTTGTCAACATTATAAAAATTTATTGACAGCTGTCAATTTATTGACAGCTGTCAATGTCAATTTTATGCCACACTATTTCTGCCTGCGGTTTTCACCCGCGTTCCCACAGGAACCGTGCATTTTTCCAGGATAAAAAGTAGCCTATGTTACTCTCCGGTCCATAAACTATATCTATACCAAAAATCACGTCGATCCGTTGCTTCGTTACTGCGTGAAAGAAGGACAAACCAACCAGCCAACAAATCAACAAACCAACATACACACTTTCGCATTTATAATATTAAGTATGGATATTAGTATGGATTTACACTTGGTAGTTTAGCCTTGACCATGTCCTCGCCTGATCATAAACGACGATATGTTAGATGACGCCGTATAATAAAAGGTTACAACAAACAAGTTAATATTTAATAAAACATTAAGTTCAAAATAATTACAGCACGGAAGTATCGGAGCGCGAGTTACCGCCTTTGACGAAATAATTTTTTTACGAGATAAATTTCCAAATCGCTCGAATTCCACAAATAAGCAGAAAGAGAGTAAAGAAAACCCAATAAAATTCCAATAGCTATTGGTAAATTGTGTTCTGGCGTCTGGTTCAATTTTCAACTCTTCGAATCATAAGCTCATCGGTAAACGCAAAAAATAACAAAATGCAAACGTCTTCGATTTGAAAACTCTCAGAAAACTTCTTTACGACTAAGAAACAGAATATTTTGTTGCAATCGCGTTAATGGTTTATGCCTTATCATTCCTTCTCCGTCATTCACGGCGGGCATCTTGAATTATTCAGATAAAAGAGGCACGGAGTAATGTAATGGAAATGTCTGGAAGTTGGAAAAAAAATGTGATAAAAATATTTTTTTTTCGCTGGAAGTTAAACCCGTCGTCATATGTTGGTAGGCCGCCCTGACGCGGTGCCAGCACGATAGAGCCACTTGGCTTACTTCCAAACAATATGGCACATTTCAAAAAACTCTGGGCAGCCTTTATGATGCTCATTTCGTAAAATGCATGTTACTTAATTGCGTTTATGGGTAGCAGGTTACGGCATGCCACATTTTGGCGTAAAATTAATAACCAGATTGTCGTGCGATATCAATGTACGCAGTAAAATGATGTAAATTTCAGCTTATTTTTAAAAAGTTATATCGCTTATTGTTTTCTTGATCCAACATACAATTATTGTTCGTTGTCCTTCACATGTTTTCGTTCACAAAGCTCAAGGGGGCATTGTAGGATACCAACTAACGCCCTACAGATCGGTAGACGACTTTACAACCACCGAGCCATCATTTATGGTTATAATTTCATTATTGCCATCCACATTTTTAAGCCTTTTTAGGTTGTTTTATGTTTTATTAATTAATTGCTCGTGAAGTCTACCGCCAAGCAGTAGTGTGCAAGCATTGTGTTCCGGTTTGATGAGCAGAGTAACCAGTGAAATTACTGGGCTTATGAGACTTAATACCTAATGTCTCAGGGTAAAGTTCTGGGTGGCACTGCAGTTGTTGTGGGCCGGCGTTATGCTTACCATCAGGCAAACGACCAATTCGTCTCGTTACCAAATAACATAAAAATAAAAATAAAATTACCTGTAGTTAACCTCATCGGTAATAATCATTACCTAAGTACGCCTAGCCCATCCTAGAACTTTGAAACACAAAGGCCTACGCGCTGCACCGCTGCGCTGTGCACAGTTTCCTGCCCTGAGACATAAGGTATCTGTTAGCGATTGATTGTATTTCTCGATGTTTCTTTTCTCTTTTACATCAATGAATAGCGATAGTGTGTGCAGAGAGGACAGAATGATGAACGTCGTTGGCTTGAGGTAGCGCCTTAACCCAGTAATTTCTCTCACTCAAATGTCTTGATATTGATCCTTGTCATGAACTTTAACTCAAGCATTTCTAATTGTGAATGTATTGCCAACAGAATAATTTTCGATATTGCTTTATGTCGGTAAGTTTAACAAAGACGGCGAAATACGCATAAATTTATTCAGCGTCGCAAAATTGAAATCTCAGGTGGTCGACTTGCCCGCTTAGTGGTACGACCAGTCTTTGCAGATCCCTTTCGCCGTTCATATTGTAAGTACCTTAAAATAGGGTTAGAGTATTTTAAAAAGGTATGAGAGTTCTACGTAAATTGGGGATATATTACCTTGGATTTGTATTCTGCAGGCAGGTTTCCACTGGGCCAGCGATTCGGTGTGATTCGGTAAAAGTATCCGCTAGAAAAATTTTTTCTTTACTTTATAAGTATGTTGGTCTTAAAAATATTTGGACATTACTTGCGTCGATAACGTTTTCGGTCAGTTTCGAAGCGATGATGACTTGCTGATAATTCGTCCCCCAAAGTTAGAGCTAGGTACTACCCGTGGACCTGGTGTTTCGACCCGTTATTTAGCGGGTCCACGTGTAACTTTAATTCCCCGTAGTCTCATTGCAAAAGAGGAAAAAATTTGATCAGTTTCAGTGGGTCCACGATCTTTTTATCCGTGGACCCAGTACTTAGTTTTATGGCCAGCCTATATTTTGTAATGATAACACGTATTGTCAATTATTATATAATTAAGCTATTTTCTAGATCCACACATTGGACGAGTGGCATTGGTGCCGACGACGCATTGGGGCCAACGTGTGAAGCCGGCGTAATAATATGTCTAAAAATGCAGAGCCTCTGTGGATCTCACGGTGGTTTCTTTTTGGGTGAGAGACTACCTACTCCGGAAAGAAAGGCTATACAACAATTTATATACTTATTAATTTCGTTTTCAAAGCAAGCAGAAACCAGAAGCTTTATTTAAAATTGTAACATTTCACGTGAAGTTTTGAGAGTTAGGTAGGTATTTTATTATGAAATTCCGATGCGAAATAAAATAAAGTATACGAATAAGGTATTATATATAACGGCATGTGAAGGTAATAAAAGCGGCGATGTGCTGATGGTATCGCGAGACGAATTTCGACGGAATAGCACAAATAAGATTTGTAAACGTGCAAGGGTGGGTGGGTACCCTAGGTGGTAGTGTGAGGGGGGCGGCAACTTGTATCCTTTACAGGCGCTCTACATAGGAATTTAGAAACAAATAACTAACACCATGGCCCATGGGTGTAGTTAACCATAAGTCCATAACTTCTTGTTGTAAGTCGCGACGGCTCAGCTAACTCGAAAATTAGTACCGATCGTAGTATGAAGAAGTCATCTTCGAGCTGAGCTTCCATAAACATACAAAGTGGGACAACCAATACAACGATATGTGTTAATAAACAAAGCATTCCTATTACTTTGCGCACCCTGTCAACTTATGGGAATCTATATTGCCTTCGTTCGATTCCTTGCGTCTCCGTAGCTTTATATTTTATGGCTTCAGCATGTATCCGAGAGTTGTTGATATATATGTAAGATAGTACATACGGATGTCGCCGGATATTGGGACATTGGAAGTAACTTGTGGATTTGACGCGCCCGTGCCATGGAATTGGATGTCACGCTCAACATGTGTCTTTAGACTATCCAAAGAACTGCCAACTGTAACAACTCTAAATAATTATCAACTAAGTAATCGTTATCGCTTGGGAAACAAGACAATTTTTTGAATGGCACATTTAGAAAATTGTGTGAAATTCGGGTAAGTAATCTAAGGTACGGAGCGAGTGTGACCAAACGGAAACTTATGCTATTTTCAATCCAACGCACCAGGGTTCGAATCCCGGCTCGTCCCAGCACAAATGATTAATATCAAGTTACGAAGCGGATTTACAACACTCACTCCAAAACAGGTAAGAAAAACATCATGAGGAAAAGCGGTTCGAGAACCGCAAAATTCAGCTCAGATTCCCTTCGTCGCCCTTCGTCGACAGGATGTGTAATGCGAAAAACTATCTGTTACGAGAACGATTAATTCCGGCAACATGAGGGATGGAATCAATTGAGTTTCCAAAGCGATTGCGAGCCTCAGTCGTTAAAATAGAAAACAATAACAACATCAGCAGACTTACCTTCTATCAGGTCCCACAGCATCTATAGTCACTTAGAGAAGCACACACTCTGTTTTTGGTAGTATTCCTGTAGGATTTGTATTTTTTATGGATAATTTTGGTTCGCTCGCGCGCGATGATTTCGTACGCACGTCACACAGTCAAGTGTTGCTGCGCTCACGCACAGAGTCAAAAAATGCACTAGATAGTGCGTGAGATCGATGATAGGCGAATAATCGATTTATAGTCGATTTTGGACCTCTTATGAAAGAGACTTCTGGCAGTCCTAGTTCACCCCAGGAAGCCTGCTAGCACAATTTTTAGTTGTGCTTGTCATTGATTCCATCAAAAACGAACAAGTATTGAAGTGCAATCGCTAGGAAATCAATTGAGAAAGTTGCCTATCACATTTTGAATTTAGGATGCGATAACGATACATTACCGCCCACCAAAATACACGGTAGATGTATTTTTAGAAAATACGCTAAAATTTAAATAAATGAATTTAAATAACAAACGAATTTTAATAGCAAAAGAAGCCCATTGGCACGATAAGAATATGAACAACAAAATAGAAGCCAAAGGATGTGCTTATGTACTGTACTATTTTACTAGAACTATGTAAACTAAAACTAAATCGAAGGAAGAAAATAACGTTTTATCTATATTAATCTGATTGGTTAGGCAAAGGACACACCTTTGTCAGGGGTCGTGTAAGAAAAGAACCGTTCGGTAAACGTAACGTCGCGATACGTATTACTCCATCTGGACTACTATGTAACTTTTCTACACGGGCTAATGGCCAGTGTAGTGTAGGAGTTTCTGATTTGATCAAAACTATTGAGTCGATTTCTAATGGTTGCGAATGTTTAGTCCACTTTGCCCGTTGAGTAAGTGATTGAAGATATTCGTTTCTCCAACGCTTCCAAAAATCTTGTTGAAAACGCTGAATGAGTTGCCATCGTCCTAAACGAGTTATGTTGATTGAGGTAAGATCCTCATCCGGAACGGACGTTAGTGGTTCTAATGTTAAAAAGTGACCCGGTGTGAGCACTGCGAAGTCATTAGGATCTGAACTCAACGGATAAAGCGGCCTTGAATTTAGCATGGACTCAATTTGTACGAACAAAGTAAAGAGTTCATCTAATGTTAGCGATTGGTTGCCTATAATGCGATACATGTGAGATTTTACCGACTTAACTTGTATTTCCCAAACTCCACCGAAGTGTGGGCTTGAGGGCGGATTGAATTTAAATTCGATTCCTTCATTACGCGATGCACCTTGCATGTATGAAGAAATTTCGCGAAACGCACCGATAAAATTTGTTCCACGATCCGAATAGATGGTAGCTACCCTACCACGACGACCAACGAAACGCCTAAGGGCGGCGATGAACGCATCCGAGGTTAAATCAGAAGCTACTTCTAAATGAACTGCTTTAGTTGTAAAGCAAACGAAAAGACAAAGGTATGCTTTACTGATTTTAGCACCACGATGCTTTCCTGATTTTATGCGGAATGGACCGGCGTAGTCAACGCCAACGACACTGAACGGTTTTACTTGGTTGACGCGAGCAGCTGGCAAATCGCTCATAAAGGGTTCGAGTGGAGTCGGATTAGTTTTAAAGCATTTCAAACACTTCGAAACACGATGTCGAATAGCACGTTTTGCTGATAAAATCCAAAATTGTTGACTAATTAAATAGTGCAGGGTATTGATTCCAGGGTGACAATTTTCACGATGGAATGCATCTATAATCATGTAAGTCAGTTGAGCCTGTCGAGGGAGCAAAGCGGGATGCTTATGATGGTACTCTAATCCGGATCTTGATAATCGACCTCCCACTCTAAGAATTCCCAGGCTGTCGATGAAAGGGTTAAGCTTTCGCATTTGTTTTGAAAGAGGCTTGCCTTCTTTCAACCGTTTGATGTCTTCATGAAAATGAAGAAATTGAGTATGTTTGACGATTGTCAGTAGCGCGTTATGAAGTTCTGTACGATTTAGGGAAAGATCAGAACAGCGATTCATTTTACAACGTATATTGTTAATAAAACGCAAGCATAAACCGATGATTCGTTGAACTTTACGAATCGACGAAAAACGAGTGAGTAAATAATCGATTGTATGCGAAGATAAGGTATCACTGGTAAGGAGAACTTGTGCCTTTTCTTCGGTACGGAGTTCATCCTCAGAAGGATCTGAAATTGAGCAAGGCCACGAATCAGCGTCTTGAGAGAGCCAACTAGGCCCCGCCCACCATAACGAATTGTTGACGAGTTCCGCTGGCATTTGCCCGCGTGAAGCGATGTCTGCAGGATTATCACCTGACATCACATGGCGCCACCGAGCACCAGGAACTGCATCCTGAATATGGCTTACACGGTTTGCTACAAACGTCTTCCACCGAGAAGAAGACGATTGAATCCACGAAAGCGTGACAGTTGAATCTGACCACGCGTACATAGCTGAAATAGGAACATGAGACTGGTAGACCTCATTTACGAATTTGAGTAAGTCTGCTAGAAGGACAGCAGCACAAAGCTCAAGTCTAGGTAGAGAAACTACTTTTATGGGAGCTACTCTTGCTTTCGACATCACAAAAAACACTTTCACCTGACCATGGATATCACGGACACGTAAGTAGACAACGCCACCAAAGCCACGCATCGAACTGTCCGCGAAACCATGAATTTCACACGACTCGATTTGGGAAACGGACAGATGACGCGGAATGTTAAGTTTCTGAATTACAGGTAGTTCCTCGATATAACGATTCCACTGTTGTTTGATATCTTCAGGAGGATCTTCATCCCAGGATACTGCGAGTACCCACAACTTCTGAACAAGATACTTAGCGAAGAATGTCAATGGACATAAAAAACCGAGTGGATCATAGATTCTTGCCAATTCACTAAGAATATTACGTTTGCTACAAACACGATCTTGAGACTTCACTTCGAATATGAAATGGTCAAGGTAAGGTTCCCATTTCAAACCTAATATTTTAAGAGTATTAGATTTCTCGACGTCCATCGAGACGTTGCCTGTGAGACAATGTTCTGGAGGGAAATCATCAAGTAGTTTGGGCTCGTTGCTGGCCCACTTGCGCAATTCCATATGACCTTGTTGGAGAAGTTTGACAACTTCTGATATAGTCTGAGAAGCTTGATGAAAATCCGAACAGCCAGTTACTATATCATCTATGTAGACATCTGTGGTCAAAATGGATTTGGCGAGAGGTAAATTATCACCTTCATCGTCAGCGAGTTGTTTGATGGTACGACAAGCGAGAAAGGGAGCGGATGAAACACCGTAAGTAACAGTATTTAATCGATATTCCAAGATCGGTTGAGATGGATGAGATCTCCAGAAGATTCTTTGAAAGTCTCTATGTTCTTCATTCACTAAAATTTGTCGATACATCTTGCAGACGTCAGCAGAGAACACCACCCGATGAAGACGAAATCTAAGTAGAATTTCCAATATGTTGGTCTGCAACTTTGGACCGATCAGTAGAGATTCGTTCAACGATACTCCCGTGATAGGGTCCCTGTTTGACGCATCAAAGACTACGCGCAATTTGGTACTGACGCTGTCAGGTCGAAGAACGCAATGATGTGGAATGTAATACTTTCCCTTATGCAAATCACTTGTGGGCACAAGACTCATGTGACCACACTGAATATACTCAGTCATAAAGTTTGAGTATTGTTCCTGAAGAACCGAATCTGTAGAAAGTTTACGCTCCAATGAATGAAAACGCCGCAAGGCTGATTCTCGCGATCCTGGAAAAGAAGGTTCACTATCTTCTTTAAAGGGCAAGGCCACGCTGTAGCGTCCAGTCAGATCACGAGTTGTTGAGTCACTATAGATTTGTTCGCATCGTTGATCCTCTATAGGCAGCTTAGTAGCTGATGGAAAAACGTCTAATTCCCAGAACTTCTTGACTTCATGAAGAAGCTGGTCATTCGAAACAAAAAACGAATTGATGTTGTCTGCTTCTTGGTTATCGCCTACACTTCCTAAAAGAAGCCAGCCGAACACAGAATTCAACGCAGAAGGTTGCTTCGGTCCTCCACTTATACATCCTGGAAGAATGAGAGAAGAGAAGATTTCAGCACCGAGAAGAATATCGATTGGACCAGGCTGGTGACAATCTGGATCAGCCAGATTGAGACCACGGATATGAAGCCAAGACGACTTGTTGAGCTTAACGCTCGGCATATTTCCGCATATGTTAGGTATTGTCAGTGCTTCCACATTGAACGCCACTTGACCGTTAATACCAATTTGCAGTTGAACAGTTCCAGAGATGGAAGCTGACGATTGACCTACACCACGAATCTGGCGCGAGGTCATGCGTTTGTCAAGTCCTAACTGATTTACTGCACGTTCTGAAATGAAATGAGCCTGACTACCAGTGTCGATAACAGCACGGAAGGACTGGTAGTCGCCCGACGAAGCACGAATGTGTATAACGGCAGTAGAAAGAAGAACAACTGAATTATCTCCAATGTTTGTCAAAACACGAACGGGTTCACTGACCGAAGGTTTCTGTTCAGAAGGGTTCGAATCTTTGTCCTGATGGAGAAGCGTATGATGCTTTTGGTGACATTTCTGACACGTAAAAACAGACTTACAATCACGAATAATGTGTGAAGGTTTTAAACAATTAAAACACCACCGATGGCCTTTCGCGAAATCATGTCTTTCCTGAACAGACTTGGCCGCAAATGGCTTGCAGTGTGAAATCGAATGAAGTTCTGAACAGAATGGGCACTTAGAAGACACTGCTGACACAGCAGGCGAGGTTGAACAAGATTTATTTACTTCCGGTTGACCTGTTGTCTTCTCTGAATTTGATAACAATGTTGACGTAATTTTCTTGTTATTGTTTGACTTGACATACTGATTCTTGTTACTAGAAGATGGCTGAGCATCATGATTACCCAAAAAGTGGGTATCACGCACAAGTGCATCACATCGCGATTCAAGAAAATCTTTTAGAGTTCTATAACATGGTAGTTCCGCAGACGGATGTGCCTCTTCGAACGCACAACGCGTCTTCGAATCCAACTTCGATAACAAATGATAACAAAGAACGAAGTCCCAGTTGTCCGTCGGTAAGTTAAGACCTTTTAAAATTGTCAAGTTTTCACTAAAAAGATCCAACACGCGTCTAAATTCGGTAGGTGAGTTGACCTTCAAATTAATGTTCTGCATTTCACGCCAACAAGTAAAAGCGAGTTCACGTTTATCACGATAACGATTAATGAGTGTCTGGTACGCTTCTTCGTAATATGCGCCTTGGATAGGAAAAGTGCGAATAAGTCCTAAGGCATCACCGAATAAACTAGCACGAAGATACTGCATGCGATCAGAATCCGAAAGAGATTGATTCGAATGAATGAGTGAGTTGAACGCATCATAAAACATAGGCCACTCTTTACTATTGCCTGAAAACTTAGGCGGGTCAATACGTGGGAGTTTGACAGCTGACGCGGGCGGCGGTTGCGCTGCGGACGATTCCGCGGCGGCAGACGAAGGCGGAACAAGTGCACGATGAATGGCAAGTATTTGATAATAAAAATCATCGAAATCGCAACGAATCTCATCCTCATCCTCTGCATCCGAATCATTAATAACGCTCAATATGTCCACATGCGCCCTTTCGAAATTATCAACATGTTTTTTGACAGCTGAATAATAAACGATAAACTCATCCAAGCGAGAAGAATCCGTTTTGGCTAGTTGAGCAACCTCCAACGTTTTCCGTAATCGGTTAAGCGCTAAAGTACGTTTACGTCGTAAAACTGGCAGATCGCTAAACGATAGACCACTTGTTTCGAACGATTTCGATTTAGTTTTCTTTGAAAGACGAACCTTAGGTACATAAGACATGTTGAGATAATAATCAAAACAAACCAAAACGATAAATGAACAAAAGATATAACCGATATATAACCGTATATAACAGGTATATAATCGATGGAACTCTAAGAACGATTCTATTAATTCACTGTACCTAAAATTTCTATTTACTATAAATTACGATTACTAAAACGCTAACTTAATGATAACGGGACACCGAGTTGAGTTATTACCTAAAATCCTAATAGCCGGATAACAAACAGCTTTATTTACTTAGCTTAAAAGTTGTTGTAACGTTAAAATGTACGTGATAATAAATGCACTGAATACCACGATAATTTGCATGTACTAACAACGTACGGAACAACAACTCTGAATAGAAAAGTTACAAAACTCTGAATGTGCGAACGAAATTATTAATGATTTATTTTAAGCGAATATAGTCCAGATTAAGCAATAAACAACGTATAGATACTTAAGTAACAAAATACTTTGATGGCCGGCGAGCCGGCTATTTACCTAAGGTGAACGAATTGGAATGTTTATTACTTTCTTCACTTAATTACGAATTAGCACAAAAATACATACAGGAATACAAACTAGATAATATTCTCTAACGTGTTGTTCATATTCTTTGAGAAAATATTTAAAACTTATCGAGATTTGAAGCGATTAAATATGGTACCCATACGGCAGCCATTTGTGCAAATGTCGAACGGTAATGAATATTTTGCTATTTCTTTACGATTACTTTTACAAGTATACTATCCCTGGTTTCGGCACCAAAACAATGTTACGAGAACGATTAATTCCGGCAACATGAGGGATGGAATCAATTGAGTTTCCAAAGCGATTGCGAGCCTCAGTCGTTAAAATAGAAAACAATAACAACATCAGCAGACTTACCTTCTATCAGGTCCCACAGCATCTATAGTCACTTAGAGAAGCACACACTCTGTTTTTGGTAGTATTCCTGTAGGATTTGTATTTTTTATGGATAATTTTGGTTCGCTCGCGCGCGATGATTTCGTACGCACGTCACACAGTCAAGTGTTGCTGCGCTCACGCACAGAGTCAAAAAATGCACTAGATAGTGCGTGAGATCGATGATAGGCGAATAATCGATTTATAGTCGATTTTGGACCTCTTATGAAAGAGACTTCTGGCAGTCCTAGTTCACCCCAGGAAGCCTGCTAGCACAATTTTTAGTTGTGCTTGTCATTGATTCCATCAAAAACGAACAAGTATTGAAGTGCAATCGCTAGGAAATCAATTGAGAAAGTTGCCTATCACATTTTGAATTTAGGATGCGATAACGATACACTATCTCTATCGAAATTAACAAAACGTCGCCGTAACCAACGAAAAATCGTTATCGTGCCCTAAGCATTAATTATGTAATTAGTACTGTAATTAGATTAGTCTTGGGGTAATATCAACAGCAGATATCAACTGAGCATCAAAAATTCATTCCAAAACAATAAACAGTTTCTCAATACAGGCATAGCAAATTTTGAAACATTTCAAAGTTACTAAATTAGCGTGCTTACAAATCTTGCCAATTTATTAATTAAAACAGCCTTAAATACTTCTGTCAACTTCTCGTTGATGGAAGCTGTTACGCGTGAAAACGAGACAAAACACTTTCTAGTAATTAAGTAAGTTACGGAACGTTTACGAATAAGGGGCTATCATTAATGAACGAACCTGCTACAGTATGATTGACGCTAATCTACATAATTAATTATTAATCGGTGGAAATATGTTAACGAAACTGCTATAAAATGTCGACGACAGCAAATTTAATATGTAGACCACGGTCCGTGATGGCGAATCTGTTTCATATTTTAACATTGCTATAATCGATACCACATCGC
Organism: Crocallis elinguaria; assembly: GCA_907269065.1. Classification (NCBI taxonomy): domain Eukaryota; kingdom Metazoa; phylum Arthropoda; class Insecta; order Lepidoptera; family Geometridae; genus Crocallis; species Crocallis elinguaria. The sequence continues at coordinate 6,084,500 of OU026065.1, read as the reverse complement.
CGCTCACACAAACCCCTTAATTGATTATCCGAAAATATAGCTGGGGTTATAAGTAATATCAGTCCTCATTTGCGGTTATTTCAATATTGTAAAGCCTAGACGTTTTCAAGAAAATAAAAGCCACGCACCGTCCGCGGGCAGTAAAAGATTTATTTACGCTTAGAAACTCATTTGCCGTCGGGCCGAAATAAAAAGCAACTGAACAGCTTGAAAAATATTATTTCAGTGAGCGTGGGCTAGGGCGGGCGGCGCGTATCGTAGCGTGGGCGAGGGCGGGCGGCGCGTATCGTAATGTCGCCTAATGTGCTCGCATAAAAAACCCTCGCCGGCCGCGAATTCCCTTCGAATAGACTAAATTTTATGCAAATTTCCTTTATGATCTTTCGGCATTTGACGCGGATTAACGCGACGAGGATATTCGACAGTTTTATTTTTGGGGTGCCTTTGTCAAGGATTTTTAACTAATATCTATTTAGTAGCGCTCATATGTATCGACTCACCGTTCTCAATCGATTGGTAAAGTTAAGAGACGTTCACTGTGATTAGATTGGATGCCATTAGGTGGATGACCATAATGTGGTATTTCGTACATTGAAACGGGGTTTTTACCATGATACTCCAATGATATTCGTGAGTATTTCAGTGAACATGATACTTGTAACAGATTCAAAATATCGGGTGCTAATTGCTCAATATAATAATCATCGTAAATGTTATTTCGTACAATGTATGAAATATTATAAATTGTTAAAAAACCGGCTATAACTCACGTCATTTGTCGATATTGGTTTTTTAACAATTTATAATGTGTGATACTCACGAAAATTTTAATAGTAAAATGTATGAAATAGTACAGAATAACTGTAAAAGTAATTAACAGTATTTATTATGTGGTATTTACGACTACCTAATTAAATAATTTAGCTACCGTGCTTCGAAAGACACACGCTTCTTGCCGTAAGATGCACAGTAACAATAGTAGTCGTTAAGATATGTCCAGAGCCTGGCTGTTTAAAACTTCTGATACCTGGCATAGTCGTGTACCTATATGAAAAAGAAAGTAACTTTTACATAAATATATACATCTCAAATGTTCACCGCCATCAGGATACGAACCTGCCTCTTCTGGTTATCTAGACCAGACGCCTTAACCTTATAGGATATGGGAGCGATCGATGTTGACTCTGAAATTCTTGAGGTGATGACTTCTTTCGGCTTACAAGCCGTAGCTCCATCTGGCATACCTTGCTTTTTAGCGATTAGCTTCTTCTCTATTGTGATACGTTACAGTATCTATCAAATGGAGAGAGATGTCGCGAGAGGTTCGAAATTTTTGAGAAGCTTTACGTAAACTTCCGCTAGAGTCGGTAAACACTTTGAAATTCTCGTATATTTAATAAAGTAGCTTTTGTTATAGCTTATTTAGAAAAGTTTTAGTTTCCATTGAAAGTAGGTAAATTGCAAGAGGAAAACTTCCGAGACTTAATAGTGTGTTCAAGGTAGATGTATGAGGCGTAAGGCCATCCAACGCGAGCGGAATTCATTTAAAAACTCATTTCTCACAGTCACGTAAGTAATGTTATAAGCTGTCGATCGCGCACGCCAAGCTTGCTTGTAAAATAAAACTACACATTCTGTATCAGTATCAAGATATTGTCCAACAAAACTCTGCTCTAGACAACGTCTATTGTGAATTGTATAGAATATATACAGTCGATGCTTTGCTATCTTAAATCAACAAACCTGACGTAAGAAACCCGATAAATGTTCTTCGTTTCCCCACCTGTTTTCTGCAACGTTGAATTATTAAAATATTCTTATGGTTTCCCTACATCGTTCAATGTAAACCGGGAAGGGCATGACTTGGTTATTTGTGGATGAAACGAAAATCATAAATTGCTTTGAAACAAAGGAAACCATTCGGCTACTTTGTTCTTGAGTCAACTTTGTTGAGTTACAATCTTCAAGTTATCGGGTTTATGACGATACATTATATCGTTGAATTATAGGTAACTTTATAAGCGGGATATATTTACAGCAATCTAGGTCATAGGTCCCATGTATGGATGGTTTGGACCCGGTTTAAATTGCCCAGGAAAAGAATAGCTTATTGGTAAAAAAATTACGAATAAGGCGCCATCCGATTTCATACGCTTTAGCTAAGTTGGTAGTAACCCTGCCTGCAAAGCGAAGGGTCCCGGGTTCGATTCCCGGCCGGGGCAGATTTTGTGTAAGAATAAAGTTTGTTCTCGGGTCTTGGATGTTTGTGATGTGTATCTGCGCGCGTCCATGCCACCTGCAACACAGGGAATCCTAGTGCGGGGTTATGAGTGTAAGTGTTTATTTATTCATTTATATTCATAAATACACGATAACTTTGGTTAGGTACCTGTTTATATTTCGATGAACGCTACTGATAATCCGCTGATATCTTTGGATTACTGCGCTACACTGGACAAAGCGAAACGAAAGGTTTATTATTATAATTATCAGTATGACCCATTCCGGATTTTATTACAATAAAATATACGGATAATTAAACGAGCGTGTACCTTTGTTATCGGAGCTCACATTTACATGGTTTTGGAAAGGTAGCTTCTATTAATTAATGTTTGAAATTTATTGTTCATTTACCTTACACATACTGAAGATTATTACCTAATTTCAAATCCTGAGTTTAGCCTTACTTTACATTGGTGTGGTATCCTGAAAGGTTTTTGAAATTCGGAATTATTCATTGAAGAAAATGCATTTAAAGTTTACGTCAAAATTCTCCTACAGAACTTCCGGGCAGCCCTAGATCAGCTGATCCACTTGAAGTAAGTTGAACTTTGTTAAGTAATGATGTTGATTAGTAGAGGCCTAGAAACAATTCTAGAAAACGCCACGCATTTCATGTTTCAAGTGAATTTATTTTTTTATTTATGTTTTTGTCGCAAAATCATGGCCCTAATCAACCTTTCCAGGATACTAATACTAATTCAAACTCAATCTGGATATAATATATATTATGTAGGATTCGTTTATCTATGTTCTAGACCCGATCATTGAGTATGTGTCCCGCATAACTAGGATTATCTAGTTGTCAAAAAGGAGACATGGAGCTTTGGAATCGGGTGCAGTGAAAGCGAAACAGAAAAACAGTTTAAGGCTTATTACTCAGTGACAAGGTTCAAAATGTCTTGCTTTGTGACGCGGCTGGGATCAAAGTAAGCTAGTTCAATCAATGGTGCGTTATTGACAGGAGAAGTTTGGATGCTGTGCATAAATGATGTGGGATGTTTCATTGAGAAAACGTAGGGTTTCATTCGTTAACCTAGTCTGTCCAATTATAGAATGGTGATGTATTATAATATGAAAATGGAGTCTTTTTGAAATTTTTTTCGTTTTCTCATTTTGATTCATCTTTTCATTTTTCTACATCTTTTATTCTACTTTTTTTAGGATATCAGGTATTAAGTTCCAAACGCCTAGTTTTTTGTTGTTCTATTGGAGCAGGTAATTTGTCTAATGGTAAGCATAACGCCAGCCTAAATAATTGCAGTACCACTCAGAACTTCGAAACACAAAGGTCTGGGCAGCACTGTAGAACGCTCGTTACCCGGAGAGCTTATATAAAGGTATTAAGTTTCATAAGCTCATTTATTTCACTGACTATACTTCGCTCATCCTACCGAAACATATGAGTAATTTTTGCACATTACTGCTTGGCAGCAGATTATACAAACAACGCGGTGGTAGCCACCAAGACGCAAACTCGCAGAAGAGTTAGTCCTACCACCCGGTGGAAGAGATAGTCTTTTAATATTTAATAGGTTCTAGTGACACTTCCTTATCACTCAAAGTTTCATTGCTAGATACGATCTTACCGTCATATCAGCCACCACGCCACTTTACCAAAATCATTTCAGTAATCGATGACAGACACCTGATATTCTCTCCAACTTCGAATCACTATAGGCCTATTAGGTTCCCTAAACTTTATACTTCTGTCTGAAGTCTAAAATTAAGTCACGTTTTTGCCACTGTAACATGTCTACACAAAGCATTGATTAGGAAGAAAACCAAACTTCTCGCAAAACTTTATCATCGTGCAAAATGTCTCATACCAGTTGCATTATCCCATTCATACGATAAAGACAGCCATAGCGAGATAATTAGTACGTTAATCATCTATGAAACGCTGCCAGCCTGCTAGTTTGGTGAATGGAACTATGCAGCTGACTGGCTGGAGCAGACGGGCGACTCGATGAGCGACGAAATTATATAGCAGCATTATTTTTATTTAGTATTATTATAGGATATCCAACAAAAGACAGGTACACATTGAGATACAAAGTTAAAGTTTGAGTTTACGGTATAAATTGATAGGAACTCACAGCGTACAAAAAAGTTTCAACTAAACAATTATGAAATTAAAAGAAAGTGGACATTGTTAATTATGGAAACGAGTACGAGTTAAGAGTTAATAATATATTGTTATATAATACTCGTATAACTGCTGGCATGTTTATGTTCTGTATCTTGTGTTAGTTTGCAGTGAGTCACGAACGCCACGAGTTATAGCTGGGGAAGATTGGTTATACGATGAAATTTCTTACTATATAATAACAACTCCACCACACTCCACCGCCTACAGCAGATGACTGCGGTATGTGCGCGGAGTTGAGAGCAATTTTTGTTTTAAATAGCTCGTAGAGTATGTAAGTTGATATTAAATTAGCGTAACATATTTTGTACTCGCTTCTCTGCTTCCCACCAACACCTCATACTCCAGCGCTTGAGTGAATGTAGTTATTGATGTAGCATTTGAACTAAAACAATTAAAGCATCTTTAGTATCGCTATAAAATCTATCCATATTTATCGTATGAAACTGTTTGTTTGTTTCCTAATTAAGGTAGTGATGGCTGTAAACCATACCGAAATTTATTTCCAGTATATCTAGAGCTTGTTATGAAAAAATTACAGTAACCAATAAAAGCAGCTTGTCTGCCGTGGATGTCTGGAACAATGGACTATTGAAGCCCGCTGCAATGCGTGTTTATCAGGAAGCTTGTGAATGCATGTCCTTTTGCGCGATTGCCTTGTACGGTACCTGTACCTCTATCGATACATCTGGTGGCAGGTAATGCATTTCTGTCGATGCATGGGGTATAATCCGAGGAGAACAGAGTTTCATGTAGAATACTTCTTAGTGTGTTTTTATGTTCTTGTTAGGATTTAGGGTTGTATAAAGTAGCTGGTAGCTAGTAGTGCAAATGTTTTTTTTATTATTTTTTATAGTCTTAGATAACGTAACCAGCGGGTCGTTTTACTGATGGTAACGCTAGCCCCTAACAATAATTGCAGTGCCACTCAGTACTTTGAAACACAGAGGCCAGCGCGGAACTACATTACGCTTGTTACCCGACAGAACCATATAGACAGAATAGAAAATAGAATCAGATAATATTCGAATTTTGAATCTTTGGGCTGGCGAACTCAGCAAAGAAAGCTAAACTAAGCAAAAAAAATCTTGTATCACGCGGAGTTATTTATCCTGATCTAGTTTTTGAAGAGACGAACAGCATTAGATGTGAGTTCAACATAAACTGGTAGTCATAAGAATATTGAAATGATATTAAACACAGTGATTTTATATACATCAACTGTTGATTATCAAGTGAAATAGGTATTGAAGCTTCGGAGCGAGAGTTTTCACGCTTGACTGACTCTGTCCTCTTCGCTGAACCTATAAGAGATAGACACGATAATTTCCTGAAATTAATAACAAAATTAACGGAATTATTACCGATAGCAAAAACTGGCTAATTGACGTAACTCCACCAGTAATCCAAAACGGAAGTAAACACCCATCTCAGAAATTCGTAGCCACTTCATCCGCAACCCGTATTTTTGAACTATTTAGTTGGGCTGCGGGCTTCACTAGCTGTCACTCACTAGCGAGGAGCGAACCTTAATTACGCGGTTGCCAGCAAAATTCAACGGCAAATGTCGGTGAATGTTGCCAGTTAACATCAGGGAAACAGCTCAATAGAGGCGTAATTCGATCGCAAAACAACAGCACAGCAGTGAAAATTCACTGTAAAATTCCGATCAGCTTAATACTCGCTAACCTGCTTACATTAGATATTAAGTCTCAAAAGCCAAACAGTTTCACTAATTACTTTGCTTTTAAAGCAGAACACAGTAATGCTTGCACATCACTGTTTAACAGCAGATTACACGAACAAAGGGGTGGTACCTACCCAGATGTACACTTGCAGAAGAGTTAGTCCTACCATCTGGTTAGTGGTAGGACTAACTCTTCTGCGAGTGTCGGTCTGGGTTGTTACCACCGCTTTGCTCGTGAAGTCTGCCGCCAAGCAGTAGTGTGCAAGCATTACTGTGTTCCGGTTTGATGAGCAGAGTATCCAGTGAAATTACTGGGCTTATGAGACTTAATACCTAATGTCTCAGGGTAACGAGCTTAGTGCAGTGCCGCGCAGGCCTTTGTGTTTCAAAGTTCTGGGTGGCACTGCAATTGTTATGGGCCGGCGTTATGCTTACCATCAGGCAAACGACCAGCTCGTCTCGTTACCAAATAACATAAAAAAAAAAAAACTATAGTGAACATGTCTTATCTAAGGGCTATTATCACTGATACGCAAATTTTATCTTTTGTGGTACATGGAAGATGCCAGTGAAGTAGCAGAATTGTTTTCTAAATCTATATATGTAGTCCAACAGCATCATCAACGATACGTGTAGGATATGCGAGCATTAGGCGGAAAAGCCAGTTTAAATGACTACATTATGATCTTGCCTGCTTTCCGGCAAGATTTCTTTTAACTCTCCTGGTAGAACAGTCTATGCTCATTTCTCCTCTACTTAAACTCTTCACTCGATGCCAGCGAAGTAAATAACAATCCGCTGCACTTCGCAGGATGGGCTAAAGAAACGGTTCCTTAACCGCCTATTTCATAATATACCATTTCAGCACTTCAGCGCTTTAATTAAAACTGTACGTGAAGTATTTTTACCGATTCAAGAGCCTGTAACTTTCAAGCACGAGTTGGAAATTGAGTGAAATTGGATATTCGAAACAAAAGCGGTTATAACTTTTTCATTCATTGTTATACTTATTCTTTGGTTTTATTTCATTTTAGGTATATATGTAAGTTAGCCCCATTTTGCCATTTCTTTTGGTCTTTGGCTAAAACCAGCTCTGATTAGACACTACTTAAATCAAGATTTGTGGTAGGTCATATTTACACAAGCTACCACAAATTTAGCTTCATAATAATTTGAAATTTTAGGTGTTGGATGAAAATAACTTATGACCCAGTGTCGTCATAGCCATTGAGTCGATCGAATAAAATATTGTTTAAATAAATAAAAACCTCTCGCCATTTGATTGGTACTGTAACGTATCACAATGGAGTAGGCAATCGCTTTAAAGCGGGTCTGCTAGATGGAGCTACGGTTTGTAAGCCGAAAAGAAATACATCATATCAAGAATTTCGCAGTCAACATCGATTGCTCCCATAGCCTAGTGGTTAAGGCGTCTGGCCCGGCAAGCCAGAAGACGCAGGTTCGAATCCTGTTGGAAGCGAAATTTTTGTGATGTATATATTTGTGTGAACATCTGCTAGTGTCGGTTAACACTATTATATTATATTTCATAAAATATTGTTTTTTTTAAGAAACCTTTAAGAGACCTCTTGACCAAACATAAATTGGGACCTCGGTCTATAGCAATCCTCTGGGGAAAAAACGGTATATAACGTCTTAAAAATTGAATGGCATATACCTATTCCATAAAAATAAATACAAATGGTAAAGTTATAAAAAAAACCTACTTCTTCATTTATTAAAAAAAAAAACCTTGGACTCTACTGTTACCTTGCAAAGTTTCTCTCAAGTTTATTGTTTAACAAGATTTTTTAAATGGTTTTGCGAAAAACGTCGCTGCCTTTAAAGTATAAGTTTCATTGTTTCGTGGGGAGTAAAAAGTGAATTTTAAAGCAATAGAGAACAAAGGGTGTTGTTTAGAGCTCGCAGTGGAATTATAGCTCTCTAATAGCTACGCTAGGGGCGATTTCTACGAAGGGGAAAAAGGTTTTAAATCAAGAAAATAAAATAGCAAGCTTATGCCCTATTATTATTATGCACGACGCTTACTTTGCAACTACAAGAAACTACAGTTCATGTTCCCCTGTTCTCAAATATATTTCTTTAATCGCGTAAAGATATGTCTTTGTTACAAATAATTACACCTAAAATATCTAGAATAACGTTGGAATACTCTAGGAAACTCATAAAACTTGTAGATTACAATTATTTGAAATGTTTAACCCACTTTCAGTATTAGTCACCGGCTGATAATGCTGGCGATATTGCAGTGTAGAATTTCAATGCTGATTTGTTGAATAAAATAAATACGAATGTAATTAATTTTGTGCTCTTTACCTATATTTCTTAACATTATCAACTGCGCGAGTTTTTATAGCAATGGTATCCTTTGTTACGTAACTACCTCCTTTATTTAAAATCAGGAAAAGCACACGTAATCAACAAAAAGTTACAACACATTCAAAAGGTTACGGGAAACTCTCTCAAAATTAACTTCTTTTTATTAGCTCCGGTTAGAGCTCGAGTCATTAAAGGATTCTAAAGTACGAGTAAAGTCCACCAAGGAGCTTAACATTAGGTGAGATGGCACATAGGTACTAAAGGCGCTGTCAGACTTGAGCATGTACACATGTAATAAGCTTTCTAGAAAATGGTATATACGTTACGATAAAAAGATCATACGAGCGTTTTGTCGCAAAGGGTCTTTTTTTACGAGCGATCTAGAGAACACACATTCCATTAAGATTTTTGTCGAGGTCAACTCAAGCGTTTTCTTTGCCACGCCCTATCGCTCATCGCTTGTTTCAATCTTTGGATCGGAAGAATGGTTTTAATTAACCTCATTTGTGTTTCAAAGTTCTGAGTGGCATTGCAATTGTTATGGGCCAGCGTTATGCTTACCATCAGGCAAACGACGAGTTCGTCTCGTTACCAAATAGCATAAAAAAATGTCCAAAAATAACGTCTATCGTGCGTGTGATATCAGAATAGAGTCAGAGAGGATACTTCTGTTAGCACGGGAATGCTCAGATCTGTCGGCACCTTTAGGAGAGAGGGCACATAGTAACTAAGGTTTTGTCGTTTTTATTGCTCCTGTTTCTTGTCCGTTGTCGGCAAGTTATCGCCCCAATTTGTCTGGTTCTTGCTGAACGTACGTTTCATTATCAACCGCTGGGTGCTGGCTAATTATTCAGAGTGAACGGTAGGAACTTATTAGAGAATAGGGCTCTGGAGTGGCGTGAATTAATTTAGTGGAGGAGGTTAAATAGGTCGGAGGGTTATTTTTTAAATAACTCAATTAAACCTGTGAAGTGAACATGAGAGGGTAACTCTCGTGTTCACTCTCTAAAGCACTAAAACAATTATCGACACGACAAGTAGAATGTGTCGTTGGCCACATAATTGCCATGCCATTTAGAATTTTTAATGAAAATGTCCTAAGTATTTGAATTATTATTATCTAATGATGTCAATCTTTCTACACACTACCAAATGTAAAAGTTATAAAAGTCTCTAATCAGCCTACGGTTGCCTGAAAGCCATCGATTGTAGTAATTTGTAAAAACTGTTGTAATTTTCATTATTGTGCAATAAAGTGTTTGTTATCTATCTATTACGCGCAGCACATGGCGCTTATAGTTACCATATTGAGACATCAGTTTTTAAATGTCATATATGTATTCATTTGTGCATAATTAAATTGTGTAGACACTACAGAGGCCGAGAAAAAACAACTAAAAAGTCAAATATCATCGGTAAATGTCATTATTTCATATCAGTTCTTGCAAAATAAGGCATTAAAGAATTCTGAAAATCAATTATTATAGTTCGCCAGTTTCGTTTAGTATTAACTAGCTGCTGCCCGCGGTTTCACCCGCGTGGAGATGTTGGGTTTCATGGTTTTTATTTTTTACGAGGAACTCTATTATTTTTCTAAAATAAAAGTAGCCTAAGTTACTCCTTATTATATCAGCTATTTGCCAGTGAAAATCCCGTCAAAATCACCCAGCCTTTTCGGAGATTACCCGGAACAAACAGACAGACAGAAAAACAGACAAAATTTTTAAAAATGGTTGTTTTGTTATAGTTGTCGTATATACTTTCATATGCATTTGGTAAAAAGCTGTTATTTTGAAATTACAAACAGACACTTCAATTTTATTTATTTGTAAGGTAAGATAAGATAAGATAATCAAAGTTCCAAGTATTCGTGCTTGCGGCTACGGTTTAAATGAATGAAACCTTCGACCAACAAACTTCAATACAATCGAAGAAAGACATAGCGTCCACTGCATGCACACATTAATCTCCCGTGCTCCAATACAAATTCAATAAGTCAACTGAAGAAATCCCTCTTGGGATTCCGACATACGAAAATAGTATGGGCGCAGACTACAGATTCAGTAATCAGTTGTACCTGGGCTTTCTATAGTCAGTAATAAGCATCTGTAAAAGTTTTGTACAGGCCTCATAGTAATGTCCTTCAAGTCATCAACTTAGGGTCACAAGTCGTCCCTCCTGAAAGTATGTACTGTCAGTTCTGAGACTCAGGGGATTGTAAACTGAGCTCTACGAGATTACTGCGGCAGTGAAAAATTTAGTCTCGAGTCGCGAGCTTAACCCGGGGAAATTGCGAAAAATGCCCGCTCGGTAATGGACGCGAGGAGATGTGTGGTTTCCACGAATAAAGGTAAAGTGTAAGTGAGTTGCTGGCGAGACAGCGCTGAATTGATAGCAAGATATTTTGTTTCGTAAGGATAATACGTTTCCGGCCGCTACATTTCTAAAAAATCGCTGATCATTCATTTGTCGGTGTCACTGGCCTTAATTCTTTTGGCACGTTTAAAATAATCTGAATTATGAAACTAAAATTTTGATCTGCTCTGTAAGAAGTTCGATTTATAGACATTTTTAAAGCCAGTTAGATCTGTCTAAAAACATTTATTTCTGTTAACAGACTTCTAAGAAACAGAATTAAAAACAGTTTCATATTCAGGAATAGATCAACTTCATAGTTCAGTAAACAATATACAAGTAATAAACATTCAATTGTATTAAAAAACACGGCGATACATTTGAAGAAAAATTCATTTCTGTTGCAAAAATACCTAAATCAAGGAAAGTCATGAGACTTTCCTTGAATTTTCCACTGGTAGCAGTAAGAGATGGATATTGTAATAAAGGATCAAGAGATTTGCGCTAGAAAACCTGTCAGCCATGCTTTGTTTTGCAGATATCCACGTCTTGTTTGTTTATTCCTTTGAAAACAACATAACTTGTTTTGCTGTGTCGAATATCTTGCAACAACAATTTTTACTATATGACTCTATAAAAGAGAGATAAAGAGAAAAAGAAAAAATATCAGCAAACTGTTCTAGATCAAGAAGTGCCATCTAAAACAAAAGCAACAGTAAGCTATATTTGGCAGGTATCTTCGGCTTCTTTCTAAAACTCTTTCTGGTATTCTGCGCCGAGAGATTTCTCGATTCGAATTATTAAGTTTATTTTTAAATAACTACCTCACGGTATCCTCGACTCGACTACAAATGAATGTATTTATAAGTGAGGTACTCGTATAACTTGATCGATGGAATCTGTAAGAGTACATAGGTTAACCCTTTGATATTTTATTGCTTTTTTAATTTCTGGAACATTTCTTGATATTAAAATGTATATTCATGAAATTGGAAATTTTCAATATAACTAAGTTAAAAAACTAACACATTATCAGAGGCAGACATCAAGCGAACGACCTACTCGTAAATTAATTGTATAAAAAGGGAGCAAAATCATCCCACGAAAATAGTAAATAATGTGATTTTCATAACATTGCAGTCCTATTTTTCCCGAAAAGTTTGCAAAATACATCAAAATAACTTAACTAATACCGGTAAGAGCTTGCTTACAATCCTCTCCTATATTTATGAGGAAACATTCTACAATAAATCGAACTATTTTTACGATTTGTCATTCGATAAACGTATCGTGTCTCCTAGGTTTTATATATTTCTCACAACCCAACTAATAATACGATATCGGCCTTAAATATAAAACGTACAACTAATGAAACATGTTCGTTCCGACCCCTAATTTATGTGTAGTGTGCTCTTACCAAGGGTAATAAAACCGTTCCTTTTCTGCAAAGTTTTTACAACAGTGATAAAGTTCTCCCGCAAGTTTGTTGGTTTCACTAATAAATATCTACTGTTTTAGCTCTGCGCTGGGATAATAAATCTCATTTCTGTGGCCGTGAACACTTACTTACAATAAAGGAGGAATTTAGGAAAATTGTTAATTTAGGAAAGCTTACAGTTTAATAATTTTAGTCCTTAATAAGTCCGTAAGACTGCCTAATGCTTGTGGAATATATTATAAAATTATGTAGTACTTGCTCGATGGAAACGAGCGCGAAGTATTCGAAATCTTTTTTCTTTTTTATATGTTTTCAAAACTACATTTTTTATACTCGGTAGGTTAGCGTTTGACCACTATCTCGGCGACTTAAAAAAATAAGAATATAATTAAAGATCGTTTGAACTTTCAGACAACAAAATTGTCTAAAAATAGTTCAAACGATCTTTAATGTCAGGCAGAGTTCCCAAAATGCTAGCCGCGTTGCCCCGCTGGATGGCAAGACTGATCCTTTGAGCGAGATAGAAGCCAGCATTTTGGTCACGCGTTGAATCTACAAGCAATAGGTACGGTAAATCTAGATTACAAAGAACTGTATCTCTCCGATAAGTAGTTGATGACAACTTTTCAACTTTAGTGGCTAGGCCCAGAAAATGCTCTACCACTATGACATAGTTATAGTTGTTTTTCTTCAACAAAAGATAAAGTTCAATGGAAGCTACGAATAAATCTACGGATCGGTGGTTAACCTCAACACCACTGAGCCACCATCGCGCTGGTATTACGATTGTTATGAGCAGGCATGTCGATTATTTTAGTTGAAGGACCATTTCCTCTCATCACCTAGTTGCATAAACAGTAATGTAAAAGAAACACGTAAAAATAATAAACAAACATTCTAGTAGAAACTGCTAAGCAGTGCAAACGAAAGAATATATACGACGCTACTAGAAAACCCATTTTACGTCGATAGGCTCCACAAAACAAACGGCTAACCTCTAAAATGGGTGAAACAGTGCGACCTCCTCGAGCCCGACTGATTTCGTTCAGAAGCACTTTACGCCAAATTGGAACCATTACATTGAACGAAACGTGTTATTGTGAAAGGATAACTGGAGCATCCTTCAGTATCGGAGCTTTTTATGAAAAATTCGCGTTCGTGCCTCAAGAGTGTGAGCATATGAGTGTTTTGCCATTTGTTTATATCGTTATTTCTATAACGCTGCTGTTGCTTGGATTTTCTTTTTATGAGAGGTAGGTAAGTATTTTATTTAACTGCTCCAGTTTTGGAGCAGAGAACAGTTTTGTTCATATATCTTAAAGCAGTACTAAGTAAATACAGCAGTAAGCCGTAGTAAGTAATATGCAGTAGTAAGCATATATGCTTTTTGATAACGAGACGAACACCATGCATCGTTTGCCTAATGGTAGGTATAACGCCAGCCAATAACAATTGCACTGCCACTCAGAACTTAAAAACACATATACCTACGTGGAACTGCGCTTGTTACACTGAGACATTAGGTATTAAGTTTTATAAGCTCAGTAAAAAAGATAACGAATGAGTTTCAGAAGAAAGACTTAAACTGTATATTATGCGAAAGTATTTGTAATTTAAAAACGAACTAGGCCAATGCCTGCAAATGAAACCAAAAAAAAATTCAAAGGTTGTTATGTAAAGATCACTGAAGTGGAAAAGTGCGAAAACATTTATTTATTTTATATATTTACGGTGTGCTTCATTAGAAATGAAAATGCCAATTTCCGTGTCTATTTTAAAGCAGACCGACATCGTACTAAAATATAAATTTAGTAAGATTTAACATCACTGAAAATCCAAACATAGAACGGTCCCATCTTTGTCTTTGACTCTGCTTTGTCCGCATATTGTATGTATGATATTTTTAAGAATTTCTTAAGTACGCGGCAGACGAGTTTCAAGTTCACTCATCCGTAGCTCGTCCGTAGCGTGTAGCGTCTCGTAGCTATTGTAGTGCCAAGGGCTACGACGTAGACTTCAATATTCGTAGCACAGCTTGAGGAGACGTAAACGTGAAAATAAAATCGCCATTTCTAGGTGTATGTATTGTGCCATATTGTACTATCAAATTCTTTTATAGAATGTACTATGTAGGATGTTATATGTACAAGCACAGCCTTGAAAGAATTTTATTCATGAGAACGAAATCGGCTGATATTTTTTTTGTACCGAAATATAAACACGTTTTCACGTGTGTAAGATATTTATAGTGAAGTAATCAAATCGGAAGAGATATTTTTCTCCGGTTAAAGAATTTACTTGGTATACATATACGTATAATAGAATAAGATCTTTTTTCGTTAACAGTATAACGTATCAATGTAAGTTCAGGCCAGTAATTTAATTACTGTTAAAATCTAATAATACCTACATATATTTTAAAGTGAACTATTAAGTGTACACAAGCAATTAAAAAGTAAATTAAGACTATAATTGTAAAATTAATTTATAGTTTTCATTAATGTTCCTGCGAATACCGTCTACATTTCAGGAAAATGGAACAGACAAAGTTGAGAGTTTCCAAACAAAGCTAAACATATTACACTCATACATGTATATATTTTGTGTTTAAGTAGGTCAGATGTCTTTGTTCTACCCGCATTGTTTTTATTGGGGTTCTTGGCAGGTAAAGTCGACAGCACAGATACTAATTTTTCAAATAAGTGTTTTTTTTGTACAATTCAATCCTTTACGTTTTAAGAGTATTTTTCTAAGGCAGTCGTAACATCACAGGTATGGGAGGTTGCCAGAACCGCCACGCTCTGCGCATTAAGCCCTTAAAGGCATCGCTTTAGTAATGTTGCCATGTTTCGCGGTTAGTTAAGTTGCATTAGCAAAATTGTATGAGGTTTATTTTATTATGCAATCCTACTATCCTACTAATATTATAAATGCCAAAGTGTGTTTGTTGGTTTGTCCTTCTTTCACACAGTAACGGAGCAACGGATTGACGTGATTTTTGGCATAGATTTAGTTTATGGAGCGGAGAGTAACATATGCTACTTGTTATCCCGGAAAAATGCACGGTTCCTGTGGGAACGCAGGTGAAAACCGCGGGCAGAAGCTAGTGTATTAATATGTTTATATATTATTTAATGTATTAAATAAGTTTATATATTATTTGTTAATATATTCTGAACTAGGTTGTATACCGACTGAATATATGTGTGTACTGTAAAATATTTCTCTTAGCAGATAAAACGGTTGCTAAGTTTAGTTAGTATGCTTTCGAAAAACGTATTTTCCTGAGAATGCGTGTAACGTATTTTCGTCAATATATTGAAAAATATTTGTGCCTCTGTGGTACAAAACTCAAGCAAATGAGCATATTTTCTAGAAAGTAGACAACGTCCTGTTATGATTCTTTTTCTACGTTTTAATAGATCGTAATATCAGATATTACATAACTCCTTGATATTAGCACAGGTACTTGTACCATTCTTTTCCTTTACTTTTAACTATATTTAGAAATAAAGTAAGCGAGAACAGTTTCCAAAGCCTATCAAAAGAATATACTTAGTCATAGAAAAATCGGGCGAAGTGATACCGCTGTTGAGTAGGCGTGACTTACCATTAGGCGAACAAAGTGATCATCTGAACACTCATTTATTACAAAAAAGGCTAAATTTAATGTGTTCAACATATCATCAATGATGCCTCCCACGTTTACCTTTCCTAAAATCCTAAAAGTAAGAGCCCGTGAAATGACAATAAAGTTCATACGATCTTACTTCAATGTGACCAATACGTGGGTGACTAGGTCACTAGGTATAGTCTAGAGAGACATGAAGAAAATAGGATTCGCCTACTCTAATATTTAATCAAACTTTTCAAATCTTGTAGTTTCTATTCATCTATTCCTTTTTCTAAGACAAAATAAAACCACTAGCTTACCCATCATTATAACAAGGTTCGCAACAGTAGCAACAATTTGATATTCTTGTAATACAGCGCAATAAGGAATTGTCATTACACGACTGCACAAGAAAGGAGTGTACAGTTTCTTTATTCCATCATAACTTTTAACAGATTTACATCCATTCCTTACATCATCTCGATGGAGACTGGCTAGAGCAGGCGTGTTTTTTTATGTAACTTTTGCTACATTTACTTCTTGTTTACCTTTCAAACATGCGCAGTATTATACGAGTAAAATTATATTATTGTTCCAATTTTCGAGACTCAAACTTCAAACATATATTTACTTAACTTATCTAAAATTATAGTATGAAAGTTCAAATAAGTTCTGCTTTTAAAACTGAAATATCTTAACCCATCCAATGTCGAGGATCCCAAAGGAGCTGGTGGGGGGGGAAACCAGTAGCCCTTGTTCACGGTGATGATAAGGTTCAACATAATTACCAAATTTATTCAATTAATTAGTTCAAGCTATTTTGAACCTTATCACCACTTAATAAGAAATCTAGCGACCCTATGTACTTCAAAAAGTCTTTTAAAAAAGACTTGATATATAACTGTACACTTTTACTATAGATATCTATTGTTTCTAGTTCATTAGCAAAGCTTTATGTTGAACTAGCCATCCGCGGTTACCCCTATTTTCCCCTAGTGAGTACTAGAACCTTTATCCACTTAAATAGGTATAACCGTATATTTTTGCTTTTTAAGTGGTACATAACAGAGCTAATTTTGCCAATGGGACTGTACAGATGACTTTATAGCGATTAGTTACTGGACAAAGACTAGCTGTCGAACGTTCAGGGTATTATATCAAGTCACTTTGCACGATCATAACTATAATGAATATAGGATAATTGTTTATTTCACTTTTTTATTCTATTATTTGGTCAAGTTCGTTTGTAAAATGCCTGCAATGTCCATGAATACGACGTTTCTGACAAGCTTTACTTTGCCTCTCGCGCTCTCCAAGCTTTGCACCACCTCGATTTTTTTATTTTCTTAGGGTTCTTATTACACTGAGCTATTCTATGCGGCTGCCAAAACACAGCAGAGATTTCTAACTGAAGGTTGGTAGTTAGCCATGTAAAGATTAGAAAATTTTCGAAATCCTCACGTTATAGTTGCACCGCGAAGTTTCCCTTCACCGATACCTGAAATATAGGATTGGAAACCTCGACCCACAGATCGACCATTGACCTCACAGCCATTGAGAAAAGAAAGAAATAATGAAAGAAAGTACCTCTATTTCAGAACATAAAACAAATTTACCGTAATGTGTTTAAATATCTTTTACAAAATACAAAATAAATAGAAAATATGGTAAAGTTGCGATATGTAATGATATAGCCTCAGACTCAGCTTATGCAATTAAGTCCCAAGGACCTTAGTAACCGATTTTTAGTTATTCAATGACTTCTGAGCGATCATCACTAGCAAGTATATCGTAGGCATTTCACGATCAGACCGAATGATTACTGTCTCATCTCCATTAAAATCTCACTTTTATAAGATCAACGTGAATCCCAATTTGTACCCAATATGGAAGACACCTGCTCAATTTCCAATATATTGTTACTTCCACATCAGTAAGCTGGAGTAGGTAGGTTAATAAAATTATGTAATAGATGCCATAATCGAATACACTCGCCGGTGGCCCAGCGTTGGGGGCTGTCGCTCGATCGAGTAATAAAGAGTGATCGATGCAATGTACAGAGTCCGCTGACCCGGTAAACCCCGGTGCACTGGCGCACCCTGAATTTCGGTCGGGCGAGCGTAGTTTTTTTTTAACACTGTTCAACTACACAGATTATAACTGCACAATCGCCAGCAAATTTGATAGATTTCAGTTTTTTTATGCTAGTTGTTGTGACCGAGACGTATACACAACGCATTTCGAACCGTGAGTGCTAAAAGACTTGAGAGAAACGTAAGCCTTTTTGTAGTAGGAAAGTATATAAAAAGTAGTAAAAGAAGTGGAATCAGGTCTAGCTTATTCGGCTTTTTTATTACGGGCCCGCTGTTTTCGACTCACTAGGGACAGTAGTCAAATTCGAAGTTGTTACGTTCACAGGACGTTCAAATAACTTTTAGTCTGTATTATATGTACCGGTAAATAAATTTAGATCTATATAGACAACCCTTTTTTAATTTTCATGATCCATTTTTGAAAAATATTTTGAATTGAAGTTTGATATGGCAGGTATATATAGGTGGGATATACTTTTTAACATTCATGTTAGTTAGTCTATTTTTTTCATAATCGATGTTACCTTGTGGGCGGAGACATAAATTTGATTATAATAAGTAAGTATGTGATAAGAAACAAGAATGTTATAAAGTTAAAATTGGCTTACAGGGGAAAATGTTCGTAATTAGTTAGTTTTTGAAAGACCGCGATGTACTTTCAATCAGCGCAATGCACCGACAATTTTATGCAAATTGATCTTCTTCAACACGTTATTTTCACTTGAAACCATTACATTTGTTAGTGGGAGGACTAACTCTTCTGCGAGTGTCCGTCTGGGTTGTTACCACCGCTTTGCTCGTGAAGTCTGCCGCCAAGCAGTAGTGTGCAAGCATTACTGTGTTCCGGTTTGATGAGCAGAGTATCCAGTGAAATTACTGGGCTTATGAGACTTAATACCTAATGTCTCAGGGTAACGAGCGATCTGCAGTGCCGCGCAGGCCTTTGTGTTTCAAAGTTCTGGGTGGCACTGCAATTGTTATGGGCCGGCGTTATGCTTACCATCAGGCAAACGACCAGCTCGTCTCGTTACCAAATAACATAAAAAAAATAAATTACCAGCGTATTCAAAGAAAATGTCTTGATACCTACCATACAACAGAAAATAGTATTCGAACCCTTGACCAAAGAATCGGCGAGCTATCCCATTCTGACTGAGTCATTGTTGGTTCAGAATATTACACAGGATTTCAACGTGTATTACATCGTACCGTGTCTCGTGCTATCGACCATCGTAAATTCGAAATAACGCGGTCAGCGACAGTAGTGCGGGGATGCGATCCACTGTAATAACATTATCTGACCCGCATCCTATGTTTAGCCACACTCGCGAATTGATTAGGATATTTTGAAATATTATTAATTGTTGGTTTTTATGGAAGTTTTAAAAATGGCAAATTTGAATTGTGACCTGTACACAATGTACCTGTACACACCTGTACACAAAAGGTGCCCGTAACTTCTTTAATACATTAAAGGAATCATACCATTTAGTGATAAGACCACCCATTCTACTTTAGTGATAAGGTTATAGTGTTATATAAACAGTACATAACAGTACATTACTTTTTATTCTAGTGTATTCAGATGAAATAAAATGTTTTGGTTGTAATATTATAAGCTCTCAATGAAATACAAACACATTTGACGGCTCCGTAGCTAAGTTGGTAGTAACCCTGCCTGCAAGGCGAGGGGTCCCGGGTTCGATTCCCGGCCGGTCTTGGATGTTTGTGATGTGTATCTGTGTGTGTCCATGCCACCTGCGACACAGGGAATCCTAGTGCGGGGGTATGAGTGTAAGCGTTTATTTATTTATAAGCTCTCAATGAAATACAAACACAATTTCTGCACATAAAAGGTAGCCATTGCGCTGCGTTTCATTACGGACGATACAACGCGAGAATTGGTAAAACATTCCAACCTTTAAAAATATGACTGGGAAAAATGAAACTCATAAATCGAAAAGAAATATTTCTCCCGACGTTTAGAGCATCGCGCTCAACTACAGAGCGAAATAGTAGAAAAGAAAGGTATAAAAGCTTTACCCTTCTAAAAAACACGTAAATAGGAGCGCGGCGAAACGTTCGGCAGGCGCACACATGCGCACCTACACTGCCCGCGAGCCTCACACACGGGGAATAAACGACATGAAATGGGGAAAAAGTTAAATATGTATGAGTGCGGGTAAATATATAAATCGGTATATGGGCGTTTATATATAAAATAGATGGAAGAGAGCGGGCGACTGAGTGCTCTGGGCGCAGAGCTCAGTCGCGGGCTATCCTCGCCGCTCGGCGCGCTTCTCTCGCTCGCAGTCTCCGATTTTTGGCGCGAGTCGTCCAGTCGAGATGAAACACGACTTAAACTAAATGTTAGAACAGTATGACTTATAGAGATGTTAGAACAAATTGTCGAAGTCAGTGTTAGTGGTTGTAGTTTGAGTTGTGCAACTTTGATCGGACTTTGACGTCACTTAGCGGTGAGCATAAAAAGTTTGGGCTAACGATGAAAGTTTTCAAAACTATTTTATGTAACTGCTATTTTTATATTAATTCTTTAACAGAATTACTATAGATTGAGTTGAAGTTGTTTTAATATTAATTTAATTTAGCAGTTACATATTTGAGCCTTTTGGGGTTGAGACACTTGGACCGTGGGGACCTGGAGCTCATAGAATTTTTAAAGAACTTTCAGGGCGTCTGGTCGAAGCCACACGTGACCAAAATGCTGGCGTCTACTTTGGTCAAAGATTAAGCATTGCCATTCAACGTGGCAATGCGGCCAGCATTTTGGGAACGTTGCCTACTGGTAGCGGATTATTAGATTAAGATTGTAAATAAATTAGTGTGTATTTTTGTCCAATTATTGGATATTTTACCCATTTATAAGTAATTTTTTTATTTTACATAATTTATCTGCCATAAAGCAGGTTTACTCGTACATTATTTTTAAAATTGCAAATATATGGTAAACTCAAAAAAAAAAAAATTGATAAAAATAGTATATGTGTAACTATTAATAATTTCTTAGATATTGGAAATAATTACACATTACCTACATTAAACAATTTAAAATTATAGGCTTTCTCGCGCATATAATATTACATTATTTTTATTTTGGATGTCTTGTGCTGTTTCGTTCTCACAGGTAGACTAGACAGGTGTTGCTAGCAAAATTATCTTTGTTTCGGAAATTTATAATGTTATTAAAAGTATCGGCCAAGATTTAATTGATACGTAGAAATTGACATTATTGTTACGTTATGACTTATGACTATTTGCGATACCCGAACTGCTAACATAACAAATGTACGTACTTCCGACTATATTTTATCTATTCACTGATGTACGTACATTTATGCAAAATAAATTATGAATTATTATGTCCGGAGTTCTTTTTACACTGGTAAATAATATGCCAACCATCCTCATAAAAATTAGGGAGTTTTAAATAATTTTTGCTATAATAACGTCATGATGAAATCGGAGAAATAAATCCTCTGACAGTTTCTATGAGATTCTTTTGATCAATTTTCATAAATAAAAAGATAAAAAAATTAGTAGTGATTATTGTTATCTCGATGATTTTAAAATGTATAACCTAAATAAACATTGTATAGTTATAGAATGGATCAGTTCGCTTCGATTGGCTTCAATTACCTATGTTGCCAGGGTCATAACTTAATTTTAGTAAGAACGCAATAAATTACATATTTTGCTTGCAATAAAATTCAATTGTTTTCAATAGTTTCGACAAAAAGTGTTGAAAATAATATTCAGTTGATTTGATTTCCCCAAATTGCTCTACCAATATCACGAAAGGTATATAAAAACTATAAGATTTACCTAATTAATCAGCGGAACGTCAATTTGAAGGAAAATCCCTACTAATATTATAAATGCGAAAGTGTGTTTGTTGGTTTATTGGTTTGTTGGTTTTTCCTTCTGTCACGCAGTAACAGAGCAACGGATCGACGTGATTTTTGGCATAGATATAGTTTATGGACCGGACAGTAACATAGACTACTTTTTATCCCGGAAAAATACACGGTCCCTGTGGGAACGCGGGTGATAACCGCGAGCAGAAGCTAGTAAATGAATAATTGGTTGTTTACGTTTTTTTTAAAGCCCTATGCAATCTAGCAAGACTGTAATAAAATTAAGCACAAACTTAGGACGCTTTACGAAGCATAACAAATACATGTAGCGCACTAGCAAACTAAATTAGGCTCTTCTAGCACTCAAGTATAAATTTAACGACATTTCATGAACCATTTCTTGTTAAATAAACCCAATTAAAATTAAATTAACTTGAGAAAATATTGAAAAACTGTGCGATTAATTTCCCGTTGGCAATGGAACGTAATAGGATTTAAATTTATAATGGAGTGTTCCACGACGTAACCGTTCTGTTAAAATAAATTCGCTTTTTAAAAAAGGGTGATAATTGAAGCCGTGATAACAATGAGAAATAAATCTTTGCTATTTGATTTAACCTTAAAGTCAAGTCAAGTAAAATGAATTGGTATAATTTATCTTATTTGTAAAGTTATTTTTGTCTGCTGGGGGAAGATTGAAAGGAAAATCCTTTAGCTATCGGGAAAACGAATGAAAGGGCTGGACCCGCCTAGGTAGAATGGTGGTCTTCTGCAAGAGTCGTTATACTAGCAACAATTTAAACACGCAGGTACCTTTTTATTATCAGTTGATGTACACTAATGATTAAATATGTAAAATGAAAAAAAAAATCGCTTTCAACGGAGTACGAACTCGCATCTTCTGCTTATCTGGACGCTTTAACCATCTAAGCTATATGAGCCATCGTTGTTAGCCCCAAAATTGTCGAATCTCGTTAGCAGCGTAATTTTTGAGGTGTAATATTACGTGGACATCCAGCTGGTGTGGGTTAACACTTTAATAAAACAACAATTATTTAAAAGTTAACTGCAATTATTGTTTGTTTAATCTGCCGTCAGTAGCACGCAAGCATTAGGTAATGTGTCCCCGTTGGAAAAGCAAGGGTCAGACGTCAGTGAATTTACTGCGTATGAATAAGAGCTTATCTGACAGGTTAACGAGCGCGGTGCAGTGCCATGCAGGGTTTTATCTTTCAAAGCTCTGGGTAGCACTGCAATTACTTTAGTCCGGCGCTTAATATTAAGCGAAAAAATTGTACGTCTCGTAAATTAAATGTTTAAAAAAAGAAATACCTAGTAAGTTTTTATCCACTGAACTGCTGGAATTTTGTTTAACATTTTTTTGCTTTTGAAAAAGGATCTACTAGTACCGACTGGCCTATCTTTTGTATTTTAACTAGGAACGATAAAGCCGGTGTGCATGTATATTTAAGTGTTAACCGGACCAACTGCAAACTTTTATATACCTGGACTAAGACTTTGTTTATCTTTCCTTACATTAAAATGCAAAAAGTTTAAGGACAAACGAGGATACTGCTGTACAGAATAATAAATAGTTGCTGAGCGAGTAAAAACTCTGAGTTGCTGCTCTTAGGAAACCTTATTTATAAAGTTTGGATTACAAAGGTAGGATCTGCCTATCTGTGAAATGCAAAATTTTTTAATACCTATCACAGATAGGTAACTATTATTATATAAATACCTACTTCGGATATCGAAAAGTACCGCGCTTATAATCATTGATACTATAATAACTAGCATAATTTGAACCCTTGCTAAACCTCACCTCGCTTCGCCTGTTAGGTCAACAAGCGTGTAACTAAGAGAGCTCAGATTAGGGTGGAAATTTAAAATAACCAGCATATCAATTTGATATGAATTAAAAAAAATTTAACTAGAGACTTCACTTTTGTGCAGCACTTTGAAACCTTACACTTAAGTAGGTACCTATATTAATTTGAAATGGATACCTCAAGCAGCTTTAGAGATGCACAGTTGAACGGACAGACAAGCAGACAGATGAATCAAAGTGATCCATTAGGGTGAACAGGAAGACTGTTTTCATTTCAAGGTGCCGAAAACTGAAAAGGAACTAACACAAACGTGATGTAAAATTCTAATTTACGCCCTACCTGTGGAATACACCAAACCCTACCATTCCGCGTTATTTTATTAAGAAAGGTTCTACCTGAAAACACCTTCGTCTGGTGTAGAGAAATATAATAGGCGGCCGGCTCTCAAGGCCTCATTAAAATTGTACAGCCGAATAATTTCGCAAATAAACATGCTTTCTTTTTCTCTTAGTAGACAGAATAAATTATAATGATGTTTCAGTGTGAAAACATCAGTCTCAGTTCTCATTTAAAGTATGTATTTTTAAGAAACGAATTTAATTAATTTATTGTGAGTTTGTTTAATTTTCCAAATGTGACGTTTCTATAAATGACAGGACCATTTTTGTTACGGCATATTGCAACAGTGTCGAAATATCAGTTGATCATCGCTCAATAATAATCACGCTAAATATCCCGTTAAAATGTATGAATAAGTATAATAATAATAGTATAATAAATAACCGTGAAAGTTTAAAACAGTGTTTATAAGTTTCAGTGTTTGACCTCATCACGGGTACGACACCGACACGATCTCACGATCTCACGAACTGATAATAATCAAAGACGCGACTCATTCACTAGTGACTTGTAAATACCTAGGCTGATTGTATGTTTTTTATAAAATTATTTTTTTTGTTTCAGATAAAATGAAAAGGGTACTTTTCATCGCAGTAATTGGTACGTATTCTTAAGCAAACTAACGTTTATAAATTCTTAACCTAACACTAGGATGCCCTGTGTCGCAGGTGGTATCACACACTGATACATAACACAGACACCCAAGATCCGTGAACAAATTTTATGCTCCCCACACAAAGTTTACCGCGGCCGGGGAGCGAACCCAGGCTCTCTCGCTTCACACGCAAGGTTAACCAACCTAACTTAGCCACGCAGCCGTCCTTACTTTATTTGATGTCGATTTAATAAAAATTACATTGAAATAAAAAGTAATACATGATACGTCAACGGAGTACTTGATTACCTATGGACAATAAGTTGGCCTAGTCTTCAAAATTCTGTTCTTTTTACATTAACCGCCTCACTAATGAAGTATTTATAACGGTAGAGTTGCGCAATGTTTCATGTCTTTCGATTCAGTTTCAAATTGTCAAAGAACAACAAAGACAAAAAAAAGTATTCCCGTGAACATGATGCTTGCAACAGCGTCGAAATATTGGGAGCTCACCAGCTTATAATAATCACGGTAAATATCCCGTTACCTACATGTATAATGTATAAAGTTACAAAAAAAAGTGTTAACACCACCGTTATACACTGTTTATCAGTATAAAGACCCGAACTAATGATCTTCATATGTTTGAGATTCAATATCAGTTACTCTCGCTATGAACGGAGATATTAACTCAGTTGGGTATTTTCTTTTCTTAGCTTCAGTGTAAAGAGTCCAGCTCATTGGAGATGAAAAGGAATTATCTGCGGGTTATTGTGAAGCTTCAGCTACACTAACTAAGTAGATACGATAGCTGCAAATTATTTGGTTCAAATTGTTCAGGATACGCTTGAATTATAATCATACAAATATAGGCAGTTTTTGTATAAAATGGGTTACGAGCGGGGGACCGTTTTTTATAAATATACCAGGTGGTAGGATTAATTCTTCTGCGAGTGGGTGAGTACCACCACGTTGTTCGTGTAAGTAACTACAGTAATTTTGATGTTGCAATTTAGAATTTTTAATAATTGTTCGTGAGACCCGAACTCCCAGCAATTTACCTAAACCACGCGTCTCATGCCGAACGCGGGCCGCGTCAGTGTTCCATCAGCAACGATCGCGAGTGCATTATTATTAAATTAATACTTACACAGTAAAAGCATCCTTACATTCACCTCCACAACTCACTTGTGCGCGTACCGCACAACCATGTTTTGTTTTTGGAATACAAACAAATACTTAACCATGCACGTAACATACAATTTGTTTAGATAATATATACACACTACATATAATTGACTAGCTGTGCCCCGCGGCTAAGTTACTCCTTATAACATCAGCTCAGCCAGCGAAAGTCCCATTAAAATCGGTCCAACCGGTTCGGAGATTAGCTGGAATAAACAGACAGAAAGACAGACAAACAAACATTTTAAAAATGATGTTTATGTTATAGGTACATAACGTATACAATTTCATATGCATTTAGTAAAAAGCTGCTATTTTGAAACCACAAAGAGACTTCAATTTCATTTATTTGTATAGATTGATTGGTTTAAAAAAGAAGCAAAGCTCAAAGACTGAACTTCTCCTGTAATCCTGGCCAGCGAGCCAAAGGCGATGTTGATCTAGCCAATTCCCAGAGTGGACCTGCTAATTGTTTGCTGTCTCTCTTTCTACACCCGGACCTAGATGGTGTACGCTGGATGTGGCAGCTGTAGGCCGACCTGCTGTCTATTGTTGGCTGTGAAATGTAGGGCAAGTCTGAAATTTAAAGTTCAACGCTACATTGTACTTGTTCACACGATGGAATTAATTTATAACAATAAATAAAAGTACAGGTTTCTAGCAAGCCATCAATCAAAATCCTGCTTCGTGTTTTTCCTTTTCAAAAACAAATTGTAATGGTTCGGAGAACCTCCAACTACTCCAGAAATGTGTTGGAAATAAGATAAATATTTCAAATAAAGGTCTCTATTTAACCAATTTTGTTCAATGGTTGCGTTATGCTTAAACTTCACCATCCTAATCCCTGAACCTCATTCATACAATTCAAAACAAACTTTATCAACAAATACCTTGTGAAATGAAAAAGGAATTAATACGGGATTTGGGCTAATCCGAGAGTTGATCAGGTATCCGACGGGAGGACACGGGTTATTCAATCCAAGAGATATGACGCAGGGTCGTAGTCAGGGTCTATTTTCAGAGGATATATTAATTCCCGACTACAGCGACTGACGAAGGCCCAAGCTAAGGTTCGCTAATTGGAACTATACAAATACCTACATAAAAAAGTTGAATCAAGAAAGTCAATTTCTTAACGATGCTCTAAATCAGGCAGAGGAATAAACATGTGGAAATAAATAATTAAATATGCAAAGGGGCCCCCGATTTATATAGTTACCCATTTGTGCAATTTTAAAGAAATATTTAAGTTTGTATTAGTTTTCCAATTGTTGCCATGTAAATTTAATGCTCAGCTACTTATAATGCTAATGACTGTACTTTCATCGAAGGTTAGCTAAGCTACACGCAAAATAATTCGCTTTTTTGGTACGTCAGATGTCGCTCTATAAAAATCAGAAAAGAAAGACTAAGTATTGCACAGATAAATTCATGTTAGGGAATAGGTTTTTACCCCCCAAAAACTCCTCCCTGGTTACGTTCCCGAATTGGTATTGTGGGTATGCATATTTTATGTAGGCACACAATAGTTTTTGTCGTTCTGGTAATCCTGTTTGTCTCATTCAGCAGAGTTATTTTTGAATTAGAAGATTTATCTGGTTATTATAATTGTATTCATTTGTAACATAAGGTGAGTTTCAGCAGGTTTTTCTAGGCAGAAACCCATATGGCATATGGGATTACCCCGTTAAGTTGATTGAACAAATATACCCACTTATACTCGTTTTTATGTCTTGAACTCCAAAAGTTTGAAACCAAGGTAACTTTGCTGTTTTGTAGGTTTTCTTATAATCAAATAATAATTACATTTTGACCACTTTTTGAGCAAATTTTCCTTTTGTTTTCTGTAAGTTTCAGAATGTGTTTTTAATAAAAAATAATGGTTAATGTTTTTTTAACAATTGTTAAATAGATGATTATTGTTAATACGAAGACGTTGTATAACCGGCTTCCTTTTTTTACGTATCAAGTACGAATAATTCTCCTTTAATACATGTGAGCACAGATTATTTAGCCTTATAGTATTTGCATGTGAGCGAAGCTGTCGAACTTCAAGCTTTCTTCAAAGAACTAATAATATGGTGTCACTTCCAGGGCCATATCCTAGCTTTGTTTTGTCGTTAGCTAGGTTAACGAGGCTCTGTAAATAGAAGAGATAACGTCAGCTTTGTAAGATTGTAGACAGGAAGTAGATATTGTCATTGAACCTTGAATAAAGTTTTTCGATGGAAACTTTTTGCTATGATGACAAGAGAACCTCAATGAAACTATGTAGTTCTTCAAAAATTGTTTCCATCTTTTTTCTTATTAATTGAACGATCATAGACAACAGGTACACAATCTTTACTAAAAGAAATAAAACCTAGTGATGTTTTTTTTATTTAAACTTAATGTTAGTTTAATTTCAAATTTAGATGTTAGCATAGTATGGTTAATTTACTCGTATTAGTGTTCAGTACTAAATCTTACACTATTTTAAACAATTCGACAGAAATTATGTATTTTGCGTTTCATGCAACATCCCAGTTAGTAAATAACCGTGAAAGTTTAAAACATTAGGGATATTATTAAATTATTAACTAAGGTAAAGTCGTACTTATGTCAAGTTCATACTGCTCGATCCGCCTAAGGTAACATGCCGTGTTACTTAATCGCTCTACCAAATTCTTGCACACGCTCGTTAATGTCGACCATTCGTCACGGTTTTACGCGTGAACTCGTAACAAATATCTAACAGTAATTTTCATTTACTACACTAATATAATTTAATTAGTTATAACTCCGGTATTTGTGATAACAGTCACTAGTTCTTACCCGTGTCTCCCCACGGGCCGTTATTTAAAGATATTCATTGTTCATGGTTGCTATAAACAATATTAACTCGGTAGACTACTAAACAAAAAAAAACGTCACCTATTGGTCAGACTAGTATAAAAACAAAATGTAAGATAAGTTTCCAACGCCTGAACTTCAAGCTTTCATTATCAGATCTTGTCCAAATTCAATCGGACTACTTCAGGATTTAATTTAATTTATTACAAACTTTTATATAACTAGTTACTCGTACCTAGTTTGTTTATTTGTTACTTAGATTAATATTTAAGTCAAATGTATACTGACTTGAACAAGTTCTTGTTTCAATATACAGACAGCTCCTTTACCGTTTTACAATATGTAGCAGTTATAACGGCAGGGAACGATCGTTGGCGACAAATTGCCCCTCGACGGCGCGCCGTTATATTTTACAAAACAAGGAAACAATTTAGTAGCGAGAACGCTTTCAACATCGATTTTTTGTAACGAGTTTAAGGAATAAACGAGTGGTAATTAATCGAGTGGGAATGTAATATCTGCATCTTTTTAACTATGTTGTTACTAGACCAAGGTAGATTCAATAAAACTCCGAAGTATTCACTCAGTTTCTATACTTTAGTCAAGACGTCTGCACTTTGCTAAATCCCAAACTCAACTGTACTAAAACAACTCCTATGTTTCCAAGTCGAGTTCCCTGTCGGTCCATCTGACACGTACAACGTAAAAGTGTCAGTCCGTTTTGAAACTTTTAATGAAACCGGAAAAGATTATAGACTCAAATACACTGACTATCACTTATAGGTACGTCAGCACTGCGCAATGGAAGTCAAATGAACTACCGTAATAAATGAGTAACGGAAATAGTTGCTGACTTGGAAATATATTTACAATAATGGCTTAAAACATTGGTTCATTAATGATTAACATAATAATAAACGCTACATAAATTAATAAAATAATAAAAGCTAACAATGTATTATAACTGTTTTTCATTTCTCACAGTTAGTGATTTCTCTCTTGACATGTGACCATGTGTTCGTAACGTCGTAGCATGCTAAACATCGCACAAAAACTTTTTATACTATTGGATAATGAGATGAGCTGGAGCTCTGAGGAAGCAAAAGATACCTTTTCCAATAATTAAAATTTTTATCTCTATCTTTACATCTTTTAATTTTATTTGCAGTAACTTATAAAATGTAAAACCATTATTGGCTTTAGGTAATATATATAAGTAATGTTAAGATTTTTAAGAGCTGTGGTTTTTATGAATAAATAAATAAAATAAAATAATAAATCTAATAACCAAGATCTATACGTTTCATACATACTTCTATACGTTTCTTTAACACTTGGAATACTTTAATACGTGGAAGGGAAATATCGTAGGCTTCATATTTCTAAGCTATCTACAGCGGCGAGCCTATCGGATTTCAGTGGTGGCGCGGGCTCTACCTTGCGTGCAACAGCTCTCAATTATAACTTTCTATTTCTATTTCGCTGCTGAGGTAGATTAATACAGCGATCTATCAAGTTACTCGTCCATGGCTGATGACAAATTAGGTTCCCTCTTTTCTCACGTCACTTTCCGCAAAGCGCTGTCCCATAATTGTTTGTTTGTTTTGTCTGGACGACAGCTGAGAATGACGAGTTAACGAGTTTCGGAGAGCACGATATTATTCGAGATAATATTTACTAGCCACATTTGAAGATAGCTCAGTAGTTGCCGATCCGTTGGTTGATTCCCAATCACTACAAAGCAGTCTGCTAGATGGAGCTACCGCTGGTAAGCTGACAGTCATCATCTCAAGAATTTCGGAGTCTACATCGATCGCTCCCATAGTCTAGTTGGCTAAGGCGTCTAGGCGTCTGCGGTGCAAGTACGGATCTTTTTGATCGATAAAATTCGATAAAATTAACATTTCAAATCGATAAAGTGGGGTTTATCGACTTTTTACATAATTTATCGAACCTCGATACAATCGACAAAAGTTATCGAAAAGCTAGGTCAAACCCAAAAAGAATATACAGCTACTACAATACTTTACGATCAGACTTCGGTACTCACAACATTCGATAAATTTATCAGGTTTTTCGATTCGACAAATTTATCGAACCGACTTCCGTACTTGCGCCGCTGGGATAACCAGAAAACGCAGCTTCGAATCCTTAGCGAAATTTTTGACTTGTATATATTTACGGGTTCAATACACCTTCAATAAACAATAGAGAAATATCTGGAATTCTGATAATGCTTTCTTGGAAGGACCTGGATGAAAATATTTTATGACAAATCTCTTTCAAATCTCTACTTGTATATTTCATTTTCCATAATCTGCATAGGTCACAGTTCATCCATCCATTCCACTTAAGTAGATGGAAGCTTCGGGGAAAGCCTCCCCTAATGGAAACATAATAACTGTTTAGCGACAACCCTCTTATTTGTTCTTTTAATATTGTCATCCCCCATAGAAATATAATCCAGGTAGGTTTATTGTGATGAACATAATGCTTTAATGGCGTAAGGTCCCATTTTACCTACTTACTTTGTTTGTACCATTTTCACCCAGCAATAATTTATCTTACTTAATGTGTCCCAGTTTTCTTGTTTGTGTTTAAATAATTGAATTTTGTCGTGTACTTTACGTTATGTATTTGATTATAAAGAAGACATTATTTTTTACATCATAATATTACTAGCCTAGGTCGTAATTTTAGCGCTGTTGACTAGGTAGGACTAACTAGGTAGGACTTACTAGGTAGGACTAACTCTTCTGCGAGTGTCCGTCTGGGTTGGTACTACCGCTTTGCTCGTGAAGTCTGCCGCCAAGCAGTAATGTGTGAACATTACTTTGTTGACATATACAACCTGAGTTTAAATTGGTATGAATCCTGAAAGAGGGTCAGTCTACTCCTGGATGTCAACAACATTTGTTTTACGAGTCTTTGAAATTTTGAATTTTAAATTGAAGAATAGGCATTTAGAGCTAACGTAAACGCCACCATGCATTTCACTTTTATAGTTTTTTTTGGAAATTTTCAATGACGTTTTTCCAAGGGCACCTCCCTCACAACTTGCCAACAACTGCGGTCCTAATCATCCCATTCCGGGATGACATTAACCAATTCAAACTCACCCTGTAATTACCAAAGTAAGTACCAATGTAATTCAATATTCTTAGTTCATAAGTACGAACGCTCAGGTAAATGAGAGTTTATGCGGTAAAAAATTACGTTAATTCTCACATTTGAGCTAAATTGAGCAACATACGAAATTCTCCCGGAGTATGTACGGCTCGAAATCCAATTTGGGCGTGCAATAAAAGTACGGGCTGCACGGAAAATTCACGTCATTTAGGGTAAAATTCCTATGGGAGCTATGTGTTGCAAGACAGGAATTGAAAAATGTGTGGCAGCTCTGCTCACATATTATAGCTACACGGTTAAGTTCATTTTGTTTTACTTGAAGGGTGGCTTATTCTTAGGAGGCATCAACCATTGTCTAATGCACATTATTTATCCTGACTTTTATTCGGTATAGCTGTACCCCGAGGCTACGCCTACGTAGCCTATGTTACTCCTTGTAGCATCAGCTATCTGCCAGTGAAAGTCCGTCAAAATTAGTCCAGCCTTTACAGAAATTACAGGAACACACAGAAAAACAGACAAAAAAATTTAAAAAATGGTTGTTTTATTATAGGTACCATATATACTTTCACATGCATTTATTTTATTTATTTGTATAGATTGACTTACGTAGTAAGTAGGACCCACAGATTTGTTACTAAGTCTGTGGTAGGACTACTATTTCACCTTTGGTGGTAAGCGGCGATGCGGTCGGACAATGAAGCACCTTGCCTAGAAGATACCTTTCACTCGCGCCTTGATCTTTTTTATTTACCGTTTTACGTTTATATGTTAGACATTGCGGGGCATTTTTTTAATGTCATCGTATTAGACAAATAGGAGTCTATGACTATTACGTACACAAATTTTAGTTAGGATTCCTTGTGCCTGAGAAATTAGGAACCTTGAGGATTATGTTCCCACTGCACACAGACACAAACAGGATCAAGGATTTTTTATAGTGCACATAATAGGTGTAATATTATGTATATTTGCCCCTTGCCAAATAAACATTTAGCAAGGGGCAAACATTTAGCATTTATTTTATAATATTACACCTATTATGTATTATAATACAAAATACCGTAATGCAATTATAAAATACCGTATTATGGTAATACGGTATTTTAATTATTACCTACGTATATTTAGTCCCTTGCCAAATATACTAATATATAAAACTTAAACACTAACCGCGTTACAACAAAAAACAAAGACGTCTTTTTAACTAGACAGTGTCTAAAGTAAAACATCTAAAATTATTAGAATTGTCACAACAGAATGGAGTTAGAAAACGGTCAGACACTACTTGAATCAAGATTTGTGGTTGATAATCTTTAAACACGTGACTAAGGCATATTTAGGAGTTAAATGCATGTACACATGTATGTACAAATGAACACGTTTAGGGTGCGTTTAAATTTTTTGTGGTAAAGCTGTAAGGTTAACGACGGAAACATTATTTCGCAGGGCTATCCATGACATCTAACTTCTTATACCCCACTGACACTTCTTTTGCCGCGGCTAGTCCGAACCGTTACAGGGTTGTAAATTATGACTCATCGCATAGCTCGACGGCCTTTAGAAGAATACATTCTTTATATACGGTTCGACCACACCATTTCCTGTGCACATTACACTCAAATGTTTATGTAGGTCTATGAAAGCAATGGCCGCAGTTTTATACCTTTACGTTATCAATATATATACTTATATAATAAATGTGAAAATTTGTTTGTACGTTTGTTGGTTTGTCCTTCTTTCACGCAGCAATGCAGCAACGGATAGACGTGATTTTTGGCATAGATATAGTTTATGGAACGGATAGTACTTACTTTTTATCCCGGAAAAATGAACGGTTCCTGGGGGAACGCGCGTGAAACCACGGACAGAAGCTAGTAGTAAAATATTTAATATTATCTGAAATTCAAATTATAAATCAGTGTCGGAAATCTTCGAAGTAATAGATATATTTATTTTATTATAATCTTATTCGGGCCGAGGGTCTGCGGGCTGAAAGTCTACTCTATCATGAACTGAGTATAGATGCGTAGTTGTAATATAAATTCTAATATTAGGCATAAATATTTATCTACCTTTACATTCAAATTATGTGAAAATAGGTCGCCTTAAGGAAAAAAACAACAATTGGAAAGTAAGGGAGTGTTTGCGCTACCCGCTCCCTAAATAAATATGTAAATTTTTGTCACGTGTTGTTTATAAATGAGATGTGTGTATGTACATTGTGCGTATGTATAGGGTCCGTAGGGTAAAGCTCGTGAGTTTTGTTGGCTCCAACTAGGTTGTTATAAAACCTAACTAAATTTAGTATCGCTATCTCTTTCTAATCAAAACATGATAAACGGGTGGAATATCGGCGCTATTACCTTTGTAACGATAACGGTTTTAGAAAAAGATTATAAAAAATTAAATGAATGACCAATGATCACAAAGATAGATTCTGACCTCTAACTAAGATTCCCAGTGATTCCCTGCTTCTAAGGAGAAAGGTCCCAGAACCCATAATCACAAAATACTTATGTAGACCTACATTTTTTCATACACATTTTCCTATATTTACATTTTGCTACGTGCCCAAATATTGGAAATCGAATCCGCAACTCTTACGCGCCGCCACATAAGTAAAGCGCATCGATCTAACTACTAATCCACGCTGTGGGGCTCTAAAAGGTATGTATTTCCAAATGTAAACTGTTATATTACACGCATACCTCTACAATAGTTATTCTAAATGAAGAAAGACCTGCGTGTGTAGAATGTTTTCTTCTTATTTTTTTCATCAAAACGAAGGGACCGAGAAAAGATATACTCGTAATTTATTACTGCGTGTCCCGCTGAGAGTTCTGAGTACATTACCTGTCGCACAAGCCGACCTTTATTCATTTGAAAATGTACACTAAAAAGGGAATTTAATACAATCCCATGTGCTATTTGTTCGTAACAAAGACTTTAGAGCTCAGATTTATTTGTTTGTCTGGAAACAATTAGTACGAATGTTTCTGAATAAAACGTTTGAAACGAAAAGTTGATCGATACAGACCTTATTTTGATGAGGGACTCTAATTCATCGAAAATCATTGATGTCGAAAGCATTTTCTGCAACAACTGTTGAGATCGCAATGACAGCTAGGGGAGAGAAAATAAACGGATGTCTTTTTTTCTAGTTGGCGTGATGTGAACAGATGACCGCGGGTTCAAAGCTCTCGTTTCCGTAGGGACGCGGGGTTGGAAACAAAAGATGCTCGTTTCCTCAGCGGTCCTGAGGCGGCCTGGGGGCGCGGGTGAGGTGCGGGCCGCAGCCCTACAATGGAGGCATTGTTTGTGCCCGGTGACAGGAAAAACTCCGACCTCCGTGTTTCTGTGCATTTTTTATTTCTTTCTTTCCCGCTTTTTTCTCGGTAAACTCCTTTGACTATACCGGGAGGAAATCAAAGTTGTTTTGAAAGCACTATACTCGGGAGACTTCGTTTGGTCCGGAGCTGGTAGCCAAATATTACACACGTTTGCTAATGAGCTCGAGGACACGGGAATGTAAGGTACCTACTTGAACGTGTATTGTTTACTTATATACAGCGCCGTGTGTAAACAAAATAATAACATTCTACCAAGAACTAAAGTTTCAACAAAGCTGACGGGTACGGAGCAAAATTTTTTCGCTGAGAATAACGCAAACGAAAAGTTTCCACGCCAGCTTTTATTAAAAGTTATGTTTGCGGCAAACAAAGTTGCTTATTGGCGATTGTACTGTTTCAGTGTTTTGTAAAAAGTCGCGACCTCGCCTCCGGTTTCCGTCCGAGTAGCCTCCGGTGAGCCTCCGGCTATGAAGTACGGCGGGCGCGCGCCAGCCGGCTCCCGTCTCTAGCGTATCCGGCAGACGGACCTCCCCGCACTCCGCCTGACCCTTCCCTAGCCACCTCACTCGCCACGTCTCCTTATTTGCCGTTTTTCCTTATCAACCCGTACCATTCGCAACACATTACCGAGGATCTTGTTGGTGAAATTGAGGTTATTTCATCCATAACTATGTATGTGTAGTGTGATGCCGACCAGATTACGGTTTTGTTTGGCGACTCCATTCCATCTTCACAATTTTCGGATTTCATGTGTCATTAGGGACCGCCTTAAGTGGGTTGATTGTGATAGGAACCCTCCGTTTGTACTGGATTTGCTTCATGCGATATGTTATTGTCCCTTTGTTCGAGTAACTTCAATCAAGACTTATAGACTAAGTTTGATTTAAGATCAGCAGGGTGATTTTAATTCACTCGGAATGATATCCGTGTCGGAAGCGACTTTCTTGATCGTTTATATCTCGGAAACGCATCCTGACAGAGAAATATTGTCGGGATTATACCCGTGTTTATGTAGCTGAGTTGTCGAATCTAAACAGAAAATTTCCCTGCGGGATGCGATTCCGAAATATAAACGGTCAAGACTGGTGCTTCCGACACGGATATCATTCCGACTGAATTAAAATAACCCTGCAGGTAAGGTATATGTTTAACAATATCTACGAATACTTTGCATGCAGATTTATAATGTCGTATAGTAGAGTAAGAAACAATTTCGATCGGCGGGAGTGCACATCCAGTGAGTGAGGGTAGCGACAAAAATGTGCCACTTGAAAGCGGTCGGCACCGAGTGCCGCCATTGTTTCATAAGTTGCTGGCTGCCGGCATATGTAGTGTGTAACCCACTTAGCTCGTCAATGGATTTGGTTCCTAGTGGCAGATTTTGCTGACGGAAAATTTCATTATATTATAGAGGAAAAAACATGTATTTAGTTCTTTCTTAATACTTAAAACTATAACAGGGCAAGTTTCTCTAGTTTTTTAAGCTTTTGGATAGGTTAGGTTAGGTAGGCGTCTGTCGAAACACACCGATCCTGGGTGTTTGTCGATAGATTTACCACTTCTCTGTGTTAGCTAGTGCATTAGAAAAAGTTCTAACATCACGAAAACGTTGCATCACCATGTATGTTATGATGGACTGACCTAACATAGTTTTTAAATCAATTACCTTTTTTTATACTATTTGCTAACGAGACAGCTGGTCGTTTGCCTGATGATAAGCATAACGTCGGCCCATAACAATTGCAGTGCCTCTCAGAACTTTGAAACACAAAGACCTGCGTGGCACTGTGGTGCGCCGTTAACCTGAGACATTAGGTATTAAGTCTCATAAGCCCAATAATTTTACTGTCGACTTTGCTCCTCAAACCGGAACACAGCAATTATTGCACATTACTGCTTGGTGGCAGACTTCACGAGCAAAGCGGTGGTACCAACCCAGACATACACTCGCAGAAGAGTTAGTCTTACCATCTAGTACATCTAGGGATTACTCTTAAAGTATGGTAACGTCCTTGAAAAATGGTCTAGCAAGCGCGTTATTATACATTTGCACATTACCTACTGGGTTAATATTAACAACTGCTGTGACTTGTAACTACATATTTAGCTGCTAATAAATTGCTATGAGTGGGGAAAGCGCTCGTGTTCTTTAATAGGGAGAGATTAGGTTTGTCGTTTCCGTAGTGTTTACCAAATTAAGAACAGCTGTTGTGTAACTAGTTTTAGTTCGTTAATTTGTTTACATATGTTTAGGTAATTCGGAGGAACGGAACGTTTTCTACCTAGTTGAATAGTAAACGATTTGTACCTTGTATTACTCCTTTTTGTTTTTAAATTGCATAGGGAGTTTTGGTAGTAATTAACACGTAGTGGCACAGAATACTTCACAGGCAATATACAATGCGCTCTCCTTTTTATAATTACTACGTGGCCAAATCCAAAGATATTATGCTACTTTTTTTAACTTCAGCCTGGCAATTCCTTGGCGCTAAAACATGGGCCAAGGAATTGACCTGAATTATTTATTAAACTATCAAGTATATTTGAGAAAACAAGTGAAGTTCAGATGGGTTCAAAATCGGTTAACGATTATATAGGGACAATTTTGATGTTTTTAATTTATGATTTATAAATGGGCAAAACACTTATTAATGTGCCGCTCGAGCCGCTCATCTGGAGTAGCCGAGGCGGCAGCTCTAATATAGTTATGTTTAATAATATAGTTTATAAGTTGTCCAAGTGCGTTTTTTATAAATGCATTTGATACATAATGTCAATGTTCTTTCAAAAGTCCGCGTGAACTTTTTAGTAAACTCTCGTCATTAACTCTAAATTTAAGTAATATTTTAACTAATG
Source organism: Crocallis elinguaria (assembly GCA_907269065.1). Lineage (NCBI taxonomy): Eukaryota > Metazoa > Arthropoda > Insecta > Lepidoptera > Geometridae > Crocallis > Crocallis elinguaria. The sequence goes on along the minus strand of OU026065.1, from coordinate 6,046,489 downwards.
TGAAAGTAAGAGTTACACAAATATTTTTATTTCAAACAGTTTCGTTACGTATAAAATATAAGAGCAAACCACTAACAAAAACAAAAAACAATTTTCGTCCTACCTTTTTCGATTCGTATCTCTCGCCCATCTTAAGAAAAGGCCTCCTTGAAGAGGGCTTCACAGTTTTGGCAGTTTGTTTAGGGATTAAGCTGACCTATTGGCCCTTGCTTTCACCGCTGGCTCGAAACGTTTCATTTAATTACTTTTAAAACTTTTGATGCCTGCGGTGAAAGGGTTATGAAATGCAAAGAAATGTTTTTTTTTTTAATTGTTTCAGCGTTGCCTTTGTAGATTCTTTTTCTTTTGTTTTTATGTATGGATTCATTGAAACTTAGTACAAAAAGTTATGTCAATAAATGATTTTTGCCTTACATACGTTACTTTATTTCAGCATTTATATATTAATATATATTATAATTATAGGTCAGCTTAGTATTTTTTTTTCATGACAAGTAAAAACATATACTTTTATCGCAACGTGTTGCACATCTCTAAAGCTAATGCTGTTCGGTCAGCTCCCATGGTGTAATTGGGGGTTTCCATTGGTGGTGAATTTGTGAAACAGATGGGTCTTAGCGATAAGACCGGCCATTGTACGTTTTTAGAAATGGTTCTATTTATTGTTTGTAGCTTTCCTAAAAAATAATACAATTCAACTAAGTGTGCATACACACACAATTAAATTGCTGTAGACGTTCCGTGAATGCTTTTCTATATTATTAGATTTGCGTTAGACCTTCGATGTAGTGCTTTTAAGCTCGCTTTCCTAGAAACCTATTCACTAGCAACCTTTCTATTGGTTGTTAAGCACAGACTCGTACAAAAAGTCCTTTTCCTTAGCGGTATGTGCGACTAATGGAGAAGCAAAACACTTTGCGCGTATACTTAAGCAGGTAATTATTACCTACGTATAAGTATGTTAAATTTACACAAACTTATTTGAACTACTTTCAGTATACAGTATTTGACGTACGGATGTAAAAAGTTACTCTACAGTCTACCCGCCTCTCTAATGTTACTTGAAGGCCATGTTTGCCTAATTACAGGATTAGGTGCACGGTTTCTCGCACTCGACATCCCCACACGTTTCCATTTTTCTTATTTTCGTGTCTATTTGTTATTAAATTTCCCACTTGTCCTGCGTTTGTGAACTTTTTTTTTAATGTTATTTGGTGACGAGACGAGCTGGTCATTTGCCTGATGGTAAGCATAACGCCGGCCCACGCGGGAACCAACTACAGCGAATTTATTTTCGATCCTTAGGTGTGATATTCTTTCATAATATTTATTAGAGAGAATACCTATTTAATCATGAAAAAAATATTTAAATCGGTTGACAATTGGAGGAGAAATCGAGGACCATCGCAAAAAAGACGTATTCAGAACCTCCTCCTTTTTTAAAAATAAATCTGAACTAAAACATAAGTCAAACTTATTGTAGATGTTCATCATGTCAAGTCCGGAAGCGTCTATGATTTTCATTTCACGCTTGGCGCCACTACATAATGTAATATCGAAATATCTCGAAAGCAATATCTCAGAGCCTTTGCATTTCCGCCGGAAATCGATTTCTGGGATTCCTTCCTTATATTTTATTGGATGTCTGATGTAGGTACTAAGGAAGGTGATTGTCGGATGGATTAGGAAAGTACAACGGATTGAATTTTACCCGGTATTAAGAAAAGTCCCTAACTGTATAAGAACTGTGATTACTTACCTCGTGATTTCTTCGACTTGACTTTATTTTGTACGGATTTTAGCGACGGCCGAAGGGGCTTGTCCACTATTATCAAGTTGTGCTCGAAGATGTACACGCAAAGTCTAGAATAGAACTGCCCGTATAAAGTGAAGTTGCCGAAACACACCGATGCGTTGAGAGATTGGTGACAGATTTATAATTGAGAAAAATGCGAAATGCCCTATACCAATGCTAAAATTGCATCGCGAAATTTCCTTCATCGAAAACTGAAGCTCATTGTGGTATAATCGACCTACGGATCAGTCGATCTCAACTTTTTTTACCGCTCAGCTTTTTTTCTGTAGTCTTTGTGGTAACGAGACGAGCTGTCATTTGCCTGACGGTAAGCATAACGCCGGCCCATTACAATTGCAGGGCTACTTAGAACTTTGAAACACAAAGGCCTGCGCGGCTTTGCAGTGCGCTCGTTACCCTGAGACATTAGATATATAGGGTCTTACCACAAAAAATTAAACCCACTTTAAACCTGTGTTGAACAGTGTTTAACTCCTAAACATGCTTTAGCCGCGCATTTAAATATGTGCAACCACAAATCCTGATTTAAGTAGTGTCTAACAGTTGTCTAACTCAATTCTGTTGTGACATTTCTAATCATTTTGGACATTTATCTTTAGACACTGTCTAGCTAAATATGTTGTCTAGCTAAATTGTTTTTTGTGGTAACACTATAAGTCTCATAAGCCCACTGGCTATTCTGCTCATCAAACCGGAACACAGAAATGCTTGCTGCTTGCGGTCATCGCTTCAAATCTTCTTAATTCGATAATGATAAAAAATACACAAATAATGATCTTAATCAACTATTTTCTTTTTTAAACTATTACCAACATATTGTGTCAAAGTTTATTGATAAGCTGTGTACGGTTATCATTGGCTTTTGGGTTTATATTGATGCATTAGTCCTACAATATTAAGATTAGCGTAACTTAATTAATGTTCTTACGAATAAAATAAAATAAACACACTTACATAATTCAATTAGAAATATACGTAAGATACGCTCAACAGAGAGTATAGCGCAAAAGTTAGACATGCGAGCGTAACTCGGACTCTCATCTCGTACCCACGTCAATAATTGGAACGGTTGTTCATGTTATTTTTTTTATTTGTGCAGTGGTGCTCTCGCCAGCGCCGCATTGTTCCTGCTCACCCGCCGCGCCAGCCTCCACCCCCCCGCTCGACGTAAAACGGTTCGTATTTTTCATTGTTGCTTTAAAGCCTTATAGGTTTTGCTTTATTTATGCCCTTTATAACTCTCCGTGGAAGATAAATGCCAGCAGGCGATGTTCTGTTTTTGTCACTGCTTAATGGTTGTGCCGTATAACTACGAGAAAAATGTGCAAGTAACGTTGTGTATCGTGGATCTGGTAACGTTAATGTTTTTTTCGTTTTGTAGTATAAAGGTGCGCCTTGATGGATGATGTGATGTGATCATATTTTGTGGAATTTAATCTAGCTTTGAATGGGACGTGAAATGTAATATATTATGGTACAGATGTGTGTGTTTGATAGAGTTCCGTTACCGAATATTCCAAACGGAAACAGTTTTTGCTGTGGCAACTATATTTTTCATCTTTATGTCTGACTTTGGTATTTTAGCTCCTACAACAAATCAAAAATCAAAATCATTTATTTTACCATAATATTTGTAATATGTCATAATAAATGTACATAAATTATTATTACGTAAATTATTATATCTCATTTGACCTTGTAATGATGTGGTCGAAACCGGTGAAAACTCTAAACCTTGAAATGAACTGGCTCCCAAGTGCAACCACCAGAGCATAAAGATAAGTGTTTGGTTTTTAAAATAAGGGTAGTATATTTATACTAGCTTCTGCCCGCGGTTTCACGCGCGTTTCCACAGAAACTGCATTTTCCAGGCTAAAAAATAGCCTGTGTTACTATCCCCGGTCCTCCGGTCCATAAACTATATCTATGCCAAAAATCACGTCGATCCGTGGCTCCGTTGCTGCGTGAAAGAAGGACAAACTAACAAAAGTAGGAAGTAGGATTAGTAGGGTATATATAGGCTTGCAATAGACAATGCCTTATCACCATTCATTCACCCAAAGCTCAAGTTAATTGTACAATCCGTGTGTTCAAATACACTACGTCACAATGACTGAGTTGTCATCGCTTTTGAAAAATGCAAATGGCCCCCCATTTGCATTTTTGCAGCTAGTGGGGCCAGCTAGGGCCCTGGGCCCTATTTAATAAAGCTGACAATCCGACAAGTCCGACATATGTCAATAACTGACAATTCGACAGTTTTTCTGTTTAATAAAACTTGACAAATATGTCACGACAATTTTATTATTGTCAGATTAAATTTGACTGTGGTTTTTTGACATATGTCGAGTTTTATTAAACGCGTTTTTAGATGACAAATATGTCAAGATTTCACCGGTCGATTTTTGAAATAAAATGGATCTAGGTACTGCATCTAGGTAATACCTAGAGATAAATCGTTGTTCCTGCTCTAGAATAAACGGCGTTCTTGTTATCTGAAGAGTAATGATATAGAAATACGAGCGGAGAAAACTTTAGAAGGCAATAAGTCGTGGCAATACCCGAGAAAAGATAATTAATAATACTTTGCTACAGGAAAATCCGACAACTTTTTAAAAGAAAGCCAGCAACATTTTAAGCCAAGACTGTTTTTATTTCCATCTAAAAAAACAAGATGTTTGTACAGGACTACCTACTAATCTGTATTATCTCTACGTTCTAGCTAATATTAAAAATGCAAAAATTTGTTACTTGTTTTGTCCTTTTTTCATGCAGCAACTGAGCAACGGATTGACGTGATTTTTTTGCATAGAGATAATTTATGGGCCAGAGTGACATATGTAGGCATTTCCCCGAAAAAATGCACGGTTCCTCTGGGTATCTGCACGTAGGTGAAACCACGGGCAGTAGCTAGTCCATAATTATTGCTAGCAGATGCAATAATATACTGCATTGCGTTGGATTGAAAAGCGCAGCAAAAAGAAGCCCAAAGCAGACTTTTTAATTATCATAATATTATTATTGACTACTGCTGGCCGCAGGACTATCTTATTACTCGCTATTGAGCTCACTCTTGGGATTTTAGCTCCAATGAGTAGGATAAAGTCTTAACAACTGACGGCTCCGTAACTATGTTGGTAGTAACCCTACCTGCAAAGGGAGGGGCTCTGGGTTCGATTCCCGGCCGGGGCAGATTTTGTGTGGTGAACATAAATTTTGTTCTCGGGTCTTTGATGTTTGTTTTGTGTACGTGTGTGTCGATGCCATCTGCGACACAGGGAATCCTAGCGCTAGAGTTTGCAAACGTTTATGTGTTTTATATTTATAACTTCCTTGGCGTTGAGTTCTTTGCATCTATGATGGGTACCTACGAGCTAGGACAAAGGCTATAAAATAATTTAGTGATAATTAAGTATTGTGAAGGATAGTACGAACATCTATTTCATGGTTCTGTCGCTTTTATTTTGCGATAGGCTTTACGTTCATGTTCTGTACGTAACCGTAAATCGTATTTAGCTGTATGTCCACAGTTCGTGTTGCGTCGGACGCTTGTATCCTACGTCCTACATGCTTCGCAGTAAAATACAATGATCCCTTCTGCGCAGTAAAATACACCTTATTTTACCCATATTTTGTTAGCTTTTGATTATAATCACTCTGGTAGGCTCAAACCGAAATTATTTATGTACTAGCTATTGCCCGCGGTTTTCACCCGCGTTCCCACAGGAACCGTGCATTTTTCCGGGATAAAAAGTAGCCTATATTACTCTCCGGTCCATAAACTATATCTATGCCAAAAACTACGTCGATCCGTTGCTCCGTTACTGCTTGAAAGAAGGACAAACTAACAAATCAACAAACTTATTATTATGAGACTTAATACCTAATGTCTCAGGGCACTGCAGTGCCGCGCAGGCCTTTGTGTATCAAAGTTCTGGATGGCACTGCAATCGTTATGGGCCGGCGTTATGCTTACCATCAGGCAAACGACCAGCTCGTCTCGTTACCTAATAAAAAAAAAAAAAAAAAACACACATTCACATTTATAATATTAGTAGGATTAGTTTTCGTCCGTCTCAGTTTGTAAAAACGTCATCTCTTAAGGCTATAAACAAAATGCATGATATTTGACAGTAATAAATAATATCGTTAATCTGTTACCTTACCTAAGCAATTTTTGAATTAAATGGGCTTAACAAACGAAAAAAAGACAGACGGAAACAAAATGATCCAATAAGAATTCCGTTTTCTCATTTCGAGGTAAAAAAAACATTAAAAAGAACCCTTGAAACATTGAAACTGCGTTCCAGATCACCGTCTATAAACAAAGGGTATACTCTGTTAAAATAACCGCTTAAGGCTGAATTTCAACATCAGTGAACTAGGTTATTCATAAGAATAAATACGAGCTTTTGTACTGTAATACTCTTATTTGTTGTAGCGGATCGTGTTCGGTGAAATTAAAATTAACTGAGAATATTGCACTCAGTACCTACATGTTAAAATTTCACGTTGTTTAAAGAGATCTTTAATGAGTCGTTTAGTATGTAATTATTGCCTTTAGATAGTCACAAATGTTTTACATAATGACGAACACGAGAGAGTCCCGTCAAAATCGGTCCAGCCGTTTCGGAGATTACCCGGAACAAACAGACAGACTGACAAAAAATTTAAAAATTATTGTTATGTGGTGCCTTATAGACTTTCATATGAATTTAGTGAAAAGCTGTTATTTTGATATTACAAACAAACACTTCAATTTTATTTATTTGTATAAGTATATATGTGGTGAAAAGCGTTCTGCTGTAAAAGCGACTGGCGCTCACCCACCCGAACATCTGATCTGAAACGACTAATAAAATGTATCAAATGAGATTGCTTTCTCTTGAGAATGTATATCGTGTTTATTGTGCCAGAGTCCTACTGGAGTCGAAAACATCCGATCCCGTGTGCTTTCATGTTTTTATCTCGTGTCCGCGCGGTATCTGCCGCCATGTCAACGCTGGCTTATCGCTCTAGTGATGGCGCGCACTATGTATTTTATTTCTATAGCCACTTTTTAGTGATCCGTAGTAAAAATGGAACTCTTATAAGATATTTTGGTAAAAACCTTCGTAACTGTAACTCGTTTTTAATTATGTTTAAAACAGATTAAACTTACGTTAAGCTGCCGAATTTCGTGATGACCTTTATTTTTCAGCATAGATATTTTACTAACTACATTTGTGCCAAATTTAAATTCAACCGGTTCAGAAGTTTAGCACTGAAGTCACACAAAGACACCCTTGCTTTCAGATTTATAACATTTTGACAAATACATTTTGTACACACAAGACACATCAAACAAAATTAAAAAGAAAACTAAGTTCCAGCATGCTGCGGCATTTCCAATGTCAAAATGTAATTAAACTCAATAAATAACTTACTGCATTGGAAAACACTCTGCAAGTGCAAAAACACGTGCTGTATAAACAGAGAATCAGGTTTCTCAGTGCAGTCCGTCTAGCGGAAGACGAGTTCTACGTAAATAAACCTTTTTAATGAGTTGTGGCCGCAGTGGGGAGAAAGCCATCTTTTTATTCAGGTTGGGTTTATGTAGCTACGTCGTACACAAATATATGCAATGATAAAGATACTTATCAAAGATGCTCTACTCTAAGTGTAAGTACTGCATATATGTTTATTTTGGTGTACAATAATAATAGATTACACAAGAAGTGAAGAAAGGGAGATTAATTCGAGGGACTCAGATGGATCCCGAGAGCAGGGAAGGATTCCAGAGTAGAATCCTGAGCGGAGCGAGCGATACAAGGACCGAGATGATTTTTTTTTCACGAGTTGTGTACTGTACTTTTTACGATAGGCTGCGAGAAAACAAATAGTAGTATAGTATTTATATTTATTTATCAAATTATAATTTATAGCTCAATGTAATAGCTTCATTCAGCCAGCCAGTAGGTACGTACTTTCAGTACGTTTTATGTATTTTTAGTATTTAATCCGATTAATTCGTGCTTGTTTCAAATTCAAAATGTTTTTAATCTCTTGATGTGAGGAAAAGTGAGTTTTATTCATTGTTATCGATGAATCAAACACCTTTTTTCGAGTAGAAATGGGAAAAAGAGAGTACATTATTGGACAAGTACAGAAAATTGTCGTAAATAGATTGGAGTTACTCGATATAACATAATATACTTAACTATGAAAATGTCATTAAATTATATCTAAATATAATCTATGCTGAAACAAAATTCAAAAACTTCTAAAAGTTTTAGAATGTTGTTTCAGCATCTTCGAATATACATACACAATTTAAGACATTACACAACATACAAATAAAAATTAAAGCTGTGCTGAAAAAGCCATGGCTCAGCAATAAGCTGATTGTTAAATGACATTTAGCGCTTGTTTTCACCGAAAGTACAAAACAGAGAGTGTGGCCAAAGCCTAAAAAGAGGTATGTTTTGAAACACATGGTTTGTGTCTATATTTTAGGTACGTTATTTTCAGAGCGAAGTCGGTCAAGCGACGGACGAGATCCACGTAAACAAACCCTTCTAAATAGCTGTGGCCACCTACCTTACGGTGAGGAAACAACATGATTTTGTTTAGGTCGACTCAAATATGTCAAGTATTCTATATATATTCAGATGAAAGATGCTCAAGGTAGCAAGAATTTTTCTTTGTTAAATTACAAGTTTCATTTTATTATAAATCGTTTACAGAAACGAGTACGAGGAGTGTATGAGATTTTAATTTAAATTCTTATCTGTAAAAGACACGAAAGATACAAAAAGATACAAAGATACAAAATTATAGAGCGCGAGGGTAATTATTAGTAGTTAATTGTCGTGGTACAAGCGTGTCATGAGGTGAAGTAAATACCGTAAAACGAGTGTACTGTGGAAAAAAGCCCATAGAGTGTTTCAGTTGTATGTAAGATGACGTTTGATATGGGTAAGGGAGGAGTGTGAATCCTGAGAACGCTGACAAAGTGGTAAAAATTGCTAATGAGAGAAAACATGCATTTTTTTCTCTTTCCTCGATCCTCGAACATATAGTAACATGACGTTCAAGTAAGCAGCACTTTTTAAGTTTGCTGCGTATTTAAAGTAACTTTCAATGTTAGTTACTTACGTATAGAGAGCTGAAAGAGGAGGTCATGTTCCGGGTCATCTAGTAATCTTGTATACCTACAACGTCGCATGTAAGTTCATCATTTGACAAAATACACTTATTTCTAAGCTTATTTCCCTATATTTCTAGCTAACATAAAATATATAGATTAACAAAAACAGAAATTTTTATAAGCCGACCTGACGGCAAAGAGTCCAAGCTAAAAATATTTTTCATCCTATTCAAAAACCATTTCAAAGAGTAAACAACCGTGCAGGGCGCAGTCCTACAGAAAACGAACGGGTTTCACGAAATAAAATTTCGCACAGGAAAAATCATTACTTTATCCAGTTTGGAATATAATAGGGATTACAAATCTAGGTAACATGATTCTCTAGGTTTGTTGACTTGCAGTTTATTGAGGCAAGTATGCAGTTCTCCTAATTATTAGCGTTTGCCCGCAGCTTCATCCGCGTAGAGACAAGGGTTCCCACAGAAACCGTGCATGTTTCCGGGATTATGAAGATTGATTGTGAGTACGATAAACCAAGAATATGGTGGGCCAGGATTCTGATAGCTACTCAGGTGGATTATTATTATTGTAAAAGTATATGTAGAATTAGTTATCGCACAAATCGTATTCTACAATGAGACGTGTTGCTGTTATCCTATCCTACTTAAATTATAAATGCGAATGTGTGATTGTGAGCGTGTGTGTGTGTGTGTGTGTATCACTTATCTTCGTAATAACTAAACCGAATTAGATGAATTTGGAGTGTAAATAGGTACTTTAAGTTCTGGTTTAAAACAGTGTTGGCGACCTTAAATTTTTAAGACTTTGGAATTCTTTTTTTTATCTCAAAACCTCGTATTTTTGTATTGCTTTTAAAATGTTAGTTAATAAACAATCGCAAGTAAAAAATGCCCATAAAATTAGAGCTCAAGTCCAGGCTTTCGTGGAAGAACGGAGTGACGTTGCGACTCATCCTGATGCCCTAATGCCAGCTCCGCTCGTCATCCCTAGATTAGAGGTCGGCGGTAAAAAAATATATCACAGGCGGGCGAAGCCGCGGTGAGAAGCTAGTTTTATAATATAAACAGAACCGAACTAAATTAAATATAAAACTGACCGACTCTCCAGAAAGGCCGGTGGATTGGACTCGACTCCTAAAGTATCACTTATACCACAATTTATAGGGGTCAGTCTGTTCGAAGTAAATTGCAAAGCTTATAACTATGATACTTCCTAAATATAAATACTCACAAAATACCTTTCCCTTCTCCTCTCGTCGTCGAACGTCCTCGTGAGCCTCGACTCAATCGAACACCGGAAAGTGGGTCAATTTAGCTTACAAAATTTGACGTAAACAAACATATATAAAAGTTGAAAAAAAATTTGTAAAAAAAAACTACAGGTATGTTTGGTTACCGATCTACCACGACGCAGGTCTTTACACTGCACCCGTTTCAAACTACTATTTATTTGAGTTCCGAACATCATTCATATTTATAAACACCCACATCTGTATGGAGATTAGGCAAACAGAAGTAAATAGAACATTTACGCAGCTCGGTAGGTTTCCGGGCCATAAATATGTATGCTACGTGGGTACAGCCCATGAGAAACCGGAATAAGTTAGCCTTTACTCTCGCCGGCCATCTATCATAACTGTCTTTACCGTAGAACGTGAATACGTAAAGAAAAATTATTGTTGTTGAAAGATCGCTACAGTGTTGAAACAAACACATAAATAACCGAGAAAATAACTAAGTATTTTCTTCCGTAGTTTAACATGTTTTGATCCATTTTATGGATGACGTTATTGTTTTTCGACCAGAGATTTCGAGATAAATAACAATAAAAAACTGCTTGATGTATGAGTATTTTTATGTCTTGTGTTTTGAATTATTGAAGTCCATCCCTCTCGTCTTAGGATATGAGATACATTTTGTCTGTATGGTAGCTTTGAGGCCTGACTGCAGTTAAGTAATTACTATATTCTGCGCAAGCGTGTATCTTCCATCTTCGATCCCATCGTCACTTCTAAATCAAGCTAGTGGTCAAACGCTAACACACAACTTCAACAGTAACTTCAAGCAGTCATGAGCCTTTTGGTATATTCTGCAAAACAACTTACTTGCTTATAAATGTTAGCTATATCTTAAAAACAAACGGCCCATAAACCTTGCCACAGGCAGCAGTCCTCTACAAGTACTTTACGGAAGCATTTGCATTGACATTGGAACCAATATATATCCCACAATAAACCGTTTATCCCGCCCCGCGTCCCGACGAACCGTATATAATCAGTGTGATAAATTGACGCGTCGACGGTATTAGAATATTCCGATACCATGGGCCCCCAGCTGGCTCATCGATCATCGTGCCGGCCCTGACGCGCCGATGAACAATACTCGCTGTTTGACGCAGCAATACTACAATCAGCCACAGTAGGTCAACATACATAACAAGTAGGTAGCTAGACAATAATAATTAAATATAATTTTTATTCGAAAAAATTTGGTGATCATTTCAATTTGGTCAAATTTTAAAAGATAGGTAACAATTGACATCTGAATAGAACAAAAGCTAGTTTATTTTTTGTAAATGAATTGAAATTTCGAAAGAGTGTACGGACCTCTAAAAAGATAAAAGCACAGGCGAAGTGAGGTAATATTTACGAGACAACATATGGAAATCGCTCCTACAAGATATGATGGAGTTATGCAGTAAACATGTAAAAAGCTTTCATGTTATGCGAGACAAGCAAGTAAAATGATAGTTTGCATATTGAAAGAGCTCCAACGTTTTTTATGGCGTCGGCACTAAGAGTATGATAAATAAGTGGCAAGCTCACGGCGAAGTTGAGTGTCACACAACACTACTTACACAATATCAAATTACATAAGGCGTAAAATTGTAGGGCTGTTACCAACAAACCTACAAAAACGAAAGTCTTTATTCATAAGTAGAACTGTCATAAATACAATACAATAAATCGACGCAAAGTGGCAAGTCTCTCAGTGTTTTATAGGATACATTAGGAGAGTGCACGACGGAGTTACACAACTTGATTCCCGCATCTCCATTTTACCAAGGGACAACTAGAGGCACGGTATTGCGTCACCCATATATGGTTGATATCCCTCCTGTCTGTACCAAGCGTTTTGCCTCAACCTTCATTATACGGACAGCTAAGGAGGGGAATTCTTTGCCGGCCTCTGTGTTTCCCAATAGCTACTTAAAATTTGGGAGTTTTCAAGACGAGAGTGAATAGGTTTCTTCTAGGGAAGCGTGCTACATCGTCAACCGCATCATCGCTTAACATCAGGTGAGATCGTGAACAAACGTAAGCCTATTTAAAAAAAAAGGAACAATATATATAAAATGAACATTTTATTTTTGAAAATGGGACTAAAAGCAGCGATCTCTTTGGTAGAATGCGTGCATTTGCGTTGCGTCTGCAGAAGAAATTAAAAAAGGCATTGGTGCGAAACCTTTAGACTTTTTCTCTAATTGAAATGGTGACCTACGCGTATCTCCCACGTTTACTCCACAGACAACATCCACTTTCAGCCATCTTCAGAGAGGGCTGAAATTAATTTCCGGGAAAAAACATCTTGTTAATTATCCAGAATTTTACAAATTGTACCTACATTTAATTTCTAATAAAATAAACTATTTAATATATGTAATGTTTTGGATTATTTTATTTTCTCGCAATCATAGTGAAAAGTAGAGTTACACTCTACACGGGCGCCAAAAACCCATTATAGCTCGGTTTCTATTGCGAAGGATTCTACAGTAGAATCCTGAGCGGCGCCAGGTATACGAGGACGAGATGTTTTTTTTCACAAGGTATGTACTCTAATTTTTGACTGCGAGAAAATAAATAGTAGTAGGTACTTATAGTATTTATATTTATCAAATTTTAGCTCAATGTAATAGCTCCATTCAGCCAGCCAGTAGGTACATTCAGTACGTATTCTAGAATCCTTCGCTGCTCTCGGGATCCAACGTAGTCCCTCGAATTAAAGTCCCTTTTTCACTTGTTGTGTAATCTACTATTTTCATTCTAAAAGCACGGAATTCGGTGAAATAGTTACGTGTAACGTTTTCACCGAATTCCGCTCCTGTAGGAGCTATCGTTCGAGATTATATCTATTGTGCTGGATCCTCTTTCCTTTTTTTCGAGATGAACTCTACAGGGACATTGTCTTTTCACGTGTACCTTGTGCAAGGAACAGAAGTGGTATATGAGGGAGGTACTCCACTTTAGAGGTGACAATGTATCGTCGTTGTTAAGTGCACTTGCTCAACTTTCTTAATATTGAAGGGATGTAGCGCAAGAGCCACATATTATTATTATGTTTCCGAGTGCGAAACAAATCCTACTTCATATCCTACTCGGACTAATATTAGGTCGGGGAAAAAGTCTTTTCGCATTATAGTATGTATGAACTTGTAATAAAATCTCTTTGGCTATACTATTTGTATCTGGCTGGTTTTGGTATCATATGAAAGTTTAAATTTTAAAGAACATAATTCCAAATTCAAATTAGGAAAATGTGTGATTTTCATTTGTTTTTCGTACTGTCAAAATGAGTGAATCTAATGAAGAAATTCGATACATTTTAAAATTTTACTACAGAAAAGGTAAAAATGCAACGCAAGCCGCGAAAAAAATTTGCGATGTTTATGGACCTAGTGCAGTGTCTGTGAGAGTAGCACAAATTTGGTTTAAGCGTTTTCAATCCGGAAATTTTGATCATAAAGATGCACGTCGCTCTGGTCGCCCTATTACGGATAAAATGGATGCCATTTTTGAAAAAGTGGAACAAGATCGGCATATCAGTAGTTACGACGTAGCTGAAGAACTGGGAATTGACTACAAAACAGTTTTGGCGCATTTGAAAAAAACTGGGTACACAAAAAAGCTCGATATTTGGGTACCTCACGAGCTCACTGAAAGAAACCTAATGAACCGTGTACTCATTTGTGATTCTTTACTACGACGTAATGAAACCGAACCATTTTTGAAGAAGCTGATAACTGGTGATGAAAAGTGGATCACGTACGACAAGAACGTGCGAAAAAGGTCGTGGTCAAAGACCGGTCAGGCTTCACAGACTGTGGCAAAACCCGGGTTAACTCTCAACAAGGTGATGCTGTGTGTGTGGTGGGATTGGAAGGGCATTATTCATTATGAGCTGTTACCACCAGGCAGGACCATCGATTCTGAACTCTACTGCGAACAACTGATGAGATTAAAGCAAGAAGTTGAGAGAAAGCGGCCGGAATTAATCAACAGAAGGGGTGTGGTTTTTCATCATGATAACGCTAGACCTCACACATCTTTAGCCACTCAGAAAAAATTAAGAGAGTATGGCTGGGAGGTGTTAATGCATCCGCCGTATAGTCCTGACCTTGCACCTTCAGATTTCCCCCTGTTTCGGTCTCTTCAGAATTCTTTAGGCAGTGTCAGGTTAACATCACGAGAGGACTGCCAAAACCACTTGTCGCGGTATTTTGATCAGAAGTCCCAAAATTTCTATAGCAATGGGATCATGTCCCTACCTACAAGATGGCAAAAAGTTATCGAACAAAATGGTACCTACATACTTTAGTTAAATGTAAATAAACTATATTAAAAAATGTTTTGAATTTTCTTAAAAAATGCGAAGAAACTTTTTCCCCGACCTATTATTATGTATGCGAATGTTTGTATGTATGTCAATGTTTGTAACTTCGTATCTCTATTACTATTAAAACGATTTTGATGGAATATGGTATGTAAATAGTTTAGGTCCTGGAATAACATATAGGTTATAAAGATATATACCACGCGGGCGAAAACGCGGGCGAAAGCTAGTATATTCATATAATTTATAGCCGCGTTGTTAAAATATTATACATATAGTTAAACAATGCTTCTCGGGCTGCAAAGTAAGCAAAGTAGCAAGGTCATCATAAAAAAGGTACATAGTATTAATAAAAAAAATCCTAAAAGCAGGGTCTGCTGTTGTCTTAATAAGACTAGAGATCTCAACTCCCAAGCGATCATATTTTCTGCACCTTTATAAATGTACATTTTCTTCATTGGCAACATTAATGAATAGGGTATTTGACTCCCTTTTTTATGATGTCATTAAATTCGTTTTCTCATGAGAATAGACATTTGAGTCTATATCGATAGAACTGAAAATCGAACGTTAGAAACGTCAAAAATGAGAGAGTCAAATCGGGCGTATCCACTGAGCGCTATAACGCCCCATACAATGACATATTGGACAGAACATCTGACGTCAATTGTTCTATGCGGGTCATAAAGCTGTACTTACTAAAAACATGCCTTTTGTTGATTTTGGTCGTGAAAAACTGCGTTTAAGTACATAGTTGTTGTACATTTTGTTTATTTATTGAAATGTAAAGATAGTATAATTTTCATCAGTTGAAGACAGTATCATTTAAATAACTATTGGATGACAAAAAAATCGTTGAATTCGGAAAACTTTTAAATCTAGTATCTTTGTGGAATATATATATATTTTTTTGTGAATTTTATTTTTAATTGTGTTAATGTGATTTTCTTAAACCTGTATAACTACAGTAATTATGTATTTTGTGTTTCATGCAACTATCCTATTCAAACATTTATAAAATTGAGATCGGTCTATAATGTTAATAAGTTGAGAAATTGTTTTTGACTATTGCGAAGAATATGTAAATAGGTAAAAGAAATTTCCTGTGACACTATGATAATAATGTATACCTCCCTTAACTAAATCTTTCAAGATTTTTTGTATTTTGAGTAGACATTTCTCTTAACACGTTTCACAACAACCCCGAATTCCCCTGCATACATAATGCTTAAATTAAAATACCTGGTTCCAAGAATATTCTTTCAGGAATTTACGGAGTTATTTTTTGCAGATGTCGTCGAGAGGGTATGCATGGGGTGAAACTGTACCACACGTTAGGGGGTGAGTACCTACCTGATAATTTAGCTTTATTTTGACAGTTTAACTGAATCTTCTTTTATAAATTTATTTTAAACATATTTTATCAATTATCTAATACTTTTTGGTTTGACACAGTGCGTTCATTCGTTAATTTATTTTACATAATAATATTGTGTGAGTATTTATAATTTTTAACAATTTGATAACAAGTAGAAATAAAAAACTAAAAAAAAAACAAAAGAAAAAGCTAGTCCGCAACGAAGTGTTTCCGCCTATGTATTTACACACTTACTCAATTTGATTGATATTGTATGTTGTAATAAGTCCTGGAAATTTGCTGAAAAACCAATTTCGCAAAACAAATAGTGATCGTTTCATTACGTTTGGTCGCAAAAAACGTTTAGTGGAGTGGCCACTCAACGCCGGCTGTGTTACGCAACATGAAAATTTACGCTCCGGACACACATAAGCGAGCAGCGCGATTGCAAAGCAAAACAACTGCTGCGTGACGAGGCCGTTCGCTTTTTATTGTGTTTACTTAGTGCCAGCATTTGGATGTTCTTTTGGAAACAATATTGCATAGTTTTGAGACAATTATGACAAAACCGTGCGACATGTCGAACATAAAAATAACGTACCGTACCTACATTAAGTACTTACGTAGTCATATTATAATCTACTACTATAATATTAGTTATTTCTCATGTAACATCACTCGCAATTGAATCGCGAGAGGCGAGATACACATTAACGCATACACACACGCACATACACACCCATACACACACGCACACACACCCATACACACATGTACACAACAGAGACATATTGTATAATACCCTGTGATAATACCTACGTTCAATTTCGCTTTACGCTGGCCGGTTAAGTGTGGCCGAAGTCCAGAGCATAAAGAACGCTTTATCTGAACCGTATTCGTTCGAAACCGTATCTCATTACGTGCGATAGAATAAATTGGGAACGAAGCGAACGACTATTTGCCGAACACTTGGTAGCGCCCGATCCGTTCCGATTCAATTCGCGCAAAATTTAATTGCAATCGAAATGTATTAAACGGAAGCCGATTGCGGAGATAATCCGTTGCGTGTCATTCAATTCGTAAATTATTTTCTGGAGTGTTTGCGAAAATTGAATCTAATAATAAAGCTCTACGAGCTTTGTAAACAAACTATGTAAGTACTCGGTTTAAAAATGTTAGTTTGCAGCTTGATAAATGTAATGTCGTGTGAAGTTTTATTTCTTCTGTTCTGGCTAGTGTAAAGTTAGCTGCAATGCAACACGAGTGAGTTATTATTCCACGTATTAAGAGGCCGCAAGACGAGTAACGTGAATGTGCCACGATGCAAGAGCATTTACGTTTTAACATACGTTGTAACATACGTTTTAAAATTAGGAACTGCACAACCATGATGAAATTCAAAGATACATAAACATTGGAAGATACTTTTCTATTGGTTTCTGTCTATTCGAAATTTATGTGCTTTATACTTTTAAGGATTTTTTATCAGATAAAATGATATCCCTTTTCGTTTTTAGTAAGCCCATCAAACCTTCTTTTATGGATTGCAAACTTATGTTCCGGTTTTCCTGTCCCAAATCACACCATGATTTTCCAATAAAACAATCACCCTTCACATGTTGCTGGTCACAAAATAACTTTATATGATAAAAGAAGTTATGACAATAGCTGTCAAAAATGACAAGGGTGCAACCAAAGTGTCTATATCGAGGACCGTAGTGTCACCGGATCGGATAATAGGGCAAAGTTGATCGTCAATGGGGTCCGATCGTTTCCAACCCAAGTCACATATCATATTAACTTCGACATGGAATAACAATCCGTGCTTTGAAAAACAAAAAAAGAAGGCTACGGGTGTCGAAGCCAGAGGACAAAGACAGGATTTTTAACAACAACAATTATAAACTTATCCATGTCATGGCCATAGAAGAAAAAAACTGGCCAAATTCACTATTACACCATAGCCATAGAAAAAAGTTTTTTTTTTTAATTTATGCTGTTTGTTAACGAGACGAGCTGGTCGTTTGCCTTATGGTAAGCATAACGCTGGCCCATAACAAACGAAGTGCCACTCATAACTTTAAAACACAAAGGCCTGCGCGGCAGTGCATCCGAATGTGATATCGGCTCCTACTCAGCTCGCCTCGTCGCCTCGTCGCATCGCCTCAATCGTGCTACCACAGTGTGCTACCACAATTTTAAAAATGAGTGGCTCGCACGAAACTCGTTTTAAATGTGTGTGCTACCCATGATTACTTAGTACGAAATTGTTTTCGTATAAGATAATTTTTTCTTTAAATTTGGAATCTCAAAATCTCCTAAATTTGACTTCTAGGAGTAGGGATCTCCTTTCGGAATAACATACCAATTTAAACTTATGCTATTATACATATCGCAGTAGTGTAATACAAGTAATCATGTATGCACACATTCAAACAATATTCTCCCCAGAATAACTATTAATACTGTATTCCGAACAGGTACCGCGTACAAAGAAGTTTTCGGCATTTGGCCCCTACATGGGAGCATGAAACTTTACACCCACTGCTTGTACTACGAAAAAACAGGGGAATTTAACGAAAACAGGTAACAAACTTTGGTAATTTTTGTTTATGTTCAACAATAATAGATATGGTGTTACATAGTTAAGCTGGAAAAGTATTATACTAGGGGCCCAGCACGGACAAGGGGCCCCACAGCCCGGCAAAAATAATTGAAAATGTTTCTTCGAGTGAAAATTAAATTTGAAGATTTGTTTGTAACAAACCTTCAATGACAATATTATTAATATTGCGTTTTTTATATTATATCGTCATATTTCAGTACATTTCCGAACGCATTTCAAATTATTATAGGCATAATAATTTATATTATGGCTAGAAAAGGGGGCCCGAGACGTGCATTACCTAGGTCCATGTTTAATCCGGCCCTGGTTACAGCCGTGGGTGTGCACGATCGTTGAGACGCCGTCTTCAGATTTCAAACATCCTAATACTTAAAGGTCATATTCGCGACTTACGTCCTATAGTTTGCTTTAGAGTAGTTTATATATTATCACGGCTTACGGACGCGTCCCTTAATATATTTACAGCTTTATTGTTTTGATATTAGTACATAAAAACAATTGGTCACATTGATTAGTATCAATGTGACCAATTCGACCTTTGCGGCTCTAGGCGCATGCTTAGTTATGATTAAACTATTAATATCTTATTAGTATCGGCTGAAGTGTGCCCTGAATGTCGAAAAAAACTTTCAATAGTAAATTTATTAATGTTACCAAAGAAGGACAAGAAATATTTATTAATGGGCGTATCATGTCCCCTTAATAAAATAGGATCAAACTGGTTAGGTAAGGGATCTGAAGGTTCTGAAGCTACATATTTATTTACCATCCAAATAAGATATACAGTTTTGAGGCTTCCTCAATCACCTATTTTGGAGGCAGATTCATTCAACACGTGACAACAAAAAAAGTGTGAACATATAAATAGTACATACCTAGTTGTTTTTCGTTGATGGAAGTTAACAATTCCCTGTCTGGTTTTTTGCAGAAACACTCCTGCCAACTTCAGCAAAGACTTTTTCCTAGCAGATTCTCAGAACATGGGTAAGATACAAAGTTCCTTCAAATATCATTATATCATCATCACGCCGAAGCGAACAACTTACAACAAAAGTATCTTATAACATTCCTTGAGAAGTTCCTCTAAAGTGAAAACATTGATTTATTGCTTATATAGTTTTCAACATCGCGAAAGTATAGTTTGTACCGACGATGCTTTTGTATCGAGGCTCTATTCTAACTGGTATTACTACACTGTATGTAGATGCACTATTCTCTCCTAGATATATTTTGAATTAAACCATTTTCATCAAGATTTAAGGTCTTTTCCCATAGTACAATTAGTGTAATAGCCGACCTAATACGTTCCATTGCCTCCTAATGTGCGTTCATAAAACACGTTGTTTGTACGGAATCAAGCACAATAGAGGGACCTCAAGCTCGTTCGTGCCTCACCGACATGCCCGCAATTTCGCCCTACTTTGTCTCCATTGCTTGCTGTCTACGGTCACAGAACAAATGAGAAAACAGAGGCGCACAGTTTCGTTTTTCATTGTTTTCGAGTCGCAGGAGGATCCCGTTATCATTTGTTACTCGACACGGTACAACTGGCACAAACAATTAGCGGTGAAAAGTCAGTGATTAATACCTATGGAGTAGTCTGCAGACTATTAAATGGACATTTGTGTGTCTGTAGACGTTCTTTGTGTGGCTTAATGAAGTAGGATGCCTTTTTCGTTTACGTGATCGCTATCTCTAATTTCGTTTTTCATGGTTTTCGAATCGCAGCGAGGATCCCGTTATCATTAATGACTCGACACGGTACAACAGGTACGAATAATTAGCGATGAAAAGTCAGTGATTAATACCTACAGAGCAGTTTGCAGACTATTAAATTGACATTTGTTTGTTTGTCGACGCTCTGTGTGTGCCTTAATGAAGTAGGGTGCCTTTTTCGTTTACGTGATCGCTAATCACTACTTTGTGGCGCTGCGAGTCCTGTAATTTCCGCTACGTGCTACGAGATCTACAGCTTACCTCTTGAATAAAACATTTGTATAAAAATACTATTCATAATTAACAAAAATGTGCAAACAATTTTGCTACGCAATGCAACACACAAATGTAAGCATTCCAGCTTTGTCTCTTTATGAGTTTCTCTAGTTTTCAAAGGGAGAGATATTGCGCTCCGCGGCTCGTATTTGAGGAACAAGAGTGTAATTCCCAGAGGTTTTGTCTTGCGGCTACACATCCTACAAATGAAAAGATGCCGACATTCAAAGCGAGCTGCTGCATTTTTAAATTCTTGGCGGTGGTCGGTCCGTTCCTGGTAAAAACTCGCGTTGGCAACCTAATGGACGCTTTAAACGCATTTAGTTCCTTTTGTTCGCATGTGGCAACTGGCGACCTACATTTTTGGAAAAGATTTGAGGCAAGTATTCGTATCGCTTGAGAGCACTATATATAACAAAAAGGTATTAGGATATCTAGGTTCAGTAACCGTTACTTTTAATTTCGCTCTCGGGGCTATCCCAACTATTCTTTGTCCGAATTAGGATCACGTACCTACTGTCTTCCGAGAATCAAAAATGGCGAAAGTTTCACTCAAAAAGACGGCTATTGCAATATACTGGTGCGTTCTTGACTTTCGATACTTTTTAGATTGGTATCTATGAAATTTCGTTACAACACTAATTGATAACTAATTTTTAATTGATTACTGATAAAGCGCTTTACTTACATGTCAACAGATTTTAAATTCTTGTTGAATGATAAGTGTGCACACGATTTTAAACAAAAACAGTGTATACACGATTTAAAACAAAATGTTATTAATTGGTAATTAAAACGTACACGTAGCTAATAAGTTTCATATCTAAACCTAAATTTAGTTTCGTTCTCTCTGTTATATCTTATATCTATCTTTCTATTACATGACATGAGAAAGAGATGGTAGATGTTTGACAGATCTAAATTTAGTTTTAAATCTGACAAATATCTTCCATTTCTTATAAATTAGACGCCACTAAATTAAGTGCCGTTAAAACACTAGACACAAGCAAGTGGAATAATTTGACAGGTCTAAAATATATTAAATCTCTTTCTCATGTTCTCAATTAGAAAGAGAGATAAAAACTAAAATTAGGTTTACGTATGAGAAGAAAGAATTGCCACCAGTGATTGCTTTGTGTAGCATAACACAACATCATTTTCCACAACGGATTCGCGAAGCTTTGAGGGGATGAGACATTGCGATTCATTCTCGCATTTAAAAGCAAGACTGTAATTTCACAGGCCTTTGTCTCGCCCCGCGCGGGACGGCGGCGGCTCGCGGGAAAATATGCGCATTCAAAATGGATTTTTATCGCTTTTCAAGTGGTAGGCTTTAGCTGTGTACTCTGCTCGCATTATTTCAGAACCTATTTATGCCTGATGCTGCAGGCGACGTGTTCCAATATATTTTATACTCGTTTGTACTCGTATAAGCATATACTAGGTATGCTTATCGTAACTCTGTGACCCGGAAAGCCGAAATAATGCCGCAACAGAGGGTAAGCTCTCGCAACTGGCCCGGTAACGAGTCTGTCGTAATTTGTCACTATGACATACATCCCATTTTCTGTGTTCATATGTTACGTTACAAAATTCATTTCCTGCTGATATATTGTCGTATTAAATATCTAGTTCCTAATGAATGAAAGGTCTTGCGCAGTCGTGGGCACATATAACTTCTTTACCCACAGTTGTTTGCTTAGGACATCTTACCTTTAGAATTTATGTACGTAAAAGGCGAGAGCACGTCCGACAAAAGCCCGAGAAGACGAGTTTGCTTTGAATACACACATTACATTTGGATTTGCGGGTTTTATTTACCTCCAAGCATTGTCTACGAAGGAGCTGTATCGAGCTAATTAGACTACGTCAACACGTAGCTCGCGTTACTTTCACGACACAAATAGTTTGTGCACCATTTTGTCTCATTCAAATAGAGCGCATGACTAGGTCACTGTACTCTTGGAAAGTTCACAGTATTGATTTTATTGCGCACGCCCGAAAATATAAATGGAATGTGCCGCCGTACGGTAGCGCCAGTCGAATTAATAGCCTTGAATGCAGTTTGGGGAATAGCCACCTATTCTAATACACGATATACGAGTAAACACAAGCATAAAGTAAACGGAAGGGATAATCGTATGCGTAGTGCGTATACCCTCCTAAATGGAATTAGCTTAATTGAATGTCGATCTTGTATCAGGTATGAATGGGCGCCGGTTTCAATGGTTTCTAAATTAATTAATCAATTTAGTGAAATTAAATTCAATCATGTTACTGATGCGATGCATTTATTTGTTGGGTTTAAGCAAAGAGGGAGTCTATAGATAGATTATTTATGGCCGATAGGTCAGCATTTGATCACTATCTGGCGTCGATGTAGTTTAACATGATGAAAATTCTAATCTTAGTTTTGTTTATTCATACACAATCATTGCTAATAGAGAGATACATTTTCGGTGGATTTCGGGATAATTTGGGTATGACCTGTGCCTAGCAGTGGAATGTAGATAGAAATTGTTTATAAACTGAAATATTTGAAGTCTGAGATTTTTCTGACGGACAGTGCGGTTTCTTGCAGGTTTTTGTCATTCAAGTTCTGTGTGACATTACTGTTTTTTTTGGTTATTATTGGTTATATTATATTTTTTTATACTATTGGTATATGAGCTGGTCATTTGCCTGATGGTAGTTATAACGCTGGCCCATAACAATTGCAGCGCCACTCAGAACTTGGAACTCAAAAGTCTGCGCGGCACTGAAGTGCACTCGCTACTCGAGACATTAGGTATTAAGTCTCATAATTTCACTGGATACTCTGCTCATCAAACCGGAACACAGTAAAGCTTGCGGCTTAGCGGTAGACTACACGAGCAAAGCGGTGGTACCAACACAGACGGACACACGCAGAAGCGTTAGTCCCACTACCTATCGCTTACCATCACATGCACGATAACCTCATTGTTCCATTGTTATGCTAAGTTTCAGAAACGAGTCTAAACGTGGACTTTAGCTGCCTTATATCAAAACTGTATATAGAATGTCAGCCTAAGTCTCGTTGAGATATTCTAAAAATAACTTTTAAAACGTATCTATGTGTTGTCTCAAGTTGTAACCCAAACAAATGTTTTCACAGGACCGACGGACCCAGCAAAGAGGAAAACCGACTGCGAAAGCTTCGTAAAGTGCGAACTCGTTCACCCAAACCAGTAAGTTAATCCCTGAAAATGAATATGACATTTCTTCCAGTACATAAAATCTGAGACCGCGTGACATTTGTTTGTACCGGGATAACTTCCAACTTTGCCTTTCTTGAGGGAAGTCTGAGAGAGCCATAACGTCACATTTATCACGTGTCGCTCATCTGCTTCGCTATTTTCATTCTTCCGCCTTGGCTATAAGGCTGTTAATGTGACGAAGGAGCTTGTTTCGCCATGACATCCTCGTTGCGTAATTATTAGACGCTCGAGGCTGGTCGGTCGACGACCCCGCTCGACTTTGACCCAGTTCCTACCCTAATTTTCGCGTCTCTCACCCCTCGGCGTACTACTTTGTCTATAACCTCTACAACTTTTGAGGTGTAGGTAAGTCGCGGAGGGTGGCTCAAAGTTGAGTGTAATCTGAGTAAGCTTTCTGAATTGAAAAAGATTTTATCAATGCACAATATTTCATTCACTAAGCGTTGAGTATGAGGCTGAAACTTTTTCTGTGCTAAGATGATTAGACAGTTCGTTTAGAACTAAATTAACGCCTATTTTTAATCAAACCCTGTAATTAAACTTTAGTTTTAAGTAGGTGTATTATACTGAATGAAATAAGGTTAATTATGCTTTAAAATGACAATAAGGGCCAATCTTTCAATTGCAGCGTTAGTGGACTGATTGCTAGTGAACCGATAAATTTTATTGATCCGTTATGTGCTTGTCATTTTTTTTCGGGTCTTTCAATACGAATTTAACAGACCGTTAGCTACCTAAGGTTTATTTCTTTAGAATGGCAACAATTTATTTACGTCTGCCTTCACCAAAAAGTTACTATAGCTCTGATGATTCAGAGAATTTACGAAAAGTTTTTTTCTTGGCATTATATTGTTGGAATCCTTTTCTTATTTGCAATAAATACATATAGCCATCCTGTAGTCAAGCGAGCGAGGCAGCCCGGAACATATCTGGTTAAACGTCGTTTTTATGTCACTTCTACGTGTTGTTATTTGCATAGCGACCGCTTCTCCTTGGTTACTGTTGGTTACTTGTTGTTTTTTTTTTGAGTTTTTTCATTGGATTTAAAATATCGCTTTTTCTGTGGCGAACATACCACAGAAGCCAGGAAATAAAGAAAGAAGAATATCGCTTTTACCGTGAGATTCAAAATGAGTGAAAAACTGAACGCAAAATTACCAAAACGAAAAGAAAAGGGCTGTAAATTTCCTCAATGAACAAAATAAGTTTCGTCCCATTTGCATTCTTCCCAATGATCAGTGCGATTCCGAACAATATATTATGGGGGCATGCGTTGCTGGTTGATATTTTGCAAGCGAAGCAAAACGCGCACTTGGCGCCAGTCACATCACTTCAGCTTCCACATATTATTTATAATGTTAGATTTTTATAAGTTTACAGTGTTTTGTATATAATTATATTTATACTTTTTTACAATTGTAAACAATTTGTTTTTCTGTAAAACTTTTTTTCAAAATGAGGAGTATTGATGTGGGGTCATGCGTTGCAGGTTGATATTTAGCAAGCGAGGCAAAACGCGCTCTTGGCGCCAGTCGCACCACCACCCTGCAACTGCGTGCCCGGCAGCCCTCGCTTTTATGTTTACGTGTGTCGTAATAAATGAGCATTAATTAATGTGACTTCGGGCTTATGATTTCCTATCTAGTAGAGTGAGCACATACCTATAGGGACACATACCACCTAGCACCTACAACTAAAATATTCTAATCAGTGATCATCCTATTCCTCAATTATTATCCATTTAACTTCTATAGAAACTGTTATAACCTTACTAGCTTCTGCCAGCGGTTTTCACCCGCGTTCCCACAGGAACCGAGTATTATCCGGGATAAAAAATTGCCTATGTTACTCTCCGGTCCATAAACTATATATAAGTATGTCAAAAATCACCTCGATCCGTTGATTCGTTGCTGCATGAAAGAAGGACAAACAAACAAGCCAACAAATTAACAAACAGACAAACACACTAGAATAAGGTAGTTTGGCTTTGACATGACGAGTTAACGAGAGACTAACAACCTTATCTGGCCATAAAACAGTCCGCTAAAGTTATACCTCCGATACGTGTTTTATTCCTCCGTTAACTCGTAACTGTCACTTGAAAGATTCAAATTTCTTCTATCAGAGCAATAAGTCTTAGTTGATTCTTTAACGCTAGACTAAGGACGTTATCTCACTCTTGAAAGATCCGCCCTAAGTATTGTAAATCCTACAAGTTATTTGCCTGATAGAGCACCACGACACTATATACACGAAAAACTTTACCTACTTCTACAAAAGTTATCCACTTGGAGATAATATTTTCGCAATACGGTATTCTACTAAAAGTTTATCCTTAGTGTTATGTTTTCATTCCATTATGGATGATTTGGTAGGTATTCGAGCGACTGGTTTAACAACGTTGTGTGGTTGTGAAAAGGTTATATTTTTTCAGCTAGACACCCACACGTTTGTTTTCTTTTTATCACGTAGTTAGGTACTTATATTTTTATAAGATGCATAACTTATGTGGTTAAACGATTGACGTTCTACGAACGAGTTTCGCGACTGTTGCTCTTTTCTATACTTTCATAATGGAAAATTTAAAAATATTTAAGCGAGGCTCAGTCAATAGTAGTGATGTTAACAACCAGCGGCGCAAGCACGGAAGCGGGTTCGATAAATTTGCCGAATCGAAAAAACTGATAAATTTATCGAATGTTGCGAGTACCGAAGTCTGATCGTAAAGTATTGTAGTAGCTCTATATTCTCTTTGGATTCGATCTAGCTATTCGATAACTTTTGTCGATTGTATCGAGGCTCCATAAATCAGATAAATAATCGATAAAACCGTCTTTATTGATTTGAACTGTCAATTTTATCGAATTTTATCGATTGAAAAGATCCGTACTTGCGCTGCAGGTTCATGGTTCAAATTCTACAGTGAGCAAGAAGTGTTGACGAAGGAAAACATCGTGTTCGTTTTCATCACCTTTCGACGTCATCGTCACCTTCATTCAAGAAGTAGTGTTTAAACGCTAAATCGAGCATAAAAGAGATCTCGACGATCGAATAATTAGCAAAACTATTATTTACTACATGTCAATCCACTTATACCTACCCAACTTTGGCCGATTCCTATATAGATAAGTATTATTGTTTAGGGTCCTACTTATGGTGGACACTTATAATGAAACTCAGTGGACTGTAAACTGATAATATAATAAAACCAACACAAAGAGCAGTAAATGCGACTTTGGTGCGCGAGTGGTGTCCTCGGTGGCGAGAGGAGAAGTGGCCCGGGCGCACCCCTGTGCCCCGCTGCCGCGCCCGCGCCGCGCGCCGCCGCCAAGCCGTCTGCGCTCCAACAATTACAAAACCGAATGTCCGTCAGACGCTTCCACGTTTCATTACTGATAAACCGACATCAATAACGATTATTAAACAGGTCATTAGGCTTGAAAATTATCGCGGTATTTATTTTAAAGTCGTGGCTTAACAGTTTGAATACTTAGCTTGAAGCACCTACTTAAATACAGTTTGTTTAAGAATAAGCTCGTGAGCATTACTGCGTTCCGGTTTGATGAGCAGAGTAGCCAGTGAAATTACTGGGCTTATGAGACTTAATACCTAATGTCTCAGGGTAAAGAGCGCACTGCAGTGCCGCATAGGCCTTTGTGTTTCAAAGTTCTAGGTGGCACTGCAACTGTTATGGCCCGGCGTTATGCTTACCATCAGGCAAACGACCAGATCGTCTCGTTACCATATAACATAAAAAAGCTCGATATTGGACCTTTCATTTTGTATCTACGTATTGTTAAGAACAAGCTACCTATAACTAACATCATGAATATTTGACTCAGTCCTATTTTTATCTCTAAGCTAAAGTTACTATTCATCTTATATTTTGCGAGGCAATATAAAATCATAATAAAACTTTTATAACAAGAGCAGAAATGTGCCTACGCCTCCCACCTTATGTTTAACTTCAAAGTCGGCCTTATACAAGTTTTCAGACGGAAAATTCTGCCGTATTTTTTTACCTTACTTACCTGTAATTGAATCCTACTTACTTATCATTGAAATACTATATGCATACATTTGTATCTATTAGAAATAGGTAGACGGTTCGTGAAATTTGAAAAATACACATTTTGTGGTTTTAACCCCGTCAGGCATTGATGAGTATCTTCTCCATGCCGTCAGGATAAACATTTTAGAGAATATTTTGTGATTTGCGTACCTAAATAACAAACAATTAGACTAGTTTTTATGTCTTAGTTTGGCTGTGCAACTAAACCAAATTGAAATATTGGTACCTTACATGTAGTAATGGTCACATGCTGTAAACATGTACTTACCAATATTTGAATTTGGTTTAGTTTCAAAGCCAAACTAAGGAGTTAAAAGTATTTGATGGAATCAGGCGTTACTTTGCGGAAATCCATTTTAAATAAGATAATGTAATGTGGGAAGTTTATAGTTTTCATTCCGTGATAGTAGCCTAATTGCTTGTCACTTACGCGAAATACAAAATATATTGTCACAAATCTCCCGCCATTTCACGGACCATCCCATGTTTGGGCAGATCTAGCTCATTCCCAACCCCTGATACGGAGATGGCAGCATTGCCTAGGAGTATGATTAATTTATGGTATCCCTTGTCCCTTGCGTGCTTAGCGAGTTAAACATTAAGGTGTCGAGGTAGTTTAAATTGATAGTTGATAAACATCCGATATTTATATCCTTAGTGCTAAATAGCGTTTATTAATACGAATTTCCTTAAACAGCCGTTTAAACCATCATTTCACTTTTTAATTCTTTTCATAGCACCTTCAAACATATCGTCACTGGACTAAGTGCGATTGTGTCCAAACATGGAGAACAAAGGAAGGGCCGTATTAGCCGCTCCAAAGTAACTTCAAGTTTGATTTCGAGGCGTTTGTAATATGTCTTCGAAACTATACATTACGTAGCTTTATAGGGACAAGCTGAGCTTTACGGGTCCCAGTCAAGCTATGTACTCAACGTTGGTGTAATTCGAGATACGCCAACTATTTTATTACACTTGTGTCCCTCGATGGAATTGGAATTTAATTTTGCAGCGTCCCAAGCGAAATCGATTACAGGTCAGATACGAAATAAATTGTCTCTTTGCATTATTTCGTCCGTTCCAGGGAAAAAATATATTTGATACCAATATATTTGATTTACGTTGCAGTGAAATGTTCATCTACTTTCAATACTGTGCGAATACATCTAGATTGGAAAGGGCAGGTTTTTTATTGCCCGCGTTGGCATGGAGATACGAACGCACTCAACCTATAATACAAAAAGCGCAAATATTTTTTCCCTGTCTGGTTGTTGTAGGGCCCCTTACAGTTCTCTATTCTGTAGATATAGGAAAACCTAGTTAGGGATGAAGGTAATAATAACGTATTTGATTTTATTGCAGCAGTTTTAGTTAATAGCAGTTTGTATATCGTTTAGAGGTAGAGTGCGTGTGTAAAACCCTCGACTATTTTCAGAATTAGTACTTTGTATAATTTAAATATTTTTAATGAAATTTTATTCAGTTACGTTTTAATATTCTTTATTTTGAGGTTTGAGAGCAAGCTAAAAAGAAATATACCATTTTAGCGTAACATATTTTTTCGAACGATTTCAAATGACGAATAGAAAAATGTTTTCCGACCTCGATATCGATACCGGGTCGATATCGATCACAACATTCTGCAAATAGACTAGCCCAATTAAACACCCACCAATTAAGACATCTTACTATTGAATTGTTCGCTATCACGGCTTTCCCACATATACCCCTACGTAAGCAATTAGCCAAGGTTTCGAATAAAGGGCGGGCAGAAGAAATTTATTTCCATTCGCCTCGGTCCCCTGTGGCCTGTAATTGGTAGCCCCTTGTACCACAGAAAGCTGTACATCAAACAGCCTTAATTACAACCTTTTAATTTAGGAACGATAATTGATACATTCAATGGTTTTTCTTTGTGTTTAAATCAGTCCCCGCGGTGATTACCTCGTTTCAATTGTTTCACGTATTTTGATTGGCCCATATCTGAATACCAAAATAAACACAAAGTCTTTACATATTCAACGACAAGTTATGTTTCTGTTTATTTTAAGTGCGTTAATTACTTGTTTTGTTTTTAGGGATAATTACAGCAAAAGGAGTAAAGCAAGAGACACCAGGATTACGTGTGAAGTGACGAAAAGTGTTCGAATTGAGATATACGAAAGAAACGGTGGTAAGTATCTAGTAAATACAGTACAATGAAAGCATTTGTGAATACGTTTCAGTAATTATATCGGTTAGGTTAAATAGATTAATAAATAGGTACTATTATGACGCCGAATTAGGAGTAGAAACAAATGTTTCCATTCAGTTATCAGACTTATAGATACTTAATCGAATCTAATTTTAATTACCTACCAAATTGTATAATGCATATTTGTAGACTAGCGGTCTTTGTAAAAAGGCTCTAACATTAAGGAATTGCTACACTCGTAATGGCCTCTTGTGTGTTATTTCACAAGTGCTTCCATATCCAACAAAAGAACTTTATTCACGTTAACGAAACGAAAAGCAGCAATATTATCTACATTATTACCCGTTTTCTCCCATAAAAAGTCTTATGAAATAAAAATACGGAGACGAAAAGTCTGCCGAAGCGCAAACATAAAACCAGTAAGTGTTATAAAAATCAAATCCAGTATTGCACAACTAAGAGTTCTGTTTAACGTCCCTTTTCATTGTAAATACAACTTAACAACGCTCACAACACTTAAATCTTCGTTAAAAACTTATCTAAGCTCTGCACCGCTCATAAAATAGCAGATGAGCTCTAAAAGAATTAAACTTGCCACAAGTTGGTATAATAAGACAGGTTATAAATATAAAGGTTAGTCTACACGCAGTGAACAGCGGGAAGTCTGACTGTGCTACAAGAAGTAGGGATAAGAGGACGATTACTCGATAGTTCTCGTTAAGGTTCTTTTTATCTTAATAATTCCATTAGTCACGTTCAAGAATTCACATATTATACTTTGAAATTACGGATTGAAAATGAAGAAGTCTTACATTATTGCATATATTTAATATCGTTTATCTTATCTTCTTGGCAAATTGTTTAATGGGAGAGTAATAAAAAAACGTGATTACAAGTACATAACATTTCTAGTGATTTATTTTGATATGGTATCTCTTAAAGTTTCAAAAACGATACTGCATGTGCTGGAACAATTACTTTTAAGGGGATTCTAATAAAATTAAAATCTGAATGTGACGCTAGCAATCGTATTCAACTTAACAAAACAAATCGATTAGAAGCCGGCATCGTCACTCGTTACTCGTTTCTATCGAGTAGAAAGTATCGATATCGTTGTGGAGTGATCTCTATTAAGGCTGCATGATATTGCAAAATGGGTAAGCTTAGTGGCAGCTAGGTGGTTAAGCAACACACTGGCTTGAGTTAATAAATGCCTTATAGTGAAAACACAGTTCTGTTTATCTTTCCTGCCTGTTCTAATTCATTTATTTATTTATACAGAGTTACAGATAGTAGGTTGACTTGTAAACTTAATAACACTTTTTTTATAATATAACGCTGTAAACCCAAAATCCAATTATAACTATATACAACTTACTTGTTATGTGTTATTAATATTAACATGATAACATAGAACAGAGCATAGTATAGAAAGCTTATTATTATCCTTTTATGATACACTAGCTGCTCGCTGCGGCTTCGTCCACGTAATTTTCTAAAATAAATGTAGCCTAAGTTGTGACATCATGCTTCATCATTATACGAGTAACATCAGTTATCTGCCACTGAAAGTCCCGTCAAAATCGGTCAAGCCAATTTGGAGATTAGCCACAACAAACACATAGAGACAAAAAATTAAAAATAGTTTTTTTGTTATAAGTACCATATACTTTCATATGCATTTAATAACATAAAAAGGTGCTATTTTGACATTACAAACAGACAATTTTATTTATTTGTATAGACTACTTCGAGAATTGTTTAAGGTAATTAAATTTATTATGACTATTCACTAACACAATGAAAAGATCTTTTCGTTTAAAAATCACTTGTAAAAGTTTAGGGAAAAAGTTTCGGGTTTATTATTACTTACAGTAATTGTCATGAAAGGATTAATCTTACTAGCAATCGTAATCATCATAAATAATCTCTCTCTCTCTTTAACTTACAAAAGGTGTGAGCATAGGCAAGGTAACATAATGGTGATCATAAATTTTGTAGGTTATAAGTAATTACAGGTTCCTAATTCCTTTTAGATAATAAACATAACATTTTTCCATCACAGACATTTGTTTTTCGCCTAACATTCTACACGCAGAGAACTAATAAACACGCTATTGATACGAATCAAAACAGTAGAACAGTGAATAAACAATAAGGAAGGCGGCGTGTTCGGGGCTTAGCTAGCTAAATAATTTATAATTTCTTAGAGAAAAGACAGCATTACCTCCCCATTCATCACTGGCGATAAAACATTCATGCCAGAGGAGCTTACTAAGGCTTTAAAATTGTATAGGTACACGTACAGTCAGCGCCTGAAATAGCTCTGTTTCTAGGGTTCCGTAGCTCAAAATGAATAAAACAGCTGCCTTACCGGCTAACAACAATATTCTTTGTTTTTTACTCCAACACGAAGGCCTGGATGCCTTACTCCGAAAATCGAAAGTCGAAGCTCGCAGTTTTCCTACCATGAAAGAGACAATGTCAAGTTACGAACCTCGAATCGAACATTGGATCCAATACACTTTCATAGTAGGAAAACTGCAATCCGTCAATGGAAGCTTCGACGTTCGATTTTCGGAGTAAGGCGCGGCGGTCGCTTGTCTTCGTTCTCGATGCGGTATTGTTTTGGAACGAACGAGAACAAGTGGTTCCAAAACGATGGCTAGCGAGAACTCCAGATAATTCCTTCCTGCCGAAGACTAGCGGTCGCTGGAGTCGAAAATGAAGACGATTTTATTAGCCAGTAAGGTAGTTACCTTACCGGCGTATACGATATTAACTTGAACCTGATACTTCAAGCAGTTTTTGTTCACAGATCACTTCGCGTTCGTATGAAATTCAACTGAATTTCATACGAACGCGAAATAAGCGTCAAAATATATTCAGCTGAATGTGTTAAAATTATTTTGTAACAATGATGTTCACTGATATTTATAAATAAACTAGTATCTTGCTTTGTTGCAATAGTGTATAAGCAATTTTTGAAAAACATAGTGTGATTAGTGTAAAACTAAGTCAAAGTGTTAGTAACCAAACCTTCAAAACTAAGTCACAACATTTTTGACAAGCTATCTAGATCTATATCAAAAGGATCGTCCTTGGGGTGTTTGACTCGTAGGCACTTATGTCTGCAGTATGTGAACGGCACGCTTGTAGTTAACAAACTTGACTGCGATAAGTTTGTCAACTGCAAGCACGCTGGCCATGTGATATGCGGTAGATGTGTGAGCACCTTTAGAATGGCCGTCAATATACAATTCTCACAAATCAATGTATTGTAAGAATAAAGGTAGAGCATGGTATGGTGCTGGGTGCTACGCTATGACGTCATGAAGTCAGTGCTACGCTGTAGTTGTCCCAGCGCTACGCAAGGGGAAGACGCGGCAAAGGACAGCAGTCCTTATTGAACTACGAGTGAAAATACACGTGTGTCGATTATTCAAACCGAGTTGTCTCATTTCTGGACCTAACAGTATATTTTCGCGTTACAAAAAGTGTTGAGGCTTGAGGCGCTCGGTTTTGATAAGAAAAGGCGCGAAAACAGCTCGCGCCAATGTTCCATTTCATAAAATAATGAATGGGCTTCATAAGACTCAATGGTACACTCCCATAAAATACATTTTTACCCGCAGATGGCTAAAATGGTTTCCCTCTAGCCACCAAGAAACAAATATATTGCGATTTGCTCCTTCATTTTCTCGGAAGGTATTTTATTGCTTTGGGGTCGCTCATAAATTCCGCGCTCACTCAGAGAGAAAAATAAGGTCTAACCGGGGCTCGCGAGAAATTGGTGCGAAAATTTCGTATTAGTTTATTCTTATCACATAAGCCCGGCAGTCATTTCACCTTTACACGAGATCGGGGTACAACGCTACAAAGTATTCTTTGTCGAGGTTTTGGTAATCTAGTAGGTATATCGAGCGGTGTGGAATTATGGATCCTTATACACCTTTGAAACGTTAAATGGATTATAATTTGAAGAGATGATGCGTCAGTGGTAGTGATGGGTCGAAGCTAAAGCTTTCGGTCAAAAATCGTCAGTTAAAAATCGTGATGTAACATTATAGTGGTAGAGCATTTCCTATATTTCTTGCTTGAGTATTGGGTAGCTACCATTCTCAAGGTGAAGAGTGTAGACTCATCGATCGGTGTGTTCCGGCAGATGCAGTCTAGTCGTGGTTAGACTTTTGTTAGCATATGTCATAACTGTATAGTACTTTGATATATGCATGAGTTCACGCTTAGATTCGTTTCTGAATGAAGGTTTAAAATTCAATACAGTTTTGACCAAAGACTATAAATCCTATCTGTGGTTTTGACACATTGAGGTAAAAGTCCACGCCTAGACTCGCCTCTGAATCTTAGCCATAAAGCAGTCGTACCGCAAACATACTTAGCGGACTAAACAAATATTTCCAGCAGCTTCTGTAATTTGAAATTGAATCATTTGAATTCTCCAATGGTCTGAATGTCGATGGCTCGGCCCATCGATTCTGTAAGCCACTAAATAATACCAGCTCATTCGGCTAATTACGGACGGACGGTATAGGTATTTCAACGTTGGATTGGTCTGTTACTCCGAAATAGCAGTGAAAAATTGTAATGGTTTTGATGGGACGGTAATTATGACTATAGATTACGATAGATGTTAGTAGAAACTTCAGCCCAAACTATGATAAAAATTAAAAAGCTAAATTGAACTTTATTTAATTAAACTATGTGTTAACAAAATTATGTTATAGTCGTATTAAAACTTAATTCAGGATGTCTCAGAGTAACGAGGCACTGCAATGCGTATCGCAGCCCTATATAATGCAGCGCTTTTGTTTTTCAAAGGTCTAGGTGGGACTGCAAGTGATATGGGCAGGCGTCATACTCACCATCAGGCAAAAGACAAATGCGATAAAAAACACCTGAAACCCTAAACAATGTTAAACAAAAAACAACTATCGGTCAAGGCATTATCGTGTCGTGGATATCAATACTTGCTTTAGCTTTTGCTAGAACGTGTTGGAGCTTCTCTTACTACTTGAGAATATCAAAATACGGAGAATTTTATAGCAGATAGTGCATTGTGAAACTCACGGCCTAAAGTTACTAGAGAAACAGACGTAAGTGGTGCCACTGCTATTACTTTTGCACACCCAATTGTTCAATTACATATCGTACGAGTATCACAAAGCACAATAGGTACCTAAATTCAGCCTAGGCACTAATGTTTGCACAGTAGAATCAGAGCGGCTGCAAAGGGATCCGTGAGACATTGATACGGCACAAACAGAGAGAGTCGATCCCTGTATGTGTGGTTTGTGTACAGTGCGGGACAGAAGGCGCTCAAATTTTTGTAGAATTGATTAGTGTCGCCTTTCGAGCTTAACTCATGTATTCAATTTTCCTACATTACTTTTGTAGCTACGATTTTTATGTTCTGTTCGCGTAATATTGTTTTACAAAAGCGCAATTTTTTTTCGAACAATCGCGACTATTTTTTTGCATTGGAAAGTCCTCCATTTAGTTTCTACTTCCGGGAAAGTATAATTCATGAACCTACTAGCTAATTTCACTGGGTAATCTGCTCATGAAACCGGAATACAGTAATGCTTACACGTTATAACTGTTTGGCGGCAGACTCCATCCAGTGTCTTTAGTGTTGTGAACTGTTAAAATATTCTGCCTCACTTGGCTTCTACGAAGACGCCTTTATTTGGTAGCATACAAACAGCTTATTGGTCCATAGATTTTTTATGTCCAGGCTGTAGGTATGTGCCGCATAGAAATGTGTATTTGTGAGTCTTAACGTATAACGTTGGGACTGACCAGATATAAAATTTTATGATAACGTTGTGTTGTGTCTTGCCGCATGTGTTAGAGAAAACAAAATATTGCTTAATATGCGCCATCTAAATCGCATAACACATTGTGTGAATACTAACTTAAATCCGTACAAAAAAAAATCCGAAAGTGTGTTTGTACGTTTATTGGTTTATCCTTCATTCACGCAGCAATGGAGCAACGTATCGACGTGATTTTTGTCATAGATATAGTTTATGGACCGGAGAGTAACATAGGCTACTTTTTATGTCGAAAAATTCTCGGTTCGCGGGAACGCGGATGGAACCGCGGGCAGAAGCTAGTACGCTATATACATTTAAGAATAAGAATAATTATTTGGTATTTGTTATGCAAGGCCGCAAAAATTGTTATTTTGCGCGAGTATATTAGTATTGAAATCTGAGACAGCGAAGGATTCTAGGGTTGCACGACAACTGAAGCGTGTGGTTCAAAAATACGATCCTGAGCGTCGCGAGGGTTTCGATGGTACGAGACGTAAAATAAATTTTTAGCCGAGCGAAACACGTGATTTTCATCTCTCTTTATCTCTATTTAAAAACTTTCCGACCTTGTGAGGTAAAAAAATATTAATTGCCAAAATACACTTTTATATAGGTACATACTAGGTACTCAACTAAATAGCTATTAGCAAAAGGGATAGATGGTACTAGGTAGTATCACTCTGCGGTACTAGTGCATGGAGTAGGTATTTTAATTCTTGTCACTGCGTATTATTATAATATATGTTCTGTGTCACTGCACTAATAATAATACTTACATGTATAATGCTTACATAATAATATCTACATTACTAATTAAAGTTACGAGTAGCGGCATAATATGTTGTTGGTGTATAAAAATATGCAGTTTTACTTTGGCAAATAATAATTGAAGTACATTCAAGAGCCAGCTTGTGATCGCACTTTTCGGACTTCATTTCGGTCACCAAGTGCGGTTGCTTCACCAAATGGAAACTTTTCAAATTGGAATAGTTCGGTGGATATTTCGCGCGTTGGCATCCATCTTTGTGAGGGTGGGTGTCATTGGGGCAGGGCGGCTATATGTGGGGTGGCGGAGAGGGGTATGCCGTGTGGGTAGTTGGTTTTTCGTACGGGAATACCCGCTCGCTTTGTGAATAACCTATTTGTGTTCGAGCTTTGATGGAAAGCTGGAGTTGAAAAGTCCTCGTACCAAATTTAATTTATTCTGAAAAATAATTTTTGAATTTTGCTTCGAGAAAAAATAGCGTGGTGAAAAATATTTTTTATATAAGTTTATTTAAATACTAATCCATAAAAAAAATTATAGTGAATAAGACGTACGTATTCTTTAACTTTCGAAATTTCTTTCTGGACTAGACTGATTATAATTAGAACATTATATTTTAAGATTTTTTAGCATATGTATGGTTATATCCAAATTGGAATTATGTATTTACGACTCTGTATAGGTAGTTATAAAACGAAAAGAAATGATTAGGTCACAGTAAGCCAAATGCGGTTAACCCCCGAACCCTTGGTTAACCAGAACTGCTGCGTAGGTACGCAACTTAATTATTTCTCTAACACAATTATGTACTACTGCCAAGAAAAGGTCCTAACCGGAGCTACCTAAATCAAGTGTAGGTACTAACTGACCTTTCCTTGTACTCATGAATCTACAGATGTCTGGCGTAAATTACCGATGTGGGGGCAGTTTCCTACACACATACCGGTATTAAATCGTAATGCGTCCAAGGTGTACAGTACACCCTTTGTTTATGAGAGAAGATAAGCCGGTGCTATCGCAGCTACGGTTTATCCGGCAATTCGGGCCTCTACAAAGTTGTAAATTTTTTGCCTGGTTTTACGATTTACGATGTTATAAATTCTGAACGAATGCGGATAGTAAAACGTGGAGCTGAGTGAATTTTTCAACGAGACCTCAATTCGGCGTATGCATATTTATGTGTCGACTATTTGACGGCTTCAGAAGTCGAAAACGTTTTAATGGATTGTGGGGCACAGTGTCGTAATATAACGTTTTGTTTGATCGATTTCTGATGCTGTTATTAGCAGCTTCGCGCAGTGATATTATACAGGGTGAAATTATTGTGTTAAATGTTTTCTCTGAATGGGTACAGTACTTACAATTTAAAATGTTTTGTTTAAAACTATTTGTGGCAGTTAATGTAAAAAACTATGCATATTTTTATTATTTAACTTGCTATTGCCCACGGTTTCACCCGCGAGAGATATTGGATTTCAATGATGAGATATGACGAGAGATGATTTCAATGAAAGATATTGGATTTCAACGATGAGATATAAAACTAGGTAAATTAATTAATTACTACTAACAAACAAAGCCGAAAAGCCTTGCACCTACACAATATTGTGAAATGAGACTTATATACCTGATGTTTCAGGGCAAAGAGCTCATCACTGCAGTGCCGCAAAGATGTTCGTTTCAAAGTTCTAACTTGCCATTGCAAAAGTCAAGGACTGGCGACTTGCCTGTCTCGTTACCTTGTAAAAAATATCTTTATACATCAAGGTAAAATTTGCGGAATGCATTAACGAACGATCATTAGAGCTGACAGATTCGTAGCTTTCAGCAAAGCGCGGAACATTCTCATTATACAAACGTAAAGACAACTACGCCAAAGGCGGCGCTATGTAAACTTGTGTATATGAGCGGAGTAAGGATTACATATGAGAGGGGTAGGGCTTAAAAATAACTTGTTACCGACGACACAAGCACGCCTGCCAGTTGCAGTAGTCAATTTACGCACACCACCTCGCTGGAGAGCTAACTGACCTTTTAGCTGATATCAAAGCGTAGTAAAACACAACGGCTGCATTCGATACTCATAGAAGAGTTAGGTATAGATAGTCCTATAAATTAATAATTTGGAATAGTTAGAGAGTTAGATGAGAGAAATTGTCACAGTGGATAGTCCTATCAACTGATATAAGACTATCAACTCGGAGGATTTCACATTAGGTACCAGTTGGTAAAGAGGAAATAACAATTAAATATCCACGGTACATAAAACTCATCTGATAGGATTTACTGTGCTTACCTATATATCTAGGAAAACACCGAGTACGAACACCTTACACAGTTCTACAACATCGGATATACGCAACATGCCATATGTTGTTGATGTATGAATTTATTTACATTTTAACCCTAATTGTTTTTCTAAAATAAAAGTAGCCTAATTTCCTCCTTGTAACATTAGCTACCTGCCAGTGAAAGTCCCGTCAAAATCAGTCCAGCCGTTTCGGAGATTAAACGGAACAAACAGACAAACATACACAAACATTTTAAATTTATATACTTTCATAGGAATTTAGTAAAACGCTGCCAATATTTGACATTACAAACAGACACTTCAATTTTATTTACCTATTTGTATAGATTAGTAAAAAGCTGTTATTTTTATATTAATACAAACAGACACTTCATTTTTAATTATTTGTATAGATGATACATTTACATTTATATTCACAACTCAATATAATGAAAATCAATCAATGATGAGACGAGCAGGGCATTTTCCCGATAGTAAGCATCACCTAGCAAGTATTTGGGGCATGAACGCCCCACCCCCACCTACCTACGCCTCTGTATGCGTATTTTTTACATTTACCCAGTTATGTTTTTTCAGTTACACGGTGCTCGTTAGTGAGGCAAACGCGCTCAGTACGCCCGTTCAAACGAAAACGTTTAAAACGCTCTTCTGGTAAGTATGTTTTATTCTTTTTATGTTTTACAGGTAAAGTTTTGCTTAGTTTCTAGGGACCCGTCGAGCTGGAAGCCTTTTACTTGCTGCGGTCATGTTTAGCGCGTTTGCAATCTATCTTGAAACATTTCTATAGTAATTGATTTTGATGGTTTGTCGGAAACACTGTGCATGCAATTGATTTTGTAGATAGATACAGCATTTTTTTTTTTGTTAAATACAATGTAATGTAATGTTTGAAATACAATGTCATGTTTAATTCGTACCGAAGTTATTTTGACGTATGCAGATCAAATGCCACTTATGTATGGTCATGTTTGTAACATTTTACAAACAGATACGTCGAGGTTAGTTGAAATGATTTCTAATATTAAGCAATTTGTGCGCAAATTGATCAGTTTTTTTTCTAAATACTATAAAGTTCTATAAACTCCGTAGATGTTTTTGTACATTTTTACTCAAACTCGCCTACAAAAATAAGAGATACGTCTCTTGAACAAAGTTATGAGACGTTATCTTGTAGATGAGTGTAGGCTAAAGTATAAAAACAACAAAAGAACACTGAAAATGTGCGTAGAGGTAGATTTCCTTAGATTCCTTCTTTTGTTTTTCTCCACCTTAATCTAAACACGTCTACAAAGATAAGAGATACGTCTCTTAAAGCAAGTTATGAGGCATTATCTTGTAGATGAGTTTAGGCTAAGCCGTAGAAAAACAGAAGAGCATGTACGGAATCTTACCTCAACTCACGTTCAACCTTAATATTCATTTTAATGAATGCAGATTCCCGTCCAGAGTTGGTGTACACTTTCATCGAACAAGCTGTGCAGCCAGGAGCACAGGTGGCGCTGAAATGCTCCGCGGTAGGGGAGCCTCCGCCCCGGTTCCGGTGGAGTCTGGATGGGCAGTCAATACCTTCGCATCATGGGTGAGTGCCAACAATTCTTGATGGCATGAATATGGGTTCTAACGAAAAATCAGTAGCTCCATAAATGAACTTGCATGCTGAATCGGAGACTATTTCATGGCATCATGCAACATTACGTTTTTATTATATTTACTTATTGTCTTTTATATTTTGCCAAAATGTTAACTGTATTGTCGTGTGAATTGTGATGTTGTGTAATAATTGATCCATAACAGTGAATAAAACTTACTTTTACTCACAAGAGAATAAAAACATATTTCATTTGCCACGAGTTACGTACAAAAAAAAAAAAATATTCAACTGAAATGTAACAATGAGGTTTTGCAACCTCATTTTATGTGCTTCCTTACTATACTAATACTTTATTTATTACTGTGTTTAATTACTAACTTCATTCTCCTGTGTGTAATAAGCGCGAAAACGTAAACAATTACAATGATAGTTGTCAAGTACCTATGTATTATAAACCCCATTCTTCTTCTTGTGTTAGAACTATACAGTTACTCTCAGTGCTTTATGAGCAATCAGAGCGAAGTTTTAAGTAACCGAGGTTCAACAGACTGATTCAATAACAAAACTGGAAACTTTATTAATTAAACCAAAGTTGTTAAGTTGCTATTGAATTGTTACGGAGTCGTATCAGTACAGTTTCCGAAGTTATTGTAAAGACAGAGTTTAAGACCTTAAAATTAAATTACTGTTGTTTTACCATTCAAATATCAAAATATGTACTTAAATAGAACCAAAATCATACTTTATTCAATGAAAAACAAACTACGGCTATTAACCACTACTAACTAATACACAAGTGGGTCTATAGAATAGATAGTACGAAGGTTTTTTTCACTCGTTATTGGTCAGTACATAGCGTACCCAGCATACTGGCTGTATAAAATTAACTAGTTTTATCGAAAACTGCACTTTTGTATTGTTCTTAAAATTATTAACTACTAGCTGCTGCCCGCGGTTTCACCCGAGCCAAATTATTGGAATTCATAGTTTTTATTGTTTTGCGCGGAACCCTTATTTTTTTTAAAATAAAGCTTAAGTTAGTCCTTATAACATCAGCTATCTGCCAGTGAAAGTCCCGTCAAAATCGGCCCAGACGTTTCGGAGATTACCTGGAACAAACAGACAGGCAGACAGACAAAAATTTTAAAAATGGTTGTTTTGTCGTAGGTACCCACCGTATATACTTTCATAGGCATTTGGTAAAAGCTGTTATTTTGATATTACAAACAGACATTTCAATTTTATTTAGTTGTATAGGTTCTGAAGCATATTATATTTAAATACGGGACTTAATCGTAAAAACATGGCTTTTATACCTCATCACTTCAATCAAGTTAATTTATCGTACCAACGATATGCCAGACCAATGTAAGTAAACAACTAGATAATACAAATAAAAGTTATATTTTTACGTGATTAAATCCCCTGTTGTAAAGTAAACAATGTTCTTAAAACTATCCGACGTAAGTATTCGAGTATTTTCGGTTCATTGACACTCGTAATTTACTCACGCTAGGTACAAGTAGCTAAGCCACGTACCACAGATTGTTTCAAAGTTTCTCACATTTGTAAGGCTGCCAAGTGAAATTGGTGTCTAACTTCCAACTTCCTCGGCTTAGGCTCATTTACAGTTTAAACGACTGGTTTATTAGTATTTGTGTGTGTTATTATTAATGAATTCTATAGAACGTGTGTTGTAACAATACACATTGTAAATACGTCAGTACCTACTTAGGTTTTAACTAAAAACCAA
The DNA here is from genome assembly GCA_907269065.1 of Crocallis elinguaria. Classification (NCBI taxonomy): domain Eukaryota; kingdom Metazoa; phylum Arthropoda; class Insecta; order Lepidoptera; family Geometridae; genus Crocallis; species Crocallis elinguaria. The sequence goes on along the minus strand of OU026065.1, from coordinate 6,004,176 downwards.
ACAAACTTTAACGGTTTTACCACAACAAAATTAAACTTAACTTTATGCTCCTAAACAGGCCTTAGTCACGTGTTTAAATATGAACATGACCACAAATATTGAATCAAGTAATGTCTGACCGTTGTCTAACTCGATTCTGTTGTGCCATTACTAATCATTTTAGACGGTTATCCTTACACACTGTCTTAAAGTGATTTTTGTGGTAACACGGTATCGTTTTATAATATAATTAGATTATAGGCACACATTATTATTCGTATTGTTTATCACAAAGCAAACTTTCTTCAGAAATCCGTGCCATCCACCCTTGCAATTGTGCTTCAGCAAAATTTTATAAATAGCTCCAGTTACATAACATTTCGTCTCTATAGCTTCCACAATCCACATTCTAACAGAAAACTGGTTTAAATTAATCTGTGTAAACTTTTCCCCAGGGCCATTATTACAGAGGGTCGAGAAAGTGGTCCCACAGGCCTAGGGTCCAATGCGAACTACATCCTCTCTACACTGTCGCTGAATAGTGCGCGAGTGGAGCATGGAGGCAGATACGAGTGCAGAGCCAGCAACCCGCACGGCAGCGTCGCTCATGCTGCAAGACTCAACGTTTATGGTTTGTCATCTTTTATTATATTCTGGGAAATACTAGTGGAATTGTCACGAGAAATTCGCAGGGCTAAATGTACCTGTAGAAAGCGTGCTAGCATCGTCGATCGCATCGTCGCTTAAGGCAGCCCTCACACCTAATTCATGATTGATGGCTAAGCATCAAGCGCGGACCACGAGAAAACCATGTAAAAACCACGATCCCCGCTTGACGCATATCGTATCGTCTGTAGTGGTTGTGATTGGGGCTTAATGGAAATCTAGTACGAGCACGACACCTGCTTCTACATATGCTTCTACGACCTCTATTAAAAAAAATTGTTTCACAACCATGGTAAAAAAGAAAATTAGCTCCTTCCTTTCTAAAATGTAACGTATTCCGTTTCTCACGTTCAAATGAACGTAGAATTTAAAATACATATGAAATTCATACATATGAAACACACGAGTTAAGCTAAAATACAGACAGGTCTAGGAAGCTTCACCTGCCCGACTGCAGGAATAATTTATAGCACCTAGAAATACAGTCACATAGCGGACACATGGCGCTTTAGTCCTAGATCATGGGGAAGGTATCTGTGTGAATTATGTACGGTCGTTCGTGTAGTCTACACTTCAACTATAGTTGGGCTTTTGTTTAGTCTTCACTTCGTTATGGAAATACATTATTACGTTATGATTTTTGTTTAAAGTGAAGGAATAACTTATGAAAGAGAGGCCTATGCCACCCTTTGGATTCTGCCACTTTCCTCGATCTCTCGCTACTTGCATCCATGCACTCCCCGCAGTTTTTCCCGGTTTTCTTGTCATGTGCCAACTTGCCATTGGGCGCTCCATACTTCTTCGACCTAGTCTAGGCCACCAAAAAGCTATATGAAAGCCATATTTATAGTCAAAGTCTAACGTAATTTAACAACACTTTACGAGTCACTTTAAATAACATACTTATGTAAGTACATTGAAGCATAATATAACACACTTGTAACAATTGCTTACCTAAGTAAAACATTTTTTGAAGTATTTCACTTAAAATGTTACAATTATATGTATTATTCTTTTGGTACTATTAAAAACCTGTTCTACATTAAAGAGTCTAATTTGACGGTCCTAACATAATAATGGCGCACCTGAACAATTTGTTATATCTTCTTATTATGATAATTACTGGGTAAATGTTATCGTATAATTTGCATAGGACTGTCGAAAATTTGTGCTCTGACCTAGCGAAGTATGAACTCTTCATGAACAATAGACGTGGTTTCTTGTGTCACACTGTTATCTTTTATTGTGTTGTTTTATTGAAATGATTGGTTTTGAGATTGTCTTGTCCATCGTTCTTTCCCTCCCGTATGTGCAAGAAGTCGCATGTTTTTTGTAAAAAAATTTTCTAGCTTTTATATACCTTGTGATGCTTATTATTGACTATAGTGATAGTGATAGACTCGTTTGATTTAACTTTACAAGTACTCTGATTCTAAATGATGCCCAGGGTCTTGATGATGGAGCCGAAAGGCGGCCAAAAGATTAAAGTACCAATTACGTATTATATAAAAGCTTCTTCTCTTCTACAAACTACTTCTTTTATAAAAAATTTTTTATCATTAGTGTGTAAATAAAGAGTTTTCAACACACTTGCTCGTAAAGTGGGTTATTATTACCTACATCGCTTTTAGACTCATAATCCAAGATATTAAACAAGCGCGGTTTTTATTCGCACTCGTGTTTTATGAATAAGTATGTTCCGATTAAAAACAAGTGACAGTCAGATGAAACAAACTATATCCTACAGTCAAAGAGTTCCATTTCCAAAGGTTCTAATACTTTTTAAATATTGTTTATGTAAGTGGCCAGTTCCGGAAACTTTTAGTGCGCATTATGTACGTATTCATTTATCTTATGTATTCATTGAACTATTTTTATATATTATTTGAAATACTAATTATTAATAACTAAAGTTTAGTTACGCAATATATTTAATCATCGCTTAACGTAACATTTCATTTACATTTCTAATAAACTTTCAAACTTACGCGAGTCGAAAATATTCTTTACTCGTTCATATAGGTACATTCTTAAAGTAACTAATTTCTATAAAACTCACATAAACCAGTGTTAGGATTTCATATTGCTCGTTCAAATAGCCACTACAGTTAACGGTTCAACGAGGCAATGCCGCCAGCATGCTGGGTACGCTTCCAACTGGTAGTGGGCTAGAACATTTGGATTATCTATAGGCCTACTAGGGCTTGTAGATTATCCAACTGTTTTTGTAGCTAGCTAGGTTAGATGTAGTGTTTATTTATGTATTAGCTAGTTAATAAAGGCATTTAGCCCGTTAAAAAACTACAGTTATTTGTTGTGCTATTGCAGTCCTCCTTTTAAATCTTCTCCTATTTAATGTGCGATAAGAAATTCATAAAACTGACGTAATGTTGCTATCCTAGGTCCACCATACATACGCGCGATGAGTTCTGTGAAGGCAGTGGCTGGGTCAGAAGTCACGATCTGGTGCCCATACTATGGTTTTCCTATTGAGTAAGTAATCTTTACTATCTTTATCTATACATCTATACAAATAAATAAAATTGAAGTGTCTGTTTGTAATATCAAAATAACAGCTTTTTACTAAATGCATATGAAAGTATATACGGTACCTATAGCAAAACAAACATTTTTAAAATTTTTGTCTCTCTGTCTGTCTGTCTGTTTGTTCCGAGTAATCTTCGAAACGGCTGGACCGATTTTGACGGGACTTTCACTGGCAGATCGCTGATGTTTTGTTTATTTACATTTTGTTTATCTTCTATACAAATAAATAAAATTTAAGTGTCTGTTTGTAATATCAAAATAAAAGCTTTTCACTAAATGCATATGAAAGTATACACGGTACATATAACAAAACAACCATTTTTAAAATTTTTGTCTGTCTGTTTGTTTGTTCCGGGTAATCTCCTAAACGGGTGGACCGATTTTGACGGGACTTTCACTGGCAGGTAGTTGATGTTATAAGGAGTAACATAGTTTACTTTAATTTTCGAAAAATAATTAGGGTTCCGCGCAAAAAAATAAAAACCATGTAATCCAAAATCTCCACGCGGGTGAAACCGCGGGGCAGCAGCTAGTAAATTAAAATAAATCTATTTAGGTAGTCCGTTGCAGGCTAATTTGTGTATCATTTTTTTTATCGTCTTGTTTCTCACTGGCCATTTTTTGGTACCTGGAAGTATTTATTCATTGGGATTCCGATATATCTTGATTGTTATTGTTTAAACCATTAAACAATACAAAAAACTCTGCATCGACTTTTGTAATAATTACCTAAATTTCGACAGCATTAGTTGTGAGAATATTACTAGAACTTCTCTATTTGGTTGGTAGCCAAGACTGATTGATTGACTGGTTAACCTAAGTCGGGCATTGACTTGTCTACAAGCACCCTAATAGAGATAGATTATACTTTGGGCGATGGCCAAGATTGGTTGATTCAATTCAATTTTAAAAGATCTTTATTTAGACATAACAAAATATACAAACATGTACAATACTAGTGTAAATTAACATCCTAGCAGTAACAAAATAATTAAGGATTCAAGACATTCGTCGAGTTCAGTCTCATTACGAATTTATGAAGGGAGATTAGTTTAATACAATATGATGAAATAGTTAATAAACAAGAGCATTGAATATTAGGTTCTAATAGTATGTAAGTTTTAGTTGATTGGTTGATTGACAGCATATTTGTTGCATATCGATTCGACTATGATTGTAATGACTTCATTTCCCTCATCCAGTGTTCAGTTCCAATCCAGTCATAACTGGATTTGAACGCTGATTGATGTTTTCCGGTCATGAGCGCAGTGCAGTGCGGTGTACGTATCACTTCGTGTTTAAAGCTTTGAGTGGCACTGCACTCATTATGTCCTTCTGGTTATAATGGTGGAAATGCTTGTCTCAGTTGCATAATAAAAAAACGGATGTCTTGTATAAACATTTACTTCTACATTTCCATACAACGCAAAGAAAACGACCTCTGAACCCATTAAACTGACTTTTAAACTTTACTTCCATTTCTTTTTATGTAACTCCTAAAATGGCCCTATAAAGTATTCCCTACCACAGCATTCCAGCAAACAAATGGCTGTAGGAATATAAAAATTCACTTCCCGCATTGCCTTGCTACAATATGTATGACGCGGCATTAGGAGTCGACCACCTATTACCGTTACGTACAGTGTACGAGCGAATTGCTGTTATTGTGTTTGTATATAATATTTACGAAAGGGAAATTGGGGGATTGGGCGAATGCTGATGTTTCTTGGGCAATATAAGGCATCGTTTGGTATTGGATAGTAATTTGCTGAATAATATGAGACCAGCAATTAGGCTACTGGTATTGGGTCATTATAGGAACGTTGTGCGTTGCATTTTCAACGAACTGGAGTCCGTATGACCCATTTATTTGCAATAATCGGTTTGAAACGCGACTATCGCGAGTTTAACATTCATTGCCTTACCATTTAAATACTTACCCATTTTATAACAAACTAGCTGCTGCCCGCGATTTTACCCGCGCGGAGATATTGGATTTCAAGGGTTTGAATTTTTTTACGTGGAACCCTAATTTTTTTTCTATAATAAAAGTAGCCTATGTTACTCCTTATAACATCAGCTAACTGCCATTGAAAGTACCGTCAAAATCGGTCCACCCGTTTCAAAGATTACCCGGAACAAACTAACAGATAAACAGACAAACATTTCAAAAATGGTTGTTTTGTTATAGATGCCGTATATACTTTCATATGCATTTAATAAAAAGCTTTTATTTTGATATTACAAACAGAGACTTAAATTTTATTTATTTGTGTAGAAGAAAAAAACAAAATGGGCTTATGTATGAATGATATGTTTTTTTAGTTCAGTAAAATGGGAAGGTGGTTCTGGCTCTGATTCCCGGTATCACCAAGTTGATGGCCAACTAACAATCGCCAACGTCGATAAGAATCGAGACAAAGGAGGCTGGGTTTGCTCCGTGGTCACACCTGGTGGTGAACTGGCTAAAAGAGAGGTAAATAAAAATATACTATATTTTTAAGTTATAGAGACTAGGTTCGTTAGTGGGAGGACTAACTCTTCTGCGAGTGTCCGTCTGGGTTAGTACTACCGCTTTGCTCGTCAAGTCTGCCGCCATGCTTTTAATGTGCAAGCATTACTGTGTTCCGGTTTGATGAGCAGAGTATCCAGTGAAATTACTGGGCTTATGAGACTTAATACCTAATGTCTTAGGGTAACGAGCGCACTGCAGTGCCGCGCAGGCCTTTGTTTTTAAGCTCTGAGTGGTACTGCAATTATTATGGGCTGGCATTATGCTTACCATCAGGCAAACGACCAGCTCGTCTCGTTACCAATAACATAAAAAAAGCTATCGAGATTCAATTTTCATCTTGTACGAATGTAGCAACGACTGCAATTTTGCCCTAGTTGCCTCTTTTATTGCGTCGAACCATCTTGACAATGCAGGTACCACGTCCCTTGGGCCCGTCCCGCCATTTACTCCGGAATAAGAGACGAACTAAACTCTCGTTATTATGCTATTTTCTTTGGAGTTGCCTGTAAGAATTTGAGAAATCATTAAGTCTGCAGTTTACGATGCCTTTGAACGTTTGGCCGTGCTGCACAGAGCCACTCGAACTCTGTGCAATTCGCTAGAGTGATTTTAACTTTTTACTGCAGACTGTGTTAGCTCTATTGATATATAGCTCTATAGTGATTTATTTTTAGCCAACATTGCTATTTCGTATCTTCGTACGTGGGTCACAGGCCAGGGCTGAAAATCAGGCGCTTTGGATGTGTCCACGTATTTTAGCTGAGCTCAGACCATTACCGGGACTACACACGACAGCTGCAGCATGATTAAAAAATCATATTAATGTTTTTAATATTGTCTAGTTTTTAGTTATAATAAATGTATATTTTTATTTGTTATTTGAATAAATTGTGAATAAATTGCCTTCTTTCTTGCTTTCTTTCTTTCTCTATATTTACTGAAGACTACTTATTTATTGCAGGTCCAAGTATCAGTAGTATCACCACCGATTTTATCGCCAATAGTGTTTCCGCCGGGGTTAAGATCTGGAGATCGAGCCCAAATAACATGCACCGTGACTTCTGGAGACATGCCTGTATACTTTTCTTGGTTAAAGGATCAGATGCCAATATCTAGCGCACTTCAGGTGATTATCTATACAAATAAATAAAATTGAAGTGTCTGTTTGTAATAGCTAAATAGCACCTTTCTACTAAATGCATATGAAAGTAGATACGTTACCTGTAACAAAAACACAATAATTAAAATATTTGTCTGTCTGACTGTTTGTTCCTGTTTGGTAATCTTCGAAATGGTAGGACCGCTTATGACGGGACTTTCACTGGCAGATAGCTAATGTTATAAGGAGTAACTTAGGATACTTTTATTGTAGAAATAGAATTAGGGTTCCGCGCAAAAAAATAAAACCCATGAAATCTAGTATCTCCACGTGGGTTAAACCGTGGGCAGCAGCTAGTGAAACTATAAATGCTATAGAGTTAAGATACAGATTCTATTTTTTTTAAACAATATAATTTTTTTAGGTAGATGAGCGAGGAGCTGAGTTTTACAGCATGCTCCTCTTCAAAAGTCTAACAGCAGTGCATAGTGGTACTTATACTTGTGTTGTCACAAATACTGCTGGAAAAGCAAACACGTCTACTGAACTAGCCATCAAAGGTATTTTTTTCTCCTAAGTAATTAAGAACTACATCAAAGGATCCGAACAAAAATGTTAACTTACAATGTTTATTGTAGTTCCCCCGTATTGGCACCTGGAGCCTTCAGATGTAGCTGTTCTCCTTAACAGCACTCTAACTGTAAGTTGCGAAGCTCGTGGCCATCCTACACCTGCCATTTATTGGACCAAGTTTTCTGGTAAGCTTCTACAAGAATAGTGTTGAGTAAGCAAGCTTAAAAAGTATTCTAATGCTTTCAATTTTAAAGGTAGCACAGAGACAACTCTAGGCGGATTGTCAGATCCAGTTGTGCTTGGTAATGGCTCGTTGAGACTAGAATCGGCAAGAGCAGAACATTCTGGAAAGTACAGATGCAGAGCTGACAATGGAGTTCCACCTGCCCTTGCCAAAACACTTAATATACACGTCAATGGTAAGACGCCTTATATTAATTTGACTGTCAACTATAAAATACTTATTTAAGGAAGACTTCCTTAATAGAAAAATTAACATAACATTTTATTTTCCCAAGTTAATGGGATGTTTACTTATAGAACATCTCAAATTGCTGCCAATGGGATTCAAATCCACGTTTTATGGTTATTTGATTGCTACTGAAAAATATAGGTACCTATCACTAATGGAGTGCCAATCGCTATACAAACCGATGTCTGCAAGATGGAGCCACAACGTCTAAGTAGAAAGAAAGTCATCATGTCAAGAATTTCGAGGCTAATATCGATTGCTCCCATAGCTTAAATGGTTACAGCCTCTGGTCCAGATAACCTTAAAACGTGAGTTTCAACCCTTCGGCCAGAAAATTTTTGACATAATTATGAGAAGTTAATATTATACATGAGATGCATTGAGCACACAACCGTCTATTGCCGTTTCTTCATAATCCCATTCCATCCAAAGATAGTCTGAAAGGTTACATTATAGTAAACGATATTTTGTTGTTGGTGAAGAGGCGATGGTTTAAGAGCTATGTATCAATCTATATTTATAGAACCAGCCAGATTTGAAACACAGCAAGCCAATGTGACAGCCAAGTTGGGCGAGACTGTGAGATTAGTATGTGTCGCGCGTGGGGACAGTCCATTATCTACAGCATGGAGCCATTCAGGACGAGGGTTACCTAACTCGGATTACAGGTAAGAAACTAATCTATTACTTACATAATAATATTATATCGAGGACCTGACTAGGATCCCCATCTATATCTATGGTATATTTAGTCTAAAGAATAATGAATTACATGGACTTATACGGTCTTCTAATTCTACTATTGTTATTATTAATGTAATAAAATGAGATATCGTAACACTGAAACGCTGGGTGGCCATAGCTAGATCTTTTATTTTATTGTCTTTTGTTTGTTTTGCTGGTCTTTTGTTTTATTTTGTTCAGAGTTTTGTTTAGTTTTTAATTACTATCTATCCTGATTCCAAGTGGACATGTGATTGAAGATAATATAAAACAAAACAAGTTCCTGTTAAATGTGTTGTGTTGTGTTAAATGTCAATAATATAAAACAAACTCGTTTGTGTTTTTTCCATGCGTATATATTTGTCTAGTTGCATATTTAAGGCCATGATATCTAGGAGCAGTGTAGGAAACGGAGGGGGTGCTATGCCGGGGAACCTCCACGTGGTGCACCCTGGGTGCCTGTCAGCAACCTCTCCTGGTTGACCTTTCGGTCCCGGAGAGGTTGCTGACAGGTAGCTAATAACCCGGCGAGGTGGGCCCCTCCGCATGTCCCTCTGAAGGGGTCAGCAGAGGGCACAGTGGATGGGGCGTATGGGCTGAGCGGAGTCCGAAGGCCGCAGGGCCAGGACGAGCTTGCCGAGGGGGCCGCGTTAGTACGCGTGGCCCTCCGGTGTGGCTACACCGGACGGGACAAGATAGTCGGACGGGACAAGATAGGGGCGCGCTGTCTTCCAGCGTGGGGCCAGGGTGGGTTTAGACCCTGCTCCCGCTGGCAGCGCGCGGAATCGGACGAGGAACAGGAGATGGACAGCCCCTCTTATTGGGGGGGCTGGACGAGGAGGGGCGCGCTGGCTACCAGCGTGGGACCAGGGGGATACCTTTTTGGGTATGAGAGCCCCCCTGCTCCCGCTGGCAGCGCGCCAAATGGGACGTGACCAAGGAGGAGTGAACCCCACCCTGGCATACAGCGACGGCTGGGGGGGGGTTACATCGGAGGGAACATGGGAGGAGGAGCCCCCGGACCGGTGGTGGTTACCAGGACCCCTAGGTTCGGGGGCGAATCGCATCAACCGGACTTAGACGAGGTGGAGCGCGCGGCCGTTTTGCGACCGCGCGCCATTGAGATGGCCCCCGCCCTAAGCGGCGCTCCTTACGAGCGCCGTGGCAGGCGGGGGACACGACGGTGCTCTATGAGCACGGAGACGGGGGCGCGGTCTAACCCCTCCGTCTCCTCCGGGAGGGCCTGGGGCGTCGGATGTGGGGGCATCAGGCGTCCCTCACCTTTTATAGGTAAGGGCCCTCCCGAGGCGGGGGCGGTGCGCTGCGTGCGCGCACCGCCCGAGCCGAGCGGGGGAGCTAGGCTCCTCGCGAGGCGGGTCCGCCCCAGGGGGGCGGACGACGGCTGACGGGGTTCCGCGTGTAGTGCGAAAGTGGCACCGCAACCCCGTCCAGAAGCTGAGCCGTATAACGCCCCGGTGGTTTTTTGGTGGGTAGTCCGCTGCGCAGTGGGCGAGCGGGAAGCCCACACTCTCTCCGTGACCTCCCCCCGAGGCACGGAGGGGTAAGCTCATAAAGGAGTTTTTCCACCGGGAACCAAAAAAAAAAAAAAAAAAAAAAGTGTAGGAAACGGAGAGTTTTCAAGAGCAAAATAATTATATTTGTATCTAACAAATTAAAATCAAATGAATAACGAGACGAGCGGGTGGTTTGCCTGATGGTAAGCATAACGCCAGCCCGTAACAATTGCAGTGTCACACAGAACTTTGAAACACAAAGGCTTGCGCGGCACTGCAGAGCGCTGTTACCCTGAACATCAGGTATTTAGACTCATAAGCCCACTAACTTCAGTGACTACTTCGGAACATGCTTGCACATTAGGTACTAGGTACTTATTATTGTTCTAGAATGAGCATATCAGAAACCAGAAGTGCAGAAGGGTTAAGAAGCGAGTTGGTAATAGAACGTGCAGATAGGAGAGACTCGGGTGTTTATCGATGTCAAGCATCCAACCCCTACGGAAGATCAGACCATTTTGTCCATTTGGCAGTTCAAGGTAACTAAATTAATTAATAAAAATAATAAATACTTACATTATTTTATAGATTAACTAATAAATTCTTGTGTCGCTGTGATAGTGCTCGTCACCATGTCACATATTCATATTCATATTCATTTATTTCATAACAGAAAATGTTACAGGTCAACAAAAAAGCACACTACATAGTCCACATATTAATAATTAACAAGTCAAATCAGTAAAAAATGGAATTTTTCATTCAAACAAAGTATTTTCAAGCTATAGCTGAGATAGGTTATTTAACAAATTCATCAAATGTATAGAATGTTTGCTCAGTAAGCCATTTTTTTGTTTTCCATTTAAATGAATCACATATATCAATTTAATTTTTTTTTTCTTTGTTTATGTTTTATCACTAATCTTAAGCGTCGATATGGTCAAAGATAGCGAATACGCTAGAACTTGAATAGGACTGGCTTTCGTGCAGTCGCAAATTGGGCCGCCGCGCACACTCAACCACAAACGCTGGCTTCTCCCCATCCGCTCATAATAAACAGAGAACAGAAGGGGTGCTTGGGCGTTTAAGCCATCAAAAAACGCCCGAACGCCCCGTCTATTCTCTCTATTTTGTGGTTAACAGTGGCTACGACTGGAGGCCACGTTTAGCCACTAGTACGTACACACAACAAACTTGTGGGAACAAACAGACAGACCGACACACAAAAATTTAAAAATTGTGTTTTTGTTATAAACACCTTACATACTTTCATGTAAATTCAGTAAAAAGCTGCTATTTGGACCTAACCAACAGACAATTCAATTTTATTTATTTGTATAGATTACCGTAATTTACCATAGGTAATCTTAGATTGCTTATGCAATCTCTTACGTCTGTAATATCTAGCCATTATGGCTTCAAAAACTTCTCTTACCCTTCTCTTATTCTTCTGTTTGTTCTATCAGAGCCGCCAGAACCACCAACTAATTTCCGAGTGGTAGAAACTACTTCCCGGTCTGTAAGGCTCCAGTGGCGGAGACCGTACGACGGCAACTCCCCGGTCTTGGGCTATGTGGTGCAATACAGGAAACATGACTCCACAACTACAGACTCATGGAGGGACGCTGATACGCATAATGTGTCCGTGTCTGCGCATCCTATGGACTCGTATTCGGAGTGAGTATTGTTTGTATGTATAAATTTAAAATTTAATAAATAAAACATAAAAACTTATTTCTTAAATTTTGTCTGGAACGAAGAAAAGCTACATATGACGTCATAATGTGTGCTGCCATGTCTTTCTAACGCACTTTCTAAATGATTCTTGTTTAATTTTTATAAATGTTGTAAATATTGAAATACTAGCAGCGGTCACCGGTTTCACCCGTATGAAGATTCTCGAAGGAATCGAATACTTTACTTACATAAAAAGTAGCATAATATGCTATGAGGGTGACATATTATGTCACCCTCTGGACAACCTCTGCTAAGTATCACCACAAAACATACAATAATACTAGTATCACGCCAGTCTGTTACTTCGCATGAAATCAGTACAAACTCAACAATCACAGTTTCATATTTGGGTAATGTCTACCAACCTATTTCAGACGGCTCCGTGGCTAGGTAGATAGTAACCGTGTTTGCAATCGAAAGGCGGCGGCGGGTTCGATTCCCACCCGGGGATTTTGTGTGGTAAACATAAAGTTTGGATGTTTGTGTATCTATGTGTGTCCATGCCGCTTGCGACACATGAAATTCTAGTTCAGGGGTAGAGCCCCTGCACTAGGGCTCGCACACGTGTGTAAGCATTTTATGGTTTTTATTGTTTTTTTGAAACAAAATGTATAGTTGTATACGTTAGCTTTTTTGTCCTAGAATGGAAGGAGCAACGATATCAGGGCTAGAGCCAGCTACAGCGTACTTGGTCCGCGCGCGCACGGTCACGGCTCAGTTCGCGTCGTCGCACACGCGGGCGCTGCTAGCGCTGACGTCGCACGAGCCGCCGGCCCGGGCGCCGCTCAGCGTCCGCGCGTCAGCCCCGCGGCCCACTACAGTGGAGCTCACTTGGCAAGTAAGTTGGTGTAGTATGTGAACGCAAAAATGACCTAATGACTTGTTGTTTCGTCGAAGAAAACCAGTACGGAAAAGAGAAACAACGCCAGAGCCCTTGGTTGACATTCTTTAAAATTTAGAAATAAATTTCCAAAGAAAATTTCGGAAGACAATTAGTGCGTGGTAATTTCCTAAAATTGGTTCCTGGAAATACGTTATTTTTAAAATGCCTTACAAGTTTGTCAAAAAATGTTTGTTATTTAGAATCTCCATTGCATGTCCAAGGTTCCTTTCGAAGTGTTTTATTTACTTTTACATTTATGAGAATATTGTGAACGGCCAAAATCAAGGTAGAATTTGTTTAAAAAGGCTTTTTTTAAGGCTTTGACTCAATTGGATTGTCAAAATTTAAAATTTTTGGTTCCATAAAACCTAGATATAATACACAAGATACCTATTACTTCAAAACACCCAATGAAATAAATTGATACAACACTTTAATCACGTACGAGCGTTTATATGGAAAGTACCTATGGCGGGTTGGTTCCTCTTAATGCGAAACACGAAATAGTATCTACAAAACAAAATATATCGAATAGAGTAAATAGTTGTACATTGGAGCGACTTCTACCTGGCAACCAAATTCGAAGTATGCATCTCAACATTAACATCGTCGCTAAACATCAGGTGAGATCGCGGTCTGACGTAAGCAATTATGTAATATAAAATAAAATTGACTGTCTCATTGAATTTAGAATCAGAAGCGATAGCTATTACCTTTAAAGCAGCGCTATGACGTCATGAAGTCAGTGCTACGGCGTAGTCGTCCCAGCGCTACGCAAGGGGAAGACGCGGGGAAGGACAGCAGACCTTATTGAACTACGAGTGAAAATACACGTGTGTCGATTATTCAAACCGAGTTGCCTCATTTCTGGACCTAACACAACATAATCTGCTTTTAAATCTGGGGCAGAGATCTTATAGTTTACGCCTTTTCTTAACCCAGGCACCACCTCCAATGTCTTGGAACGGGGAGCTCCTCGGCTATACAGTGTGGTGGTGGGCGTCTGCCGATGGCTCGCTGGCGGGAGGCGCCAACGTGGGGATGGAGTTTGCTACCGTCCGGGGGCAGATCAACAAGTACACAATTGAAGGTCTGGAGCATTATACACGGTGAGTTTAGAATAGATAAGACAGTAGTTGTGTAATTTTTTTGTTACTATGTATAACGTGACGAGCTGGTCGTTCGTCTGATAGTGGCGTTCATAACTATTGCCGTGCCACTCAGAACTTTGAAACACAAAGGTCTGCGTCAATAAATCAATCAAATAACGATTGTTTTGTATATTGTTACCGCTCATAAAAAAAAAATCCCTTCTTTATACGACCTTGCAATTCTAATTTAGTCGAAACGATACTGTTCCGTTCTCTAGTATTTGTAAAACGTTGAAAATGTACGTACAATGTACATGAAATCATTGTGTTTGTATATAGGTACACGATAAGTGTGAGGGCGTTCAACAGCGCCGGCGCCGGTCCGGCCTCGGCTCCCGTCAATACTTTAACACAGGAAAGTGGTAAATATTTATTGTTTAATCAGACTTATACATACATAATTATTTATTTAATTAGATGTATATAGCCCGGCTGCAATAACATATACTTAATTACGTACCCTAATATGTAAACGTACTCAGTACAACCATGTTCGCAAAATTACTAATTACTGCAAACGACTGTACACCGTTCCAGTATAATAACTGTATTATTATAGTATAAACTATCATTATCAGCCCCTTACGCTCCACGAACACGAACAACCACAAATCAAGATTGGTGGTTGTTCATATTTAAACACGCAACTAAGGCATGTTTAGCAGTTAGACGCTGTTTAACACAGGTTAATGTTTTTGTGGTAAGACCGTTTGTGTTTTATTTACGTTTAGCATGCGATGCGATCCGTTATGTTTTTACCTGAAAATGTTACAAGACTTCTATTTATATTTGTTAGTACCTTCGGAAGGGCCTCGAGGAGTGCGGTGTCGCGCGGTGTCTCCTCAAAGTTTGAAAGTGGAGTGGTCACCGCCGCCCGCTCACTCTCATCATGGCGCCCTGATAGGATACAAGCTGTTATACCGGCCGGAGCATAGTGAGTAAATATTATTTTTTATTTGTTTTGTGCTATTTGGTAACGAGACGAGACGGTCGTTTGCCTGATGGTAAGCATAACGCCGGCCAATAACAATTGCAGTGCCACTTAGAACTTTGAAACACAAAGGCCTGCGCGGCACTGCAGTGCGCTCGTTACCCTGAGACATTAGGTATTAAGTTTCATAAGCCCAGTAATTTCACTGGCTACTCTGCTCATCAAACCGGAACACAGTAATGCTAGCACATTACTGCTTGGCGGCAGACTTCACGAGCAAAGCGGTGGTAACAACCCAGACGGACACTCGCAGAAGAGTTAGTCCTACCACTATCAACATGTAAAAATATTTATAGTCTGTTAGTATTAGCCTATTTTCCTATGTTCTTACTTGGGTCGTATGCTACATCTCTTTCAAATTTAAACTAAAATGGTCCAAGATAAAAATCTGAGAGACATTGACCTTTTATGTTAAAAAATAAAAGTACATACACTCTGTCAACAGTTCGTAATTATTTACGAGCATTTACGTCTTTCTGGTTTTTCGTACAAAGTCCAAAATCATCGAAATGAATGAACTGATTTTATTGAACCTCGGATCGAGCGAAGCGGACGAAATCTTTGCAACAACTGGCTTTGCTTTCATCTGTCCTGTACTCAGATACAAAAAAAATTTAAAGGGGTTAAAAATCGTACATATCACACGGCAAAACATAAAATCCCATTTTTCTTTGTATCCTGCCCTTTAATGAAAGAGGCGTCAAATAAAATTAAGAACAATATCACGTCCATGTGTTTGTTAAACATAAAAAAAAACAAACAAAAACGTAACTCGGTACTCGTAGATACCTGGAAGATAAAGTTTCTTGGTGTATTACCTATTTAACCTTAAGACTCCACAGTTCTCGTGTAAGAGCCTTCATTAGCTCTCAAAGATATTACCAACATCCACCTTGAAGATAAACAAAAATAATATTAATAAAACAGCTCGCCCGCCCGCGGCAATAATTTTCTTGTTCATAAGTAAGCCACAGAACACCTAAGCTTGTATGATATACTCTTGTATATTCTGTGTAAGCTGAGTGATGGCAGTTGTTTGTCGGCAGCGGCAGACTGGCTTGAATGGGAAGTGCGCGGGAACGGTGGCCCGAGTGCAGGAGCGGGGGCGGAGGTAAAGCGAGTAGTGGGCTTGGAAACGCTACTGCTTGCACTTAGACCACACACTAACTACACGGTGCAAGCTTTGGCGTTTACGGCAGCGGGTGATGGTGTACCCGCTCATCCCATACATTGCACCACTCAGCAAGACGGTAAGATTTTAAAAAAGTTTTTTTGCTAATACTTTAAAACGTTCGTGATTGGTATTTTGTTACATTCTTCGTTTTCATTATTTTAGCACCAGGGCCTCCAGCTGCAGTCAAAGTGGTGGCAACTTCTGTGACTTCTTTAGCTGTCAGTTGGCTGCCCCCAAGCCGTCCCAACGGACCAATCTTATATTATACAGTATTCTACAGGGAGCTTGGCAGGTATAAACCTAAATTTGTCCATTTTACAAAGCGTACCGATACCTATATGTTTAATGTTCTTGAAGTATCTGTAGTTTAGTAGCATATTAAACACATAGTTAACTAAATAGTAGGTATTCTTTCAGAGACAGGCCGCCACAAACGACTACTATACAAGCAGAAGATGGTGATCCTTCTGTAGGACTGGGAGGGTCAACGGAACTGCGTTCTTTATCAGAAGGTGCTACTTACGAAGCGTGGGTGGCAGCGCATTCTGTGGCGGGGGAAGGCGAGCCTTCTGCACCACAACCCGCTACCACTACTTCTAGAGGTTAGCCAATTGTTAATGTGCTAGCAAGCATTTGGTATAAGTTCTTTCTCATTGTGATTCAATTCAAATTCAAAATGTTTTATTCATATAGGCCCCAAGGGAGCACTTATGAAGGTTAAAATAAATTACTCTAACTGCGGGTCTCTGTAACGTTCGTCTACCCGAATCACAGACCAAAACTAATGCTGTCTTTATCAGAACATAATAAGTGACAAAGACATCAACAGACCCAGTCCGTGCTCAAACTCCACGAACCTTAAAGAAACCCACCGTGCCCATTCCAAATTGGTATAGGCCGAGCATGATATAAAAGTGAATCATAAAGATCATGTCATTTCCCCAAACTATCTTTAAAGTCATTACGTCATACTTTAGTTTAGAAGGCAGTATCAAATATATTTCGTTATACTCCTGAGTTCCTTGACATTGTAGTTTGTCTAACTCATAGCTCTAACATCATTATCAGTCTCTTACGCTCCCAGTTCTTGGATACCGGCCTTCTCTCAGAGAGAGGTATGGGCCATAATCCACCACGCGGGCCCAGTGCGTCTTGGTGGATGTCACATGTCCTTGAACTTTGTGGTTTTAGAACATGCCGGTTTCCTCACGATGTTTTCCTTCACCGTTTTTACCGTGAATAATCCGCACATAACTTAATATAATTGGTGCGGCCGAGTCAAGATTCGAACTATAGTGCGTCGGGTTGAAAACCGCACAAATTCCCGCCCGGCCACACTAGCTCTAGCATAAAATATCTTTATTGTATTTTGTGGCAGCTGGAGCCAAGCTCCTCTCATTTGGAGTGTGGGCGAGAGTTCAATGTGGACACTCCTTACGACTGGCGTGCGTGTGGCGCGGAGAACCAGCGCCAAGAGCCAGGTGGCTTCGCGGAGATAGACCTGTCACTCATGATCCACGGACGCATTTAACACCGCATGGACATTTAGCAATACATGGTAAGCTAACTTATATGGAGAACAATTGAATACGTATAGAGATATTCTGTAAAACGACCACTCCACGCCACGCACATAGCACACACACATTAGCACACATTTTTTGAGGTCTTTGGTAACGAGACGAGCTGGTCGTTTGCCTGATGGTAAGCATAACGCCGGCCCATAACAATTGCAGTGCCACTCAGAAATTTGAAACACAAAGAAAGGCCTGCGCGGCACTGCAGTGCGCTCGTTACCCTGAGACATTAGGTAGTCTCATAAGCCCAGTAATTTCACAGGCTACTCTGCTCATCAAACCGGAACACAGTAATGCTTCCACATTGCTTCTTGGCGGCAGACTTCACGAGCAAAGCGGTGGTAACAACCCAGACGGACACTCGCAGAAGTGTTAGTCCTACCACTAACAAAATACATCATTATACAAATACATATACCTAATGTCTCAGGGTAACTAGTGCACTGCAGTGCTGTGCAGACCTTTGTGTTTCAAAGTTCTGAGTGGCATTGCAATTGTTACGGGCCGGCGTTATGCTTACCATCAGGCAAACGATCAGTTCGTCTCGTTACCAAATAACATAAAAAATATTTAAACATATATGCGCAGAAGTGGATGCAGCAACAAGCGGGAACTATACGTGCTCCGCCCGCAACGCGTTCGGTTCTGAAGAAGTTACATATCGAGTGGAGTGCGCGGCGCCGCCGACTGCTCCCACTCTTGCCTTGGACCACGCAGCTCATAAAGAAGCAAAGCTCACGTGGAGAACCACACATCACCCTACTGCCCCGCCACACGGTGAGCTTTATAATCTGTATATGTATTGACATACGTATAAAATAAGTACAGAATATTTATCTTTTTAAAAGATAGTATTTTATTTAACAACTTTTTTTATTCATTTTTCATTTTGTTAGTGGTAGGACTAACTCTTCTGCGAGTGTGCCTCTGGGTTGGTACCACCGCTTTGCTCCTCAAGTCAGCCGCCAAGCAGTAATGTGCAAGCGTTACTGTTTTCCGGTTTGATGAGCAACATATAGTCAGTGAAATTACTGGACTTATGAGACTTAATACCTAATGTCGAGCGCACTGCAGTGCCGCGGCCTTTGTGTTTCTAAGTTCTGAGTAGCAATTATTATGGGCCGGCGTTATGCTTAGGCAAACTTCCAGCTCGTCTTGTTACTAAATAGAATAAAAAAAAATATTACTGTAACTCGGAAAAGTAATATAGGTAGTTTTAAGTTTGACCTATATACCTAATTAAATATCTATTAAAATATTTGGTCATAATTTAACCTCTTATTGTAGTTACAATTTTTTACTACAAATTATACTACTGTTAACTAAACATAACTAAAAAAACTAAAATAACTAAAAAAATTAATATAACATTTGATTGTGGAGCAGCATCAGTTTAAAACATAATATGCTTTAAACATCGGCTTTATAAATATACGCGCCTCTTTTATAACTCGGGCTACACCCACTCCAATTTAACCGTGGAAAAAAGCTGAACTACCACAGAAAATATTAAAATAAACAGAAATTAAAACTAAAATAAATGAAAATTGCCAAAGGCTTTTCGCTTGCACCAGACACACAGCTTCTAAGAAAGCACGCAAGTTTACCTACTTGGCTTGTGAATCACCTTAATACGCCGTATGTTACGTAGTCGTAGGTACGAGTCTTTTGGGCTATTCCAAACAATTAACTCCATAGGGACCCTACGTTGCATTTTAGAAATACTTATACATACCAAACAATAAATCAAAGAGTGTATCATCAGTGACAATTAACCAAATTAAATGAGACCACTATCTCCTTATTTATCCTTTCAGATGAAAAATTGAAATCAAGCCATAAACAGTGCAGCAGAAGCATGTACATTCTATCATTCATACCAAAATAGTATGATTGATGATGACTACGACATTGTTTTAATTATTATCTAATTTTGCATGCTTATTTAAAGCTAAATGTGACGAAACTTGTTCTAAATATATTTAAGACCCAAAACTGTACCACGTTTACTGCAATAAATGAATTTGAATTTGAAATCAATAGCGTTTGGAAATAACAATCCTCTATTTGAAATTCTATATTATTGGATTCCAATCATATTACTTACTCTTTATATATTTTTTTCTTACATCCAGATGTTTTTTTATTAAAACTCAAAATACTAAACCAAACCCTATTAGAGTGCCGCTAGCAGCGGGACAGTGGGAAAGGGCTACTTGTAGGGCACTCTGAGGAACCTCCTAACAATACGCGCCGTTGTATAGAGTACCGACTATGTATACTGCTTTCTGCATCATACACTATATTATAACTAGCTTCTACCCGCGGTTTTCACCCGCGTTCCCACAGGATCCCTGCATTTTTCGGGATAAAAGTAGCCTATCTGGTCCATAAACTATATCTATGCCAAAAATCACGTCAATCAGTTGCTCCGTTGCTGCATGAAAGAAACACAAACCAACAAACGTACAAACACACTTTCGCATTTATAAAATTAATAGTGTGAACGCAGAACGGCATCTACACTTACAGTAAAGATTGCTCTGTAAACCTAGTGAAATATTGCGTAAGCCTTTTATATCCGTAAGAGTATGGTACATAATTTATATTCCATTCCCATCAAAGCCAGACTTTATCAAAGGCATGATGCTTTCCATTTTCGTCTGAAGAAAAAGCGTATGGCAGACCTCAGAAAACCATTTTTTCATATCACATTCTATCAATCTTTCCATCCGGCCCGCGCATAATGGTTCAATTTATAAAAATAGACGTTAGCTCACTGTTTTGGGCTGTACTCACTACGTCCGATTCAATCGGTTGAATTATCTTAAATAATAATAAACGCAATGACAGTGCCACTCATACGTTAAAATGCAAAACTTCCATGCTTGGTGGCGCTAGTGGTCCAACGGAAGAACATCGAACGCCGAACTTTTCGAGAAGAATAACAACATTGTGGATCAATGGCATAGTAGTAGTCACGCTGTAGGTCGGTTGAAGACGGAGATTAGCAAATAACCTATTGCCACGTAATATATCTAAAATCTGAAATAAACATGCTGTCGATTCGGGCGTCTCATTATCTACGCCTAATTTTAGTTTCACTCTCTCACTTTCTAAAAGAGAAAAGCTAAAAAGGATGGAATATATTTTAGACTTGTCATATTAATTTACTTACTTATATCTAGTGTAAATTTAACGGCTATGAAAGACGGACGAAGGGACGCCTAATTTGTCAAAGGTGGACGATATTAGACAGCTGTAAAACTAAATCCAGACCTGTCAAACATCTTCCGTCCCTATCTCGTGTTAGTTATTGAAAAGAGAGAGAGTGAAACTAAAATTAGATTTAGGATTGAGACGCCAGGATCGACACCAATATCTGTCATTATTCACGGCTACAGTAGGTATTTAACCAATTGAATTTATATGAATTGGATTTATATGATGTATCAATATTAGGTACGATTTAAAATTAGTTAATAAGGTCCTGGAACACAATATCTTTTTGAAACTATTACAATATATTGATATTTCATTATAATTATTATTATACCAAAATTCACTAGGTATGTTCTAAGATCGTATCGGCGGAACAGATCGGAACCAGTGCAAATTATCTTTACAGCAATCGATTTGCTTAGCAAATAGTTTTAGGGGACGCGAAAATAGTTGGTAAACGTTTTTGGGGTATTATGTAAATGGATGTAATAGCATATGGGACAAAGGGGTGTTTACATTCGTCCCGCACAAGTTTTGATTGTTTTGAGTACGTGCCTTTATTTTCCTGGTGTATTCCGAACCGGTATTGATTGCGGGTAAACTTGAAAGTTTCCGTTGTCTCGTATCTGAACGAATTATGTGAGTAGATAACTCACGTGATTTGTCACGGTCCAAAAATATAGAATAAGAAATAAATAGAAAAAAGAAGTTAAATCCATAGAGATAAATAAAATTGAAGTGTCTGTTTGTAATATCAAAATAACAGCTTTTTACTAATTACATATTATGAAAGTATATACGGTACCTCTAGCAAAACAACCATTTTTAAAAAATTTTTCTGTCGGTCTGTCTGTCTGCCTGTCTGTCTGTCTGTCTGTTTGTTCCGGGTAATCTCCGAAACGACTGGACCGATGTTGACGGAACTTTTACTGGCAGATAGCTGATGTTACATGGAGTAACATAGGCTACTTTAATTTTAGATAAATAATTAGGGTTCCGCGCAAAAAAATAAAAACCATGTAATCCGAAATCTCCACGCGGCTGAAACCGCCGGGCAGCAGCTAGTTAGGAATAAATAAAAAAGGATAGAACCATTTTATAAATAAAAAATTCGTTGGCAACATGACTCGAACCCGGTCCGGACGCTCTTTCAAGTGAGCTATGGGACGATTTGGAGGTAGAAATGTTAGTGACAACGTTCTTGAGATGCACAATCTATGTCAGCAGCGAAAGTCTTGAAACGTTTATATTTTTATAATAACGCGGTTTCTCTAGATTATATTTTGTTTGAACTTCCAAAGGCTTTACAATATGGTGGATCCGAGTTCGCGATGACTCCATCGACGGAATGGAGCCCGCCTCCATCCGCGAAGAGGAGAGGAGACTGGAGGCTGGCGGGGAGGCTGCCAGCGTCGTGCTGAGGGCCTTGTCCTGTGGAGCTACTTACTCCGTCAGGGCGGTGGCTCATTCTAGGGCAGGTCCTTCTCCCGCGTCCGCTCCGCTGTTGGTGAAGACGAAACCTCCAGGTAAGGGTTTGATGTTAGCCTTGTGATATGTTTGTATCCGTAACACTTTGATTTATTGTGACACCAGAAACCTTGCATCCAGCCAAAACTGGCTTCAAGAAAGTGAATCACTTTTTTGGCTATAATACTTACTGCCGCATAATCGTATTTACAAAAGAAATCTACACTAAGGATTCGCTTAAGTAATCAATAAACAACTAGTGCGGCAGTTAAACCCTTTTTTTGACAGTGTTAGTATGGGAAGGTGGAGGAGAGCAAGACAGACAGGAAGAAGGTGCCGAAGCAGCAGTATGGTCGAACAGCAGTGCTCTAGCAGTGGATGCCAGGAGAGCGGTCCGTTGTGGAGCCAGGCTTGTGAGACTGCAGTGGAGACGGGCGGATGCCGTCAGTGCGGCCGCTTGGAGAGACGCGGACCTCACGTCACTGCATCATCATCGAGAGGTGAGATTTTTTTTAGTCAAATTTTTTTTTACGCTTTTCCCGCTTTTCTTTGCCAGCCAGCCCCACCGTACCCTAAACTTAAATAATAAACTTATTTTATTTATTTTATGCTCTTTGGTAATGAGACGAGCCGGTCGTTTGCCTGATGGTAAGCATAACGCCGGCCCGTAACAATTGTAGTGCCATTCAGAGCTTTGAAACACAAAGGCTTGCGCTGCACTGCAGTGCGCTCGTTACCCTGAGACATTAGGGTATTAAGTCTCACAAGCCCAGTAATTTCATTGCCTACTCTGCTCATCCAACCGGAATATAGTTAATATTTGCACATTACTGCTTGGCGGCCGACTTCACGAGCAAAGCGGTGGTAACAACCCAGACGGACACTCTCAGAAGAGTTAGTTGTACCACTAACGAATTTAAACAATAAAATATTTTATACTTATAAAAATTTTGCTGCATCACTATCTGGTGCACTACCTATGCACTAAAACAATGTTGCTTCTGTAGGTGAGGTTTGAATGTTGGTTTTTGAAGCGAGTAGTTACACGACTCACTAAGTTAGAGTATATATAGATTAGAGCACTACTAGTCTATGACGTAGTAGTGCTCTAATAGTAGACTTCAAAATAGCACGCACATCAGACCTTTGCGGCAGCAAAAGCGACGAAGTGGTGCAATCGGAGCGTCTGCTTAGAAGTCTTTATATGTATAACGTCTCTTTATTATTCGTTATGTCAAGTACACGCCATGCGAATTCAAATAAAATCCGAAATTGTATTCTTCTGAAATTAAGCTGCCAGCATCGTTTATTTCCATAATGTATTAATCATAATATTCTCATCAGTAGATATTTCCCAGAAACATAAAACATTGTTACGTACAAACATGCCTTTCTCAAAATCATAAATCCTCTAACACATTGCTCTACTTTTATTTAGGTACAAAAACATCGTAACAATTGAAACTGGGGATTGGTCTCGCAGCCCGTACTCATCCAACCCACTTTCGGGTTATGATCCGCCGCTGGCTCTAATAAAATACCTTTTTTGTACAAATTTCTACCAACCTTGCTTCACCTACGGGGAAAATTCCATGCAGGTAGAAAATAGAAATATGTTGATTAAGATGGGAGAGGAAAAAGGAAACGTGTTTCATACTAGCACCGCTCGTGCTTCGGTGAATTCCGAGATTAGATATTAGGAGGGTTCGGGAAAGGTGTATACATAGCCTCTATAATAAATTGAATCTGTTGTTTCTTGATACGATACGGAATCTTTCGGGTAAATTGTGTACGAGTTGCTGAATTGAATGATGTTGTGTCAGCTCATCATTAATTTGCCTTTTGTTTCCCTATGGATATTAGTTGGGCGGATGTTTAACGAAGCGGTATACTTTGTGGTTAGGAAATCAAAGTTGTTCGTGCGGTTTCCAACTGATGTACACGATTGGTAAATCGCACGAACAACTTTGATGAACCGCGTTTAGCAAAAATCGTTACAGTTTTTGACGGTGCAGTTGCAGGAGAGTGAATAGCAAGTTATCGTAATCATTCGTTGTTGTGAGTTTTTGTTTGATATGAGGTCGAGCGCACTTTTGAAATTCACGGATATCACATTTATAGTGAGTGCCAAACATTAATACGATCTACGCGTGAAAATGACTGCAATCATAATATGCAAGTATGCCGTTGGTGTGGTTGCTCCCTTATCTATTTATTCTATCGCTTTAATTTGGCCGGTTATAAAGTGATTAGCAAAATTATGACATAACACTTTCACTTTATTGAGCTGGATTATATTTATTTAGCTTTTTACTCTAATATAAATGAACGAAGGGTATTGATTGGTATGTTAGTCTTTGACCACTACCTGATGTTAAGTGACGTAATCTGTACAAAAAATAAATGAGATACGTTTAATGAGATAGATACTGGTGTCGATTCTGTCGTTTCAAATCTAAACCTAATTTTAGTTTTTATCTCTTTTAAATAAAAACATGAGAAAGAGGTGGATTATATTTTAGACCTGTCAAATTAATCCACTTGTTTGTATTTAGTGTAAATTTACCATGAATCAAAGGCATCCAATTTGTCAAAGAAGGAAGATATTTGACCTTTAAACCTAAATTTAGACCTGTCAAATATCTGCCATCCCTTTCTCATGAGATGTATTAGAAAAAGAGAGTGAAAATAAAATTTAGGTTAGTGACGCCAGAATCCACACCGCTGTGTACTTACATTATTTAGATTCCAATGTTAATAATTTTGTCCCAGGTTGTGGTCGGAGGGCTGTCAGCCGGCGCGTGGTACGGCCTCCGCCTGTGGACAGCCACCGAGTCCTCTCGCCACCAAGCTGTGATATACGCTGCCACCACCACGCACTCTGGAGGTAAACACCCACAATGATTTGAAAACTTTTAACTTAGAACCGAATACACTATTTTCTTTTTCATATATTATAGATTAGTACAAACTTACTTCATACGCTATTCTAATAACTAGTATTCGACAACAGAGCGGCTCCGAAGGCCGGTGGCATTCCAGTCGGATGGTGGTCCGGTGGCTACCTCCAACGGCAGCGCCGACGCCGAGCGCGTCCTGGGCGCGGTCTCGCTGGCCTTCGCCGGCCTCGCCGCTCTCGCTGTAGCGGCCTTACTGCTCGTCTTGGTTGCGAAGAGAAGGTTAGCCAATCTTTAACAGTATTTTTCAAACTTTTTGAATACGCTATCGTTTATTAATAAAAAAAACCAACGACATCCCCGGTTATACAAAATTCTGGCCACCTCCTAACGTCCGTATTACAACTATACATGTATTGAATTAACATAACACAAATCACTGGATTTCAATGACGTTTAGTAACTTTTTTTCTTTCTTATGAAACTCGTCGAATACCTAATTTAGAAAATTTTCTATTTTTTGTAGTGTAGGTACCTTTATTTTGCTTTTTATTTTTACCGGGCTTGCGAACTCGATCCCCAGAGGGGTCGTCAAGTATCGTTTGGGGGTGCAGTGCGACCCTCAGGTTGAAAACTACTGATCCATATCATCATCATCATTAGGCAGAAAACGTCCACTACTGAAGATTGGATTCCCCGTAAAGGAGTATTTTGCGACTACCCGGGAAAAAAATCTGGCTCATAACATAAACCACAGCTGTTAAAATTATCTTATACTGTAGGTACTAATATAAGTAATTATTATTACCTACAGTATAAGACATTACATGGTGTATGTAGTCACACTGCACACATTAATTCAAACAGTCAATCATGTTTTCGCACCGCGTATACGAGTACAATACGGGCGTCAAATTGGCGTGCGCTGTAAAGGCCCATCTCTACTGGGAAATATGTTTCATAGAATATGTCGACGGTAAGATGAGCTATACGTTGCAAACGTGGAAGCGAATTCTTGCTGTAAGTGCTATTTTTCTTTCAGAAATGTTACCGTTGATCCAGCCAATATTGATGTTGTGATGCAATCATTATGTAACACTTTTATATCAACACAATCTATACCTATACCTATATATCTATACCTACATACAAATAAATAAAATGTAAGTGTTTGTTTGTAATGTCAAAAAATAGCTTTTTACTAAATGCATATGAAAGTGAAATAAAATAAAATTCAAACAATATTTAGGCATCTTCCCTCGAGTTTAATCTTTCATACGTCTATGTTTATGGTATCCCGCAAATTCTACTCATAAATAACATCGATCGAGCCGGTACTGTAAACTGCACACACATCAATATGTTGTAAATGCGCCAACTCTATAGGGAAATATGAATATATTTCACCGAACATGTCGATGTGTTGATCGATACGAACGCAATCAAAATGTAGTCTGCAACGGATGCATTCCATTTCTGTTATAATAATATGAAAAAGTTCCGCTGCTCTAATTTAGAAAACACTTACAGTGTTACCATAAAAATAAACCATTTTAAGTCGCCTGTTTAGCTAGACAGGATCTCAAGAAACGTCAATAATTATTAGAAATGTCACAATAGAATTGTGTTAGACAACGGTGGTTGCTCATTTATAATCGCGCGACTTAGGCAGGTTTTTGTGTTAAACAGTGTTTAACAACAGGTTTAACGTGTATTTAATTTTTTTGTGGTAAGACCCTTAGCCCTTATTCATGAACGTTCCGTAACTTACTTAATAACTAGAAAGTGTTTTGTCTCGTTATCACGCGTAACAGCTTCTATCAACGAGAAATTGACAGAGCAGTTTAAAGCATAGATTATAATATATCTTATAGAGCTTTTATGAATAAGGACGATAATCGTTACATATGTATATCAATTTGTCTGTCGGGAGAAATCGATTTATTAATATTAATCCTGCTTAGAGACAAAAGCCTGCTATTTAATGACGTAGTGACTCCAAAATGAGGTCAACATAATAATAAGAAAGCGTGAATGTTATTCGCAAGATCGTATCTTAGATTAATCAGTTAAATAGTAGTGAACTGCAAGGTGTGCGAATGTTAAGGCTCGGTAGGTAATGTTGTTGTGTTTTAAAGTTAATAAATTTTAACTAAAAAAAAGTGTCTACGGCCTGCATAAACTAATTAGAAAAAATAGAGATTGAACTTGGTTCTTATAGCAATTAATTACTTTTTCCATTGCTTGAATTAGCAAAATAATGAACACTTATTTCATGTATGTACTTACACAAGCGTTAAAATAAATACTCTTTTATATTTTGGTGACATATTTACGTAGGTACCGTTATTTACTTTATAAGGAAAATTGTAAATTAAAATGAGAACGCGATATTAAAGAGCCTATTCACAGAAATAATATATATATAGGTACCTCCTGTTCATGATTTACGTATACCTATATAGCTTCAATAACTTTATTTGGCCATAAAGAAGCCAATAGCTTGAAAAATCGCCAATTCACCAACGTTTTTATATTTTGGATTCCGTAGTAAAATAAGGAACTTTTATAAACTTCGTGCAGTCTAGTCAGTCCATCTCTACGTCTCGGTCTATCAAAGAGTTATACGTAATCCTACTTATTATAAATGCGAAAGTGTGTTTGTTGGTTTCTTTATTTGTTGGTTTGTCCTCCTTTCACGCAGTAACGGAGCAACGGATTGACGTTATTTTTGGTAGATATAGTATTTGGACCCGAGAGTAACATAGGCTACCTTTTATCCCGGAAAATGCACGGTTTCAGTGGGAACGCGAGTGAAAACCGCGGGCAGAAGCTAGTGAGCCATAATGGAAACTCTCATTGAAAATTGTTTCGGGTATCTTGTAGTACCTATACACAAACATTTTTATTATACTGGGAACACTACGGAACCCTGTACTGAGTCTGGCACAACACCATTCGTCCAACGTTTTTTAGAAATGTTTATTGGAAAACTCATTCAAATACAAAATAATAAATGAAGATAAACGGCATTGGTATTGAGAGCGAAGCCTTCGTAAATCACCCGCGCGACCTATTTCCAATACAATCGTCTGAATTTCATGTGCCTGGCTTGATTTATGAAATATATTGAATAACACCAGCTTTTAAACGAACAATTGCTATGCAGAACGTCTCTGCAAATGATTTTGACTACAGCTTTTTGTGACGCTCGGCGATGCTATTGAAATGCTATTTATTTGTATATAGGTAGTGTAAGAATAAAGGTAGAGCATGGTATGACGTCATGAAGTCAGCGCTACGCCGTAGTCATCCCAGCGCTACGCAAGGGGAAGACGCGGAGAAGGACAGCATTCCTCATTGAACTACGAGTGAAAATACACGTGTGTCGATTATTCAAACCGAGTTGTCTCATTTCTGGACCTAACAGTAGATAATATTTAATCGAAAGTATGGCATGGATAAATAGGATAAAAACCCTGTTCCTGGATCAAAATAAGCGTTCAATAAGAAAGATGAAGTACTTAGTAGGTTACTCTTTATTTAATTAAAAACAAAATCGCTAAAAGAATTCTTAATCATTATCTCGCTTTCCTCAATCCAACTCGTATCGCTCTTCTGGGTTCCTCGTACTTTATTTTCCGCGTTCAAGAGATTTTCTTTATATTTTTCTTTTTTTTATTTCATTTCCGTGCCTCTTTTCATTTGTACATTACTAGCACAAATTATAATGATTACTAGATCCCGATCCAAACAATGAAGTATTTTTTCCACGAAAAAAAAAACGAAATTGTCAGGAAAAGGTTATGTTAGAAACTGGTTTTGTATTTAAAAAATATATATCGCCTTAGGCTTGATTCGACTATACATCGTTTTATGCTGCAATAAGTAATCCTAGTACCATATATACTCGCCTTTTTAATCAAGGTATAATTATGTGGTAATGCTTAGACGAGGATTAGTTATTCTAGCATAAAACGCTTTTTGGTCGAATTTGCGTGCATTCACAGCGCGCTCTTGGTTCTGCCGATTGTCGGTCGAACACTGCGCGTGCGCGCGGGTGTCCGCATACGTTAGCGTTGCATTGCATATTGTGTTGAAAATATTCTGTAACCAACCTTATAATAATTATACACCAAATATATTTTCTAACCCTCAATAATTATCCATAGCACCCTCTGGCCGTGCTCCCCGACTGCGGACGAGGAGGCGAGGCGCTGCAGCCACTCCGTCGCGAGCACAGACAAGTCAGTGTGCCCAGAACAGCAGAACATCAGAAATTGTCAGCATGACTTCAAGCACGACAAACTGTCGCCTGCATCTGGTATGTTTATAATTACATAATAATCAGCAACAATCCAGTGAATTGTGTTCTCAATCTGGGATTTACTGAAAGAAGGGCTACTATAGAATCTTAGGCCGTTACGAGACATAATACCGCGTCACCAAAAAAAAACAACTTTTAGACGCCTTTTTAGCAAGCACAATCGGTCTAAAGACAGCCGTCTAAAATGATTAGAAATCTCACAACAAAGTGAAGTTAGAACGGATAGAAAGTACTTTAATCAAGATATGTGGTTGTTAATATTTAAACACATGACTAAGTCATGCTTTGGAGTTAGACGCTGTTTAACACATGTTTAGGGTGTTTTTTTTGTGGTAAGACCGTCTATGGTTGCTTCGTGATCATTTTCCATTACTAAAAGCTCAAGGTTATTGTGGGGTTCGGTTGGATCCATTAACTTACAGATCAGCTGGAGTTCACTACCGAGACACTACTAATTCATCATGCATCGTTTCTAAGCGTTTTCGGAGTCTGAATGAAATAATTTGTAGCATTTCTGTCCTGTATTGCAAGTGACGCTAATGGAGAAAGCTAATCTCAGATGGCCCCACCATCGCTGAACCAGTAAACTTAGATTTTAAATGGTCACTATGTAACCTTGAAGAAGAATTTGGTTTTCAATCATTTTTGATGCGCAATGCTTTGATCCACAACTGCCATTTTTTTCTCGTCAGAATGTTAACGTGTGTAACTTTATTTTTACACTGAAATTCACTACACAGAGCCATACTTTATGTACTTCAGAAGGTATACTTTTTGTTTACTTAATAAAATTAGCGAAACAACACCATCCAGTGATAATGCGCCACCTAGCGGTATAAATAGGAAGTGCGTCTCCCCATTCTGTGCAATGCATGCGTCGATAATTACTTTTCCAAATCAATGCATGCACATGTTATCCAATCAAGATTTCAGTACTGAGACAAGATAAGAAAGGCAACTCATTTCTTTGAGATTTACCTACAATCAAGAGACAGAGAGAGATAGAAACCTAAAGCAAGGGCCGCATATTTAATACGTAAATAGCAAAATATAAACAAGTGTGTGTGTTCGTCATATGTGATTGATGCGGTGCGGCGGCGTGCTCGATCCCGCGGGCCTAATGTCTGACAGTTATTTATAATGGCTGTATTATGAACATTTGAATAACTCTTTTATATTTCTGAGTAATGATACCATTGTACAAAGGCCTTTTATAGTTGTAGGTATTATCATTTAGTTTCAGGTGAATACGTATTTTGAGGGTAAATAATATATTTTGTTAAGGGTGGCTTATTTTTATTGTACGTTTCGTTTCGTCGTTGTTTCTATAGACACAATGAACTACAGTTTTTTTCGCGAAAGGTTAGCATTTGATTACTACAGCACTTTTTATGTCGGATGCCATCACCTAACAGCTCTCAGTCCCAACACAGAGAGATAAATCTATATCAAATTATGGCAAAGATTTTCTACGATTTTTACTATTGCAAGCTTTAGTGACGTTTGGGCTATCTCTCTCTTCACAATGTTGGTAGCATTTTATAAGCATCGCAAAAGCATACAAAATCTTTCCTAATTATACACCTTCATTACAATATCAGAATGAGACTCATGCAATAAAGGTTCGGTATTAGAAATATCCGTAGTCTCGTCAAACAGAATCGCGAAAAACTTTTCTTTTGCACGTTTCTATTTGCTTATTTTATTAGCTATTCTACAGCTTTCTGAATTTTGTCTTTACAGATCTTTATAAGCTCGTTTTGAACAGTTTTGCTTATGTAAGTCGCTGTATTAGAATATATTGATGATAAATGACGCTTGAGAACTGAGTTGCCTGTATCTATTCTAAATTTCAATAGAGCTCGGAAATTTCCATCTGAAAGGGAGACGTCGCTATGGTTGGTGTTTTTTGTACTATAAATTTGCCCGTCGCGTCGTCTCTATGGCCGCGTAAGTAATTGTACACAGCCTGAATTTTAATTGGTATGTTAACCTGAATGGGGATCAATCTACTCCTGGGAGGTCAACAAAATTAATTGTTTGACGATTTTTTAGAAATTCGGAATTTGTCATTGAAGAAAGTGTATTAAAAATTTACGTCAATATTCTACTACATAATTTCCGGGTAGCCCTAGATCACCTGATTCACTTCAAATATGTTGAACTTTGTTAAATGATTATGTTGATTAGAACAGACTTAGAAAAATTCCAGAAAAATCTAGAAAATGCCGCGCACTTCACGTTTGAAGTGAATTTAGATTTTTATATGGGGAATGACGTATTGTATTGACAACAAAGGTCCCAATCACCCCCTTTTGGGATAACAAACCAATTCAAACTCACCCAGTAATGTTCCCTCCCTTTCTGATGTGAAAGAGAGAGTGAAACTAAAATTAAGTTTAGGTTGGTGACGGATGCTAGAATCACCTACCTAAGTTTACCACAAAAAAACATTTTTAGACGCCATATTTAGCTAAACAGTGTCTAAAGATAAACGTCTAAAATGGTTAGAAATGTCAAACAGCATAGAGTTAGACTAAGGTTAAACACTACTTAAATCAAGATTTGTGGTTGCTCATATATAAACACGCAACTAAGGCATGTTTAGCAGTTAAACGTTGTTTAACACAAGTTTAATTTTTTGTGGTAAGACCCTGTTTGTTTAAATATAGAAGTATACGAGATAAGTCCGTATGCGACATTCGCGGTGGGCGGGGAGGCGGCCGCGGCCACGCTGGACCACACGCTGCAGTTCCGCACGTTCGGGCACCGCGACAACGACGCGCCGCCGCACCGGCCCTGCCGCAAGCATCCGCAGCGGCACCGGGACCGACCTGATGGTAACTATACAGGGTGTCCCATGGCCGTGGTATTTGGAGGATAACTATTTTACCCACTTGTCCTCTATGTAATGTGACCTTGGGACACATCTGTGTATACTGTACTGAAGTACGAACATTTAAAATAGTTGTTCCGTTTTGGTACTAAATGTGAAAACTAACCAGGCTATCAGTTGGTGTTTTGGAAAGAGCTCTCAAAATCTAGATTTTCTGAAATGAATTTACAATTTTATAGGCCTGCGATACATAAAGTTTGTTTTTAGAACGTAACGTGAAACGAATCGCATTTTCTCGAAAAGGAACGGTTTTTTCAGCTTCTTTTTAGCTGAATGTGATAATGACCAAAGCCACTACACTCTACTGCCCAATAATAGGTTAACAAAATCCATGCGAAAGTTTGTTGGTTTGTCCTTTCCCAAGCAGCAACGAAGCAATGGATCGACGTGTATTTTCTATAGTTTATGAGCCGAAGAGTAACATAGGCTACTTTTTATCCCGGAACTGCACGGTTCCTTTGAGAATCTCCAGCTGCTATTACTATATACTAGCTGAAGCTAGTATAGAATAATGATAAATGTCGCAATATCCACAGTGGAGAAGCATCACTCGGACTGCGAGTTGCAGCAACTAAGTCGCTACGAGAAAGTGCGGCCGCGACATTGCGCCGGTACGTCTTACTGCGTCCCCCTTGCACACCACGGTAAGCAATAGAGCTTTTTAGGTAACTATATACAGGGTGAGTTTGAATTGGTATGTTATCCCGGAAGGGGGTGACTAGGATGGTTGTCGACAAGTTTCGAGAACCTTCCTTGAAAATACGTCATGCAAAATTTGCTCAAATCAGCTGCTCTAGAATAAGAATAGGCTGAAGTGAATAGTAGAATTAAGACGCAAACTTTAAATGCCATTTCTTCAATGAAAAATTGTAAATTTCAAATAATAGTAAAACAAATTTTGTTGATCTCCAGGAGTAGATTTTAGGATAATCCTTTTAGGATAACGTATCAATTTAAACACAGGCTGTATAAGCGAAAGATCTCTCACTGATTAAACACGAATTCACGAAAACTATAAATTGACCTACGAAACTGAAATCTGGGCGGTAGGTAGTTTATAAGTAGGAGACGTCAGTTAAGAACGGATTTTGCGACAGGGTCTAATTAAGTGCGTCTAAGTGCTATCGTAAGTTTTTATCAAAGTTTTGATGAATTCATATACACTTTCATAGTAATGATGGGGATTTCGTGTGTCCTAAGGCGGTGGCGGTGGCAGTGGTGGGGGCGGTGGCAGCGGTGGCGGATTCTCAGAAGTCTACGCAGGGGACTCTAGTGCGGAGTCCGGCCCAGGGTCCCTCTCCTCACGCACTCAACACGAGCACAGCTAGCAACACACCTGCCCGTCGACCAATAAAAACATCCGTAAAAGAGATGCCAGATATATTAATAACTGAACGCTCAATGAAACATCGCTGATTTTTAATGTGTTAACTACAAAAAACTCACTGGATTGAAGTTACAGATCTCAAAAATGTTCATCACTAACGATATTATTTTTTAAACAGCATCTTCGGACAGACGCTCTTCATTCAAACGGCAGACCTCCCTTACCGTCAAAAGGCACAATATACTTATGTAACATAGATGATTAGATATAATATAGGTATAGACTATTATTATTATATTATTCAAATTTCAAAATTCTGAGTGTCACTGCGATTATTATGCTTATCATCAGCCAAACGA
This sequence comes from Crocallis elinguaria, assembly GCA_907269065.1. Taxonomy (NCBI): domain Eukaryota; kingdom Metazoa; phylum Arthropoda; class Insecta; order Lepidoptera; family Geometridae; genus Crocallis; species Crocallis elinguaria. Next base: position 5,970,080 of record OU026065.1, on the reverse strand, counting down.
CCAGCAGCTACTCTCGTTATAAAATCTTATAAAAAAAAATTCGTCAAAGGAAAATTCGCCTCTTCATAAGTTTCCATACATTTTACTATCCCATGCCTCGATCGTGGCGGCACAAACCTAAACTTTCATTCTCTCTTTCTAAATAAGAACATGAGAAAGGAATGGAATATGTTTAAGACCTGTCAAATTAATCCACTTGCTTGTAACTAGTGTAAAATTAACGGTCATGAATTTAGTCGAGTCTACGTAAATAATTTGTCAAGAATGGAAAATAGATATTTGGCTGCTCTAAAACTTAATTTAGACCTGACCAATATCTTCCATTCCTCTCTCATGTTATTTATGGGAAAGAGAGCAAAACCAAAATTATGTTTAGCTTTATGACTTATAGGTAATCGAGGCCATTGTAGATATCGTGAAGGTATAATCATGCCGTGCCATTTGACGGTAAATTTATAAAAGTGCCTATTAGTGAAAGAGATTCAAGATACGCTGCATAAAACATTCCTTACAGCCCGATTCAGGATGTAATTTACTGTGACAACTGTGCAAAGGTTCTCTTTCATAAAACATGCGGCTCACGCAGCTGTCTCATTTCGGACCTCACCAGGAAAATGTAAAACTTTGCTATTGTGGAAATATTTGGGACTAGACTGGTTTTTTATTTCCCTCGTCAGGTATTACATTGCTTCTATAATCGTGCATAGAATTTTTTTAATCTACTGTTAGGTCCAGAAATGAGACAACTCGGTTTGAATAATCGACAAACGTGTATTTTCATTCGTAGTTCAATAAGGACTGCTATCCTTCTACGCGTCTTCCCCTTGCGTAGCACTGGTACGACTACGCCGTAGCACTGACTTGACGGTGGAGCTGCTGAAGTCATAGCGTAGCACCATAGCACCACACCATGATCTACCTTTATGGTACAGTTCTTAGGTACATAAAATCTTACTTTTACGAAAACGCCTTCCTGCCTACAGTACTGAAGTGTGACAACGAAACACTTCAATCGATATTTACCTGAACTTTCATAGCCCGATGATGAATACTAATATAGGAGTCTAAAGTAGGTACTTACTTTGAAGAATAAGAATAAGAAGTGGTATCAGTTATCAAGCATCACCAAAAATAAAGATATCATTTGAGATTATGCGTAGTATGTTTACCTACTTCACCTGTGATAATTTTCAAAGTACAACAGTAAAGTTCATTTCGCCAGTTTCTATGTCTTGACATCTCTGACCCATTATGTATAGTGTCTAAGTAATTTCTTAGACACTATACATAATCGTGAACGGGTGCCGCTTGTGGTGTCTGGTCAACTCCAATTGTAATCCTTCTGTTGTCTTGTAATTTAGTTCTATTTTAATTTAGTTTAAGACCATAGTTCCCGTCGTGATGTTTTTTCTTTATATCGTTTATTTCTATTAATATATGACCTAATCTTATAAGAGTATGGACCACGTGTCCATAGAGTGTAATGTAACAAAAAAAAAAAAGAAAGGAATTTCTTTGAGGAAAGTCAGTCAAAGTTATCAGCAAAAATAAATAAAAAGTACTGAAATTTTGCACAGCCTTTGTTTACGTATACACCGCTAAGTTCACCTTCGCCCGTCTGTATGTTTTGATACCTCTGACCCATTATGACCGAGCCCTCTTTCTTGCGTGCCACTGGTCAGGGCTGCTAATTTATTCAGTGAAAATAAACAGTAGGGACAATGCATTGTTGTGACGACATGATTAAAGTCACGCACACTACCGTACATGCTGACTCTTAGCCATAGCGAGTCTGTACTTAATTTTCAGGTGAACCAACTCTTAGTGACTAATTCAGTAAGAAAAAATGAGTGAAGGCAATTAAAAGCAGAAATGAACCAAATAAGCAAAGCCAATTAAACATGATCCTAAAACCAATAGGTAATAAGACAACGTTCTTGGCAAAAGATTTATTGGAATGACACTTAATAATTTTACAAATAAACAGCCTAGATTGAAAATAGCATGTGCTACTTTTTAGCACCATACTTTTGTTTTATTCTTTTATCCTGCAGTCAGTCTCTGTCGTGCACGGCAAACATACATTTACCTAGATTTGACACTTCACCGGACTTTATGTAGGTAATTATGATTATTGAAAACGTCCTTACTGCCTACACTATTGACTGTAGTTCTATCCAGCAATAGGTATCTAGAGTATTCTGTAGAGGGTCACCGCCATTGTGTACCTACAACTACATCCATAATTTATTTTTACTTTTGAATGCTCAGGAGGCCGTACTATCATACCTACGGTACATTAACAACGTTTAAATTATAATGACCCGCCTACTCACAGGTGTTTTCATAATTAATACTAATGACATTAAGTGACTCATTATTCAGCTCAAAAAGACAATTATGCGTGCAAAAAGCGTGATACAATTTATAATAATTAATTGAAGCAATTTGTTGACAACTTTTTATAAAGAACCAATTGTCATTTGTCACAAACCACTTTGACATATTACAAATTCACTTTCTGAGAAAACAATTTTTTAAGAATTTGTAAATTCTTATGAGAAATAAAAAAAAAATTCTTTAACCGTTTTTTACATATTAACTTACACTTGTGCCAAGATACAAAAAATATTCCTTACTAGTCCAAAGTTTAAAAAAAATCTAGATGACAATAGTATAATGTATGTATTTAAAATAATATAACTAAGTTATTATTTACTGCCAATTCGTGTAGTTTGTAAGTTCTATACCTTAACTTAGTTATCAACAAATATACATATACCAATACCTTTAGTAGTTTTGTCTTATCCGGTAAAATATTAAAGTATACACATTACTTAATATATTATTAATTACGTACTGATGTGGTATCGAAATTTGTTGTAAAAAACCTAATAATCAGATAACTCTCTCCCATATAATAATTATCTGGAAACTTCAGAGCGTTTTCGGCTTTTCATACATGCTTTCTAGTCCAAAATCTTCGAAATGACTGATCACTGAACCGACTAATGAAACTATACGCACAAGTAACACACATAGAGACAGTATTCATACGTAAGCGTTTTTGAAATGTCTAGAAAAGATATAGTGTACCTAATTAAAATTCTCTCTAGTAATTCTCTGCTTGTATGGAAAACTTAAAATAGTTCTACTATTTTCGAAAATGTTCTCTTCTAATTAGATATAATCTCTGTTACCACGAAACACATATTTTAGGTGCCTGTTCATCTAAACAATGTCTAAAGATAAACGTCTAAAATGATTAGAAAATATTAGGTCTCTACAGAATGGAGTTATAGATAATACTTACTGTTCTTAGGCTGAGATTCAGAGACGAATCTAAGCGTGGACTCACGCTTCCATACGTCAAAATTCTATACAGTTTTGACATATGGAAGCCAAAGTCTACGCTTAGAATCGTCTCTGAATCTTAACCTTAGACACTACTTACTTAAATCAATATTTGTGGTGTTTCATATTTAATGCGATTACGGCACATTTTAGAGTCTTTTTAACACGTATTTAGAGTGTATTTTTTTTTTGTGGTAAGACCTAGAATGTATATGTATAGGTACACAGCTTATGCATTATCGGTTGATTCACTTCGAAGATTTTTGGTTAAGAAGGTTTCAAGTATGAAAAGACTCGAGGTATTGTATTGTAAACAACTCCAGTAGGCATTTATTATAATAGGGTGTTTTTTTGCGTATAAAACATTTGTGTATTTAACTAATTAAAAGTTAAATTCTTCCTTATTTTTATTCTTATCAAAATGATTATTTTCCTTAAAGCTCTATCTTTTTAACTTCTGTTTTTATGTCTACGCTGTTAAATATTTTGAATGAACTTTTTCTTTCATTTTTGTTTTTAGGTATTATCTATCGATGCACGCCTGCCAGATTTTTAATAATTTAAAGATTTAACAATAAAACCACACTTGTCTTTACAATTACCAAAGTTCTGTAGTAACTAAGTTATTTTAGGGCACCTTAGACGCTCAAGCAAACGTATGTTTGCTTATCAGAATAACAACGCTTTTGCGTCAAGCGCGCATTTCGAGTATCACGAAATCCGCGCTTGACGCAAAAGCGTTGTTATTCTGACAAGAAAACGTACGTTTGCTTGAGCGTCTAAGGTGCCCCTTATAGCGAGTGTTATCTGAGCTACTAATATATATCCCCGGAAACCTATAAACAATCTCTATATGCAAGGATAGTTTGAAAACACCGCTCATTGGTCAATTAGCTGTAGAGATGGGTGGATCCGTGATTTTAAACAGTACCGAGTCCGGACGTCCAGTCCCGCCGGTGTATCTACATCCTGGACCCGTGTCCACCGGATCTGACGTAAGGGTGCAATGGAGTTAGAGCAAAGGGAACGTCAAATAATAATTAATAACTAGTATTAACGACCCAGCTCCCACGGGCTTACGGTTCCCGATACCGCATTTCGCCAATTATATTTACCTTTTTAAGGCCGGCCATAGATGCTTATATGCGTTTTTCTGTCAAAATAATCATGGTTTTGCAACAAGCGCGGATTACGAGACAGCGGCTTGATGTAAAATCTTAAAAATTCCACGAAATAGATAAGAACAATACAGCCAGATAGTGCTATCTCTTTCACTCCCTGCCTGGGCTCAAAGTGACGACTGCCGCTTTACGTTACTTACATAACTTGAGCACTACCGCGCATTCACTGCGGTTTCTGTACTGAACACGCAGAGGTTTTGAAACTATTTTTTTGAGTAGAGATCGTAGAAGCGGCTTCGGTTAGTATCTTTCATTACCTCTAACCGCGGTATGGTTAGCACTCGGGCTAAGTAGATTTCTACCTAGTTCCATAGACGGTACGATATGTGTCAAGTGGTGATCGTGGTTTTTCTATGGTTTTCTCGTGGTCCGTGATATTAATTATGCATCAGAATTACGGGCTGCCTATTCTAATTGGGCTTTTAGAACCGCGCGTGTTGTGTTCCGTGCCGTATTCCATTGCGCCCGGTATCAGTTCCGATTGGTACGTGTAAGGATGGACAATTACTAATACCTACCGGAACTTATACAGCGTAGCCGTGGACTTGTATCCATCTGGATCTACAAATCTTAATTTCCTTAGCTCTCATTAGCGAAAACAGTTTACGAATCTAACAATTTTGGTCGCGATTCTGGCGTGTCGTATATCGAAACCTTATTTTAGTTTCCTCTCTCTTCTATACAAATACCTATATAAAATTGATGTGTCTGTTTTTAATGTCAAAATAGCAGCTTTTTACTAAATGCATATGAAAGTATATACAATATCTACAAAAAAATTAAATTTTTAGTCTTGTCTTTTTATTCCGGGTAATCTCCGAAACGACGAGACATGGACGGGACTTTTACTGGCAGATAGCTCATGTTATAAGGAGTAACTTAGGTTACCTGGGCGAAGCCGCGGGGCACAGCTAGTTCTAAATAAGAACATAAGAAAGGGATGGAATATATTTTAGACCTGTCAAATTAATCCACATCCTAGTACCTATCCAGTGTACCTAAAAATTTAACGGCCATGACTTCGTCTAATTTCTACATGTTTGAAGGTATTTCACAGCTTTAAAATTAAATTTAGACCTGTCAGACATCTTTCACTTCTCTCTCATGTTATTTATTGAAGAGAGAGCAAAACTAAAATTAAGTTTAGGTGTGTGACGCCAGAATCGACACCAATGACGTACATTTAGAACCTTATATATCCAAAGATTGTCTATTGAGGCTCGTACCTATTAATAAACAGTATTAACGGCGGTTTAGTTAAAATACGTTTTGTCCTTGTTGTTCTTTAACAATTTGAAACTGAATCGAAATAGACAAAAAATACTTTAACTAATCAACCGATTAACACTGTTTATTGATAAAAGCCTGAGTAAATTTAATCGATAACTCTGCGAATGTACCTAAGTATATAGTTTACATAAACTTGATTAAACTTTGTAAGTGTAAATATTTAACTCTAGTCAGATATGTAATATCTACGTTAATTCGGAGCTTACATTTGTAAATACATTTTGTAGATAACGTATGTACGAACTTTAGTCAATTTTTATTGAATGTTTTTAATGACAATATAATTGTATGTGTAAATAAATAACGAAATATTATGTAAATTATTGTAAGTCATTCGATATGAAATTATGGTGTAAAATATATCAATCACAAAATAAATTATGTTTTTACTTTTCATGCCTTTGTCATCAACTCATAATAGATTAAAATCTTCTGTATCTATGCAGGGTGGATTTGAATTAGTATTTTATCCTGGAACGGGGTGATTTAGACAATGGTTGTACACAAGTTGTGTGTTAACCTCCTATGGAAATTATCATTCCAAATTACAATAAAAAAAAATTCACTTCAAATGTGAAGTTCACTTAATTTTATGGAATTGTCTCTAAAGTCTCTTCTAATCAACATATATAATCATTTAACAACGTTCAACATAGCTCAAGTGAATCGGCTGATCTAAGGCTCCATAGACATTCTGTAGTTGAATTTTGACGTAAACTTTAAATGCCATTTGTTATCTGTATTGGTAGAGACCTACTTTTCCCAAAATAATACTCATCTACCGGCTTACTTTCCATTATCTTATCAGCCTGTTATAAGAAACCTTTTTCACAGCTAAGTAAGTTTAAGTAAAAAGTAAGGCTCTTATTAATAAACAGTACTAAACGGTGGTTTAGTTAAACTATGTTTTGTTGTCATTTGACAGTTTTAAACTGAATCCAAAGAGACAAAACATAGTTCAACTATGTCAAATATATTTTAAAGTGTTCCGCCGACACTGGCGGAATGTGCACGTAAATATAGGTACATTTCATAAATATCGCTGCCAACAAGATTCGAACCTGCGTCTATTCAACCGTATACATGTTTGTTAATAAGAGCCAACAAGAGAACAAGTTAGGAGGTTACGAATTACAAATGTCGGTACATATACTCGTAACTGGTAGATATGATTGTGTCAATACACAAATCTACTTAGCAGTAAATTAAGTTGGTTATTAGTAGTACCTAGACAGTATGATATAATGATTAATCGTAAATGAAATAGTTTAAAAGCCTAGTAGGTACATATGTGTACAATATACTTAGTATATAACATACTTAAGTTATCTTTTATTAGATTTACCTGGGAAGCAGATTGAATAAGATGGCGGCCGGCTAGGTAAATGTTGCCAGACCAATAAATATTCCTGTGTTTGGTAGGAATGAGTAGTTATCGGAATATTCAGGTTTTCAGAATTACCCGAATGCACTATATATACTTATCGGCGTCTGCTTCTAGGTAAGTACCTACGTAGGTAGGTATGTCTGTCCAGTAGGTATCTACATTTTCCCATCATTCTTTTGCCATCAAACCAATGTTTTCTTTGTTACTTTTTAACACAAAAATAAATAAATAGTCCAATAACCTAACCTAACCACCTAACCTTAACCTATTCACTTCGCCAAGAGTTTAAAATATCGAGAACAAAGCAACATCTGGCGAATAACGCAACACTGTGACACCGAGATCCGGCCCAAAACCCAGATTCCAATATAAAGCATTCCGGGGACGCGTACCCGGAACGGAATCCCGGTCGAACCCAATATTACCCGACCGGGAATCCCTGAGATTTTGGGAACCTTGATATATTTTTTTCTAAAAATTTCAAATTATTTAATATGATTAAGTAATTGGTACTGTAATCTCGTAGCCACCGCCTGGCTCCATCATCAGGACCCTGGACGTCATCTAGGATCAGAGTACTTATAAAGACGAATCAAATGAGCCCAAACTCGATGGGGTTATATCGCTTCCTTACAGAGTTCCTATGGACACCTTCCGGCTCCAGCATTTGACCAGCTCTGTAACATCATTAGATTACATTGTCATCCGATTTACATATTTATGTAAAATTTCGGGTCAATCGAACACCAAGAAGCGGGTCAAATTTAACTTGGAAGTTTTGACCTAAACAAACATACATACCTACATACAATTAATGCAAGTTAAATAGAAACTTGTAAGAATCACTTAAACCAGTGTTTATCACAAGCCAGGTAAAAATAAGAGGCATGCATAAGTTCATATTCATATATTTATTGATAATATTCATTACACGTCACACAGATATACAATAAAAATACATAATAAAATTATAAGTAATTTTCAAATAATACAAAATGTTGTAATATTATCTTATTTATATAAATTGACATGTCAATGCTTTATGTCCAAGAACTCCTTGTAACTATAAAATGCATATGACTTGGAGCATCAACAACAGTTTTTCCTGCTTTTACCTACTACAAGTCGATGAAACAAGAGTTACATAAATAACACTTCTGCTCTAGCCAGTAAATCTGTTCAGGTATTTAAAAGTTATGGTGGAATAAATAAACTCACATACATACATAAACCCTAAAAACATTACACTTCTTTTTTGTGCGGACGTGTATAAAAATAAATACGTACCTACAAAAATTTCTAGATTATGCGATCAATCTAATAAGTCAGTCTAGTTAGTCAGAAAGAATAAATGTCATTGACATAATTACTATAGTAGGTAGGGTTGTATTACGGAAATGAGGTCACCGAAATTTTTGTACTTGTAAAGGTATCGCCTATTCATGAAGGTTGAATAACACTGTTATATACATAACAGTATAGGAAGGTACAAATATATTGCAGTTCCAATAATATGACATACATACGTATCGAATTGATAACCCCCTTTTTTAAAGTCGGTTAAAAAGATTGGTCTCGTTTGGTGTTACACTACCTGGTTTAAACTTCGGCACAAACAACGTTCACTATATGTAGATATGTATTAGGTAAAGTAGAGAACTAAGGACAGAATTTTGATCATTATTAAAAGTCCGTCCCTAGAGAAATTTAATGGTCAATGGCTATTGGGAACTAGAAATATTAGACGAGGGAATCCAGTTTTACAACAATGTGACGAGTGTCGACACAGCCATCCACCAGTCGACCTTGCCGACAGGCTATCAACTTAATTATCGTCCTCCAAATATGTATATTTACTTATAGCCATCACTTCAATTATTTAATTACGGCCCTTTCAAACTGCGCAGTTCTGAACAAAGCCCCTACTCGACTACTAATATAGTAGCAGGTAGACATTACATTACTGACGTCATTATCCTTACCAAGTACAACTCGGTCATCGGTACAAGAGATCGCTGATTAAGGCGCTGTCTAAAGCAAAACGTCCTGTTTTTCGTCGCCCAAATATCCGTTTCCATACATATTACCAGCAAAAATAAAATCAGAAGTACAGCAAGAGTTTATAGAAAAGACTTATTTAATTTTTTTATACAATCCTAAATAATAATCGCAAAAAAGAAACCGAACAATTTATACTGTCTTGAAATGCTCAATATATTGAGCGATAACTATCCTATTATTTTTAAACAAAAATGGAAATTAATTCCTGTAAAAATCATTCCTTTTTCTGGCAGACCGGGGCCGGGGCCGTTTGGGCTCAAGTTTTTCATAATTAAATAAAAACTACGAAATAAAGTTCATATAAAAGCAAACGCATTCAACCTTATTTCACTAAAAGAGGATTATGCGTAAAGATCAGCTTATAGAACGATACCAAGCTTCCACATAACCTATCCATAGCAAATTACATAAGAACAATGCAAATCCTCTGCAGATAAATTGAAAGTTTTAACTAGCTCAGTGGAGATCACTAAAGCCGCCCGTATTTTTAGACTTATTTTCCGATGAAATATTTCATAATCCGTTCATCCAGCGGTCAGCGCGGAGGGTGGGTAGGAGGTTAAGCTCAAACCCTTTCGTGCATCGAGTCCATTTGACTAGCAGCCCCCACCCCTCTCCCAGAGGGGTGGAGGCGTCCGTCCACGTTTGTACAGGAAAAACGGAACGCTCAAAAACAAAAAAACACAAATTGAGCGTTCGCGCGCGAATCGAAAATTAATTACAGGTTGGAAAAGTTTTGCTTTTACATTTCCATGTCAGTTGGAGTGTGTGTCATTTCGGGGTATGAAGCTTTAAAATATTGGAACCTAACAAATTGGCCTTTGTTCGTACAAATGGAAGCGTTGGTACTTGCTTATAGTTTTAATGGGAAAGGATGCTATAGGCCAATGACAGCTTGCCTGGTTAAGAGCGGTCCCAGGCGCCTTTGGACCAGAGGCATTATCATAATAGATTAGCAAAACTTAGCTTGGGCCCTGTTCCGCTACTGGCTACTGGTTTAGGTTTTATGGGGATGGTTTTTTAATATAAATTAAATAAATAACTAATAAACATAAACGCAACATAATAGCTAGTCTCTAGTTACTTACATTATTATGTACATTTATAAAGAAACATGCTCACTGAAATTAAATATGAAACAGCACTTGTAGAGCCCGAGTGGTGTTTAAAAATTCGCAGTAGCGGTAATTGCATTCCCCTTTATTATTTTTACTGGAACTCCCTCGGAGAAATCGTAAAGTGCTCACTAAGCTCGGACGAGCTTTCTAAAACTTTAACGAAGGCTAAAAGAACTCTATCTATATAGGCTACTAGGCACGTTGGTTTAGGCTCGATTCGATCAAACTGGAATAAGGTTTTATCCGAGAGTAAATAGCTAGTTATTTCAGAATAAACCGTATTTCCATTTTTCCAACTGCTAATCTAAGATTAAGTTCTCTATTCCAGAATAGATATTTACACCACGGATTTCAGCGGAGTTAAAATTATAATACTGTCATGGCGAAAAGACAATGAAGGTCTTACCACAAAAAAATAATACACTCTAAACCAGTGTTAAACTGCTTTTAGCTCCTAAACATGCCTTAGGGCTTAATGGCGTCAGGCGTCTTTAAATATGAGAAACCACAAAACTTGGTTTAAGTACGAGTAGTTTATAACCGTTGTCTAACTCCATTATGTTGTAACATTTCTAATAATTTAAAATTATTTAATTATTTTTACACGACTGCCCAAAGAAATAATGTTTTCAGAGTTCATGAACCTACGAGAACCTATGAACATGCGAGTTTCTTTATTCCACCATAACTTTTAAATGCCTGAACAGATTTGGATGTATGGAGGGATATCGTAAGAATCTTTACAATCACCCAGAGTGACACTGGCTAGTGCAGTCATGTTTTTAATTTTGCATAAGTAATTATACTTGTTATGTAATTATGGTTCGAGAATGCAATGAGCATAGCGTCTTTTTAAGTCCTATCTTGATAGTAGATACCTATATAGCGTTCCACTATCTCAACTGGAAGCCTAGACAAGCTTTTAGAATAATTAGTCTGAATATTAAGGATTAGTGGTAGGCAGGAGCGTATTTACCCTAGGGCCAAAAGGGCCATGGCCCGGGGCGGCAGGCTGCTAGGGGCGGTGCAAGCAGAAGAAATTTAAAAAAGACTATCTAACTAAGGCCCTTATTAATGAACAGTAGATACCTATATAGCGTTCCACTATCTCAACTGGAAGCCTAGACAAGCTTTTAGAATAATTAGTCTGAATATTAAGGATTAGTGGTAGGCAGGAGCGTATTTACCCTAAGGCAAAAAGGGCCATGGCCCGGGGCGGCAGGCTGCTAGGGGCGGTGCAAGCAGAAGAAATTTAAAAAAGACTATCTAACTAAGGCCCTTATTAATGAACAGTGTTAAACTGTGTTCTGTCTCTTTCAATTAAGCTTAAAATTGTCAAAAAAAGGGCGGCGGGACCTGCAGGCCCAGGGCGCTGAATCCTAAAATACGCCACTGGTGGTAGGGCATTTTCTAATGTTCGTCTGGCTAGCTAAGCATCCTCAGGGTGAATATTAGTCTCCAAGCGCCTATCGGTGTATTCTGGTAGATGCACTTGAGATCCAGTATAGGTTTTATAGCGTATCTGCCATCTTCGACCATATCAGGTGAGATATTGTTCAAACACTAACTATCGAGTTTAAAAAATCAGTTACTACCTACCGTCTTATTTCGATACTCTTTACCATATAATCGGAGAAAACTCCTATATTAGGGTCGTATGTTGAACAGTGGCTATACCAGACATGCTCATTAACAGTTTAGATTGAACGCAAGGAGGGTAACCTGTCTGTCTTTTCGCATATTGATAGCTCCCGACATGCAAATTCATCACATCCAGTCGAGCAGCGCACACGGCACGCTTTATCAGTGTGAGAAGAGTTTTTTTTTTATTTTCAGAGCAAAAATGTGTTGTTCCAGCGTCATTATCTTATGTGCTTTTACTGTGGGTTTATTTTGATTGGATTACGTGTACAATTAAAATTGTATAGACACGTGTTGCAGCCACAAACAAAGCAAACTTTTTTTGTGCATCATCTAAAACAAAAATGGCGTTGATGTCCACAATGGATCAGTTCCGGAATATACACAGTAGATGATAATCCACTGTGTACCTACTACCTTGCTTTAATAAGATCTTTGTAGTACTAAAGGTTTTTTTTAGTATGTCTCGTCCTGATAAACTTCGGTCTATAGGATGCCATACAGAAGAAACAATGCGACAAGCATTATTTAAAATACATTGGCATGAGTAAATCGTATCCAAGATGTCCATTAATATTCCATTCATCTCTTTGAGGCGATAGCTGGTGACCTTCTTGATTCAATTACTGTTTTCCAATCTATCCCAAATTAATGATCACTATGGATCACTGTTATTTGGCAAGCGCAAAGATATAAGGGTAATATTCAGAGACAACACCGTAAAACTATCTAAGAACAGTCCTAGCAAAGCATCGGCTAAACCGCTCAATCAAATTCGTATTCAGAACAAAGTTCGTCTACGGTCTAAGCTAAGACTACACTCTGTAATCTGTGGGTGTTAACTTTTTAATTTTTTATGTTTACCAGTTTTATCACTTATGTATGAACAAAGATAGCAATTGTTAATGTAAAAAAAAAGCGAATTGAATTCAAAACTTCATATTTTTTTCCCTTCTATCTTTGTGATTACCTACTCATATATCATAGCTGGATTTTAATCTTTGCTTGACGCTTTATTTTACCACCGCAGCGCAGTTCGAATACCGCTTAGGCGTGCCCTTAGATAACTCAATCAAGATTATTGCAGACTCAATTCTGATTTAATTGAATATGCAAACATCCTTTGTTTCAACTTCCGGAAAGTTTCAACAAACTCCGAGTTATTGAAGAATATTAATGGAGTCTTTTCAATTGCTAACAACGAATACATTATCATCTAGTACGTATATATAATCTGTATAAGAGTGCTTCTTTATAATATAGTGCATTCTTAGTTATAGAATTTTTTACTAGACTGTGGTTGAAGCCCTACCCTATGGGTTGAAGTATGAAAATATGTCATTTTAGATATTATAGGTACCTATATACATTGTTGTAATAGTAGGTACCCCTCTTATATACTCTTTGGGTACCCCTATATAATTTGTGAATAGTACATTCCACAGAAGCCGGTAAATAAAGAAAGAAGAAGTTGTAATATGTAGTAAAAACGTATTAAATATACAATAGCAGGTGGGTTATTTTACTACCTACCTATATTTAAAAATTTATAGGGAATATTTGTATTTACATCTAAATCTACGTGAAGTGATAAAAAATAACAATTAAGCTTCAAAATAAATTTATTTCCATAAATATCTAAAACAAGGAACAACATCTTTCCGTCTACAATTTCAATGTGTCTACAACAGTGTTAAAGCTCGCGTGAAAGCATCGTGTGCATTCTAAGGGCATCTGCGCAGCGCTCGCGGAGCCGGCAGCGCGACTACCTGCAGTAACCCTCCCCCTGGAGGAACAAACGGAAAGCTTCCGATATCTTACACGGCTGCTCTTCCAGCACCATTCCACAGTCAGAAATATTCATCCACGAAGTCTTAGACGGCTCCAATCGACCGTTGAACGTCACCGTGTCGTCAACATGTGGAGAAAGGGAGCCGGTTATATTCAACACGGATACTTTGATCGTTTCCATTTCCCGCGCAATGTTCAAGTCTGAGCGTCGCAAGTACGAATCGATAAACATCGACAAGTTGACAGGGTTTACATGAGAGAAACATTCTTTGTAAACGTGCGCTAAGTCGTGATTGCGGTCCTCGGTGCTTCGCCCGAAGTGGTGCCACATGAGATAGTCCAGAGCACCCTGAGTCATCCCGCTGGATCGCAGTTGTCTACTATTAATTTTTTGGTACAACCATTCAGTCCAACCGGCCTGCGTGGATGTGCAGTTTATCAGAGCGAGCGCGTCCACTTTCTGAGGATTCGCAATTGCGTAACGTGCCAGTATATTAGCCCCAGCACCCACACCGAAACCTATAAATGATCTTATGCCAAAATGGCCAAGAACGAAATCGATTTGGGAAGCCAGTCCGTCCATTGTCGGATAAGTGAAATCTTCCGGGAGGGTGGCCGCTCCCTCCTCCTGACCGGGAGCGTTGACATGGTAGACGCAGAATTTGTTTAGAATCGCTCGCATGTCCACGAAGTTGAAGAAAGCTTGAAAGTTGGCGGCATAGTTAAGGCCAAGGTCATGATACGTGATGATGGCGCGCTTGGAACGGTCCCCCCGCACCGCTACCAGGATGTCCCCACGGCAGGTCCTCACTCGCTCTTCCACGCATGCGCCGTCGCTCTGTAATCGACGGTCTGACGGGTAATGTAGCTGGACACTTTTTAGGTCATCTTCCAAATTATCTGAAGACATCATGTTGAGGAGAGCTATGTTTTCTTGTACTGTTGTAGGCATTTTTGTCACGAATCCACTGAAGGGCGTTCTCATTAATGCAACTAACGTTTCCAATAATTAACAGCGCCTTGTTAACTTTTCACAAAGAGACACCGCCAATCACAAGTTCTCTTTGGTTTAAACTAATTAACGTGGTATATTAGTCGTTGCTAGCGATACTACTACACTCTTTATTAACATAATAGTCTTTGTTACACAATACGTGCTAATATAATTATTATTGTACTGTTATTTGTCACTTTATCACTGTTCGTTCACTGTGCTTACAGTTTTTGGGGGCAATTATTATCGGCAGGTTGGTTGTTTTAGTAGAATTATCACAAGAAATGGTCAATAATTCCTCAGCCGTGCCAACGTGAATCCCTCCAAGTGGCCGGTTCGGTACTGATCGGGCGTTTCCGTAGGCGCTCGTGACGGCAGGGGGCAGCTCGCGTCAACTTCATGCTAGTCCTTCATGGCACATGCGTGAACCTTCGCTTCGATTTTTCTACGCAACATCAGACTATTTGGCGCCTTTTATTTCTAATCTTTAGTCTCGACTTACGACATCATTATTATTCGTATACATTTTAAAAAGTAGATACTATTGAAAAGCAAGTACATACCTAGTTTTGGTTTAAAAACCGTGCAATATGACTTCTTTTTTAGTTTTAGAACAGTAAGGCCCGCTTGCGCCAGCCCGAATTATCTTATTTAACTCGAGCTAGTTGCTTTATCACGGGACGGGAACAAATTACCATAGTCTTGCGTCATTAAGTTCTTAGTTTAAATTTTATTGATCTTAATCCGGATTTATTAATATAGCTTTCGGCGGAAGTGGGCCTAAAAATATTAGTTTTAAATGTAAAAAATATGCAGAGTGTGCTTTGGTCTCTACAAAGTTAAGAACGGCAAGCGATACATTATCATGAGGGTCCTCAACTCCTCATCCCCTGGACCCTCTCCTTGAGCAAATACCTACCCCTATAATGAGATCTTTTATTAAGTTTCGCTTTTAGATTCGTTTGTTGTATTGACGGAGACCGGTTCAATTTCCACCAGGGGCTTTGGGGAATAGTAGGTAGTCTTCAGGGAAACCTTTTGGTAAGAACTTAGGTAGATACTCAATACAATATCTTATATTACCATTAGGGAGGTTTGTAATGCTAGACTGTTTCACCAAAATTTTTATAAAAACCTAGGTACGTAACTGATAGGTTTTGCAGGTAGGTACAGTTTAGAATTTATTTTTATGTAAGTACCTAAAGGTAAAGTACCTGCTGAGCTACAGAATATTATTACCTACATTAGGATAAGTAACGTAATTGTAATTTGTTTTCAAATCACGTCTATGAACTGATATCAAAAACGAGTGTGATAAGTTGAATATATTCACATACAACATTGAATATGTACGTGTACAGATTCTTAATAAATTAATATTAACTACAAAATATTATAAAGTAGGGTACGTCTATCAAAAGAGAGTGCAAATGTAGTACCTACTTTTATCGTGTTCTTTTCGAATAATTATAACAGTTAATAGTCGTTTCATTCAATCATAGCGCGAATGTGTTTACATAACTACCTAATAATTAGGTAAATAAAGTAACAAAAAAACAATGATACTTAACTAGATAGGTACGTACATTGTATTCCTGTCAAAACGTAAGTGAGTAGGTAGTGAGGTATATTGAATAAGAATATGTATTAAGTAACAAAAAAATATATACAAATCAAAACTGAACTAGGTGTAAGTAAGTACAGTACGCAAGGCTATATAAGGTGTAAATATTATGTAACGTAATAAAATTATACTTGATCAATATTACTATACGTAGATACTAGAGATTAATATAACTTATTCACATTTAAAAATACGTTAAGAAAACAACTTATACATATAAAACTACAGTTTAGATTCTAGGTAGGTAGGTACTCAGCGTTGGCGGCAACCCAGACGAACCGCAATGCAGGCCGTAGACGCTTATGCAAACGTACGTTTGCTTGTCAGAATAACAACGCTTTTGCATCAAGCGCGCATTTCGAGTAAGTATCACGAAATCCGCGCTTGACGCAAAAGCGTTATTATTCTGACAAGCAAACGTACGTTTGCATATGCGTCTACACTGCCCTTGTTGCTCCGAAGAATGTTGCTTTTTGCATTGCAGTGCTGCATTCTGCATCTGTAAATTTTTTTACAAATTACATTATTATATGGGTAAAATAATCTACGAACGAGTAGTTTGTTACTTGCACTTTACAGTTTGTTGAACAGCTATCATGATCCTGCGGTGTCAATACTTATTTATAATAAATAATTTACAATATCTATAATATGATCTATCTAAGAACTTTAAACGAGCGGTACTTGTACCTATACATAAATTTATTTCGCCTATCTCAGAAACTTCAAAGGTTTGGATGATTGAATGACATTATAAAAAAAGGGAGTCGGCATTCATATTTTACTATGGTTCTAGAGTACTGTCTACTGAAGCAGAATGCCATTATACGTAAAGCAGTAAGCCCAGTGGGGCTTCATTAGCAAACGGGAAATTTACACAACAGTTTAGTAAATAAATAAAATAGCTTACCACATTATATTGTTCTCGAAAGTCAAAGTATTTGCTACGTCTTTCTACTGTGATTCCAATTGTGTTACTTAGTTACAAATCCTAAATTGTTCGAAACGTTTCTAGAAATTTTCTCTTCAATTTTTATTTCAGCTACTTTTTTATTAATAAGAAGCTACCAATTGCCTTCGTCACTAATTCGGGGATTGTAATCTGAAACAAATTGATTAGAATCCTTGAAACTAAACGAACAAAACATTTTAAGTTGATAAGACTTACGAGACGAAACGTTGTAGAGCTAGGGTACTTACCTAATTACTTGAGAATAGCAACATGTAAGTAGGTACATTCAGCCAATTGGGGATCGCCTTTGCACTACAGTATTGCGAAATGACAGCGACGCGACGTTCTCCTACAAAATATATCAGCATTAAATATTTAAATAATACGACATATAAGTACTTAATATAAATTGCTGATTTGAGCGAATTATACTTACCAAAGATCCTGTCCTGCCGGCTGGTCTACCAAGCCTCCTAGTATCCTCCTAGTACATATATATAGTAGTTATTATTATTATATAAATGCGTAAATTGTACTCGTTTGTCAGAAAGCTGGACTTCCACTTCGCATCTTTGCGCTTTCGTACGAGTATTCTGCGACGGCCCTGATACATTTCACGTGATCGACTATGGCCCGAAAGCAATCATTAGAGCTAGTTGCAGAGCGAAGTTTGCGCGCTAAGATGCGCACTTCGTCCATGTCAATGTCTTGAATGAACTGGGAGACCAATGACAGGCCAGCCACCATGCTAATGTCAGAATGGCTTTTCTCGCTCTGTGTGCCAGGGGGTATTGGCGTTCGTACCGGGGCTTCATCGCGAGTTTTTAATTTTAATACTGGCGGTAGTGTGAGAGCACTGATAAAATCTGCGTGTTCGACTATAGCTTGAAAGTAGTCATTAGGGCTATTTGCATAGCGAATTTTGCGCGCTAAGACGCATACTTCGTTCGTGTTTATCGTCTGGACGTACTCGAAGACCAGAGATAGGTCAGCGGCCAGGTTAGAAGGAGCAATCGGTGCGCGAATGGGTATTAGCGTGGGAAATGGGGCTGGCGCAGGAGTTGGCTTGGTAATGGTACCTGGAGTGGTCCGAGCTTGGATCAAAGATCCAAGACTGACGCTCGGGAGACGCGGAACCTTGGTACCAACTTTGACAACAGGGCGGCGTTTTCTTTTGGTCTTTTTTACACGACTGGGTGCCCGGGAGTAGGTCTCGTTGGTAGAGATGGGCGGCGGCATGGAGGCGATAATATCGCAAATTTTCTCAACTTCGCGAGGAGTTGCAATATTGTTAAAAAACTTCGACAACCGGGCGGGCCAAACGTTAATTCCATAAAAGTGTGGAACCTCATCAGATAGTGTCGGTTCCGGAGAGGCTGTAGAAGACATTCCTAAAGGAATAGGAAAAATGGGCGCTCCGGAACCACGCCCGTCGGTTTCCTTGTCACCGTTAGTTATCCACAGATTCAACCACTCCTTCACTGTGTGTTCGTTTGAAAATAAAGTTTGCGCCAAAAAGTGCGGTTTAGGTATGCTGACCGAAAGGTTAAACGTCTGATAAGCGACCGATCATAGGATCAGACGCAAATGCGCTCGCAAAAACACAGCCTGGAATCAACGTACGCGGTGATCTGAAGACACAAACACACGTAGCACAAGCACGATAATCGCCGCGTGGCGGTCAACTCAACAATGTGATGGCCGAATGACACAGTGTACAGAGAAGGACGCGAGTACCGTTCGGCTCGACAGCTCAGGCCGGAATGACCACTAGTGAAAACTAAATACAATGTCGACCCTTATGGGCATAAGGGTCGACATTGGATTACCTGCGCTGACGCATGTATAATTGTATATACCCTGTAAAAGAGACGGGAATTGTTTTGTTATAGAAGGCAAAGTTTATTCTTAGTAGTAGGTACCAGAGCCAAGCTCTATAGGTATATCACTTCGCTTTGTAGTGCTATGTAAACAACTTTTAGACTCCAGCTACATATAACTGATCTGTGTTTTAGACGCCTGTTAGCTAGACAGTGTCTAAGGATAAAAGTCTAAAATGATAAGAAATGTTGCAACAGAATGGAGTTAGATAATGCTTAAACACTACTTAAATCAAGATTTGTGGTTCTTAATATCTAAACACGCGACTAAGGTATGTTTAGGAGTTACACGCTGTTTAACACATGTTTTTTTTGTTGTAAAACCCGAATGATTTACTCGTAGCCACTGAAGAGTTCCACTATCCACTTCCTGGCTCCATCATCAGATCAGTTCCATGATACCAAATTATTGTATTGTCATCCAAATATATAGGTACATACAAAGTTTAATTTCGATATGAGAATTAGGTCAATATTGACTTCCAAGATTCCATTACATAGTCAGTTAGTTACTTAAGTGACAGTAATAAGTGTGTTAAAAAATACAGGTTTTAGGAGTAATTTGAGGCACTCAGGTAAATAGAATAATCCATACTTGTATATAATAAATGCGAATGTGTATTTGTTGGTTTGTCCTTCTTTTACGCAGCAACGGAGCAATGGATCGACGTGATTTTTGGCATAGATATATAACTTTATGGACCGGAGAGTACAATTATCTCGAAAAAATGCACGGTTCCTGCGGGTGAAACCGCGGGCAGAAGTTAGTTAGAACTAATAAGAAGGTATATTTTAGAACTGAAAACAATTCCATATTCGTTTAATTTGATTAAATAGTATGTTTTAGCAGTGCGATTCTATCTTGTCTATTTTTGACGGATCATGAGAGAAATAAAAGTAAGCCGATGCTCAAATAAATCTGCCAGGTATATAGATTAGTAGGTGATTGTTTAGGGTCCTACTTATGGTGGACACTTATAATGAAACTCAGTGGACTGTAAACTGATAATATAATAAAACCAACGCAAAGAGCAGTAAATGTGACTTTGGTGCGCGAGTGGTGTCCTCGGTGGCGAGAGGAGAAGTGGCCCGGGCGCACCCCCGTGCCCCGCTGCCGCGCCCGCGCCGCCGCCAAGCCGTCTGCGCTCCAACATCCTCCCCGGGTTGATATCATCAACAGATGGGAAGAGGGCAGATGTTGTTGAAGGCGCGCAGCACTGTCCCCTTCTTCGTCTTCAATTCAGCTACCCTGGTGGCGCCGTGGTTGTCAGGGAAAACTTTAACGACGCGTCCCAAAGGCCACAGCAGAGGTGGCTGCCCTTTCTCCTTGACAAGGACTAGCGTTCCTACTGACAGCTGCCCTGTAGAGGCTGTCCATTTAGTCTTGTGCTGGAGCAAAGAAACATATTCTATTTGAAAACGGTTCCAAAAATGTTGCTTTATATGCTCTACTCTCTGGTAGCGCTCCAGTCGGCCAATGTTGATGTCAACGACCTGCGGATATGGAACAGATATTAGTGATCGTCCAATTAGGAAGTGAGAAGGAGTGAGGGCTGTGAAGTCTAGAGGATCAGAGGACAGAGGAGTAAGGGGACGAGAATTTAAAACTGCCTCTATTTGAGTCAAACAAGTAGCCATTTCTTCATACGTAAAATGCGTCAATTGAAGTAACCGTTTCAAATGGTGTTTTGTTGAGCGGACTGCAGCCTCAGCAATACCGTTGAAATGGGGAGAGTAAGGCGGGACAAATGAAAACTCGATGCCTTTCTGAGCGATCTCAAGAGAGAGATTAGGATCTTGTAGAAATCGCTGTAGCTCATTAAAAGTTCCAACAAAGGTGGTTGCATTATCGGACAATATGCTTCGAGGCCTGCCGCGACGAGCCACGAAACGATTTATGGCGGCCATGTATGCTTCTTTTGTCAGGTCTGTGACGAGCTCGAGATGCACAGCCTTAACTGCAAGACAAACAAAAATACACAGGTAACATTTTATAAGCTTACAACCTCTACCCTTTCGATCAGCTATAAATACTGGCCCGGCATAGTCAACGCTACATTCTAAAAAGGGAAATTCTAAAGCTGTCCTAGAAGTAGGAAGTTGTCCCATTATGGGCTGTACGTTTTGGCATTTATATCTAAAACATTTTACACACTGTTTTACTATTGCTTTAGACAGATTTCTGCCTCCTAAAGGCCAATAGAGTTGCCTGATGTGAGCTAAAAGCAACTGTGGACCAGCGTGCAACAATGTGATGTGTTCCTTTTGAAATAATGATTTAGTGATATGATGTTTACTACACAATAGAATAGGGTGCTTAACATTGTAGTCGTAGGGAGAATTGTCAAGCCTGCCGCCTACACGGATAACACTATTATTGTCTACGAATGGACTCAATGAAATAAGTCTGTTTTTTCGTGGCAAGGACTTCCCCGATTTAAGTAATACATGTTCCTCTTTAAACATTTCCAATTGCGCATAATAAATTATATAGTTTAGCGACTGTTCAAGTTCGTGGTTAGAAATGGGCCCTAGTTTTTTATTTAGTTTATTTTTAGAATTATGTATGAACCTTTTTACATAGGCTACAACTCTTTGCAAGCGAATAAAATCTGAATATTTGTGAATAAGCGATGACATGAGTGATTGGCTATTCGATTGTGATTGATGAAATGATTGTGATTGAGCGTAGATATTGGTGATATGAGGTGAAACGACTTCAGGCAGATCGTGTTTTACAGATTCGTTGGGCATTTTTGGCCATTCTTTTTCGTCTTTTGACAAAAAGGCAGGTCCACACCACCACAAAGAACAATTGCTTATAACGTCAGCTTTCTGCCCGCGAGAAGCTAGGTCCGCAGGATTGCATAAAGACGGTACAAACCCCCACGTGTGACCAGCAGTGATCTCTTGGATTTCACCAACGCGATTACGTACAAATGGTTTTAGCAGATTTGGGGTCATGCGTAACCAGCACAACACGATTGTGGAATCGGTCCAAAAATAACATCTATTAATTGACACAGAAAGAGATTTCAGAACCTTAGCACACAGTTTCGCTCCTAGTAAAGCTCCACAGAGCTCTAAACGTGGAATCGTGGTAGGCTTTATCGGAGCTACTCGATTCTTAGAGACTAGGATTCGAATCTTAACTGAACCCTGACTGTCTATCGAACGGGTGTAAATAGCAGCACCGTAGGCGCGCTCAGAAGCATCTGTAAATATATGAATATCATGCACTATTGAATCACTTAATACCCATCGGGGGATTTTAAGGTTATTCAGACATGGAAGAGCATTCGCAAATGATAACCATTGCTCACATAACTCCTTAGGCACCTCATCATCCCAACCACATTTGCCAATCCATAGTTTCTGCATTACTATTTTGGCTTCAAGTACACACGGACCGACCAGACCAAGGGGGTCAAAAATTTGACTTATAACTGAGAGTATGTGTCGCTTCGTGACCTGTTTGCTACAATCAATATCAATTGAAAATCCCAAAATGTCTAAATCGCAAACCCAGTGTAATCCTAAGGTTTTAGAAGATACGTTATCGGAATCTGAAAAATTTAGACTGTGGCAGGTATCTGAAATACCTGTAATTTGTGCCAATATTTGTTTGCTATTGGATTTCCATTTTCGAAGGTGAAAGTTAGCTGATGATAATATAGAAGCTACCTCATTAGCTAGCTCTACTGTCCCCGGTATACTATTATTACCACTGAGATAATCATCAACATAAAAATCGTTCTGAATGGATCTTTTCACGTTTTCGTTCGAAGCCTCTGTTGCCAGGCTAACCAAACATTTTGTTGCCAAGTAAGGCGCGGAAGCTGTACCATATGTAACTGTGTTGAGCTTGTAAGTTCTCAAAGGCAAGCTAGAATCATTTCTGAAAACAACTTGTTGCAAAGAACGTTGCGAGGGAATGATGGATATAGCTCTGTACATTTTTTCAATATCTGCACAAATTATATATTTATGCTGACGAAAACGAAGCAATATAGCTAAGAGATCATTTTGTACAGTAGGACCAACCATTTGTATTTGGTTCAGTGAAACCTTTGAACTACTGGGAGCAGATCCATCAAAAACGGTCCGAAATTTGGACGAGGTACGGGACTCTTTAACAATGCCATGATGGGGTAAATAATATTCAACGTCATTACCTGAATGAGGTCCGCATGTCGATGTATTTTCAGTCATATGCCCCAAACTCTCGTATTCATGCATGAAGGCGACATATTTTTCCTTGAAGACTGGGTCACGATGAAATCGACGCTCCACTGACAAGAAACGATGCTTAGCCATATTAAATGACTCACCTAAGACACAGGGATCAGCTTTGAGAGGCATTGTCACGACAAAACGCCCATTCTCGTCACGAGTAGTATTTTGGGTAAAGCTTTCCTCACAAGCACGTTCCTCTTGAGAGAGAGTGTGCTTGGATGATACTGAGTCAAGTTCCCAAAATCTGTTTAAAGTAGAATCTAGATCGTTCAGCGTAAAATTACAGGCATGTGATAGTTCAACCCGTTTTGGGTGTAGTGGAAGAGGCACTGGGCCTGAAACTATCCATCCGAGTTGGGTTTCATATAATTTAGGCATGTTCTTACCTAGGTTAATAGATGCATTACCTAGGACGTTCCAAAAAACTTCGGCACCGACCAGAATATCAATTTCTGATGGTACATAAAAGGCCGGGTCCGCAAGATGCAAGCCCGATGGCAAAGGAATTTTGTTTACGCTAATTAACGACGTCGGCAACCTTTTCGTTACTTCCGGCAATATAAAACAACTTATATTTGCCTTGAAATTGCTATGGTGTGATGCGATAGTAAGACTGCAAGACTGTGTGCTAATTGAAATCTGATTATTGATACCTGTTACTGTGGAGCTCGTACCATGTCTATGCAATCCCAGCTTATCACTAAGCGACTGAGTAATAAAGTTGGCAGTGCTACCATTGTCCAGCAGAACTCTGGCATCGAATATTTCTCCTTTGTCATTCACCGCTTTCACCACCGCTGTGGACAGTAAAATTTGAGAAGAAGTAGATTGCTGTTTAGAAATATCACTAGATAGTGCAACATTTTCTGACGCACAAGTAGGTAAAGCGGTACTTCCTGAAGATTCAACTGGAAAGGCAACACTGCTGGGCATAGAATCTTGGAAAGACGTGTTTTTTAGCTGATCGACATGCAATAACGTGTTGTGTTTGCTTTTACAATATTTACAATGTGATAATCTGCATCGTTTTGTTACGTGACCCGTTCTTAGACAGTTAAAACATAAATTAAATTCCTTTACTTTGGCAATACGCGATTCAACTGGCAAACTACGAAAAAGTTCACATGCGTACAAAACATGCGATTTTGAACACAAAGGACATTGTATATTATTGTTTGTAGATTTAGAAGAGTGTTGATTATAATCGCTATTTTTCGTAACTAAAAAGCTTTTAGATTTGGTTTCTTGTCTAACTTGATTAATCGATTTTTTGTTGTCTTCCATCGTTTCTAGTAAATCAGCCTTATTACTAATAAACGTGCAAAATTGTGCTAATGTAGGGGATTTTCCTAGTGTGCTACGGAACTCTTCCCAATATCTAGAAGTGGTGGAATCTAATTTGTTAGACATCATATAAATTACTAGTGTATCCCAGTAATCCGTGGGCTCGTTCAATGTTTTTAGCGCTCTAATGTTTTTATTTATAACGTCAACGAGTCGACGTAAAGAAGAACTCGACTCAGTTGAGACAGCTTCTACATTGAACAATGCCTGCACGTGATTGTTTA
This sequence comes from Crocallis elinguaria, assembly GCA_907269065.1. Taxonomy (NCBI): domain Eukaryota; kingdom Metazoa; phylum Arthropoda; class Insecta; order Lepidoptera; family Geometridae; genus Crocallis; species Crocallis elinguaria. The sequence goes on along the minus strand of OU026065.1, from coordinate 5,945,003 downwards.
CTAGAAGCCGACTATTGTCGTATCGTTCACACAGCAAGTTCCACGCTGTCTGGTAATTGCTACCTTTGAAATCTATATTGCTAATAATTTCTAGGGCATTGCCCTTTAAAGATGCACGAAGATAATGGAACTTACTAATGTCATCAACACAACTACTGCTATGTATAAGTGACAGAAAGGTATCCCTATACTCAAGCCAGGATTCAAAACCACCATCGAAAAGAGGTAAGACAATTTTGGGTAAGCGTATAAAATTGTTTGAACCACCTGCATTGCCTGCCGAGCCCGCAACAGACCCGTCGCTGGAAGTGCTAGCACGAGCCAGCAATTCGCGCGCCTGCGCGGACAGGGAGTGAAATCTCTCCTCGAACTTGGCTCGCTCCGCGTAGGCCTCATCCGGTAGATCAGAAAGCAACTCGATCTCCATCTGTAAATTGTCAAATTTTTCATATAAGGCATCGAATTTCGATAAGCGCCCCTCTAACTCAATGCGTTGCAAATTAGAAATAGATTTGCAGCTCATAAGCACATTTAAATAGCTACTAAAATTCGTGAGCATTGCTTTCATGGAACTTCGTTTTTTAATAAGAATTTCAATACCAGCCATGGTGAAAAATAAAACAAAAATATGAATATAAAGAATTAAATAACCAGGTAGCAGCTGATTAACACAATGAAGTTATAATGCGCAAATGATTACGCTAAGCGAGTGAAAGGACGCGTGGCCTTGAAATGTAACCGGCCGGTCAGCTGACTGCTTCGTATCTATTGCGTAACGTCGTAAGAAATACCAGCCGCTGGCTAACGGTACATTTAGATGGAAGCGCAGGGCAAGCGAAGTAGTGCTGAATATAGGCAGATTATGCGTGAAAATAGATAAGTAACGCAATAATCTCGTTATGACTCAGTTAAATAGAAGAAGTGAAGAGGAACAGAAAAATATTAATTTTAAAATAAAATTCACATTCGGGATTCACACATTAAAAGGATATAGAAGGAAAATAATGGAACGAACTCACAAAATATCCTAGTCCTTTATCCAAACAGGCGATAAAAAATCCTCAGCGCGATGACACGGCGTTATTTGACTTTTAAGCTCCAGTCCAATTTCACCAATATGTCGTAATCGAAGACTTCGGCGATGCAGAATCTTTCCTGTGCTATTCCGTCCTCTGATAATCACTCCTCCGATTTTGAATGCGACTTCAACCGCCGTTGAAGCGATGACACGGCGCTTGCTTTGTAACGTCCAAATTCCGCTATTCCGTCGGTTGTCCTTTTTGTAGAACGGCGTAAAGGACCAATGTTTAGGGTCCTACTTATGGTGGACACTTATAATGAAACTCAGTGGACTGTAAACTGATAATATAATAAAACCAACGCAAAGAGCAGTAAATGTGACTTTGGTGCGCGAGTGGTGTCCTCGGTGGCGAGAGGAGAAGTGGCCCGGGCGCACCCCCGTGCCCCGCTGCCGCGCCCGCGCCGCCGCCAAGCCGTCTGCGCTCCAACAGTGATAATACAACTTTACAACCCTTACCAACTAGATAGAATTCCGACCTAATTCAAACATCCCTCTTTGTACCAGCAACTGGAAAAGAACAATAATTTAAGAACAAAAGATTTTATGACTGTCATAATCGGTTTCAAGGATTTTTTAAGCTATTTCGTCGAAGCGTGCTTGCCTTTAGCACGTAAAAACCAGATTGGATAATAATACCTGCCCTAAACTAAGTAACTAAGCAATCGTTAATTTAGGTATACTATAGAAATACACCGTCCCGTCATCAATACTCACTAGCATGTGAAGGGTTTTAGTTCAATGCTAACGTCATAATACCTAATGTCTCAGGCAAATGCCGGTGCACTGCGCAGTCTCGCGCAGGCCTTTGTTTCAAAGTTCTGAGCGGCACTGCAATTGTTATAGGCCGAAGTTATGCTTACCATCAAGCAAACGACCAGCTTGTCTCGTTATCAAAAAGTATTAAAAAAATGCAAAATAATTGTAAGTACATGTACTTACAATTATTTTAAAAAAATTTACAGTCAACTAGAAAATAGTTAGCAGATGGACACTCGCATTGCTTCCAGAAGAAGAAAAAAACATTCTCGCAGAAGAGTTAGTCCTACCATCAGATGTTATCTAAAAATAAAGAAAAGTAATGCAATTGAAAAAAAAGTATCCCACGCATTATGACAAACTGAAAATATTAAATAGCGGTTGTCACTTATAAGAAAAAGAAAAAATGTTTTTAATTGCTTTCTCGCAACATTTTTAAATGAAAAATGACCAGTAAAAAGCTGTTGCGACGGTGGCAATGAAATGGAATGTAGCCTTAACGATTCAATTTAAAATGTAAATATACAATAACAAGATAAACTTACAGATTAACGTGGACAGCTCGCTGGTGAAGTTACCAAAGTAAGCCAGCTCGCTTATAAAAATTAAACTGAGACTGTTTTTTTACGTATGAAAGTCTAGATAAGGAATAGTGTCTGTAACCTACTAAGCTTAGGTATGCTGACGCTGTACAATTAAGTCTTATGAAAATTGCTAATGACTCACAATTTCCTTTTTTTGGTTTGTACATTTTATTGCTTACCTCTCGACTTTGAAACAAATGCTATAAAAATTTAACAGTCTATGCATACCATTTTAGACCACCATCTGTATTTCAACGAAAGTTATTGGCAACTCAGAATTTATCATTTCGCCGATTTTATTACATAAGAGTTTTTATACCGTACCGCTTTTCATACACTTTCAAGTCCTTATTATCCGAAATAAATGAACTGATACATAGGTCTAAATAGTTAGTAGACGAAATTTTCGAAAAGGATCATTAAAACTAAATTAGAATAATTTTAAAAGAATTTTATTAGAATAAGTTTAAAGACAACTTTATGGGACCCTACGACAGTGCGCGTGGAAACCACATATTCAATAACATAATTAATAATTTTATAAAAACAATTCAACATGAACTTAAATTACTTTTGCAATTGCAACGCCAGTTAATGTTTGCGAGTGAACGTCAAGCTGTCAGCGTATCATTCTGTCGCTATTTCACTGTTTATCGAGCATGCGTTATCTGTTTACGTAAAAAACACATAAGAAAATCGAATTCTAGCTCCACGTTTTGAACTTCAAAATCTATCATTAAAAAAGGGTAAAGTAAGGGTCCAGCTTACTTTAATGTCCATTAGCGATCTCTAAAGGACCGTTAATTGATTCTGAGAGGTAGCTTTTTTAATTAATCTACGCTAAGGACTCGCTTAAGTAATAAATAACAGACTCTGTGGCAGTAAGGATTTGAAAGTTAGTATGAAAAGTATATGTAAACGCTCAACACGCAGTAGGTCAAAGTAGTCAACAAAAATAGAAGCTATAATTGTGCTACCTATTAGTTTCCCTTAACACAAGTTACACTAAAATGTAAATAAATATTTTTATAATACAAATACATCTACTGTATTATAAAAATATTTTACACTAAGATGTCATTATGTAAAAATATTAAATAGTTAATAAAGTACCTATCATCATTTTATTAACACCCGCTAGTGTAATAAATGTTTTACTAGCGGGTTTGAAGCGCGCCGTCTACTATAATGGATTCAGTTATGGTTGAGAAGCTATATTTTGTAAGAGCGTTTCTGCAGAACGGAAGAAAATATTTTTCTTCTTAACATTCGCTATGATTTAGCCAAGACCAAAGTCCTCAGTCTTTTTGTCATTTAAAAAAGAGTTATTCCGTATTGGTACTAAAAAAGATGTAAAAACTAACCAGGCTATCAGTTGGTTTTTTGGAAAGAGCCTTGAATACACAGAATTTTCAACTAAATTTAGTATCACATAAATAAATAATAATTTAATAAACTAATCTGTCTTAGTTAAAACCATTTTAAGCAGCAATAAACCAAGTAAAGGAATACTTTATCTCACATCAATGGGATTCCAGTTAGTTCCGATTTATTTTAGTAACTCACGTACTCATTTCTTGAATGGCACCTGGTCTAATTATTATGGTATAATAAACTAAATGAAACACGGATAACATTACTAAGTTACTATTGTTTGTAAGATTAACTTCATACAAACAAAATATATTTTCTGAGAAATAGTAGATTAGCCGTAGATTAGACAAACAATAGCTACGAGAGCCTTCGAGAACTTCGGCGGTGGCTTTGATGATTTAGTGGCTTTTTTGCAAATATCTGTAAACGGGAAATGTGGTTGGTAGATAGGTATACCTAATTAGCAATATGCATGTGTGTCTAGTTTGATAAATTATGTATAGGTTACCTATTACTAAATATGTATTTCTATTTCTTGTACAAGTGTGTGTGTAATGTATGTTTAAAATTTACCGCAGATAACGACAAACTTGATGGTCGTATACGAGCCTTTGCCGCGGTGTCGTACACGTGGATTCAAGATCTGCACTTACCACAACTCATGTCTGCTCGATGCGAAAGTGGACTTCGCTTTTCGCTCCCATGCACCAGCGGAAGTGTCTTTCGCAGATCTTGGATACTATTTCATGCTCTTTTGCGAGTGTCGGTCTCCTTTCCGGTTTGATGGGCATAGTAGCCAGTGAAATTACTGGGCTTATAAGACTTAATACCTAATGTCTCAGGGTAACGAGCGCAATACAGTGCCGCGCAGACTTTTGTGTTTCCAAGTTCTGAGTGTCATTGCAAACGTTATGTGCTGGCGTTATGCTCACAATCAGGCAAACAACTTGCTCGTCTCGTTATCAAATAGTATTAAAAAAACTGTTTATAACGTCGCCAATAGTGAAGTAATCCCATGACTGATAGCGCTCAAGGATAACATAGCTTAGGTTTACGAAAAGAATTTTAGATATCGGGCCAGTTGCAGAGGTTCCAAATAATTACTAGCGGTAACAAACAAACGAGCTTTGTTTACCTATTTATAATATTAGTATAGATATAAGCACAGATTAATTATGAAGTGGATAGTTAGATACTTAATCATCCGAGAGATTTAGAATATGTAACAGGAAGAATACAAGAACTTTTAGTGAAACGCTCAAAAATATAGCAAAATTAAAAAATGATCATTAAAATTAGGTTAAGTGATTAAACCAAATTATGTTGTAAGTAATTCAATTTAATGATAATTATTATATGACGAAACGGTAGTCGTTTGAGTTTCATTACAAGATATATACTATATATCTTAAATCGAGGCATTATAATATGTACTTGTAAGTATATATTATAATGGCTTGTATTAATTAAGATATAATTATAGATATATGATATCTTGTAATTTATTTATACATATAAAATTCTTTCTAGAACGTTGCTATATTGAATCTATGGTCTATTTTAATTTTGAAACGTTATGTGTCTTCGTGTGGTAGCGATAGAGGAAATAGCAATTCATAGCAAGTAATTTTGACATAATAAAAATAATTGTAATCAATAGTCATCAAAATAGTTTCTTTTTTTAATATTATATTATAAAACTTTACTAATAAGTAGTATTGTGCTAATAGTAAGAAACAGAAGAACACGCAGCGTAGCATTTCGTAGCAGTACTGCTACAATTATGTTTCGTACAACATTTTTAGCTTATAATGAAAATATTCGTTTTATTTTCAACAAAAATAATTAAAGTTGGAATCTCTCTTAAAATCAGTAATTCGTGTTTTTTTTCTAGTTTCGTATTATAAATAATGGCTATAAAAAGTAATCAAGTACTTAAGACGTTATTACTCAAGCACACGAAGACAATGCTTTAAGTCCCGCCCCTATTTCGGGGAACAGGCGTCTGCGCAGGTAAGGTTAGTATATATATAAGGGTCACAAGCCTGTAAATTATTTTCACTGTGTTTTCTGTTTTCGCAAGTGCTGGTCAGTCAACAAGTGTTAACGAAAAAGTGTCGAAGTTTTAGTAAATTTAAAGAAGTGTTTCGTTATCGTGATAATTCTTCACCATGTCGGCTTTGGTATAATATGAGTTTATTTAATATCGATATTGTGTTATTTCTGTAACACATTTGATATTAATATATAATTGTTTTTGACAGTTTCATTCCAAACAAACACCGGAAAAGAACACCAGGAGACGTGGCAGACCTGCCGGGCAGAACAGAGTACCTCTCTCCCTGGTATGTTTTATTGTTTGAAGTTAGCCAATTATATTAGTTAAGTACCGTGTTTTTGAATACTACACACGGCTTTTTTTAGGAGGAGCGTCGTGCTCTCAACGCCCAATATGAACGGGAGAGAAGAAATGAGACTGCCAAGGCGATGGCTGAGCTGGCAGAAGCTGCAGGCTGTCATTCTCAAGTAAATATATATTTATATACATCTCTTACACTGTTTTCAATTACCAATTTTAGTTGATAATGCACGATAAGCTTCTGAGATTTTTCACCAATTATTTTTGTTTTAGATTACTAACTCCGATTTACTGGCTACGGTAATTAGCCGGTTCCAGAGAGTAGGGAAAAGAAAATCGCCCGAAAATTCTCACAGTGTTGAGAATATGAAGAAAATAAATGACCAATTGGAGTCACAGAGTAAGAATGATTAAATTTTAATATTTTTTTAACTACTTACATACTCTGTGCATACTCTTTAAGACTTTATAATAAGTAATAGGTACTGTTTGTTTTTGTTTCGTAGTTGCCAGTCTACAAAAAAGGTTGGAAAGTGACTCTAATTTGCGGGATGACGCCTGGTGCATTACCACGGAAGTCTCACCCCCTGCACAGCCAGAACCTGGATGGAGAGTTGAGGTTCAGCCAGAAGAAAGTTTTGTGGATCCATTCAGTAAGTTTCTACTATAAAACATAGTTAATTCCTTTTTACTTTATCGTAAGCGCTGCTGGTTTGGTGTCTAACATTTACTTTTCTTTCTTACAGTGAGAGTGGAGGAACAATCATATTTTTCCAAATTTTTAGACCGACATGATGCAGTAAGTTAACTTTTTTTAATTTAATTATTAATAAAAAAAAACTGATAACATTTTCTTACTATTTTTATTGGTGTCAGGCGTGCATTTTATAATGTTCGCTTGTTTTCAGGACGAAGCAAGACTTCTTTATCCACTAGACGATTATAACTACCTGACTGGGCCCCAAGACTACAAACAGCAGTGATTATAGGGGATAATATTTTAGGGGAAAATTTTGCATCGTGAACATTCAATAGTAAGTCTTTTACTAATTTAGTGTTATAATATTTAGTGGTCATATTTAATGTGTAAGATATAACACAAATTTATTTAATATCGCGGTATTGAGTTATTTCTGTAAAACATTAGAAGTTAATATAAATAATAGAATATCATTATTATTTTTGACAATGCCATACCAAACAACTTACGGAAAAGAAATCCGCTTATCAATTTAGTTTATTAATATTCGTTAAACTTTTTTTTTTTGTTTTAGATAACCAACTCCGAGTTGGCTGGCTAAGGAATTAGCCGGTTCCAGAGAGAATGAAAAAGAAAATCGCCTGATAATACTTATAGTATTTAGGATATATTACATATCTGTGTATTTAGGATATGAAGAGAACAAAAGACAAATCGGAGTCACAGAGTACGAATCATAAAAATTGAATATATTTGGAACTACTTATTTCTTAAGAATTAATTAAAAAGTCATACTGTTTGTTTATGTTTCGTAGTTGCCAGTCTATAAAAACGAATGGAAAGTGACTGTTTTGCGGGAAGACGATCGATACATTACCACGGACGACCGACCACCTACGTGTGTTCCAGATTATGGCTAAATTAGTCAACTTTACGGTTTCTTAAGTGAGTTAATAGTATGCATCATTAAATATATTGGAGTTGATAATATACATAACTACACTTGATTTTCTAACATTAATGTATTTTTTTACAGCAGGAGACAGTATCGTTCATTGACAATACGGGATGTAGAAGCGTTTTTAGCAATTTTTGTAGATCATCAACACAGAGTGAGTGAATCTTTCATTTCATCTCAAAAATCCTCACTACAACTTTTGTAGTTATTCTATGTTGTCGTGTTAGAACACAAATATTGCTTTATTTTTGGCGCATATGCACTTAATACTTTTAGTGTCTATATTTAATTTGGTATTCCACTATTCTTCTATACAATAATGGTAATGATTCTAAGGATATGTTTATAATTTAATGTTTTTTTATTCACAGGATCATATAAGACTAATTTGGGCAAAGAAGATATTGAAGCTCACGACAACATCCTGATTGGAAAATGACCATCATCAAAATATAGTTACAAGTTAATTGAACTCCCTTTTGAAAGTAGTACAATTCGAAATGTTTTTAATAGTTATAAATGTATAGCTTTCTTTGTAACTTTTATCAGCCACACAATTTTGTGCAATTTTTTAAATATTTTTAACATTGTTATGAATCTCAGAAAAAATGTGTTATAAACCCAGATAAACTATACACGTAACTTTTAGTTTATCTCTGTCCGCTAAAATGGTTAGAATTGGTTTAAAATAAATATACATAATTTAACAAGAAATTTCAGTTTTCTTTACTACCTATCAATTTTCGGTATTGATTCACAACATAAACTAAACTAATTAAACAAATTCATCAATATAAACAAAAACAACTATATAATGTACACACAAATATATTTACAAATCCGCTACCAGTGGCAACATTCCCAAAATACTGGCAGTATTGCCATGTTGAATGTGATATTTTCCTTCACGGAAAACTCGAGCTCACTGTAGTCAACCTCACTTCGACTGTACTTTATTACACTAACAAAAAACTTCAATTTCCATAATATAATGTGCAGGAAGACATTTTTTCTATCTATAGTAACTGTAGTTAGGTAGCGAAATAGAGTAGTACCTACGCAGACAATAAATGACTGATGAGCCAAAGCAAACACGGCCGGCTTCTCCCAAGGGGACCTCCGTATACATTGCGTTCTTTCTATTAGTTAAGCGGGGAAAATAAAACTGTTTTCTTTCTTCAGCTCAAATAAGCGCGTTTGGGGAATTTAGCCCAGTTTCTTATAACTTTAGTCTAGCAAGAAATTTAGCTTGTTATCAGAATAAATAATATGACCCTCTATCTACAAATGGGCTTTAGTAGTCTGTCATAACTTCCTTTATTTCGTTTTTTTTACAATATATAATATAGATTGTAACACATTTGGCCACTAGTGGCGGTCACTATAATACGTGAACACTAGTAGTTAAAATAAGCCATTAGACGCAGCCACCAGTCGCTTCCACCAACACGCAGTAACGCAGCAACTGGTAGTGCGAACCCGTCGTGAAGAAGCCGACGGTTGTGGTCGGGCGGGCGACAAAACGCGCCCACAAGTGGCTTAACCTCGTCTTAGAATAAAGTCTTTATAGTTTCAACTGCGGCGTACGGGTCTCACCGATAGGTGCTTGGCTTAGTAGTTATACACAGCTCAAAATAGTCGGCTATATTAGCCGCGTAGATAAAATTTCTCTACCAGCTACTAATTGGCAGTATGCAATGGATACTGGCGGCGATACAACCACTTGAATCAATTAAAATGCCAAGACGTCAACCTCAGTAACAAAAACATAAAGCTTACAAAAATCAACTATAAAGAACCCGTGATTTAAAAATGTTAATTTCATTATCAGCCTTTACGCTCCCACTGCTGGGATACCAGCCTTCTCTCAGAGAGAGAGGTATGGGCCATAATCCACCACGCGGCTTGGTGGATATCACATGTCCTCGAATTTTGTGATTCTTGAACATGCTGATTTCCTCACGATGTTTTCCTTCACCGTTTTAGAGGGAGCGTGAATATTCCGCAAAAATGTTAATTGCGTAGTAAAAATCTCAATCTCTCTCTGCAAGCTCAGCTTGAAACGGATTATGTTGAATTGGTTATCGATCAGAATTTGTAGTGTGCGCTTCGTGAATATCCGATCAACTCCGATTACAGGATAAACTACGCGCAGCCTAGGATAGGTACACTAATACAAGTTAGGTAGCTTGACTTTCTAAGTATCAAGTTACTTGATCATGTCAAGAGGTATGAGCTAATTGTTGCAAGGGTGAGAGTTATTCACCATGCTCGTCCCCATAACAAATCATTATAGAGATATTTATTAATATGTAAAAATATGTCAGTCGTGGGCAAAAACGTCAAACGGTCGTGCACAAAACGGCTAACTTGCTTATTTGTTACTGAACACAACAGGAATTAAAAAATTTTTGGTTGTTTTTGGCTTACTAATCCATCAACATCAAGGCTAAACTGAAAGACGAATCTAAGAGTGGACTAATGCTTCCATAAATAATGATCTACAGATCAATAAAATAGAAGGGTCTGTTTGTAATGTCAAAATACAGTACTCATAAAACACGGCCATTTTTGGACATTTTATCTCTCTGTTCCGTTCCGGCTAATCTCCGAAACAGCTGGACCGAGTCTGACCGGACTTTCACTGGCACATAGCTGATGTTATAAAGAGTAACTTAGGCTAGTTTTTTTTTTAGAAAAATTTTTAGGATTCCTTGTAAAAACAAAACCCATGAAATGTAATATAGCGGGTGAAACCGCGGGCAGCAGCTAGTGCTTCCATAAATGTTGAAATGCTTTATACAGTTTTGACATATTATGAAAACTAAAGTCTGGGACTCTCTTAGCCCATTTGGTTATCCAAGGAAGCACTGCCGAGGCGTGAAGACTTTGACACTTACGAGAAAGAATGAGACCAAATCACGGAAGATGAAGATGAATGGACGGAAATGGTCGACATTTAGCCGAACCATGAGAAAATGAATATGGGTTGCGAAGGAACGTATTGCTTCATTAGTTACGTTGTGTCCGGGGTTCCTTATACTTATTTATATATAGTACTAGCTTCTGCCCGGAGTTTCACCCGCGTGGAAATTCCCACAGGACCGTGCATTTTTCCGGGATAAACAGTAGCTTAGGTTACTCTACAGTATATTAACTATCTCTGTTCCTAAAAACACGTCGATCCTGCGCGAAAGAAGGATAAACCAACACAACAACGAACACACTTTCGTACTTATAATACGAAATTGGTCCACCCCGCAAGTAGCCTGCACTAGTAATACAAAACAAGACGATGTAACAAAAGTTACATAAATAAAAAACACGACTGCCTTAGCCGGTGTCACTCGGGATGATGTAAGGATTCTAATGACACCTCATACATCCACATCTGTTCAGGCATTTAAAAGTTATTGTGGAATAAACTCACATACATACATACATGAACCTAAATCCATTACACTCTTTTTTATGCAGTCGCGTAAAAAGTATCATAAACTGTATCATTAGTGTAGGTTTCTGTGAAATCGTAAGTTTCATAAGTGCTACGAGCGCTACGACCACACAGCTACGCATCCAAGGCCAAGGCTCTAAAGTAAAACTTTCTTACGCCGTAGCACGTAACAGCGACGCGTAGGCAACAACAAGTGAAGTTGCGTTGCAAAGTTGTAAACTAGATAAAACGTGTACTTCTAACATAATAAGACACAGATAAATGTTTTAACATTATATAATGTAGACGCTATTTTTGTGTATTTGAAGTTAAAAACTTTGTTCGTACACGTCTTGTTTCTTTTCTTTTAAATCTTTACGGAGTCCCGAATTTACAACTGTGACGTTTGCTCTCTGTATAAATTATGCTAGTCTGTGTCTGTATGTGTCAAGTTTGTTCGTGATAATACGGGTGTGGTATACAAGCAAGCAACGGTTGGGAGGGTGGCTCATGAATTAAATTAGCAATAAGTGCAATAACATTAGAAGTTAATTTTTTAGACATAACTACATAATGTTGTTTAACCACTTTCTACTTGAAAATCAGTCGCCAAGCACCTATCGGAGGGTTTCACTTTGAAACCCAATCCTTACTTCGGTATCAAAACCACAAAACAGATTTGTGACCAAACAGAATATAATAGTAACATTAATTAACCTATCGAATATTAAAAAACCTTTTTGTTTTTTTTTTGTAAATGAAAATTTGATACTTTACATATTTGGTCTTACCACAAAAAAATTAAACACACACTAAACATGTTTATCAGGCGAAATCCGGAGACCTCGCATGTTTTTCTTATCCATTTTATTTATACTATTCGGTAACGAGACGAGCCGGTTGTTTCCCTGATGGACGGACGCCGGCCCAAAACAATTGCAGTGCCACTGAGAACTTTGAAACATAAAGGTTTGCGCGGGACTGCAGTGCGTTCTGCTCATGCACACTCGCACAAGAGTTAGTCCTACCACCTAGTTTAAATATAAACAACCACAAACCTTTAAGGAGAGTGAAAAGGTATTCTAGGTAAGCGTGATACATCGTCAACCGCATCGTCGCTTACCACCAGGTGAGATAGCGGTCAAACGCAAGCCTAAAACATCTAAGTTGAGACATTTCTACTCATTTTAGATGGATATCTTTTATACACTGTCTAGAGTGTCTAGCTACACAGACATGTAAAAGTTGTTTTATGTGGTTAGAAGGATAGTGTTATCGATCGATGCTGTAAAGTTGTTGCCAATCTATCAGATTGGTATTAATCCGGGCTTCCCTCATCGCCTGTAGCACAATTAAGCGCATAAATTGCTTTAAAACCTAATAAACTGTGTACACGGTACTCTCGTTCTGATTTAAAACCTAATAAACTGCGTGAGCTGGGTACAGGGTGTTGGAGTTTAGATTGTTAAATGGTTTTGACTTTTATTAAAAATTTGGTGCCAGATTGTGACTTTTTGTTTATTTGACAATCATTTACGTAGTACCTACGTAATTAAAGCTTTAGGTTTCACTGTTTCTTTAGATTTGTCTGCTCGCAATTTCGACTACCAATATACCATCTGCCATCCACCCGGAGTGTTCCCGTGAACATGATACTTGCAAGCTGCAATAGCGTCGAAATATCTGAAGCTCATCAGCTATAATAATAATCACTAAAGCTTTTTAGGTTTTTAGAAATTTAATGTACAATTAATTGTGTTTACTCTTTGAATACAATACACCGATAGCCTGGTGATGATAATACAGGCCCGGCGATATAAAAATATCAAAAACCTAAAAACATAGGTACTGTACCTATGCTTTTAAAAGACTTACTGCACCAATCCCAAATAAAGTGGGGTAAAGGTAGGAAGTCAGTATCCCAACACTGGGTACGTAAGAGGCTGATGATGATTGTTATGAAGGGTAGGATGATGATGATGAGAGGCTCTCGACGACAGATTTTCTACTTGAAGGTTCCCTTCAAACTTCCGTTGCTTTAACTTTGCTTTTATCCTCAGGACTAATAATTTATACGGAAATATTAATGGACTGGCACCCTAATTTTTTTTTTCAATTTTTATAGTAAGTTTCTTGTCGAGAAATATATTTTTCCGGAGAATAAAATTTTCTCACACAGGGAGTACTTGCGCATTTTTTTAAATGTAGTAATTTTCCCATCTCTTAAATCGAACCTTCACTTGCTAGGGAACTTAAGCCGTCGACTATCCACTACACCACGAGGTCTGTCTAAACTTACTTTAGTATAATACTTAAGAAATTACTCAATTATAGCTAATAAAAACCATCCAATTTGTCCTCAGTAAAGTATCGCGTGTCTGTAAGTACATCTCTGTCCTATTTTACTACATTAAAATATGCAAAGCCTGCTGCTGCTGGCCTCGATAACAATCGTGTTGAAATAGCTTTTACCATTTTTTTAATAAAATTATATTGTGCAGCGCGGAGTGCAAAGCCAATTTATTGTGGATTAAAAATAAGTTTGATGAAAAATTAGTATTAAATCAATATTTTTACCTATTTTATCGGCTCTGTGGCTAAGGGCGTATTAACATAGAAAGCAGGCTACCAGTGCCGATCTAACAGCGTTTAACGTTACGTAACGATGATATGAAAATAAGCGTTAATCCATTGCAAATGAAGCAATAAATAGCGGCCTACCAAGGCTGATCGGATCAGACTGGTCAGTCACGTTCGGCGCTGATTAGAAACTAATTTCGAGTAAGTATATAAACTAGGTAACAACTCCCTGCGCCAACTACCTGCGCGAGCCGATTCCGAAGGCACTGGTACATCGGCACAGCTTTCCTGCTTTCTAATAATAAGTCTGCTTACTAAAAGACGGGGCCTGAGTCCGATCCCCGGCTGGGCATATCGTGTGATGAGTTTGCTTTCTGGTCTTGGGTGTTTGTATATAAGATGTGTGTATCTGTGTATATGTAATTGCCTCCTGCCATACCATAACCTTATCAACACAATACAATACATATTACGTTTCAATTTGATACATGGCAATCTGCTGCCTTTATGATGTACCAAATATGTTCCCTTGAATATTTTTTTCATATTTAAGAAATTCTAGTTCATTGGAAAGAGTTTTACTATTTGTTACAATAGAATCAGTGCCCTTGCCTCGTAAAACCGTTGTTTTGTCGCGTACTGGCTGGAATGCATTGACCTCTAATTCCTTGCCACAAGTAATAAATTCATACTAATTTTAGATGTACTTACTAAATTCACGCGGATGTACTTAGGTAATTATTATTCTTCTTAAAACGCACCGATTCCAAAATTGCATCGCCACTCTCTCCCGCTCTCTGACCCAGATTTCAATTAGGTACGTAAATCACAATTGTAACGGAGCTAGCCCACAATCATAACATTAATTCGAATAGCCAATAGAACAGATAAAAGAAATAAGAGGGAAGAATACCCGTACCTTTCCGTACAACAAAGAACATATCTGCCTCCTAAATTCAGCAGTCGATTGATCCTATTACGTGACTTGCCTTTGGGCTTACTAATTAACTCACCACATCATGTGGACCCGGCAGAAATTGATAATAATTTCTTAGGTTTTTGAGATTATTAAACATTGAATTACACAACTATTAATAACTGCTTTAATAATAGTTATCAATCTATGTTATATGTATATACTTTCATGCCGCATTTAGTAAAAAGCTGTTATTTTGACATTACACACTTCAATTTTATTTATTTGTATGTATAGATTAAATAAGTACTGTTGGTTGTTACAATTGTAACTTTTTTACTCACTACTCAGAGCTAAAACGGCATTTTAGGGTCCAAGTCGTTGCATTTAGCGAACAGTTCGCATGCGTTTGACATGCTATCATAAAATACAACACGAAACTATTCAATTTATTTTTTGTGCAATCACAAAATAACACTGTTTTAAATGGCGTGAAGAGGACAAAATGTTTTTCAAAAATAAAGTTTCTGCATTTATCATTTATGTTACTGTTTTTCGTAAAGTGGTGAGTTTTTTACTATGTGTAGGGCGATTATAAGTTAATCAAGAAAACTTTTGAACAAAAAATTAAATCGATGTTTTATGATGTGTGCCAGGCTTCAACAGAATTGGTTCGCTTGTGTTTGTTCTAAAGCGTAAATTAAAAATAATAATACTATTCTAATTGTAAATTAGATTTTAACCCGCTTTTGTTAGCTTCATTTGTAACTATGTAAAGAGCTGATGATGGAGCCAGGAGGTGGATAGCGTGCTTTTTTAGTTTTTTTTTTAACTATTACACAAGTAAGCCGAGTTCACAGTGCTCCACCGGTTTCAAAGTTTTCAATGCCCATACATCAAGGAGACAACTTTAATTACCTATAGGAATGTCAAACTTACAACGGTTCTACCAAGATCAGCGAAAGTTTCCCTCGTGTTTACCCGAGTGGGCCTATTGAACTGTGAAAGATACAGGATAGCAATTTAAATGAGGCTGTAAGGGCAGCTACTACGAGTACAGCAATCGATTTAGTCGTATGATACAGTCAGCGAAAAAAAAAGCTGTGCTCACTGAAATTACTGGGCCTATGTGACTGAATACTCAGGGTAGTTCAGTTATTGAAATATGTTGGTTTTTTACATCTCTTATTGATCTTAGTTGACACCAAAAGTATGAATAAAAAGTATATTTTTTGTCATATTATGCTGGAATTTAATTCTTTTTAGATTTTTTTTACGAGAACTTAGTACGTATTTTGCAGATGACTGATACACCGCCCTTTCGGGTCCTGGCTCCGGAATTCGTATGTCCTAATGATGCTGAAGCTGTGATTGAAAAACCTGATAAAACTGTTATAACGTAAGATGAGTACGATGAAGCCAACGCTAGCTTTTTGTATGTAAAACAAACAACAAAACAAACTATAACGCTTGTTTAGACGAAAAATAATAAAATTATAATAATGATAAAATCGACAACAAAAAAATGTTTAAACTTTACCGATCACTATCGATTGGTGTAACATTAGGTACCGAATTTCTTAAAAATGTAAATAAATATTGAGCACTATTATTACACGACCACAAAATAATAATATACCTTCAACATTACTGCAGTGTTAAAACAAGTGTCATCGACCTTCAACTATCATGGACGGTACGCTGGTCACATCTGGTCGGGCCCTCGCAGAGGTTCACGCTGCTCTTGTGGCGGACAGTCCGCGCTTTGGAAGCCAAGCTGAACGCGCCGCAACCTGAACCCTTCGTATATATCATTGACAATTCTGAAGTAAGTAAGTTACCTAGTTCTTAAGCTCTTCAATCAAGGGCTGTAATCATTCAACCCCGAGCTTTCGGTAAATTAACAAAAGGGTAGGTGCATATAAGTTAATATTTTGTTTCATTGTACCTATTGATGTATAAAATTATAATTATAATAAAAACATTAATTACTAAATTCATCAAAATAAACTAAAATAACTATAGCTATATAAGATACACACTATTTACAATCCCGCTACCGCAGTAGGCAACGTTCCCAAAATACTGGCAGCATTGCCACGTCATTGAATTGCCACTGCAGCTATAAATGTTTCCAGCTATAAATGTCTTAAGCCACAAAAGCTACAAATAATCAAATATTCTTCTCAAGAAACAAAAACACTCTTAAATCAACAAAGTAAACAAGGCTCTAATAACATAATCAAGTGCAATTTCAGCTGTTGCAAGGAGTCGAATACATCTTCAACGTGACTGCAACGGACCCTGACTCCAAGAACGGAACAACAAAGTCGTTCTCCATAGACAATATTAAGGGAGACCCGACGCTGATGATCGAGGGTCGATCGGATAAGTTCTCTGTACTTCTAATAGGAGGAGAGGTGGTGTACGCTGACCTCCAATATGTCATACAGGCTGAAGTGACCACGTGCTTTCCTGTACAGGACTATTATGTAAGTGGAAAGAAACTACCGAAGGAAAATAGTATTGAAATGTACGTCTAGAAGTGAAGACTCCAGATACACATTTTTATATACCTACTTCAGATTGAATAGGATCTTCTAGACAGGCATGATATATCGTTGACCGCATCGTCACTTACATGGTCAAAGGCAAGCCTAACCAAATACAACAATAGCTGGTTCTTCTTTCAGTTTGTTTGGCGTATTCAAAGTGCAACAGCTAATCCATTGAACGTGTCGGATATGTCTGGCTCGAGGTTGGAAATACAACCTTATTCGCTGCACGCTGGAGCCGGCTACTACGTCAGTTGTACCGTGTACAGAAATAGCAGGGAGTTTGTAGCTCAGGTATTGATTGTTGGTATGGAGACCGGGAGTGCTCTCTGGCATGTTTTGTGGTAATACCCCTACACTAGGAGTTCCTGTCGCAGATGCTATGGACCTTACCCAAATGGGCGTTGCGAAAAAAATCTTAAACCCTCTGACCTTACCTCACAAAGTTGGTTCCGGCCAGGAATCGAGCCCACAGAGATCTGCGATCGAGCCCGATTTGCAGGCAGGTTAACTACCAATATAGCTTTACCATTTATAAGTACATTTTGCATTAACATTGTTCATTTTACGCTATATCTTCCTTAATACTTTTCTTGGTAATTAGTAAAGTAAGGTAATGAATATTGATACCATAAGCTATTGCTTATTAGTGGTA
Source organism: Crocallis elinguaria (assembly GCA_907269065.1). NCBI lineage: Eukaryota > Metazoa > Arthropoda > Insecta > Lepidoptera > Geometridae > Crocallis > Crocallis elinguaria. The sequence continues at coordinate 5,927,052 of OU026065.1, read as the reverse complement.
ATGATTTTAATCCTCATTTATTTATACATATAGATTAACTGTCTCTAATCTTAATACTTTAATCGAATTATTTTAGAGACAATTAAATCATTAAACTTTTATGAATTAGTACTAAAGCCATTATGTAAAACCATTATCAATAAACTAATTAAATTATTCCTACGGAATCAGACGCGCTCTAAAAATTACAAAACTCAGGCAATGCTGATTATTTAAACTATGTATGATGCAGTTACACAGGTAGTAGAATTCTCTGTTAGTACTAGTTTAATTGGTTACACAGTATTGATTGCTGCTATAAATTGCTGCGCGCATTAGTCGCTGGCTTTGGCGCGAAGTAATGGAGCGTTTACATTAGGTCGATCATCGAATGCATCAGCTGCATTTCGTTTATCCGAATTTGTTAACTTTGGGTTGTTTACATTAGGTTGGTGACCGAATGCGTCGGCCGCATTCGGTTTCGGTTCCCCGACCGATAACACCAAAGTTGGTTATAGCCGAATACGGCCAACGGATACATCTCCTCTACTAGGTCGGTCACCGTAAACGGGCTCAGATGGAACATAGAAAACTAAATAACCGTTTACATTAGTCGGTCACTGAAAACGGCTGCAGTCAAATACTTGCAAATCGATCTAATGTAAACGCACCATTATATACTTCAATGTAGTTAGTTAAGAGACCGCCCCACCGGGCTACCTGGGAGAACACTTGTTGAATGTTATAATACTGCAACTACGAATTTAGGCAACCGAGTTTTAGTTACATAGTCGCATAATCCTCTTAAATATTCATTCATACAAAAACCCGAAAATCAATGTATTATAGCTTGTTACGAAATTCAGTTACCAAGACGGACCAAACCAAATAAGGATTTTTTTATTTTTTTGCATATTCGTGAGTATTTCACTACTAAAAATACACAGATAAGACAATTCCATAGTTTAGACCATATCATATCTTTTTGGCCGACTTCCAAACAAGTCGATGCCAAAATTACAGAAATATAAACCGATTTCATACCTATACCATTTCCATATCTTTTAAAGTTTCTACTGAAATGCAGCCGATGCAAATGGCAGACAAGCCTCGACGCAGACTGCACTTCACTATGTCGTCGTGACTTTGAGGGATGACCAGGAAACGGGAGAAATCTCACGCTCCTTATGAATCCAATCGATAGGGTCTCAAACAGCGATAATGCTCAACAGAGTTAACCAGGCCTTCGCTATAAGGACAGGCAAGGCACATAAAATGACTTCCATCGCCTCCAGCATCTTGCTCGCCAAAATTCTTCCCCACACATATTTAAGGAAACAAACACAAATTAGAAAAAAAAAATTGAAAAAGTACGGATAACTGAAATTAGTAAAAATATATAAATATTAGAACGTGGTTGCATAAACAATGGCAACAGGTAGTTCGCTACCCGCTAGCAATCCGCGGTTGGTGTTGGAATGGTAAACGGTTTTGACGCCTTGCGAGGCACTATTTTTTTCTGCCCCGTGCAAATGAATAAGCGTATATTTATATACGTACCCAAACGATATATTAAAGGTGCCTTTAGTGACACGCCTGAGTACACAGATATGACCTATAGGTACATAACTGCAATCAAACTGAGTATCACAATTATAGCATCGGCTTATATAGACGTCTTAGCGGACTCTCCAACCTGAGCACTTGAACAGTTACCTAATGCAATTCTGAACTGCAAACCATACGGAATGCATCATTGGCCGTGATTCAAACACCCACTGCACCCAGCTCGGTTACATGTGACTGTTCTACAGGAGAAGCTGCTGTTTCTGGTCGTTTATATTTCGGAATAGCATCCCGTCTGAGAAATTTTCCGTCTAGATTGGATATATCAGCTGCATAAACACTGATATAATCCCGACAGTACGTATTTCTCCGTCGGGATGCGATTCGGAAATATAAACGACCAGAAACAGTCTTCTTACACGGAGTTATTCCGAGTAAATTAAAATAACCCTGCTTGTCTGCGCTTTTACACTTCGCTTTATTTTCAGACCAGTCTGCCTTTTAAAGTATTGTACCGAGGACTGGCAGTGAACCTCAATTTGGACTACTTGGTTGTGACCGTGAACAATAAATTTGATGTCATAGCAATTGTAGAGAACCATGATTATTACGGGGAAGTTGTTAAAGTAAGTATCTATTTCTATAATATTTTCCTACGATACTTTAATCTGACTTTAATTTCGTCTTTAGAAGCTCAATAACAATCCACAGTCCACACTAATACATTAGTTTAAATTGTGCCATTATGAGTGAATGTGGCATATACCAGCATTATTATTATATATATTATCTTAGCAAATGAGCAAAACGCTTACGGCTTTTAAACATTTTTTCGAAAACAATTGAGGAGTAGGCGAACAAAACGTCACTTTTCCATTTTTTTACGTTTTTATTTTTTTGATTGATTCGTGTTGGCAATCCTGAGACACATCGTTTCATGCGTTAAAATCTCAACAAAAAGCTTTTTTTATCGTAGAAAATCGACGTCAAAACACAATTACTCCTTCAAAACACAACTACTACTTCAAAATACTTTTTTAGTTTCTGTAAAAAAATGAAAAGTGAAAAGTGGTAACGTTTTGTTCGCCTACTCCTCAATTAGATTAATTATTTAGAATATTATAATTACACTGAAGTTGATAAAACAACCTTGTAATGTTCTGGTTATATTGATAATGTGGACAACCAAATTATTACAGATTTAATAACTGATGTTACGGAGATAAGGATACCTACTGGTATGGAGACTTCAAGTATTTTAGTTATTGTTCGTATAGTATTGGGATTTACTTAATACAAAACAAAATTATTTATTGCATACTACAAAATGCATATTGCATATAATCCTCAAATCCTTAATCGTCATCATCAGCCGAAAAACATCCACTGCTGCATATCGGCCTCCACCATGAAGGGGGATTTTGCGTATGCTTGGAAGGTGTCACAGTGGTGATCACAGTCCATTATGATGTTGACCAAGGAGAATGCCTCTCCCCATTCTCATTCATTTTTTATTATTTTTACAGTTTGAATGGAGCTGCATTTACGAGAACGAACTTTGTCAAAACTTTGTAAGTGTTGATGAGGAGACATTATTAATTTCTAGCGGACTTCCTCATTTAGGGCAGTAAGTATGAAATGGTTACCACCAGCTTTCTCAGATTTCTTTGGTTGCCTAAGAGATAAAGCTGCCCATTGTGCCTACGTGTAACCTACGTAATTTATGTTATATGATTTAACTCTGAAACAGAAAATATGGGAAGACATATTGAACCGAAATTAAACAGAGGTCAGTGAATATCTTAATCAGATTCGATCAAAGTTTCCGGGATTTAATCAGAAACCTCTATCGGTTAAATCCTTAATTATCAATGCACTCTTAAACTCTATTGCTAAAAAAATGTGGCTAATCAGTGAAATTCTAAACCATTTGATAAAATAATGAATAACTCTACCTTCTCTATTCCACACAAAAAATGCTATTTCTTAATAAAAAAAATTATGATTCCGAATAAAATTGTGTTCATCTCAATCTCACTCTCTCCATACTTTTATAATTCCCTTTACAGATACGACATTGCGCTGACGGTCACAGTACAAGATCAGCAAGCATCAGCCAACGCAACTATAGACGTCGTAAAAATGTCTCTACCTGTAATTCAGGTACCATACAACATACAAAACTTCAACTGTAGATTTTTTATCATACCTTACAGCGCTGAACGGTCACATAGGTACATATACCTTACTTCTATATATTCCATATGGATATCCTAGTAGGTATCTACGGAGTCTAGGAGTCTGGTAGGTACACAAATATTTGTTACCTTGCGAACCAAATGCAATACAATTGTTTATTAGGTACTTGTCCCTACGCTAATACAAAGCAGATTTTGACAATATCCATGTCTATTTTAGCCTGAGTAAAGTAGGAAGTACATAGATACCTATTTTATAGCATTGGTTCATAAGATCATATTTTCAGATCCAGCCTCTGTTTCGCATAGTCAATGAACAAAGTGTAATAACTTTAACAGCAAATGCGAGCAACGTACTTCCGTCTTGCACACTCACGTGGTACTTCGCAAGCGATGAATACCTCGTCTATGGGAACTACACCGATACGTGTGATAATTGTAAGGTTAGTATACAGTCATGGAACATATATGGTTCTAGAGAATCTAGAGGTTCGATCCTAAGTGCGTTTACATCTAGAAGATAATATTAATTAATAATAGTTTTTATCAAACTACATTTAAGATATAACATAATTTTAAAAGCCGTAGGTATTTCTTACGACTTCTTTATGACCTATCCGAGAAGGTGCAGTATACACGCTCCGCCCCTTTCACTCTTGTACCTACATTATAATCATTCCCGCTGGAACAAAAATCAACTTTTGCGCAGGACTCAAATTCTACCCAACACCGACCAAAAATCTATAACACCTCGAATTGTAGGTACCCAAAACAATAAGATACATCTATTTATAGCATGGCGGAGCGCTAGCCGACTCAGTAACCATTTTCTCCTTGGAAGAAAATTTCCTCAACGAGCTCACAGACTTCACTAATGAGACTGAGTGGAGGCAGGTGACGGCAGAAATGAAGGCGTCGGCCGGCAGAGCTCGTTTCGTTGTCCAGTGTGGGTGTTCCCTTACATTTAGTTGCGATACGCAGGGAACCGTGCATGCGGATGTGAACTTCGAATTTAATGAGAGCCCTAAAGTTGCGGAAATTAAGGTGAGTCATTTTTAAATAGGCGGTTGTCACTTTGCTCCGCGCGGCTTTGTTTTTTAACGTTGACCCGACATGCGCTGTGCACCGTATACAACAACATTAGCGTTTTATTTTGCTATAGTACCTATGTATTGGTCGATTAAAAAGACCAAGACGAGTATTATTTGAAATATACATAACCTAATCTGTATCTGCCCAAAAGTTATCTTATTATAACCCTGCGCGTCGTTTCCGGCTAAGTTGTCCCGCGCACGTTGCGTTGTCGTGTGGCGCGGTGCCATCAAGTTAGTTTCTCGATGCACGGAGCAACGAGAACTGCCTAAAATCAAAATTGACTCATAGGTTTGGTTTACTACCATTTTCTCGCTAGACTTACCAGTCACCGGATGGTGCAATGTGTTCAAGTTAATTTTATTGCATTTGTATCGCAAAGTTCGTTCTCAAAACCTTATTTTTAGGTGTCGCCTGAAACAGGAACTACCATGGAAACACTTTTTCGCCTCAGCACTCTTGCCGCTTCAGATTCTGAGAGACCGTTACGGTACACATTCTATTGCAGCCTCGGCACTAATGATACACTGATACTGGCATCTAACTTAGAGCAATTGGCTGTTGAAACTTTCTTACCTTATATAGGTAAGTTATAAACATTACTATCTTCGAAAATACTTAATCGCTTGACTGATGCTATACCCTACTCAGGCCTTCGCACATCTCTGTTTATTCGATATTCGATTCGATTATGGTGAATATATTATTTCTACTCTAGATTCCATTGGAACAGACATATGGGTGGATGTGTGTGACTCCCTTGGCGCATGTTCTTCCAGTGCAGTGAAGACAGTCCAGCTACTAGAAGGCGAGAGTCGGACAGTGCAGTTCTTGGTGGACAGCATGCGAGGACACGTGGATAGATGTGAAATGATGCTTCTGACACGAATCGTAAAGTCCTCGGTTACCACTTATAAAGTAAATATTATTATGAAGTTTATTAGTCAATAGGGACGTTGTATGTAAACATGTATAATAATAATTACTGTCGTTATACTGGTTAAACTACCTCGCATCAACAAAGTAAAACTAAATTTCACAAAAAAAATTAAGATAATGCATGTAAAAGTTTCCCGAATTTAACTATTTTCTTTTATCATTCAATAGTAGGTAATTTAAATGATAGACCGTACCTACCATCAGATTCTTTACATTACAATGAATAAAAAAAAATACGACAGCCTGAATTCAAAAATCTCTGTGAGATACCTATTACGAAACAATTGATAATTCCTCCCTGGTATCCCCTAACTCATTAAGCTTGACGAGGTAGTACATTTTACAATTTCAAATGAGGTGGTGCAAATGACTCAACAAACTCATCGAAATTGCTTGTCGTACTAGGTTCAGCAATGCACGTCTTACGGCTGATGATATAACGATATGAGAAGACTACTTTTTTGAACAGTAAAAACTTAATTTTTTTTCAGTTTACCAACCAGACGGAAGTGCTATCACAGTTTACAAAAGCTTTGTTGGAGTCCCTGTCGACAGTCAAAAATAAGTTCTGCTTCAAAGACCAAGAAGACTATACTAATCTTTTGGATTGGTTAACTCACAATGGAGTTGACACGAGCTGTTTGTTTGACTAAGTACCTGTGTTTACAAAAAAGGGCTTAAGTCGCGAAATGGAAAAGCGAATGTCAAGGTCAGGACTTACTTCACTTCATTTTATTAAAATAATAACAAGAATTTAAAATTTTTCAATTTTGCCAACCTTCCTAGTTTCTTTTTTTTATATTCTATTGTTACAAGTTTGACAGCAATCCCACCTGCGGCGCAAGTACCTACGGATCTTTTCGATAAAATTGACAGTTAAAATCGATAAAACCCACTTTATCGATTTTAACTGTCAATTTTATCGAATTTTATTTATTGAAAAGATCCGTACTTGCACCGCTGAAGGTAAGCACAGACTCGCCCAAATTATTACACGAAGCGCGAATATTGCTATTACTGCAAGTTGCAATCGGCAATCATCCAAAAAACACCAAAGAGCAAAATAAGCAAAGCGTGCAGAATAAGCATAACGAGCAGAGTGAACGAAATGAGCGCAAACAAAGAATTATTGCAACATCGGAAACGCTATCCAGAGCAATCCGCTAGCAATCTATATAGGACATCCTAGTTTGCACACGAGGATACTCCCCAATTTTCGATTGCTGGTTTATCGAAGAAACAATTTTGAGGTGCGACCTCTCTTATATGTGTATAATGTATATCTTCTAACGTGTGAAAGGTTATCTTTATTCATGTTACCGTTGTTTTTGATTTTAGATCGCATCAAAATGTGCATCCATTGCATAGTCTCGCTACTAAAGCGAAAGAGCGAATCGGGCGGACGTCATTTCAGGACACAATAAAACAAATCAAAACCCCTCAAATTAACAGAGTATTTTATATTAACCTTTATAACTATTTAGTCTTCCAGAACAAAGAACAATTCTAATCATTAATAATATAGGTCGGTACCTGAGGTTTTAAAATAATATTGCACAACATGCAACGAAAAATTAGATTTAAGTACATCGAAATGCAAGATTCACGTCAATTTTGTTTTAGTAGGTACAAGTTTTCAACGGAATGTTGTTTAATAAGATACATGCTTCTAGCATTATCTACTTAATTCTATTTCGATTACAAGCGCCTGACTTTGTCTCGCATTTTTGACGTTTCTAGCATTCGATTTCCAGTTTTTCGACATAGGTAGACCGTAGACATTTGATTCTCATGAGAAAATTAATTCTTAAAAAATGGAGTCAACATCGCTATTGCAAACAATCTACCATACGTACGCGCTAGTGACGCGCAAAACGCGACTATCAGGAAGAGGAAGCGTCGTTATCAAATCAGCAAAGCAAGTACCGATTTTTTCGATAAATAAAATTGACAATTCAAATGGTTACAAATTTACATTAAAGATAGATACCTACCTAGTTCTTGATTTTTTCGAAAACTAAACGAAGCCGAATCTTTTTTTTTTATGTTATTTGGTAACGAGACGAGCTGGTCGTTTGCCTGATGGTAAACATAACGCCAGCCCATAACAATTGCAGTGCCACCCAGAACTTTGAAACACAAAGGCCTGCGCGGCACTGCAGTGCGCTCGTTACCATGACACATTAGGTATTAAGTCTCATAAGCCCAGTAATTTCACTGGATACTCTGCTCATCAAACCGGAACACAGTAATGCTTGCACACTACTGCTTGGCGGCAGACTTCACGAGCAAAGCGGTGGTAACAACTCAGACGGACACTCGCAGAAGAGTTAGTCCTCCCACTAACAACTTCCGAATCTACATCTTGTCTTCATCAATATGAAGTGAATATTCGCATCTCACAATTCGAAGACTGGTTTATGGAACGAAGACTATTTTAACATAATAAATGTATAAATGGTTCGTATATCGTATTATAAATCGTCGTTCGCCACAATTTTCACATGAACTTCGCAAAATTAGTTATTTGGTCAATACATTGAAAATTGTACTTCATTGTGTAGGATATGCAATAGATAACAGATTACAGGTAAAACTTGTTGTCGTCGCAAAACTAATTTCGGAGTTATCGTCCTCCGGAAAAAAGGTGTGTCGTTTTCGAAAAAAATCAACATTGACCTACCTATTCGTAATTTTAACTTATCGAAGTGTCAATTTATCATCGCAAAGTTCTGTACTTGCGCCATAGCTCGTTTTAAAAAACGTGGTGTATATAGAAGTATATAAATGATAAAAACAATATGTAGGTAAGTAGAGATTTTTAAACACAACGAGAAACAGCCTAACGAAGAAGCCTAGAAGATAAATACACACAAAATTGTATCCTACAACACAACTATATAATCAAAATTTAATAAGTGTCAACATTTTATTAATTAATAAAGAAATAATATGTAATATTATTATACCTAGGTATTAGGTACTCATTACATACATTACTGATTGCATCTGTTCAAGAAGACTAACGTATTATCTATTTATTTCTTTGATCCTAATATTCTTACAATAATTATTGAACTAGGTAGGTGTTAATTATAATTTTTAATGTACCTAGTTATTATGGAAATCTAGTTTCACGTAAGTATAAAAATAATGTAAAGCTTATTCTTTGTAAGAATATTAGACTTAGAAAGTGTACTTATAATGACTTTACTATTACACAACATTCATTTAAAATTAATACGAAATCTATACTCGAAAGTAAAAATGATAAAGACGAGTCATAATCAGCAAATAACAGGGTTTACATAAACTTCGACAGTTAAAAATATAGGTACTTACACAAAATCATACTTTTTTTATAGTCACTTATGTTTTTAATATGAATGTACAAAAATAGTCAAGAGGACAGATGTTTTCGCGATAAGGAATTTGAATTTGTAACTTTAGTAAAGCTGACATTTTATTTATTATAGCGCCATCTAGTGCCAGAATTAGACACTTGCACTAAAATGTGACAAAAAATTAGGAAGGGTCTGATTTAGTTAGTCGCAATAGGCAGGCTGTCACCGTGACGCCACCCGAACAAATAATGTTTGTGGTGAAAATATGTTTCAGCTTGAAGTAATATTATACTAATGCCGTAGCAATGCACTTTTAGATCAAACTTGTTTGATGTATGGTCGCTCAGACAGGCACAGCGCCTTTCCGCCTTGTGCGACGTTAGCTTACCGAACCTTAGCTTTCTAGTCCGATACAGTAGTGACCGTCCCATTTTGTAAAGTACCTATGTATTGTTTTATATTGATCACTTTTCTAGAGTTACAAACCTGTAAATGCAATGTGCACTGAAAATAGATGCATATAAAAAAGATAGGCTATTAATTTAGAGGCCTGCAGAAGATGGATCTCCTCTCACTGTGTCATTTGCACTCTAGACTTGAAAATAAACATTTTTCATTCCATTTAAAATATACAGTAAACATTGCATTACAATACTGCACCCTCAGACTGTCTGTGAATTCACACACCATCACATCCATACTATTCAGCTGTTGATGTTATCATGATTTGCTATTATGATCATCACACAATAAGTTTGTCATCTTGTTGGTTACACATTAACACCGTTTATCTTGAGCTTTTTAACCCGCCGTGTTGTGCCTTCTCCATCTGAGCTGTCTGTGTCATGTGAACTGCCTTCTGACTTGACACCGAGCCCCAGCTCATGAGCTTCTACATAGTTACCGGTCTGTCGCGCTTTTTCTAGAGCTCGTACTGAAAAAACAAACAATATTATATAGCATTTTTTTCCCATAAAGTTTACTGTTGTGCACTCTACTGCCATGTTTCATGGCCTTCTTAGTTTTGGACCTTAGTAACTAGATTCACTAACTACATCAAGGTCAAACCACTTCAAGGTTAAAATAACAACCATGACAGACTCAAGAGTAGGTTTTTAGTTAATTGGTTAAAGTTTCATCTATGCAGAACTTGGTTGACTAGTTTCTATATATTTTTTCCTCTCGATAGATTATAATTTAAGATTATAGTTGAAGGTGAATAATGTATAACTTGGATCAAAGACTGGCTACCAAGGAAAGCTTGGAAAATACAACAATAGATACTTGGTAGCTGATTTTTCATACTAAGAGCTAGCCATGTAAGAACTCATATCTTCACCAAAACTCTAGCTCATTGTGTGATTTGAACCTTCGACTACAGTTATGAGTGGATAACCATAACACCACTGAGCCATCATTGTTTCAAATCTTTGCATGCTAGATGAACAATTTGAAAAGTTGAACACTTCCAATCCTTTAATCTTCTAAAAGCAATGCAACTTACTTTGTGATTCCAAGAGGTTATTTTGTCTCTTTAGATCTTCAATATCTTGCATGTGCGAGTTGTTTTTCCTCCTCATGAACTGAATGTATTCCGCAGCTTTTTTTAAGATTTGAGCTCGACTGGCCTGAAAATCATAACATATCTTATGAATGGCTCTGAATGACCAATTGAGGATTTATCCAAGCAATTGTGGAATTTTAAAATATTTTACATTTACTTTTATTGAACATGCTCCATTAAGAAACACATCAAGAAACCAGTCTCACACCATACAATGGCTAAATTATTTATGAAAGTAAGCTCCAAGGTCGCATAAAACCGAATCAAATTATAAGCGAATTAAAATTAACATGATTTAAACAAACAAAACTATAGATAGCAAAAGAGGAATTCAATTTCTAATAATAATATAATAACATCAAAGTATACTAACACTACATACCACTTTCTCGTTCTGTAAGGCCGGTACAGATTCCCTCAATGAAGTGAAACTATCTTTAATGTGGTCTCTTCGCTTCCGTTCCAGGGCATTGTGATGAGCTCGTTTCTCGGCCTAGCAACATTGTCACAAATACAGCCCCAACAACATTATTGCACTTACAAGATAATGTAAGCAGATGTAACATTTTATTAGCTCAACAAAAGATGTAATAGGTATAGGCTTGACGCCATTCACAAACAAACCTGTGAGTAATATCCACTTCCCAAACTGTTCCTAGCGTGCATCCGTGAATCGGAGTCATTCTCAGCCTGAAATGTTTAATACCATGCATAAGTATCAAAATAAACGGAGCGAGTAACCTGTCAACAGAGGAAAACACCCACATCACTTTCGATATCAATGTCGCGGTCGTCGTCGCTCATCATCTTCAATGATTTTCAGTAAGCAGTTAATCTAGAAATTATTTTAAAACAATCATTAGTGAATTTTTAAAGTAATTATGTTATGGTGTGTTAAAATGTTTTTTCACAAATTCGCACAACACAAAAGAAAACGCGTGACAGACATTCTGTCATTCTGATTTCGATAAAGGGCTTGACATTGACAGTTAGAACATATCGCATATGACAGTAAATCAGCTGTTTTAATTTATTTTTTTTGTTGTTCCTTGGGAAAATTCGACTTCGCAAATAAACGCTGATACCACACCATTGACCTAGACTCTAGAGTAGTCTAGACCATTGATGCTAGATGCAAAATGTGCTGTGTTACCACAAAAACCACTTTTAAACCACTGTCTAAAATAAACGTCAAAAATAATTAGAAATGTCACAACAGAATTGAGTTAGACAACGGTTAGACACTACTTAAATCAGGATTTCTGGTTGCTGATTTTTAGACATGCGACTAAGGCATGTTTAGGAGACTGTTTAACACAGGTTTAAAGTGTGTTTAATTTTTTTTGTGGAGAGACCGCACAAATATTGTTACCACAAAAATACCATTTTTGGTCACCAGTTTAGCTAGACAGCGTCTAAAGATAGATAGATCGGTAGAAAGACCTTTGGTACGTCACTGATCTTGTGACTTTCAGCATCCGATTCTCCGTTTGAAAGACGGCTGCCCGACCTCTGACCACGCCATTCTGCCGAAAATTCGCATCGATTTTTGAATGATTGGTTGAAAGCAAATAGATAAAACAATATTTGGTCTTTTGAAAAATTTTAAACGTGTAATAAATCAAATTTTTATCGGTAAATCCATTGGTGTAATCCAAATTTTATAACAAATTTTAATTCATATGGAGATGCAAGTAATTAGTGTTTTTATTCCAATGTTAGTAATTCCTTAGAAGCTGATTTCTTATGTAATAATTACAATAAAAAATATTTTAAACGTGCAATATATAAGAAAACTATTGGATATTGACAGGATATTTTTTTTTTTTAACATCCCTGAAATAAAGTGACGATAGCTTCTAAGCATCAGGGTTGAAATGGTTTTGCTATGCATTTGTTAAAAGGATTCACCTCCATTCTGACGTTAGGTCGACGGTCACTTGTTCGTAGTGTAGAAACTGTGTGAAATCATGAGTGAAATATTAATTAATAATTGCTGCCCTTTTGCTGCCTTAAAAGTTTTTATACTTAGATCTTGTAGCTGGCAAGGAAATAAAGATATCGATCAAAGTTATTTTAAGGCTCCAGTGCCTGTTAGAAATATGAGAGCAAGGAGCTTACGTAAACATTGTTTACTTATTGAAAGGCAATTGTATTAATTCAATTATTTCATTCAATAACAACATACATATTTTGTGTTTGAATCGACAACAACATTTGCGTTCCCGACATAACTCAGCAAGTCATATTATGCGCTACTAGATGACATGATATAGTGCCATTAATTTTTTTTTTCTTTTTTCTTGGCCGGGCACGGTTTGTAATTTCAAGTTAAATGGTCATTAATTTATTACCACCTATCTATAAAAAAACCTGGGTTGAGAAAAAAATGAGTTCTTAATACAAAACGTGGGCGCCAAATATTATGAACCATTGACGATGACATGAACGAAAATAAACCGCTAGCTAATTACAAATCTGTGGTACTTACATAGTTTGTGCTGATTGTACAGATTACTAATTATTATTCTTACGCGTGATCTGATTGAACTCATTTTAGTGCAAAAAATACATTTAAAATTTTTAAAATTTAAAGTGATGGAGGCTGATAAAGAATCAGAATCAATTTCGATCGATATCAACAACACTGATTTTTACAACAAATTACAGGAAGAAATTGAATCGGACTTGGCCAGAGTAAAAATGAACCTCAACATTGTAAAAAAGCTCAGAAGTAAGTAGAACAGATGTATAGTAGGTATCTAAGTACCTACACTATTAATTTTTAGTACCTACCTATCGAGTTTCTTGCCCTTCTTCTTGCTCGGCCTATACCAATTTGGAACGGGCACGGTGGGTTTCTGGAAGGTTCGTTGACTTTGAGCACGGATTGGGTCTGTTGTGTCTTTGTCATTTATTATGTTCTGATAAAGACAGCATTAGTTTTAGTCTGTGATTCGGGTAGATGAATGTTGCAGAGGCCGGCTGTTAGAGTCATTTTAACTTTCATAAGTGCTCCTTTGGGGCCTATTTGAATAAAGACTTTTGAATTTGAATTTGAATGACAGAAAATTGAAAAAGAAAATAATACCTAGGTATGTATGTGACGGGTGTGTTGTTTATCTGTGTGTTTCTATGCCACCTGCGAATCCTAGTACAAGTTTATGAGTGTGATAAGTGTGAAAGCGCTTATGTTTCTTTGCAGTTTTCTTACGAAGCAGTGTTGTAATCGAATAATTCTTATTTTATAGTGAATGCTGCGGAAATAGAAGTAGAAACTGCGGCTCTGTACCATGCTGAGTTGTTTCAAATTATAGAACAACTGAAACGCGTGGATGATGAAGATGAAGTTTTCTTAGCTGAAAATGAAATTTAATTAATACAATTTTAACAAAGTTACGTTAGGTTATATTCTACCCTTTTTCTAAGTAAACGTTGTAGGCTTAGAGAGAAAGAACCTAGCCTAAAAATGCTTGTACTGTAACTCGATTTACACCTTTTCCTGAAAAATATAAAACGGAAGTAAATAAAAGGGATTTGAAATTACCTACATGTATTATCTGTATAAGGATTCTTCTTTTACTATGATCAAAGGCAGAAAATTATATCTAATATGTTATCTTCATTAGTGGTACGGCCACGCGCCGCCCTTTTAAATTATCGCGGCGCGCGGCGGCGCAGAGATACCGGATACTGCTTGTATGTGTGTGCGCCAGTAGTGCCAGTACGTACGCACACAATGGCAAAAGGTATTATTATCTGGGCTGCCACGGCTGCGCCAGTCGGGGCCGCGCGCGCCCTACTTACGTATTTGTAGCGTTTAGAACGCGTCACACGCCTCACTGCACGGAACGCCGCGCCACGTACTCATACGCTGTTTACTTATATTTTACTACAGATATTACAAAAATGTCTACATCACGCAAACGAACATATTGTAGTGCCTTTGGATGCCTCAACAATACTTACGTAAACCCAGAATTATCGTTCTTCACCATACCTACTGATCCCCAAAGGTGAGTACTGAATACACCTATTTACACAATTTGAAGTAATTACGTAGTAAAAATGAAAAATTAAAATGTACCTATAACACTTAGGAGAGATAAAAGTGAGATGGAAAGCACTTTGTAAAAACCACACTGTTGTCAAACATAGAGACTAGTGGCGCCATTTTATAGCCACGTACAAAATTGTCTATAATACTTCCTGTCCGAGTTCGAATTTTCGACTGACTACATAACAGCGGCCGCCGTGTACATGCGCATTGTTCAACTCGACCATTTCTTCGCAAAACATGTAATTATGATTTATTATTATCCTACTCTACTTCCGACTTTATTATGCTGGTTTGTCCTTCTTTCACGCAACAACGAAGCAGTGGGTCGACGTGTTTTTAGGATAGGTATAGGTAGTTTATGGACCGGAGTAACATATACTACTTTTTACCCGGAACAAACAGACAGACAAAAATTTTAAAAATGGATGTTTTGTTATATGTACCGTATATAGGTACTCTCATATGCATTTGGTAAAAATCTGTTATTTTGATATTACAAACAGACACTTCAATTTTATTTATTTGTATAGATTGTTATTGATGATTTCAGACGTTCACAATGGCTGGAATTAATAGCACGTACAGATTTGGGACCTGTTTCGAGTCATCGTGTATGTGAAGTACATTTCGACAAGCAAGCTATCGACGTGAAAAAGACTCGTAAAGTATTAAGGAAGAATGGTTTGCCATCTTTGCTTTTGTGTAAGACAACCAAAGAAGATAAACAGACACAAGTTATTGAAGATTTGTTAGATTGGGAAAAGCAATTGCAAGTACCTGAAATAGGACAGGCTTCGGTAGAATCGCAACGAGATTTGTTTTATAAGTTGTGTGATCGCTTTTTAACGAAAGACTTTGCTGAATTAGTAAAAGCTCAAACGTTCTTGAAAACCAGTTACAAAGAGAAAATACATACAAGTGCGTACAAAATGTTTTGCTTGAATTTATACTATTTTAGTCCACAAGCTTATCAGTTCTTAGAAAAATCTATTGGTCTGCCATGCAGAACCACGTTAAATAAGTTATATATTCCAACGTCTACCCACGTCAATGAGGATTTAATGGCAGCGCTTAGATTAAAAGTCAATAATATGTGTGACAGAGAAAAACATTGTAGTTTAATTGTGGGTGCAATGTGTTTAAAGAGTAATATGTACTATGATATTAAGAACGATAAAATCATTGGATTTCATGAAGTAGATGGCGTACAATCACCATCACCAGCGAAGCATGCCTTAGTCGTTTTAGTACGAGGTATTTTTGTGAAATGGTCTCAGGCAATAGGATTCGCTTACTTATCAAAATGCAAAAGTGACGATCATGTATCAGTATGGATTGATAAAATTATATTAAAACTATTTGAAATAGGATTGAACATTAGAGTGCTTGTATCGGATCTGGAATCCGATTTATTAAATGAAGCTAAAAACAGAGGTATTTCTGTTGACAAAACCTATTTTACTATTAATGATCACAAAATTTACTACGTTTTTGACGCACCTCATTTAGTGAAACTAGTTCGTAACAGCTTGATGACATGTGATTTTCATTTACAAAATGGGGCTGTGGCAAAATTTGAACACATTGTTAAATTCTATGGGTACGACAGCAAAAAAAACTTTTAAACAAGCACATAAATTGACGAACAGTCATATTAACCCTACAAACTTAGAAAAAAAGAAAGTTCGTTATGCAACGCAGCTTTTAAGTAGATCCGTAGCATCTGGCTTATCTGCATACATTGATTTTAAAGTAATAGATGAATCAGCAAGACATACAGTTGTATTTATAAAAATGATGAATGATTTATTTGACGCCCTGAACTCTTCCACTTTTCGTCACAGTTATTCTCACAAAAATGCATTTTCCGGGAATGAACATCAAGTAGACTTTTTCAATAAAATGATACTGTTCTTTAAAACATTGAGGGTATTGAATTCAATAAACGGAAATGATGTCACAAAAACTGTCAAATTTATTGATGGATTCCGAATTACAATCCAGTCAATATTACATCTACATGAAGACCTTAAGCAAGAAGGATACGAATACTTACTAACTAGGCGTCTTAATCAGGATACAATTGAGAACTTATTTGGGAAAATAAGGTCAAAATATGGTAAGGCTGCAGAACCAACCAGCAGGCAATTCATATCCGCATTTCGTAAGATTTATTGTACTAATATCACACAGGCCCCAAAAGAAGGC
The DNA here is from genome assembly GCA_907269065.1 of Crocallis elinguaria. Lineage (NCBI taxonomy): Eukaryota > Metazoa > Arthropoda > Insecta > Lepidoptera > Geometridae > Crocallis > Crocallis elinguaria. Next base: position 5,910,102 of record OU026065.1, on the reverse strand, counting down.
AATTCCGTCGAAGATTTTACAGAATTTCTTATACGCCTGAATGATTTCAAAATCTGTGAGAGTGAGAGTCGAGAAATCGATAGCCTCCAACTGGAAGTTCCAGTCATCGATGACACTCATGAGAATAATTTGCATGAAATTATTCGCTCTGACTATGCAGAACTTGATCTGCCAGAAAAAAATGCTCTACAATACGTTTGTGGAGCTTTGTTGAAGAAATGTGTTGATAATCATAATGATTGTGAATTACTCAAATCGTACATTATTTCTGAGCAGGAAACTTGCGATTTAAGTGAGGAATCTAGATATTTAGATTATAGAAATGTTGCAACCGATAGAAATTTACTGATGGTCCCACCCGTTGATTTTGTAAAGAATGTTGAGAAGATGGAGGTGGTCTTCCAGGAGGCATTTGAAAAGAAACACATAAATTACAAGATAGGTATGTCCACTTATGCGGAACTGATAAATTTAGAATTCTCCTGGCCATGCCCTTGCTTTCCAAAAGAATATTTGCTGAAGTTATTCATTAGGATGAGGATATATTTCACTGTAGGTTATAATAACAAGGCCTATAAAGCTTGTAATAATGGAGGGAAAGATTTTTCAGTGACAAGTTTGTGACTTTAAAAATAAATACTAATTATATCGTATGTGCAATTATTTGTGTACCTATACCTCAGAGTTCAGACATTGTGTACGTACATCTATTTCCTACCTATATCTCTTAAGGCGCTCTTTTAGGTATCATTCTTTTGTATTGAAATAAGGTCGAAAATGGCGATGTGTTTGCTTTTTACCCACGACGGAACGGAGAAGGTAATGCGTTTAGGGTAACAGGGGTTTTTGATGGACTTACTTCAAGCCGTGCCTCGGCGTGTAACATGCTTCGTAATACCACGCTTGTTGTAAAACCCAAAACCGATTTTTAGTATCTAGCGGGCCAAAGAGCATATTATAATCACTAATGTACCAGGCGATTGAACTTCATTGAGCAGTGATGTGACATGACAGCCCTACCGCTTTGCAGAGTAAGTACCTATTTACTGCACGGCCAGTGCTCGAAACAAACTACTATTCTTCTTTTACTATGCCGGAACTGCATCTTTAATAGTAGGTGTAGGTAGGTAGGTAGGTTCTTACCTTAGAACCGATAAAGCATAAGTAGGTACCTACGAGTAGGTATAGCGGTTCTATTTCACGAAAAGCAAACAAAAAACAACTAAAAGATATCTAATCGTACTTTAATTCAGACAGGTCAATTTAGTTCATACTAAAGTAGTGATAGCCACGTTATCAAACTTCGAGATATTTTTATGGCTGCAGAACTGATAGGTTGTGATGACTGCGTTGCCCAAGAACCTTCCAGAAGGATCTTGACGAACCACGCTCACGTAATCGTCTCCCATTGTGAACGAGACCTGAGGGGGTGCCACCCAGTCGCACACCACTGTCAATGCCTTGTTCACCGCGGCTGGATTAACGCAGAACAGCTGGAATGTAAAACATACTATGTAGGTATAGGTACTTACTTAAGTATATATTTGACTAGCTGCTGCCCGCTGTTTTTACATTTTGACTAGACATATTGGGACTTATCAGCTTACGTAATATTACAGGTAGGTACTTAAGGTACGTTTAAACGAATCCGCAGATCACTGGTAAGTTTCCTCTTTTGTAGGTATTTTAGTCATTTTAATGAAGTTGCATAATCTAAAAAAGTGTACATCAATACGTGTTCATCTTCAATTAGCCGGAATTCTTCCACTGCTGAACATAAGACTTCATTAATCATGCATTACCGTCTAATGGCAGCTTTACGGCATCCACGGGAAGAGATCATATTATGACGTGTTCTGTTATTATAACTTATAATATGCCTATGAATTCATACGCCGAAACCATTTTAAATTTAAGTAGGTAAATATAATATGTACTAAGTACTTACAGTGTATAGTACTAAGTACTTAGGTAGGTACATATACTGACCTTCTGATTTGCTGCACTTTGTCCGGGTATGAGGTATGCCGTAGGATAGGTGAATTTAAATTTAGATACGTAATCTGTGTCTGAAAACAATATTTTTATGTTATTAGGTACCTCTGCTTACTAACCTACGAATAATATAAACGAATAAATCGAACTTATGAGTTTACCACTGAGATATAACTATCATAGAGAACAACTTATTTCACTCATTTTCTAATCACCGGACGCTCAAGCAAAATAAATCAAATTCTTACCTTTAGTCACCTGTGTACAATGGGGAGGTGACATATGCTTTTTCGATAATCCATTCGAATAAACCACAAAAGCTATCAACAATACTACAATGTGAATATTCGCCATGTTCTAAGCGAGAAGCCAACAAGGAAAACGGACGTGCACTGAGCCACTGTCCGAAATTCGAATGATAACACTTTGAACTCAACAGTTGAAAGTTAACTAGGTACCTAAATGTTTAGGCGCAAAAGATTGGAGGGCCGATGTAATGACCTCATCGCGCGCAATGAAGAAATGACAAAAACAGAGGCGTGAGGTTTTTTTTGTGGGAGAAAACCTTCTCCCACAAAAAATAACAATAGCACGTTGATCTAAACCAGGGGTGGGCAAAATACGGCCCGCGGGCCAACTCCCGCCCGCAAAGGCCCCCAACGCAACGCGAACATCGAACGCGAAGTAGGAGTAGTAAGTATGGCCCTCGGAAATGTATTTTGATAGCCTCGTCGACACACCACCTAATAGGGGAAAAACCGTAGAAAAGAAGAGTTGAGTTGATGCCGATTACTCCGACATTCTTTACCTACCTATTGAGACTGTTCATTCGATCGGGTTTGGAACTTAAAAAAAGAAGATTATGTTTATTTCCAGAAGTTCCCTGAAAGATCAAGGAGCTTCTGGGAATAAACGAACTCGATCACTGTGTTTACTTCTCACTACTACTACTACTATGGCTTTCTTTCATATGTCAGAATTCTATAGAATTTTGAAGACGCATGAGTCCACGCAGACTCATCTATGAATCTTCATTTTTCGATAGAGTCTCGACCTTTGTATTACCTAACTTTAGCTGCAGTAACATTGTAATCGAGTATTTAGTTGCACCAATTTAATAGATTAAAAATATTAAACTAATAACCATGAACTGCGGAACTTACGCATTTAGAAGTAAAACGTAGTGAAAGAAGGTGTACTTGGTACTAGAATTCTAGATTTTTCTAATTCTACGATTTAAAATGATTTTTCTTTCAGTGATATTGCTATGCACGACTTTGACATCATTTATTAATGCTTCCGAAATGGTTTTTGAATTTGGTATGTGTTTCACAATTCGAATAAATAATTCAGGAATACTATACAATCATCAGCTGGAAGACCATGACTGTTGGATATAGTCCGAGGACAAGAGGGAGGGATGAGCAGTGAGCTGCGATATCACATAGTAATTTTTCATGTTTATGCTCCAATGGTCAACATCATGATTTACTGCGACCACTAAGTTGCCTACCACGCGTGATGTGCTATGCCAAAACCCCTGTGGATATTATGTTCAGCAGCCAAGGTTTTACTGATGACGATACCTAAGTAATGTTATCAATTTAAATCATAAATAATAATTCATCAGGTGCTGACGAGGGCCAAGTATTTTACTTAAAAGAAGGCATGATACCATTATTGAACTACGATACGACCATCGAAATCCCAGTGAGTAATAAGTATTATCACCGATTTATATTATGCCAGTGCCAAAGGCGACACGAGTCACTACGCATCACAAAGTATCACAAACTAACAGATCACAAGGGAACAGCGCTTTTTGCGTTACTTATTTACTAGCGTTTGTCCGCGCCGCGATTTCAACTAGCACCCGCGTTCCCATAGCAACCGTGCATTTTTCAGGGATAAAAAGTAGCCTCTGTTACTCTCCGGTCCATAAACTGTGTGCTGTGCTTGGGACTCCACCAATTATACATTATGCCAAACATCATGTCGATCTGTTGCTCCATCACTAGATATAGGTACTTAAACTATAGTACAAGTATCCTTAAACTGTAGTAGGTACACGTTCGTCGAACGAGTTGGGAAAGAGTTAAAATACACCAAGAAACGAGCTAAGGAAACTGAATATCTAAGTACCTCTAGTCATTTTCCTTATCTCTTTTGTCCATCTGCAAAAAGTGATGAATTATGAATGCGACCAATAAGAGAAAGTGACGAAATAGCAAAGTGACGAATGAATGGCACCCTATATACCATCAAACTAACTAGATCTTTGTGTGGTCCGGTCTATTAGCTAATCATTATATCAACCTGTGGCAAAGTTATCGTACTTACTACTCAATAAAATCCCGCCTCCACTACACCATGAAGACCGATGATGTGGTGGAGTACATCAGGCTAAAGACCAAGCTCACGCTGAGGGTCGCGAAGTTGGAATCCCGCCACGAGACGAATTTTAATTCTTTTGTGGTGAGAGTGCCGACTGCAGTACATCTGGCGACCTTCACTAAAGTGGAATTTTGGCCGAAAGGAGTCGTATTCCGGCGCTTCAGAGGCCGGCTACCAGACACCATGTTGCGTCACACGTCGCCGACCAAACGTGCTAATTAAGTGTTATATTTTGTATGTATGTTAGTCTATAAGGTATTTATTCTATGGGCCCGCTACGATGTAGTGTGGCCTGAAATAAACGTATTATTATTATTATTAATAACAGTGTATCCATTCCGGATCTAAGGCACCCCTGGAGGAAATCCCCGGGTGCACCACAGGAATGTGAATTCGGACCCGTGGCACCCCCATGTCTTCGAATCCATACAACGGTGTACCAGTGGTATCACGGGTTATACCTTCACTCGAATAGTGATGGGACAGATGGACAACAGTGACAAAATAATTTCAATAGTCTAATTTTAATATATATTTAACGCAATATCTCTAAGGAATGAGTCTATCAGCACTTATTACTTACGTCTTACCTTACCTACTACAACAGGCAGGGTTAACTTATATAAGTCTAGGTAAGGTAGGTACCTGCTCTTGGTACCTGCCTATACCTATTGAAAATAAGCGTAAACTATGGAATAGCTCTGAAAATAGCTTATTCAGGGCATGTACTGTTATCTATTCAGAGCTACACAAGATGCATGTTTTGGAACAATTCCTTAAAATTTGTTTTCAGGTCCCAGAGCGTATGACGATCACTTATATTAAAGCCATAGTAGACGCTCTCTCACCACCGAAGGTTGACTACGACTCTATCTACAAAAAAATAACCATAAAATTCAACTGGACTCAAATTCCGTTATCTTATTACAATATTCTTGTAAAAGGAGTTGAACTGGGGCAGTAGTAAACGCGATTTTTAACGTCATTTCATGGTAATACAAACCAATAAAAGTAACTACTCAATTCGGGTTTGCAATTGTTTTTTATTGCTGGTTTTTACTATTTTTACTCACCCGAATCGTAGGTAATCAACACCTATGAATACCTAGTTGCATACGTTTTGTTTAATATTTTCCTAGTGTTGACTACAATCTTTAGCTAGCGTGATTTCCCTTTTGTATAGGTACGACAAATCATATTATGTACTTAGTTCTGCTTTCAATTAAAACTGCAATTTTAATCGCTTAGCATACATAGTTACATAAAATGTTTGATTTATAATTTGAGTTAGACTAACTTCAAGGCGCTGTTCCACCGCGTCGCACGGTCACGCTACGCCACTTTGACTATTTTTTTTCATGTTTCGTTACACCCTGCGGACACGCGTGGTCCATATTACTCTTATCTTATAAGATTAGGTCATATATTCATATAAATTAACGATATTAACAAGATGAACGTTGACTATTTGCTTCGCTTTATATGAAAATGTTGGTGATTCCAGTGTATTCTACGAGTACAAGGTTCGTGACGTCATTGCTACACGCGTGGCATCTTTATGTCGCCCAGGCAACTCAACGCTGTGCACGTTATGCACGAGGTACACAAAATCCACAATTTAATCGGTGCTACGCTACAGTCGTATATAGCGTGGGTCAATATTTGTGTATAGTTTGTGGCGTGTGCTGCAGTGGAAACATAGACCCACGCTGTCTAACAGACGGACCCACACTGCCCACAGAGCTAAAATGCTCGCGTGCCCGTGCATAGCGTGCGCAGCAGTGGGACACCGCCTTTAAGCTAGCTACTAACGGCTTCAATATTCAATCAGTCTCCAAGCATGCAATGAATCGAATGTCAGATCCAAACACATTCATGATAGGAAAACTGCGATCCGACAGTCGACGTCCGATTTTTAGAGTAAGACCCCTGTACAGCACACCCGGGCTGTATACTTAGAGAGGCCTAGATCGGCCTTTTCCGCGTGCTCCTACTGGGTTCTCCTACTGGAGCACGAGCACAAGGACTAATAATTATGTCCTTATCCTCCTTTTTTTGTTTTAAGGAACAGATCATGTACAACAGAACAGTGACTTGTGTTATCATTCTAATATTTCTACTGTTTAGTCATACTACTTGCAAAAATGAGTATTTTAAATTTTACGAGTACGGTAAGTCATTAGTTTATTCAAATTTTCGGTTGTTAGTTATATACCTAGGTACCTATTTTCTTTCCAGATGTATATCTATATTATACGTATTCATGATCATTATCCTAGAATTCCTATTTCTAGATAGGCTGACTTTCAACTCGTGGGTTGAGTAGGTACCTACATTTAATAGTTTTAAATAGGTAGGTACCTATATATGTACCTACTAAGGAATTTATATTTTCATATATCAAGAAATGTACCTATTTAGTTTTTAAACATTGCGTACAAAGCTAAGAGATGAGAGAAAGCGTCTGTTCTCAAATTGTACATTTGTACTTAATTTTAAATTTTACTTACTCATTTGTAGGAAAATCCACTAATGGCGAACAACTTGCTTTTTTTTACGATGGATTAATTCCTATTTTCACACCGCTTTACTACATGAATATAACGGTATGATCAAAATGGGCTATCTAAGTATTTTACATATTTGTCTATTCTATTTATAAAATGATAAGCGATAGAATCCTGGATGAGGATATCCGCAGGAGAACTAGAAGTCAACTAGACTGTGTGCAATTAGAAACCACATCGCTCGCAGAACCGACAACCGACAGGGAAGAAAAGGTTCTCGAGAGGCGGCCACGAACCAGAAGACGTAGGTACGGAATAAAGCAGTACCTACTTGTGTTTTTTATTCCGTGGGAAGACTTATCACTTAGCGAAGGCCGGAACCCTACCAGGTGGACCGACGCGCGACGACTCGTGATTATCGCAGAGAGCCATTGAGCTGAGTACTCAGAGGTGTAGCAAGAAGTAAACAGTCGTTCAAACTGGTGTTCTATATGGGGAATGGGGCCTATGTTCAGCAGTGGACGTCTTCCGGCTGACAAAGGTGGTGATGAATTTCAGTCACGTGAAAGTTTGGATGTTTGGTGGAATAGAACGACTACTTACCTAATGCCTAGGTACTCAATTACCTACGCCGTGAAACTTGTGCAGCACAGCAGTGCAGCTAGTGTTAATAATAAACATGCATTGCCATTTAGAAAGTTAAAATTAAGTAGGTACCTACGTAGGTTATTAGGTGTTATTTCAACTGCTTTTTTTTCTTCGCAGGCATCTGCACCATATTTGGAATTTACACACATACAAGTATACTATTTTAACTTAATATCCACTGTCAACATCGACTTCAATCCGAAGAAATCAATCTTGTCTTTTCATATAAAATTCCCTTTCATTGAAACCCCCATAGAAATAGTCGGATATGGTATGATACCTAATAAAATTTGATACAACTTAATCGTGAAAGAAGAAAGACAGTGAGAGAAGCAGTAGATAATTCAACTCAACTTATATAATTATAATATTATAATTCAGGTCAACTTCAATTAGAATGCATGTTGAAGAAGGAAAAACTTAAAAGAAGATTGATGTTGAATTTTTTATAAAACTTTATTTTCACTATTGTCGACTAACAATAGTTATGTCGTCAATTGTAAAAAATAAAATAAAAATAATATAGAAAATTTCCAATAATGAGCTTCGAAATATTTTAAAGATTTATACACTTTGGCGTAATATTACTGGGCGTATGGTTATTGTCAGTCACGGGAGCGCATGTTGATATCATCATGCCGCTCGCGCTCCATCTCTCTGTGGTCGCCGGAGACACGCGCTCCGGCCGATGTCCCGGCCTCGTCGTGCTCACGCTTACCAGGAGAGTGCGGTCTCGACGGCGCCGATTGCACCAGCCTCCCCACGAGGCTCGCACTCTTATCCTTGCGCGGCCTCGTCCACTCGTGAGATAACACCCGGTCCACGGTCAACCGCAATGTTATGTCAGGCTCCAGAATATGACGCACGATTGATTTTGCCGCCGCCGACACCGTATCTCTGATCCTCGATCTAAACACCCAATTGCGCGACATTTGGTCCTTGAGAAGCTTGCGGAGGTTTGAATCATCGAATGGCATGGATGCGTTCAGCATTATGTAGAGGATGATTCCCAGGGACCAGACGTCGGCCAGCTTGGGGTTGTAGGGCGTGCCACTCACCACTTCCGGAGCGGCGTACGCGGCGGATCCACAGTATGTTTGGCTGAGCACTCGTCTATTTTCTCCATCAGTGCAGAACCTCGCGAACCCTAAATCTGCCAGCTTCACATTGAAGCGCCTTGAAAGCAGTATGTTTTCGCATTTTAAATCCCTGTGAGCAATATTTTTACTGTGAAGGTATTGCACACCGCTTGCCATTTGTCTGAACCAAAGTTTCGCTTGATTCTCAGGAACAACGCCATTGCGTTTTATAAAATCCAGTAAATCTCCATTGTCGGCATATCTCATGAATATAAATACTCTAGGTCCTCGCTGCAGAATGCTATGGACTTGGATGATGTGAGGGTTCTCGATTTTAGTCAAAATGTCGAGTTCACGAGGGAAAAACTTTTCTAGGAAATCTCGAGGTGCTTTCTCCTTGTCAAATATTTTGCAAGCAAGGTGCATGCGCTTGGGGCTGGAAGCATCGCAGTATTCCGCCAGATGAACGGCAGCGTAGGATCCTTGACCGATTTTTTTGCCGATAAGATAGCCTCGTTGTTCCAAGGCGTTGACCTCGGAGCTTCGAGGACTGAGGCGCTCAGCCATTGAGCTCTATCGACTTTATCCTAACCCGTTTAGGATACATTGGACATCTCACTTCTCGCGTATGTGCAAGGTTTCAACGTCCGACCTGTCAAAATGTTGTCTTCTTCAGTATTAAAACTTTTCAGCACACCTCTCATAAAGAGAGTAACCAAATAATATTAATATAAAAACGTTAATAGCACGCACACAATTTTGTATAAATATTACGACATCACAAAGAATTTGGATATAAAAAACGCTATCTCTAGTAAGAAATCTTCCAAAAAGACGTTTCTCCTACATTGATGTGATTGTTGACTTTTTCTTTTGTTTCTAAAATCAAAATGTTTTTTTCAGGCTAGTCTTTATCAACGCAATGAACCTTTTTTCTCTCGATACAATATGTATGAATTATTCTTTCTGAGGTACGCTGGGTTTGAATTGGGATGTTGACTGATTTTGGGAAAGTGTTTAAAACGATGCGTATGGGCCTAATATAACCCAAAATATTTAAATTTACTCTTTAAAACAACTAATATTTTAATTATCATGTATTTAAAATGCCGTTTTAAATTTTGCTCCAAAACGGCAGTGACGTCACGTGTTCAATTACCACAGAGTAATTTTCTATAACACTGTAAAGTGACAAGCAAAGAGAATATAACCACTACTACCTAGTCTATGCTACGTTTAGTGACAAGTTGATTCGATGCTTTCTCTGTATGTATTGTTATGTATTAAAATATAAGTTCGAAGTTTTTTGAGCTTATTGATTTATATATATGCTTTGGTTAATTAATACACTTTGGATCTTAGAATTTACGATTACTGTTATATATTCATTGTTGGTTATAGAAATAATGATTTTTGGTATAATAAGTAGGTACATACACAGAGGTCTTCACATTTCTAAATTCAGCAGAGCAGAAATTATCGTTTGTCGAGAAGAAATTGGCCACCGTAAAACAATCAATTCTCGGCAAATTGGAATTATTTGCCTTTATGAAGCCACTTTCCATCATAGGAGAATATTCAAGCATCGAAAATTTAGAAAAATAGGCGCGGAATTCACAGCACAGATAAATAATCACAGAAATCACTCTAAAATACTAAGCAGTTAAGCGCAACGAGCTATATACTCATTGGAGTTTTGGCGGGAATGCGAAAATGTGCTGTTGTTGATTTTGTGTTATTTACTAAAACCTTTGTTTTATAGAGTGTTAATGTGTAATAATAGTGGATTATTAACCATTAAGTGTTCGTAAACTTGCATGAGTGAAAGGCAAATAGTACAAAGACGAAAAACGTGTATTTTCGTATTCTATCCAAAACTCCATAGAAGCTTCAGTAAACTATCCATCAATTTACTGAAGCGTCACTTCGACTCGCCTGCGCCTAGACTAAACTTTAACGTGACTTTGACGACTTTCATGCACCAAAACTAGAGATTTATTTATTTTATTATTTATATAACTTGACACTAGTTAAATGCGCAAATCACGTGGAGCCAAAAACAAAACAAAAAAAATATATACTCATTCCGATTGAAACCGTGACGTCACGGGCGTTTTAGGTCACGTGACTTCGGATTGATGTGATTACATTTTGATTATTTAATTTAAATTAAATTCCTTAAAAATAAACAAAAATATTGTGTTAAATAGGATTTCTGTCACAAAAACTACCGATTCGCGGCAAAATTATATTTTTATTTGAATACAGTCAACAACCCAATTAGATATGAGAGCTATAGCGTATCGCCAACATTTCTCTGATTTTAGAATTAAACCAGCTGTGCCCCGTGGCTTACTCCTCATAACGTCAACTATCTATCGGCCATTGAAAGTCCCGTCTAAATCGGTCCAGCCCAACCGTTTCGAAGATTAGCCGGAATAAACATACAGACAAAAATTAAATAAAATGTTTTTTTTTTGTCATAAGTATCTTATATACTTTTTCATATGCATTTAGTAAAAAGCTGTTATTTTGACCTTACAAACAGATACTTCAATTTTATTTATTTGTATAGATCACAGATTTGTAATATAGTAGGTATAGATATGGTATAGATCAAAGAGATTCCAATTTCTTTAATCATTGGTATAGATGTTCGATGCTCTTCAGTGTTATGCCCACAGAACATTTGGTTATGCCATGACGTCTAAATGCTACGGGGCACTGATCAAAGAGTAAAATAAATATACCAGCACCATCATTGACCAGCGCTGAGCCATTTCCAAATTAACTTCGTTTAAAACTATGTAGGTTAAAATATAACCCGTTATTGAACGCGTTTTTTTTTGACAAAAGAAATATACGTCGCTGTCAACTGTCAGTTTGACATAAAAAGATTTCAAAACATTTTTCTGAAAAAGTCAAAGTATAGAAAAGAAGGCGTTTATTTACTATTTTTTAATTTTAAATTATATTGTGTTTATGTGATTATCCGAACTGTACGGTATAAATAAAAGCCCACAAGATGATGAACCAATATATGAAAGAATTAGAGCAGGTAAATATAATATTATAAGGTATGTACTTACTGTTTAAAATTTGATGTCAACTTATTATCCACACGTACAATAATTACATTTTTAGGACCCATTTGATCCGGATGAGTTTGTTGAAAGAATGGTAAGGCGCAGTATGCAAGAGTCTCGACTTGAGGATGATCAATTCGATCCTGAAATGATCCATGATATATTCACCCAAGCGATACAAGATCTAAAGGTACCTACTACATTCAAAAATCATTCCATCTCGATGATTAGCTATATATGTTAGAGGAAGATAAACCTGAATTATTTTTCGTAATATTTCAATAGACAGTGGGGAGCAATGCCTATTTCATTCAAATCTCTATAGTGTACATCTAGTGATAACTTAACTTTGGTGGTGTTTTGGTTTTTTACATTACTAGCGACATTAAAGTCATCTAAAACATTTCTTACTGCATTGAACACAGAACTAAGTACCTAGTGTAAAACACCCGGTTTCTATCCTTCTGCCAATAGTATTAATAATAATAGTATGTAAGTAATAGTAATAAACAACATATAGTGAAGATTTTCTTAATTGTCCAATAATGTAAACAAACTCAGCGGCTCACCACAGGACCATAGATAGAAATTCAAATTTGCATCGGGTCATAATTGATGTCAGTGGTTGCATCTGCCAAATTTGGTTGGCACATTTTTGGACAAGACTAGAAAACCGGACCATAGGTACATTATTTCTTGCAAAATTAGACCAACAGTAACTATTTCATTTTCATGTAAATAAATGGCTGCAATGTAAAATGCAATTTATGATTTTAAGGTATTACAAGAGAGACAAGAGAGAAAATGTGCTCGATTACAACAAGCTGTTCAAGAGGAAGAAAAATTATATGGTGCTAAACTATCTGAAATTATGGATCAACATACTGTAAGCATGAAAAAAATAATTAGACCACTAATATTAACATTAACACATAAAATATTAGAACAATATTGTGTAAGTAAGCTAAAAATTTGGCCTGATTTTGGAGTGTACATTTTATATTTATGGTTAAGCATATATATTTATATTTTTCAAACAGACAATAACTTTATCAACTAGCCATTATATAAATTATAGAGTTGTAATTATTATAGAGTTGTGGTAATAATATAAGGCCACCTTTATTTCCATAAATGTCAGATGATGATCCTTTATTCATGTATTTCCATTCACATAAACATTGTCGTTTTTAAACTATTTGCTTAGTAGAGGGCTGGCTTGTATGAAAAAGAAGGTAACTCATAAAATACAATGTTTTTCCAGCAATGTGTAAATGTATTCAGCTCGTTGGACGAGCGTATGTCTCGCTGTGGCGGCAGAGCCTTAGATGTGGGTGAGAAGCTGGGAGCTGCCCGAGCCCCTCGTGCTCGTGCTGCTGCTGCAAGGGACTTGTTGTCTCACCTCGCTCACTTTCTAAGTCCAGGACCAGTGCTTGTTGATATGTTTAGTGATCCTAATAAGGTATGTGCAATTGTGGAATTGTAAATTTTTGTTCTTTAAACTAAGAGGTCACAAGATGAGCATGTCGCTTGCCTGATGGTAAGTGTAACACCTTGTAACACCTGGACATAGTGATTGACTGTGGAAACTCAGAATGAGCACCTAGAGATATCTAACTTGTAGGGTCCCTGTGAAAATATTTGCTCAAATTTGAGTGCTGACCGGAACTTTGAAACACAAAGACCTGCACAGCACTATTGTCTTGGTACCCTGAGAACAGTGTCAAGTCTCATATGCCCAGTACTTTCACTGAGTAATTTACTACGGACCAAAGTAAAGCTTGGTGACACAAGCAAAGTGGTAGCATAAACCCTAGCCCTTACTACATTATGTTGATTCAATTTTATGATAATTGATATGCAACTATAACTAAACTATTCCTATCAATGTTAAAGATATATCAGCAATTCAGCATGTATGATCATCTAGACATAACCTGGTTGCCTCTCTTGCAATTGGTTTCATTTAAAAGTTTATTTTTTAACCTCCTATTTCAGTTAAACGAAGCAGCTGATGTTATACAAAAACTTCACACAATTGCTCAAGAATTGCCACCAGATAAATTCGAAGTTGCCAAGAAGAAAATTGAAGCTAAATATGACGAAATTGAAAAGAATCTAATTGACGAATTTGTGAAAGCTCAGAACCAGGGCAACACTGCCCGGATGAAGGACATAGCCAGCATTATGACGAACTTCAAAGGCTACTCGCAATGTGTTGATGCGTTTATTGAGACAAGTCAGTTGGTGAGATACTGTTTCTGTATTGAATTCAAAATCTTTATGAGACTAGAAACTTAGTAAGACTGCAAAAGACTGTTGAGTGTTGAATGATGAAAAAATTTTGAATGTATTTTTAATCTCTGTATTGTTTATATTCTTTACAATATTATCAAGTTATTACTGTATTATAATGAAAGTCGGTACATTCACAAACAGATTAATTTTAGTGTATCATCATCATCATTATCATGAGTCGCGGCAAGACATCTACATATCAGTTTTTTTTATGCTATTCAATAACTAGACGAGCATGTTGTTTGCCTGATCGTGAGCATTACGCCGGCCCACAACAATTTTGATACACAAAGGCTTATGCAATACTGCATTGCGCTCTTTAGCCTCAGACCTTGGGTAATAAGTCTCATAAGTCCAGTAATTTCACTGACTGTAGGGTTTTCACTAACCCCAACAATTTACGACTCGTTTATGTTTAAATACCATGAATATAATTCGAGAACTAGTTCAGTTTCATACAACTTGTTGCATATTTGCAAACAAATCGTCACTGAAGATCGGGTGAGACACTGGTCCAAAGCTGCTGCCTTATCAGCTAACTATCTCGTGTTCGTTTTCAATACCAGACCGATTAAAACAAGCGGTCACTAGTCTTCGTGTGGAAGGAATAGTCTAGAATTTTCGCTGGTTATTAAAGAAATAAGCTCTTTCAAAACCGAAAAGAAGCGAAAACTATTGACAACTACTTCCACACGAAGACTAGTGACCGCTGGTTTTAATCGGTCTGGTATTGAAAACGAACACGAGATTGTTAGCTGATAAGGCAGCTGTTCAAGAGTAAATAAATAAATTATTGGCTTTTACTTCAACCCCTTAGAGTGCACCAATCGATTAATCAATTAGTGTGGTGCCTTTTTCAGATCAATGGATACCAATCGATTAAACGTTTGATCTATTATCAATCCATCATCAATCAACATGATCAAGCACTACTCGATTCAACTGAGGATCAATATCAACTCATAGATTGGTACCTTATGTTGGACCCTTATATTCCAGAATTCCCTCTTGGGCAAAGACATATTCTCTGCCGTGCTGCCGTTATGTAAGAAGAACTACACTATCATCAGCAATGTGTTCCCAAACCCCGACCAGGTGATGAGCAAGTTTGTGCTCAACATTTTCCACCTCAAACTGCAAAAGTACATTCAGACTAAGCTGTCTGACAAGAATGATGTCGAGAAGTACTTGAAAAATTTGTATGAGATGTACACAAGGTATTTGATACTTTTAAATACATTGACATTGTAGATCACTTAATATTGGCATTAGAATAACTAGAACTTAGTTTTCGAAAAATCACATTCCAAATCCATACACAAAATTTAAAAACAACAACTACACGCCCCAAACTAGTTGTAGCTTAGTTAGTTATCACCCAGTAGTAGTTTCGCATTTATAATATTAATTAATGCTGGCACAAAATCCTACTATACCAATAATTACATCTTTCCAGTACTCAGCGTGTCTGCGACGAGCTCGTAGTGGCCGGTATTATATCTGCTGAAGGTAACACGACCACAGGCGACCTCCGACGCGAGGCGCTGGTCAACGGAGCGATGGCGGGCGCTAACGATGGCTACGCGGCTTTGGAGACGCGCCGACTGAAAGCAGTGCTTTCAAACACCTTGAATGGATACTACGCCGAAAAACAGCATGTCAAGAAACAGATTCAGGGCGGCGGGTAAGGATATGTTACTATTTGATCGCACATATGGGTTGGTAGTACGCTGGCGGTATCAGTTTTTAACCGACTTCCAAAAAACGAGATTTTTTATGCTATTTGGTAACTAGAGACTAGCTGGTCGTTTGCCTGGTGGTAAGCATAACGCCGGCCCATAACAATTGCAGTGCCACCCAGAACTTTGAAACACAAAGGTCTGCGCGGCACTGCAGTGCGCTCGTTACCCTGACACATTAGGTATTAAGTCTCATAAGGAAGTGATCGCAGTAGACCGCTCCTCTCGCTGTAGCCCAGAACCGGCCAAATATACTATTACTTATTCTGTGGCTAAACATTACCACAAAAAATCACTTTTAGATGCCTGTTTAGCTAGACAGCGTCTAAAGATAAACGTCTAAAATGATTAGAAACGTCACAACAGAATTGAGTAAGACAACGGACGGTTAGACACTATTTAAATCAGGATTCGTGGTTGCTCATATTTAAACGCGCGACTAAGGCATGTTTAGGAGTTAAACACTGTTTTACATAGGATTAAAGTTTGTTTAATTTTGTTGTGGTATTAAGACCCAATGTGTTCATTATTGGTTCCAGTTTCCAAGAGCTACGCCGCGACCTGCAGGCAGTCATTGGCACGCGCGCCAACATCAATATAGCACAGATCGAGAACTACGGCGGAGAGACCTTCCTCAGCGAACCGCTGGTGCAGAAAATGCTTAACGACGCTCGCACCTCGTTTACACGTTGCAAAACCGTGAGTAGTTTTTTAATCGACGTCAAAAAAGGGTGAGCCAACACCTCGTTATTGAACTTGTGGACGACTACCTGAAATACATCACTATTATGTTATTATAACGAACCGTCAAATTCTTGTGTGCTGATTTAGGTTTGAAACGTTAAGTGGATCAAAATGACACAGCAATATCACCCAATGCGATTTTTTATTTATTTATTTCTTGCATACATACATTTAATACAATTGAGTAGGTACCTACTTTTGTATAAATCTATGCACCCTGTTAGGGCGTAGCAAACTTATAGTAATTAATAAAACTATGTTAGATTATGATAACTAACACTAAAAAAAAAAATTAATATTATTATAATATTCTATACCTATCTATACTACCTACACAAGTTACACATGATGGTAAATATAAAATAATAATAAAAAAGAACTAAAAGAAACATAACTTTCTTAATTTAATTATGCATTTTATGAGACTGATAATTATATTAAGTGATTGTTTATCTTCAAAAACGTTGAGATGCGCAAGCGAGAAAGCGGCGCGGAGTATCCTGCCCTTAAAAGGTTGGATGGAGTAGGTATAGTTCAAACTATGTGATTGTTACAGCTATGCACTCCGAACGAGGTCACTGGCACGACGGTGGCACTTTTAGATGTTTTGATCCAACACCTGCTTATCGAACTTGTGGACTACGCGCTAGACCTCGGGCTCCAGTCCATACCGATCGCTGAGAGCAAGTCGCCGCCGCAGGTACTGTACGGCTACAGAGGTTAGGGGACGTCCATTAATTACGTGAGGTGTGTAAACACCATCACAAAGTTCACCCCTTAGGGGGGAGGGGGTCAAGCGAAATCTCACCAAACCTCACGAGGGGGAGAGGGGACGGAGGGTCTCAGCAAATATCACGTAAATTTTTTTCAGTGTAAACTGCAAGAAAAGTGTTAAATTAAGTAAAATATGTTTCTCCACTATACTCGACGAACTCTGCGGCGTAAGGCAATGTATCGCAGATTAACGTATTTGCACTAAATACACGTATTTTGAGAAATCTCACGTGAGATTAGGGAGGGAGGGGGTCGAGCCAAATCTCACGACATCTCACCAAGGGAGGGGTCCAAAATTGCCAAAATCACCTCACGCAATTAATGCCCCAATTATGAAGTGTGTCTGATTTTTTTTTAAGCTTTTATGTAACTTGCAATGTTTGTATGTTTGTTTCTTGCAAGCTAAATTGATTCACTTCCCGGTGTTCAATTGAGCCGAATTTTTACATACATGTGTAAATCGAATGACAATGCCATATAATGATATCACAGAGCCGGTCTGATGATGGAGACGGAAAGTGGCCATAGGAACTCTGTAACGAAACGACGTAACTCCATCGAGTTTGGGCTTGTTTGATTTGTCTTTACAACTACTCTGATCCTAGATGATATCCAAAGTGCCTTGTGATTGAGCTGGAAGGTGGCCACAAGATTACAGTACCGATTAGTATTTTATAATTACGTCTGACAAAATATATTTTTTCACAAAAAAAACTTATTTTGTGTCGATGTTACTCGATTTCTTAGTCTATTCTCTTCCAATTTAAATGATTTCCTTGCTTTTTTTGCGCATGCGCGAATTTTAATGACAGTTTTGTTTGACTCTGTCATTTGTTAAGGGGCTGTTTATCGTTACGGAAGAATCGTTGTAATAAAGTGTGATATGCCATAAGCATTTAAGACATCACCTAAGATTGGTGCAACGCATTTTGCATCCCTAAGTACCTCCTAGAGAGATAAGTGTCGACATAGGCGCTGTCAAACTTTAGCGCACAGGGGCAAGAGTGTTGACATTATTACCTAATGTGATAAATAGTAAAATATGTATCACGTAACAATCTACGTTGTATAATATGCAAATATAAATTTAATTATGCAGAATGACTAATAAAATGTAATATTTGTTCTCAGATATACTTTTTCGACATTGTGAATCAAGCTAACAAGATTGTGAGGTTGTTTGGAGAGCAGTTCCAAGAATCGGTTTTGCCTTGTATAAGGTCAGTGCAGTATTATCAATATCATATTTTTAAACGGGCACATGGCCCTTGTTTCCTAACTAGCTTCTGCCCGCGGGTTTTACCCGCGTTCTACACAGGAACATACAGGAACAGTAACATACAGGAACATACAGATTCTATACAGGAACAGTGCATTTTTCCGGGATGAAAAGTAGCATATGTTACTCTCCGGTCCATAAACTATATCTATGCCAAAAATCACGTCGATCCGTTGCTCCGTTACTGCGTCTAAGAGAGACAAACCAACAAACACACTTTCGCATTTATAATATTACTATCTTCTGCCCGCGGTTTTCACCCGCGTTCCCACAGGAACCGTGCATTTTTCCGGGATGAAAAGTAGCATAAATGTTACTCTCTGGTCCATAAACTATATCTATGCCAAAAATCACGTCGATCCGTTGCTCCGTTACTGCGTGCAAATCAACAAACACACTTTCGCATTTACAATATTAGTAGGTTATTGCCTAATGAAATGCTTTTGTGCAGCTATAAGTTGGTACATTAATAAGTTTTAATACCAAATATTAAAAAACCTAAGGAAATTATTTATGCTTAGGCTGCGCTGGGACTGACATGCCATTGTATGCTAAAAGTTCCTAAATTAATTGATGAATAAAGAAAATGTTTTCATACTAAAGGTTGTGGCCATCACATTAAATAATTAAATGTATTTTGGTAAATATTTTAACAGTTACCTATTCTTATAGTCTGGAATATTTGGTATGATTTTCGATTTATTTTTAGTTCGGCATCGAAGCAGAACGAGTGCATTCAAAAGAAGAGTACAATAACGGAACAGCTGGAAAGCAAGCTGGACGCCGGCCTCGAGCGGGCCATCGCAGCGATAGTAAGCTGGGTGAAGCTGCACCTACAGACTGAACAGAAAAAAACTGACTTTAAACCTGAAGGCGATATTGATACTTTAGCTTCATCGGTGAGAATATTATTACCCGTTTCACTAACCCCCGTTTTCACTGAGCCAGTGAAATTACCGGGCTTATGAGACTTAATACCTAATGTCTCGGGGTAACCAGCGCACTGCAGTACCGCGCAGGCCTTTGTGTTTCAAAGTTCTGAGTGGCTCATAAGCCCAGTAATTTCACTGGATACTCTGCTCATCAAACCGGAACACAGTAATGCTTGCACATTACTGCTTGGCGGCAGACTTCGCGAGCAAAGCGGTGGTAACAACCCAGACGGACACTCGCAGAAGAGTTAGTCCTACCACTAACAAAATCAGTATCTTTGTGAAATTTATATATTTTTGTGAATTTCATTTTTATTGTATCAATGTTAATGTTCTTAAACATGACGTATATATAAGGATAAAGTTTGTTTTAAATTAATTGCGTGAGGTGGTTTTGGCAATTTTGGACCCCTCCCTTGGTGAGATGTCGTGAGATTTGGCTCGACCCCCTCCCTCCCTAATCTCACGTGAGATTTCTCAAAATACGTGTATTTAGTGCAAATACGTTAATCTGCGATACATTGCCGTACGCCGCAGAGTTCGTCGAGTATAGTGGAGAAACATAAATAAATTAGTGTGTATTTTATTAAGGATAATAATTATGTATTTTGTATTTCATGCAACATCCCTATTAGACCTGTCCCCTGTTTCTGTGTACTTAATTCGTGGGAATGTTTCCGAGTTTTCTATACACAACAACGCATTCTTGTTTATGTTTTTGATCGCATTTCCGATTTGGAACGTTGTATGTGAAGAATGTTATGTTGTACCGCGGTCCGCGATTACGAATTCTTATTAGTGTCTTCGGACAAACATCCTCTCCGTCCAAAGGTTGCCTAGTAGAGATCGCTTTTAACGACAAGGCTAGCATTGTAGCCCTGGTTGTAATATTGTTTCCACTACACGAGCTCGGAAAGATTTTGTTTGTAATTCTAAATCTGCGTGCCAAGTGCTTTTTATTCGCTAGCGTAGAAAAGGTTTTTTAAACGAATTTGATCTCTCTCACTAAGAAATAGGTATCTTGTGCATTATATCTAGGATTTTATGGAATCAAAACTTTAAAATTACGACAATCCAATTCAGTAAACGACTTAAAAACAGCCATTTTAAACAAATGTTACCTTGACTTTGGCCGTTCACAATATTCTCATAAATGTAAAAGTAAACAAAACACTTGCATAGGATCCTTGGACATGTAATGGAGATTCTAAATAACAAACATTTTTTTCACAAACTTGTAAGGCATTTTCAAAACACGTATTTCCTTGAACAAGTTTTAGGAAATTACCACACGCTAATTGTCTTCGGAAATTTTCTTTGGAAATTTATTTCAAATTTTCAGAATGTCAACCGAAGGCTCTGGCGTTGTCTCTTTTTCTGTAGTGCCTGTTTTTCTTCGATGAACCAACAAGTCTTTAGGTCATTTTTGCGTTCTACACTTAAGCGGGCTTGGAAGGGGCATCTTAAGAGTACAAGTATAAGTTATAAACTAAGATAATTTAAAAGGTTGTGTTATAAATAAAGTTGAATTATCCTTAGGTAAAAAAAAATATCGATTTTAAAGGGCAATAATTCCCCAGGCTTGCCACGCAGTTGTGAACTACCTTAACACAATGATGGAAAAGATCCACAACGGCCTCGAAGGCGACAACTTGCAGGCGGTCACTCTCGAGCTGGCCATCCGACTGCACAGAGTCATCTATGAACACCTGCAGAACTTCCAGTTTAACTCAGCTGGTGAGTAATTATCAGCCTTTTACGCTCCCACTGCTGGGATACCGGCCTTCTCTCTGAGAGAGAGGTATGGGCCATAATCCACCACGCGGGCCCAGTGCGGCTTGGTGGATGTCACATGTCCTGGAGTTTTGTGGTTCTTGAACAAGCCGGTTTGACACATAACTTGATATAAGTCGGATGTAGTAATTGATATTAATGTACTATTTGTCTTCACAAGGCGCAATGATAGCGATATGCGACGTGAAAGAATACCGATCGGCAGTATGCGGCCGTGGCCCCCGCTCCGCCCCCGCCCCCGCTCACGCCCTCTTCGACGCTCTGCACGCCCTCTGCAACCTACTGCTGGTGAAACCGGAGAACCTGCCACAAGTGTGCGAGGGAGAGACGTTGGTAAGTAACGCGCTGTCTTGCTCTCTTACGACTTAGAACGCTTTGTAACCTACTCTGCTAGTCAAACCGGATAGTCCCGTGTTTAAATATAAAGCAATATGTTGTTACATTTCTAATTATTTCAGACGTTTATCTTTAGACACTGTCTAGATTTGTATTTAAGAAGTTTCTAAACGTTGTCTAACTCACACTCATGTCTCTGACATTTCGTATCATTTTACTTGGGAAAGTTGCGTTTATCTTTTAGACACAAGTGTCGATTCTGACGTTTCAAACTTAAACCAAAGTTTTATACCATCTTCAGTATCTCAATTTGTCTATATTTTTTAGTGGCGATTTAATTCTATTTTTTCTCCAACTGTCAACCAATTTAAATGTTTTTATTTCATAAGTTGGGTAGATCTTAAACGTGGTCTTTTAACGGTATTTTAATCTTCTTTGTATTTTATGTGTACTGGGAAATGGCCTATGGTTTGTAATAAAATAATGGTACCATATCCTAAGCTAGAGTTCTTTTGGCATCGCTGTAACTTTTCTTTATCTTCCATTGAAATTTTATCTATCTATGACTGCGCAATCGTCAAGAACTCCGAATTGCTGAGTACAGCAAATTGTTGTTATTGTATGTGTTCCATTTACAATATTGCATAACTTGCTAGTGCCATTATAAATACATGTAACAAGACGAGCGGGTCGTTTGCAGTAAGCATAACGCCGGCCCATAACAATTGCAGTGCCACACAGAACTTTGAAGCACAAAGGCTTACAGTGCAGTGCGCTCGTTACCCTGAGACATAAGGTAATTTCAGTAATTCAACCTGTGTTGTTTTTTTCCCAGGCGGAGCTGGACCACTCGATTCTACTCAACTTCATCCAACTGCGAGCCGACTACAAGAGTCACAAGCTATCAACCTTCCTCAAAGGCCTCGCCTCATAACTTTTAAGGGCAATAATTTATTTATATTTAATATATATTCAACACGCTTTGTATAGTTATTACGTACGCTGTAACAGTACCTATTGTATTAAATATTAAAGTTATATAAAAAGTTAAAAAAAAAATTTCAATTGTAATACAGAAAAATACTAAGATCCATTTCAAAATAGGTCGCCCGATAAGTTTTTGTATGCGCGTCCAAATGATCAATGCAAGATTGACGCGATCCGACGAACGCACGAATGTAAACAGTTTATCTAGGCTACTGACATTGAGCGACACTGTTTGGTTTTCGTAACCGTTCCAAAAAAAATCTAATTTCGCTTCGGATGTAAGGCGATTAAAAATTAACTGGAAGCAATTTCGGTGTGTGCGAGGCTGAGCTATCATGTTGTATAATGCGGAGCGTTATCAGCGCTATCTATACGGCTTCACTACGTCCATTCATAAATTCCCCCTCCACGGAGTTATTTGAATGAATGCGCGTGTGTGCGTCGCAAGCGCAACGTTCCGTCCCAGTGTCGCCCGCCCGGCCGCTCTGTCCTACCGCGTTTCGTGCTCTGCCTTCAGTGATATGCCCACAAGTTCAGTGTAACCATTGATAACGATTTAACCGAGTGCCGTGTCCATATCGCTAATCTGGATAATATCAAAATCGAGAGGTAAGCCCGAGAGAGTATTGTGTTTATTTTCATTTAAGCTCGACTCCTACGCTGCGCCGTGTCGCGATTTGTGAACGACGAATTTACATGTTATAAGTTCATTCATTGGACGTTTGGGTCTATTTATATTATTATCGGCGTGTGATGTGAATGGGTGATTAGGGCTTGTTAGGTTTAGAGTTCGGGACAGGAGTTGATGCATAGCTGATAGTCTCGCTTTATTGTTTGAGTGTTGGAGAGAAACTGCGATATAGGTAAGCCGAAGCCGTTCGCTCCATTTCGAGTGGCGTTTTTATCCCAGAGGTGGTATCTGCTACCTGCCGCACGGCTCGAGTGCGCTCGTCTGGCCGCAAGTCGATCCCAGTAATAGCATCGCGCCGTGCAACACCACACCTTATAACCATGCGATTCTGATGGCTTTTTTGTCTGCGGTCTACAAACTTATTATAGTTCCCTACAGGCACACACCTACCTTAAAGATAACGTTAATTTTGCCTCTATATTACTTTCATCGTAAACCGCGTTCGTCGAAAGCATGACGCAAAGATAAAGGACGATAAATCAAAAGTTTACGATTCTGCTCATATTCTCCAAGGCGATATTTTCCTTTACCTATCTGGCCGCATAATTGAATATCGCTGTAATCACAATTATTTATTCAAAGCTTACTAAGACTGGAGTGACGTAAGTTTTAAAAATCATCACATGCTCATATTGTTGTGTACGTACCAAGATATCATGATAAGAAAACGTCTAATTCAAAAAGTACACAAGTCAGTACTTACGATAGGTATTTAATTAGGCGAAGAGCATCAAGCTAGATAAGATAATGGGATGATGTTGACTATAGATCCAAACTGGGTGACCCATCCGCGCCCTAATGGAAATTAAGAAAAAATTAAAAATCGGTTATCTTCATTCTGTTTTTGATAATTCTATGCGAAGAATGTTTCATAGAACTTCCATAGTTCTAATCTGATTGGTCCATTAAAACTTGTCTAATTGTCTATGGAAAAAATAATGGCTCTTAAAACACTTTTTCTCATCACGACATGAACACTTTAAAAGCTGATCACTTTCCTAACGCCTTAATCTACGCTATGTAATATCCGTAGAGGTTCAATAAAAAGGTAGATAAACTCTTTATTGAAACACCACACCACCATTGTCCGAAAAAGATCTCTCCCAGAAACCGTGCTGCATGGAGAGGAATAACAATTGATATAGGTACATGGACGGTGGCTTTCAATTATGATGTAGCACTTACCATTAAAAAAATAAAGTAAGCACCTAGGTAGGAGATAAATAATCCTTTATAATTAACGAAGAAACAAATGCTTTACCACTTTAGAGATAAGCAATCCAAATAAATTAGTTATCTTAAACAATCAAATAAGATGGTAAGATAAACATTTGGAACGACAGATTTGTAAATCATGATGAGTTTCACACAATCATTAGGTACGTATCAGAATACATAAAAAACATCCAACGATCGCATAAATAGATCCTATCTGTCCTGTCAAGGAACCACCCAATACGGTATTATAGCTTATAGTACTAGAAAGATCAGATACCTACTAGGTACCTACTTACTATTATTATCATCACAGTACCGCTAACAGTCACACATATCCCTGTGTCGCAAGTCGCACACACATTTACACAACACAAAGATCCAAGACCCAAGAATAGACTATATGTTCATCACACGAAACAGCCCAGCAGTGGCAGGGTTAGGTACTATACCGACCTATCCCATGTATGGCCCCTACTTTGACTGATCCATAGCCGACCATAGGCCGTTTACATGGAGGGAGGTAGGAGATAAACCTTCACTCTATCCTCACATAGGTGGTACTATTTCCGATTCATCAACATTCATAAATCTTCTGAGTATTACAACTCTATGTGATCTAGTAGAGTGTAGGTACTTACATTCTAAAGGTACACGCATCAAAATCATCATGCTCTCAGAATCACATAATGCAATGACCAATAAAAAATACAAAAATTAAGTAATTGTTATTTTCGTCATACAATGCTTGTTTCGCCACTGGCTTGCCTGATTTGGTCGAATGTTACACGCTCATTCTAAGTAGATTCGGTTTAGTAAATGGTGTCCCATCGTAGCGTGTCTGTACCTACGTGCTACGCGACAGTTGATTGGTAGCTACCCAAACGAATACACACCCTACCCTACTAACAGGCTATATATCACATTTTCCTTCACCGAAAGCACAGAATAGATAATAGTACACTAAATGCGCAAGCTCGTTGTAGTATTCAAAACCACCCACGGATTGAGAGACGACCACGGAGTCATCACAATTTTGAAATGATGAATTTAGACACTCAAAACAACTCTGATCACATTCAATTGTGATTCTAACACGATTGGTCTTGACCCTCAGACATAGATTATAAACTATTAGGTATAGGTACTTACACAATACGTACTCATTAATAAAGGACGGTACACTCACTGCGCGCATTCGCCATGCGAAATTCGCGAGCAAAACGTTCGCTAACACCACGCTAAGGAAATTCGCGAGCAAAATGTTCGCTATCACCACGATGGTTGTAGCGAGTGTCCCCGAGCAATGACTTATATCAAGTTATATGTGCGGATTTATCACATTCGCACTAAAACGGTGAAAGAAAACATGTGAGGAAACCCGCATGTTCAAGGACCACAAAATACGAAAACATGTGACATCCACCAAGCCGCACTGGGCCTGTGTGGTGGATTATAGGCCATAATCTCTCTTTCTGAAAGAAGGCCGTTATCCCAGCAGTGGGAGCGTAAGAGACTGATCTTGAAATGGTGATGTAGTTAAACTGTGTTTTGTCTTTGTTGTTCTTTGACAATTTTAAACTGAATCGAAGGACACAAAACTTAGTTGAACTATTGATCCGTTTAACACAAATGTAGTTCGTAAAATATTCGCTAAGTAAACATTCAATGCACGTTCGCGAGCCGAACGCTCCCAGTGAGATCGTACAAGAATACTTAAATTATGTCTTGAGTTGTCCACTCTCTAAATGATATTGATAATGAATTAAAATGAAATTAAAACATTCTCACGAGTATTTTATAAATATTGAACATTTTCGTTCACTACCGTTATAATACGATCGTAAAGTTATATCACAAGTTATGAGCTCTAACTCTCTGAGAGATATCCATAAGTACCGGTTTTATTCCTGCGAAAATCAAATTGTCTTTAAATAATGGGTGCGATTCTGATGTACCATTTCAATTTACAACTACGAGTAGAATTAGGAGAACGCTATGCCTTTTAAGACAAACATAAAAAGATATTATGCCTTTACCTAAATTTTAATTTTAAAATTAAAATGTTGGGTACGTAACAAAATAATCACACCCATGTACGAAGTGAGCATTTGTACAGATGGCGATGCTTTCTTATATAACCAGACGCTTGCGTGGCGAGAGAACTATTTAAAATCTCATTAAACTACCTTTTTACACGACTGCACAAGAAAGGATTGTTATGCTTTGCGTCACGCCGAAATTACTGAATGGAGTCAAATGAAACGTGGCATGATTTGGGTTCATACTATGAGGTAGGACATAGGATACTTTTTATCTCGAAATTAAGCACCGTTCCCTTGGGAGAGGCGATGAAAGTTAAAATGTGTAACTACTTGGTTGTAACTCATTCACTGGCAGATAGCTGCTGCTATTATAAGGAGTAACTTAGGGTACGAAAGGGGTGAAGCCGCGGGGCACAGCTAGTTTTCGAAAATAGAATATTCGCTGCCTCCACGAATTAATAATATAGATTAGGTGTCTATTTTCTGGTCTATGTTATATACATCCAAAGCTCTCTTACCTAAAGCGTAGCACGCCAATAACTTGTAAGTACCTACTTAAAATACACCATCGTACGGTTATATTTATTTAAAACTTCCCATCATGGACCACAGTGTAGAGAAGAGATGTGAAGTAGCATTAAACATAAAGGCAAGTGAACGAATAGCTAGGTACAACTAAAAAGTGCAAAAACGTAACATCGTCGTAGGCTTTTCGATTACAGCTGCCTCGCCGTAAAACTGCAATTGTTATTGGCGATATAAAAATATCTTACACGTGATGGCACAGCCGTGAAGGCTGGTCTTCGATTAACTTTTGGTTCTGCTCTTTGATTTCATTTTAATAATCGTCTGTTTTACACTAACTATATAGCGGAGGTGAAAAGACTACACTTTTTGGTACCCCTGTTGGGGTTGAGGTTACGTTGCCAGTTCCCGTGCGCTGTAATAGGAAATGGTACTCTCGTGCGAAATAGTTGATCTAGTGTCAGTGGCTCCAGCCTTCCAGCGATGTTGGTGATAATGGGGTTAGTCTGTTTTGAATTACCTAAGTAACTATAATTAATTTACTACAATCTGGAGAAAGGTTAAAAATTATAGTAGCAAATGTCACGTATATGATAAAAGAGTCTTGATATGCCAAACATTACAAATACATTAAAATTATCTACGAAAGTTCAGGAAAATCCAGTGCACCGTATCACCACCTGACAGGTTTTTCCGAATAGAAAATTAATAAAAAATGGATTTTTTCAAACATTCCAGATATAATTTGTAATTTGGGATTCTATAGGCTACTATAATTGAATATGGTGCTACCGCCGAACCCACCGGTTTGTTCGTGACTTCTTATGAAGTTTTCTGGTCTGCCATTTTTATGGGAGGACTTTAGAACTCTTCCTAATAAAGGAACTTGTTTCCTAATGATTATAACCCGAGTGTCTATTTAAGGCTAAAAATTACCTAGACACCATTTTTAAGGTACATCCATGTAGTTCCTTCTTTGGCCAAATTATGGCAAGTTGGTTATGTCACATTTGTCGATATTTTCGACAAATGACGTGAGTTATAGCCGGTTTTGTAACAATTTATAAAGGTTATGGTACTTATACGTACTATTATCTAATCTGTGGTCGTAGTTTATATTATTAGGTACAAATGATTTATTTACGACTAGCAGTAACTCCCCAATATACTTCCTTGGGCTTCGGAACTTCTTCACTACCTAATTAATTAGCAGTGAAGCAGGTAACATATATCCTTTATCAATAGTTAATATTAAAAACATAATAGCCTTAAAAACGAGATGGTGACTTTCCGTGCACAATAAAACCAGATGATATTTAAACTGCTAACATTTATTACATGGAAAAAATCACTTATACTCCGCATTGCGCTATTATCACTTTATCAGCCACCTACCCGACGTTATCTGGTTCAGTGAAGGTCACGCGTGCTTCAAATGTCTGCCAATTGTACAACCAACTTCAATATTTTGCATTTTGCCGAAACGAAGGTTACTGGGCTAAATTTAGCTCGACGGAACAAGTCAGAAGATACGAGATCAACCAAAAAATACACGGTTATCTCACGGTGGAAACAAATGAACGATGTTTGGAGTGCAAGCGTGGATAGATAGGGAATGCAGTCAGGTTATTTATTGTTGGAGACAAAGATAAACTGCTAAGGAGCGGAATTCTTTGTCAGCTCTGTGTTTCACAATTATCTGGGAGTTTTCAAGATGAGAGTGAATAGGTTTCTTCTAGGCAAGCGTGCTACATCATCGACCGCATCGTCGCTTAACATCAGGTGATACACATAAACCTATTTCAAATTTTTAAAAACGTATCTAGTACCTGTAAGTAAGCACTATTCGATCCTATTGCTTTTGCAAGAATACGCCGGGTATATTTCTGTCTGCTTTTAAAATAGGGGGTCATATTCGGCATCAATTGCATTCTGGAAGTATATAATTAGGTCTCATTTTACATAGGTTTATTATTGGATTTCAATTTAATATGGAGATCTGAACTGGACAGCCTCTAGCGTCAATTAAACTCGTAACTTAAACACCCGTTTGACCGGTGGAGCAGAAATGCCAATCGACGAGATAATTCCACCCTTGCACGGCATTATCTTCGCCTCCCGGTGCTCTCGTTTTATCTGACAAAAAATCAGTCGATCGACATCTGACGAGCGGGGAATAGGACAGTCACAGCTGAGGTTCGGTGCACTATCGGGCATCGCGGGTGTGAGGGCGGTGGACGGGGCTGCCATCTGCGCGGGCGCAGGCACGGTTGTGTGTGTGACGCTCATTAGGATGTGCGTGTATGCGTGTAGGGTGCAGTACACCTTGCACGCAACGGGATCCCGAGCAGGTAGAAACGTCGCTCGCCCGCTGACATGATTTGGGGCGGATCTCACTTTCTCGATAGCGAATATGGGTTTTGAACACGCCACTGTACAATTAAGGATGCGAATAGGCAATAGCTTTTGCAAATGACCCCGAGGCAGAATGCAGACAGGTAGGTACCTAGGTTTCTTCAGCAGTTTGGAAGCGATTATAGGATCTTCTCGTGGTAAATGTGTGTGTATGGGTGTGTGTGTTAATCCTCTCTAGTGTCGGCCAATTTCTTTAAAATTAATTTCCTTTGTAACTGAACAGTATTTATTAACAGGGTGAGTCTGAATTGGTATGTTATCCCGGAAGGGGGTGATTAGGACCATGGTTTTCGACAACTTGTGAGAACCTTCCTTGGAAATAATTCTAAATTTAGCTAAATTTCAAATATTTAATGCAAAAAAATAAATTCTCTTCCAACGTGAAGTGCGCGGCATTTTCTGGATTTCTTCAAGTCTCGTCTAATGAACAGCATCATTTAAGAAAGTTCAACATATTGTTCAAGTGAATCAGCTGATAGATCAGCTTTTGAATTTTCCAAGTTCTGAATTTTGACGTAACTCTAAATGTCTTTTCTTCAATGAAAAATTCCGAGTTTCAGGCATAAGTACCTATTTTAACTTATTATTGTTTTAATATAAAACCTTATTATATCCTAGGCACCATTTTTATGTAAATAGGTACAAAAATTCTGTTGTAATATCTATTAAAAAGTACATATTGCCCTTTTAAATATTTTTTCTTAATCGCTATTTTCAGGGTGTTCACTAAAGTGTGACCCTACGAACTAAGAAAACACCTACTACATAGAAATAATTAATCATTAGGATTAAATATTGTTAGCTTAATGAAATAATGCTACAGGGACTTAATCATTTTTAAAACTTCCAATTCAATGTGCCGATTCTCTTTTTAATCATAGCTAAGATCAGACTCGATCATGTCACCTTCCAAACAAAAAAAAACTAAATCAAAATCGGTCCATCCGCTTAGGAGCGACTATGCCACAGACAGAGACACACACGTTAAATTTATAACACCTCTCCTATTTTGCGTTCGTGAGTTTAGATGTTGCAAACCTCAAAGAAAAATTAAAATGTTTGTCAAATGACTACACAAAACATGACACAGTACGTTTAAATAAATAAATAATAAAAAATAAAAATTCTTTATTGCAGGCAATAAACCCATACACAAACACACAGGTTTACTCTTTGTCACTCCGTGCACGAGATCAATCGATGACTAACATTGATAATCATCAACTTATGACATAAACATTGAGCCATCGCAACAAATAAGGCATTTGAATGGAATTTAAAATCACATGGTCTTGTTTATAGCTGTTCGTTACAATGGCAATCTTAAGAGGGCAATTTCAAAGAAGCAGTTGTAATCTGTGATCTGATTTTACATGGGCTAATTCTAACTTAATTTAAAAATAAAAATAGGCGCTTGTGAGACATCAGCATGACGTTGATGTGGCTCAGTGCTAGACTGCTAGTGAAGACGACCGCTGACGGTTCGAATCCTTCAATGAGCTTGATTTTTAAGTGAAGGAAAACTGAGATGCAACTTGGCATTTTATTTGAGCATTTCTATGTGCTTGCCTGGCTAGCTCACACTCTCAAGATGAAAATCTATCGCCAGGAACCTGGTCTATCGGTGTGTTGAATTTGAGTCAGTTCTATTTCTAGGTTTAGCACGCTCACCTGCACCGTCTAAACATCATCAGGTGAGATAATAATGATCAAACGCTGCCTGGTTACCTATCTACTATAAAAATAATAATAAATATGTCTGATAGGGAATACGGCAATAGGGATGTTGACTCCATATTTTATGTCAATCGATTCGTTTACTCATGCGAATCTAATGTCTATTTTAAAAAAACTGGAAATTGAACGCTAGAAACGTCAAAATGAGAGCCAGAGTCGTGCGTATCTGCTGAGCGCTAAAACGCCCCATACAAATTTGATAGAACATCTGACGTCACTTGTTCAATGCGGGCCGTAAAACTGTACTAAATACATGCATTTTTTATTTTGGCCGTGAAGTACATACCTAGTTGTAATATTTTTTTATTCATTGAAATGTAAAGAATCTTATGGTATCATTTAAATTACTTTCGAATGATTAAAAAAATCGTTGAATTCGGGAAACTTTTAGATGCAGTATCTTTGAGGAAATTATATTTTTTTTGTAAATTTAATTGTTATTGTGTTAATGTGATGTTCTTCAACCTGTTCAGCGACAGTAATTATGTATTTTGTGTTTCAAGCAACATCCCTATTGCTATGGGCAGAACACAGACATATAAATCAGTGGGGCAGAGGTGAAGTGAATGATCTGCTCGTCTCGTCCCATTATAAATCTACTTTTTCTTCTTTAAATTTAAAAAAAAACCATCACTGCTGTCGAATTTGTCATTTCATACCTAAACCTATTTTTAGTTTCAATCTCTCTTTCTAGATGAGAACATGAGAAAGAGATGGAATATATTTTAGACCTATCAAATTAAACCACTTGCTTGTGTCTAATGCAAATTTAAGGACAATGAATTTAGTGGCGTCTAATTGATCAAGGATGGAATATATTTGGTAGTTCTAAAACTGATTTTAGATCTGTCAAACATCTTCCATATCTTTCTCATGTTATGTATTGGAAAGAAAGCGAGCGAAACTAAAATTAGGTTTAGGTATGACACAACAGAATCGACACCACTGTATAAATACTTATCTTGTTTGTAACTTAAACTTTAAAGTCAATCGTCTATATTTCCTCCGTAGATGATGTTACTCCCGCTGCATACAAAGTAGGTACTGACCACATGTCACTTGCCTCTATATGAAAATGACATGCGCATCAAGCATGCCAATCGCACAGTGCTCCATTCAGAGCTGGCACAGTAACAATTCAGTCCGACACTAAATATAGTACAAAATAAAACAACTGTCTCTGCCCTTCATTTAAAACCACCCTTAAAACACCAAATCAACCCTACGGCGCTAAAAATAGGGTTTCATTTTGATTGTGCAACGTGGGCAGCGTAATTGGTCGAAGCGGTCGTCTGCGCGGGCGCACCAGAATTTTTAATTATGAATTAATTAGTAACGATCAACAACATAAGCTTGCCTAATCCCGATTACTCATTTTCGTTATATTCAAATGTGTGGCTAGACGAGTAGATATTTCATTGTGAACTTGTAGAGTTGTGGAAAAATGGTACTTAGTTGACAGAGAAAGTGTTCGAGTAATTAGTTAAGTAGGTAATTAATACACCTTTTATATTTAGGTAGGCAAGGAGTTAATGTATGCGTCCGCGCCTGTACTCGCCCATATGTTGAGGTCGACGACTCTCTGATAAATATTATTAAATGTAACTCTGCCTTCGTATCTATTAACATCCCAGCCCACACATATACACATGAATAATTCTGATTCCAAAACTGGCAGAATTTCTTAGGTAAGGGCAATTATTGGCAGCACTAATACCTTTTTTTGTGTTATTTTGTAAAGAGACGAGCTGGTCGTTTGCCTGATGGTAAGCATAACGCCGGCCCATAACAATTGCAGTGCCACTCAGAACTTTGAAACACAAAGGCCTGCGCAGCACTGCAGTGCGCTCGTTACCTTGAGACATTAGGTATTAAGTCTCATAAGCCCAGTAATTTCACTGGATTCTCTGCTCATCAAACCGGAACACGGTAATGCTTGCACATTACTGCTTGGCGGCAGACTTCACGAGCAAGGCGGTGGTAACAACCCAGACGGACACTCGCAGAAGAGTTAGTCCTCTCACTAACTATGTCAATATACCTATAATAACCTATATCAATACTGAAATAAGCGAATAATTTTATATTTATGTATAAGCTACGTAGGTTATTTAGTTTTAGTTCTTACAAAGGGAAGCTGGATAAATAGGTAATTACGTATTAAGTTCTAAGTAAAAGATGCAAAGTTCAAAGAGTTGAACGGGACGCAAATACGCAATGCCGAGAACGCTCAAATAGCTTTGCTCTAAAAGCGCTTCCTACGGTCAAGATATTATGCTATTGCCACGCGTGTATAAATACAAAGGATGCTTGAAATTTTGTTTATATTCACATCAATCGCGCTTCGAGTTCTTATGTACCTGGGTAAATACTATTTATGTTGCGGCATTCCTTTCTACGCATTATAAGTGTTGCGTCGTGAGTGGGTGTCACTTCACCGTGTAGGCCAAGGCCTATTTGAATCTGCATTCATTTCTATGAAGATTTTCAAGACATGTCAGTTTAATATGCAAACTATATGTATATGCATTTGTGTAATTTGAAACCATTTGCTTACTCCATAATTTACAAAACTAATAATTGCGAGAATAAAGTACCTACCTACTACATATTTTTTTTAGTTCTTCGAAGTTAGACTTTAGTTAACAAAGAGCTTGTTGCCAAATTCGAGCGATTTTGTATATATTCTGCGGTTCCACCTCACGATGATAGCAGAGGGTATAGTTATTTAGCTACTTCAATGTTTACCTACAGAATAAATGTATATAATAAATGTAATATATCTACAAACAATTCCCTCTTTTAGGCTCACGTTAATCACGTTTCGCTAAGTTTCAAAACAAATCGTGCGTGACCAGCTTGCCCCTAGCATCAAGTCAGCAATGTTGAACTTTTGCTTCACACATTAGTCACAGAGTTATGAATGGCTGGCGGGGGTGAGGCACGCATACGGGGAGGGTGCCCGTGCTAAATATAGAGAGTCAGCAACAGGTGTCTATGCCCACCCTTCCATACCCACGCTCGAAGAGCCAAGAGTCAAGACTTGGAACATTGATTCTGTAGGTACGTATTACTAACGTCTTGGTATATAAAAGCGGGATGAGGAAAGTGAAACTTTCGCAGTCGCTTTCCCGACTGGATAGCATTAGCATAATGCAAATGTATAAATGCTCTTTCACTAGGTGCGGTAGGAATTTGCTTCGGAAAGTGCATTCCATACTAGAGTTATCATACAAAGATTTTCCTGACATCAAGTTTGATCTGACAAACGGGTATTTCCCCACGGCGATAACCATACCACCACGTTAGCTCAAAAGTACCAGGTGACCATAAACTACAAAGAGGATTAACCGGTAGAATTCGATTATTTTCTAGTATCCGGATAATCGGAAATCCGTCTAGGCGGCGATAGATCTGCGATTATCCGTGTCGCCCCCGTTAAGAGCGCGGAAACGGAAAGGGATGTTACTCCTTTATTTTTAACTATCCACAGTTGAGATACTTTTTAAACGATCCTAATGATACACTCGAAGTGTTTGTTATTTTAGGAGAAAGGAACTTGATTCATGTTTAGAAAATTTTTACTAATGGGTAGGCGACGCCGGACGTTATAGTACGAGATCCCACTGCAGGAATTTTTCAACGTCGGATAAGATGTACTTTATGAAACTATTATTATATATGAGTAAGAGTTATTCAAATTCATTTATTTCGACCAACTAGGATCACATAAATCACAAATAAATAATAATAAAACCAATAAATTTAAATTAATATACAAAAGAGATAAAAAAAAAAATTATTGCTTGCATAAAGAAATCCTAATTAGCTGATCTTACCGATAGATATACATAATAGGTATGATGAAAATTATCAGGAAAAAAAACTGAATTGCTGGAATTATTCACTGCGTCGGCATTCCTGCAAGCAAAACTGCTACGTCCATTGTGTGGAGGCAATATTATAAATTGTAATATTAAGTTAATGTAATGTGTAAGTGTAAGTTATTTATGATTAAATATAATAAAAACAAATATGGAGCTACATAACAGTTAACATAACATACACAAAGTGGATATATTTTATGAAGGATAGCTGCTATTATATAATTACACCACGATACAAGTACCTATACACTATCGTGAAATTCTGCAGTGGGATCTCGTACTATTAATAGACCATTCGAAATACGATAGAATCGTAGATCGAACTTCCCGAGTAGCTTTAGCATTCATGCAGCGATAAAAGTATTTTTCTAATTAAAAATCACAGCGACTGGAAAACATATTTTCAGTTCCAAGATGTTAGCTAACCAAAGCAAACATCTGCTTCAACACAACAAGACGCTCAACATGATCCCTGTATAATTCCATTAGCAGGCAGACAGACGTTCAGGTCATTTCGAATAGCTGCATGAAATGAATCAAAGACGGCCGAGGCGGGTTAGCGCGAAGTGGCTAACTGGAGCTCCGGGCAATGTGCTTCCTGGAAGAGAAGCGTCTGGCATCTACAGATTCTACAGTTAGTACACATGCGCCGAATGGACGGCATTAAACCGTGATCGTGCTGGCATAAGTCGCATGACACACAATGACAAAGTTCATTCAAATCAGCTTTCAGGCAAAGCTGGGTGTTCAGACATGTTGATATTGTTTGTGTGACTTAATTGATGCAGTGTGCTGCTAACATTGTTTGTGGAAGTCTACTGCAGTTTCTTCTTGGTTTTGATCTCTAAACATAGTTGCTGGGAAATAGAACCTTGAATCTTTGCGCAGGTATGTGTGGATTCTTAGTATTTTTATCCAAGAACAGAATCGAAGAAGGTAATTGATCGCGGCATATCGATTTCCGAACATTAAGACAATCAAATTGGGTTTTAGAAATCCGTGTTAGGAATATCATTTCATATCTGGGGTATAATTGGGTACAAAATATTCAAATCTCGGATCATCAATCATAATTTGCCGCGCGCTCTTGGCGGATGTCCCCAAGGCGACCCTGAACGTGGTGCTTCAAGCCGGGCTATATTTAGTGCACAGCCCTTCCTATTGCACTCGGAGACAATAAGTCATGCGATGTTTGGACGTGGCCCTGAGCGACTCATGCGGCTCATGCCCACGTCTTGAGACATTTGTCGGGGCGAGGGTTTGTATTGTTGATAGTTCAATAGTTGGCACGTGGAATTGCGTAAGCTTTCAACGTAAACCAGGGTATCATACACGCTACATGGTACTCTTCAAATTCAAATTCAAATTAATTTATTTGCATAAATATGGGTTAGTAGGTTGACAAATTATCATATGACCGCCATATTCACCGTTAGGTGTGCAAATATTCTTGCTGCATGACATGCATTTGTGGTGGTATCATCTATGAACTGCAGATGAGAAATACGCTTATATTTCTAACAGTGGAAAATGAAATCATTTCTTATTTTGGAATATTTTTATTCGTATTTCCAAAACGATTAAAACCTCACAGAAAATTTACTAAGCCTAAGTAATGTGGTGTTTTGACCAAACTAAATGCTGTTCTGAAATCGTACTTCGGCATCATCTTCCGTTACCTTCATAAAAGAACAAACCTGATCGATTCGAACTTAATGCACCGACACTTTTACGTTAGATGGAAGATGAAAAATCAGTGTCATCGTGCTGATAATTTGGCTATTCTGTTCAAATTGGCAACATAAAGTTAAGTCGACCTTAAAACGAGACTAGAATCGATTCACTCTTTAATTTCGTAAACACATAGTATAAACACCTCGTTAAAACAAAAACTAAACGAAATTTTCTTTAACCCACGTTTATCAGGAAACTACCAAAAACCTCTCACGAATACAGTCTCCTTACATCCTGGTTAACAACTTTTGTTCTACAACATTACATAAAACCAAAAAATAATATTTTTTGTAGCTGCTTTTAGTTCTATATTTTTGTAATAAACTTCTTTCGTAATAAATAGTGCGCCAGCACCGCCAGCCAAGTGGGCTATTTGCCTTTTGAGCTACCAATTTAGTAAGGATGCGTAAGAGGCTTTTTGGTATTTTAAAATAATTATTGTTTAGCCCTGTACCTATATCAATCCAAAATTAAACAGTCTCTAGTCAAAATTCGTAAAAACATTATTTGCCTTTAGATGACTTAGCTCGCAGTTCGGGAGGTACATAGCCCTCTTGTTCGTCGTCAGTGTGCGGCCAGAAAGTGGGCTTGGTCACAGGCGATATGGCCTGCTCGGGGTACATGTCGTACCACATTTCCATCGTAATCTCGCTGATCGCTGGCAAAGCATCTATTCTATCTAATTCTTTATCGGCCCTGGAAAATAAGCGAAAGTAAAATTGTTAATAATAACATTTAGCCTAAGATGAGCAGAATCCGACGCAGCAACGAATAAAAAAGCGGAGACAAAAATTTGCCCATAGCGCTGTATGGTATAAATCTGTGAATCACTCCGCCCGTCGAGTCTCTTGGCTTTTATCTATATGATGTAGGCTTGGGAACTACAACAAACGTTGGTAGGTGTATATACCAACCTACAACACACTTTTTTACATCCTTTGTCCAGCCACACCATCGTTGTATGTGATCATTGATCAGCGTTTATTATACGTGATCTGATGATCTACGTGCGCATTGATGCTGTATTTATTTTTAAATGGGAATAACACGAGCCATAACAGCACGACGACGCAAATACTGAGCAGGTGAAGTAAACTCCGTAGCTATAAATTGGTAGAAACCCTGTCTGCAAAGCGAGGGGGCCCGGGTTCGATTCCCGGCCGGGGCAGATTTTGTGTAAGCATAAAGTTTGTTCTCGGGTCTTGGATGTTTGAAATGTGTATCTGCGTGTGTCCATGCCACTTGCGACACAGGGAATCCTAGTGCGGGGGTATGAGTGTAAGCGTTTATTTATTTAACTTACCCATCTATGATACTCTGCTGACTATCGCAGTATGATTTTATCTGAGGCTGCAATTCCTTCCACTGTATATCTACTGACTCAGACAGCGTGTCCTTTGGGTATGGTACATCATACTTTTCGTACTCGGTCTTTAGTTTATCCACGAGGCCAGTCACTGGTACCATCTTCTTGTACGCTTCCCAATCGATCGGTGGCGGTTTCGGCGGGTTTGAATTAACCCTGAAATAGCATATCAATTCTCAATACATGGACATCATCAGCCGAAAGCTGTCCATTGCTGAATACGACGCTTGGCAGGCGTCTTGCTGATCTCAGTAAATTTTGATATTAACCGAGGAGATTGGAGCTGACTATTCCTTACATTTTCCGAAGAGCCGGTTCAAGGGAATATCTAAGGAATATGCACTTCACATGGAAGTACCTAATTATCTAGGTACCTTTGTAAGTAAGAATCTGATTTGCCCTTGAACGCTAAATATTGTCCTCTCTGCTCTGGAGGCACTAATTTTTCAAAACTTTTCCAATCGATAGTCGGTTTTACAAATCTTTTAGACATTGCTTGATAATTATCGGGATTTTCAGTATATTGACGAAATGCTTTTCTTTAAAAAAATAATTTTTATTACTTTTGACAACCAAGTTGAGCAAAACAAATGGCCAATGGCAGAGCATGTCAAGAGCACGAATTATATAGCTCAAGAGCATGTAATATGGCAAATCTATTAAATAAAACCTTTTTGGGCATATCACTTATATGATCTTTATGCCACAGATAAACCACATTGAAACATTTGAACAAGACTTTGTGTTGGTCTTCAACCTAGTCTTCAATGCTATACCAATAGTGCTATAAATACCTACTAACGATGACGTTATATAAATAATGCCCTTTGCCATAAAACAGACAGAGAAGCTTTTCATACAAGATGGAATCATTATTTATTTTCCATAATGGAATTTTAAAGCACAATTAAGTATTATTTTTTTGTTAGGAAATCGGACCCATTAAGTTGTGACCATTTTTCGCTATTTCTAAATTAACCATAAACTCACAATGCAGCTCGT
Organism: Crocallis elinguaria; assembly: GCA_907269065.1. NCBI lineage: Eukaryota > Metazoa > Arthropoda > Insecta > Lepidoptera > Geometridae > Crocallis > Crocallis elinguaria. The sequence goes on along the minus strand of OU026065.1, from coordinate 5,870,893 downwards.
ACAGAGGTGCCTACGTAAAATTGAGATCCTCTTCGGTATCTCTATATTCTTTTATTCCAAGAGACGCGAGAGAAAGGCTTTCTAGTGAATTCAAGCATAATAAGTCAATTATCCGTCATGCAGAGAGTTCACCCACATGCGAAGTTGCGTGAGGATCTGTTACCAAGCTCCGAAGGTCGGGAACCCAATATTGTGATGCAAATTAGTGCCTTACATGTCATCTCAAAATATCGCCTGGGGTCAATGAAACGACGCGATCTGTTTTTTTAGTTTTTCGATTCGTTCAGAGAAAACTGGCTGAAGGGATTTGTAACATAACGTTACCATACGTTTATCAGAAATTTATGGATGTGTCTTTTACGCGATCTTAAAGAAGCATGCATAGAAAAAGTAGCTATTTGAAAACATTTTGAATTTAAAAGTTACAGGTATTGTTTCAGAATAGAATACATAAACATATTCACGTATCTACTCAAAACAGTGTCATTTGTCCTATTAAGTTCTTGGTAATGTTATCACGTTGATTAGATAGCAGATAACAATGAGCGCTGTTGTTATTTTGGGTTGTTTTGCGATGTATTGTGATATCTCTTAGAGACAAGTATTGCGTAGAATTATTCAATACTGAAACATAATCAAGCATTTTATTCATATCGTATTCTTGGAAAATGCTATTAATACTTCGTTTTAGTCAATCGTATGCGTCATCAAAACCCTTTCATTCATGATTTATTCGAAGGTATTACTCAGTACCTCTTGAAATTAGCACAATACACTAACCGTGTCTGGATATAAGGAAAAAAATCCTTCACCTACATTATTTTATTATTACATCTGGCTCCGCGCGTATTCGTCAAACCCCCGAACTGTTGGCTTACTATTCAATTCAGTTTGAACTCGAATCCAATTTCAATCCCAATTTCAATATACGCCAACTCGAAATGGTGTCAACAGAACAAAATAGTGATTATTTAATTTAGTTCTAAAAATCCACTGAAACTTGTTCCAATAAGGCGCTAGTATTGCGTTCAAGAGTACCATCGAGTGTCAAGAGTGAGCCTGCAGCTCATCCAACCGTCGATCATGTGAGGTGGTGTTTCAGGCACTTTGGCCATGGATATCGGCCGAGTTCGGCCAGCGGCGCAAGTATGGAAGTCGGTTCGATAAATTTGTCGAATCGAAAAAACTGATAAAATTATCGAATGTTGCGAGTACCGAAGTCTCATCGTAAAGTATTGTAGCAGCTCTATATTCTCTTTGGATTCGACCTAGCTATTCGATAACTTTTGTCGATTGTATCGAGACTCGATAATAAATTGTATAAAAAGCGATAAAACCCACTTTATCGATTTGTACTGTCAATTTTATCGAATTTTATCGATCGAAAAGATCCGTACTTGCGCTGCAGTTTCGACGTAAAGTTGGGAGTTGGGTGGTTGGACGATATTGTGGAGATAGAATTAGACTTTTCAGTTTCACAAAATTCAGGTTACGATATTCCAGTAATCATACATATAAAAACAGAATATAGTCCTTGCTTAACTTTATGACACAGACGGGATTATTGAGTTTATTTAGAACAAGTGAGTATTTTTTACAAAGCAACGTATAATTGTATGAAGTATGTACTTTCTTTGCTACAGAAATATATATCTTTTCATTAAATAATTCTGTCATTTCTGTATCTTTGGAACGATCGACCCTTGACGAGTTGATACTAAGGGATATTGGAGGGTTTTTAATTAACCTCCATATTTAGGGACACTCTCCCTTCAATGTGTAGTAGGGATAAGACAACAAACGAGCTACAAATCGTCACGCCGTTTCAATTACAAGACAATAATGTCGTACGGTGTCGAACGGCGCGTCGCATCCGGCGGATATTAGTCGTAACGACACGACACCGACGCGGCTTCAGAAGCGCCGATTTCTGCCGACGACACTTTTAAACCATCGCGATGCTCCTGGCCATTCTGATAAACTAACTTACTTTTCAATCTTTTAACATAATGGCATTCAAATTTAAATCTTATGATTGGTACAGTAAGGTCGTTACCCTGTTTTTTAAGGCTGGATATGCGTGGCATAGAGGTTTGCTTCCGGCGGATCAACTCTTTAGTTTCAAAAGTGTTAACTAATTCCGATTGCTTTGATGGGTATTAGTTTAGGTTTAGGGTGTCAGGGGATTTGTGGTTTAATGATAAGCGCCCCACCGAGCTATTATTACTTAGCGCCCACAGTTTTATTGTCTTCGTTATGCATTGTATATCAGCATTACAGTTCAAGGCAGTTCAGAGGCAATGCCTCCGGCGTGATGGGTACGCTTCCAACTTGTAGTAGGATAGAACATTTGGAATATCTATAGGTCTACATTGGCTTGTAGATTATCCAATTGTTTTTGTAGCTAGGGTAGAATATGTAGTATTTATCCAGGCGCTGCCGATCAAGCACAAACTCGTCCAATAGATTGAGCCGACGGACGGATCGAGGGTCTGAAACAAAGGCAGCATCCGGTCACTGTACGCACTCATGTTAATGATTTAATACATAAGTATTAGTTAGTTAATAAAGGTGATAAGCCTATTCTATATCATTTTATGAAATGGTGGAAGTAAAATTGAAAATTGAAAAAGTGGCAGCTGCCCAAAACTTATTGAATTTGTACATTTTGTGAGTTTCTATAATACAACTCCAGATTTAGAAGTTTTGCAAACGCTTTCACAAGAATATTGTTTCTAAACTCGACGATGGAAGCCATCCAATTTCAAAATAAATGACAAACATTGTAGGCAAGAAACCGCTTTCCAACAAAAAACAAAAGATGCATCAAGAAATGAGGAACAGGTTCAAAACCCTATTCAAGCTCGCAAGTTTTTATTTCATTTAGTGCTGTCTTGCTCGAGACTATGGTGCACGAAGGAAACAGAGAACACTATCGTTGAGCGATCTTGACTATATAGAATAGATCCGATTCCCGGTTGTGGTTGGCGAAGCCTTATTGTTATACCTTTGGACCTCTATATGAATGGATCATTTTTATGGCTCACGTTCACATTATACCGACGAAATGATAACTACTGATGTTCCCATCATGTTGATAGGTTTATTTTTTAATCAAACAGGTTAGGCCGATCTTTCATATAATCATTTTTATAAGGTATAAATGGAAGTACACTATGTTAATTGTATTCGGTAGGTTATGTCCTAATAAGTTAATTTGCTTAACTAACCATTGTTCTGATTTAACCCGAGTTGTTTCGAACATAGAGGCGATCCCATCGTAGGTACATGCAAATTATAAAAAATTTCGTATATCAGTCTGATAAGTACACTACTGGTACAAATTCGGTGCCCGGCGCAGCGTGAGTATAGCTCTTGGAGTGGCGCCTTAGCTCTCACAAAATTTATCCGCCAGTACAAGCGTCACGGGGTACTACAATATTTATTGCATAACAAGTACAGAAACTATTTATGTATGCTTTACAGTACAATGGCTCTAATGAAAATCTGTCTTTGTTTTCAGCCCCAGCATGAAGCTGGAATGGACCGAGAGCGAATCCGATTACGGGCTCGAAGAAGCGGCCTTTTATGAGGGCCCGCCGGCCATCGCGCCGCCGCCGCGGAAACACGTCTCCTTCAGCCTCAGGCTTGACCTGGTGAGTATTATAGATATGTCAACCACCACTTTATGTACTACTTACACACTTGAATAAGTTTTTCAAGAATTTGACCAGCAAGGCGCTAAGACAGATCTCTGGTCCGTGAGCTCAGCTGACTTGAGCGTCGAGCGCGCAAGTGTTTCGGTCGTATTATTACGTTTGCGAATGTAAAATAAAGTTGCAAGTCAGGATGAAAGTGATGAAATTCACTTGCCTAAAAGATAGGGCTGTCTGTATAAAACGTGGTTGTATATGACAGAGTAGCTCGATAGCAATTTTTGTTGTGGGAAGTATCACGCCGCCGAGCGCCGCGCCTTCGTCGCTTCTGCCAAATCTTAGGAATGAATCTCTTGTGTATGTGGCAAATATTAAGGCGCATCCCAGAGCGAATTACCTTCAGCATCTGATTCCTCTTTTGAGAGACGGCTGCCTATTGACACCTGACATCTGCGCACGCCTGTCTGCCGAAAATTCACATCGATTTTTGAATGATTGGGTCAACGAAAATAAAACAAAAGGTATTTTCGAAAATTTTAAACGTGTAGTCAAATCAAGTTTTTAACGGTAAATCCATTGGCGTAAACCAAACTTCATAACAAGTTTTAATTCATATGGAGATGCATGGAACCAGTGTTTTGTTCCAGTATCAGTAGTTCTTTAGAAGCTGATTTCTTATGTAACAATTAGGTACTATTAAAATTAAATATATTTTACGTACAATATGCAGGGAAAATGTTGGAGATTGACAAGATATTTTTTAACGACTTTGAAATAACGCGATGGTAACATAAGGGTTGAAATGGATTTGCGATGCACTGCTAGAGGATTCACCTTAGACATGACGATGCAGAACTGCGTGCATCTACAAAGCTACTACTATCATCATACATCAGTATCATGTCATGTTATAAAGCGTATAGACATTATAGACATACATATCACTTTGCGTCAGCCCTCGCTACAGCAGCCGAATCGAAATAGAAATCAAGCAAAGATTCCGTTACATTCTAGGCAAAGGCAATTTTTTTTTTTGAGGCCCTTCCTTCATTGTTCTATAATAGCGAATGGTATGCAGCGCGCTCCGCCAGGAAGCTAACTTATCAGGAATAAAATACATTAAACAATTCGAAATTTATCAAGGAAAAATTTTATCATCCTGCGATTATTTCAAATCGTCTAAATGCGTACATCGCTATTTTTTACCTAGTTCTTCAATTACCCACACGACGCAATTGTTACCTTTTGTAATCTACACTTAGTGCAATCAAATTGATATATCAAGCTTATGTAAACATGACTTTTGTTTTGCAATCAATAGCATTATCGATAAGACTCCATTCATAAAGAAAATTGCTAATTATTACACGAAGTTGCTTTTTAAGATTAGTGCGGCTCAGTCCATAAACCTATGTACAAAATGAAATGTTTCCTTGAGACTTGATTTCAATCTTTATTCAACTCTGCCTAGTGTGACGTTTTGGAACATAAAACAGGTGATTGAATATCTAGAATGTTTGAGATTCGTTGTTGCAGCTCAAGAGCACAAGATAGATACTCTCTGCTTTGTGCTAAGAGGCTTATTTGGTTTTTCAAAGAGTACTTTGAAAGCTAGTCACTAAATGGATTTTGTGAATTTGATCCTAATCTTCTCATTCTAGTCTTGATTTATGTTACGTCGCCGTGCGTATAAGCAGAATATTTTGCATGAACCTATTTTTGTTTCATTGACCCGTTCCCATCGCGAAACCTGAGGAACATAATATGAACTAGATAGTGATCTTAGATATCTATCTAAGATATAAAAACAAAGTTATAATAAAGTCATAATATAGGTTTTACATACCACGCATGACGCACGTGACGCCGCGGGCGGAAGCTACTTGGTATAGAATAAGTATTTAATATTTACTAAGATTTACTAAAAAACCGAATAAAACGTAATTACTTCAAAATTAGATGCCTAATCGAAACTGTGCCACAACCAAGTTTTTTGTCATTATATAATACGTACATAAGTCTCGTTATTTTTATTAATATACATTTATAAATAACAGAGATATATATAGCATTGCAAACTTTGTCATTTTTTTTAATCGAGTGAATTTGATAAAAACTTAATTTAATCACATCAAGATTATCAGTGATGAATAATGAATGACATATATTTTTCCTCTGCCAAAAGCTGATCTGATTTTGCTAGAAATCCTATTTAGCTACTATATAAGCCTTAAATTATTTTGTGATGTACTTACTTATGAATCAATTATAAATTATGTCAAAGAGATAGAATTCAGTTTTTACTGTTTACATTACTATTTTTGTCGAATTTTTTCAAGATGATAGGTTAATACGAAGTAACCTATGAATTGATGACGCGACAGACATGAAAATAGGTTTCGTAGGTAGGTTTCTCTTTGTTGTGTTGAGCTAGAAATCTATGAGGCCATTGGACTTTGATGCGTTAAGACGTTTTTGAATTATATATCCGTGACATACAGATAAAAGGACTATGAAGTGATGCTACAAAGATTCCATTTTTATTTAAAAGATTCACTTCAATAGTTTATTTGTATGTTAGATATGTGTGTGTGTGTGTGTGTATTTTGAGCCTATTTCCGTGACTCGACTGTAATTTCATATTTATGTGGAAGTCTGACAATGCATAATGCAAGAGTTAACTTTAGTAACAGGATATTTATCATGTATTTTATTTCTTTTGAGCACTCGATATTTCGGCACTGTTGCTGGAGTTCACTCGTGAACATGGCGCTTGCAACAGTGCTCAAAACAAATAAAATACATGGTAATTATCCCGTTACTAAAGTTAATTCTTGTGTTTAGTGACCATGAAAGTTTAAAAATTTCTAATGCATAATGAATTGTCAGATTTACACATCATTTTAGAGAAAAAGCTTGATTCAAATATTTGTTTCATTTAAATTTTTACATTAAAATATCCTAATCACTGATTAAATTACATAAAAATGCATGTTATAATTATTTCACACAAAACATGTACCTATTTGTTATTCAACACCGTATTGTTAAAACTAACACATACCTTACTTACCTATTAGGCTACTTACATTTTTAGTACATTACTATGCGAATATTTTATTTTTTCATGAAACCGTCTTCATCTGAGGATTACCTAGTAGAAGTAGTATACTGTTTAGTTATAAAGCTGCCCATACATATCATTTATAAGACCTTTGCTGTTCTTTTTTAAAAATTTGACTTTTAACTTGTACAATTGTACATCTTGCAAAGAAATTTTGTATTGTATTACCTATATTGTAAAAAAGATACCTAGTAAAGTTTGTCTATCTATACAGCTATTATATTATATTAATAGCTAAGATTTCTTTGAATAAATTGCAGGAAACCCGTACTCTTAAGGAAAGCCAATGGACTTGTTTGTGTAGTATTTTTGTATTTAGAAAATGTGGTGCATCTGGTAAGATGGGTCACCCACACAACTAGAAGCTGTACACTTGTATTTTATTTTATTCAAGAGTTTTAAGACTAGAAACAATGTATGTAACGTATGTATGTAACATACATACGTTCGTAGTTTCTTTTTTTATACAATTGTTAATGAGGCAAGTGGGTTGTTTGCCTGATGGTAAGCATAACGCCGGCCCATATAACCAATGCAGTGCCACTCATATATCTCAACTTTTTTAAGTTTATTCATTCTTTCATTATTTTCTGAATAACAAAATAATTAAAGAAAATAGTCTTCAAAACCTTTACAGTGCAATTTTTTAGTGACAAAATTATAATCACGTTTGAGTATTTTTTTCTTCTGTATATTTAGCAACAAAGTCACACATTTATGTCCCGCACTTTCCACCGATCATCACTATTGCTAGAACGACTAGTAACTGGCTTTAACTGCCTTTCTAAGGCACTTAAACTCTACAATTAATATAGTTATTCCAGTACTCGTGCAAGTTTCGTTACGAGTTTTAAAAGTAGTTTGTCACTTGGTTGTAATTATGTTCACAACGGGTTGAACGAGAATGCTTCAGCTAATGCTATGTTTACAACAGTTAAGTACTTGGCATGCTGGATAATTCGTACCTAAGATTCCAGCGCGGATCCATGTGTTCCATATGTCAAAATTTGTATAGAATTCTGACATATGCAACAAAGATTCTACGCTTTAATTCGTCTCTAAATCTTAGGCCTTTGCTTCCATATGTCAGCACTACTTTATTTCTTGTTTGTATGTGTAATGTCTTAAATTGTATATTATGTATATTCTTCTCATGTATGTTTTTCTATGTTTACATTGTATGTGCTAAATAAATGTTTTTCTATTCTTCTATTCTACATGTCAAAATTATAATGGAAGCAAAACTACACGCGTAGACTCATCTCTGAATCTTAGCCTCAGAATAGACTCGCTGAAGATGCTTCGGCGAGGTTTCAGCTCAAATCTAAGCCAAGGTGTAAGTAGGTAAATAGATAAACACAATACAGTAACTGTTAAAGTCTAAATATTAAAAATGTATGGTGTAATTACTTAGTAAATAAACTAAGAAAACTTTGTTCATAGACAACAGGTTTATCGGGTAACTATAAGTTAGTATTGTCCTGAGGGTTGACCATACAAAATTTCTGTGGCCATATATTAGCCTACTATATTTCGTTGTAAACAACACTTTTATTAAAATAAGACTTGCATGTTCCAGCGCAGATAATGTTTGAAAATTGGAAAACAGCATGAGGCTAACGTAGAGCCAACTCGGGCCTATACTTTTCTCTTTACTATTATTATAATTAGCTTTGCTTGGTTTACTTATATTTTCTGTCCGTTTTGCAATTGGAAATTTTATTTAAGAGGACCCAACCCGCCATACTTTCTATACAAACGCTCGTACGTAGTATAGTGTTGTATCAATCTTTTTCTTTTGGTGTTTTGAACAAATATGTATCTTGTGCATTATACCTACGATTTTATGGAACTAAAAATTTAAAATTTTGACAATCCAATTCACTAAAGTCTTAAAAAACAGCCTTTTTAAACAAATTTTACCTTGACTTTGCCCGTTCACAATATTCTCATAAATATAAAAGGAAACAAAACACTTCCATAGGATCCTTGGACATGTAATGGAGATTCTAAATAACAAATATTTTTTTCACAAACTTGTAAAGCATTTTCAAACACACGTAATTTCTGGAACAAGTTTTAGGAAATTACCAATAATTGTCTTCGGAAATTTATTTCACAAATTTGAGAATGCCAACTTCGGTTCTGGCGTTGTCTCTCTTTTTCCGTAGTGCCTGTTTTTCTTCGATGAACCAACAATCCTTTAGGCCATTTTTGCGTTCTACTTAGGCGGGCCGGGAAGGGGCACCTTAAGTGTTCTTCATAAAGGTCTCAAAATCATGTCTAGCTTGATTTATGTTCTGACTGAATATACCCATGATAGGTTTGGAAGTAAAATTGGTGCTTTAAGGGACCCATAAAAAAGCCCAAACTACACACATACCAAAGTTTCATGCTCTTATGACAAACATGACCTCGACCACAAAGTTCTCAAATTCAGCTTGTGGTCAGGAGTCAGGTATGGTCTATGCCGTCGTGCGGTGGGTGGTGGCACCCTCCGGAAGTGTGTTTGTTCACCCGACCATGCCCTTCTTTGTCCACTTTTGTTCTTATTTGACATGCAATCTTCATTAAATCTGCTTTATCGGTTGTTATATGGTTTCTTGTTTTACATGTTACGTTAGATCTGAAAGACACTTTATAATTGATTTAAAAAAAAATATTTCGTCTGTGTATAGTATATATTTGGAGATATTACTCGATTTTTCCGCGAATGGTCAACAAATTTAAATGATTCATAAATAGGTAGGGTACCAAGTGGGGTCCTTTAATACATTTTATAAAAGAATATCACCCCTAATTATTGAAAAATGTGGGATGAAATTTCATATACTTACGATATTTTATGTCGATGCCGCGGTTCCTGCTTTTTTAAAAGCATTTTTAGTATTTTCTCACTTTTTTATAAGCGGCCTTGCGACCACACTCAATATTTTGAGCGACAACTATGATATTTTTGTAACCAAAAAAAGAAATTCAGTGTCTCTCTTTCTTCATTAAATTAAAACTACGAATTGTGTTGAAGAATGTTCAATTAAAAGCAAACGCTTCCCATTTTCACCTTTATTTCAGTACATATAAGGATTATACCTAAATATTCGCTTATTACAGGGCAAGTACCGGTAGAACTGCTACCGATTATTGCGTTCTACTTTATAAACTACGTCGAAGTTCACCAAATATGAAATGAATGAACTTCACGTGGTTAGCTTTCAGAATCCTAGCTGCTGTCAAAACAGCAGATGTCAAATGCTCATTTAAAATAATAATCGACACCTTACGAATAATCGAAGCTGAAGCTATATTATTAGCCTATATGAACCTCGGTTCATGAGGGTAACCTAGTTCATAGTTGAACTTCATTTTAAAATGGTTGGTGAACTTCCGACCCTTGCAAAGATACGAAATAACTAAAGTAGGTACCTATATATCTAACATTAAAACATATGTTAAAAAATTGATCATCAACTAAAGCATCTAGTGAAGTGCTATGAAAATACACCGAATTCCTATTTCAAAGATCCCGCTCTTTTATTCTTTTTAATATTTATTTTTAAACTTGCCCGTGACACTGACGCTAAGCTGCACTAATGAGTTTCGACATTAGTTCACTGCTACGAAAAAGTGTTGGGACTTTTTATGAATGGGTTACTTCGTTGAATTATAATCTCATGATTATTATTGAGGATGGGTTGGGTAACGAATCGCTTTATCATTTAACCAATTTATTTGTAAGTTAACTTTAGAATACTAATTCTAACAGTATCTGGTTTTTTTAATACCGCGAGCGGGCCGTTGATCTAAGAAAAATATTATAAACAAGTTTTTGGGGAAAATATAGATTTATAAATTACGTAATTGGTACTGTAATCTCGTGGCCACTTTTCAGATACATTATCAGGACCCTGGACCTCATCTAGGATCAGAATACTTGTAAAGACGAATCAAACGAGTCTAAACTCGATGGGGCGTTGTTTCGTCACAGAGTTCCTACGACCACCTTCCGGCTCCATCAATAGACCAACTCTGTGCAATATAATGATGATACTGCATTGTCATCCGATTTGTATGTAAAATTTCTGCTCAATCGAACACCGGGAAGTGGGTCAAATTTAGCTTGCAAGATTTGACCTAAACAAATAAACATATACATTGCAAATTAAATAAAAGCTTGTAATGAAATAAAAATGAAAAGGATAAATTTGGACTACCTGTCTAATAGTTTATTAAGGGCCGAATAGACCAAAAAGTCCGTTCTTAATAAAGCAAAAGTACCATTTCAGTCTATTTTGGGATAAAGTTATCTTAAGATATTTATAGATTTTGTATTTTATGCTGCCCAATCAATGCTCCAGTTTTTGAAACCATTTTTAAATTTCCAACATAAATGCTTCTAACGACTTTTTAAAAGATGAGCGTAGCGTCGTGAATTACTTTAAAACCTTTAATCCAATAACTTCTCAACTTTACATATAATTTGACTCAGATTACAAGATAAGAAACTTAGCTATACTTAATAGCTGACAGGGATAAAATAAAGAGTCTGACAAGAATCATGACTATTACACGAGTAAGAGTATACACCTAGCTGTGTTGAAGTGTCTCAATCCATCCATACTATCCATACTAATATTATAAATGCGTAAGTGTGTTTGTTGGTTTTTTGATTTGTTGGTTTGTTGGTTTGTCCTTCTTTCACGCAGTAACGAAGCAACGGTTCGACGTGATTATTAGCATAGATATAGTTTATGGACCGGAGAGTAACATAGGCTACTTTTTATCCTGGAAAAATGCACGGTTCCTGTGGGAACGCGGGTGAAAACCGCGGGCAGAAGTTAGTGTGACATAAAATTGACATTGACAGCTGTCAATAAAGTTTTATAATGTTGACAAGTTGATTTAATTTGACAGATCGGTTTGACGGTTGCTGTGGGAACGCGGGTGAAAACCGCGGGCAGAAGCTAGTAAAAATAATCCTTTCGTGATTTACATACTTAGATACTATCAGCAGCACACGAAGACGGGTCATGTTGAACGAGCAAGGGTATCTTAAATAACCTTGATTTTGACTACAGACTGAATGGGCTAAATGCCTTTATTAACTAGCTAATTCTACTTCCTATTATGAATGCGAAAGTGTGTTTGTTGGTTTGTCCTTCTTTCACGCAGTAACGGAGCAACGGATCGACGAGATTTGTGGCATAGATATAGTTTATGGACCGGAGAGTAACATAGGGTACTTTTTATCTCGGAAAAATGCACGGTTCCTGTGGGAACGCGGGTGAAAACCGCGGGCAGAAACTAGTACATTAGTAAAAACTACATCTAACCTAAAGCTACAAAAACAGTTGAATAATCTACAAGCCAAAGTAAGCCTATAGATAAAATCCAAATGTTCTAGCCACTACATTGGCGGCATTGCCTCGTTGAACGGCAATGCTGAAGATTTTAGGTAGGTACCTACTATGGTTCAAATTGATTTAATTTTTTACTTCCTGTTTGTCACTTAATTTTTTTATTAGCCACTTAACAATTTCGTTGTATCTATTGCATGTTATTATTATATCATAAGATAACAAGGTTGTAAAGTCAACTTACATTTTACTAACATCCGGTGCCAATTTAGATTAATAGAATTAATTGAATTAATAATTGTTGCTTTTTTAAGTACATACTCATGTACCTACACCGGTCACAAAAAAATTAGGCATATTTTATGGATTTGAAAGGGTTAAAGATTTAGTTGCTTATTTCTACCTAAGTAACTTATTTTATCAGAGCTTTAATCAAAACTTGAAAACCGAGACAAGTTACTTATACGCTGATTTAATTTCGCATGTGATAGAAAATTATTAGAAAAGACAAAAATTAAACAAAATGTTTTCAAAAAACGCCTTTTCAAATCTTTTTAACTTTTTCTAAACTGCCTGATATCGCTAAAAAAATACAAACCAATTGAGAACCTCCTCCTTTTTTTAAGTCGGTTCAAAAAACAGGCCCAGTTTATCCTAGGAAATACAAAATTTCCCGCGAAAAATGTGATATCTGCCTGCATCTATTATCTAATATGACAGAATCAACAATGTTATTAAATTAACATGGTAACTAGTAATTACGTAGATTCACTGATATTGCGCAGGTCATTTGTGCGTGTCTCATTAGGGCGTCACTGTATATCCGGCACATAATTAAAGGGACGCTACTTAATTATGTCCTCTTACAGGAAATGATAGATATACCGGGATTTTTCTTTGCTATTAGTGTATTTAGTTGGATGGTTCGGTGACCAGAAGAGCGCTCATGTTTTGATTAGAATAGGCTTCTTTTTCTGTGATTCGTAGTGTTAGTCTTGATATCGAAGCAACAATAGGAAATACTAACAAGTCAAATGTTTTTTCTTTAAACAAAAAGTAAAGTTGCTTTTAAAAAGCAGAAACTGACTCCAATGAAAATATCGCAATATACGAAATTTCATCCCCCATTTTTCCACCTTGAAATATTATCAGCCACAGAACCACCTTGAGAGTTTCATTATAACCCTTTCAAACAAAAACAAGAATTTTCAAGATCGGTCCAAAGTAATTGACGAAAAGTTGAACAAACATGAAAAAAAATACATAGAGTCGAACATAGAGCCTCCTTTTTTCAAGTCGGTTAAAAAGGCACAGTCATTATTAAGTTATTGAACCAAAAAGACGTAGGTACTTAGGTATAACACCTACATCTTTTTGGTTTATAAAAGCGGGAATGATCGAGGTTTTACAATTATTTTACAGTGTCCAAAATTTCCTAAGTAAAATCTTACAGCATCACCTTACTTATATTACTTTCTATGGCTCGAATCACGAAGCATAATGCCGATAACAGCTCCTGAGTAGGTTCTGTTTTGTAAATATTGAACTGTACGAAAGTACGAAATACAATCAGAGCACTTCTCGCAACCCTATTCTTAGACGCATTTTGAACCGTGCACTGCTAGCAAATTCTCAACGGGCAACACATACAGGTTTATCTTTAAAAGGTAACGAGGCACGTACGAAAGCAGCTTCTGTTACTGACGTTTTGCCTGTATTTCTCTGAAGCTACAAAGCTTTATTTCCCAGAATGTCGACCTAAGCTAAGACACAAAATACAAAAAAAAACATAAGTTATATTTATCTCTGTTAAAGATTAACAAGCGTGTATAACTCATGAAGCGCTTAAAAAGAGCTTGATATATGTGACAAGTTCGAACGTCACACATCACTACCGAAGTAGCGACAAATCGACAATTATACTCGTCGTTTGTTATCTGCATCCTTCCAAAGAATTCCCAAAATAAGTGTTACGCTGAAATAAACATTATTGAAACTTCCTAATACTAATAGTTTATTTGATCACATACCTACTGTAAGGTTTTAATATTTTCTAATCATTTTGTCTTGAAGTTAGTAAAGTATTTTTTTTTATTTTGTAATGATAATCAAATGCTGTGCAGTACCAGATGTTGTGTGACCTGACTCAAACGATTTTGGTCGCCGCCATGTCTAGGCAAAATCTAGATCAGCATTTATCGAATCATTCGATAACGAAGTAATTCACATTTCTAGTACTTAAATATAATAGATAGGTCTCGTACAGTCACGGTTATCAATTTAGTTGCGTTACAGTAATCAGGGTTAAAGTAGACATTGCGACAAAATTTCACTGTGTTACCACAAAAAACACTTTTAGACGCCCGTTTAGCTAGACAGTGTCTAAAGATTACCGTATAAAATGATTAGAAATGTCACAGCAGAATGGACTTAGATAACGGTTAGACACTATACTTAAATCAAGATTTGTGGTAGCTCGTATTTAAACACGCGACCAAGGCGTGTTTATGAGTTAAACGCTGTGTAACACAGGTTTAGGATGTGTTTAACTTTTTGTGGTAAAACCGGATGAGTTTGTGGCCGTTTCATACTACTTTAGTTAATGTACTATTATATATTGTGTGGTTTAGCTTCAAACACAAAAAACGTTTAATGAATTAGAGTTAACCCGTTGCTAACGCCGCGCGCCTGGGGCACCGCGCTCAACCGAGTGGGACATCAAGCAATCACGCCACTTCAAAACTTTATTGTCATACAGTCCCCTCTTCATGCTCTAGCGAGTGCCCTCCACTACGCCCTTCCCGGTAATAAACTTACGAAAGCACTCAATTTGTCATGATTTGTAACGTACATTTTAATCTTGATTGTACTATTTATAAAATTGAATATAGAGAGGTTCCAATTCCTAGAAACAAGTAAAAGTAAAACTAAATAGTAAATAATCAATTCTTTCTTATATGTCTTATAAACACCAAGTCTATTCTTAAAATATTACCTCACAGTGATAAATGAAGGTAACCAAAAAAAACTTACCCACAACATTTATCAATCCTCAGCTATAGTAATAAGAGGTGTAAGTGAATTGGGTTCGTGCCCCCAATATCGATAATCACGTGCCAAGACAAAATAGTCAGGGGTGAGCGCGACCCCACACTTCGCGCCGGACGAAAATACCCCCGAGATGTTTACGGGTTAATCACTGACGGCTCAGTGGGTACAGAATTCATTATTCTGCCATATGTATTAGGTTACCGTATTTGTCAAACGGGTAGGTAATTTTAGATTTAGGTAAGGGAACGGGTTACAGACAATTAACTTTTATGGAGCGATAGGCCTTCTCTAGCGTAGCGGTCCTTCCAACCATTTTATACTTAAAAAAACTCAAATAAAGCCTTTTTTTTAAATATCAGTAAGTAATCTAATAGAGCTATATTCTGGCTAGCTTTATTCTAAATAAAATACTTTAGTCATAAAAACATTCATTAGACCATTACCGTGTTACCACAAAAAACATTGTTAGATGCCTGTTTAAGTAGACAGTGTCTAAAGATAATCGTCTAAAATGATTAGAAATGTCACAATAAAATCGAGTTTAACAACGGTTAGATACTACATAAATCAAGATTTGTGGTTGCACGTGACTAAGGTATGTTTAGGAGTTAAACACTGTTTAACACAAATTTAAACTGTGTTTAATTTTCTTGTGGTAAGACTACGCGGCTTTAATTAATATTTATTGAAATGCAACTAAAACCAACACAATTCAGATTTATTTCTTTTTACTAGCTTATTTTGTTATGCTAAGTAACAAGCCGTAAGTAGAGTTTGGAGTTGAATGCTAATAAGAAAGCTCCACAGTTTCATTCAAAGAATAGCAACGTGTTAGAAAATAATACAATTAGCGACGAACCTCTAATGCTGCGCGTGGCGTTCAGTTTTAACTACTAAGGGGCACCTTAGACGCTCAAGCAAACGTATGTTTGCTGAGGCGCCCCTTACAGTTCCAGTCCTTTGATTATTTGTTATTACTTACTACTAGTACCTACTAGTTAGTAGCTTTCATAATTTATGGACATGTACATATTTTCAGTTTATTTTTATTGCCAACGATTATTTCAAGCTAGGTACTTAAACATTAGGCTCTTATTAATAAAGAGAGTTAAATGGTTGAATAGTTAAACAATGTCTTGTTTCTTTCGATTCAGTCTAAAATTGTTAAAGAACAACAAAAACAAAACATAGTTTAAGTATACCACGGCTTAAAACTGTTTATTAATCAGAGCCTACGGTCTAGCAGCAACTTCATCAAGTTTGACATTCGATAGTAAAACAATGTGTAATCTAGAGAAATATAAATCGTAGCTATCATAGACAGTGACTTTTCAAGTAGCATCAGCGGCGCAAGTACGGAAGTTGGTTCGATAAATTTGTCGAACCGAAAAACTCGATAAATTTATCTAATGTTGCGAGTACCGAAGTCTGATCGTAAATTATTGTAGTAGCTCTATATTCTCTTTGGATTCGACCTAGCTATTCGATAACTTTTGTCGAAAGTATCGAGGTTCGATAAATTATTTAAAAAGTCGATAAAACCCACTTTATCGATTTGAACTGTCAATTTTATCGATCAAAAAGATCCGTACTTGCGCCGCAGAAGCGCGTTTCAATCACAGGTTTCAATGACAATACAGCGATAGAGCGACGCGATCGTTGGACATATTGCCCCTGGCGGGACCGAGGGGGCACTGATTCGATTTTGACGTTTTTATTAGGTAATATTGATATACTTTGTGATTAGAAGCCGTGTCATGGGTTGCGAGATTCAATTGAGAAGGGTCAAACCGGAATATAAACTTACATGCGAGTTTCGTTACTGTTGCACTAGATTGACTATTGTTGGTTCAAATCAAGTTTGCCTTTTGCCTCCAGTTTTTTATATATGGCAATTTGTTTGTCTATCATAATTTACTGTTATTTTCTAATGACAACGAATGAAATTATCAGAGTAGGTACTTATGTATTTATAAACTAGCAATGTGACATTACTTTGCTTACATTGACACGACCCAGGTGGTCCTGCTAGGTGGTAAGACTATATAACTCTTCTGCGAGTGTCCGTCTGGATGGGCTGGGTACCACGGACCACTGCTTTACTCGTATAATCTGCCGCCAAGCAGTAATGTGCAAGCATTTCTGGGTTTCGATCTGATGAGCAAAGTAGGCAGTGAAATTACAAGGCTTGTGAGACTACACTCATATTGTTCATCGTAATACAAAACGTTCCTTAAGTGGACCTAACTCTAGCCATCCTTAAGGACGTTCTCCAAACATTCTCACAATCGTTGTTTTTAGTCGTTTTTTCGACACTTCTCGCGGCTGAGGCATGAGGTCATGACTTGAATTGAAGAATATGAGTGTTAATACCTACAGGTGCCGCGCAGCGCAGGCCTTTTGTTTCAAAGTTCTGGGTGGCACTGCACTTGTTATGGGCTGGAGTTATGCTTTTTTTTATTCACATTTGACCGCAATCTAACCTCATGTCATGACAATGTGGTCGAAGATGTAGCACGCTTGTCTAGAAGAGACCTACCTGTTTACTCTCGTTTTGAAGACTATCAGACAAGCGGCCCGCTCGTTTCGTTACCCAGTTGTGTAAAAAACGTCCTTCACGTCATCCAAGAAATCGTTATGCAAACATTTTTCTTGAATACCTTATAAGTAGTTGGTTTTATTCTTTGAAATAGGACTAAAGATAGATCAAAGCTGGTGACGGTATATAGGCGAGCATTGTTCATGTGGAGAATAAGTATTTTTAAGCGATGCATGTCCGAACAGCGAACGGAAGCGGGACTTGATGTGTGACTTGAATACTGCTTGGACACTTGTAACGCCTACCTGATGGATCAGGCGACATTTATAGAAATAAATAAAACTTTTATAAGTAAAAACTGGTCAAGACATTGGTACCAAAGGGAAACCACTTTTGTAAAATGTTTTAACGCTGAAGTGAGCAGTCTGAAAAAAAATAATAGGTTACACGTATTGTTTTTTGTTATTGCTTTTATGGTGCATTAAACTAAAATAAAACAATCATGTGTATAGTCTGTGCAATAACCTATAACTAATTTAAAGAACAGGAACTGATCTGAATATTGTGAAAAGATCTGTGTTTTGTGCCTAGATGCTCGAACACCATTTTTCATTCTTTTAGGTAAATACCACCTGTTATCAATTTGAATAACAATGTCATTTGTTTTCCAGTGTGATGAAGGTGGTGGCGTCGCAGACAGCATTAAGAGTGAGCCCCAAGAGGCGGAGGAGCCCCGAGCGATGCAGAAAGTGCCTTCGCTGTCGGACCTCTCTGATCCCGAGGCTTCCCTAGGTAAGTGTAAAGTACGATACCTGCAGATCAAACGCGAGAAGTTGCATTTCCCGAGAGACTATTTACTGTAGCTCACTAGTTTTTTAATGAGACTTTTGGTTATTTGATAACGAGACGATCTGGTCGTTTGCCTGATAGTAAGCATAACGCCACTCCATAATAATTGCAGTGCCACCCAGGACTTTGAAACACAAAAGCCTGCGTTGTATTGCAGTGCGCTCGTTACCCTGAGACATCTCATAAGCCCAGTAATTTAGCTGGCTAAATAAAAATAAATAAGAAACACCACTTGGTGTTGGTCTATCAAATTAGATTTACAATGTGTTTTATAATACTCCACTCCAATTGATTTGATATTTTCATTTAGTTACTAAGTTTTGTAAGGTTTTAGTTGTGGACATAGTAGGTTATTGCGTACTCTCAAGAAAAACTAAAATAATTTTGTTTTTAATTCTAGTATTTGAGAGAATGAATTAATCGTGGTATTGATGAAACCTTTTAGATGTTGATGTCTAAATTGACCTGTGCTATTTATCATCGGATATAAAAAGATGGCATTTAAGACGAGCGGCAATCACCGTATTATTGCCAATTATTAAAAAAAATGTTCGTATCTATAAAACAAGATAAAATTTAGTTGTAAATTGTGAATGACATCATAAAAAGCATCTCATCCAAATAGATCCCATCCCATTAGGATAAATCTCCTAATGGGTTTTAACATGTTATTAGCATACAAATAGCCTATACTAGGCTATCATCTTCCAATATCCTCAAGATTTTCATGTCAAGCTATTTTTATCTGTGTATTCCCCAGACAGGACCTAATAAATAAAGATAAATCTATAAACCGCAACACAGTAATACTTGCACATTGATAAGCATCTGCATTAATTTTCATGAGCTTTTGTTTTTTAGTCATACACTATGAGAATCAAAAGTGTTTTATGAAATTACATGGTATAATTAGGCGGGTAGGGCGTTTACCATCACGTAAGCATAACGCCTGCCTATGGGGCAGCTTAGACGCTCATGCAAACGTACGTTTGCTTGTCAGAATAACAACGCTTTTGCGTCAAAAACGGATTTCGTGATACTCGAAATGCGCGCTTGACGCAAAAGCGTTACGTTTGCTTGAGCGTCTAAGCTGCCTCTAAAATGCAGACCGTAGACGCTTATGCAAACGTACGTTTGATTAAGCGCGGATTTCGTGATACTCGAAATGCGCGCTTGACATAAAAGCGTTGTTATTCTGACAAGCAAACGTACTTTTGCATAAGCGTCTATACTGCCCCTAACAATTGGCAGTGCCATTTGCCAAACACACTATACTAACCCAGGACATATAGATCCATATAGAGCGGCACTGCGGTGCGCTCATTACCCATATATTAGTCCATATGCCACGTCAATTCATTAAATTCTTTGCACTGTTTAGCATCAGACTACACGGACAAAGCGGTGGCCCCAGACGGATACTCGTATTAGAAGAGCTAGTCCTACCATAAAATTGAAAGTAATTTAAAAGATGGATGGGTATATTGTCCGTTTTGCAATGTGAAGGTCAGAAACAATAGCACGTATCATATATCCCTCTTAGCCGGAAGACATGCGTCCGGATTTTGTGAGTGGACTTGTCCGGTCTTTTAGAACTATACAAAAATGTTTTTAGTAAATCTTTGCATCTGTAATCGATGACAATATTAGTTATATTGAAATAAATATAATTTACGAGTAAATTAACTATTTATAACGAAGCAGAGAAACTGAATGTCGTTATTTGGCTTCTTATGTTTTTCGTCTATATCTTTTGTTCTAACTTTTGTTTTATGCTACATCTGCCCTGAGCCATATACCTCTCAAACTTGAACTCAATCGGTTCAACAGTTCAATCATTTAATAATATTATAAACCTAAGTTAGTTATTATGTTGAAATAAGCATAATATTCTTTTAATGTAATACGGGCTTTCGCATCTTACTAAGCCGATCTCGAGATGTCAATCGTGTTCAGATTCAGACTTTACGGACAGGTCATATTCATAAGTCTAACATGATCCGCCAAATACTATTCCATCTCGGAATCTCATAGAACAATCATTATTTAGCAGGAAGTCAGGCCAGTAGCTGGAGCAATTCCTCTCTACAAGCTACTATCATTTGCCAGCCTGATTGCAGTTATACAAGAGAGGGAGACTATCCGCGAACGATTAGCAATGGGTGAAGCGAATAGGATAATACGACGCATCCTTATTACGGGTGCAGTCTATGCCGCTGTCACCGTAACCCATTTTATCATTTGAATACCTCTTAGTTATAGGCCGCTTTGGTACCTGGATTGGTGTCGCAAATTTTTCGCTTTTTAATCTCACAGGAAGACCTCTGGACTAGATGCTAGTTTAGGTAGCGGCTGGCGTCATTTCCGAAAAGGCTGTCTTGATTTATGTACAAAGGATTAGATGCTTTTGCCAATGCGATTATCGAGAATTATTTCCAACATAAGCTGCTGTGAAATCAGTGTTGCCAAACTTCCCGATTTTGGAGGGACGTCCCACGCGGGGCAGGTTTGGTCCCCCTTTTCAGATTACTCAACGTAGCTACGGCCTTACAGGGTAAACCATTAGATAGATATCATTATTTTAGTGTAACGTATTTTCATTAAAACATTTTCTAGGAATGATATTTTCTATCACGAATATCATCATCGTAAACATAATTTTAAACAAAAATAAAAGGATGGAAATGAAAATAAGGGTATGTAGTAAGAAAGTGAAGTGAACGAAGCACCTATCGGTTGGCACTCTTGCTAGTCCCATTTCATAAAAGGTTAGATTACTGAAATCTTCAACCACGTTGCGGCACTGAAATCTAACCTCTAATTTTATCGAATCGCATACTTATAAGCCCGAATGCGCCGTCAACAGTGGATGTGCAAAAATAAATGACCTTTACGTCATTCTCCGATCATAAAGGAACGCAGCGAATTCTATCGATTGGGTTATTTTAATTGTCTTTGTTCGGAAACAGACAGTTCTGAATGAAATTAGGAAAATAGTTTCATAGTTACTGTACTTGGAGAAATTCTCTGTCATAACTTATATTCAAGTGCCCCATGTTACTAGTGTCCATTGCAAAATAAAGACTATTTCCTTCCTTCTCGGATGGGCAAGTAGCCAGCCCTAATGTTGGAATTTATAGGCCGCACGAGGGCCTTTAAAACATGATTGGAATTTCCAATTTCAAGTACACAGTGTGGTTCACCTAGTTACACTTAAATACGCCCCTGAAGTTGGCCTACTAAGGCCAACTGAGGTGAAATGTAAAGGTCTAAGGTAGTTGCGTTCAAACAAGATCGCAAAGGTAAAGGGGTTGAGAATCTTTAATAGCCGTAAAAAATGTATTTATATAAAGCTATTTTATATATATATGTATGTATGTATGTCACCACAGTAATTATACCTTCGGAGTATTCTTTGTCAACTTACCTAATGACGTGAAAAGAAATTGCAAGAAATAATTTAATTACAAAAAAAGGGTGAGCCAAGAAGCTTGCAGAGTATAATAAAACAAATAAAAAAGGGGTTGAGAATGGGTGTCAGCTATCTCTATCGCACATTCACGTTTGGATGTAACGTGTTTGGCAAGAATAAATATTAATGAGTATTTTTGTTAAACGTTCCTAAGTTTGCTCAAGCATTCCACTCGAAACGACAAGCCAAACAAGTACTACACGATGTTTGACTTAAAAATTCCTCAACGTGACCTGTCCATAGTTTACCACGATACTTTCGGTTTTATCTGATTATAATAGATAAAATAATTGATAAAATATTTCTTGGTTTTTTCCTTTTATTACACATTAAATTAAAGAACATTTGACTGATTTTATAATAGATAAAATAATTAATAAAATCTTTCTTGGTTTTTTCCTTTTACTACACATTAAAAAACATTTGACTGTTTTAATAATAGATAAAATAATTAGTAAAATATTTCTTGGTTTTTTCTTTTTATTACACATTAAATTAAACAACATTTGACTGTTTTTATAATAAATAAAATAATCAGTAAAATCTTTCTTGGGTTTTTCTTGTTATTATTAACAACATTTGACGTTTTATTGCGTTTACTTTATTGTTTTATATTCCTTAGACCACGTCGTCAGTCAAAAGAAGAGAAGGAAAATAAAGTTGAAAGGAATTAATGACGAAAAACAGGAATATCCGACATTTCGAACCATCTTTTTACTATACTAGGTTTCACCCGCGTGGAAATTTTGGATTTCATGGTTTTTATTTTTATGCGCGGAACCCTAATTCTTTTTCTAAAATTAAAGTATCCTATGTTACTCCTTGTAACACCAGCTATCTGCCAGTGAAAGTCCCGTCAAAATCGGTCCAGCCGTTTCGGAGATTACCCGGAACAAACAGACAGACAGACAGACAAAAATTTTAAAAATGGTTGTTTTGCTATTGGTACCGTATATACTTTCATATGCATTTATTAAAAAGCTGTTATTTTGATATTACAAACAGACACTTCAATTTTATTTATCTGTATGGATTTTATGACGAGACGAGCTGTTTGCCTGATGAGAAACGCAACGCCAGCCTATAACAACTGCAGTGCCATTCAGAACTTTGAAACACAAAGGCCTGACACAGCAATTCTTGCACATTACTGCTTGGCGGCAGACTTGACGAGCAATGTGGTGGTACCAATCCAGATGGATACACGCAGAAGAGTTAGTCCTACCATCTAGTAAAGATAGTAAACCTAGTAAGTCTGCAGAGCTTGCGGTCCCAAGTAAACTCTGTATTGCGATGTTTTCCTTCACTGTAAGATCATCATTATTGTTGGACTCGAACTTTTGACCTACAGATTTGCAGGTGACCATCCTACAACTGAAGCGTTATCGCTATTTGTACCTAATAATGTAAAAGGTCATTGAACCGCCTGTAAACGTAGATGTATGAACTTCTCAGCTCGCTTCAGGGTGGCCTGCGCATACGGGCCCATTGTGTCTCTCTGACTGTACGTATTCAACGTGGGAACGTACCATCATACATAAAACAATATATCACTCGAGACTGAATTTAAATGCGTACGGCCCATGTGGCCAAATCTTTTAATTACGAATAATCATGGCGATAATTTTGAGAAACAACAGCTGTAAGACGTTATCTTAACCCAGTAAAATCAAAATTTTCTATACAGAAAACATTTTGATACGAAACATGGTGGTATGGTTCTAGTGCTCGCCTGTACATCGTAAAAGTAACTCTGTCACAAAGCTATTAGTATTTATTTATTATTTATTTATATTTGTATGTTATAATACACGATTTTCAAAGAAAGCACATGTTGACGAGAATTTGCCTTATGTTCTCATATAGATTGTGCTATCTTTAGTAACCGGATTTTCCTGGAACACAGAGCCTTCCTGTAAACAAAGCTTGAGCTAAATTGCTTAGTTACGAACAAGTAAATGAACAAAATATCATATTCCAATCGGTTTCGAGTGAGTAGAGCCGGTCGCAGCACGTTGCTCTCTCAGTGATTAGACTGCTTAGAGTTAATGAGTGACCGGTTACACAAAACTGTGCAAATAAATAAAAATCAAGAAACTCGCTACTTTGCAGCTTTTAGTGAATATTTAACAATCTTCCAAAAAAGGAGGAGGTTATGAATTTGGTTGCGTTTTTTACGTTTGCTACCCCAGATCTCCGACAGTTATACTAAACCGATTTGGAAAATTCTTTTCTCATTTGAAAGAATATACTTTCAGATTGGTCCCATAGAAATTTCATCAAAATCGTTTCAGTAGTTTGTCACTGAAGTCGATTCGTCGCTTTTTCAAAGCAATTTTTGTAATGTATATTAAAAGTGAGCCAAGCTGCGCAAAGTTAAAACAAAGTTGCCCAAACAAGCCTATTTACTATACGATACAAATTGGTTATCTTGTACCTACGATATATAAAATTAGATACGTTACTAAAACTTTCCATCAAACTTTAAAATAATATATTTCACAAACTATTAATGTCTGGAAAGTGCGATAGCAACAAATTGCGGTGGCCAGTTATCATATAACTAACGAGAACAATGCTAGCGATTCGTTGTTATCTGCAAGCGGCTGCAGTGCTGTTCGCTGTGTGACTCACGCACTCCCAGCCACAATCGTTGGCTGTTGTGTGTGGAGTCTACAACTATTGCAATAGTTTATAGTATAGTTTTAATGTTTGATTTGAATATAGTGGAAACGGTAAGGAAATTAAGATGCAAGGGACGAGAAGAATGGACCTCGCTTTGGTACTGAAATTCTTTTATCGTTCTTCACCAGTGGATTAATACGGGCTGAATTAATATGTACTTAACTAACAAAACGACGGTAAAAGTGGAGAGCCATCACAGAACCTAATTATACCAATCACGTGTCGCGATTTAGCGAACTTGGCGAAATTTATTTGAGATTATTAACGTCGATAAAGCACGCTTCGGCATGCCTCGAAGATAACAATGTACTAGAAGCCATAGACAAAAATGTACAAATAGGTCTTATACTGTACTTGTTTATATTTGTCTATGCTAGAAGCCGGTCATGGTGGTCGGGAACCAAATTATTTATAAAGAGATGTCCACCCCGTTCATTGCAAACACTGTCAGCTTCATGTGCTGTTGTTATCTGTTTGTGTGGTTTGAAACTAGTAAAGTTATTTATTTGCTTGTGTCCATCATTTTGCGCGATAATGTTTCGCGTGGGATGTACACTTCCTATCGTAATATAATAGACACCTGCTCCGAATTCTTTCAAGTACTCTCATGAAATTTAGAAGGTTATTGATTCTTTTGTTTCCTCTGTATTTTTTTTTTATTTTAAATTTGCTTCATTTGACTGCGATCTACGTGATGTACGTAGCCAGATTAGCCCAGAGGCAAGCGTGCTCCATCACGTAACAGCCTCGGAAAACTGAATAGGTTTCTTCTAAGAAACCTATTCTGTTTTCCGTATAACATGTCCCCAGTTTCAAATAAGTTGAAGAATCCTGGCATTATTTACTGTCAATTATATGTGATTTTTAATAATAATTGTATCACTAATGTTTGCCTAACACAGGGAAAGCTCGCCCGAGTTAGCAACACTGCTTTTCTAGTTCATTCTGCCGCCAAACAGTAAGATGCTGATTCCGTTTTAAGAACAAAGTAGTTATTGCAATTACCAAACGCATATGAGACATGGGAGCCGCGGATAACAAGCGAGTCGCAAAACTCTGGGTACTGAAAGAGTAATTATGAACGGATAACTTGCATATTGCGTCACCTACATGGTGCTAAGTGCTAAACGCATAATTTGCCATCCAAAAACTAGTGAAACAGCTATACAAATAATGACCGCATTAGATAGTAAAAAATCTCCAAGACGAAGGCTACTTTGCTTCAAGCTCTCGCTTCTCAGCCAAGTCTCAGGAACTGAAAACATAAAAAGACCCATAAAACACCCAATAAACCGCAGGCCACGTAACTCTGTCCACACGACACCTCCAGAGGATGTTGCGGTGTCCACTTCCACTGTTGATCGCTTTGCAGGATGTTGCCAAAACTTGCCGCCGACCTGTTACCACACCTCTCGCGTTACTGTTACTGCACGATTCCACGAAAACAATTTTACTAACTAGGTATTACAAACAGTTATAGACTTAAAACACCTATTTCTAATTACTACGCAACACGTATGTTGTTTCATTCATAAGCTGGAGACCGAACGGAGTTCGCTTTGTTTAAAGTTGTGGAGTTGAATGAGAGTATTTGAATTGTAAATTAGTTAATGAATGTTATGACTGATGAGATATTATGTTAAGATGTTTATATACTTTTGTATGAATGAAGTTAGATGGGTAGTGACGTCATCCACCGATTTAACACAATGTTGTTTTTGGAACCGATCGAATCGTACGAGTCAAGTTT
This sequence comes from Crocallis elinguaria, assembly GCA_907269065.1. Taxonomy (NCBI): domain Eukaryota; kingdom Metazoa; phylum Arthropoda; class Insecta; order Lepidoptera; family Geometridae; genus Crocallis; species Crocallis elinguaria. Next base: position 5,844,413 of record OU026065.1, on the reverse strand, counting down.
GAGCTTTCGAAGAACGAACATCGTTATCTAGCATGGTGTAATTTTTTTTTAATTTATTTCATGACCTGGATACATAGTCCTTAAGTCAGCATGGTGTAAGGGCATGTTATACTGCTAGTTCGGCTAGCTATATCCCCTAAAAAATCTGTAGCCAAGTACCAATCGGAGCGTTCCGGAAGCTGCGTTTGAGAGCCAGTTATTATCTTGGTTTAGCGTATGTATTCACCATGTTCAACCACAGAGCACGATATCGTGGTCAAACGCTAACCTATTGAGCATGAAAAACATAGACCAAGCCTACTATTGTGCTGCGAGCTAGAGTACATAGCTCGCACAATTTCAGGCGTGTCCTAATTATGAATTTAATCAGAAACGTTATTCTACAGCTCTTTACTTGTAGGTAACTATATATTTTTGTTAGTGGGAGGATTAACTCTTCTGCGAGTGTCCGTCTGGGTTGTTACCACCGCTTTGCTCGTGAAGTCTGCCGCCAAGCAGCAGTGTGCAAGCATTACTGTGTTCCGGTTTGATGAGCAGAGTATCCAGTGAAATTACTGGGCTTATGAGACTTAATACCTAATGTCTCAGGGTAACGAGCGCAGTGCAGTGCCGCGCAGGCCTTTGTGTTTCAAAGTTCTGGGTGGCACTGCAATTGTTATGGGCCGGCGTTATGCTTACCATCAGGCAAACGACGAGCTCGTCTCGTTACCAAATAACATAAAAAAAAAAAAAAAAAAATTATATAATAACATATCACAAAGGAATTAGTTAAAGATTACACATCATAATAATCATTTATTTACGATCTTATCATACCCAAAATGCGTTTTATTATCTGTAATTATCTTTCGAATTTAATAACTCGGAAGTTTTGTGCTTAGTCCAGTCATTTAAGCTTAAATTAGGTAAGAATCTCGGAATTCCTACAATACAGCTGGGTATCTCGAATTCCGAGGTGAACTTACTATAATGACTGGACTAGCTGGCTTAACAACTATACTATAGCTTTAGACCGCGGCTTTATATATTAACGTGTAGTATTTCAGGATAAAATGTAGCCTAACATTCGGGAAACCTATACATATTATGTAGCTTCCTTTGAGTAAAATAATTTGTACAATTGGATCAGTGGTTGCAGAGGTTAGCGCTAACAAACAAAAAAAAACATTACCTCTTTATGTATAAGTAGCTTCTGCCCGCGGTTTCTCTCACGTTCCCACAGGAACCGCGAATCTTTCCGGGAAAAAAAGTAGCCTATGTTACACTCCGTTCCATAAACTCTATCTGTGCATTACCTAATTATTATAGTAGAATGTAGAATGGATTAAATTAATTACCCTTAGAGATTGACATTAACATGCAACCTTATACCATAGCGTGATAAATAGATTTTTTATGCTTCATGAAGTCGAAACAGATGAGTGTCTTATATCACATTTTTAATAGAGAAAGTCGTATTTTAAGCTTTATTATTTAGTTCCTACAGTATGTTTTTATTTGTATAACGCACGCAGATGTTGGTACAGACTAGAAGGGATCCATTTATTTATCATATGCTTTATCCGTAATCAATGATGACGTTATTATTCATTTAAATTAATTATTTATATAATCTCTATCAATTAATTTCATTGTACATTGTAGATAAAAGTATCAATGAGAACAATCTTAAAACGTGACTTATGATTTCTTACGTAAAGATTCAAGGCATTAAAAGTGCAAACGCTAAAATTTCCCTAACAAAGTTACAAGATATATTTTTTAATCCTAAAGTCCTAAAAACCTTAATTCTAAAGGAGCCGATTTTCTTCTAACGCCTAGATTTTTTTATAACTAAGAACATTCTCGATTATGTCACCTTTGCAATAAAAAAACTACATCAAAATCGATCCATCCGTTTAGGAGCTACTATGCCACAGACTGACAGACAGATGTACTCGTTAAATTTATATCCGTTATTCCGTTATATCCGTTATCCGTTTTTTCGTTTTTTTTTGTTTTTTGCGTCGGGGGTTATTGTTGGATATTGTCTATAACTTTATACTAACTAAACTAAGTCAATGTCAATGTCAACGTCTCATATGACAGGTGATGTTTTCTCCTTCTGTCATCCTTGTGTCTCTTCCTGTCCATGGTCCCTGCGAATTACTGTGTTATTTTTACGTACAAATAAATCTAAACTAATTAAAGAACCTTATTTGTTTCCTTTTTGGCCATAATCCATCCATAAACAACAATTAGTCATGCTTATGATAAACCAACCGTGTGATACACCTACACACTGCTCGTTTGTACTTTAACATAACCTATTAGATAGGAACGTAAGACAATAGATATATGTTCGCCTTTCATCTGTACAGAATCAAAAATTAGATTAAACAAAATAGATCTTTGTTCTACAAAGTATTTAATATCACGTGAGTGTTTTGCGAACATTAAACAGAAAAACAGCAAAGAAATTTAGGTATGAACTGTATTAGTAACTCGGGGAGAGGTGTCGATTGAAATATGTATTTTGGTATATCATCGACAGAATTATCTTTCACTTCTCTCAAAGAACGATTGCATTATTGGAAGCTATAGTTGATCCGGAAAAGTTCTATATAAATACTTAATAGAATTTCCAAGAAAATTTAATGTTTCTATTTGCAATTAAAACGCATTTTTATTTTATAAATGTTTAACGTGCTTAATTCCTTTATTAACTAGCTAATACATAAATAAACACTACATCTAACCTAGCTAGCTGCCAAAACAGTTGGATAATCTACAAGCCCAAGTAGGCCTATAGATAATCCAAATGTTCTAGCCCATGCACTACCAGTTGGAAGCGTACCCAGCATGCTGGCGGCATTGCCTCGTTGAACCGCAATGCTGATCCGTTGTATAAATACCTACATCACAATGATGCTTTAATTCACAGTAACAGGTCTCAAATTTCAGTTTCTAAAGGTGGTTTGTTAGTTATATTATTATTGTACGTGTAAAGTTCGAGCAAGAAAGCTGTATTTTATGAAGCAAGTTTTGCACAACTAAAGCGTCTAGTTCGCAACTTCGCCAACACAAAGCAACAGACTATTTCTGTCCAAACCAGCTTCGTTGTTGACACAAGAAAATTCACATGAATGCCTACCACGTTGGCTCAAATAAACACGTGTTCATTGCACACATGGGTAAACGTTCCGTCGCGATGGCTCGGCTAACGCACACAGATAAATAGATTCATTCATAAGCGTGGCTTTGAATGGCGGGGGCGAACAGTGGAAAGCTCTGAAAGAGTTATGATCGCCTGGTACTGACGGCCGACCAGTCGGCGGACATGTTTGCGTTTCTCGTCCGATCGGGCAACTAGTCGATCGAACTAGAACCAACGAGCTTGACCTTTGTGTACTAAGGTTTTGATCGCAGCTTTGTATGTAAATTACGGTGGATCGTGCCTATGTTTAAGGTCGCTCAGCGAAACTGAGTTTTAAATAATTGGCTAGACTCCGCAAAAAGTATGGTTTTACATTTTATGACTCGTATATGAGCGTTTTGATTATCAAATCGCAAGATAGACTTACTACATAATACTGCGATACCAACACCTGTCTCCCAGTGACAGTGACGCCACTTGTTTACTTTTTTTTTTTATGTTAGCGTCTGACTTAGTGGTCAGGTCTCACCTGCCTGCTCTAACATGATGACATCATCATGTTAAAGCGGAATTGGAGATGGTAAACAAAATAGACTTAGAATGGGGATTGACTCAAGTGTGGCTGTTAGAACACACCAGTATAGATGCTTGTACAGATTATAGTCATTATTGTCGATTTTTAGTGCATCTCCCACCCTCTCTTGGATGCCAAAGTAAACTTTCTGCGCTCTAATTCACACTAAAGTAGTAATAATTTCAGTATACCTAATCAAACTCGTGCTTTAATGTACCTAAAGTATATTTTTTTAACCATCTAATAATCCAAACGAATGTGGCAGATTTATGACATGAATCGTGATGGCAATTCTATCATATCACATATGTCATTGATTTACATTAGATACTTTAAATAACACGGAATTTAGGAACTGTTCTTTAAATAGTTACACAGATAATTACAGGAACTTTTGATGGCCAAATCAATTGATTAATCTTGTCAGATTAAAATTGATTGATAGCCCCGTGTTTGTAATTTTTAATTATTCTTTACAATTTCCTCGAAAATTCATTTCAGGGCAACGAAAATATTTATTATCGTTTTATGTTTATCTTAGGTACTTACCGATAAGGTTTCTATTTTTGGGAATGCGATAATTTTTATGAATGAATGATAAAGTATCATCAATTATGATCACGCATAACTTTAGTGTGACTACATAAATACTTCTGCAAATTACATGTACTAATTTAAAAAAGCATGTAAATCATTTATAGGCCAGACAACTGCAATGCTAATTTCAATTCTACGGACTATTCTTTCCAACAGTAGTCTGAGAGCTAGCTCCCTTTTGGTAAGATAGTGATACAGATCAATTAGGCTTGGACTGTGGATAGTGATGAAATGCAAACCAATATAAAACTTTTTAGCAAGAAATTAAACAGATGACCGAATTAGTTTTACAAAAAACTCTAATAAAAGAAATATGCACGATCAATGATCATACATAAATTATTATTGTAAAAAAACAAGTCGACTAGCCAAGCTCCTCCTTTGTTTTTTCATCGGCTAAAAAGAAAAACAATATAAAACAGTCTTTGTTGCCTTCAATTGTAATAGTTTATGGAAATTAAAAACCATTTTACTTAATTTAAGAATAAAAGAATAATTTTATAATATTCAAACGATGCTGGTGGATTCCCCTCACGTGCTCGAGTGTTCATTCGCATCTAAATGTATTTCTCGTCACCTCACGGGTGCCAGCTACGTTGCACTTTGCATACTAATACATACTTTGACACTGTAAGCGCCTATAAATTTCATATTTTTATACGAATGTTAAATATAACTACCTGGGTATCTCTTTATCAAGTTTAACAACCTCTCGAGGAAAAATAATAATAGACTTAGATCGTGAGTTTCATCCTTTTTTTGTAGCTAATAAGCTTGCTTTTGACCGCTATCTGCGACGATGCGGTCGAAGGTATAGCACGCTTGTCCAGAATACCTATTCACTCGTCTCTTGAAGACTCCCAGATTGTAGTGTTCAGGCAAAACAGATGCCGGCAATGAGTTTTAACTATCCGCATGATGAAGATCGAAAAACTCTGAGTACGTAAACGTAATTGTGATCATCATTGCATATAAATGTAGAGTTTCATTTCCTATGATATATCATTAGGTGGAAAACGTCTACTGCTTAACATCGGTCTCTTTCAGGAAGGATGAATTTGCCATAACACACTACGCATGGCAGGCGTCTTGTTGATGGCAGTAGATTATGTTGCCGACCGGAGCGAATGCTGCTGCCCTTTCCTGGATACTTCCCTAGCCAACTCTTACGGTACCCACGGGAAGACAGGGGGTAGTAATCGTCTTAGTCGGGACCACACGGCCGTGCCATGAATTATATTACAGGTAGAGTATTACCTACCTATTTTTATTCCAGAAAAGGTAGTATATACTATTCCTGAGGAAAAATGTGTAAACTTTTTTTGTAGCCACTGGACACAACTTATCCTACTTCCTGTCCAACTTTCTTACTTATTATAGTTATCCTACTAATATTATAAATGCGAAAGTGTGTTTGTTGGTTTGTCCTTCTTTCACGCAGTAACGGAACAACGGATCGACGTTATTTTTGGCATAGATATAGTTTATGGGTCGGAGAGTAATATAGGCTACTTTTTATCCCGGAAAAATGCACGGTTCATGTGGGAACGCGGGTGAAAACCGTAGGCAGAAGCTAGTATCTCATAATAATAAGTTGTCCAGCAGTGAAGCGCTTCTACAATCTTGATCCCAGCATATAGCTATTATAAAGTATATGTAGAGTTGTTATTATTATATCCTCGCCTCGTATAAATTGCAGAATAATTCCAAAGTTTGTGCCTTAAAGTATGATTTATTTTGCAATAAATCCATTGCCGAGTCTTTATGATATACTGGAACGTTTGAAATGCTGCCAACTTGCGGCAAATTAAACTCTACGTGCTTATGAAGTTCGAAATAATTGGAGATTTAAACTTATGTACTCTTCAAGTATAGCGCCTTGAATAAGTACCTTATGTTTTTAAATAAACGTAATCATATTTAAATGAGCGTCAGTATTATAACGTTGGTACAGCACTAATCATATAGCAAGCTCTTACAAGTTGGCACAATTGAAAAAAGCACTAAAAAGTAAAAACTGGTTCGGCTTTATTTTTGTGCTAAGTACTACTCTACTATAAACACATACTCCATTTCAAAAACAACATTGTGTTATACATATTAGCTACCTATCCAGTAAAGTATGCAGTTCAAAACAAGATAAGCTTTAAAGGCTGAAGAAAACCATAGGCAAACGTAAAACTAAATGTAAACACGCAAAAACACAACGATCACTACTAAAAGCTCAACAATCAGCATTCAAAATGCTCTACAGTCTACGTATACGCACACTCACACTAACTCAGACCTGCGCCCACGCAAGCTTTCCAAAGCTCGCCGCACTAGCGCCATCTGACATATTTTTGTGATAACTTGTCTGTGATCGAATGACTTGCTTACGATGTCGTTCTCTTGATCGCCGCTAGATGGCAGGCAGGCATGCCGTAGTAATTCAGGTAACTTTAATCAGAGGGCGCTACTGTACGGTATTCCTTTCTTAACTTTTGTTTAATTATATATTATTTTAGCGTTACTTACTTGATTTGTTTTTAATTATTATTTTTAAATTCCAAACTAGTCGCAGAGTATCTTCTATTTTTGCATTTAAAAATATTCATTACACTATGTGGTTTTCTGATTATACACTTAGGCCCTGGTTCGGATTCAAAATAAAATTTATTTAAGATTTTTTGGTTAAAAAATTAGAACCACGTTCGGTATTTGAACCCACAACCTCTCCCATTGCATGACCCCAATAACTCGGCGCGTAAGAGCGATTGCGGCTCCGATGCAGAATTGATAGCGGGTATGAATCCCGTATACGGTTTACATTGTATTTATATGTTTACATTGTGCTTTTAAAAAAACGTAGATTCACTAAACTGAAATTAAAAAAGAAAGTTTTAGGTTTAGACTATACAGTGATGTAGATATTGCAATTTTCATCGCAGTTAAAAGTTAAGTCATACAGTTAAATAAACCTTCTAGGTAATAAAGTGAGGACAGACGACTGTATTAATTTTATAGCAAACGTTAAATAATTATCAAAGCTAAAGAAGCGCATTAATAATTCTGCACTCATTTCGCTAATGAATTAAGATGAACAAGCTTAATGGTATATATCATTAAATAGATGGTTAAAAATAGCAACCTAGCTAATTAAACTACAATTTAATACTCAAATTAAAAAATGGCGTTATACAACTTTAAACTCACAGGAAATATTTATCAATTAATTAATCTGCTATTTAAATTAATTGTGGCATTTAATATCGAAGCTAGAAAAGGCAAAAAAACAAAAACAAGCTTTGGTTTGCAGACCGTTGTTTGTGTGGATGTGACGTCACAGCGGTGTAGGCTCGCAGGGCGGGGTGAGGTGAGCGGGGGGCGCGGGCGTGGGAACCGCGCGGCAGGTGCGCGCGCGCCGGCCACTGATCCTGAACACGCACACAAACGTAACTTGACGTGTTCCGACACAGCCGCACACGTAGATAGACCTACCCCGCCGAGAGAGTCCGTTATAGTGTTCCGCTTTTCCAAGACTCCGAATATCATTAGAATATCTCCTTCTCAGAAACTAAAAATGAACGTTTAAAATTTTTCTGGAAGAATTTATATTTTTAACTATCTATCTCTGTTCCTTAAATTAATAACGTTGACTCCCTGTTTTAAATTATTTTTCTAATACATAAAGCTACATTTTAAACCTTTCCTTGGGTTGTAATTTCATAAATGTTTTAACCAACAATTTTCACAAACTAACAAAATACAGAAGCACTTCGTTAACATTTGATTCGATTACTCGAAAAATTTGCGCTAAAAGCACTGTAGACTGTCTGCAAGTTTTAAAAACCTCAGGTACATAATTAAAGTGAGTAACTTCGTTAATGGCTGGTCGAGGCAGGGCGGTGTTCAATAGATGTGGAGGAAAAATTGAATTTCTCGCTTAGAGGGAGTTTTTACCCTTTGATGTCATAACTCGTAACAAATTTCATAAGCTGATTGGTCACTCGCTGATGTAAAGTTGTGTGGAAAGTGCCTTGCTTGTGTTCATTGCTGTACTATTATCATAACAACCTCTTTACTCACAGTTTCTGTAAAAACAAATTAAAAAGTATACAATTTATAGTCCATTGATATGCCGTGTATGTTGCTGAAAGCCTCATGTGACAGGCTCTGTGGAAGACCAATGAAAATTGTGAAATTTATTTTTCGAAAGATTTTTAATCAGATTCTTTTACTAAGACACAACTCGATAAATCTTTGAAACAAGTATGCTCTCTATATATAGAGCTTAACTCCCGGCATTCCTCGGAAAAAAAAAACATTTTTCTTCTAAATTAAATACTAACACAATGCCAGAAATAATCACTGATAAAACCTAGAGCCAGCACTTATCTGCATCTAGAGTTCAGCAAGTCAGTATCTCACAACAACAGCTGCGTGCGTTTCGAGTGTCTTACTCTTAAAACTCTTAAAAGGTCAAAGTTTGACCGCTATGAGAAATCAGTAAAAAGAAACAGACGCAAGCGGAGACTAGCACTCAAGAGCTAGAACGCTATTCGGCGACAGATTTTCAACTTGGCAGTGGCAGCTAGCCGGCCGAGCACTAAAAATGACCTATCGCCGCACTATAGATGACGTTTTCCTGCACTGAAAGTTCAAGAGGCATCATCATTGTAGCTTTCAAAGTATCGACGGATTGGAAGGAGATTTCATTACCATTGGACACTTCCAAATACTTAATCAAGTGAGGATTGTACAGTTTTGTTAGTGGGAGGACTAACTCTTCTGCGAGTTTCCGTCTAGGTTGTTACCACCGCTTTGCTCGTGAAGTCTGCCGTCAAGCAGTAGTGTGCAAGCATTACTGTGTTCCGGTTTGATGAGCAGAGTAGCCAGTGAAATTACTGGGCTTATGAGACTTAATACCTAATGTCTCAGGGTAACGAGTGCACTGCAGTGCCGCGCAGGCCTTTATGTTTCTAAGTTCTGGGTGGCACTGCAATTGTTATGGGCTGGCATTATGCTTACCATCAGGCAAATGACCAGCTCGTTTCGTTACCAAATAAGTTTAAAGGTCCAAGCCAGCTTCATCTCGATCCCTGGGGCGTGGTAGGGGCGTGCTACTCGACCCGGCCGCATTGATTAATTTATTGTTAATGAGCTTGGTAAACGCAAGCTCCGCGTTAACTATAATGGTAACTCGTGTTAGTTATTATAAGTAACCGTTAGCGGTGTTTAATTGCTGTTATTTTCTCATTTGCAGCTACTAATGCTAATGCGATCGTAAATAATAAATGGGATATAATGGAAAAAATCGTACCTATACAAAACAGTAACACACAGTGGCGTATTTTAGGATTCAGCGCCCTGGGCCTGCAGGCCCCGCCGCACCTGCCGGTCGTGCCGTTCAGTACCTATATACTATAGCCCCGCGTCTTGATATCTATCAAACTTATGCCCACGAGCCCCTAAACTGTAAAACACAGTTTAACTAAGTATTGAACCGTTTGACACTGTTTATTAATAAGAGCCTTATAGTTAGGTAAGCTTTTTAAAATTTCTTTTGGAGCAAGGGGCGGTGCAAGCCGCTTACTTATTTCAATTACCGGAAACTAGCCGCGCTACAGGAACTACGCGGATAAACGGAAAGACACAATAAGCTATAGATAATTCGATACAGTTTCTAGCATTGCGCAGTGCATTGACTCAGGATTTTTGCAATAAGGTGGTACTTTTGCACTTTTATTAGCAATAATATAGGATCAAGAACTTTAAAAGCAAGGTGAAAATAAAACTAAAGAAGATTGTAAGAATAAAGAGAAGTGGCGCTTCCTCTTAAGTTATAATGAATTTTCTTAATGTGATTTAGTAATGGTCCAATGAGCAATACTTATGCGCAATGAATGAAGTACCGACCGGAAGTTGGAACACCAGGCTCTTTGTCAGGTACGTAGCGAGGTTTGCGGTGATTGTGATGTTATAAATACTGTTTGAATTATTACTAATTTATTCTTCTATAATAAAAATGTTCGTAAAGTATAAAATGTTATGTGAACATGTTAATGTTACCTGAATGCACCCGGGCCACACGCTATCCAAATGTACACTGAAAGCCTTTTTAGATCCGGGCCTTTGTTAGGTAAAGTCGTCGCTCGAATACTGCCAACTAAGGGGGTCGGTGGCACTACACCGGACATTCATAGTCTCCAAAAAAGTAAAGCAAATATGGAGCATTCGGAAACTCACAGATCCAAAACCTAGAAGCCCACTAAGTAGCGCATGGTAGTGGGGCTCTTCTGACTAGTTACCACCCTCAAATTTAAAATCTGTCGTTTTGACCCAGTCCTAATCTACGTTAATCGTATTCGCCATCTGCAACCATATCGGCGCTAAACATCAAGCAAGTAGGTACATTAAAAACTACTAATATATCCGTAACACGTACCTATTGCACTGCAAAATTACTCTAAAAGTAACCTTTATACATTTTTTTTTGTCTTCTGATCTGACATCAACTTAACATCTAAAACACATAGTTAATTAGCCCATTGGCAGAGCTCGTATTTAAATCTAAACGCTTTCATACAGAGTGGATCGCGTGCCACTTATACACTAGCCACATTAGCTAAAAGGCATGCTAAAGGCTCCCTTAATTGATTTAATACCAGCTCTGTAACAATGGCTAGATCGAGTCCGATAAAGAATCAAACTGGGCATTGAACACATGCTTGGATTAACATAATTGCACCTTCTTGAACGAATGTACACACATATAATAGTTACTATACAGTGCGCTATAAACTTAAATGCGCTTTTGACGAAGTTGCAGTGCCTTGAAGAGATTTTAATTACTACAAGTCCTGCAAGACACTACACAGCAGTTGTTACATACTAAAGTAGTTGATATTAATCAGTCAAATCTAAATATTAAATTAACTCAGTTGTATACAAATAGGTATCATCATTAAAAATATAAAAATGCAATTCAAACACACAGTCGATATCCTTAAATATTTTTTCCATTCAACCCTAGCAAATTCGGACGTCTTCAAAATGTTTTCTGCCTCTTTACATCCAAACTGGAAAAATGCAGTTACAAAATTACTTATCTACCCCTCTCTGACACTGGAATGGTATAGTACTTTTTAAACTTTCGCGAATTGAATGCATTGTATTAATACAAAAACGGGTCTATTCGCGCACAAAGGTTAGTCAAAATTATATTTTGATTATATTTGTGCGCGAATAGACCCGTTTTTGTCTTAAAACTGGAATGGTATGTTACATAAGTTGTTCTTTACGTATTATCTTGACGTAGTTTTATATGTACTATGTATTTTTATATTTTGTGATTCACAAGCTGCTGCGCGCGATTACCCCAACGCCACTTGAATATTCTCACAGAAACCCTGCATTTTTTGGAATATAAAGTAGCCAATACACTCTCCAGCTCAAAAACTATCTTTATGCATTATATTACTAAGTATATTAACAGTGACCACCGGTGTCGATCTGCGAGACTAATGTGGGAACCTCGGTGCACCTGCCTGTCCCCCTCGTCTCATGCGCCGTGATGGTTAGTAATTAAATTCACTGAAAATTAAGTAGTTACTTAACTGACTAACTACCCGATCGTCAGTTTGGAGATGTTCTGGATATTGGAACGACGAGATTGTTTGAAAACATATTTACAATGTCAACTACACTGTAAATAATATATGTGAAGGGCAATGATGAACAGTAACAGTTACAAAGAAAGCTTTAGAGTCACTCTTCATTCTACGATTAGCGTGGCCTGTATCACATGAGCCTATCATCTGATAGAGATGAAATAGGAAGTGGCCAAACGTAAAACGGTTTTTCATAAATATAAACCTATATGACTTCATTTATTTCAGTTATAGGCATGGATTAGTATTGATTTGAAAGGGACGATGTTACTCAGATTGCATTTATAAGTTCCAACCGTCGTAAAACTTACTTTCCAACATGCGAAATGGCAATCAAACGCTGAATTATTCAGCCATAAAACCAATTAAGGCCGAAAGAAATAAAAGCTTGTGTATCCAATTAATAAATCTCGCTTATTGTCAAGTGACCATTTATTTTCTGGATTGCTAAATTGTCTTTAATTAATTCTAATTGAGGGTCCTTTGCGAGGAATGCTACATATTGCAAACGCCCGCATCGATCCCGAGTAGGGGCAAATTTGACCCTCATACCTACACGAAGCACTTTTAAATTCACACGAAATCCGCAGTTTTAACCATAGGCAGCTATATCCGAAATCCATTCCTGTACAACAGTTAAACTATAGAGGAAAAATAAACCTGCTGTTAAACAGCTTCCTGCTCCCAATGGGAATTACTTTGAAAACATTAAGGTGAAACTGTAACGTTTCCTTTTTTTAAGATACATATTACTTTTTGAGAACGACAACAAAATTAACAGTTAAAACCGTTCGGGTACGTTTACTTCCTATGAAAAACGCCGGCGTCGCAGCCGCAAACGACGTGATACTCCGGCTACTGTTCGCCGCGTCGTCTAAGATTTCAGTAGCTAGAAATCCGGTGGCTGTTTTTCCGGGCTTCCCGCGCATCCACAATGGCGTCCCTTCCGGCCAGTTCCCGCCAAAACAGAAATAGCCTGACCCAGTTGCGCGGCGCACGTCCGGCCGCGCCGCGCGTCGTCTACGATCTGCATTTCCGGCGCAGCGTGTCATTTTTTATGGATTATGATTTTTACAATCCGAAGCTTTTAATGAGGAGAGTGAAAGTAATTAAAGCTGTACCGAATTTTCGGGATGTGGAAATGGTTTTATTTTAACGTTGCCCACATCCCGTCTCACGCGCTCTTATTTTGTGTAGTACTTTCTTTCTAACTGCTGCACAGTTGACTGAATAGCTTCCTTACTTGAGTTCATATCCTTACGATAAGTCGTAAAAGTGTAAAGTGTTGGCTGGACGTTTTTAAGAAAAAATTCAACCAACACTTTACAGTTTTGGTTTCCTGTAAATATAATTTTTCAACTGATTTTAAAGTGCATTACATTCTTAACAGTGCCTTAAGGTTCCCATGATCCATGAACACGCTAAAAATATTTTGGGCCGAGAGAAACCTTTCCATAGATTACATTCGGTATTTTTACTTTTATACTCTCCAACATAATTATTGCAGATATTTTTTAATTTAATAAATAATGTACCTATAGTACGTACCTATAACATTATTATAATATTATATTCTGTGCTGTCACCTAAGATTACATTATCCTCGCGAACAAAGAATCCGGGTCGGTAACAACAATCCTAAAATCTCCGGAAGGAATACTTCTAGCATAACAGAATAAATACTGTTTTAAGCATATTTATTACTGCCACAATAAAGTTCATAAAAAAGTTTCAAGCTGTGCAATTTTACCATGAAAAAGCATAAAACAAAAATACGTCAATTTTCAAAAAACGATATAGGTACTATGGATTCATTGCATTTTTTTTTCTGATCGACGCAAAAAAATTGATTATTCGATATCGAATACACGAAATTATTAACATCACTAATGTTGGTACGACTTACTCTACTCCGATTGTCTGTCTTGATATATAGATACCACCAGAATCACCATCACTACCTACTCATTTAATTTGCCACAGAGCAATGGCATGTCGTGCAAGCATTACTGTGTTTCAATTCAAACACAGGCACAGATAATCAATGCCAAAGTTAGTCATTAGAGTTACTTGTCAAAAATAGGAAAAGATGTCTCATAGAGTCAAGCGCGGTGCAGTGCAAAAAAGTTAGGCGATGTACCTGTCTCATTTTTAAAACATTCACCGGGTGGAGCACAGAATAACCACACATCAGAAGGGCACAGTAGCGCAGGCTACGAAACTTGCATAACCGCAGTTTTTGGAGCGGAAAGGGACACGTTGCCACACACCAGCGACCTTGTGCGCTGCGCACCGCGACCTAGAGTGGAGCATCTGGACAAGGATTATTAACCCATTTTAGTTTAGGTATTTCATAAGTGTGACTGCGAACCGTGGAAAATTGTGTCAGGCTTCTAGGTGGCTGCGTGATGAAATTCTGACTCAAAATGTAAAGCCTTGATGTGTTAACTGTTTGCTATAGAAGTTGTAACTAGGTGATTTACATCATGTTCTTATACTAGTACTATTACCGCGCAAATAAACTTCTATTGTTATAACACGTATACATCTATTAACTAGGAAGGTTTGTCCTGCCGTACCTGTGCAAAATGATAATCTACTTTGCAAAGAATTGATTCATTAATTTACTCAGAAGAAAAAATACCTACTTTCTTTCTTTTTCAGTACTTTCTATTAATTAGGTATGCTGGCTCGATAATGATATCGAGTTCCGAGCGCGCTCTATCTTCACTGTTTTGTTGTTTATGCCACCAAATAGAGAGGCTATTCGATTACCATTTGTTGTATCAACGTTGTATCGTTTGACAGTAAGATGGTAGTTTCTCGTATATTAAAATTATGCCAAAAACATAGTCCGCTGGCCACGCCCACATCTCAAAACTTCTTTCTTATCCAGCTGTTAACGATTTCGCCCGCGAGGATGTTCCTTTTCTTTGACATTAAATGCAATTTCGTGCTAAACATTTAATTTTATGTCACGATAAAGTGGTCAATGCAAATTTTAGCAAAGCAAAAGAACGTCACTGTTAGGCATAGCCTCTTTTATTTGTGCGGTTGATAAAACCATTGTTATGAACCGGAGCTGAAAGCATCTCGAGCGGGCCGGTGGCACAGCCGCGGCCGCCGGAAGTGGCTGTTACGAAATTAATGCAGCCCCAATTAAATAACAAGCCACCGCTGGCCGGCCGCCATACTCTCCTGTCAAAATAGAACTTCTCTGTCAACAGGAGCTCACTCTGTATTAATAAGGAATGAAGTTTATTACTGATGTTACTGACTAGTTGCGTATTTTTATATACATTTTTAAAACACATTCTTTTATTAAAGTAAGACGCATTATTAAAAAAGGGAGAAAATTTGACAAGTGATGACGTGATAGCTCAGTTAAATACTTCAAATCAAAAACAAAATAAAAACAACGTAACAATTTATTGATAGAAGATATTTATCCCAAAATTAAACATACATTTTAATTAGCTTGAACTTGTTAACTTAAGGGTATCTTAGACTCTAGTGGTTTACTCCCACTGTATATAAGTTTTTGATGATTGTGCTTTCTCACGTACGTCATTTTACTTCCGGTGAGCCTTCGTCGTCTGTTAATTTCATCAGGAAGTATACAAAAATCTATATTTATCAACCACAAAGACCATTATTGTCAGTTTTTTAGAACAAAAATCGGCCCCTAACGAGATAAGAACGCGGCGCTTTTGTCGGTGCAGATCAAAGCTGGCGCACGCGTCTCCAAGAAATATTCGGGGAAAGAGAGGTCTGGGGTTCGACTCCGGCTAATCAGCCTCTGATATGTCGCATTTGGTCAACATTCCTGGAACATGGACTACATACAACTAAAAATTGCGCAACGAATGGTTTTTTTCTAATATTGTGAAATAAACATACGGGAAAATCTCTAAAACGCAATGTTTACTCAAATGTATGCATGACACATGTTTATGTAAAAGTCGTATCCTGTGTTGAGATATTAGTTGCTAGAATAGTTGCAAACTCTCTTTGCAAATAAGGGTATGCGGCTCATGCACCTTTGAACACCTACATTACCTATAACACTTCGTTATTGGTAGTACAGATTTTAGTCCAATTAAAATTAATGAGACAGGTGTGAACTACTTAATTACCATTGAATTACTTGTTTTATGAAATTGGAAACTTTAATTGAGCTCTATTTTTTGTTTGTATGTTTAGTGTAAGAAACTATGAGTATAAAATATATGAATTATGTGATAGACGTATACGTTCAAGATGGCGGTTTTACAAGTAAAATTACGTTAAAAAAGCGACGAACCGACTTTAGTGATAAACTAATGAACTAATTTTGGGGGATCTGAAGTAACAAACTTAAAAAAAATACACACCGAATTGAAAACCTCCTCCTTTTTTGGGTGTCGGTTAAAAACGCGCGCGAACTCGGCTCGAGGTCGGGGTAATACCATACGTGAAATTGGATCGTATCTGGTAGATCATGTTAGAAACATAGTGGTTTATAAGATCCCGCATACATCCGTAGATCCGGCAATCAGTATAGGTTGATGATTCGAATCCAACTATGAACTTTTTTATACTATTTGGTAACGAGATGAGCTGGTCGTTTGCCTAAAAGTAAGCATAACGCTGACCCATAAAAAATTCAGTGCCACTCAGAACTTTGAAACACAAAAACCTGCGCGGTAGTGCAGTGCGCTTGTTACCCTGAGCTTAATTAATTGAATTGAGTTAAATCAGTTAAGGAAAACATTGTAATGCAAGCATATCTTGGAGGCTTCTTCAGGACTCGCCTACCTAGCTACCACCTTTAAGTTGAAGGTCTATCGCCAAACACCTATGTTCCAGCAACTGCACTTGAAAGCCAATCACCGCACCATTCACTATCTTCGACAACCTCAACTGATCAGAGAGTTAGTGGTGAAAAGATAAACAAAAAAAGTAACTTTGTAATGATTTCAATAAAGCCTCGAGCATACGATCCTTCGAGTTACAGAGTAGTCAAAACCCAGATACGTTCTATGAGGTAGCAACAAGGCGCAGAGGTAGTCGATGGTCATTATATGTGTTATCTGTGCTTTCGATCGCCACGAACGAGCGGCTCTCGACAAATTGGTGTGTGTTCATTTGTACCATTCTACCGTCTCATTCTTTTTTGGCTTCTAAATTACTCTCGTTTTATTGGTTTTGAAGAACGAATATGATGCGTGATTGTTTCTGAGATATCGGAGTTTGTACAGATTGTTGATAAAATGCCGGAATATTTTCATTAGGAAATTAGACTGTTGCTGCAGTCACTATTAGTAGATTAGTTAGGGAGAGGATGAAATATGTAAAAATGTTTAAGAAATTAGAAATGCGACGGCATTTTTAGAAGTAACCTCGACCATCTGATAAATTTGTTATAAATTAGCCATGTCAGAAGCTTCGGGTGGTTTAAAAATTCTATATAACACCAGAGCTGGCCTGTAAGAGAAGATAATTTTTTTACAACTTGGTACAAGCTAAATTCATGACGATTTATCTTCCATTTTGGCATGTGGGATGTCCTAGTGTCAGAATTTGTAAGCCACTGTTGTCTTACGACAAAAACTGGCACCGACGGCTTTATTTGATTTACCGCTCAACATTAGCAAATATTTTATAATGTTATCAAGTGATTAGGTTATAAGAACCTTATTAGGTTTATTTCATCTCAGAGGAATTATGAGTCACAGCGCAGTGGATAAACTAGTGCCTCAGGCGAACCTGACTGATCTTACTCGATGAATATTCATTTTATGTGTCTGTCCCAACTTTATAGTTTTCTTTATCTGCTGATATTTGCAAACCACCAGTCCAAAGGTGTTTATTTTGCATACTCCTAGCTTCACTAATAGACTGCCAATTATTTATACCAAAGTAAAACCTGGTGTAATGACTCATGTCTTGTTGACTTCAAAGTGACGGTCGTCAATAAATTAATAGAGTATGTTTTACTGGTAAAATTTATTTTGGTCATGGATGTGAACAAAGATAGAAGGACTTACGCCCTTATTCATAATAGCTCAATAAGATAATCTATACTTTAAACTGCTCCAACTTCTCGTTGACGGAAGGTGTTACGCGTGGATATGAGACAAAACAATTTCTATTAATTAAGTAAGTTATGGAACGTTTATGAATAAGGGCTTTTATCTTTTACGAAAGTCCGCCTACAGTGGGTCATCAAACAGTTGTGTGCAAGACTACAAGCATGACTGAGTGCAAAGTATAATCAGTAAAAATCCTGGGTCTACAAAAGGCATGTAAGCTGATGTCTCTGCGTGATGGAGTGCTGCGCAAGATATTGTCAATTGAAAATCAGGCATAGTTATTTTAGAAGTGCACAGTTTTCTGACCGCATTTACTCGTATATAATGAGCAGGTCAACAAAGGATCTTTTTTCGTTTACCTTATATGTTTCACAGAATTTTAAACACCCCATATATAATTTATTACACAACTAAGAAGTGTATATAAGCTAGCGTTTGGCCTTAGATAATATTTAACGATAGTCGAAGCTGCTAACACGCAAAGCTAGATTGGCGATTACAGAAAATATGAATCAAATTAGCAGCAGAGTGTATATTGAAATATGAACTCTACGTTTCCAATACTATCTTCTTTACATCTATATCTATACATCTATCTATACTTACAACTAAATAAAATTGAAGTGTCTATTTGTAATATCAAAGCTTTTTACTAAATGCATAATATGAAAGTATAATACGGGACCTACACAAAAACAGCCATTATTAAAAAATTTATCTGTCTGTCTGTCTATCTATCTGTCTGTTTGTTCCGGGTAATCTCCGAAACGGCTGCACCGATTTTGACCGGATTTTCACTGGCAGATAGCTGATGTTACAAAGAGTAACATAGGCTACTTTTATTTTGGAAAAAGAATTAGGGTTCCGCGTAAAAAAATAAAAACCATGAAATCCAATATCTCAGCGCGGGTGAAACCGCGGGGCAGCAGCTAGTATAACTTATATTTTCTTAATGTGTATTGCAGAATAATCAAACGTCTTCCGGCCAATAATTACATACGCGCTACAAACATCCGCTTGGCATACACATATGACTGTACAAGTATACATATAGAAATATGGCCTGCCAGCGATTTTGACCACGACCATTTTTAGTTCGTAATCTCTTCAATAACTGTTCAATTAATTACGTATACGTATGATGGCTACAGAATTGTAAAAACAACCCACGTAAAGTTGTTTACAAACTTCAGTGGCTGAAACAACCTAGACAATGTAGTTTTTTTCAATGAAGCATTTGAAGTGCGTTAACTTTAAGGCAGCTTTGTAATGGTGATGATAGGTTCAAAGTTTACAAAAGGTCAAAGTATGAAAGAATATTCAGTATCAACATTATTCAGCCTTTACGATCCCGATATATATTTATATGTACCTACATTATATTCTAACTGTTCTCCCGAGGTGAACTTGCACGCTGAACTTCCATGCCAAAGAGTTCCTGGCTTTGAATATCGTCAACCTATCTTGCTGCTGACTCAAAGCTTTATTTCGCCTGTCTTCACTTGTTTCTATAGCAATGGCTCAATTTTAGCCACATTGGCTTTTAGTTTTAAACTGTTGAATAGTTAAACTATGTCTTGTCTCTTTAGATCGATAGAGAAACTCTTTGTTGAAACACCACAGCACAAAGAAAATTTAAAAACTAAAATCCTAAAAACAATGTGTCACAACGGGCGGACTTATCGCTCATAGCGATCTCTTCCAGTCAACCCAAGATTAGGTTAAGTCTTTAGATTCAGTTTAAAATTTTCATTGAACAACAAAGACAAAATATAGTTTAACTAAACCACCGTTTAATAATGTTTATTAGTTATTTAAGAGCCATTATATATAGTAGACAAACGGTCAGTAGATTATCCTACTGTTATTGTAATAGATTATATATTTAGATGTATGTTTGAAATATTTAGTTAGTGAAGGCATTCTAATAAAAAGTAGTTTACACGACCGTAATTTACCTTTTCGTAAAACTTAAGTATCCAAAGAAGATATTAGCTTAAATCTGACTTCCAAGTTTCCTTTATCTTTAACTTTTACTTGTCAAGATCAGCGGATAATAATGATATTCTGCAGCCATAAAGCTTGTTAACGACTGCCACAAGCCCATGGGAGTCCTGCATCACTATATAAAATCACATGGCATTGTAAAGGTTCTATTAAACAAGGCAGCTTTAACTCAGTGCCTATAGTAAAAGTTGCTAGAGATTATCTGTATGAGATTTGTGCCCTGACTAGGTTGGCTATATGCGCAGACTCAAAATCTAAGCGTCTATAGACTTCTAGTTTGATATCTAAATATGCACTTAGTTCATAGCAGGCTAGAGTAAGTTTTAGTTCGCAGGTTGAGATTCTTATATCTTTTCGGTACTTGGTGCGACCGGACACTGGTTCACAGTACTTGGGCGGCAGGTGTTTTGGAGCAGCCTCCTCCCACCGCTGCGCCGGCGCCGGTTCTCAAGAGATCAATGATCTAGTCGAGATTTACTTAGGTATTATCCACCTGGCGCTGGATCGAGATTGTTGGTGTGATTTCGAGTTACATTGAATTTAGATTTACTGACATAAAAATGTGTAGGCGAAAATGAGATGACACCTTATAAAAAACTAGCTGCTGCCCCGCGGTTTCACCCGCGTGGAGATTTTGGATTTCATGGTTTTTATTTTTTTGCGCGGAACCCTAATAGAATTTGCAATAAAATAATATTGCGGCTATAAATTGAGACGTAAGCTATCCTATCTTTTAAGTTAGATCAAACTGCACACGGTGTGCTAATTTGATTAAAATTGGTTAAGTAGTTTAGGAGACCATCGCGGACAAACAACGTGACGCGTAATTTATATATATTAAGATTATGTTACTTGGAATAGGTATCTAGTTACTTTGGTAGCAATTAATTTGTTAACAGAAAGAAGGAACTAAAGATATTATTAGAAAACGCATAAATTTAATATTGAAGTATGAGATTAAATACATATATAATGCCTATATTTACCAAAATAACTTCCATCACCTTCGCTGCGAAGTTCATCATCTGATCTTGGTAAAAATATGGGTCAATCTTGGCCTTATAAAACGAACGCATTGCAGTGCCGCGCAGGCCTGTGTTGTGTTTATGGACCAATGCCTGCATCACACGCAGACTAGAGCAGGACGCAAGAAAAGAAATCGTGTGGCCGATGTTTTCTGCATTTACTGAAGTATCTTGACCAGATGATGTTGATGGCTGTTCTCTGCTCGTGGCTGCGCTTGTCTCTCTATGTAGGCAGCCACAATTATAAAAAAGCATAAGTAGATAAAGCGTTCGAAAGATGAAAAACACGACACAAAATAAATATAGATTGGAGACTGCTCTCAAGTGAAGCAGGAACCCACCAATAAGTTCTTGACGACAGAAATTATTACTATACACAACATTTATTTGTACTACTATTATAATTACTTATGTCCAATTTATTACTTCGTTAAATCCAAAAAACGCTTAGAACATTGCTCAGTTTTATAACATCTAGTCAGTTATCGTCCAATTAGAATCTAGCTTCAAATAATCTCTAGTACAATCATAAGCAAAGCTCATTCGAAAAGCAATCAAACCAACAAGCATTAAACTTTCTAAGAGCACATCGATTAGATCGGCTCCCGATATCGATAACTTTTATCGATCATTAATCGTAATTAAATCGCGTGCAATAATTCTTTAAGAGGCGTTACTAAAGCTCCGTGAAGGCGACTACTGGTTAATCAGAGCTTTCGTTTATCGAATCATCTCTGCCGAAATCGAGTAACAAAAAAATCGAATTATCAATTCGGAAGCTTGATTTTTATGGTGCTGGGGAGGAAGTGAATGTTATTTTAACTGATGATTCACTGGCTCAAGGAGCCTTTTGTTGATGATTGATAAGCATCACTCGTTCATACAGACTTTGACATATATGTAGTACGAGTACATGACAAAATCCTATTGTTTAAGACTAGTTGCACCCTGCAGCTTGATCCGCTATTTATGGGAAAATAAAGTAAAAATAATTTAATATGCAAAAAATGGTGCTAGCCCTGGAGCTTGCAGAGCATAATAGACACAAAGTTTTGACTTAACTTTGACCAAGAATGTGAAACAACAAAAATATAGAGCAACAGCTACATACGTATACGTACGACGTCTCAATCAATTTACTTACACAATGCAGTCAAGTGTACTTGTAAATCTTGGAGCAATATCGTGTTATTACGTGTCATTACAGATGCCACTGACCTCTACGAACACTATCTTCATGAGTATTATTATTCTTATTAGGAATCAGTTCGAATCTCACTGTAACAATGTCTTGCAAAGATTCGAAAATATTTAAGTCAACGAGCTGCTTGTACACAATCGTAGAGTCGTTGTTTTTAGCAATTGAAATGGACCTATGTCCTGTTTAATAGGTGGTAAGGGTAAACCTATACATATAGAATACTAGCTTCTGCTCGCAGTTTCACTCACGTTCCCACAGGAAAATACATTTTACCGCGATAAAAAGTAGCCTATGTCCGGTCCATAAACTATATCTATGCCAAAAATTACGTCGATCCGTTGCTTCGTTAAAGAAGGACAAAACCAACAAACACACTTTCGCATTTATAATATTAGTAGGAAGTAGGACTAGTAGGATTAGTAGGATTAACTGACTTTGTGATAAATGAATTGTTATGGGCCGCCGTTATGCTTACTATCAGGCAAACGACTCGTTCGTCTCGTTATCCAATAGTATACAACAGTAAACAAGCTAGGTTAGGCGAACAGTAGAAGACGGCTTAACGCCATTTTATGCATGCTTCACGAGGTTTCCCTTTATGCAGCTTCAGCTGATTTTGGATTTGAGCCCTTTACCTATGGATCGGTGAGTGACCTGATGATCTGAGTCATCAACTGTGACCTTTTACAGGTCCAGGACTATCTAGCCGAAGGTTGTGTAGTGTATCGAAATATCACATATAAAAGAAAATGTCTAGTCTTTTGGTGATTAAATCATAAACTGTCCCTACAATTATTTTATGAATTACAAGACTTTCCATCAAAATTCTGATTAATCGGTGACTTTTCACTATTCCTCTAATAAGATTCTTGTATGCTGTGTATAATACGCTTGCGTTTGACCACTATAGCCTGGGCTATAGCAATCTAAACTCAGGTAACGAGTTCCACTCCTTAGCGGTACGCCAAATAAATGTAGAAGCAACTCGCATCGTACATAAACGAGGAATATCATATTCTTTGACTATACCGAATTGTTTCACCAAGAAATTCATTAAAGCTGCGTCTATTTAAACATATCGACTTCCCAAACAGACGTATAGATATCCACCTCTGAAAGAAACATCCATCTTCCCGTAGGAAGTCGCTGAAAGGGTTAACCGCGAGGGCTCGTAGGACGTAATTCATCACCGGCTACGTAATGGTTTTAAAATTTATTTGCTTTTTACAGCACGACGCGACTGCTTTAACTTATCGGCTAGGTTGTCATGTCTCAAAGCTTTATTTTAATCCAAGTTACATATGGGTTCGTTTTTTATTAGCTCTCCCATCTAGCTTTACAGTTTGTTGAAATAGGTTAGAGGTAGAGTTTTAATGCTGCATAGTAATATTCTTCGAATATCATTTGCTTTGTAATTTACTTTATAATATGGGCATGTCATCCTTTTATTTATATTTCCGAAAAAATATTATTACTCTTAATCGCGTCTCTTGGAAAAGTAAACTTCTGGTTTCAGCATAAGCCTTATCGTTCAGGCTATATCTCAGAGTAACGTGCTCAAAGCAGTGCCACCTAGGCCATTGCCATCAAAGTTCTGAGTAGCACTGCAATTGTTATGGGTCGGCGTTATGCTTACCATAATACAAACGTCCAGCTCTTCTCGTTATCCAATAGAATAAAAAAAAGCAATTAACAGTCTTGTCATAAACAATTTCCTACAATTCCTACAGACAGCTTTTGATGTCTTTGTTAAACTTAATATATTTAATTGACACTGTCAACTTTATAATTGAAAACGATAACAATTTAATTTTAACAACAAGCCATCACAGGTTACATTTTATTGAGATTTCAACATAATTAATAACCTCCTCGATTAAATTCATGTTCCAGCGAGGTCATGATTTGATTCCGTGCTGGCCGACAGACGGTCAATTTAGAGTAGATACTGATCCATAATCTATGTAGTAACGGTAGCTCAAATCGTGCGTTAGCACACACACAAACATGCTCTACTACGCACACAGACGCACTCCAAATGAATGGGATGCTGCCACCGGTGATTACGGATAGGGTTACCAATCTAACGAAATATTCTTCCCGACTAAATGAAGACAGTAATGATCTTTGACGGTGCATCTTTAGCTAGTGTTTAATTACTAATGACCAGCAGTAAACGAGAGAAAATTAAGCGACTTGAAAGGAAACATACGATTTATGTCCCAATCAAAATGTGAAAGTATCAAAGTACCGATTGATACGCTCTGTGTTATTGCGTACAGCCCTATAAATAAAACAAGGTGGATTATTGCGCGTGTAAGTGTCTTTCCCACGGCGTGCGAAACAGGTTCTTGGGCCGGAGATAAGCTGAAACTTACCACGAGGCTGACTAAATTAGTACCCCGGTGACAGTTTCCTGTCTCCATCCAACTCCTGCGCTTGTCCTCTTAGGGGCTGTATGGTCTTTGTATATTCATATAAGGGTTAAGTAGTATCGGCTCCAACTGAATCTGCTATCACTGCATATAGTGCATTAACTACTAGATTTATTCCGTGGTTGAACACGAGGCTTAACATTTTCTGTAGTTACAAAACCCCATCAATGTCGTCATAAAGTGGTTTACATTTCTAATACGTACCGTTGTACACAGTTACGCTTAATTAAAGAGAACCAAGTCGATCCTAAAAAAATACGTTATAAACAAGCAACAAGTGTATTAATTAAAAGGTTTTTGTCCATAAACTTGCCCGGAACGCCAATAAAACGTAATGCCCTCATACCTTTCTCGACACAACAACAATAACCACCGCGTTTGCGTTTAACCCGCAGCGGCCGACGGTTACCGTCGAACGATTGCCGTTAACGGCCCTCCAACACTAATGGATTGTTTATTAATTTCGTTCCTAATTATCTCCCCATGTTCCTACTTCTTGTGAGAAATAACACTTTATTTTCACTATGTTCGTTAGAGCGTTAGAGATTACATCTCCAATACGTGTAGCATTAACATGTCGATTAAACTATATCGTATTGTTCTAACGGCTTATCGGAATAAGTTATGATTGGTTGAGATGGAACAGAAAATAAGCAAAGTAAAAAAGGTAAACCAAAGGCAAAATAAAATCTGCTCCACACTGCTGAGTTTTTCGGATAGGAACACGCCAGAATAGTTTCGTTCGATTTTATTAGACGAAGATATTTTTAGCTAAAGCCTCATACAAAGCTGACTGGTTATTGGGTCTTGCATCAATAAGCTGAGTAGATACAGCATTGGCAATCGTTACAGTAAGTTACGCTCCGTCACGCAGCCAATGGAGCCTGACTCGGAGGCGCACACGTGCCTCCATCCGACCACTCTACGGTCCACTTACCGATCATTCAAGAAACACATATGTACATTATTTATGTGTACCTGATGAAAGTAAGCAGGCTTGAGAAGTAGAGGAAACCTAGAACCTTTGAAAATGTTTTTTTTTCTTTCTTTTTTTACACAGCATCGCTCTTACTGTTAGGCAAGCTTATTTTGAAAAATAAATATGTACTTGAAAGGAACTTATCTTGTATATCTGTTCTTAAAAATAACGTCATAATCAAATTTGAATATGAAGAAACCAATACCTTCCCTACCAATACCTACCTAATATAAGTTTCCCATTTATATGATCAGTCCACTACAATTAACAAAACTACTAATGAACGTACTAAGAATGCATAAGTATTCGATTGACATCTGAATTTGCTATAAAATCATTGGTTATGCTTATTTTAGTAATACTCGTACCTTGGTCGTTGTCATTATAAAGCTTTTGACATAGTCAACAGAGCATCAATTCGTTGTGTTTAATTCGTGATACTTTAAATATCTTCATAATTAGTTTGCGGTAGAGCTCTGACAGTTCGTTACATTTTGTTTTCAATTAAAGCTATGAAAAGTCCATTATCTCGCGCTTTCAATTTGTTTCCTTTTTTACATCGTCAAAACGGGTGTTCGACTGAAAATAGCCCGTGGCGACATCTCATTAAGCGCGTCAGCAGTCGTCCCTTTGAAAAATATCTCATTTAACCCCGACAGTCCTTTAATAGCCGGTGAAGGGTTAACCACAAATAACTGTGTGCGGAAGTGGGCGACATCGCTATCGCTTGCTGTTTTTTAATAGTTTTAATTAGGAAATAGTTTAATTTGTATGTAGTGGTGTAGAGTGTACGGCTGTCGACGTGCTGTTGACGGCAACCGACTGCAAATTGGCGTGAGAAACGGTTACAAATATTGGTGTTGATTTGGGTAGCCGGAAAGAGATTTGGTTAGAGGTGAAATAAATTTTATTAGTGACAACTCTATAGGCTATTTCGATATGTGTGCTTCAACTTTGAATTACGTATAAATATATTTTATAGTGTAACCGACACTAGCGGATGTTCACACAAATATATACATCACAAAAATTTCACTTCCAACAGGATTCGAACATGCATCTTCTGGTTATCTAGACCAGCCTTCACCAACTAGGCTATGGGAGCAATCGATGTTGACTGCGAAATTCTTGATATGATGTTTTTCTTTGCGGCTTACAAGCCGCAGCTAGTAATTGCACGTAAATCATGCTTAAACTCAAAGTATTTATTTTGGTACACATGTTAATGAAAGGCCTGTGCAGACTAGGTGCGAATTAAGCGCGGGTTCGCGACTAAACGTTAATATCAGTGTGAACTAACTAAGAATTCGCTTCTAAACGTATCACGACTAGACGCAAATCTTCTATTTATTGAGGAATACATTATGAATGTTTATCAAGAAATGTGTATAATATGTGTATATCAATCTATAATAATTTACCTAATGAAATTAAGATCTTGGACGGTAACAAATTTAAAAAATCATTGACTGAATGGAAATACACTATACTAACAATTAATTTTAAGATCCTAATTTTCATGTATTTTGGCAAATAAATTATTTGATTTGATTTGATTTATTTTCTTCATACTGTAAATTACTGTTAATATCGCGCAATATGGTCTCTATCTACACGGTATGTTCTTTTTTTATATCATTTCGCCATTCTCGATTCACAAGGACTCTGCAGCTACCGTTAAACAAATAATAGCTCCGAATCAGATAACGGATTCACATACAGCACAATGAAATCACGTTATTTTACTAACAAAGCTACACAAGTAGCTCCCGTATGACCGGAATTTAAACAGAGACAGTGTTTAGTTTCAGTACAGACAGATTGGATGATTCTATTTAGAGTTGTCAAGTAACCACGCCTCTTCCTCTTATTTAAAAAAGATGACAGTTACATTAATATCACCCTTTATATAAAACGATAAATAGGGGATATGGTGAAGGGTCTTTTAGTAGTATAAAAAAGCTGTACTATAGAAAGCGTTCAGATTTATAATACTTAGTAGATATATAATTTATACTGCTGCCCGCGGTTTCACCCGCGCGGAGTTATTGGAATTCATGATTTTTATTTTTTTGCGCGGAAACCTAATTATTTTTCTAAAATAAAAGTAGCCTAAGTTACTCCTTGTAACATCAGCTATCTGCCAGTGAAAGTCACGTCAAAATCGGCCCAGCCGTTTCAGAGATTACCCGGAACAAACAGACAGACAGACAAAAATTTTAAAACTGTTAATTTTATACCTATTACAAACAGAGACTTCCATTTTATTTATTTCTATAGATATATAGATAAATAAATACACATAAGGGTTAGGTATATTCGTATAAATCTTATTTCGTCATATTATTTCGTTAAATACTCTAGAATAATATTTTCTTTATGTTTTGTTACAGGTAAAGTATTTTCGTGTGTCCAATACAAAATAATGGTGAACTAGCTATGACGGAAACAGCAAATGAGAGGTAACTTCATATTTTTACAGAAAAGCTTGTTAGTTTATAGACGGTCTTACACTAATAGCAATAACATCCGGATAACTGAGGTACATAACATGGAGAGGGCGCTGTACGAAGCTGTTTTATTATTACGCAAATGGGCTTGCGTTTGACCGCTATCCCACCTGATGTGAAGCGACGATGCGGTCGACGATGTAGCAATCTTGCCTAAAAGATACCTGTTCGCTCTTCTTTTAAAGACTTCCAGATTCTAGTGTTCAGGAAAAACAGATGACGATAATGAGTTCCACTCTTCACAACCGCTGCCAACAAACCCAGCGTATTATTGCTAGAAATCTCAAATCATAACAAACAATAATTGTGAATGTTTCTGGTATTATGAACCCAAGTAGTAGGTCTAACTCTGCGAGTATCCATCCGGTTGGGTACCATCGCTTTGCTCGTGTAGTCTGCCGCCAAGCAGTAATGTGCAGGCATTATTGTTTTCCGGTTTGATGAGCAAAATAGTCAGTAAAATTACTGAGCTTATAAGACTTAGTACCTTTTAGGTAATGAGCGCATTGCAGTCCAACGCAGGCCTTTGTTTTCAAAGCTCTGAATGGCACTGCTATTGTTATGGGCTGGTGTTATTTGTAGCATTAGGCAAACGACCTGATCGTATCTTTATCCAATAGTATAAATAACCTAACTCACAACTACATACAAAGTTAGTGAAACATTAAAAACCACACGTCAAAACTGTGATGTGCTTATGAACCTGTAGTTCCACAACCGGTCCAGTTCATTCACGGCGCCACAGATTATTTCCTAGTAACACTTAACCATCACCTAGTCTGAGATCTGAGAGAAAAAGTTCCGCCTCATTGAGGCTTATTACTTACTGCCACAGATAGCTTGGTAGTTGCTTACGTAGCCTGTTTTTAAATTGAGGCAAAATTGGTTCTTGGCTATGGCAAGATCCGGTAATAAGATTACGAGATAGGTGCCTCCTTACAATGCAAAATACTCAAAATCATCTGTATAAAACTCGCCGGGCGAGCATAACGTACAGAATCGCTGATCACATCTTATTAGAAGTATCGTTTGTCTAACGTGTTCTTAAAAGAACAAGAGAAAAATCTTATTAATACAAAACGTTAGAGCCATATCAGGGATATCCGAAATAAAATTGTATATTTATTGGCAGGAATTGCTTGTATAATGATATAAGATAGTTATGTAGTGAGTAATTCCTTAAGTACTACTTACCTATTACTATTAGGTATATTTACCAAAAACAGAAATATAACTTTACTGACCAGAACGTGTTTACAAAAGGGCGCGAGAGACCATCTCATTCTACCCTGATAAAGGGCTAGAGTCGGCGCTTAACTTCACTAACGAGTTTCAAGCGCGCAGTCTATACAGTTTTGGTAGTCTATGAATACATCCAACCTTAAAGGCAAGTTCCTTACAGAGCCAGATAAACCGGCAAAAGCCCGCGAGCAGGTGAAAGAGCTACGTTTCAACACTTGGTTTATTTTCGCCTTAAACTATATTTAACCCATCATTGGCGGGTTTATTTTGTGTTTTGGGAAAACAAAACGCGCCTCAGACGTCTTGAAAAATCACCGACCTCTTTATGATTGATCATTTCTTGAAACTGGAGAGTGTGAAGCGAGGAAGTGTCGTCGATACAGACACGCTGATATTTTAAAAGTATAATGTGTTGATTTGTTTGAATTTGTGTGAAATATTGGGATAATTTGAGCGACAGTTCAGTGGCCGTTTTCTTGAATAAATAGCTAATCATGTCACGCGTTCAGTGATTCATCAATGTACAATTCTTCTTTATTGCTAGCTAGATTATTTGAAAAAAAATACTGTTCTATTAGTAACTTACTTTTTGTAGGAATCTGTAGAAAACACCTAAAAGGTCTTACTTTGAATAAAATGTAAAATACTACAAAAAACTTTACTTAAATATCAAATACTAAGATGAAAAAAAAAGTTCTTTGAGGATACGTGCTGTGTGATTTGTTTATGTCGTAGA
The DNA here is from genome assembly GCA_907269065.1 of Crocallis elinguaria. Lineage (NCBI taxonomy): Eukaryota > Metazoa > Arthropoda > Insecta > Lepidoptera > Geometridae > Crocallis > Crocallis elinguaria. The sequence goes on along the minus strand of OU026065.1, from coordinate 5,814,245 downwards.
AATGTAGAACGCACAATTCCTGCAGTATTAAATTCAACATAATCATTTTGGATAGCACTTTATAGCTTAACTAACTATTCTAAAAGTCAGCTATCCTAAATATGCACTGATTAGACAAACAAAAATTATTTTAGCTCACTCGCTCTAAAATCGGTGAAGGAAAACAAAGTGCCAACCAGCGTGGTCAAGAATAAAAAAGGATATGTGATATCCTAGTAGATATCACATGTCCTTTCTTTATTCTGGCCTAATACTCTCAGAATTCTCAAGGAGGGTAGGGGTCAGGCGGGTGGCTGTAAAAAAAAATGCCAAAACTTAGTTGGTCAATAACTTACAGTACAGTGACTTGGTAGGTCAGTAAAGACATATTGCGCCGAACTCATGTAAAAATGGTACAAGGGCAGGAAGGAGGAACTAAAATCATCATTATGCTATTTTTACCAGTATGTAAGCAGATTACCTACTGCACTCATAATTCTGTTATTTTATTAACCTTCCAGTATCCTAAGATTGTGATGTGTGGCGGTGACACAAGTCGAGTGACAAACTTGCATTCAAATTTATCAATTGACAGTTTATGAATGTTGTTTGCAGAATAACTAACGAGTATTTTCGCACGAGAGTGTAGGGTTATTTTAAATTTAAATTTTGCCAGAAGTGGTCGATAAATTTAAGCTAAATTTGAATAAAACTGACTCTGGAACATGGATATCAATTTATTTAACAACTACGACTGGGAAATATGTTTTTGAGTTTTCTAACGCTCTCCTGGCTAACTACCATGCCCTGAAAATAAATTCTGCCACGAATCACTTACAAGTATATTCCGGCAGACGCATAAACTCAGTCACCATTCTTGTCTTATAATGGTTTAATATCAGGTGATATAGTGGTCCAACGCTAAAAAAAGAATGCAAAAAAAAATTCACGTACCATATTTTTGAACACACTTGCATGAGAAAATGCAAAGATGATTTAAATACTACAAAGAGTTTTTTTAACTGCAAACGTGAATATCAGTGATATAACGCTATGATAAAAAGCTTGGGGCGCTTCCTAACAACATCTTCCGCGTAACACGATATAATAATCGCACTCAGCTTCGCCTGTATCGAGTGACGACAAATCGCTCGTGCATAATCGTAAATACGCTTTTTATCCCGACCTATTCAGGGATCGACTATATCCGGTGAGCACCATATTGAGGGCCAGGTAACACAAAAAAATTGCTCATTATGACGATCACACCATCTCAATCTACCTTAAGCTTAACGGGGAAAAGTTTAAGGTTGATTTTCAAGTGGTTTACGAACAGGTTGCATTTCTAAGGTACCCCAAATTTGTAAAAAAGACGCTCTTTTGTGGCTGCAGACAGTGTGGCACCGAAGCCTTTTTGTTCGTGCAAAATACTCCATCGGGCATGAATGAGTGGTTCCGAGAACATCGGATGCGCGATGACCGCCTGAGCCGGCTCTGCGATCGATAAGTACTTTGTAATGAGCACCTTCTCGATTGCTATTTACATACATTAAGCTTCCATTGATGATTTCTCGGAGTTACGTAAACGGTAGCCTGGTATAGCTTCATCTTGACGTGTGTTAGCGTCACATCTACGTAATGTGATCTGAACATACGTTGCATAAGTTAAAACCACAATCATATACTGACTGTGGTTAAATTGATTCCTTTAGCTTACTAAAAATACAGACGTGTGCATAAGTATGAACATTACTGGCATGAAAATGGCAAACTGGGCATGGCAGTTGCCCGACGCGCTCATCATTATACATGGCCAGTAATTTCAGTAACTGATTTGCCTTTCATACTGCTACACAGTTATTCATAGACAATACTGCTTGGTGGCAGAAAAACTAGCAAAGCGGTGGTGTATCCACTCAAGATGAGCTATAAATCATTAGTAGTAAGTCCTACTACCATTAATTAGCAACACTACCTATTACGATGTGCTTTCTACGAAGAAAAAAATGTCTTCATCTCGCCACAGATTATCTTCACGTAGATAATTATGTGTTTTGCTAAAGTCGCATCCTCTTTGCCTCTTTGATTCAAAGGCCAAACAACAATTTAGGCAAATGAGCCAACGTTACAATAAAATATGACTTCTTATCTTATTATACCATCTGCAATAAAACTAACAAGGAATCGGTTTGCTAGGCGTAAGACTTTCTCCTCGCAGTCAAGTGGGTAAGTATAGATAACTTGAAACGGCCACAGCTTATATTTCCTCGTTACAGGGTTGTCCAATCCTAATACCTCACAGTTACTCAGATACCTGCTATATTTTTGAAACATATATTTAGGCTTTATAATTACATTGTCCTGGTTTCTCTCCATCAGAAAGTGGCCTGGTTTGAGACCACTACTTATATTTTAAATTATTGTAACACTAGTTTTTCTTTTTTATCTATACATCTATACAATAAATATAAATGAAGTGTCTGTTAGTAATGTCAAAATAGAAGCTTTTTACTAAATGCATACGAAAGTATATACAACAACAACTATTTTTTAAATTTTTGTCTGTCTGTTCCGGCTAATCTTCGTAACGACTAGACCGATTTTTACGGGAACAGATATTTGATGTTATAAGGAGTAACGTGGGCAAAGCCGCGGGACAAAGCTAATTTAATATAATAATATAAAGGTATTAGTTGCACCTCGCGGTTCCTCGGTGTTATTGAGGATCAAAGACACTTTCAAACTGTGTGTGTGTTTATGTTAGGTAGGATCAATGCACTTGTTTAAAAAAACTGTACTTAATTGAATACATTTCGAGTTACATACATATTCCATTTAAATTTATTTACAGCTTTTTCTAAATAACTGTACTTTTAATCAAAATGATATTTACAGTAAAGTTTTCACAAGGGAACAAATATTGCGCGCGATATTGTTATCGAATGAGTACCCGGGGCATTACCTAAACTTCTCCCTGAGCTTAGTAGGTATCTACTTTACACAGCTCACAGCGTACTTTCATTATTACAAACACAGTAAACACACTAGCGCATTACCTACGTATTTGAGCAGTTGTTATTGAAATACTGACCTAAAGTTAGAAGCCTTTTTACTTCAATTTCTGTTTGTCTGTCAGTCAGAGTCAAATCGGGCAATGGATTTTGCTGATCAAAATATATCAGCGTTTTCAAAATTTCAGCGTGATCGTCTGGGTACACGATTACGCTGAAATTTTAAATTAACGCTTACACACTCATACCCCCGCACTAGGATTCCCTGTGTCGCAGGTGGCATGGACACACACAAATACACATCACAAACATCCAAGACCCGAGAACAAACTTTATGCTTACACAAAATCTGCCCCGGCCGGGAATCGAACCCGGGACCCCTCGCTTTGCAGGCAGGGTTACTACCAACTTAGCTACGGAGCCGTCAATTTGGTTCTAAAAAGTTGTAATTTTTATTATACTCGATAGATTAACATTTGACTACTATCTCGTCAAATCTTAAGTGACGATGTGGTCGAAGATGCTAAACAAAGATTAGACTAGATATTTTTTAATTTTCTGTTTGTTTTTTTCTGAAAATGTTGAAACGGTAGCCTATGTTGAAAGCCCTAACTGCTACTTAGCTAAGCTAGTTACTGCTAGGTTTCTAACACTTATTACAACTTACATAAGCGCAGCCTCGCTTCGTTCGCCATTCATAAAGTTTTACCAAGCTGCATGTATTATTACTTTCAATGTTTAATTCGCAGGTCCACGGCAAGGTTTCGACACTTTGTCAATGACTTCAGGTGTCTGCCAGACTTCCTATCGTATGTTGCTTCATGTCCTATGACTCACTTTAGTTACCAAATTAATTATAAATTGGCACCTAGGTACATTATGTAGAACAGGTAATTACTGTGGGAATATAATAGCTCTTTAATGTATGTTACCGTCGTAAAGCGTGTCCTGCAGTTTTAGCTAACGATATGTAGTAAGATAAGAGATCAACGTCGTATTGAATAATTCATTTATTTATCGACTAGTCTCACGCAGGGATAATTTTACGATTTGCTTTTACCGCAGCTACAAATCGATAAAACAAAGGCCCTGTCGTACTCTACCACAAGATTGGTTCCCTAATAGAGTGTAGAGCTTACTCTAGGTGGACAGTGTCTCCATTCACCGCTGGTCTCGCCGACAGCACGCATCCCATTCACGACAGGCGAGTAAATCAACCATTCATGCGCGCGCCTTCTCGCCGTAATGAAACGCGTTTCCTCAAACGGAAAACAACTTTCTGCTGTCCAAGGTAAAACCACTTTCGCGTATGTACGCTTCGAGTTACGACTTTTTACGACGTCTATTTCTGTGCGTAAACCGTTTCATTCATAAAAGGCGTTTAGTATTCTCACGTGGATATAAAACAGACTTTTTTGTAGAGACATAAAGTTCGTTTTGTACTGTTTGTGTGCGCGAGTTGCGTCGATTTAGGTGGGACGGTAGGTTTTATGAATGAAGCGCAGCGTTGCGAGCGGAAGCAGAGCCGGCCGTAGTGCGGCTTTCCCGCGGCGGCCAGTTTCATTAATAATTAAAACACAGCAACTGGCGGAATGGCCGGACGTGGAGATGATTTCTAGCCGCTCTTGGCCGCGGGTGCAGCTTCTGGTCCCCGGTCCCGTCCGCTTACGACATCGCCTATTAATGAAACCAGCGACTCCATTGACAGTACAAAACTGTATTACAAGACGAAGCGATCAAATTAGAAGCGTAATATGTATCATTAAACGGTAGCCTATTCGAAAGTGGCTCGCCCTGGGAGATGACGGCGCAATAATTTTAAGGTAACGGTTGAAGTAATTTTTGACGGGCCCATTGTGGCATTGCGCAACAAATGATCGTGGACTACTGGAGCAAGATTAAAACAAGACAAGAGAACACAATTACGGACGGTCGAAAGAGGATGGATAGAATTAGAATGAGAGGTCGGAGTATGACGAAGCTTTATAAAGATAGAGATAGATACGCATGTCCGTATGGCGCACTTCCTGCCGCGGTACACTGAGCTAATGTCCTGCAAAATTTAAACACTCTATTGATGCTATCATAAATAAAACTGTATAATTTTAATATTCATGTGTTACTTTATAAGATTTTTGTGTGACAAACACATTAAAACTATAATTTCACATCGTAAATTGATTACGTAAACATGCAAAAAGAAAAGAAGCATATTCATAGCTAATGAACTCAATATTATTTATGAATTGAATCTTTGCATAATTTAGCACATTTCGATATCGCAAACTTTTACAAACAGACAAACAGGAGTCGAATTAAAATAAGATCATGTCAAATTATGAACCGAAATTAGTATAAGATAAAAAAACAGGCTTGCAGCGTACGTATAAGATGCTTCACCATTGCATCTCTTAAGCCATTTTTTTTTTTTTTTTTTTTTTTTGGTTCCCGGTGGAAAAACTCCTTTATGAGCTTACCCCTCCGTGCCTCGGGGGAGGTCACGGAGAGAGTGTGGGCTTCCCGCTCGCCCACTGCGCAGCGGACTACCCACCAAAAAACCACCGGGGCGTTATACGGCTCAGCTTCTGGACGGGGTTGCGGTGCCACTTTCGCACTACACGCGGAACCCCGTCAGCCGTCGTCCGCCCCCATGGGGCGGACCCACCTCGCGAGGAGCCTAGCTCCCCCGCTAGGCTCGGGCGGTGCGCCCACGCTAGACGTACCGCCCCCGCCTCGGGAGGGCCCTTACCTATAAAAGGTGAGGGACGCCTGATGCCCCCGCATCCGACGCCCCAGGCCCTCCCGGAGGAGACGGAGGGGTTAAACCGCGCCCCCGTCTCCGTGCTCATGAGAGCACCGTCGTGTCCCCCACCTGCCACGGCGCTCGCACGGAGCGCCACTTAGGGCGGGGGCCATCACAATGGCGCGCGGTCGCAAATAACACGGCCGCGCGCTCCACCTCGTCTCAGTCCGGTCGATTCGTCCCCGAACCTAGGGGTCCCGGTAACCACCACCGGTCCGGGGACTCCTCCTCCCATGTTCTCTCCGATCTAACCCCCCCCCCAGCCGTCGCTGTATGCCAGGGTGGGGTTAACTCCTCCTTGGTCACGTCCCGTTTGGCGCGCTGCCAGCGGGAGCAGGGGGGCTCTCATACCCAAAAAAGGTATCCCCCTGGTCCCACGCTGGTAGCCAGCGCGCCCCTCCTCGTCCAGCCCCCCCAATAAGAGGGGCTGTCCATCTCCTGTCCTCGTCCGATTCCGCGCGCTGCCAGCGGGAGCAGGGTCTAAACCCACCCTGGTCCCACGACAGCGCGCCCCTCTTTCACCTCCGGTGTCGCGGCGCCGGGGAGCCTCACGGCACCCCGACACGCCCGTCTCTCCCTGCGGCCTTCGGGCCCCGCTCAGCCCCTTTGCCCCATCCGCTGTGCCCTCTGCTGACCCAATCAGAGGGACACGCGGAGGGGCCCACCTCGCCGGGTTATCAGCTACCCGTCAGCAACCCCTCCGGGACCGAAAGGTCAACCAGGAGATGTTGCTGACGGGTACCCAGGGTGCACCACGTGGAGGTTCCCCGGCATAGCACCCCGCATCTCTTAAGCCATGCTGAAAAACCAAAGAGGTTGATTCAACCTTTTTTCAACCTATTTTTATAGCACCTACCAGATACATGATTTGTTAAATTAAGTAAAAGAAAATTGGCATTTATTATAGGTAAATTTAACACTAAAATTTACTTGGTTTTGTTGAACTTATATGTAGAAACAACTTATTTTAAATATACTTTTTTTTATTTTGCGGAATCAAATGACATGCTGTACTAATCCTACTAATATTATAAAATATGCGAAAGTGTGTTTGCTGGTTTGTTGATTTGTTGGCTTGTCCTTCATTTACGCAAAAACGGAGCAACGGATTGACGTGATTTTTGGCAAAGATATATAGTTTATGAACCGGAGAGTAACATAGGCTACTTTTTATCCCGGAAAAATGGACGGTTCCTGTGGAAACGCGGGTGAAAACAGCGGTCAGAAGCTAGTATTAACAAGATTTAGTGTTTACTCAACGATAATAAAACTAACATTTCAAAAATTCTATTCAGTTTTTCAGTGCACAAGACCAAATGTTTTTCTCTATCCTTTAAGTAGAAACCATCCCCTATTTACTCATTAAACTGACTATAATTAGACTCGGGTACGTCGTCACATCCGTCGCCTACATACTCATGTAATTGTTGACTTATTTCTATCACTTGGTCGGCCGTAACTTGATTAAGCCAATCAAGGGAACTAGGCATTTGAATCGCTGGCTAAATGCGCATCTACCTTGATTGCCCACTTCCTTGAGTTCCTCCAGCTTTGTTGACTGATCTTAAGTAGGGACCTAGTATAATAATGTGAATCATCTGAGAAAAACTTAACAAGGCTTTGCACAACGTCTATAGCTAGCTATTTTGTAGTCTTCTTCCGAATAATTATACCTATATTGTTTGAATAAGTTATTTTTAATGCGTCTAAAACTTTTTTTAGTACCAACTGATTATTTTCAACCCTGTAAATCTTACAAATTCACATAACATACATTCACAATAACATAGGCCCTACGAGAGGGCTCTTGAAAGTTAAATAACTAAGTGCGTGCTCTTCTTGTAAAATTATTCGAAAAGAAGAGCAAAAAACTCGCCATCGTATAAACCTCAAATAGTTCAACACAAGAAATCCAACAGAAATATTGAAGTCCTACAACATCAAAACTAAAATTACTACATACTCCTACTTCTCAGATACGCCTCATTCAAAACAAGTAGCTTTTTTATATCTACCATCCCTGGAACAACAGAACGGAAGCTTCCACCCACGGGTGCGTTAATTACGCTTCTCTTTTGTTTAGTCGACCACTCGGCGACCCGACTACTCTTTTTGTTTAGTCGACTCAACTAACTCGATTACAGCAATCAGAGCCTTGCCCTCTGCCCCGGCCCGTCGCCCCGACGTCTGCCGGGGCTAATTAACGGACTCCTTTGTTGATATTTTTATCTTTGTTTAAGAGACATTTGTTTTTTTTTTCTTGGCCATACACGGTTTGTGTATTTTGCCATGAATTGAATGTGTGGTCAACTGGTCACGGTTGTGTATGTTGTATTCGGGAATTTGCCATGTCCTTCTTAGTGTCTGTCCCGTTCACTTATATATAGAGTTAGTTTTTAAGACAGAATAAGTTCTAAATCAACAATAACATTAATAAGTCAGTAATATCAATGTCTCAGTAATATTACATAAGCTGTTTTTGTTTGTTAGTAAATGTTTATTTATAGATAATAAAATATACATATCTAAAACATATCTAGTAATTTATCTGTGATAAAAAACTAGACCGATATAATAATAAATGGGAATCGAGAAAAGCAAGAAGAAGAGGAAATAGACTCGCTTTAAGTAGAACGTCGACTATCTAACGAAATGTTGGTTCACGTTTCTACTCAATGAAACGCTGCGTTTCATTCATGCTTAATTACATCGGTTTGATCCAGTGCTCTAGCAATATAAACTCATGTGCAGTATAAATAAAAGTTAGTATAGTTGCGCGTCAACCTGTCATACCACATTGTCGCATCGAGTCTCTCATTTATGAATGAACTCACAGATCGAGAACTTCCGGCTAACTGTTGAGATAGTACGACACTCTTCCTGGTTCCTGCTATGGTATATTTAATTACAACGCCAGTATAAACAGACCGGTGCGTCCACACGAAATGTACCAAGTTGCAGTTCTAAAGCTCCGGCAACAGAGTGCAGATTGCAAGAAAGCATCGAGCGATCGGAGTCCATTTCATCGTTATCGAGATCGTTCGAAATATGAATAAAGATATTCTAAAAGTGACCAAGCGGTACTGACCGCCAAGGGACACTAAACCTTACGGTACTCGTACGTATGGTAAGATCTAGATCAAGTTTGTATCTCGAGCTGGTGGTTCACATCCTGTAGAGCGTGTTTTTTTCTTCTCTCCTTCCCGGCGTTTCACCGTTACGCAATATATTGTAAATAATTAGCGGAAGGCCAGATTCCCGTGTCTTATGGAGATGGCAACTGCCGGGTTTTTTCACCGGACGTTTCCTGCCAGCCGATTAACAGTACCTTCTTTATATGTCGACTCGGTGCGACTAAGTTCGGACATAAATGTCCATATCAACAGATCTACAAAGGCACCAATTAAAGAAAGTGGCTTGGGAGAACTTGACGTTGTTCGTTTATGGGTTACTCGATTCGTTTTGATATTTTACGACTTCATTTGATGCTGTGTGAACGTTGTATAATATTTGTGTTCACAGATCTTAGATGTTAAAAATATTGCTTTGAACTTAGACTAACAGAATTAGACAGAACACGTAAGTATGCCAACAAGTAAGCTTACGAACATGCTTACAAACACTTACAATTACTATTTTCTACTTAGGGCCTTCATCAAACAAGATCTAAAATAACTGTTTTAGTTGTAGCTATATTGCCAATTGAAATGTACAAAGTATTACTCAATCGTAATAAATTTCTTTTTTTCTGGTTGATGCCAAAAAGTAGCTTAATCTTGTTTATAATATTTTAGAAGCTGTATCGATATAATTTTGATGTCAGTACATTTTTGCAAAAGTACAAGTTGGCGTACTTTATAACTTTACTAGCGCGTTCCAAGCCCTCCGTCTATCGTCTGTTAGTCTATGGTATTAAAAAAGTTGATCACTTTTTCTATGTAAGTAAGCCCTCCGTCTATCGTCTGTTAGTCTATGGTATTAAAAAAGTTGATCACTTTTTCTATGTAAGTAAGCCCTCCGTCTATCGTCTGTTAGTCTATGGTATTAAAAAAGTTGATCACTTTTTCTATGTAAGTAAGCCCTCCGTCTATCGTCTGTTAGTCTATGGTATTAAAAAAGTTGATCACTTTTTCTATGTAAGTAAGCCCTCCGTCTATCGTCTGTTAGTCTATGGTATTAAAAAAGTTGATCACTTTTTCTATGTAAGTAAGTCCTCCGTCTATCGTCTGTTAGTCTATGGTATTAAAAAAGTAGATCACTTTTTCTATGTAAGTAAGCCCTCCATCTATCGTCTGTTAGTCTATGGTATTAAAAAAGTAGATCACTTTTTCTATGTACCTAAGTATCAGGCACGTAAAAAAATTTTTTCGGTTACAATAACTTGTATAACAGTGGTGTATTCGCAGGGGTAATTTGAACTTTAAGTGCCATCCGAAGACAGATGGCAATCGGCGGCGTCATTGCGTTTTATTGGCAACTCGAGCATTGGACGCGTATTCACGTCTGCGGTTTTTGCTCGCTGCTAATTGTACACATAAACTTTTGCCAAATTGCGTAATTTACTTCTCAATGCACCTTTAAACATTTTAAGGCTCCATTTGTCCGTAAACTTATTTCGGACACCTGATTACGTAAATAATTAATCGATCGTAATAAGACCGCCGGTAATTAAGACTCGTTTAACCAAACGTTCTTCGGGCCAACAACGCTTCGGAGAATAATGTTCCCGTTTAACTTTCACGTTGCTATCTCTTTTATTATCTAAGTTTCTCACGCGACAAAATTAAAACAAGATTCGGTCAATCGGACTAATTTATTCGGTCAAAACCAAAACCGCACCTACATAGATTTATCACAAATGAGCGTTTTTACATGTGGTCCCAACATAGGTGCGCCGAAAGTCGATAGCGGCCGACCACCAGACAATGTCGATCCGCTTCACCTTTGGCTTTAGTTGGTGCGGCGGTCGCCTTAAGACACATACGGTGGTGCGAGAGAGGACATGTTACGATGGTTGCTTTACATATTCTCACGATGGCGCTTATGCTGGACTGAGATATACATGTTGCAATGAAGACCGGTCGGCCGCTCTGACCTCCGCTGTAAGGCCTCGATTAGAAAAGAATAATGAACGGATTTAATGGAAGAGTACGTTATTCACGGCGCCCAGACTAAACTCGTCCGTACGATAGCTATCAAGAGCCACGTCTCATCGATTATGATGCCTGTTTATATCGACAGCTACTCCCAAACATAATTATCATTCGACGAGGCCATCCACCTGCCGCCTTAAATTAATATTTACCGTATTTAATAACGTTTTAGCGTCAAATATATTAACTAATTGCAAAATAGCTTATTTGCTAAATTTGTATGTTTATGTAAATGTGTTATGTATATATAAATTTGAATAAAATTAAACACGATATTAATTATAATTCAAGCAATTTTAACTACCTGCTATTTCTGTAACAGTAGCTATAAAACTAATATTAATTAAAACAAATTAGAAATTAAATCAAACCTTAATCAATTGAGGCCTTATTTATTCAACAACATTTTCTACGAAATATGTCGACTGAAAAAATTAAAGGGTTTCGAAATTCCAAGCTATAACATAGTAAAAGATCCTGTGAAGGTTCATGTTGGACTAATTAATAATCAATTTTATGCGTGTCAACGCAACGGAGAGCGATGTCGGCGATGGTATCGCGCCTAACTCGAGATGTTATCTTCGGGATGCCTCCGTCCTCTAGACAGCCTCCTATCTCCGCATCTCAACTCACTACTTAAGTGCAACTAAAATACGTACTGTCTAAATTAAGACACGTTAATAAATACAACTGAATGCGCCATGCTCTCTAATTAAGAGATGGGTTCGGAGCCCAAGCTTTATATTAATTAAGATACTATATGAAAACTCATCAACTAGTTGATGAACACTAAATTGAAACCCCATAATATAGGTTGTATAAGATCTCATACAGTAGATAAATATCATCTCAGAAATGAAAGCTTCGTATGATAATATGACTTTGGCGATTATAAAACAGTAATCGAGATTCAGTTCCACAAATATAGGAACGAAAACACGTAACGAGGCTGGTTCTCTTATTAATAAAAACAAAATTAGGTAGTTGAATATTTGGCGCCATACTTGTGAAGTTATCGAAAATGTTCACATGAGAAATAATTTACATAAGACACTTGTAAAAGATTTGAATACAACGCGAGCCGTATGTTATTTTATGCATGTGAAAAAATAAAGAAAAGAATTGTGCAAGTTATCTTTTCCAATAAGGCTTTTAAGCTATCTATACGAGTAGGTAAAAGGAGATTCAACAAGGTTTTCCCGTGTTAACACAGCCCTGTGTTGAGTCACTGTTGGATTTGAGGCTTTGTGGCGATTCCGTCTTGTTGCCTGAGCAAATACTATTAACATCTGCTCGAAGGCTTCGTTTTCCTAGTTCGTATTGTCACAGCCGCAATTCTTGAAACAATAAAGATGGTGCCTTAAAAGGGATCCATAAAGTACCATGGTTCAAATGGAGAAATATCCGTATTGGTAAATAAAATAACTGTGTAAATGAGTATATTAAACTAATTAAACGACTGCACAAAAAAGAAGTGTAATGTTTTTAGGGTTCGTGTATGTATGTATGTATGTGAGTTTCTTTTTCCACCATAACTTTTAAATGCCTGAACCGATTTAGATATATGGAACATTGTTAGATCTTCGATTATCCAGAACCAGCTATTGACACATTTAAGTATGTGTTTGCAACCAGGCAGGCCCCTTTTAGCTTTAGCCAAGAAGGAAAACCTACAGGTTCACTCCTGCTACTGTATCGACGAGTATGTGTGATTTCAACATATATGTATATAGGCCAAGAACCTTCTCAGTTCAATAAATCACAGCAGGACAACGTAGTTCATTCATAGATCGTGGAAGACAAATAGCCGCGCCCTGGCCAAAGAGCGTATCATCTGTGCTCAATGAGCCGTGAGCGCCGCATTGTATGCACGCATGCCATAGCTCATTCGGTATCGAATAACAAGTAAAGCCTCTATGCGTAGCTACAGAAGCTTGCGGTTGGCAGCATTGATTGCAAACAATAAAATCATGTGGCTGTATAGTTAATGGGACATTACTTTAAAATGGTCTCGTTTTTAGGAATCTGTAACTTGGGAGGAGAAATGAAACCTTATAGCATCACTTTCTTGCTTTTTACTTTAAAAAGCCGCTTAAACTGTCCGGTTTAAATTAATCAGTGGTGGTCAAATGCAAGCCCATTTATTACACAAAAGACTTTGACAGCCTCAAAGTTTTGTACAAAATTTAGATTTCTATGAATGTAACAGAGATGCGGCCTTACAAAGCTTGTATATATAAAGATCTTCTCATCATTAAATTTAGTCTATTTATCTTCCTATAATATGCTAACTCGAAGTTTGGCATGAAAGGCCTCATTGCACAGTTAAACGGAAAATTCTTAAAATATTGATTTCCACTTACATAATTATGTGGACGAATTTTAAAATACCAGAGTATGTACCCTGAGCCCTCATTGGTACAGACTTGCTGTCAATCTGGGCTCAACTTATACTAATAGTAATCATAGTATTCAGCATTATTTATAAGAACTTTATTTAAAGTTGAAGGAAGCTTCGAAGCTCGAGATTTTGCACATGACGGACTTTTTAATGTAAGCGTCTCAAAATATTAAGTTTTACTACATCTGAGTTATTTATACTTTTTTGTATTATACATAAGTAACAAAAGCACGTTGGATTGGTTTGACCTACAATCTTAAACTTAGTCAGGTAATTATTTGCAGAGGCTTTGTCATAGAAGAAAGAGTCTTTTGTCTCGACTACGAAGGGCGATTTAAAAATAGATTATGTAAAAAATGTACAAATAAAGGTGTTGGAACAAGTTCCGTTGACTGAGGCGGTGTTGACATTATCGAAAGCAAGCTCAAACAGACCGATCGGGCGAGCTCGCGTGTTCACAGCTTGTATATTTCAAAATGTAAATTGTCTTTTGCAAGATTTCCCCGAAAAACTATGGTACAGAATGAGTACGCAAAAAATAAACAATTATACTAAATCTCGTCATAGATCATTTTAATAAAAAGCGAATAAAAACTACTGACAACTATAAATTCATGTTTTACCCTTATCTTAATTAATAATCATCTTAAGATTTGCTTCTTGGCTACTCAACCAATTTAATCCAAATTTAACAATAATTTATAAGTTTTTATTATATTAGAAAACGCCCCCAATATTGCCAATAACATTAACATTCATTTGAATATTATAAGATTTATCACGAATCATAGACTATGAACACCTTAAGAAGCACTTATCAGGTGTTTGTGAGGAAATATATTGGAGAGGATTATACCGTAGTGTAAATAACAAATCCCAATCGAGATTTACGAGAGTCAATCAGATTTATTCACAGCATCGTAATACTTTTCGACATTAACGACATGGGTAAACGATTTCGACTCCCGATCGATAGGTGTAATAAATTCTGTTAGTGCAGGACAGTGTGAATTATGTGTGTAAAAAGCTGTACGAAATACGATATTCACTAATTGACTCAATTTCGCGGCGAGCTGTCCGATCACATGTGTGTTGTCAAGTATGTTTTGAGCTCTGTTAGCCTCTTTTCGATTCATGGATGTGTTGATCCGCGTGCGGGCCTGGGGTCCAGGCTAGGCTGGGCGGTGTCTGCCGCGGGAGTAGGGCCGCGGGCGCAGGCTGCGCCATGCTGCGGCTCCGAGGCGTCAAGCGATGATCGCGAGATATGAGCAGTCGCGCCGTGTCGCCGCGACATCGACGAGGCTTCCGTTCCCGCGACCGACTCCGTGGGAACCGCTTTATTTTCATATTTAAATTCGACCCTCATTAAACGGGTTTGGCTCAAAATTCGCTGCCTTCTTTCGACGCCTTTTACTCAACTTTTTATGGTTCCGTTCGACATTTACTGTTTGTGAATTTTTTATCGGAGTCTAGACCGCGGCGGCGTAGAGGCACAATGAAGTTTGAATCGCTCATAATGAGATCTCAATTCTCTTTATGTCTAAGGGCCAAATAAATGAAAGATGTGGTTTGCTAAGCGTGGGTAAATGCTCGCATGATTTATTGCATATCTAATTTATGGAAAATGTACACATATAGAGTTAGGTTATATCAGAGCGGGCTACGTCACACGCACACAGGTAGAGGCACTGCATGTTTTATTACGAACTTATCATCAACACCATAACTTTAATATTCCTGAGATAGTATTCGGAGTTGATGTTAATTTAATTTGGGCAATATAAATTAATGGATAGAGAAAGAACCAGTTTCCGATCGGTGGCGGTGGCGGTTGGGAAAACGGATCGTATCGCCCGGCCATTATATTTAATGAATACAGGACGATTTATGTCGTAGATACAGTTGCGTGTAATTTTTCTCATAATAATGCGTACGTACTTTTAACTATTCAATTATGAGTTATGGTAATAGATTTTCGTGTCGATTGTAAGTACTTGAAACAGTTCTAGTAACGTTGCAAGTTAATATTCACCTTTATGTAAGATGACCTCTAAAATATCACAATACATAAATTTTAAAACCAAAACAACTGAATAATAAGTGTCATAAATGGTGGTATTGTCTCTTAAAACGATCTTTTCCAGACAACCGTGTATGGAAAGAAAGAAAATGACTATAAATTAAAACGCTTACAAATACATAACTCTTCTGCTTTTATCAGAACATTTTTACATATTCACATTCGTTTGCAACCCAGAAAATAGCAAGCGAAATCTAAAAAAAGTGTCTACGCGAGCGGAAGTGGCTAACAATAAAACACTCGTACAAAGAAAAGACATAAACGCGCGCTCTTATCGCCTCGTCTAGTATTTATTTCGACGGTTTATTAGAAATATATTTTTAGCTCAACGCTGTTATCTGGTAAGCAAATGATTTTTTTATAATTTTTTCTTACTCCTATTAGGCTAGCGTTTATTAGTCCTTCGACTCCTTCGCCTAACCTTGGAATCTGTACAAAAAGTTCGTAGACAAGTTTAAAATGAACGGAATAGACATAAATAAGGATTCGTTAAGTTGCCATGTGACTTACTCATTATTTAATTAATAATATTGATTAATTACGTCAATCTCACACATTTCTAAACACTTTACTATTTACGATTGTAGAAAGTGACTTTGTCCAAGCCCCTTTGCGCATATAAAATCGGTATTTGTTTTTCATTAAAAAAAGCTGGATCTGACTTTCATCACCTTTCTTTGGAGTTCACCTGACCATGACAGAAAATATATGGGACCACCTCGAGATTTCCTTTAATAGTACAGTTTGATACATCCATATCGGATGAGCCGTTTCCGAGCAATTGGTTATTCTTACAAGTTAGTAAAAAGTAATATAAATACGCGTAATTCTTCTCGTCACGGCTTCCGTCGTGGGCATCGAACGCGCAACCCGTAGGCCATAAAGGAGTTGAATCCGCACTATAATAAAAGCGCATGTGTGCTTGGCTGTTTGTTGATTTGTCCTTCTTTCATGCAGCAACGGAGCAACCGATCGACGTGATTTTTGGCATAATTTATGGACCGGAGAGTAGCATAGGCTAATTTTTGTCCGGGAATAATGCACGGTATCTGCGGGAACACGGCTGAAACCGCGGGCAAAAGCTAGTATATCAATATATTTTCCACAGAACAAGAGCCGTTAAAACCGCACACCTCTTTAAAATGTTGCCTCTAATTATTCGTAACGTAACATAACTAACAGCGTTTTGTTAGATTTAGTTTGTGTAAACACATTTAATTTTAGCTTTAGGTACTAATTCACAGTTCGTTAAGCTGCAAAAAATGATAATTTGATACTATCAGTAAATAGATGAATATATTTATCAGTTCTATATTTACTTATATTTATTACTAGCAGCTGCCCGTGGTTTTAACTGCGTGAAAATTCCCACTGGAACCGTGAATTTTTCCGGCATAAAAGTAGCTTAACCATAAACTAGCTCTCATCATTCATTAGATCATTGATTAGGAACAACGCAAAAATCACGTCGATCATTTGCACCGTTTGCGTTGCTGTGTGAACAAATGACAAACCAACAAACTTACAAAAACACTTTCGCATTTATAATTATGGATTGTAACTCTACAATGTATTTATTATAATATCATCACATCATTGAATTATAAAATCAATAAACTTAGCAATAAAAGTAAGGTACTATAGGGTTATTGAAGTACCAAAAAGGCTCTTTTCCCCACGGTGTCACCTTACACCGGATGATGGTTGACCCACCATCACAGTCTGAACACAGCTATACACCAATTTTTATTTAATAATAAACCTTATACGTTGGTACCAAGTACTTAAACTTGTGTACAACTTTACCGACATCGATATTTCATGGACTAACTTTTTGGTGACATGTTTTTACGGTAAAATAAACTTTAAGATGTGACTCTAGGGCTTATTTTTATTTGAAGAGTGTACGGGACGGATACCGGAAGGACGCATTGTGTAGGCCTTCGCTACCTGTTGATAATTTTCATTGTCAGTGTGGAACGTGCACAATACTCTGTTACTAACGTTAGAAGCTTTTAAAAGCATTCCAACGATGAGTAACACTAGGCTACCTGTTTTATCTTTTGCGATAAAGTTCTGTATAAAGACTTGATAACTGCAACATTTTGTGTGCAATACCGAGGATTTTTAAGACCAGCGTATTATGTAGTATCTTAAATTAATGTCACAATTTCTCATAATAATCACTCATATAAATAAATAATTAGTATGAGTGAGAGAGAGACTTATTTATATGATCAAGCTATGCTGAAGGATGCTATTGACCCTAAGTCTTTAAACTTTATTATTTCGAATTGGAAATTGATGATTTAGCGTGAAAAACACAATATAAAACCGAGTAGGACTTTGTTATTCAAAATCCTAGGCGTTATGGGTAGACGTGATGGCCACCATCAGTCAAATCACTTGATTACCTCGTCACTTCATTGTACAAAAATAAGCTCTAATTCAGTCTCAAGATGCAGCTTAAAATGCTCGTTTATCACGTAGCAAACGTGCTCAAGCTTTAAGCGATCCGAAGCTCTAAAGGCGGCACCTTTCAGGCGTCAGAATACAACACTTATGCGCTCTTAAAAGACTTTACTTTTGAATTAGCGTCCACTCAATTCATATTTATATCCGCCATTTTTCATACGCAACGACCGGCGCATACGCAAATGCAAGACATTAATAAATTACAGAAACACACATCTACATTTGATCTTTACGTCACCACATACGGTGCTAGTGTGTGTGCACTTCCTCTAGTGATATCATGTGTGGGCGTGTGAAGACGTGAGCGGGGTGAGGGTCGGGGTGTGGGGGAATGGGAAACTTCCCGCGTAGCACCTGGCGCTCCGAGGTTACATGGTTCGACGGGATCCCATTGATTTGTGGCAAGATGTAGTTCGTACTTTTATTCTGATTTACCCTTTGTTTATGGTACTACACCTAACCACTCTGGTCTTAAAAAGTTACTAAGCGTATTTTGTTTTTTAGCAACATCACTTTTTATCCTTATTAAGGCCGCGTTTAACGTTCAAATTTGAAGTAATGATAACTTAAGCGATCCTTCAAAGGACAAAGCGTCTGATCATGTTGCCTTTGTGTTTCGTTTTTATTTTTGCTCATCGCTTTGCTATGATGGAGAGAAGAAATGCTCACAGACTTACTATACGAATTTTTTTTTATGTATATATTTGCGTGGACTACATAATTAAATACTATTTAATTTATATGGCTGTGCGACCGACCACTGTAAAGTAAGACCGTGGCTGCGTCGGTAAAGCAACAGCACTGCGCAATATTTAGAATGTAAATCCGTTACTAGCTTTAAGTTATAGAAGTAAGTCCTAACAATTAATTGAATAAGAGCTGTAGATTTTGTTAATAAATAAAATAAAAATAAAATAAAAATATTTATAATTGTTTACTTAATGACGCTCTTGTCGCCGTCGCGTCGCCTTTAATCAGTGCAACCGCGGCCTTATATTCAATATACTTTCCATCCTAAAGTTGACTGTAAGAAATCACATTCTTTGCAATGACACCGCCCATTGTAGTAACCCTGTACATTAGTAAGGTGCTAAGCTTTAAATATAGGTGTATCATTATGTTGCGCAGTCAATTGTTTTTGTGTTTATTGTGTCAATAATGTTTCAAACACAACGTTTATAATAGTCTATTGCCCAAATACTGTAACAGCGTCAAATTTTAGGAAAACAGAAACAATGTGGGGTGTTGATCGAGCGAGGCATCCAAGCATCAATGATGACAATGTCGACCACATCCTCTGTTTGTCTTAGTGAAAGGCCATTGTTGCGATGCTCGCTATTTGTTTTAACCAAACTTTTGGAAGCATGTTACGTTGGACAGCTGAATAGTGTTGTGTAGTTTTGACGTAAACGTTTCTAGCGAGGATGGTTATGGAAGATAATTGATATTAAGGAATCTGAAGCAGATAATAAATAGATTAATTCTTTATTAACCACACTTTAATTAGCTTCAGTTGTAACTAACTAACAAACAATGTAATAAAATCTTAGAAGTAAATTTTTACGTACTTCTAATTATCGTTTCGAAATAAAATGTTGTGTCTATATGTAGTTCGGATGACAAAACTATTGTTTTATATCATGGAGCTGATCTGATGATGGAGCCAGGCGGTGGATAGTGGAACTCTTCAGTGGCTACAAGGAAACCCTTCGAGTGTGGATTCATATGATTCTTTTTGACGATTCCAATACATTGCACTTGGTGTCGAGGTTGTGATAATGGAGCCAGGAGGTGGAAGTGTATTTTTTTAGTTTCATTAAACTACATATAATTATCAGGACATGGGAAGGAAAAATGCAATGATACAAATAACACTCCTTTTAATTTGATCTTGTATTACAAAGGGAAACTTTATCACTTATAAAGCAAGTAGGCGGCGAGGATGGTACAATTTACGAGAGACGGTAGCGCACCACAACTAGAGTAAATATATAACTAATATTACATACTTAACCTACTATAGGGTACGTATAGACTTTACGCAATCTATTTATTTATAGCTATTGTGGGGCAAGTTGAACACTCTAATTTACAAAATAATAATACAGTTAACAAATAGATGTAACATTCAATCTTAAATCTCAAAGTGAATTGTTCCAGACAATCCCTAAACACTAACTAAACAATTATAAGACAAACTAACTAAACTAAAACTTCTAATACTTCGCTGTTAAGTGCTGTCTCCCTGTTTTTACGGTATGTGATCGAAGATGGAACACGCCATAATCTAAACACAATCATAATTGATTGGCGAAAGATTTTCAACATTGTGGTGAGCATTTGTGGACTTAAGGGAAAACGAGTCGTTCATTTCTCCATACAATCGTATTTGGGTTATTATTCCACTACTTGACGTTTTAAGTCCAAAATTAAGAATAATATCGATTTATCTCTTCATTATCTAGGTTGATCTGCTAATTATACAGAAAAAAAATAAGTGGCTTAAAAGTAATGAGCCTTCAAACATCTGTATTTTAGCACATATTTTAACGCAAGTTTGGACGTAAATAAATTACAAAAGAACTAAGAAATCTCAAAAATAAAGAACATAGTAACAAGCTTTAGTTTGTCGACATTTCAAATAACTTTGGTTTGACTAAATACATTTAGTAGTTTTGCCGTAACACCCCAAGTACCAGAAGCCAATTCGTACATTTTTGCGCGCCGATTTTCGAGTCGAACCATCGCGCGTCTCACGGAAATTTTACCACCCTGGCGGGGAGAGGAGGGAAGTGTCTCACGCACACTACAGTGCCCGCTGTGTGCTGCTGTGCCATTTCAAAGTCACGAAACACCGCGATGTTTGTGACAAAGTACTGTCTCGCGCCAGACGCGGTCGACCGGCCGGTGCGTGCGGCGGCATCCTATATAATTTGTAGGCGGCATTACGAAAAGGCATTACAATTATGAAAAGTGATGATGTTGTTGAAAAGTACCCTGTGTGTTTTCTCGCGCTTCTAGCTATTTTCACACCAAATTTCATTGGAATCTATACACATACATACATATATATACATAAATCCTGTCCTACTCTTCCTACTTCCTATCCTACTAATATTATAAATGCGAAAGTTTGTGAGGATGGATGGATGGATATATGGATAGATGTTTGTCACGCAAAATCTACTGAGTGGATTTTGATGAAACTTTATTTACTTACAGTAGATAATATAGCTTATTACTATGTTTGCAGCGGACTGTAGGCAAACCAAACAATTTACAATTTATACTCAAAGAAGCAAACAATGAAAAATGGCGCGCGCGGCGCGATGACCAAACGAGAGCTCAGAATAGATAATAGTACAAGTAACAAAAGCGAGCGCCATCACACGAATATTCACGAAATTTCTTTGAATGAAGAATCGCCATTCATAAGATCACGCATGTGTGCGTAGAAGCGGCAGGTCGCGACTTTACGAGAGTGTGTAACTGTGTATGCGCGAGCATTAGCTTCGTACTGCTCATAGCTGCAGAGCCTTACCTTGTCCCACGAATGTTAGACGAAATAGCATGCATTTTAGCCGCGCCCACCGATGAGTTGGAGGGTTGAGCTCGTAGGCTCTTAAAGCATTTAAAAAGGGTCGTCATCCTAATTTTTCATCACTTTTTTTATACTATTTAATCTAGATGCGCCGGTCGTTTGCCTGATCGTAAGCATAATGCCGGTCTATAACATTGCAGTGCCACTCAGAACTTTAATCACAACGGCTGGCACGGCACTGCAGTGTGCTCCCTATCCTGAGACATTAGGTAATAAGTCTCACAATCCCAGTAATTTCTCTTAATTTTCCGTTACCGAAACCATGGACAGTCCTAGACTGGCCGATCCTCAAGCAATTTTACCACGCCTGATGGGTAATCATTGCTTTATATTGAACTAGCTTCTGCCCGCGGTTTCACCCACGTGGAATTTCCCTCAGGGACCTTGCATTTTTTCCTTAAGTAGTCATATGTTATTTTCAAGATCCATAAACTATACATCAACAAACAAATCACATCGATGCGTTGCTCCGTTGCTGCGTGAAAGAAAGACCAACGAACATACTGTTGCATTTTAATAGTACGGATGTAATTATCGATCATTATTTAACTCTAATATAAGTACTCTTTTTTAAGCTGTATCTCGTGACCTCAGAAAGATTCTCCACTTCAACGTGAACAAATGGTCCTTCGCCGGAAATCGTTCGGTCAGAATGTTTGCTCTCGACAAAGGAATTATCCACGTGCTGTGCGCCGACGCCGGCGACGGCCGTCCAAACATTGACACGAGCCGCGCCCTGCTGATAACAATACCGCGAACAATGCCGCACACCATGCCCTAACAACCTATACCACTCCTCAAAACCTTAGCCACTTGCACCATATCTTTCAATACACTCAATTTAATAATCTTTCATTGAAGAACATATTTTTAAACCCTGCAAGATAGGAAGTTTTTGCTCCGATATCAAGTTTTCAAGATAGTTTTGGTAAGGCAATAAAAATATAAGTAGCACAAGAAACCTGTTCAATGACTTTCTGTTAATCTCACTAGCTATGTTAACAATGACAAGCTCGTAGATCCCATTGCAGATCTATGAATGAAATGGTTATTCTTTGAGGTGCCACAAAAAACCAAGACCCTTTAGTAATACTCCCGATGGTTCCACGGAGCGCAATATTTACTACGCGTCCCGTCCCTTTCACTTCCTCTGCGGCGCGACAACCTGAGCCCGACAGAGACCCCATTACGCGAGCCCGTCTGCGAGACAAGGACGCCCGATTCATTCATAACCGAGTCCGCCATCCGGTCCATGCTCTGATCGATCACTTCATCTCCTTCTAACACGCAGTCTTCTCTCGAGTGCGAGCAGGTGGCACCGGATGCATAGCGACACACCGGAGCTTCAATCGGAAGCTCTTAAAAACCTCTTATTCTTTCGTTACGCGTAGTCGCAGTGCTCCCCGAGGAACCGTTCTTATGAGTGTAATCATTGTTAAGACATTGGAGTTGCGAATTGTTCTAATCATATTACAGTGGTGGTTAATGAGGGGACAGTCGCAATTGGTGATTTTAGTAAGCTCGCTGGGAGTGAGACGTAGCGAGCTTCGCCCCTCCGCCGGGCGCCCATTCAGCCGCGAGTAGTCGCGCACCGGCCGCAGCGACGCACGCGCGCGCCCTCTCTGACAGCTGAAACTCTGGATAAACAACTCCAATTTTGAAATGACCGGTTCGAAACACGAACGCTCGCGATCGCCCTGTGTTCTGAGAGTGTTTGCTCACTAGTGATTTCTCTAATTGGTGCTTTTGAGTGAGTGACGCCGGGAATGTACGAGAACGCGCGATGGACGACTGTACAATGGCCCAAATTGCATTAAATGGGTAATTGGTGTACGTCATTGGATAATGGATTCGGCTCATATACCTATTACATATTATCTGTCCTTACCACGGGCGTGGGTCGCCGGTGAATTTTGCACTTGACTCCCGCCTGAGCTCTTTGTTTGGATGCCGTTCCACATAAATATTTAAATTCACGATGCATTTTCTGTTTTCATGAGATGAATACAAAGCTAGCTATTTAAAGTATTTATTCTTTAAGTGCCTATATCATTTGCGTTAAGTACATCGTTGTTCGATATCTTTAACAGTACGAATGTTGCGTTCACCGCGATAAGAACCTTCGTGGAAATTTACTCGTTTGAAAGCTTTATAACTGACAAGTTGCATGTTTTTAATAATAACATGAAGCAGGATCTTACTGCTTATGTATTTGCAATAGTAACAGTCTAAATTGGTACGAATTACATCAGGTATTTTATCAAGCTTACTTGAACTCTGCTGCATAAAAAAACAGTCAAGTATTTAGCGTCCAATTAAAATATACTGAAATGCAAAAGACTGTATAGTGTATACCTATTAATTAACGCTCGCATTTAATTACGGTTAGTTTACTTACCTCGTGCCACAGAAACTGAAATACCTACTCATACTCAGTCATCTAAAGAATCAAATATACAGGCCTACAAATTGTGTCTACGCACTGTTCCAACTCATAGTGAAGAGCATCAAAATATAAATGTTTTCCTAAACAGACAATCCGATATGAAAATACCAAGATTTTCCTCAGTCTTGCTAAAACATCATGATGATGTCACGTTGGTTTCCTTCATCGAAAACTCAACTTTATTGTTGGATTGGAACCCTCTACCGATCGGCAGGTGGCCTCATTCCCACTACGCCAACGGCACTTCAAATTTGCGCTACAACTACTTTGCTTCAGCGCTGTTTTGTTAAAGACATTGATACCCAAACAATAAACTGTAAAGTGTAAACTTTCCACTTAAAACCAACACATCTAACAGTTCACAGCTCATCGCAGTCTTTAGATGCCGACACGGCCACTCAGCCAGTATTCCAACAACTTAGATTTTTAGCCTTCTTGCCGCTAATTCTCCATCGCAGGAATGCTCGATGCGATTTCTCGGCCGCCGTGCGCCTTGCAGGTACGCGTTATCAGCCTGCGCCTCAGCCGACCGTGGGAATGAAAAAAGCGTGTTAAACAATAGCATACAGATAAGAACATCGTCAGTATTCGTCAGACCCCATTTGGGGTATGTACCTTTAAGCAATTAAACTTGGGTTTCCATTAAAGCGTTCCCTGCGAACGTGGGCGAAAATACTTGATGACTCATTGGGTTTAGGCCTTAGTCTTCCTTCTTGAGTTGTGTATTCAGTGTTAGAGTTAAGAAGAACGCTGATTTGAAGTATATTTTAGCGAGTCATTTAGTTTAGCTAATTCATGCATGATTCAAATCCTTTTATACGTTTTTATTCAGTTACAGTCAACTAAGTACTTACTTATAATTTCAAATTTCTTCCGAGAAATATAAATTATGCAAAATAGAATATGAGTTCCTTTTCTATTTTGCAAACATCAATTGTTCATTATTACTCAATCGTATGTTCAAAATTAGATGCAAAAATAAAATTAAGCTAATAAAGTAGTTAATAATATAGTGCACCCTCTACAATAACCGATACAGCTGTCAGTTTGTAAATCCATATGAACCTTTTTTTACAAATCTCCTTACATGGAAACCTTTTGAAGTGATGATGACTCAGTGTTAGTGAGATTGAGGATTTAAATTTGAACTGATTCAAACGCATATCTTAACTGTTATAATTGCATCAAGCTAATTTGTAACAATATTTGCGTCTTATCTGCAAATATTGAAGACAAATAATGCGTGTATGTCTAATACTTATATTGTGTTTCACAATGTTGCTCAACAATGAGAAACAGCGCTGTGTGCAGCCACTAACTATGAAGCGGAAACATTATGGTGGCTGAAAATTGTCAATCTATGCTTTAATCTATCTAAACAAATAAATAAAATTGAAGTGTCTGTTTTTGATATCAAAATAACAGCTTTTTACCAAATGCATATGAAAGTATATACGGTAGCTATAAAAAACAACCATTTTTTAACAATTTATAGGTCTGTCTGTCTGTTTGCTCCGAAACGGCTGGTCCTACTTTGACGGGACCTTCACTGGCAGATAGCTGATGTTATAAGGAGTAACTTAGGCTACGTGAGCTAAAACGCGGGGCACAGCTAGTATATTATGTTAGTATAGTCTCAAATAACTTGACCAATTAGGTTAGCTGTACAAAACTGGTGAATCACAATGGTTTATTTTAACACAGCATCATAGAAGTACGATTTGTTGCTGAATGTAAATATTTCACGTTCTCGCGGTCACGCCCGCTTGCCCGTTGCCAATTTTATTCAATAACAACTCGTTTACAAATACCTACTATAACTAACTAGGGTATAATTAGTCTATAGTGATAGTATAAATTAACACAATCTTTTTAGATTGCAGGTTTTATTGAATATTTTTTAAACGAGCGTTTGACACAGAACTGTTAACTGTCAGAGCAGACACTAAGAAGCGTACTAAAATTTAAAAACCATCCCTTCTAGAACTTTTCGCGAAAACTCTGGAAGGACGCGTAGGCTGTAAAAAGCGTTAGTTTCACATCGTTAAGTGCCATTCTGGAATGTCATTTAAACAAAACATCCAAGAAGCACGTCTCTCTCGTACGTCAATTTATCTTTTAACCTGTGAAAGGGATGGAGTCAGGATTTATAGTCTTTGGATGGAGTACATAGTCAAATATTGCCCAAATTTATTCAACATTGCACCACCCTAATAGGTCTCAATACTAACTACGAAAAATCATTCCATAATTATCAGGCGAACAACATACATAAAACGATTCGGTGAAAAATATTTTTGAACTATGCCGTGCCAGTTAGAACATTGTTATTGTGAACAAGACCATAGACTCAAAGCTAATTAACCTTTTGTAACGAGTTTTACAATTCAGCGTTACATTTTCACATGTCAACAGTCGGAGGCTCGTTCGGCCGGAGTGAAGCAAGCGTCGAATTTAACCGCGCAGCCAACCGTGCCCTGCTACCACTGACTCACAAAGGAGCTAAGCTGAAAACTGTGTAGTCTGCGAACGCACATATTAATTCTAATGCCGTTGGCCCTGCTCTCTGTTTATTTGAGCAATGTTTATGCAATTGTTATATAAAATGTGTTGTTAGTGGTTGGACTACCTCTTCTGCGAGTGTCCGTCTGGGTTGTTACCACCTCGTTTGCTCGTGAACTCTGCCGCCAAGCAGTAATGTGCAAGCATTACTGAGTTCCGGTTTGATGAGCAGAGAAGCCAGTGAAGCCAGACTTAATACTTAATGTCTCAGGGTAACGAGCGCACTGTAGAGCCACGCAGACCTTTGTGTTTCTAAATTCTGAGTAGCACTGCAATTGTTATGGACTGGCATTACGCTTACCATCAGACAAAAGACCAGCTCATTTCGTTATTAAGTAGTATAAAAATGCACTCTTCGCTCCTTTATCGACAAAACCACACTCGTTACCATAAATCCATATTTTATTATTGAAATTGATATTTTTAACAGATCGTTAACATGCTGTTAATAGGAGCTAATGCTGCGTGTCGCCAGCCGACCTGATTCCCTGAGTGACGACATAGCTCATCGGTATTTAAATTTAAATTAATTCTTCCGTATTTTTCTCCTTTTAGTGACAGATTGGTTTACGAGCATCGTAAATTTACGGTTAAAATTGAATAAAAAGTATTTAAAACTGCTGGCGGTGTGGGTAGGTTAAGAGTCTTAAATAAAACCTTTAAGAGACGCTATGTTAACGATTGCAATTAAAAGGAGCTTTCAGAATTAGTACGTTTTTTACGTTTACATAAATACTATAGTTTCGCCAACGTTTTTATAAGTAATTTCAGTTAAAGACTCTTAGTTCACATTAGTGTGATGATAGCTTGTAAATGGTCCCTCGTTTTAGTAAGCCTATAAATTTTTTACGTTTTCCAAAAAGGAAATTGTTTAATAATAAACAAGCGGACAGAATGCCCTTATTTACCTACATTTATTTACCTAAGATCTCTCTCATACATCCATACAGATAAATAAAAATGAAGTGTCTGTTTGTAATATCAAAATAACAGCTTTTTACTAAATGCATATGAAAGTATATACAGTACCTATAACAAAACAACCATTTTTAAAATTTTTGTCTGTCTATCTGTCTGTCTGTTAGTTCCGGGTAATCTCCGAAACGGCTGGACCGATTTTGACGGGATTTTCACTGGCAGATAGCTGATGTTACAAGGAGTAACATAGGCTACTTAAATTTTAGAAAAATAATTAGGTTTCCGCGCAAAAAAATAAAAACCATGTAATCCAAAATATCCACGCGGGTGAAACCGCGGTGCAGCAGCTAGTAGTACATAAATATTGCAAATTATATCAAACCGATCCACAAAAATAAAATATATATGAAAATACCAACTACGTAAATAAAATATATTAATACAGTGAAAACTTGACAACTGAATATTGACTAAAAGATTCAAAGAGTTAGAGCCGTTAGAGCGTTCTTTGGAAGTTTTTTTTATTCTGTGGATTACGGGACGAGCTGAGCTGGTCGTTTGCCTGATGGTAAGCATAACGCTGGCCCATAACAATTACAGTGCCACTCAGAACTTTGAAACACAAAGGCCTACGCGGCACTGCAGTGCGCTCGTTACCCTGAGACATTAGGTATTAAGTCTCATAAGCCCAGTAATTTCACTGACTATACTTTGCTCATCAAACCGGAACACAGTAATGCTTGCACATTACCTACTGCTTAGCGGCAGACTTCACGAGCAAAGCGATGGTACTAACCCAGACACTCTCCGAAGAGTTAGCCCATGCTGTCACCTAGTAAAAATGATTGATGGTAACTAGCCAAGTGACCATTCGAAAATTCCCTACCATTACGCAACATGATTAAGTAAATTAGTGGCGCAAGTGCACTTACCTTATTACAGACGGGCACTAATAAAATATGTATTAGCTATTTATACGTATATGTTCCATATAATGGCAGCTATGACACTGAACTTAACCTTATACCAACAGCTGAATTTACATACAAAAGTACTGAAAACGCATTAATTTGAATCTCTAATGAATTCATTTTATTTATTTTCCTAAACGAACAGTTTGCCGCGTTCATTTGAATTTTTATTACGTATCTTCTTTGTTATCATTTGTGCCGACGGATTTAAGACTTAAATCGACTACAATAAGTAATATACTTTACTTGTTCTATCAAAAGTATTTGTTGAATCGATTCGATACGATTTCTAGACCCCTAAGATAAGTATAAGGCTCTTATCTTAGGGGTATCTTATCTTAGAACCATTTTCTTGACACCAAA
Source organism: Crocallis elinguaria (assembly GCA_907269065.1). Lineage (NCBI taxonomy): Eukaryota > Metazoa > Arthropoda > Insecta > Lepidoptera > Geometridae > Crocallis > Crocallis elinguaria. The sequence goes on along the minus strand of OU026065.1, from coordinate 5,785,482 downwards.
ATACACATTTTTTTTATGTTATTTGGTAACGAGACGAGCTGGTCGTTTGCGTGATGGTAAGCATAACGCCGGCCCATAACAATTGCAGTGCCACCCAGAACTTTGAAACACAAAGGCCTGCGCGGCACTGCAGTGCGCTCGTTACCCTGAGACATTAGGTATTAAGTCTCATAAGCCAAGTAATTTCACTGGATACTCTGCTCATCAAACCGGAACACAGTAATGCTTGCACACTACTGCTTGGCGGCAGACTTCACGAGCAAAGAGGTGGTAACAACCCAGACGGACACTCGCAGAAGAGTTAGTCCTCCCACTAACAAAACTATATATATGTATAGTTTTGTTAGTGGGAGGACTATATATATATATATATAATGTACATTAACATTAGTTAATTACGTTACTAAATTGTTAATGCGAAAGTTTTGAATGTTTATTTGTTTACTTGTTCAAGACTACAACAAAACAGCTTGACGGATTTATCTGAAATTTGGTATGACCTACAAATACAGATAAGACGAAATCACTCTACATTTCGGAAAAATCACAGTTCCCAAAACGTAATTGCAATGTGGAACTACATAATATGTGAGCAGAAATTACTTATATTATAAAAAGGTAAAGTTTGCCTGCCTGTTTGATGTTTCACTAAAAGGTTTCACTTAGTACAGCGTGCAAAGCCGCGGGCTAAAGCTAGTATATGTAATATTATTAAATTAACAATCTGTTCAAGTAGGCGGGGACGAGTAACACAAAGTTTATTTTGATAAATTCCAAGAGATGATTACATCGTTATAGTTTCATATAAAAATAATTTGTTATAAAAGTGTAATAATCTCTTCATAAAACCGCGGTGGCCATCTTGTCTCGTCTCCTCGACTATTATGCCGCCCACGGGACTTGGTCACAGCTTGTTTACAGCAATAAACAAGTGACCAGTGTTGCCAACTGGTGTTTTATATTAAAAACACCGAAAAAGTATTGTTCAGAATTTTGGAGCAGGCCATTCGACTGACGGTAAACGTCACCCCTTTCCATAACACTACAGTGTCACTAAGAACTTTGCTTATCAATGTCAACCATGTCACTGGGTTTTGCTCATCACCCTGAGATATCAGATGATATGAACATCAAAACAATAATATCAATAAAAATAAATAGAAAATAAAAATAGTGTGAAAAACGTACCAAAAACAACAATCGGGCAGCACTAACTAACATAAAATTCGGACACAGAATCGATTCGAGTATAATCAGCGCTGAGTTTTCCTCGCAAAGATTTTTCTCGCTCAAGGCGCGTGGCTTGGCGCATGCGCGTGGGCGGGAGGCGGTCGCAATCGCGCGCTGCCGCCCACCGAGCACGCCTTACTGATATCTCCTAGGCTAAACACCTAGAGATCATCTCACAAACTTCCAATTGTATCACACATACTTACCAGCTGACTCAGGGCATCATTAACCGTCAAAAAAACAAACGACGCGCGAAAATTTTTGGCACCAGCCACTGTGGTCCGTCTGCAATGCAGAACAGAAGGCATCGCATATTATGAAAAATCGAGTTATTTGTTTTAGTAAAATGAGCATTAAAAAGAAAATCACCCTGACTGAGGTGAATTCCTGTCTCGCGATTTGTCATGTCAGATTATATAAAATTTTCCACACCACTTCATGAAAACACCTAATTTAGCAAAAGCAATAAAGTAATATTGCTACTAATGTAAAGTAATATTTGTTGTGTTAGTTGGAGTTGATATTATAATTACAACATGTACATACTGTAATGTACAAGTGAAGGCAAACATGCACGGCAGTAACACACAATAAGATATTGAGTCGATCCCACCTTTGAGAACTGTCTCGAGTGCAAGGACTGCAAAAAGTCTGCAAATAATATTATTCTGTACTTATGTATACTGATCCAAAGAATTTCAAGAAGAATCTAATTGACGCTTGCCAAAGTACACTCGAGATAGATCTTAGAGCTAAGATCGCTTTAGCAATGTAACTCCAAACGATAATAGTACAAAACTGATGTGTTTTTCTCGCCATTTCCACTTACGGCTAAATGGTTCAATAGTGTTTGCACTGAATGGGTTAATTACAGTACATGAGCTAAATGTATTTGATGAATGGCCATCGTACTTTGTTATCGGTCTGTATCTTTCACTTTTTATGGTTTAATGATTTCCGTTTTATATAAACATTTAATTCAATGAGTAATCTGAGTATGAATGAATAAAAATCACTTCTAGAAGTTGTTTATTTAAATGTTATATCAACATTATATTGTAACTGAAAATTTTTCAAGGTTAGTTACATCAACGCTAAGTTTATAGAATAAATATACATATTTTGCAATGGTTTGAAAATGATAACATTTATCGCACTCGCTCTAAAACGGTGAAAGAAAACATCATGAGAAAACCCGCATGTAAGAACCACAAAATTCGAGGACATGTTACTTCCACCAAGCCGCGTTGGGCCCGCGTGGTAGATTATGGCCGATACTCTCCCTCTCAAAGAAGGCCACTATTCCTACAGTGGGAGTGTATTGACTGATGATGATGAACTTTGAAACTATTTTCTAAAATTTTGTACATTGTGTTATTGTGTTCTGATAGCATTTTTATTGCCATCGTAACATGATGCGTAATATGATCTGTTTGTGTTTTGTGCAAAGCCAATGTTTTTAGAAGCCTACCGTCACATACCGTGCACTCACTATTTAAGTTAATTTAAGTTTATTTTGTATTTCTCTAACAAGTGAATTTTATTCTTTTAGAGAAATAAATGTCTTAAACCGTAAACCCTGTTAACAATCTGTGGCCATGTACCTATCGGTGTATTTCAACAGCTGCATTAGAGAGTCAGTCATAACCTCGAGTTAGCGTATTCGCCATCTTTGATCCTCGCTAAAGATCAGGCAAGACAGTGTTCGATAACCTATCGAGTACTGACTAACATAAATCAAAACCATGTTCCTAACAGACGAAAACTCTAATAACGTCATGCAAAAAAACCAGCGACAATCCGAAGCTAAAACAATAGCCGCCTAGCATTTACGCCGAGCGATGAATATTTAGTAACAGTCATGCGATATGAGGTCGCAGCCAGCCGGCACGAGTAATAACGTTTTAATTGAGAGCCGGAGGTCAAATCACTTGCGGGCCCGCTGCGACCCCACGGCACGTCACTGTGTCTCCGTGAATTGAAACTGACGCTGGTAAGATACTGATTTGTCGGACGAATGGGGATTGTGAACCCAAATATATCAAATCCGTCAAATTTATCGTAGTTTTGGTTTGTTCGGACGATTTCGAAAGTTAAATTTGAAATCGTGATTCGATGATTTCCCTGCCGAAAAAAGCTCCTTTGTCTTTCGGGAAAGGAAATTAGTTTGTGAAAATTTTTCGGTTCGGCAATGGTAGTACAGCAGAATGAATCCATAAAAAATTTGCTATAGAGGCGTCTTTCAGTAACTTAGTGAAACTTTCATGAAATATCACACGGATTTTATGTCTCTCCTTATTTTAACTTACCTGTTTTTGTGAAAGTTAAATATTTGTTTAAACATTTTCTAATAGTATATCTCTATTACCACTCGAGAAAACAAAAGTTTTGGGAAATAAAAATCACCGTAACCTTTTTGGATCTCTCTACTAATCTATGTGCGGTAGGATTGCCTGTATGTATGTTATTCCATGAGTCCTTTACGTTAGCAAAAAAATGTGCGCAGGATTTCCAAACGCAAATTTCAATACAATCTGCTCTACTGCAAGTCTGCAAACTGGAACATGTTACAACGAACAATGGCTTTTCAACCGCGCTTTATAGTGTTGCAAATTTACATACCGATAGTTTTAAATGTAACGCATACAAAACAGTTTACAAATACGAAATCGACTGACAACAATGTAAGTGTAACATATCGAAACTGCGTACGAAAGCTTGCAAACATTTAACAATCTGCGGCGTTGTGAACAAACAAGCCGCACGCCGAATTGTTAGCTCTTGTTATACCACATTGTTCCACATTTGAGCGCGGCGCGTCACAATTCGCCGAAGCATCCATTGTCGCCGTGTTTGTTGATGCGCGCACAGTTGACCGAACCGCGCTAAATCTCGCGAATGCAGCATTTCATAACAAGCATTGACGCGCGGGAACTATTTTCTTGAAAACATCTTACTTGGGCTCGTTGTTGGATAAATCGGAAAATAAGCGTTCAAACACATATAAACACAATCGCAAACGTACTGAGAAGTCAAAAAGCGCAATGTTTTACAAGTAAATTTTGGATGGAGAGAAGTATAAAAAGCATCTAAAGGCAGAGATTTAACATTTTTTTAATATTTCAGAATGAGAAATTATTTTACAGTGTAATATTACCAAAAAATAAATACAGACTTATAAATTATTGTTTAAAATAGGTGCTAAACGAGAACTTATAAGATAAAAAAAAATACGGAAATGAAGAAGGATTTCTATATTTGAATCGTTTTTTTAATCGTAACATTATTACAAACCATTTCATTTCTCTACAACAAATTCTGAAAAGCGTGAGCTCAAGTGTCACTACCTACATATCTGTATTTTATAAATAAATGTAACCGCCTTAGAAATGTATAGCACACCAAATATTTGAATAACCTATGATACCCCAGAAGCATCAAATGTTCTAACAACGATCCGTATTATCCAATTTATGTTCATTTTAAAAACTCTCCTCCCAAGTAGACGGTCTCATAATTTCGATCAGCCCCCTGCGGTTTTAGTAAATCCACTTAATTTGGAAATATTGTGTTCATCTCATCCTTAAATATACGGGTGTCCACTATTCTATTATGGGGTCGATAGAGTCCCGACACTCATGACCCCAGTTGCTCTACTGATCTCTACAATTGTCTGACAGCCAACACTATGCGGTAGAGCTGTAGAGATTCCGTTGTAGGTGTTGATTAGTGTCGCACGATAGTTAATTACGTCGCAATTGTAACACTCCGGTGCCCATTCAATTTTAGGCTTTCCTCTGCTTGTTAATTAACTTTAACGAAAATTCAAATACGGGATACTTAACGAGCCTAATTTTCTCTTGCGTGATTTTAGTCTGTTGAAAGATTTATATCTATCTTTTACTGAAAATAATAAGGTAGTAAATATACTGCTACTACTTTTCAATTTCCATAACTCCGTATTATCAAAAATTGTACTCAGATAACGAGAAATAGATTAGAAATTGATAGTTCTCTCACTATCATTAGTTCTTTAAAAGTGGATACAGTTTACATTGTAGACATAAGAAGTCTTTAAACCACACATTGCTGCCCACATTTCCATTAAAATCATACCTAAATCAACATCAATCTGGGTAGTATGCTACCGTGTGAGATAGAATCTGGGCAGTTAATCACCGAGATTGGCTGGATCCCGACCGTGGCTCTCAGCTCCAACTCCCAGCTCCCGGGTCAAGTAACTCGATTGCCGCACCCAATTTGTCACCCCACGCAATTGGTTCTTTGTCTCATTTTGTTTCTCATTGATGCTGATGATGCGTCGTCACTTATGATGTGTCTAACGACTGAAACCAGTAATCGTTTGATTGTAAATTGGGTGAAATGAACCCACCGATGACGTTGGTCCATTCAAAGCTACATTTGGCATGTTTTTCATCTATAAACAAATATTTTATTTTCCACGGACTATAGATACATAGTATGCACTCATACCATAATCTCCAAATCAATTAGGGTTAGATACTTGAAATTTTATCAATGTGTTTGTCTTGGCTTACAAAAACATTGTGTTGAAATAAACACGGTTTTTAAATAGTACAGTAACATAAATTATATATAACACAATAAGCTGGAGCCGTTACATTAAATTTCAACAGGAAACAGAAACAATTAAAGAAAAACGAAAACCACCGTATTTTGTGTCTATTTTTAGAATGACTGAGGAAGAGTTTTAAACCTCGTAATTTATAAACTTTTTTATGTTTTAATTGCGCCAACATTCAAAATGTATTTGACATTTCTCCCTCTACGTCACAAAGGTATTTGATCTGCAACTAAACACGAGTAACGAGACAACTTGACATATAAACCGAGCAGTTACATTTCCAGGTGATGAATGCCTTACTCTCTGCTTCATCTTATTGGGTTTAATCCGACGTTAATTTTCTCACCCAGTCTCCTCAATTCCTTTCATGAGCCCACTCAAACTTGCATAAATCCGAGTACATCAGTACACCACGCAGCGTTGCCGTGATTCAGTAATACGAATAAATAAAGTCTTATCTTATTTTGGCGGTACCTTACGTTTTTTGCTTGGAATATTTATATTATTACTTAATCTGTTGCATGTACAGCGAGTCCCATGGTGCCTACTTGACTGATCTGCAGTCAAGCAGGTGCTATAGAAGCTAAAAGCGAGTATGGCCGAGCGGGAACTGGTGCGACTTTCAACCCGACGCACCATAGTTCAAATCTCGACTCGGCCCGCACCAATGACTTATATCAAGTTATGTGCGGATTATTCACACTCGCTCTAAAACGGTGAAAGAAAACATCGCGAGGAAACCGACATGTCCTAGAACCACAAAATTCTAGGACATGTGACATCCACCAAACCGCACTGGGCCCGCGTTGTGGATTATGGCCCACACCTTGTGAGGTACGCTTCCACTGCTGTGATACTGGCCTTTTCTCAGTGAGAGCACTGAAGGCCGGTATCGCAGCAGTTGGAGCGTAAGAGGCCGATAATGAGGCGCTATAGCGCTTGCTGTATTAAATTATTTTGACTCTCGATGACTGTTGCTGTGTAGCAACTGGTAAAACGACCTATATAATGTGGTATTGTCGTGAGGCGAGTATAAGAGTAGAAACAACAATTCATATTAAACAGACCAAAACTTATCCGCTTTAAAAGATTCAAGTAGACGCCCTGTTTCAGTTAGCTCCAAAAACACCAGGGTCATACATAAAATTGATGTAATTTAAATCCGTGTATGTCACGCAATACGGCCGTGATTGTAATAAGTGCGGTTCAAACTCATGACCTCTCGAGCACGACAGCTTCTGTGCTAGGCTGCTTTATTCGACTATTGTCCTCCAATACTGGATTGAAATGGACTAGTTGACGATTGAATGTACTTATGATACAAAGGACTTGATCATACTAACTTTTTATACAGCCTGAGTTTGAATTTGTATGTTATCCCGAAAAGGAGCCAATCTACTTCTGGACGTCAACAACATTTGTTTTACGAGTTTTTGAAATTCGGAATATTTCATTGAAGAAATGACATTTAAAGGTTACGTGAAAATTCTACTACAAAATTTCCGGGCAGCCCTAGATCAGCTGATTCACTGGAACTATGTTGAACTTTGTTAAATGATGATGTTGATTAGAAGCGACTTCCATAGTATTTCCAACTCGTGGACAACCATGGTCCTAATCACCCCCTTTTGGGATAACATTCCAATTCACACTCACCCTGTATATACACGATATGTTAGCGTTTGACCATCACTATATTGCATGATCTTAAGCGACAATGTGGGGGATGTTGTTGAATATGCTAAATCCAAGTTAGAACTTCCACTTAAATGGAGTTTCTGGCACACACTGATTGGTGCTTGGCGATAAGTTTCTGCTTTAGGACACTAGAAAAGGCTGTACCACCCTGCAAAATATCATATTAACTGGCAATTAAATATTACTCATATTGTCTTAGCTTGAAGCAATCGTTTAAATAAATGCCATAGATAAAGTTCGTTAATCTCATTACCGGATTATTAAAATAAACCTGAAAAATAAATCCTTATCAGGTAACTCATCTATCATCTCAAGTTATAAGTGTCAAAGCGATTTGTCTCCGAAGTCAAGAATAATATGACATCTATGACTAAATGTGATTTTGATTAGGAACAATTCGTCGCCCCCATCAAAACTAAATAAGCTAAATTGAGGGGGTCACAGCGTCTACTTAGAATACACTGAAACAGAAAACAAGTGAATATCGCGTTCTCATGTGACTTCGTTTTTCAAAACTATCAAAAATCAATTAACACTAAAAATGGCAGATAAAGATCGACCCTTCCACGAAAAGTCTTAACAAACGTGAGAACGTATTAGCTATTCAAATATTTCAAAGAAATTCATTAAAATGCATTGTATTATCAGATCAATATTTAAGCACTCAATATATCCACAAAGTAATTTCGACCCCTTCGACGAGTGGTTATTACAACGCAATGAAGATGTTTACTGGTACTTAACCCTATAACCCCAACTCGGTATTGTATCACCGTTTGTACCATTTTATCAATTTGTAACGCTCGGTTATTATTTATGGTGTGGAGATGGCAGACATGAATAAATCAACAGTGTAAACATTGTTTAACATATTAATAGCCGATGTGATTAAAAACGGTCGATCCCACATGATGAAATGTAATATCAATTGATTATTATTTATTGATGAGCACTTAAATTTGTTAATTTTGCATAATATGTGGTTGATGTATTACCAAAACTCTGGGTGTTTTTAATATTCATTGAAACGTTAACGGTCTACGATGTAGTTACAAGTAAAAATACAATTGTTTACATTAGCTAGGTTTTTTCATGCAACATAATTAAAGAACATCGTTTCGCTTTTGCCATAAGAGTCCTAGGTACATTCTAGTACGTGAAGTTTTATCGCCATGTATGTAAATTACGTACTTTGACACAAACCACTTAGACTAGCGAAATTACTCGTCATGGACTAGTGACCCGTGTGGGAACATCGGGTAGCCGCCCGCAGAGGGGGGTTAGCTGCGGGGTGAGAACCCCGAGGGTGGCTCAGAGAGGGGTAGAGGGGAGTGAGAACCCGACGAGGTAAGTGGGGTACCGGGTCCGGGCCGGAAGTGCCTGTGTCGGATCGTTCCGCACGCACCTGTGGGAATGTGGCAATTTTAATATCTGTCCGTTAGCTCTCTGGTGTTTATGCTATCCTGGTACCTTGCGTACGTTACTTCAGTTTCAGTATAGTCTGTGATCTCGCTAATTTTAGTAATTTCTAGCAATTTGTCATTTACGGTACGGTAGGTACGTTTAGTTTACGGCAATGTAATCACCTCATGAAACAAAGTAGCTGGACTTGGGGGTCAACTGCAAAATCCAGGAACAAAACCTTACAGACGTGTTTTAACAGGTGCTCCAGAACATTTAACATAACATGAAAAATAATACATACTTTTCCACCGTGACGTGATATAAAACTTTGACAAAATGAAAAATAGTGAAGAGTGTTTAGACTGACGATGGACCGTTGCGGAAATCAGTGTGATATTTATTGATCTTATTTAATGTTAAGATATAGTGTATAAAAGCAACTATAAATACTTATAAAGTAAAGAACTCTAGTGTCAGCCGGTCGGGCGTGGTATCGGACTAGCAAAGCCCGCAGCAGACACGGCTAAGGCGACGGCGTTCATCGCAGGCATGGGAATCAAAGTCATGATGAAAGCTTTCAATAAGCCAAAAGGTAAGATTCACACTTTTCTTTAACTTTGCTAATACGTTTAGAAAGCTCTGCTGGCCCCAATATCAACAATAAGTGCCTAAAAATTAGTCTTTGTTGCACAAGTTCTCTTTAATCTTTTATGAATTTACTACAAAAATTTAATAGTAGGTATACATAATTAATTGATTTAAGTAACGTTCAAAACCTTATTTTCTACAGCATTTATGACAATCGTCCACATTGCAATTTGAAAAACTTAACGGCCATTTAAACATCCTTAAGTACCACAAAAAAATTAAGCACACCCTAAACCTGTGTTAATCCGCGTTTAACTCCTAATTATGCCTTAGTCGCGTGTTTAAATATGAGCAACCACAAATCTTGATTTAAGTAATGTCTAACCGTTATCTAAGTCCATTCTGTTATGACATCTCAAATCATTTTAGACGTTTATTTTTAGCTAAACAGGCGTCCAAAAGTGTTGTTTTGTGGTAACACGGTAAATCTTTAAACATCTTATTGCTTAATGTTATTTTTTAAATTTGTTGGTTCATATTGCTAGACTCCTTCGTTCAATGAAAAGATAACTCAGATTTTCTGTTTGCAAGTCTCATGGTACAAAAATAATGTGAAAAGACAGCACACATGATCGTCGTGAAGTGCCGTGACGCAACGCAATGTAACGCTCTCGGTTTCACGTGCACTTGTACTGAATGCGCACGCGCCGTGACAGACGAAAAAATAATGAAAACGCTCATTTACTGTATACTTAATTGGATATCGTGTATCATACTTGTACATTATGCTTAATACATATCGATTTTGTGATTCACTATATTTTCGTCCTTTTGCACAATTTTGCATTGCAATACTTGCATCAACGAATACTTCTTGTTGGTACTACGTTTAGCCTCACATGAAAGCCCACATATGAAATAATATCTTGTGTCAAAAGCGTGAAAATCAGCTACTGAGAAAACGTTGCAATAAACATTCTCATTAAAATTGAAAATAATTTAAATCCATAACAAATAACATCGGTTTAACTATATTTACTGATTCATAATAACGACCAGAAAAAAAGCTAAGCACAGTTCGCGCAGTATTCATTTCCTTCGATACGCGTACGTATCTATTTGGAAACATCGTATGTCCGGCGGAGGGTGTCCCTTGCGCAACCACCGGCGGCCACATTACCGTAATTACTTACCCACCTCCCCCTTCTCACCCCTCTTACCTCTACCGCTTGTAGTGTATTTGGCCCACACTCTAGCGCATGCTCTGATGATCTTGAAAGTAAAGACCTTGTGCGTGCTCATAACCTGAGAACTAGAAAACAATGTTTGTATACAAATACGCTATTCGTAGATCGTGCATTGTCGGTCGATCAATGCATTCAGGATTTACGAGGCTGAAGACTTTGATGCTCATTAAAGTGAGATAAACGAGAATGTAGTCTCTTGTTTCTGTTTTAGAACAAGTCTGAGCAGTCAATTGTTATTATCATGCCAGCCCACCTCGGCATAATGTCCATTAACCAACATTAACGGCAATTGAATAATACTGCCCATTGTAAGAGATGGATTAATGTATACTTTACTACCGCGTTTAACATTCACGCGGCTGTAATCGAAGACTTGGATTTAAATTTAAATCTCATTATTACGTCAAGGACAGCAGTCAAAGACTTTTAAAGTAACAGAAGTAACACACGTCTCCCATTGGACGTATCACCTCAACACTAACAAGCTAAACAATGCTTTGGTCAAACAGTAGCCAGGATCTTCTCATGGCGGACAATGGTGCTATCAATAGGGCGGATTTACGACTCCACACATTCCTTATGCCATAAAAAGTCATAACAATTTACTGGCATAACAAAGAAACAGTGGCACCTAGTACAGGAGTTAATAGCACGATACACTTAAGAAAACAGTACTCCATGTCGAATCGTTTTTGAAGACACGTCGATATGTTTACTAAATTTGATTTTCTGTGTTTTTGGTCAGTAGCGTTAAGAAGGTTAAGTGATGTGACGTGACAGCTCTAATAAAATATGTTTTGTAAGTTGAACCAGATAAATAGTCAAGCGAGCTCCTTCGGACCTAACTGACCCAGGCTCTTATTATATTGTCATTAGACTGCGTAAGTGAAAGCCAGCGCACAGCGTCTTCTACGGACCTGAAATACTGCTATTTAGTTATAGTGTAGCTGCATCTAGTACGGAGCTAATAGCGCACGGAGGCGCGGGGGCGGCCATTCATGCCGCTGATTGGCCCATCCGGTGCGCGCTCAATGAGATGATGCGCCCGCGCCGCGCCGCCTCTGTCATTGAGCAAAGGTCTCTCGCCTACGTTCGTGATCAGTACATCACTCAGATAAGGACATTAGAAATGCTACTGCTCGAGTAAGAGCATTATACTCTTCAGCATCCTAAATCACAAATCGATGCGGCTACATCACCCGGCACTTTCTGTGAACAACCTGATGGCTCGATATCACAAAAAAAATTGGTACTTTATAGTACCTTATGGTAACGAGACGAGCAGGTCTTCCGCCTGATGGTAAGCGCAACATCTGCTCTTAACGGAGATATCATGTATTAAGTCTCAAATGCTCATAGTTTCACCGATTATTTTCCTCATAAAACCGGAACGCAGTAATGCGTGCATAATACTGTTTGGTGATAAACTACACGAGGAAAGCGGTGGTAACGACCCAATTGGACACTTGCAAAAGGGTTAGTTATATCACCTTATAAAAAATAAAATTATACGGTTTCATATAACAAAACACACATGATTTAAATGAGGAAACAACAAAGTTGATATAGTTCACGGACAGTACGTAACTTAAGCGTGTATGTCACACGCAAGACGATATACGAGACCTTGGAATTCAATATCGTTTAACGGACTGGAAGACAATAGCTCTTTCCCAATCTAGAATAAAGACCTAACGAATATAAATGTATGTATATCCGTCTTCGTCCGGCGGCGAGCTGCAATTCGTACGCAAAACGATCATTTTCCGCGTCACCGGGTAGAGAGGGGAACCGTTTGAAAATTACATTTTTAGATTTACCGCATTATGAAAGAACCCTCCGCTATGGTCGAGCGGCTGAAAGGGTGAAACGACGATGGTTACAGTTTAAAAAATATAGCTTGGTTTTACAGGATCGCTTCTCAAATCGAACTCAATTTTGAATATATTTTAAGTTCCTTAAGTCATCGAAGTATCTATTGCATCTGAAACTAATTTGACTCACAGAATGGTACGCAGTACGCAGCTGTTGTCTCGTTTTTAAATCCTTAGCAGCGGATTTTTTAGAGTAATTATTAGCAATAAAAGAAGGCGATTTGAATGCGAAACAGCGCACGCGCCGCTCACGTCACGCGACGTTCCAAGTTCAAACTGCGAACAATGGAGCCGGTAAAAATGGCGCGAGCTTTTGTTCTGGCTCGCCATTGTGCCGACTAGCCGTGGCAGAGGTGATCTAACTTGAAATGAACCATCAATTGAAATATAGAAGAAAAAAGGTTCGTAAACCAGCGCGTCTAACTCAAAAACCGGTTTGGCCTCTACACTATTTAATAAAAAATCTCAGAAGTTTCTCTCAGTGTCAAGTCTGTGGTAATTAAATATATACGATTATTATGTAGTTATTATCTTTAAACTACATCTTTCTTATAGAAACGTGGAACATAGACATGATGATAATGAACCCATTACACATTATTTATCAGCGTCACATGTTTCTGAACGCAACAAGTGCCTGGGCAAACTTCCCCTTTGAAAGTCACCCTTCTTAGCCACCTGTTACCTCTAACCACTGAGCAGGGCATTTACATAATGCATGTGGACTTTTTGAAATGGGCACGTGTGGTGTTCAACGCCGCAACTCCGCATTGTTGTCCTCGAGTCGGTAGGTATCTTGATCGCCTAGCACGCGAAGCTGCAGTATCCATTGCAAAATTATACTGTCGTTGGTAATATATTGAAGTCAACTGTTTTCTCCACTTCACTAGCGATTTATGAACCTCAGACTTTTTATTGAAACACTAGCTTTGCCCCGCGACTTGGCCCACTTTATTAAAGTAGCCTACATCAGCTAACTGTGAAAGTCCAGACAAAATCGATTCAGCCGTTTCGAGGATTAACCAGAATGAAGAGACAGACAAGCAGACAAAAAAATTAGCGTACGTTTGTTATAAGTGATATTACAAACAGACGCTTCAATTTTGTTTATTTGTAGCTATACAAATAGTAAGCATGGGTATATTCTAATAGATCACGATAATGTATAAACAATTAGGTAATATTGTCAAAACTATTTCTTCCTGAGTCTTTGCATGGACAGAAAATATTTCCAAAAAAGAAGAAGATTCTCAATTCAGCTGTATTTTTTTAATGTTTGTTACCTAAAAATTCCGTCTTATAAAAACCAATTTGTTCTTTTTCTTTATTTGAAAGAATTTACTTTCAGATTGGTCTCATAGAAATTTCATCAAAATCGGTTCAGTAGTTCGCATTGAAGTCGGTTCCAGCCTCCTTTACTTTACACCTCTTTCAAGGAATTTTGGCATCGTCGAACATTATTTGAGATGATAAAGAATTTCCATCGTGGAAACGTTTGCATCCCAATCATGAGTGGATGCTTAAGTTTATAATGCAAACAGCAGAGAATTCCCTCTTTCGTATGTTTTCTTTTCTATATAGCTAGCATGTCGTCAAGATCAAAGCCAATATTGGATAAATATCACCATAGTCAGCCTGTATTTGTCCACTCCTGAACATGATTACAAAAGTCCAAGTAGTCTATGGTTTTGGTTTTTGCGAATTGCTATCTACCGAGTCATTTCCCGTCTAGTCTAGATTGCTCCCCAATTGGAAGGTGGCATGTCCTTCTGCTGTTCGGCCACGGCTGGGCACGGGGCGCATCGCCGGTCCTTTGTGCCGTTATCTACGCCATTCAAGATTCGGTCCAGTCCGAAGGCGCATTACTTACGCGATGGCCTCAAAGGTGCCCCAAGACCTCGATCGGAGATTGCAACTCGATTGTTTTACTTCAACAATGCTCAATTCTTATTTAGCGCTGTACACCATTCTTTATTTACCTATCTTTCTAGTTTTGCAAAGCGTTAGTTTAACCTTGATGAAGCTCTTAGGAAGCTCACTTTGATATATTTTTACTAAACTTTGAGGCTATATAAGATTTTTTATCGAATGTAAGTTACATTGTTCTTTAATCGGGCGCCAAGCAGATGTCTACAGATAAAAGGAATGCGTATCAAAGTACTTAGCGGTCTAGATCCGAAGGATGGATCCAGCGGAAACTTACGGGACAATTAAACCGAAATCTCTTGAGATTAATTACTTTAATTACGGAAACGGAAGTCTTGGATTGCGGTTTTTGTGCCGGATCACGAAAAATACCATTCCAGAGCTTAATGTCAAGCATGAGGACTATTTATGGCCACTCAGTACACAGTCATATTACCACGTTGCACATGCAAGTAATTACGCCGATTCGAGCCCAAACAATCAACCCTGCCAAGAAAATATACTCTGCGAATTGATTTTAATTTTAGAACTACTGAGCAACAATATTTCAAAGTAAAACGCTCGTTTAATATTTGCAATTTATTTTCTTTTACTGCAAGTAAAGTACGTACTGCAATGATAAATTTTCAAATGCTGTCCACATATTTTGATGGTCGAGGATCATAAGAGATATGGCCGGTGTTTTGTGAACATAATAATAGGTCGGGGAAAAAGTTCCTTCGCATTTTTTAAGAAAATTTAAAACATTTTTTTTTATAGTTTATTTACATTTAACTAATGTATGTAGGTACCATTTTGTTCGATAACTTTTTGCCATCTTGTAGGTAGGGACATGATCCCATTGCTATATAAATTTTGGGACTTCTGATCAAAATACCGCGACAAGTGGTTTTGGCAGTCCTCTCGTGATGTTAACCTGACACTGCCTAAAGAATTCTGAAGAGACCGAAACAGGTGGAAATCTGAAGGTGCAAGGTCAGGACTATACGGCGGATGCATTAACACCTCCCAGCCAAACTCTCTTAATTTTTTCTGAGTGGCTAAAGATGTGTGAGGTCTAGCGGTATCATGAAAAACCATGAAATGAAAACCACACCCCTTCTGTTGATTAATTCCGGCCGCTTTCTCTCAACTTCTTGCTTTAATCTCATCAGTTGTTCTCAGTAGAGTTCAGAATCGATGGTCCTGCCTGGTGGTAACAGCTCATAATGAATAATGCCCTTCCAATCCCACCACACACACAGCATCACCTTGTTGCGAGTTAACCCGGGTTTCGCCACAGTCTGTGAAGCCTGACCGGTCTTTGTCCACGACCTTTTTCGCACGTTCTTGTCGTACGTGATTCACTTTTCATCACCAGTTATCTGCTTCTTCAAAAATGGTTCGGTTTCATTATGTCGTAGTAAAGAATCACAAATGAGTACACGGTTCATTAGCAATTCATTAGGTTTCTTTCAGTGAGCTCGTGAGGTACCCAAATATCGAGCTTTTTTGTGTACCCAGTTTTTTTCAAATGCGCCAAAACTGTTTTGTGGTCAATTCCCAGTTCTTCAGCTACGTCGTAACTACTGATATGCCAATCTTGTTCCACTTTTTCAAAAATGGCATTCATTTTATCCGTAATAGGGCGACCAGAGCAACGTGCATCTTTGAAATCAAAATTTCCGGATTGAAAACGCTTAAACCAAATTTGTGCTACTCTCAGAGACACTGCACTAGGTCCATAAACATCGCAAATTTTTTTCGCGGCTTGCGTTGCATTTTTACCTTTTTTGTAGTAAAATTTTAAAATGTATCGAATTTCTTCATTAGATTCACTCATTTTGACAGTACGAAAAACAAATGAAAATCACACATTTTCCTAATTTGAATTTGGAATTATGTTCTTTAAAATTTAAACTTTCATATGATACCAAAACCAGCCATATACAAATACTATAGCCAAAGAGATTTTATTACAAGTTCATACATACTATAATGCGAAAAGACTTTTTCCCCAACCTAATATTTATTTTGTTAAAACAATTTAATACTTTGTTCCGCCTCCTCATTGGACCATCTTTCATCTTTAAATAAAATTTATCCTTGGCCTATACACTCATATCAGTTAACGAGTACGGGGGCGGGTGCATATTTCTAAAGCAATGAAAGCATTTTGACGACAAGAGTTTTCTATAATTTCTCGAGTAACTAAAAAGAAATACATTTTATTACGTGCGGCAACTTTGATCCCACAAGATTTATTAAAGTTTGTAAACAAAATTACAGTTTAATTTCCACTGGGATCGTTTGATCCCTTGAAATGTCCACTTCACAAATTAATTAAGATTCGTTTTATTTCTTCAATGGCTGGAGTGGTCCGTATATTGACGTAGCGTATGATAATCCTCTTTTATATAGAGGCATATCTATCTGATTGAATCACGTTTGTCATAAATATGTAGGTTTAGATCATCGAGCTAGGAATATATATAAGTCAGGGGTTTAGACGCTAGTGGCGTAGTAGAGCAGCCGGTGTCGAGTATTGATGGAATTTATACAATGTTATGATAGCTATGGCTTTTAGTATAATAATTTTGATGGTTTGTCATAAAATAACTAAATGATCTAATTGCTTATTTATTAACTTCTAACAATTACAAATCTAAGAGCGAACTCGCTCCCGTTGTAGGAACCGAACCCGCTATCTTTTTGCGGTAAGTCCTTCATCAACGTACAAACTGCATCTAGAGAGCTGACTAATATTGTCATTTTGAAATAATAGTTCCAGGCAAGATGCACTTTTCTTCCTGGGCGTGCCGTGCCATCTAGAACTTTGAGACATAAAGCCCTGCGCGGCACTGAAGTGCGCAAAATGACCGGCTGATAAAAGAGCAGTTGTATTAAAACTGTATTGCTTGTTCATTAGCAAAAAAGTATGCTACACAAAATCGAACACATTGTAAGCTTATTTCACACTTATCAATTGCAAAAAGTTCTCGCAATAATCATGAGTCAAGCGCAGCTGCGGCAGATATATAGTGCGAGTAAATCACAATGCGTCTGATCGCAATTAATGACGTCGTGATCCTCGGCCTGCACCTTGGGCACGATGTGCAGGTGGACACTAATGTTTATTAATTCGCCCTTAGAACACCCCTGATTGAAGAGCGAATGAAGGGCGGAAGAGTCAAAGCTTAATGTGCGAATTAGGATTTTTGCGACATAAATGTCAACATTCTCGCAATATTGTGACCCAAAAATTGTATCTAAATGCGCTGCCAATTACAATTATATAGGGACTATAAAATCTTTTGATATCTGACTTTAAAGGGTTTAATGGTTTTCGATAGGAGGAGAATAAACTTTTAATTTATATATCAGTTGATATGAGTGCTAGAGCAGCTATCAGAGGCAGGGCAGCGACCGTGGGAGAAATGCACAAATCTCCGCATCTCAGAACTGGTCGGCAGGTGCGCAGCCACCACGCACACACACGTCCGCACACATACAAGCGCTCTGCAAACCAGACACTCTTATGAATGAAGCCTACAGCGACAACGGGCCCGATACACACATACACACGTTAAATCTTGCTTGTTTATCTCTGATTTATTTTATTCGAGACCGTCAAGTATCAAAAAGTCAGCTATTAATTTGTTCCCCGGTGCTCGGCTTAAATGCTGTAGATAAAGTAATTAATCCACCTGATAACGATCTCAGTTAATAGTACCACTACGAAACCAAAAACAAACCGGCTACTCTATGAGTTCCCCATGTTTAAGTTTCACCTCAAAGCTCCTAGCATCTTTGCATATTGCAACAGAACTTTAAGTTTGAATGTAAAATAATATCACGTGCCCTTCACAAATATCATGAACTATGATTTCCATATAATAAAATTTAGTAATCAGTGAAGTATGCGGATGCGATCGTGGAATAAATGTTTCATTCATCGATGCGATGAAAGACAAATTGATATGCGTAGCAATATGCGTTGGATCCAATTTCTCAACTACCCCATATTTCTAAGTATTTTCGCTGCTCTGACAGCATTTTGGCGTAGCACGTTGCAGAACGTAAAGTAATGGTCCCTAACCGAAATAAAATAAAAAAGCGAAGGAAACCTTCAACATGAAACTTAAAGTTTTGCGTCAGTTAAACTTTGAGTCATTTTTTATATACATAGATAATTTTCTCAGGAATATAGCAACTTGTACTGCGGCCGATTCCATGTAAAATAGGACAAGGGCAAGAAGGAAGAAAGCAACTAGGATATAACTTAACTATAACTGACAAAAACCCCCCAAAATAATATTATTATACATATTCAAAAACTCATTTATTTAATGTTTGTTTTCTGTTGTTGCAGACATCCCGTCACAGGTGCCGCCGCTGACGCCCGGCACCAACAAGAAGATGGCCGAGGCGCTGAAGGCCACCTTCGCCTCTTGGGAGAAGGAGCAACTGCGTCTCGGCGTGCCGAAAGGTAAGCTTTATATAATCCCATAGTACCCCCTGTATATTCAGCCAGATAAACATACTTCTTTAATTTTTTAAACCACTTTAAGGCTTGTAAGAAGCTTTCGTGGTTTAAATTGCACTTTTTGGAAGAGGATTTGCAAGCATTTAAAAGTTGCCGTTCACGTTGCTCGCGTTAGATGCACTCGCATCTCCGTCAAATTCAGCCGAGGCCTATACAATGAAATCATTGTAGTGTAACGCGTTCGACGCAGACTAAGTTTTGCTTCGCTTCCACGGAGCATCATACACCTATACCTACTAATATTAAGAAGCAGTAAAGTTTGTGAGTTTGTTCGTTTGTTATCGTTAATATCTGGAAATGCTAGTCCGATTTTAAAACATCTTCAGTAATAGGAAGTGAGATTATCCCTGAGTGTTACATTTTAAACTGAAACCACGCGGCCAGCCTGCAATACATAGTCCATAAAATCGAAAGATAGGTATATAAATTTGGGATCTGAGCAGGGCTACTACTTGAGTGTTTTTCTGGTGTAGGGTTGTTACCAACAAAGTCATCTTTAGACAACTAAAACTAAATTAATAAAGTTAAACAAGATAACTCTAAAGGTGGCTTGATAGCCTAGAACCTCTCTAGTCCGAAACAACCCATAGTACTCGTAGAAGCTCGTGGAAGATAATGTTATGCGATTTAAAAAAACAAACGTAAATTATAAGGAAATGTTCCAAAGGCACATGTTATTTACTTAACCATTACAGTAAACATATAAACGCAATACTATTTATTATATTAATTTTCTCAACTCATTTAAGATACACGCAGTTATTAACCATTAAAATAACTACACGTCTTACCATATAATATTTTAATATAAATCTTAAATGGACGTTCACATAAAACACCCGTTTCAGTAGTTACCTAGATAATTTCACACTCTATATATGTCATTACCTTTTTACTGTTTAGAAAAGGAATAGGCAACGGTTCTTACTTGTGTAAACTCGGTCGTTTCATTAAAAACCGTTTCAATATCACTTTATGGTCAGGAAGAAAATGCCGTAAAACCACATAAATATAATTTTAGACATCAGTCGCTCGAGATCTGAGAGATGAATAAAGAATAAAGATGCTTCAGAAATTTGTTTAATCTTCGTAATGTTTTTCTTGAGAGTAACAGACGTAGATAATGTTGCCAAGAATAATACAAAACAATGGAAGGTGCTAGTCCTGGCAGTAAAATTGTCAGTCAACGCGTAAGGGCCTGATAAAGGCTTTGTTTTTCTTTCAATGCAGTGGAACAAACAAAAACTGTTAGTGTAGTGTGCACAATGCGTACGATACAAGGCACGATTTGCATATGGTAATGCAACGGTGGCGTCGACGCGTCGACTTCAGTGCCGAACTAAGTCCCCTATAGTCCTTGAGTACAAAAGTCTTTGGAACTCGAAAAACTTTTGTTATATCGTACAATATATAACCCGCGTCAGTTCATTAATTAGATATACGATGATAAGAATAGATTCAAAGATCGAAGAGCCTGAATCGAGCTCATATGAAAACGTTCTCAGCTGGTTCTAAATCCATCTCTGACGGTACGTCTCGACCGCCCTGCGCCGGCGCAGTGCCACACACCGCACTCTTTGTTGGTGGCAACTGCCAAGTTTACGCGATATTTGTATCGAAACTTGGATGGATGCGTAATGCTAATTCCTTGGCTGCGATATGTCGCCCACCAATGAAGAATAGACAGCAGGATAGGTGACAATTGAAGCTGTTATGTCATACTCGTGCTAACTCATGTTTTTTTATGAACCAGACGCTACATTATACACGAAATATAAGTGTCGCCGAGTATGTAATGCAATTTTTTTTTCTATAAACAGACGACCCTATAAATTAGCTGCCTTAATATAAATTTATCTAGTAAATAGAATTGTCGCCTGGGATTTGAATTGAAAAGATTGAACCTATTTATTTATTAGTGCCGCACAAATTTTTGAACAGGGAATGACATAATGCTAGATAGCTATATCTACCAGTCTTTCAGGTTGTGAAAGAAAATTTACTGTGCAATTTCAACTAACATGCTTATTGAAAAATGCAATCAACGTGATTGTGATTGCGCTAGGATCACGACAGGTGGCAGGTTCGACGGCCGCGCGCACCGGAAGTGCGTGCGTCTGCGCCGCGTCTATCCGCGTTTCCGGTGTGCCCGCGCGCATCTAACAAATCACTGTGAACTATTCACGTTACAAACATGCATTTCTAGTTTACAATAATAATTGATTTGCAATGTATTTAAACAAGAGATTATTTTATTATCTGAGGAGTGGCTTTCCCGTGTTATCTTAAAAAAATCAGGTGACTTAAGAGCCCCCAACCCGTCATACTTTTAACCTAAATCAAAAATATACACCGTGTAATTGCAATTCGAAAATTGTAGCAAGCCATTAATTCCCTTGAATTAAAAGCAGTTTAACATACCCCTTTATCATTAACGAGATTCTTTAGTACAAAACATTGTCATCATTAAAACTTTGTTACCTTATCACAAGCCATTATATGCATTAATCCATAAATAAAACGTAGTCGAAATCAATTTAATTGTTCAACATCATAAAGTTAGCAATAAACCCGAATTTGATAAAGCTTAAAGAGCGCACGAAAGCAAATGGAAAACATCAATAAAACCATGCCCTTCTTAATTCACTTTTTGAGTTAACAACTAAGCGCGGACAAAAGTGGAACGAGTTCCAATACTACCTTTTAAAAGTTTATTTATTTCTTACGAAGTGGTGTTACACAATTGTATTATCACTTGGTTTAGATAAAGAATGCTTACTCGTGATAATCTATATCTATACAAAAAAATAAAAAAAACTGTCTGTTTGTAATATCAAAATAACAGCTTTTTACCAAATGCAGAAAATATATAGGTACGGTACCTATAACAAAACAACCTTTTTTAAATTTTTGTCTGTCTGTTTGTTCCGGGTAATCTCCGAAACGGCTAGGCCAGTTTTGATGGCACTTTCACTGGCAGATAGCTGATGTTACAAGGAGTAACTTAGGCTACTTAGTACTTAGAAAAAGAATTAGGGTTCCGCGCAAAAAATAAAAACCACGAAATCCAATATCTCCGCGCTGGTGAAACCGCGGGCAGCAGCTAGTTAACATATATAAACAGGGAACTGGTCCTATGAATTAAATACGTCTGCTTTCAGTGGCTTAAATGAAGTCGTTGTAACAATGATGTGGATACGTCCCGATAAAGAGTGCAGTTAAATGAAACGTGCGTTATGGTACCTCGAAGTACTTAAATTTATGATTATTTCTTTATTTTGTTTGCTTAAGCGATGCTGTTTCGTGCTATTAAAAAGAACATTACTCTTTAAAAGACGACTCAGTTATTTAACTTTCGCGTCAGCGTTTTGGAATTACTCTTTATGAGGCGACTCTCTTTATTTTATTGAAGAATTGAGATAAATTGTATCTTCTATTTGAAATTAATCTTCTATTTAAAAGTAATAAAGATATTTAGTTTTTAAAAACCATAAACGAGATCGACTATAATCGATCATTTTGTATAAAGAGATCCCATTTGGTATGAGTTAAGATTAAAATCTAAAGCGATGATGGTTAAGTGGTACCTGGTGAGGCCCGACGAGTTGTAAATGGAAACTTCAAATCCTACAATTTAATAGGCAACATGTAGTAGATAGTTTGTGATTGCACATTTTGCATAGCGGCATGGCATTTTCTAGTACTAGCTGGCTAGCTGCCACCCTCAAATTGGAAAACCTATAGCTAACGGTGTCTTTTGGTACTTGAGAGCCAATTCTAGACTAAGCAAGTACTTTTGACCAAATCGTCACTTTAGATCAGCTGAGTTAATGATCAGACTCTGACCTGTCAAACACATTTAAAAAAACATCTAATTAACAACTAGAATCTCATTTCGTAACTCGTTATATAACATTAGAAATGTTTTCGTTAAAAGGCCACCTTATAGTTATTTAATTAACAAAGAATCAACCAACTCAATTTACATAGAAAATCGATTACCGAACTGTGGACGGTACACGTGAACAGTGGTTGTTTTCCACGGCTCGGATTATCGGGGACGATCAGGGACATAAAATTGTCTCGTCTGCGCACGATGCCGAGATAACTCTAGGAGACGTACGAGCTGCGTCACAGGTTGTTCATGAAGTTGATACATTTGCATACGATGTATTGTTAGGCGGTTTAATCTTGAACATCTACTTTATTGTGAGAACATTGGAATCATTATGTTTGTCACCAAATGGAACACATCAAAGTTTATTAAACACTATATATTAATAGATACTTTTTCACAAACAAAAGATAATTTAGGTAACCGAAAGTATTTACATAGGTATTAGAGCTTGTTCAGATTCAAATTCGTATCCTAATTTCGAGCAGCAAAACGTACAGTTCAAATTAGAAATTTGTCAAAGATTATGTTCGTCTATTATTCAATCGAGCAATATTATATCCAAACTAGCAGCGACAAAATAAAGTAAAATATATTGTGAGAGCGAACCTCTTCCTTCACCTCGCAGGAAACACATTTTCCCAGTCATCGATTCACGCAACATTGTGCGGCGTCTCCGGTAACCAGCTAAAAGGCATAATTAAACTCATTATTACCCTCTCTCGTGGGGAAAAACTCAAGTGCCCTCGCTAGGGGCAATTTGTGACATCGTAACACCATAACTTCATTTGTATCGATTTACTTTTTCTCGGTGATTGCGTTGACCACTCGGGAAACTTTAGAAACGCAGTAATAAAATAGCGGATTTTCCTGTATATGTATATAGTTGATGGTTTCAGTTTGTTGGTTATGGTTAAGAATATCTTAGACGAGTAAAGCTTTAAAAACGTTACCTTTTTAATAACAATGGCTGTCCTTTTTTAGTACGTGGATAACGCATAGATCATCTTAATTATGAAGAGGGTTGAAAGTGAATCCATCGCAGTATGCCGGTTTACTTGTAATTAATATACAGACAAACATCCATAATAAAACATATGGATCGAAATATTTAGAGCTAATTTGTTCATAATTAATTTCTAAAGCCAGATTAGAATATGAAATTTAGACCCAATCGCACCTCATTATACGGCCACGCAACTGCTCGGTGGCAGACTTTGTAATGTTCTAAAAGTAGCTAAATATTGTCATTTACTAAAGAAGGTGGAGTGCACTAGGCTACATAACCGGTTTACTTTCTTGGCTTCACTAGCGGGTGTTCTAGCGCGCTGTCTATATTATTTTGTTTGTCGGATAACAACGACTAATCGGGATCGGCGAATAAATAAACATTTATGTATATACAAGGAGCCACTCTGACTGATAGGATAACAGCCGCGTAAAACAAAAATAGTTTCGCATTAGAAATCCTTTTATCAATTGTAGAAAGAGTCACGATTAGCACCGCGGCGCATACATTCGACGCCAAGGTCGCGCGGCTTCCGGCGCGTGTGGCAAGATCCGTTGTTGGCCAACCGCGCGGTTCGCTGCCCGCCTAATTGTTGATGTTGCAGCCCTACCATCCGCTCTACTGTTTTACTTATGGGTTATAGGGAATTCTAATTAGGGATGCCTCTGTACCGTTCAGTTTTCCGGCGTAAACTCGTCTCGTTTCAATGGATCTTTTTCCATTAACAATGCAGGGCTTGCGTTATTCGACCGTCGTTAGCATCCATCTATTTGTCGAGTATCGGAGATTGAGTAATACGTTGCTTTTATTAGGTTGGCTCATAGATTGATGTTGTCATTTGTGTATATCATGGACTAGTTTGAGGGCTAGCAAAATAAGGATGTGAGGAGTGTAGACAACGACACGTTTATAATTGCCATGGCATGCCTTTGTTCGGTTTAGAAACCTTCAGTTTTGGATATCTTTTCAAACGAATTCTTTGAAATTACTATCCTCATGAAATTAGAGATGACAAAGGATGACAAAGCTATGTTACTTACGGAGGACTTAGCCATTAAAAGTCCTGGGTGGCACAAGAATTGCTATGGATGTTAACTTGGTGCATGCTACCATCAGTCAAACAACCTGCTCGTCTCCTCATCCTATTAATATTACAACTGTGAAAGTTTTATAAGGTCATTTCTGCCAAAATTTAAATGTTTTTCTTCCTGAAGGCATTAAACTAGTCATCACATACAAATAGTATGTATAATTATCTTTATTTAGTATTCTAATATTCGGGTGGGACGGTATGTCTATTATGACCATAATTATATAATTATTTGTTATTTTATTGACTGTGACCGTTCATTGTCCAGACCCGCGGCAGTGGAGCGAAGCAGCCGTGGCTGCGTGGCTGCGTTGGGCTGCTCGGGAATTTTCACTGGAAGGCGTGGCGCTGCAGCAATTCGCGCGTGCGCAGGGCAAGGACATCTGCGCCATGGGCCGCGAGGAGTTCGTGGCACGAGCGCCCGCCTTCATGGGCGATATCCTGTGGGAACACCTCGAGATCCTACAGAAAGGTAACATGATTATCCAACACGAGAGACGAGAGAATATAGGTATCTTCTCATCAAGCGTGCGTCGTCACTCGTCATCAACCACATCGGCGCTTGCTAACATGTGAAATAATGGTCACTCTTCAGCCTATTGTATACAATTGTAGCTGGTACAAAAAAATCATGACGACAATAAACCACGCGTATAAGTACCAGCCCCATACCCACAGCATATACCCATAGTAACCATAGAATATATGTATCTAAACATACTTTGTAAACCAGCATTTAAAAAGTATAAAATTCCTTACTTCGTACATGCGTCATTTTTTTTATATCCGTCGCAGCTGCCTGTGCCTCTATTTTTTTAGGAAGCCTAAAACGAAGACTGATTCCGAAGTGCAGACATTCGTAGATTACGCGTGTTCACCCACCTTCGACCACAGTAAAAGATGATACAGTATTCAAACGCTAACCTATATCTAAAATAATAAAAGCCGAACATAGATAACATTTTACTAGAAGATACAGCTTTTCATCATCATCATCATCATCATCAGCCGAAAGACGTCCACTGCTGAACATAGGCCTCCCCCATAGAACGCCACTTGTATCGACTACTCCCCTCTTGCATCCAATGGTTCCCCGCGGTTTTGACAAGGTCATCCACCTAGTGGACCTACCGTCCTGCACTACGTCTTCCGGTTCGTGGTCGCCACTCGAGAACCTTTCTTCCCCATCGGTTATCGGTTCTGCGAGCGATGTGGCCTGCCCATTGCCATTTCAACACACCAGTTCTTCATTTGTCTTCTATTTTCTCAAAATGATAGCAACTAATCTGTGTGCTTCTCCCGCAGATGTAGAAAAGGAGCGTTCGTTGCTCGCGAACGTGCCGCCCAACATGTACGAGAGCAACGTGTGCCTGCCCGAGCTGCCTGACTACATCCCACCAGCGCATCACTACAACAATAACAACACCGGTAAGTCACTTGTGGCCAACACTACATTACTTTATGTACTGCTTTGTATCAGTAAATAAATGGTGACAAGTCTCAATTTAGGAATAATTTTCTTTTTTCAAATGTACCACACGTATGGTTTCAATTGACTGAAGTTTGTCTTACGTTTTATATTTCTGAGAGTAACATTTTTGTGCTTTCCGTGTTTTCCTTAACTTTTAGATGCAACAAGAATCCAAAAAAATATATATTTATTAAGTAACAACAGAAACTCGTACCTAACTAGTTATTCCAATCATATGTAGTAGTAAACATTTTATATATATCAGGCTTCGCTTTGTTTGTACTAGTTAACATTGTAAACAGCTAGGCAGCTATAACAAACAATAAAAAAAAAATTGTAAATTCATAAATTTGAATAAATTAATTTTGAATCATGATAATATTATTATAGAGCAGCTGATACATATCTTTTGAAAGGATTGTAAATGCTCTCTATGTATAGTTTAAAAGCCCTCGCCTTTATAGTTTTAAGGTCATAAACTGTGAACATTTTACTAGAATATACAATTAACATTGTACAAATTACATAATCATTATGTATTCTGCTACTCTCTTCTGGAAGAAAGGTCTAGACTCTAGCTGGTCTACAAAGGTCTACGAGAAGCTACGACACGTAGCGCGAACAAAAAATATATTTTGAAATTGTACCCACCCACAATTTTACTATCTGTCGCCATCTGTACCTATTCTATACTCCGGTTTTCTATACTTGTCTAATAATGTGAACAAACTCGGCGGATGCCAACCAATGATGTGAACCGATCACTAACCAGTGAAATTATTCGAATTTGAATTTGGTTGGTGAGCCGTCAAGTTTCTTTACATTATTGGACAAATTAGAAAATCTCCACCAAAGAATCCACTAGTTTTTGTCTTTGACCACATTTTAATTTGACACAAAATAATATTTCTCGTCACATAATCAGAACAAAAATAACTTAAGAAATATTTGACATAGAAGAAAGTGCACAATTTTTTTCCCTCTAAATGACAAGTGGACAAAGTAGTAGAAAAAAACTTGTTAGCTGAGTGTAAAATTGCAAGTCGCTATTCTTGTTTCAAAAATAACGAACAAGTGCAAGTCTGTCACATTGTTTTGTTCCGACACCGTTGTCGATCACCCCCAAGTGTATCGGGTCGTAAAGATAACACATCGACTTATCTACCGTGGTAATAGTCTCGTTAAACTACCGTTAGCGATAAACCAGTGATTACCGCACTGAATGTTACGGCTTGTAGCTCGCGGGTTTCAGTGGCGATATCATGAACAATCGTTTAATTGGTGATTATGTTGGCTATAGTACGCAACGAATGTAGGAACGGAACACAGGCTCTCTAAGCTTTCGAAAGAGACAACGAACATGAGTATGCAGTTGAGTGACTGAGATAAAAACTGCATGCTGCTAATTTAGCTGTAGCTTAAATCCATTGCGACAACTGTCAATTTCATCAGCCTATTATGCTCCCACTGTGAACTGTAAATACGTTTGGTACTATGTATATTGCATTCTCTATAGTTTCTAAGCTTATTCTAATCTGGACTTTCCGAAAACGAATTTCCTTTTTTAATTTTCGTAGTTGATGAATAATTTGTAAAAATGAGTAGGTTTTTTCACCTTCTATCTAATAGCTAGTTAGTTAACTGACAACAGGGCGTAACTACACCAAAATGGCTCAACAAAGTATCATCCTCAATTCGGATTCGAGGACAACCAAACTAAAATTTGGTACCTTTAAAAAAGTTCCCACTTGACAACACTGGTAAACTGCGGGTGCAGCCACGAGCCGAGACCAGTATCTATATAATTTATCATCACGGATGTCACAGGGAGTACTCCTATAACCTGAGGACCTAATCTCTTCGCAGCATACGTTAATCGACGCATAAATTTCAACATGGAAACACATATTACGTTGAATTATGCAACCACCCCACACTGCAATGGATTTATATGGCCACAGTTACCGGGAACAGTGTACAGTACAGCATAATTAATCAAGGTTTAAGGATATAAGGGCACCGTCACACAACGGCGAGAGCAATAACGAGAGCGGAGATTTATACAATTTGTAAGAAAGCAAAAGATAGCTTTCTTCTGCAATTAGGGTTGTTTCTGACCGCAATATCACCCGTTGTTGAGTAATGCAGTCTACAGTATAGCAATGTTCACATTAGTCAGATTGCAGCTTTCCATGCTAGCAAAGAATTCTATTCATTATCTCCTATCGATCTGCCTGCAACATGGATCGCTATGTATCATACCTAATTCTCGTGACTGCGATATCTCACGTATAAAAGCTCATTTCCATTAGAAATAAAACCGGTGTTTATTACGTGGTAAATCATCGTCGCGGGATGTTTTGACTGGCCGCGTTCGCTACTGAAATAATAAATTAAGCAAGGAGACAAGATGTCCTCTTCGTCTTTAGCACGGGTGGTCTCAGCTATTAGACAGTTGGACAAGTAATTTACACGTACACTTGCTCTTCCGGAGCAAAAATTTAAATTACTTGTCCTTTGGTGTAAATGGATTTTATGAGTGATAGGTTTATAAAAGTTAGATTTCTTGTTATAAGTTTCATGCAAAATAAATTATCATAATAATATATCCGTCGGTTAATTCGCTATACTGTATATATTACTGTATGATGTTCGCGTATTTAAGTTGTACATGAGTGAGTGATTTCGAGCGACAGTAATTTCGTGAGAGAGAGAAATTCTTACGCGTTCTTACTCGCAAGTTTGTGTGCGATGCAGTTGAAGGGCGTGTGAGAAAGATCAAATCTTGTAACTATTTTTTTCTATAATTTACACCAACATACCTAATGCCTATTGCGAACGAATTTGACGAGCAATAATCAACGAACTACTACTACCTTTTATTTTGGCGGGACGTTGTGAACTTACGTATTCCAAAAATTTTTACTCAATCAATGACGGCCAGAAGTATATCCACAATGTACCAATTGAATTTTTTTACAGTACCTACATTACAAAAAATGCTGCAAAAACAAGTCTAATTACAGTCCTTGAAAGCCTCGCAGTACATAAACCGTTTATCAAAGAATTATATTTCTCACTGAAGCATCAAATAAGTGTTCACATATCTAGCAGCACATCGTTTCACTCGGCTGCACGTAGGTGGCGCAACATTCGCCGACCTTGGCGTAGTTTTTCCGCTCTCTTTCAGCCGGTTCGAGGTCTGGCTGAATCGTCTTCTGCCTTTGCCACTGTTACCGACGTGTCACTGTGAGTTTTCTTAAAAACAAGGAGGTTTACGTCTATCGGAAACTCAAACATACCATCAGAAATCTCACAGAGTCGAATGTAAATTAAGATAACAGTTTAGGCGGGAAAAAGAAAATAATTTTGATTTCGTTCTATTTCACAAAATTTATATATATTGCTTCCAGTAATTTATGTTTCATAATAATGAGTTATTTACCATTTGTGCTTGGGCTAGTTTGTTCATGATGCCTGCTTTATAAGCGAGGCGAATAGAGAGTTATGGGACTTGGCTTAACAGAGAGTTTATAGGACTTGGCAATTAATCGATGGTCCACTCGTCATCTATGGTCAACTAGTACGTTGAAACTGTCTTAATGCACGAACTTGCACTTTTATATTTCTTTCTCTCGACAAGTTAGCATTTGGTCACTATCTTAACTGATTGTAGGTAAGTATCGAAATGTTGTACAGGCCAATTATTGAGTTTAGCTAGTTTTTCACTTTTCTAATAACCAACAGAAATAAAACTTATCACCTTCCTTTACGACGATATCTGACATCGTAACCTAAACAAAAAACTTTAATAAAGATACTCCTTGTCAGAACTTCAATATTCTCAAGCACCTGCTAGTGCCTTCAATAGGGATTGCGCTCTACAATGTACTTTAAATCCAGTAAAAATTTTATTTATATTTATATCTTGCAACTATATGCTTGAAGTAACATCTGTTATACCCATGCTCGGCAAATACGAGTAGGTCAGAGTTAGACATGTAAACGGACGAGACTAAAAATAAATTCGACTTGCTATTTATAATCAAGAGTCAGTACAAACTTAATCGTTTACTTTTATTTGCAATAGCGACTTTGTTAGTTATGGAGCTTAGAGCGAGATCATTTTTTTTTATTGGTAACGAGACGAGCTGGTGGTTTCCCTGGTGGTAAGCATAACGCCGGCCCATAACAATTGCAGTGCCACTCAGAACTTTGAAACACAAAGGCCTGCGCGGCACTGCAATGCGCTCGTTACCTTGAGACATTAGGTATTAAGTCTCATAAGCCCAGTAATTTCACTGGCTACTTTGCTCATGAAACCGGAACACAGTAATGCTTCCACATTACTGCTTCGCGGCAGACTTCACGAGCAAAGCGGTGGTACCAACCCAGACGGACACTCGCAGAAGAGTTAGTCCTCCCACTAACTATTGAGAGAACCTGCATTTGCTCAGCTTTAGCTAACGTTAGATGTTTTCTGTAAACCGTAGGTGCTTGAGCAACATTTGGGCATCCTTTGTATTGCAGGCATTGTTTTATTTTTCAAACAATTTAGGTACGACACATTTCAAAATTCAAAATTGCGCTCCTGCGGTGTGAAGGCCGCAGGCCATAGGCAACAATAGAATTGTGCTAAAGCTGATCCAAGTCAAAGTACTGAATTATATATTTTTTACCCTAACAAACAACTGATTAGCTTGCAGTAAGCTGTATTGGCCTACCATTACGAGAGCATAACAGAATTGCGTTTCATTTTGAAACGTGAGTATATTATGTCTCATGTGTTGAGTCAGCTCTTCCAATTTTAATTCATCTTAGCTTCAAACTTTTACAGACGTAGATGTCAATTCGCACATCCGAAGTCCCCGTTTTCTTTTCATTAAACAAATGGATGAATTACACCGCCCCTTCCATTCGGTTCCCTCACCTTCGTTGGTAGAACGTGCGCATGACCTCAGTGCTTAGTCTACGAGCATGCTGGTTACTCATCTTTGCCATTGTTCTGTTCTTACCACAACCACTTGAAAGTTCTGTGTCGTGTTATTATTACTACTATTTTTCTATGACATATATTTTATTTAAGTTACTTAAAATATTTTAATTTTTAATAGGGAAACCGACGGTGATAAGTGACAAGTGATTTGTGTGAATGGTCCAATATGGCGGATTTTGACTCCGGATAAGCTATGTTTCTTCATCCGAGCTCCTGGTCTAGGGAATCTACAGACCTGGATCCCTTGTTGATTTGGCGGGGTGAGTCGCTCTCGATTAAATACTACATCCTTTTTGTATGTCGCTCCTCGATTAAATTGTACCAAAGAACATCTTAAAACTTAGTTTAAGTTTGGTACATTAAACTCAAGGCTCATCGTAAAGAAGCTTCAAGGGCACATGGCATCAGCATACGGTTAAATTTCTCGCGTCCTCGCGTCAACTCGAGCGTTACCAACGAATGCAAGTAGGCCGACGAATCTGAAGGTTAACGAACAAAAACACAATATTTTGCAAGTGCACTCGTATTAATAAAGCGTGTAGTTATATGGTTAATGTTGTGTTGGTGCAATTCTGCGGCATCCGCGCTGTCGTAAGGGGCAACGCAGCGCGGCGCGGCGCATCCTCGCGTTGCGCACTCGCCGCTAATCGCCGGACGTGCACGCCGGCGCGCCGCGCGGCCGCCGCACGGCCCCGGCCGCCCTGAGGAACTCGTTGCTAAATCGACAACAATAAACCATTGCTGAAAATTTTCATGGTCATCGTTGTCGTAACTGCTACGCCGTAGACACTGCGTAGGCGACCATCTGAGTTATTAGCATTCTCCTGTTATGAGTTGTTATGATCTAGGCTTTTTTTAATAAACAGTGTTAAACGGTGGACTTTGTTATGTCTTTGTTGTTCTCTAACAATTTTAAACTGAATCGAAAGAGACAAAACATTGTTTAATTATTCAACCATTTGACACCGTTTATTAATAAGAGCCCTAATAGTTATCTCCATTCGACAATAACACCTAGTATTATAACGAATGTTATTATTATCTACTTAAAGTACATAGTTGATTTTATCATCTAAGATGACCGTCATCTCAAGTTATCCCCATTCATAAATACATCATTACGACGAAAACGTTGATCGTCATAAAAAGTTGAACTGCAATAAAGCGTTTCAAGAACTTGAAAATTATGACATCATTTAACAATCCGTATCGGCAGTAAACTGCATGGGCATCCTTATTAGCCCATTAGTTTATATTTATTATATGTACCTTCATATCGTATATATGCCTCAGCCAATCATCATAACTTATTTCTCTGAATGTGGCCAGTTAGAGTATAAAGTGACGATGGTAGAAGCAAACACTGAT
Source organism: Crocallis elinguaria (assembly GCA_907269065.1). Lineage (NCBI taxonomy): Eukaryota > Metazoa > Arthropoda > Insecta > Lepidoptera > Geometridae > Crocallis > Crocallis elinguaria. The sequence goes on along the minus strand of OU026065.1, from coordinate 5,752,555 downwards.
TTATCAGTGGCTAAATGAGACTCCGCCCATGCTCGATTTCCGCACCCTACCACATTTATAGCCACTGTTTTTATTGAACCGCATTATCCGATAAATGGTGTGATATTTAAATGTATCGGTTAATCGATAATTGCAATCACAACTCTATTAAAGCATAATTAAGATATAAAATCAAAAAAACTTTAATGTTTATTACCATTTTGGGAATATTTTTATTTGGAACGTTATATACATTTATAGTGTGGATATCCTTTATGTAAAACATACGATATTTGTTTTGCACGTTTGTTGGTTATAAAATAATGAATAATATTTCGAGTCATAGATATAATTTATAATACAATGCATCGTAACTGTCAATGGGGTTGAAGTGTAGACATGAAAAATACTGAGCTTTCTAAGATATCAATAAAAAGATACGTGTCATTTAGTTTCGAGCGGCCACTTCCGGCGGCCATTGTGCTTCAACCAGGGAGCTTCCGGTGCAACCCGATACACACTCCTGCGCACGTGCGCAACCTTTTCAAATTTCGAACTACGATTTTTCTATAAAGGATGTTTAGGGGATAAGAAATCAAATCACGCCATTAAATGATATTAGGGGTTGGTCGTTACATCGATAATAATATTTTATAATATACCTAAAATGAGTCATAATGAGTTATTCTGGAAATTACGTATTAAAATTTGGGGTCTAATCTAATCGCGTTCAGATTAAAGTTAAGGTTCTTATTAATAAACACGTAAACGAACACGGTGGTTGAGTTAAACTATCTTTTGTCTTTGTTGTTCTTTGACAATTTTAAACTGAATCGAAAGAGACAAAACCTAGTTTAACTATTCAAACGTTTAACACTGTAAAACATGACTCAATTTTTTTGTCGAAAAACTTATCTTAAATTGTTATGCTTTTTCAGTAGCCGAGGCAATTTTCTGCCATTTTAGATTAATCTAGATTAAGCTGATATATATTGTCCTAAACAACTAACTACAATCATTATTTTACTAGAATATTCTACGTGGTATAAACAGGGTTAAATGGAGTAGGGCGATCTCAAGATCAAAAATTAAAGAAAGAAGAAAAGTTAATAGTACAGTGTTGAGAAAAAGTGACCTAGTACCTACTTAATTTTAACCTACTTCTAATTGTCGTATCGAAATGAAACTTTGTATGTATATGTAGTTTAGATGACAATACAATAATTTGGTATGACGGAGGTGATCTGATGATGGAGCCAGAAAGTGGATAGTGGCACCACTCTTCAGTAAGTAAACTCCTCGATTTTTTTTTTCTAAACTGTTTGATAATTCGAGTCGTTTGCCTGATGGCAAGCATAACGCCTGTCCATTTGGACTCATATGATTTGTTTTGACGAGTCCAATAAATTGCGTTTGGTATTGAGGGTCTGATGATAGAACCAGGAGGTGGCGACGTGTTTTTTAGTTTTTAAACTACATATAATTAACCTTTTCATGGAGTAGGCAGCTATATAAGATTTGAAAAACACTTCACTATTCAGTACCCTTCTAATACTCGTATTTAATCTTAGCCTTATGTATAATGCGAACAAAAGCTACAAAAGACATTGGCACAGATAAGTAAAGCCAGGTAAATATTAAAAAACCCAACCCTCAAGGGTTGGCACACCAAAAGAGCAAGGGGTTCCTTTGATATGCGTATTACTAGGGCGCTCGCAAACCCGACCCTGAGAGGCCCTTGTCCCCCAATAAGCTCGTAACAAGGGCCCTCGCGAAGTGCCCTTTCAATCACACTTTTTCTTCACCTAGTTCAGGTGTTCTTGATTCGAATTATTCCAGTTCCAAATCGGATTTGCTTGTCAATGTTATTGTGTTCGAATAAAGGGCAAGGGTCAACTGTGGCTCACAAAGGGCCTTTCAAACTCGGGCTTATCGTCGTCACTTTACAGCTATTTTAATATCGAACTCATCAAAATGCATTGATAAACGTCCATGGATGTAATAAAGGGTTTATTTACGTCTACGTTTATTTAATTTAAACGAAGTGATATACATCAAGTTGAAGTTTATGAGATATTATTGTGGTAAAGCGGAAAACCTAATTTTTTTTAAATCCACTGAAAAATAGGAAGAGAATTTTCTCCCTATCTCTTTTTTGGGAGTAGGAAAAAGGCACAAATCCAATGGAAAATACCAGTTATTCAATAGTAAACACCAGTGGTGTTATTCACTGTTGAAATTATTGTCTTGTAGGTATTTCATATATCAGCGCTGTATCAATGTGGGTGGGTTCGTGGAATTTTACAAGCGTGGAACACAATATTTGATAAAGTATATCATGGTATAATTATATTAATTCCATTGTTATGTTACAGCGATGAACGTAGTATCATTTAGCTATAGAAAAAGCTTTGTCGGTACAATTTTTTTGTCGTTTTTATTCACAGATAAGCTCTACCTGCTTTGTTCACAGATTATAAAGTCTATGAAATTTGATAATTTCGCAATTTCGCAGGTGTAAACCTCTTTACACCTTTGTCTACTACTGTGGGAATCTTACAGCAGTTTCGCGCATTCGAACCTGCTCGACGCCGATCACCATGCAACTAACACGTTCAATACAAGTGTCTGGTTACTGGTGCAACGCCGACAAAGCCGTCGGCGGCGCTTTGAAGTGCCGAATTCAATTAATTGCCTTATTTGCGGCGCCCTCTCGCTCGGTGCAGAATCTCCGGCAAAAACAAATATTTGCCGAGACTTCATTATCCGTTATTAGTTGGCGCGCGTTTTAATTGTTCTACAATCTCGCTTCATCCCTCTCTCGGTAGATAGTCTCTCGTCTCGGTTACACTTATCAGTTTAAGTCTTCACAAATTAAGCAATCTGATTAGCTTATCAGCTTCAACTTAAAAACAGAGTTCCGGCTGTTGTACTTGGGAACTAATTCCAGTTCTAGATTAGTTGTCTTTCTATCTTCGACCACATAATCAATTAAGTCAAAAGCTAACCTATCAAGAATAAAGAAGGTACTAAGCGACGTGCTCATCTACGCAAATGCACTAATTCTAGAAACTTATAATAAACTCTTTTTGAATTTTTATATGAATCTACCCTCATCTTTGGTCGCTGGCAATATACGCAGCGGAGATAATATACAAATGAACTAACTTAACTTTTAATTTCAATCTCGTCTCTCCAAATTTTTCATTAATTTATGGGTTTACTAGTTTGGTTATGTTCTGATAAAGACAGCATTAGTTTTAGTCTGTGATTCGGGTAGACGAATGTTGCAGAGGCCCGCTGTTAGAGTCATTTATTTTAACTTTCATAAGTGCTCCTTTGGAGCCTATTTGAATAAAGAATTTTGAATTTGAATTTGGTACCCTACAACTTTTCTTGAACACATCTCTGCCAAATTTGATACACAATTTTGAAACATTACTTTTTAAATTTATAATAGGTATTAATATAGATTGAATTCTGTCTGGGGTAAAACTTCTTTCAATACAATTCAGTACTATTTCAATATTTTCTCAAAAGGTTTACTGTTTAGAGATTTTTGCAATAAAAGACTTTTTGAAAGTAGAAAAATTTTAAATTGGCGGCAAATATGCTATATTCTTATCTCTGAAATACAAAACCCAGTTATTTTTACATTTAGATAAGTAAGCTTAAAATTTGTTAGTAATGCGACTGTAATACAATACAATGTGAATTGTCCCCGATACGCTATCGCAGGGTTGCGAGTCGCGAGGGTGGCGGGGCGCGGGGGGAAGGAAGGCGTGGGTGCTGATTGTCCTTCGCCACTGCCCCTGAGATAGCGGCACACAACATTGTCTCATTCATCTTTCACATTTTTACAGTACAATCATTTTAACTTTTTTTTCGTACAGATGTCACAACTCTAATTAAGTCGTGCTAGCTGCCAGTGTTTATTTATTTTCTTTTTTACTTGCCTGACGATAAGATTGTTTGATTGACAGTTTTTAAATTGTTTATCATATTTTTGAACGGATGAATAGATAACTTAAAATATGGATACAGTTAGGCATAACTCTTCTACATCGTTTTATAATTTATTATTGTCTTACGGTTAACAAACACGGGGCGCTGTCAATTCATGTGCAATGCACAAATTCGACATTACCCACTACTTTAGAACAAGAATATATGTCACAATCATAATGTTCTTAGAAATCGTTCCAAATTTAAACGTGGATTAATTTCGTATCTCGCGCCATCTCGACAGATGACGGAGGCCGAGAGACATAAATTATTGGCACCGGAAGTGACGTCCCGCGGGCACGCTCCAATTTAAAACACACGTCGCGCGGGAGCGTCGATAGCGATACTCATCCCGCTGGACGAAAGAACGCAACGATGTTTTCATTCCATCCAGAAACCCGCTTAAAAAGTTCAAAAACCAATGTTTATTTTCCAGCAAAAACTTAATTGAGGTTAATGAATGTCACAATAATATATCGTATCCTTAATTCGCCGGAAATAAAATTTTTATACCCCAGTCTCATAGAGAATACAAATTGAATTTCAAATTAGAATTCAATCAGTTTGTATAATCGACAGCGCCGGATGCGCTGAGCTTTTTTTAATTATTGCAAAGGTTATGAGCGTTAACCCAAAAAAAGCTTTTATGTTGTCAATGATCGGAAGCGTATAATTATATGCAACCGTTAGGTAGGAGTAGTTACCTATTTATATCTTAAGCCCATCGGTCTCACCGCTTTGACAGTTCTGGATGGAGTGTTCCCGAGTCGTTGTACAGATTTATGGACCGTTTTCAGTGTTTTATCTAAAAAAGATTGTTTATCTGGTACTTCCGTCGCCTGTCGCGGCCGATACGCTCGCTAACGCTTTATTGTTTACACTTAATGTAATTCAAAGCAGGGAATTCCTCGGTAAATTGTATTTTTACATTTAAACGTGCGCGATAGGAATGGTGGCAACACTGGCAGCTTGCTTTGTGAATATCGGTTGCCGCCGGTTTATTTCAATCTTTTTACGTTTCGCGATCGATTTTACGCGGATGCCATACGTAATGTGGCTCTTAGGCGGTGCTTTTATATATGATATCTTTAAGCAAAATCTCGCGTTGAGGCAAATGTTTGACCGTCACAGTTCAGTGGAAATGGGAAAAACTGTGTAATTTATGTGTGTCGTTGTTATCGTCGGCTGGTGCGGTACTAACACGGCGACTAGTTGATTATAGCTATAAAAAAACCTCCATCTACGTTCTGGCGTGTTTGATGACCGTGACGAACGACGTCTGTTGGAATATACTTTGTCAATACGTATTTTATTTTTCTACGCCAGTTCTTATGCCGCGGCATTTAAAAAAAACCAAATGAGTTCGATTACAGAACATACTGTTCGCCTCATCAGCAGTTCCATTTCCCTAATGCAGATGGCACAGTTATTTCACCGAGGAGATTGTTCCTCGGTTCCACTAGTATTCTATCGGAGACAATATCCGCGAGTGTTTATTTCCGCGCGCATTTATCCAAATATGGAAAACTCATTTCCGACGCCATTTCCCGTGGAGGTTTCCCGCACCCGCCTCGCTAATTACGTTGAAGTCGCGTAAGCTACTTCTATACAAGTGTATAGAAGACTTGCTTAGATCGGAAACTGCATTATGAAACACTTTGCCTGTTGTCCAGAAAGTTTAGCTTACGTTTTTGTTGCTGGCCGGTTACATTTCAGAGCTGTATTTTCGTAGGTACTTTTTTTCCTTATTGCCATCTAATTATAAATGCATTCTGCCAGCGTTTAAGATAAAGACTTGTTGCAAGACTATTTTATTTATCTACGTTAGAAATACGGACACGAAGTAGGACTCAAAACCATGACCATTTGAACGAGACTCTAAATACGTAAATACTTAAATCGTATAGCAAGTATAGGTTCTCAGTTAACATCTAGTTAATAAATACTATAGTTTGTTTTTATCTTACAAACGTTTTTTGTCTAAGTCTTCGTCGATTTCATCTGCACTAATAAATAATTTGCAAGTATAATTATTAGATATGGATATTACTCATACCAACGTCACATATATAAACGTTACCACACACAGTACCTGTAGACACAGCATACTAAAAAAATCGGCGTCTTATTTTCCGACGGCGTCGAAATCGCTTCCTCCGGTAGACAATAGCCCTCTATATCCGGTGGCACACGTGCTCAGGTGGCTATTATCCTGCGTTCGTCTTCATTGTGACCCGGTCGGTATCCACCCCCGAGTAACTTGACCCGGTTCTCCGCCCTTAAGCTCGTGCCCTCCCATCGTTCTCGATTTTCGATGTATCGGAAATTTATATCGGTACATCTGTCTCGATATAGTTGACATTATTGTTAACATCCTGGAATGGGATAATATCTGGATTGGGTTCGAATCTCATACTTAACTACTTGGCGTAGATACTTACTTCTTCCCTCTGTTGTCACGTCCGTGACGTAACTCAATTGGTATCTCGCATATTCTACAACTTTTGACATAATACAGAATATAACAAAAATATCTTTGTTCTCTATTAGGTAACTTTAGTTCAAATCTGTTAAGTTATACAAATGCCACCAAAGCGAACGAACGCCGTGCTGCATTACTCTGCGATCAATTACCGAGTTCGCGAACGCGAGACCACACTTCTACAAAACTCATTATGTGAAGAGCAAAAGGTCATTGCTAGTGCTACCTCGTACATTATTGTTACATTAGCGGTAAACGTTATATTGTTACACGGTAACGATGCGAATGTAACTAAATTTAAAATTCAAGTGGGTGCCACAGTCTCGCTTTTGCTAGTTCACTTTTAGGGTTGCCATGGAGAAATCTTAAAAAACGTTGAAAAAAATAACGCAGCCAATTACTAACAATAGTCACAGCATAAAATTTTTGGGCTTCTAAATTCGTCTGCTGGCATTTCAATTTGATTAATAAAGTAATAAATATTCCAGCGGTATTTTTAGATTACCACGCCCCTATTCATGACTTTTAAATCCTTTACTCGCTGTAATTAGTCCCAAAACAATTCTTAGATCAAAACTGGCAACCCTAGGCTATGAAACAATAGGAATCAGCTTCAAGGTCGTGGCGTCACGGTCATTATATTATAACGTAATTATTACCTACGTTCGCTACCACGTGAAGTTTGCGAAACAATCATTTGCATGCCTTGGTTTTATTACTTTTGTTCTCGATCGTATTTGACTATTATTTTCCTGCTAATACTCGTAAGTAACAAAAGAGGTTTCACACTATCCTAAAAAGAGGAGAGGTATAAAGAGTTTTTCCATACTTATTTTTGAATAAGACGTTGTAAAAGTGACTGAAATTTCTGAAAATAAAATATTACTTCATTTTTAATTCACTATTGTCTACCTATGACGACGAACTCGCTAAGATTTTGAAACGTCGTGAGTAATAATAATGAAAAATATACTCGTTTCAAATTGTAAAAATGTTGGATTCAAACATAATGTTTTCTTTAGCAATTCAAGCAAGTATCAATGTTAAATAAATATTATATCGTTATGTTTCTGTTTCTGAAATGTTTTTTCCAAAGGTTCATCGTCATTACCTTTGCTTATTATCTACGTAGCAGATTTTTCTTGGCAGTTTAATCATTTTAATTTATGTCCCCATGAAATAATGCCGAGCTGTGAAGACCCGCTTCGTACTAAAATACAAGTTATTTTAACAAAATTGAAGTTGCGTTTAAGAGCATTGTAAATCACTATGTTCTTGCTAAAATGAAAACCGTGTAGCTTCCTCATGCCAACCAACCTCTTTATGACCTAATAAATGTAGGGTCATAGCAAAATGTACCTAATGGTTATTTTTTTACTATATTTAACATAGGTAATAATGTAGTTCACTACTTGATAGAGTTCCCAGTTTTACGTAAATGGTAAATGATAAGGAAAATTAGATATTCAGTCCAAAATAAACTTAATGCCAACCGCTTCATTTCGGTTAGTGTTAAGTTTTTTCAGTTCTTAGTTAAGTAGTTAAGTGTTGCGAAAAAATATAGGTTATTGAAATATGTACCTAAATAGGTACCCAATATGTTTATTCGAGGTCAGTAAAAAAATTATATGTAAAGAAAGTGGAAATGATTTAAGGTGCTGTGCTAATTTTCATGATATGTATCAGCGTTAAGGGGGCAAGTTTGGCAAAAAATCAACGGTCGCGCAACAGTTGGTGGCGGTGGTGGCAGCAGCAGGTGGCGCGACAGGTCGTGCGCGGTCGGCTCCCCTCGACCCGCTTGCGCCTCGCCGCCCTCTCGGCCCGCCCGAAAGCTCGCAGTGGCCGCAGTCGTTGATTAGGCGCGCTGCGGACCGGTGCTACGGACGACGCTCCGCGAACGAAAGCTTCGAACTCGTATCTTGCAACATTTATTTTTAACTTCGAAAGAAAAGTTGTTTAAGTGATTTTATATATCAATAAAAAATATTTCGATCCGATTTAAAATTTCAAAATCAGTGGTAATTTGTGATGTTGTGTTGAAAGTCTGATTGTGGTCGGGTCGGGGACTGGAGGCAGTCCTCCGTCCGCGATGCTGCTGGTGGAGGCGCCGCGCGAAGCCGCCGTGCCGCCGTGCGCGGCGCCCTTAGACATCCCCATGTCCACCCTCACCAAGCTCAACTTCACAGACTACAGTGCTAAAGTGAACAAACAGTATGGCGACTCGCCGACGGAAGCGAGGGACATTGATTCTCGGCTCAACTATGAGCAAGCACTTGTCGCGAGGCTTAACTATGAGCAAGCGACGAATAACGGCAAATTGCATTATGTTGAACAGAATAGGCTCGCGTTTGATCCATCCATGGACCCCATGTGCGACCCTTCCTACATGACAGGTTAGTATTTTTTCATACTTTTGGATAACAACATGATCTGTTCGTTTGCCTGATGGTAAGCGTAACGCTGACCCTAAACAATTGCAGCGCCTCACTGACTATGTTAGTGTATATTCTTATCTGAGTGTACTGCATATTCACAGCGTATATTCACAGAAAATACACTGTTTTTTTTGGTGATGCATAAAAGTAGAAGGATACATTTTACTGCATCATTAAGAAGTTTTGAAATAAATTAATATTTTCGTAGATTGTTATTACATTTGACGGTATTATCGCTATAATTTTTTTCCAGCAATATATGCCCTGAATACACATGTAACAACTCAGTTATCATTTTGACGTTAAAAAATAACTGATTCAACGGACGGATGAAATAATATTTATAATTGAAAAAAATCGTGTTTGCGTATTTTTAAACTTTACAAACAAGAAAGTAATTAAATTTAATATGTGCGTTTTGAAAATATATTTTTGTTTCTATTTTATCCTTAAGACTTATTAATGTCTTCTGCTTTGTAGGGCAAATGGAACAAAACCTTGAAATTTATATTAAAATAGAAACGTTAATTATACCTATTTACGAAAATATGTAGGTGTGTACATATTACTAATTGGCAACTAATTATATAAGCTATGTTTATATTGAAACAATTTTCCCTGTAGTTATTGCACACTATACCTAGTATAAATAACCCGTATTCCTTTAAAATTGCGTTTATCAGGGTAGGTACACACATACAAAATACTTACGTCAAATAACTGCAATAGTATTTATAATAACTACATTAATAATTAATGACTTAGGTCTGATACAGAATAAAAAATATGTAAAGGAGTAACTATGTATAAGCAGATTGTTAATTACATATTCCTTAACCAACCAGTTATAATTATAATCCTGCTATTTACTGGGACAAAAGTAATATTTTTAACTATCTGCTTTGTAAGTCACGACAAAAAAAATATATTCCTATAGACACCTTTTTTAGATTTTGTGGAATATATTTTTTAATTTTCAATTCTTGTTTAACGAGTTTCTAAAGAAAGGAATAAATTTAGTATTGTTAATATAATGTTGTTAGTAAAATATTGATTCTATCAAAGTTAGGTAATGGTTTTAAGTTTAACCTCAAAAGTCTAGCATCTTCATAACATAGTGTGACGAAAATAAACCATTTCAAAATTAATATCAATAAGAAATAGATTGAAGATATAAATAAGCGGCACTTCATTGAGAACTCTGAAGCTCCGGAGCGGAAGCACTTTCGCCGCCGCCATGTTGGATCCGGCGGCGGGCTACGCGGGCGCACCTCGCCGCTTCCGCCGCGTGACGCGCGACACCAGCTTTGCAGTACTGTCACATAGCTTACATTTGCATACACAGCTTACGTGAAACTAATGTAAACGCTCCTCAACCGCTGATACAATTCGCAGGAAGAATGAGAATGATAGACAGAACAATAATAAGCCATCAAATTTAAGCACTTATTAGAGCTTTGTCCGGCTTTAGTATGTAAAGATAATCTATAATCCTTATCCTAGAACTGGCAGGTGCAAATTGATTTTGTTCTTAGCACAACATGTGTCATATTAACACTTGAATATAGCAAATACAAGAAAATTTAATTAAATACGCCACCATGCCTAATTAGCAAATCTACGATTAATATTTTATTCAACAAAAAGTAAGTAACAGCGGACTGGAACTCGAATCGGATTCTACGAACGTGCAAAGTCAATTACTTCTAGAGCAGAAATTAGCTTTTATTTCTATTTGCTGACTGTAATTAGGAATCAGTGCACGTTCGAATGTATGAATATTCATCCGAGTACTGTCGATGTAATCGCTATAGACCCGTGTCTGCCACTCAATGGTAACCAGCAAATGGTCATAGCAGTCATAAAAGGTGACCATTCGGAGGCTAGAGGTAACGGTGCACGGTCGCTCACCTTTCAGTAATCGCTTCCTTCCTAATGCAGCGATCGCAAATCTCAAAGTTTACGTGATTGCAATAGTGAAAACCGAGTTATTATATTTGATCATATCGATGTTTACTGTCTTCAAATTTTGCAGTGAGTCAAGCTAAGATATGCAGATTGACAGGTCGTTGGCATCGTAAATTATTGTGTTTATTTGAAACAGGCTTTTGCCTACGGGTCCGTTAGCTAATGCGTTTATAATCTTCAGATATATGGTGGCTGTTAGGAATGGGATTTATCCAATTGCTATACTGGAATGTTGTTAATTAAAAGAATTCGTTTCTAATAAGTGTGTTAATTCAATAAGAAAAATAACTAATAAGTAATGTTATAACTACCATTTAATACGAATTTAACATAAACCGCTCCGGCAAGAAAAAATATAGTACGTGCAACATAAGACACACAAATCCGGAAAATATTTTGTACTGAATCTATACCACTAATATTCAATATGTTTGCAAAATCTTAGTAGAATGAAGAACATGAAATATATATCGAAAACATTATCGGGCTGGCCGACGTCTTACTCGTTTGCTGCCATGGATGTCTCTATTGACAAACTTTAGCCACGATATAAATTCAAGCCAATAGTTTCATTCGCAAAATAATATAAAAACTTTCCTTATTCCAGCTCTAAATTTTCTATTGCAGTTGCAAACACTGAAAACATTGGAAATATTTTGAGGTATATATGTTAAATTAGAGTGTCATACACAGTACTTCTTGGTGCTCTTCAACTGGATCAAACTGAAGACTGCACCGTGAATTCCCATACACCCGTAACATTGACTGTGTTATGGGTACCTAGAGTGTGTGAGTGAGAGTTCTTTGCCTTCAAACTTGAATGTAATAATGTATGTTTCAGATACCCTCCTTATAAACAGACCCTGTACAACATGCCCATAAACGGAACGAAAACCATCCTACAGCACATGCAATGTTACTAAAAATACTCTAATGAACAAACAAACTTATTAAAGCCAGAGATGATATTGATATTGGAATATCACGCGACTAGCTAACAACCAGGCGTTAGAAACACCTGTCTAACACAACAGATGTCGCGCAGATGATCGCGGACATGTGCTCAATACCTAAATGAATTAAAACAAGTTAGTTTATTAGTTAGGTATCCTAATGGACTCCATATTATTCTGCTCATTAGCTGATCCACACGCTATGTTATCTAACCGCTGCGTCTTAATGTCATAGTTTGACGTGAAATGTAAATTGAACGTCATACTTATTCTAAATAAATGTTAATTAATGGCAACGATAAATGCAATGCCGTTTGAGATTTCTCGTGCCTTGCTGCGTTGCTTGTTTGCATACTATTCACTGCATTACCTATCGATAGCAAACAAAACCCTCAATTTTCAATTTTTGATCAAGGCCATCCATTTTGAAGCCGGATGAATCGACAAAAGTTCGTACCGGCTATCTCTGATGAGAATGTCGAATGTCTCCATACATCCTCGTCTCCATACAAATATTTATTGCAAACTGAAATTAAACTAAAATTAAATTTGAAAAAGAACACTGATGACTCATCTGCGTTCTTTATCTGATCAGTTTCTTATCCCTCTTCTCAATTGGTTTCTATAGCACGGTTCTAGAACTACTTAGCTCTGACTTTCATGGCTTTATTTAAAAATGTCGAAACTAAATTGACTTTGAGATCAGCAATGCCGTATCAAGGCTAACAGTTGCAGTACGGACTGAAATGTTCCAATTTAAGGACCAGTTATAAATTAGTCTACTCGTCATCACCGGATCCCTGTAAACCATACGATTGTGATAATTTTGTAGCCATTGATTGATATCGGTTGTCTTTCTACAAAAATAGACGAATTAACTAATGACGCGGCTACTTTTGTAATTAACACAATTTTTATTATAAAATAAATTAGTTAAATTTTGCTATCTAATCTGACAGATCAAGTCAAAACAGTCATCTAACGTAAACTTGAGATGTTAGCTTCCGACCTCACACATTTGTGCTTTGAACATAAACCAGCAGACAGGATGTGCTGGCGCTACTGAGGACGGAAGCGGCGCGAGCGCATCAATGACTCCACGTGACGTGACGTCATCCATTCAACTTCACAGCATGTTATGTAACTCGAGTGAAAATCACCTGGAAGTGTGAAAGATGTAAAAAGTTTTTTAAAGTTGATTAGAAAATTTGACAGTCATGTTGTCTATTGCTAAATTAATATTATGTAGCAATAAGAACTTCCTGCACACGTGGTGGTGAAGTCAGAAAATGGTTTATTTTCAGACTTTCAGGTATTCTTTTTAATCCATTGACTAACATTAAAAAGTCGGAAGCAAACTTAAAATTGACTTCTAAACCACATTTCACATTCGCATGATATGTTGCGCACTAACCTTTTTTTATTACCCTCTGTTAGCAGGACAATAAACCTCTTCGAAACGCATTTTTGCCATTCAACATTTTTTACATACATTTCTTTTTATTTTATTTGATTACGAGCTTGTCGTTTCCTTGATGGTAAGCATAACGGCGGTCCACAACAATTGCAGTGTCATACAAAATAAATCAAATACATACATTTAAATTATCAATGTTACACACCTGTTACATTGATAATTTTTACTTCGCTTCGCCAAAACCGGGTAAATTACCATCACGAAGCGTATATGTACGTAACTTATATTTTAATTTCTTGTGTAAGCTCTAGAGGTTCTCATGGAACCCCGTTGTGGTTTGACATGATGAGAGTATTTATTGAAATGTTCACAAATTAGCGCGATAAAAATACTTTCGCCAATACATAAAAAAATCGTTTTGCTAAACATGTTCCATTTATGTTTCTCGTATTTCTTTCTTAATTACGATGAAACCGGTTTCAGAAATCACGAGCGTGAGAATGTCCACGCTGGCTACTATTATGTATTCTGTGACGATGATCAAAAAATTGTCGATGTAACATCATTTTTTTTACGATTACTTTTTACCGCCACATTTGCTAGGACTAATGTTATTATTGCCATTTATACATTTTTAATGATTAAGATCCTACTGGATGCTTTTTGAAATTTTAGTCAATGCAAAAACCGTATTCATATTTTTATTTAATAATGTTCAATTGAATTGAAAGAGATTGCATGCAAGTTCCAATTTCATAATAGATAGTATATTTTCAAGTAGGAAGGATGGTCAAAGGCGCGGTATTACACGGGAAACGATTAAACTTTTCGCCTGGATTACGGCGGGCGAGGCGGCGCGGCCGGAAGTTGCCATATTCGTTTTATGAATGGACGGCGCTACGTGTCGTCGACGGGTGTGACGTCATAACACATGGGCTACATTGCCCTTCTAAGACTAGTGACGTGTGTTACCTATCTGAGTAAACTAAAATCGTGACGCTACCAAATTTTTAATTTTCTTTTTCCTCCTTTTTAAGGGTTCGCCTGAAAAGATTTTCTATATACCCTCATTTTTAAATTTAATGAACTGTAATTTATTTTGTTGTAGGTAGTTTATAAATACTATTAATATGTAGGCCAGTGTATCTATACGCATCTACTACGACTATATGACAACTTTAAATTTCCTACGCTTATAGCTGACTCATCATAATTTTCTGCAAAAGCTGGACATGCATTTGCATGGTGCTAGGACATAAGTCCCCAATTTAGCTGCATATTTCTTTTATCATATATATTCTCCATCGGATCACCATTTTCCTCAAGTGACGATGTGGTCGAGGATTGAAACACTCCATCTCCACGCCTACAGACTCTACAATCATATATTCGCTAAACTACATGTTAAAATAGGTCTTAAAGTCTTGTCAAAATTCTATACAGTTTTGATATACGAAAGCAAAAGTACACACTTTGATTCGTCTTTGAATCTTAGCCTTAACGTGTATTAAATGATCAGTCTGTGTCATGCTGTGTTCGGTAGACGTGTGCATATTTTATATTTATCTAATAATTACAATCTCTACATTAAATTACAGTTTCAGACGCACAGATAGGTTCTATAGGCGACTGGTTTTCAAATCTAGCGTGATTACAGACGAGCATAGTAAAACTCACTACCCCATACAAAACCAATACGTATCTACTAAATATTTCATTTAACCTTAAAAGAATTATAGAGACATTATAACGAAAATCCCTCACATCCTGCTGGACTTATAACTGTAACATTATATTTATTTCCTGGCGATCCCTTTAATTTCAAATCGGCTTTAAAACGGTCGAAAATTATAATAACAAAGGAGGTTTAATGGTTTCCCTTATGTCAGCTATCCTAAAAGTATGACGGCCTGAATGATATAAACCGTGCGGGTATAGTTACAGGGTTACCAGAATATTACGTGACATAGATACTTATGTGTTCACTTCAAATCGACGACCTTGCAAACAGCTACATCGTTTTAAAGTGTACATTTTGATTCTCGAAGTTTTCTATTTAAAAATTATATAAATTCTTTAATTAGGCTAAAAGCTTTGATGGAATGTAAACAGGCACGTTTCCAAAAATGCATGGTGCTATAACAGTTTAGACCTGGCAACCCTAACCGCCCCTCGCCTGTGCATGGTTTTTGTAACGAACGCGGCGCGTGCGCAGGTGGCGGCGCACCTGCCTCGCATACCGCCGACATAACGCTCAGACACGGCATAGTGCACGCGATTTGCCATTTTTAATGTCAACTTTATTAGGCTGTTGACGCAATCCCAACATTGCCATGTTAGTGCTACCCAGTCGGTCTTCGTTTACTTTTTTGCAATATGTGCATGTCACGAAACACATTCCATAAAAGTACACGAGTACTGACTCAGTTCCAGGTTTTACAGGACTTTAGGTAACAATGAATAATTCAGTTACCATTATATTTTTAGAGTTGCTCACTTCTTCTACGAGACTTTATGGAACTGTCTGAAAAACTCTGCGAAATAAATCGCACAAGTTTGCTAAAATAAGGAAATAGTCAATTTAAGTTTTTAAATTAGTGAAAACAGAAGACAGTCAATGCATAAATCATTACTCTTCTTTATTTATTTGATATGTCATAAAATCGCATCTCAACTGCGCTGCTCCCGTCTATCGCTTCAAAGCTCTCTGTTTTATTAAGTCTAGACAAAGTAATATCTGAACGATTTGCCGAGCTCCTCGAAGGTTTTATTGAACCACTATCGGATTCCCGGGACTCGTTTACGACTAGCAATAGGCATGTGTGACTATTATTCAATCAATTCCACATTTTTTATCCAGTCGATCGATTTAATGTTTGCGCTAATCGATCGTTATTGTGTTATGCACAGTCTATAAGTTGCATGTCTTTTGTGTTACAATACATATAATCTGTATTATAAATTAACATCTGCGACGACAGCTTGATTATAAATTAACGTAATATCCTAACGAATATTATTGTTAGCTAGAATATTCGTGTCTCGTGATATTTTCTGAATAAATTGTTTGTCGGTGAAATAAAAAGTTGTGTGCGTAATTATCGATGTCGATGCGCTGTTTTATTGGCAATAAATATCGGTGGTCTGGTCGGTGTTTAGTTACGCAGTTGGCGAAGAAAACACGGTTGCGACTCTTTATTTAAAAATAAAGAGTAACGAGAGGAGGGCCTCTTTTAAGCAACTATTATTATATCATCAAGTAACTTTGTAGAGAACTATTCTCTATGTTTAACAATTAAATTTTATCACGTTACCACCGATTTGCTCGTGTATTCTGCCGTCAAGCTTTACTGTGTGTCTGTTTGATCAGTGAATTATTGAAATTCCTGGGCTTATGAGATTTAATACCTAATGTCTCAGGGTAACGAGTGCTATATTGCCGCGCAGCCATTTGTGTCTCAAAGTTCTAGCCTTCTCGAGGGCACTGCAATTGTTATGGGGTGACGTTAAGCTTACCATCAGGCAAACGTTCACTTCTTTTCGTTACCCAATAGCATAAAAAACCATGATGATAATTATATATGTCATCAAAACTGAATACACACTGGAAAATGCAGTAATGGCCACTTGAACCTTGCGGTTACTTATTAGATATAACTAACGATATATTTTCATATAGACATCTCTAATTATCAAATACATTTGCCTTGCACCCGTAATAAACGGTAGAAAGCCCACAAGCGACACGTGAATTTTTAAAATATTTAACACTTCCTGTCGAAAGATGTTCCAATTTTGAATTTGATTTAAAACCAGTCGTTGACAGCAATTTCCTTTTATCTTCTCGTTTTTCAGGCGATTATTTTTCATGTTTTATAATTTTTAAAGTATTCTCATTTGACAAACGTTATAAAACTGCAGACCTGCCTTCACTGTCTTTGTACTTTTTACATCTATTACAGTGATAGATTTGCACTTAATTTGTGACAGGCGTGGCTGTTTGATTATTAACTTGGTATTATTGGGGTCGTTTCATATTTGTGTCGTAAGATTAATTAGATAACTCTGGGTTATACCCAATTAATTAATAAGGCGATAGCGTATTTATGTCACAGCGTGCATGGGTTTGGACGTGCAGCAATAATTATGTCGGCGCGCTGTCACCCAGGGCTCACCTGCCGGCATTGCTTCTAATTTTAAAAATCATATTTTTCGACTTCCGTTCCCGAATGGGAATTGGCGCGATATATGCGACGCCCGAGCCGAGCGCGACACAACATTATTTTTCATAAACTTCTGTATTATCCGTCTACATCCCGAGGAATAGGTTAACGTACGAATAATGTTATCATTCAATCAGTACTTGGTTAATTCTCACTGGACTTTATAATAATTTGAGAATTTTCCTTAAATTCAAACGATTTTGATCACAAAAATAAATTATTTCCTCATTAGGCAAAAATCGAGTAAAGTTTACGGGCTGTAAGAAGAATAATGAACTGTTGCGAAAAATGTCAGCAAAAAATATTCCTGTCATCAAGGCGACACCATATGGCGAGCTTAGCGCGTGCTCATCAAATAAAAAAAAATAACGCGACGAACATTTTCGCGGGTTTCGAGTTACATCGGAGATAATAAGTAAAAAAGTCGGAGTTGGGAGCAGCTGCTTCGAGGTCTAAGGTTACTCTCGCATGTGCTGGTGACATTCTTGCCTGAAAGATTGGCCAATCCTGCCGCTTGTTCATTATGAATTTTGTTTCCTCATTTCGAATCCAAGGACCAAGGTAAATTAAATAGTTAGTCCGTTGACTTATTGCTGGCTTCTCGCGAATTATCTATTGTACTGTTGTTAACTTTTCCTGCAGTGCCTTCACTATACATGACAATATCTCAAATAAACAAATCAGTATGTTACAAGTATCTGCTGCCTATATTCCTATAGGTAGGTACATATAGGTAGAGTATGTAGAGCAATACCGAATAGCGAGAATCGCGCAACTGTCGTGCAATAGTAAATGGAACTCGTTCGAAGTAGTTTGATGGGGAATCTGAGCAATCGGAGCTCTGTCGATCGCTTGTGCGTTTCTGCGGTTCTGCGCCAATGGTCGCGGAGAGAGGCGACCTTTCGACCCGCGCGCTGAGCGCGAGGCGTGGCCGCGCCCGATTGGCTCGCCCCGCCCCCCAACCAGCCTCCCCACGCCCCCACGCTCTCTCACTGATGAAAAATCAAAAGCCGATCTTCGCGCGCTTTTGTCCGATGAAATAATACTAAAACTCTTTTGTTTGACTGACAATACTTCATGTTTCGAACAAAATCCGAATGATATAAGAGGCAGCTCTCTGCCTAAACGATGCTGGCCTTTCACAAAAACTAACGCATTATTTTCGTAAAAAATCGAAAGCTAAATTTCGCGAGCTTTTGTCTGTGTTAACTTTTATTTGACTGTCACACTTTGTATTTCAAATGATTTATCTAGACTGCGAGCTTCTTCGCAGTCTAAATAAATCGTACTAAGACTTACCTAATGCATTTATGAGGAAAATGAATATAAATATATTAAGTAGTTGAGATAAGAATAAAATATGCAGTAGGTACCTACGCGCCTACTGAACTCGGCTGTTTGAAATTCTACAGCGTTGTATTAAAAGGATATTTTATAATAATTTAAATAAAATGCTTAATTAAAATTCATCATTGTGCAGTACAATGCACCATTCAAAGCACATTTAACTCTGAAGTCCATTGCTCTTAGAACTTTAAACAAAACAAAGATATTTCAATACAAGTTGTCTCTAAAATGTTACTCAACTTGTCTCATAGAGAGTAATGGGTGTCAGAGGTGAATCCTCAGAGGATTCTTAACGTGCCTTTACGTTTTTCTTCCAAATTCGTTAGTGCTATTTAAAAAACACAAGGGAATTGTAATTGGGCTCTGTTCGTTCATTAAAATTGCTGTATTTGTCGAGTTGACAGCACAAGGTGATTTGTTTACACTTTTTGTTTTTTATATGGAGCATGTCGTAAAGAAATGTTCAGCTTTGAAAAATCAAATGAGGACATTCCAAGTTAACATACCTATCTATACCTAAGCAAACGTAAGCATTCCAACTTGATTTTTTTGTCTTATAAGAATTGTAGAATATGTACTTACATTCAGTTTAAGAACCATGTCTATATTTTCCTTTTTATAAAAGTTCATAGATTAATATTATAATGATACCTACTTTTATTTGAAACACTGCACGATGACGATATTTCATAACTGAAACAACTTAACGATAAGTTTTGGGCTCAAACACAGATTATTTAGCCTGTTGATAGCTCATAAACACAATTCCTCATACAAACATATCTCACCGGCGCGGGCAGGGGGCGAGGTAATATTCTATGCTTGCAATTGGCCGATCATTTGGATGACGTAATTTAGTGATGTGGTACGACTACTACTGAACAGAATAATATCCATAAAATTGAATAGGTAGTTAGCATCGCATTCTTGATTCCCTGACATATACGATTAATAATAAATACTTATATGGAAAACCTAGACAATACATACTTACTTTATAAATTAATCTATAATACTACTTATAATAAAACTCCAGGTCACATTTTTTTTGGATGGCACTCCTATCTATACTGAAGCCAAAACTGTATTTTTATTTTTGTCTGTCTGTCTGTATTTTGGCCACGCATCACGTCGAAGCTACTGAATGGATTCCATGACTTGCGATGTATGGAACCAATTCTCCTTTTGAGTCGCTTCTATCCACTTTTCCTTTATTTCTGGGATGTCTGGAAATCTAACAACAAAAAGCAGAAATACTTTAAAAAAACCGGGAACCTACTTCGATGAAAATATCGCGATATATGAAAATTCAAGTACCATTTTTTCATCTTTAGATGTTCTTCCATAAAATGTATATGGGACCATCTTGAGATGATACACTTTCAAACAACAAAAATAATTTTCAAAATCGGTCCGCAATTGACGGAGAAATCAGTTAAAATACTTAAAAAAATACATACAGTCGAACATTTAACCTCCTCCTCTTTTTTCGAAGTCGGTTAACAAATCCAAACGAAAGGTTATTATTTTTCCAAAATAATTAATAATAGTATATATATTAATTGTAAAGTATACATTGAATATCGATAAGTTATAAGTCTGCACTCGTACTCGCAGTGGCGAGTAGTGCATTTAAATAGTTCGTTTTCGCATGAGGGGAAGTTGTATCATTAGTCAACAGGATTTATAGTCTTTGGGCTCAAAGATACTAAAGCGTCATTAATAAAGATAACCAATCGTTTGCAATATATTAGACAATACCCATAACATCATCAAAAATTTCATAAAACTACGTCAAAAAACAATACTATGGCCTCAAGCGTGACAAATTTGAACGTCCGAGCGCGCCCGACCTATGGACACACCAGAACATATACAATATATCACATACATCATATAAATAACATGTACAATAGTCGTGAGAGCGTGTTATCACGACGCTAGCACTAACTGTGCCTTAATCTGTGCCGCACGGTAGACGGTCAACGGTCGTCATGAATCGACGGCGAACGACAATGGACTAGGTCTCGATATTCCACTTGTATAGGGACTTTTGCAATGATTCATGTTGAGCTGACCATAGATAGGTTTATTTGTGTTAGCTTAGTGTTTGCTGAAGAATTTTGAGCGGGATAGGGTATTTACTGAGATAATGATGAGCCTTGAGCCATAAAAATAACGATAAGCTTGTAGATACGCCCCTAAGGTAGCAACTCTATTATTCGTATTTCGACCGACACTTTCAGCCACAACAACATCACTTACCTAAGTTCAATTCTACTAAACAAATGGTATAAATAGACAATAGTTTGGTGTTTTTAAACAATCTGTTTAATAGAATTGATGCCTAAGTGGCTTAGTGGTCAAATGCTAATCTATCATGCATAACAAAAGTAGTTGAACTTGACTTTTTAAATTTGATCTACCTCCCCTGATCTGAAACAGCGATGTGATTTAAGTTGGCGAACACTCAAAATTCAGAATGGAAACTGGCGTGCAAAATCGGGACGTCAGCTCCACCACGAATGGCCCATTTTATTCCTGATTAAACCTTTTTCCAAAATCTGTAAAAGCAGATCAAAATTTCTTCAAAACTTAATGATGGTCTTCTATAAGCACGTTTCCTTGTAGGGTACCCCCGTCTCAAAAATACACACTGTATATTTCTAATATAATCTTCTTCTAATATAATATCTTCTAATATATAATAATCAGCATTACGATTCAACGGGGCAATGCTGCCAACACGCTGGGTACGCTGCCAACAGGTAGCGGACTACAACATTATCTATAGATAATTGAAATGTTCTAGACCTATATCCTGTGTCGTAATGTAGGCCAGAGGCCTGTATGCCTACATTGGCTTGTAGATTATCCAACTGTTTTTGTAGCTAGGTAAGATGTAGTGTTTATTTAGTAGTTAAAAAGGTGTTTAGCCCGTTGAAAAAAATAACATAATTATTGTATGCGTTCATCATCATTATCAGCCTCTTACGCTCCCACTGCTGGGATACCGGCCTTCTCTCAGAGAGAGAGGTATCGGCCATAATCCATCACGCGGGCCCAGTGCGGCTTGGTGGATGTCACATGTCCTCGAACTTTGTGGTTCTTGAACGTGCCGGTTTCCTCATGATGTTTTCCTTCACCGTTTTAAAGCGAGTGCGAATAATCCGCACACAACTTGATATAAGTCATTGGTGTGGCCGAGTCGAGATTCTACTATGATGCGTCGGATTGAAAGTCGCACAAGTTCCTGCTCGGCCACACTCGCTCAACGCTTATCTTTGAGACACGGAGGTCAAACTACAAACTACGCACGCACGAGTACTGACCCCACGCACACACCGTCCTACCACGTCTCTATTGTTAAATTGTTCGATTCAATCACATGCAGTCATTCAATAGAACTCTTAACTAATTCAAGCTCCGGTGAAGTGCTCGTTCATTGAATGGGCTATGACTGTAAAACTAGAACTAAAGTTTAGATAATGCTATCCCTTTCATACGCTAAAACATTCATTATATGTGAAAGGGAGAACACTCCTTTTTTAATTGTCATTGTAGAATTTTATAATCTCTCAAATCTCTAGCTTGAAGCTCTACGACCGTAGTTATAACTTACATCACGTTTTTTTTACTATTTTATAATGAGACGAGATGGTCGTTTGCCTGATGGCAAGCATAATACCGACCCATAACAATTGCAGTGCCACTGAGAAGTTTGAAACACACACGAGCGCACTCCAGTGCGCTCGTTATCCTGAGACATTAGGTATTAAGTCTCATAAACCCAGTAATTTCACTGGCTATACTCTGCTCATCAAATCGGAACACAGTAATGCTGCTTGGTGGCAGACGTCATGGGCAAATCGGTGTGGTACCAACCCAGAGGGACACTCACAGAAGAGTTAGTCCTACCACATAGTTGAAGATGTTTTCCTTTAAGTTTGTGGGGGTCTCCAATACATTCCTCTAATATCGATACTCGATAGCGATTGTAGATTGTTGAAAAAAACTTAGTACAGTAGGTACCAGGAATATCGACTTGGTTAAGATCTGACGATGTGCTCCGAAGTAAAAGCGATGGAATTCTTTGTATAAGTAATTATCACACTATCCATAGTGAGTTAGCACGATGTTAGCATCTTCGCACGTAAGTAATTATGAGTTATACAGATCCCATTAAATCTCAATGTCAAGGCTACGGCGTAGCTACTGTTATCTACGAGATTGCTACGATATCGCATTTTTAATTATTCTCAACAGAAAAAATCTACCAGTAATAGTCAGACTGCGAGAATGAAGGTGTGGCACCACCTTCACTTAACATCAGTCACGTAACACTTAACATCAGAGTTAGTGGTCAAAGCTGTGAGGATATTAAAAGTAAAATAATTTATCTTTATTTTTTTACAGAATAAACTTGGCTTGAATAAACTAGGCTGATGATTATGTATTATTATCGTGAAGTGGTCGAAATAAATTAAATTTATCTCTGACAAACCAACCGTCAAACAAGAATAAATGTTAATTCATGTACGGCTAGTGAAAAGTGTAGAAAAATGGTAACACCCAACTTCTAAAAAGGAATATTTTCCTTTTTAAAAGTTGGGTGAAAGGAATATTTTCCAAAATTGTCGACATGTGAGATATGTCGAAATTGTAGATAATGTGGGCTTCATACTGCATACCAATTTTTCGCTTAAATTTAGCTAATGATATTCCTTTCATACTCTAAAAGACACATTACGTGTGAAAGGGGAACACTCTTTTTATTGTCAC
Source organism: Crocallis elinguaria (assembly GCA_907269065.1). Lineage (NCBI taxonomy): Eukaryota > Metazoa > Arthropoda > Insecta > Lepidoptera > Geometridae > Crocallis > Crocallis elinguaria. The sequence continues at coordinate 5,728,964 of OU026065.1, read as the reverse complement.
TGTAGAATTGTAGATGAAATACAAATAATGTTGGGTAGGTATAGATACCTACATAGAAAAATACTAACTACAAGTATTTTTGGTGATTTTCTGAATTCAAATTTTGCTACCTAGCGCTCTAGAAGTTTAAACCAGCTACCACTACTCTACCATTGAGAAGCTGGCCTTAAAACTCTCTAAATACTTTATGGACTCAACAGTAAATGCTCAATTTGCCGTCCGGCAGCGGCCAAGAGCGTTGAGCTTGTCATTTTCTATGGAACCATTCGCTTCCATAGAACTCCATCACTGTCTAGTCGCGTATAATTTGGCCCGGCGAGGTGTGGGTCCGCAGCACGCGCAGAACAAAGGGCGCGTCGTGAACCGCGACGGTCACGCGCCGCCGCCGCTGCGCCGCGCTCCGCCGCCGCGCCGTATGTGCGTGCAGCTGATTTTTTTTATAAAATTGGTTTTGCCGTGATATGATCTGAGTATTCGAAGAATTTGTTCTATAAAGAGCTTCGAGGAAATTGCAATATATTATAGTCCAGTACGGTATAGTCTTAGAGAAATGATCCTTAGTTTGTCTTAATAAAAGTGAGCCGGTAGAAAATGTATGAATTCTTAACCATAACACATAATTCTTAAAAAAAATATGCACAACTAATTATTACGCAAAATTGAGGCTGAAAGTACTTGGTAGAGTTCGACTCGGGCCATATTTGTTGGTTCACAACCATCTATCTAATCTCGTAAAGCATTTAGCCAGGTTTTCAGGAAAAATATCTTGATTTCATTACATACTACATTTCACATCAGTGTTTTTCCTCTCACAGTTTTACATACACACACGGCACACGCACACACAAAGTAAAATTATCTCATGATTACGTGAACTTCGAATCTATCTCTCTATGCATTATATTAACTGCTTATGTTACTCAGATCTTCTGGGATACTCATATCTGGGATACTTGTATCTGGGTATATCTAGACCTGTCCATTACACCATACTAACGATCTTAACAAAAGGCTGTTAGGGCGCAGTTATAGAAGCTCGCACTAGGGCGCACAAAAGGCTAGTAACAGCACTACTTGCCAGTGAACCAACGCTTCTCTTAGCTTTTGGTTTTTTCTTGATCTAAAAAGAAAGAAAAGTAAGAAGGAAACTGTCATTCTCTGACCTTTCTGTGTAGCATTAGGCCTTCGCTGCGCTTCGGTGGGTGATGGGCGTCAGGCTGCCCGTATATCTTACACTAAAGCTATTAGGTATAGTATGTAGCTGAGAAACCAATAAATGCACTAAGTTTATTTAAATACTAGATGGAAACTTGAAGGTGTTCAAAATCTTTTTTGGTGTAGCTTCACATCTCAACCAAGCGTCATTCTGATCTTTCCAGGTGGGTACACGACGGGTGGTCCCCGCGACAACACGTACAGCTATTCAGAGGCGAGTGGCGGCGCGGGCACGGCCCCACCCCCCGCACCTGCAGCCCCCTCCCCACTGGACGAATACTACCAGCAGGAGTACCCCCCAGCGCCACCCGCCGCCACCGCGCAGCCCTACCTGGAGGAGTACTACCACCACGCGCATGCGCACACGCAGCCGCTGCTCTCGCACGAGCCCAAGTACCAACCACACCCATACACGACGAAACCATATCCAAGAGGTAAGCACACCTACCTACTTACTTATAATCTTTCATCACCATAACTGTTGGTCAAATATTTGGACCGGTGCAGTGAGACTTGTGGGAAACCCTGCAGTCCATTCCATTCTCTGTCCTTGCTTTACAGCTAAAACTGCAACTACCAGCGCATCAAGTTTAGGTACCTTTGCACAGCTGGAAATCAGTTATAGATAAAAACTGAACAGTCGATAATTCACAATTTCATCACATCCTTTTTACACCCTGATTCTACTAGATTACTAGTCAAATGGTCATTCAGTTACCATAAGGTAGCTAAACGCAGCTTTTCCACCATTACAGGATAGATTATTATTTATTTAACATACAGTTATATTCAAGCTAAATTCGGCAGCTCAAAAGAAACTGCCTCCAAGGATTCATTTTGTTAGTGTATTAAAACATGAGTCTAGAAACTTTAGCGCTTAACAAAAGAGTCGTAAACCCGTAAAAAAATTGCCTAACCAAATGACGGGAAACGAACTGTAACAAATATTACGCCAACTAGGAAGTTTTCCTCACTTCCAAGATATAAATCTTCTCCCATTTTCGTAGAATTAGCCGAAAAGTGTTCCTTTCATATCAACAATTTTATAACGACCGCCGCATAAATCACTTTGAGATGTGGATATACAAGAAACAAGAGCCACAAGCGAGTTCATTATGAGAGATCACAAGGCAACAATTAAAAGGGACTTGGTCAGCGTTAAATTAATGAAGCTATTCAATTTCAAGATACAAAGTCGTCAGTGACGACCCCCCCTTACCCCTCCATGTCTGGGTCATTAATTTAGCGGGTATCGCGTTCCTCCCGGGATATTTTTACATGTGTTGATGGGTACGCTAATTGGCAACCGTTTTGTTTTTATTTTGTCGTTGACTGAGAACCACTGACTTTTATGTAAACAAAGCGTTTCTAAGTGGGATTAGTCATTATAGGGAAAAGTTCAGGCCGTTCTTTGTTACCACATGGTTGACCGCGTAAATTACTCATTGTGCTATATTTGCTCTCTAGTTCTTATCAGCTGAGAATAGATAAGTGCAACTTGTACTTTCTTTAACGCTATCCTAATAATAAATAATGGTTTATTCAGAGGAGAAAATTAAACGAGTTTTAATAATTTCATTAAAATGGCATTCATAATTTCAATTCACTTGTTTTATGTGCATTAATGCTAAAAATATAAGCTAAATAGTTTTGTTATATCCGTCTGGGTTGGTACCACCGCTTTGCTCGTGAAGTCTGCCGCCAGGCAGTAATCTGCAAGCATTACTGTGTTCCGGCTTGATGAGCAGAGTAGCCAGTGAAATTACTGGGCTTATGAGACTTAATACCTAATGTCTCAGGGTAACGCGCGCACTGCAGTGCCGCGCAGGTCTTTGTGTTTCATAGTTCTGAGTGGCACTGCAAATGTTTTGGGTCGTCGTTATGCTTACCACCAAGCAACGGACAAACTCGTCTCGTTATCTATAGCAAAAAAATATTGAGATAGGCTGGAGTGTGCTATTGCCTGTTTAGGTACCTCAGAAAAATGCACAGTTCTTGTAGAAATCTTCGTGTGAATCCACAGTACGTAGCTAATGAACTATAAAGCAAAGCTTGTGCATTGTCAGGTGGCGGCGGCCGGTACGGCGGTGAGAGCTACGGCGAGAGCTACGCGCCGGAGTACGGCAACGCGTGCACGGAGTGGAGCGAGTGGCCGGGCGAGCAGCACGCGCTCATACCACAGGACAAGTTGGCCTACCCAGCCTCCGGACCCTGCTTCACTGGTACGTGTACTGTCTAATAAATTTGTAACATTGTGTACTTTTTTATTATTAACTAGCTGCTGCCCGCGGTTTCACCCGCGCGGATTGGATTTTAAGGGTTTTAATTTTTTTGGTGTGGAACCCTAATTATTTTTCTAAAATAAAAGTAGCTTATGTTACTTCTTATAACATCAGCTACCTACCAGTCAAAATCGGTCCAGCCGTTTCGGAGATTACCCCGAACAAACAGACAGACAGACAGACAAAAATTTTAAAAATGGTTGCTTTGTTATGGGGCCGTATATACTTTCATATGCATTTAGTAAAAAGCTGCTATTTTGATATTACAAACAGATACTTAAATTTTATTTATTTGTATAGATTTCAATTATACTCTGCAAGCTCCAGGGCTCGCATCCATTGATTTTTAATTAAATTATTTTATACATAACAATTCCTACATAACATATCATCATTTAACAAAAGTATTCTTACTCCGAAGACCTAACTAAAGTGACACATACACATAGCTTTATGTAAATACATTAAATTTATTTATGGTGTACTCTTTAGTACTTACAACCACAACATCACGTGTACAATCGGATGAAATAGTGATCAACATAAGTCATTACCTGTCAAAAACGAAATAACATCTCCTAATTCTACACAATGTTGTACATCGTAAAGCAAGTGGGTACTATTGCGCAGGTTCAGGCCCCATCCAGTTGTGGCAGTTCCTGCTTGAGCTGCTGACGGACAAGAGCTGCCAGGGGTTCATCTCCTGGACTGGGGATGGATGGGAGTTCAAGCTCACGGACCCGGATGAGGTCAGTAGCCGGATAAGTCTTCAACAATTTAACTTGTTTGTTTAACTTAGTTAACCTAAACAATTAGCATGATGAAACAACGTGCTGTTTAGCTTGTTTCTCAGGGACAAATTTGGCGATCAATTTCTCAAACATTTCTTGATATTCAAACATACTGAAATTTTGCACAATTGTCACTCGGGGTATGTAAGGAAACCCATGCATCCAAATCTATTCAGGCATTTAAAAGTAATAGCGGAACAAAGAAACTCACATACATGAACCCTGAAAACATTACACTCCTTTTTTGAGCAATCGTGTAAAAAGTGTATTGTATTTTCCTTTCAAAACATTTTATCAGATTATAATACATTTATTAAATTTTTAACTTGTCTAAGAACAAAACAAAGCGTACACGTAAAATCAATCTAGGCAACCGAAGCTACCTACTACTAAAACTCGAAAGAAACTCACCAAAACATTCGTGGTTTTCCAGGTGGCTAGACGCTGGGGCATCCGTAAGAACAAGCCCAAAATGAACTACGAGAAATTATCCCGCGGACTACGCTACTACTACGACAAGAACATAATCCACAAGACGGCCGGCAAGCGCTACGTGTACCGCTTCGTATGCGACCTGCAGAGCTTGCTCGGGTGAGTTTCACTAGCCTTATTGATAACGAGATGATGCCATAGAAATTGTTAAATAGTGTGTCTTCTACGGACGATTGTCCTTGCTGCTTTTAGCTTCTTTTGTTTTTTTCACTGTATTTTACTGATGCATCCTCTCGCTTCATTTTAAAGTTAAAGTTTTACTTAAAGTGTATTTATTGTACATAGGAGTGAGGTCGACCGCTGATCTGTATGTCGACTACTCTGACTGAGTTTGAGCTTTCAGCGAGGAATAACATTATGATGGTGTTGGAATTTCTTATTCCCGCTAGCTATACTAACCTCAAGATGTAAATTTCTCTTATTTTTATTGAATTCGAGTTCTCCTCACAGTTCGCCACAGCACCTATTGCGTGGTGAATACCTGTATGGTACACTACCTAGTGGTAATTATTGTTTCGCTTACAAGATATGTTCTAACAAAATTTTGAAACTAGATTTTAAAAAACCATGTTTTACGTTTTGTCTAATTGTAAATCACGATTAGTAACGTAGCGTTTAAATTTTCCAGTATATCACCGGAACAGCTGCACGCAATGTACGAGCCCAAGATGGAGAAGAAAGACGACGACTGAACCCGACTCGATCGCGTCTCGACCGCAACTCACGCGCCATCGCTCAGCTTTCGCGAACCAGTAGTTGCGCTCCCGAATTGGAACCGTCAACTTACAACCACATATTGTTTGATTTTTTATTTCGCAATAGATTATGTTCACTCGCTTTAGGAATGAATTACATTTAGCTAACACTGGCCTCATACACAGACTAACAAAAACACACAGATGGTGCGCTCAGGACCCGCGAGTGAACCCGTTTTAGATAACCAGCTTGTACCTATCGAGAAAAGTATTCAATTCTGTTAAAATTATCAGATTTTTTTGCCCAATTGTGTTTTAAGTGCTTCTTACATAAAAATTAGTAAATTTCAAGTAAGATAGATCAATATGTGATGATGATTAACATTATGTCAAAGATTATTAAATGAAACTAAGTGAAAGTCAAAATTACTTATACGTGCATATTAACCAAACAAAACAAAACAATTGATGCTCTTGTCACCTTAGCTCCTAAATAGCTAAAGTTGAAGTTGATTAGTCAACATGAAATAAGAAAAACTTAAGAGTTCAATTTTTCAGCTACTACTTAAATAAAAGTGCTAAGTAAATCTTGCTAGAAAGGTGTTAATTACGAAACAATGTTAGTACATTTTAAATATAATTATGTCCGTAAAGTTTGTAAGGTATATGACTAGCTGCTTACTTTGGAGACTTCACTAGCGGACTAAGCGCTCCGTCTATTATAACTTTGTTAGTCTACTGTTTTATACTACAGAGATTACTTATCCGCATCTCCTCTAACTTGATTCAATTCTAATGAAACAATTGGAAGCATTGCAAATAATTGCAATTCTCGCAGCATCGCCAGTGCTAGATAGATACAATTCAGCATTAAGACATGTGCAGCCATTTTATAAGATTTTATGAGTTACATGTATCACAGTTTCCATTGGTAGTAGGCTGCATACATTTCTAGCTTTGTTCACTTGTCGGATTTGATCTCATATACAGCCACCAGTGTATTATAAACAAAGTTAACGATCAAGGTTCTTACTTCATAATTAAGTACCCAACCAATGGTGCCTTACGTGTCACAACGTGTTGTTTACAATTATAATTTCCATATTTTCATTTTCACCGCCAGTATTAATTGGTCACTTGTATTATGTATTCACTTATTATCAATCAGTGTTTTTGATAGTAACATTTAGTTCTATCAAGTTCTGAATCATGGAAGGTTTAATACTTTGAAATCTTTAGTGCTAAAATAGTAAAATTTCTGCTATAATTATAACGATTACTGTAAATATAAGTTAATTTTGTTACTTGATAAAAAAATAATTAGGTATTATTATTATAGTAGGTATTAAGTGTTGTATGTTTGATTCGCAAATTGTTGCAATATGCGAAATAAATTGATGCATAGTCAGAATGTGTATGGACAAAAAAGTTTTTATATGATACAAAAAGTTTAGTCCAAAGATGTTTAAATCTAAATTCCCACCAATTGGTAAACACTGTAAACTACCATGGGGACTCTCGTGTCTAGTTACATCGACTTGCTGAAATGAACTTTACAATCGAACAGAAGTGTTTCATTTCTTGTACCTAACTGCTTCAAAGTACACCGATATCACTCCAACGCTATGTTTGCAACTGGCCGTCGTCTACAGTCGACCGTGGTCGCTCATAGTCGGTCGAAGTCGGCCGTGGTCGCTCATAGTCGGTCGAAGTCAGCCGTGGTCGCTCATAGTCGGTCGTAGTCGGTCACATTTTACTGGGAATCGAGGCGTCTGGCTTGTTAGCTATATTAAAAAGTTATTAGATAGTTCTATATCAGTGAGTGTTTAATAAATGTCCCAACCCCTAACTAGACATAAAAGCTCTACTCAATTCGTTCGGTTCTACAGCTGGTGACGTCATCACGTCGCTAAGATCTCGCGGTAAGGGATTGTAATATCTTACTAGTTATGAAATTAAATTAGCTGTATTATTTTCAAGTTTTATAGCTCCTAGCATACACCGAAGATATTTCGATAAGTTTATTTTGTAAAGTATTTTTTCCTCCATCAATATCATACCTACTTTACGTACCTTTTGTTTCGTGCAATGTGGTAGTTGAAAATTGTGACTATGTGGGTACTTTAACGGTGCTTTGATTTATTGAAACAGAAAAAAACTACGTCTTCCCGTCTTACTAAACTATAGGTCTAAATTGAACGTTAATCGTTTTAGGTCTGGGGTCAATCGCTGACGACTACTAAATAATCGGTGGCCGACTGCGCGTTGAAATATAATTTATGTTTATCTGGAAAATCCAGGCTACCAGTGAAAGATTTCTTTGTCACTCTTGTGCAATATTCGTGAAATTCTTACTAACTATCTATCTTATTATCACCCCTAGTTACCTTTGGAATAGGGAGATGGCTCACTATTTCGCATACTTTTTTCACTTCATCTAACTTATGTAAACACCTAAGTCGGCTTCCGATTATTTTTCAGCGAAAATTAGTCGTATACATCTAATCGTACTCAGGTTTTTGCCGATATGACGAAATAATGACTATAATTTCCATTGTCCATAATCTACCTTTATTATTAACAGTTGTTTTACAATCTCTGCATCTGACAGACCATATTGTAATGTATTATTACGATAAGCTGTAAGCGACCGCCATTATAAAGTGAGACCTATTTGTAGTTAGGGCCAAATTTTTGAGTGTATAAATGTCGTTGTATGTATTGATGGAAGATATAAATTTAAATATATATATTTACGAAATTAGTCTGCTTTTTATTTTGCCAGTTGCAGTGCCTCGGGCTAAATACCTATTTATTTCATTAACTAGCTGCTGTGGTTTCACCCGCTTGGGCATTTCCACAGGAACCGTATATTTTCCGGGAAAAGCCTGTCATTCTTGTATAAACTATATCTACAAAAATTTCATCGTTCCGTTGCTCTTTTGCTGTGTGAAAAAGGACCAACAAACACATTTGAGTTTACAATATTGCTAGAGAAGTAACTACGAATAGTAATCATACCTACAATCATTGCCGGTTGCTAGTGAGTAGAAACACTGATATGATGGATTGTATAAGTTTCATATTCCTAAAATTTGTATAGATGGGTAGGTATAGGATTAGTCAATTTGGGAACTTTCATAGAGTCCCAAATGGCTGCAAAAAAGCTGGGTATCTTGGCGAAAATTAAGGGTAATTAAGGGTACTTCACACCGGGGCAGCTTCTAAATCTTTACCAAGCACATGATGTCGGGGCGTGTATGGAGTACGTAGGTACCTACTGTTCTCACTTATGGGATGGTTCTGCCATTTGGAAGCTTTAGAGTCAATCGAAGGACGAGCCAAAAACCCAGATTTAGGGAGATTTTTGTCAGTATTTTACAGATTAGGTACTAAATTTTGGTAAGTGTGCGATGGAATTACAAAGCTTTCCTTCAACTTCATACTATCATCGGACGACCAGACGCTCAGCAATGCACGACCCTTTTATGGTTGATATCCCTCGTGTACGCACTGAGCGTTTTGCATCAACTTTATAATTCGCACTGCTCAGGTGTGGAATTCGTTGCCAGCTTCTGTTTCGCTATAAATATAAGCTGGGAGTCTTCAAATCGAGAGTGAACATGACCCTTCGCGGCAAGCGTGCTGCACCTTCGACCACATCGTCACACCTTCAGACGAGATTGCAGTCAAACGTGAGCCTATCGAATATAATTTATAAATAAAAAGAGTCTGTATCCAGGTCAAAAAATAAATGAATAATTACATCAAAATCTCAATGTCAGTGATGTCTGACAATGATCAACTGACCCTTCCAAAGAGATTCCAATGCATAGATAGAGTGGGCATAATTATCTATGGAAATATTTTATTCTAGAGTGACCATGCCAAAGTTCTGTCATGCTGTGTGAAGAGCTGTGGCTCGACATTTGACGCCATTTTTGTTTATTTTTCGGCGCGCAATACGTACTACCTTTAATTCATATCCTCTACTTTTCTTTAATCATTGGACCCATCTTCTGATGATCAGTGACCTGTGACACTTGTGAGTTGTGACCACAGACTAGGTAGTGTACTACGTACAGACGAACGACTTCCTAGTAAGAATAATGGACGTTATCCAAGAACGAACGCAACTATTCATATATCTATCCATCAGTCAACCACAGCATATACCTACATATATATTTTTTTTCTTAGCTTGATTGCATAGGCTGTTTGGCATTTAGCCACAATTTTATACCTATATCAGTGCTACGAAACATCCATATATTCGATATTTGTACTGAGATGAGTGGTTCTACTGACAACTTGAGAAAATAAACCAACATAACAAACACAACTAATTTTCAAATTGACATTTGACGTCAACTGATATTCGATTTTGACTCGATTCACTATAATTTGTGGATTCACTAAACTTCTATCATCTGTGCACTCTGTGATTTTCATCGGCGCCGGTTAAACTAGAATTTTAAAAGATTATTTGTATTAATTGTGATATTTTAACCACATTCTTTCATATTTCTCCGCTGAAATTGTTTTGGCGTCGAGATTTCGATAGAATTTATCAATTTGTTTAGTGTGAGAGACAGAGACTCGTAGTTTTGTGCTTTTGAGAAATAGACTCATAGTTTTGTGTATTTTGGAAAAATGGGAGGTAAAAGCAGAAAATGTGAAATCTGTGGTGTTATGGAAAAGCAGCGACGTGGATTCTATGCCAATTTTCCACTAGGTGAAGCCGATTGTAACTGGTAAATATAGTAGTCCTACTTCATACTAATATTATAAATGTGAAAGCTTGTGTGTGTGTGTGAATGTTTGTTACCAAGTATCTCCGTAAAAACTAAACCGATTTTAATGAAATTTGGAATGTAGACCAGGAGGAGGTAACATAACTCCGCACATAACTTGAATTAAACCTTTGGTGGCAGACCCGGAATACGAACTATGGTGCGTCGGATTGAAAGTCGCACAAGTTCCCGCTCGGCCACACTCCCTCTAATTTTAATTTTAATTTTGAATGAAATGCTAATAGAAACTTCTTTTTATTTTCAGTTTCTGAGCCATCGACTAGTGTGCAGCTGGTATCTCTGCAAGAATGCAAAGCAAAAAAAGAAAACTTGAGGACCCTTTAGGTATTGTTCATTTATATTTTCTGTTTGGCAATTTGAACAATAGCTATCATTATAATAACATGGTTTTTTAAGTCTTGACGTCGAAAACGAGGGGACCTTTTACATACCTACCTACTTAATTAACGACTGGCCTCAAGGCTCAGTTGGTAGAAGCTCTGCCTTCTGCACTATATGTTGTGGGTTCGATTCCCACCTAGAACAAATATTTATGTGATGAACATGGATGTTTGTTCTGTTGCTGCATGTAATAATGTATTTATATTATAAGTATGTATTTACAAAAATAAAACAGTTATCTGGTTACCATTAGTAAAAGCTTTGCTTAGTTTGGAACCAGGTGCTGTGTGAAATGTCCACAATAATTTGTTTATTTAAATTGGTGTACACACTTATGTGCCAATGACTAAAGACCTTATTTTTTAATTGAAATTTTAAACCATAACAATATTCTTCAATTTCAGATTGGACTCTTAAGAGAAAAGAAGTTAATGGCCCAATTAAAATAAACAAAATGCACTCTAGCATCTTTAAAAAAAGAGTGCAAATTTGGTAGAGGATATTGCCTCACCAGGCATAAAAACCTTAGTCCATGGAGCAACTTCAAACAAACAAAAAATGCAGGGGACAACGTTAGACAACTAAAAACAAAATATCGGCATTAGCTATATTTAAACGGTCAGCAAAGACTTATAAATACTTAAGCCACATTATACCGTTATTACCGGGTATGTATTATAGCCGATGATAATAGTAGTTTCTGTATTGTCAAATTGATGTTTTTTTAGATTTCAGGCTAATCTAATGTTATCACGATTATATTTAATAAAAAAGTGCCTATACTTCCTGAGTTTTATTTTTTAATTTATAAAATGTAAAAGTAATCATGTATTGGTTAAATCGATATTATCGACGGGAATCGATATTATCGATTCAAGTCTCAAATCGATTAATCACTAAAATCTTCTCAGCACTAGTTTTGACAAGTAAAAGGTAGATCATTATGTTGGCATCCATGTCTTCCTTGCTAGGTTGGTGTTATAGCCACTCGATTTATATCAAATACTCTTTGGAATTAGTATGAAGTTCCGCCTCTTACTCTTATATACTCTTTGACCTATATTATATATATATTATTCATACTTTCTTGTTGGTTCTAACCTCAAAGGGAAAAAAAAACAACTTCATTATTTTATATCTTTTTATTCTTCATTTTACTTTTATATTTATTTAATGCCTTAAGTTGCATTTGGGGTAGGTCTTTATCATTTATCCTAGACACATCTGTACCTTTTAAAATTTTGTTGATAATATTGCACCAATTGAAGACTGTTAATCTTAACGTCAATGAGTAAAAGCATTCCGACACAGCATCCTTATGCAGTCAAGATACTCAAACAAATATTTGGATTTTATTTCTTTTTGTATATTTTTTATAATATTTTTTTCATGGGGTCTACTTTCCAAATATTTGTTTCCTTCTTGAGTTATTACTCCTAACATTCGAACGGCTTGCTCTGAAGGGTAGATGAATTTATTTTGCTTAATGCTTTTATACTCTTTGTAGGAAATCCAATTATTGATAGATTCGTTTTGAAAATTGGATTCCCTACTTGTAAGATTTTCTTTGCATTTGGCACAATTGATTTTAAGTTTTCTTATGACCCACCCGGTAGTATAGGCACGCGAATGTATTTTAAGCCGTTCTTGTCTTGCTGATGTCTCAATACTCTGACTTCCAAGCAAACTCGGAAGCTTAGAAGACTCCGGTGAACAGATTTCTTCAACATTGTTCTTTTCTTGTTTTTATTAATAAAGAATTTAATTTTAGCAGTTGTTCACCTGAATCCTCTTCACAGTTATAGCTTTCCGAGTGAAATTGAATAAATCGCGTTATAAGCAGTGATCTAAAGGTGCTTTTGAAGGTGTGGCAATTTGGATTGTTGTTTCTGAAATTGTAAACTCGTACTTGACTAAAAAAGTTTTCAATTGGATTTGAATTCATGTAACGCGGGTGCATAATATTAATATTCCATTTGCTTAAGTATTGCCACACCCTTTGATAGCTTTTAAGAGTTGTAATCCAGTTTTTCAATGAAGGTACAGATATTTCTTTTCCGTCATTATCAATAAACTTAATATTATTGAGCTTTTTTATAGCATCATTCCAAAATTCGTGATGTGGTGATCTTTGAGTCACTGCAGCTCTAAGGGGCTTCTCCTTGGATTTTTTGTGGTGAATGCTGGTTCCGTTGACAGAGTCGAACTAGTCGTCAAAAAATGACACCACTTCCGCTGTGTTTTTGAGCGTCGGACTTACTTCTGTTCCATCACTATAATGAGCTGCAAGTAATATGAAAGAAATGTAATTAATAACATAGTATTAATAGTAAATAAATTAAAATAATGCCGTTAATATGTTCTATAATACTAAATAAGATTATATAATGTTGGTAATTTATAGTTTTAATTCCGCGATAAAGAATATCTAATGGCCTAAGTTCGATCTATACCGAGAGTGAGTACTCACTCTCGTTCCAGCGGTCGGCGAGTCAACCTCCTGAGGATGCCTCGTGTAGAGGCGAAACACGTGTCGAAGGTCGGGTCGGGTTGAGTTCGGTTCACGGTGAGAAATGTTGGTTGTCCAGCGTCGCGCGTTACGTTTGATTAAAATCAGTATAGATCGAACTTAGGCCATTAGACTTCCTTTATCGCGGAATTACCAATATTATATAATCTTATTTAAAATGGATTCCGCACAAAAAAATAAAACCCATAAAATCCAATATCTCCACTCAGGTGAAACCACGGGCAGCAGCTAGTAATATTATAAATGAGAGTGTTTGTTTGTTATCCTTATCACTAAGCACCCTAAGGGTACCTCAGTACTTTGCAGTTAGCCAAAATGCAGTCAGCTGACCGCAACCAAAAATGTGTAGAAGAAAAGTTTTTATTTGCACTGCAATGTGGCTGCCGAGCAATTGCTCCGATCACTGGGAGTGCTATGGCCCGACTGATGGCCAGCGGGATGGTTGCTACATTACATGATACAGATTACACTAATAGTACTACCTGGGTAGCAAAATAAAACAAGAAACAGCATATTTAAAAATGCTTGCCCTCATCTTGTTTTTGCAAATAAGGATGCGCCCAGTATGAATCCTTTCCTGTTTTTCTTTTTCTTAATACAACACGTGTAAATATAATAAATAGCAGCAACTTCTTCTACATCCATCTTGTAAATAGGTTGATCAAAACATATATCACAACTGTTTATCAACCTCATTTCCTGTTGTGGCTAAAGATAGCTTTCACCCAGTTAGCCACAATGGTAACCGCATCCTGTGATTAGGTGGATGCTTAGAGGCCTTATAACAGATTTGTATGTCCTTGAATAGGATAGGATCCTAAACAACATATATTACACTTAGAGTGTGACTAGTACTCTAATAAATATAACATTTGACTTACCAGTTAGAATCCTTTTGAGTTTCTTTACATTTTCTACTTTATAGTAACTATGATCACAATGTGGTCTTTTTTTGGGAACAGCAACAGTTTCCATGAGGTTGTTACTTTCTGAAAATACATTTACTTGAATTAATTGATTTTCACATCGGTTGAACAGCATGTATTCAAAAAAAAATTTTCAATGAACATTAGTTATAGTTTTCATGCATTTTTCACAATACTGACTGTACAGCTGTACTTACTGGTTCCAGGACTACCGCTAGCTATCTCACTTTCAGTCAATAACGTCGGGTAGGCGTCCAAACGCAGACGAGCTCTCTCACGACTTGCGCCTAGGAACCTTTTCTCAAAATGCTTTCGACACAAATAGTGCTTGCGAACCTGTTAGTAGCTCAGACTTCGCAATCTATCACAGTTAACACAATCTAACCACTTTTAGTCCTATCTTAATTTTTGGAAACTTGTGCAACTTAACGTCTTCTCGTCTACTGTCACAGTTCACAACACAACACTTGTGGAACATATTGCAATTATCTGCGAGATCGTATCACAGCTTCAAGAATTGAGAGGATAAGTTACGGAAATTAATCAAAATAGAACTTCACTCGCCAACTTTGAAACTGTAATAATTAGCAAAATGGCGGACCGCGGTTTGATTGTTTTGTTTCGACAGATACGTCAACATAACATGAACAGTTGAACACAGATTATAGCAGGACACGAACGAACTATGAGAATGAACAAAGAAGTCATTTCGCTTAGTTGCACCGTAGACAATAAGGTAGGAGTTTTTTGATCTGAGATTACCGACCGTGGTTGTGACAGTGACATAATTGCTTTGGAATTTGGAAAACTTTCAGGTTAATTTTTCATTATTTCCTAATTCTTCTACTAATGCAAAGTTCCCTATAAATAAATTAAAATGAGATTATCACAAGTCTTAAACCGACAACATATTGATTTTATGTTCAAAAAGCACTGGCTGGTGCAAGGAAAACGAGCGCCTCTTGATACTCATGTGGAGGAGTACTTGAAAGCGAAAGGTATTCAAGTTGAAGATGCCGTTGAATTTGTGAAACAAAAACCGCAAGAACAGGAATGGTAAGACGTGATAACATGAATTATCTTTTTTGTATGAATTAGCAGTAACTAATATAATATTGATGCAGGGTGAATATAGTTGGACCATATGAACAGGCGTTACCGAAAGACGAGAACCATCCTGACTACAAGGAACGTCCTTGTTACACACTCAAGAATACTAACGTGCTGCTAGAGGGTATATCTCAGGCACAAGTTCTCACCAAGACACTAATTGCAGAAGACAAATTGCCTTCAAAGATAGAAGAATTAGCCAGCCTGCCGGCACCAACGACAATTCACGAAAATATCAAAAAAGCTATATTATCAGCTAATGTGTTTGATTGTGAGCAAAAGAAATTGCCAAAAATAAAAGATCAAGAAAGACCAGCTTACAACTTTCCAAGAATTTTGGGTATCACTGACCGGCGGAGAAAGTAAGCTTTTTTTAACATAATACATTATTAACTAAAACTACTACTACTAGTGGTAACACTCTAAATACCATCTGCTTACCAGTACTTATCAATGTTATGTTTTTTCAGCCAAATTCTAACAAACAGGCTATTGCAACTGGTTGAAAAGAGTAGCGACACAGAAGTTACACAAACTAAGTATGTAGTGAATGATGTAAAAAGCCAAACTGTATTTATGAAGGAAGATGATTTAATACAGTTTCAAGAAGTATCAAATATTCTTATAACAAGCAATAAGCCTGTGAATTATGATGCCGAGAAGGATATACCTTATGTTGAAATACCAGATTTGTATCCTGTAAAATATAATATCACCCTGACACCTGAGCACTTTTACAGTGAAGCTAGTAAATACCGTAAGTATTTATTAATATATGGTGAATTGTTTTACTATTAGATGTTTTATATGCATCAAGAATGACTTCATAATGAAGGTGAATTTGTATGGTTGTGGTATTGTATGCTATCCTGAGAAATTTCTGCTATAGGTTTAAAAACAAATTATAAAAAGTTATTTGTGTCCAAAAAGGACTAATTATTCAGATGTTTTATTTATAATTTAAGCAAATTGTACATAATTTTATAAAATAGTCTAATTCTATGCTACTTCCTGTTATATTACCCACATATCTAATTATCAAAATATTGATATATTGAGAATGGTTGATCATTAGGGCCCAGATTAATAGGTCAACATAATTTTGAATCATTTGATTTTCTGCATAAATTATTATGTTTTGAGCCAGAAAATGCATTTTCAATTTGCCATATTTTAACATAACAATTGCAAATATTTTCAATGATTGATACCAAAACTAGAGGGAACAGATTATTTTTGTGCACATAGCACATAATAAGAAATTCAAATTTTATTGCTTTTATCTTTAAACAATATGTCAGAATAAAGTGTTTGTCTTGGCAATAGTGCTATTTTAACATGACTGCACAAAATGAGGTGTAATGTTTTTATTAGGGTTCATGTATGTATTTATGTATGGAAGTTTCTTTATTCCACCATAACTTTTTAATGTATTTGGTATGGTTAGAACCCTTACATCATTCACCCTGGATGACAGTACCTAGGGCAGTTGTGTATTTTTTATGTAACTTTTTTACATCAATTAGTTACACAATTTGAATTCGGATGTCTATCTATTCTATGGCTTCAATCAGTCTCCAACGCACTCATGATGTGCTACATTCTAATATATCTTTTAATTCAAGGATTGTTTATTTTCTTCTAGGGTAAAATAACAAGCCTATACTGATTTATAATCTATGTATAGTTTTAACCCAAAGTGATGTTTCCTTTGTTAACAACCAATCACTTTTCAGCCATCCGCTCTACAGTCAGTTTGCAACACCCACATACAACATGGCTGCACTACAACAGCACTGAAGTATCCAACATTTTTGAAACGCCTGTGACTCACCAACAGATACTTGGCAGGTCTTTAGTACACGCTTTCACTGTTGCCTCTGCATATGCCAAGCAGTTGCATGGGGTATGTATACTTTTGTGTTTCATCAGTATAAATAGAGACATTTCTTTGTTTTGCCATATAATATTACTTTGAAAGATTTCACCCGTATTAACAACATTATTGATTGATTAAATAACTATTAAGCCAGATTCAGGTTACTGTGTCGGGTTGTGTGGTGGCGCGAAGGAATGACATCGAATTCTTACATTTAGTATGGTCAGGTTCACACTAATGTATTTTATCAGGGCGCCTTGAGTTTTGTCCTTTTCCTTTGTATTAATTCGATATAGTTCTGTCGGTCGCGCCATGGCCCACGACACACCCCAAGACAGTAATCTGAATCCTGCTTTAGAGCAGTTTTTTTCTTTTTATATCATTGGTTCCATGGACAAAACTAGATTTCAAAATTTAAACATTGTAACAGGATATTTACCGTGATTATTATTGAGCGATGAGCACCCGATATTGTGACGCTGTTGCTAGCATCATGTTCACGGGAATACTGGCGAGACTATGGGTGGATGGTGGACGAAATTGTACAATTAAAAAATTTTAAAAAATATGTAGCTTAAATTTTCACTAACATTGTGCTTATAACTCTTTTGAATTTTTCTTGCCATTTTTCATACTTTCGTTAATAATCAGCCATTCTAACTCATTCTTCTCCTTTTCTTTTTTAAAGAAATAACACACTAGATTTTCTTAAGTTATCTGTACTTCTCAAGCTTTAATACATTTATTCTTTCCACAGGAGGATGTAAAAGACCTGCCAGAGCCAATTTACATCAACTGCATTCAAACAGATGGACAGAAATACCATTTTGGAGTCTTAGAACTTAACACTCTCAATGTCAACGGCTCAGATGGCATTATGAATGTGTGGTATAGCAGAAACAATATGAAGCTGTATGATTCAAGTCGCTACTTGAGCGGGATTCCTGTGTTAGAAAACTACAACAGCAAGGTCTATGGATACATAAATGCATTTTATAACTCGTAATATAACGACGCAAATGTTTTAGATTAGTTTAATAAATAACTTACAAAGTCTATGTTGTATATTATATTAACAGTGTATGTGGTAAAGCAAAGAGCCATCTTATGTATTCATGTGCATATCCCATTATATTTACAAGAACATAAATACATTTCTTTCTGATTAGAGTTAGAATACATAATGCTTACATGTACCAATCACTTTGTACAATAATAGTAAGTTAGGAAAAAAAATGGAAAGAAAATGATCAAGGCAAACTCATTTATCCAATGTGAATTTTTGCAGTCGACGTCTTCTTAGTTCCTCTGCATCTGCATCAGTCTTGTCTCTGGAAATAAAGTTAACAGTTGATAATGTTGGCAAGAGCAGCAACACAATACTATTGTCTATGAGTAAAAAAAAAATACATTTTTGTAATTTGAGTACTGCATTGGATTGGATTAATCATAAAAATTGATTTTTTTTTTAAATTACCTACCGCTTCACTCTCCATACTTCTTACGTTTAGCTAAATTAGTGGAGTTAGGGTTGCTTCGAAATTAAGATGGATTTTGTTCGCAAAAATATAAATTGATTACATTGTTAGGTGATTCTTAATTCTTGCAAATTTGACTCAGACTATAGTATTTTTTTGTATTGTAAATTTTATATCGTCCGTACGATTGAGATTTTGTAATTCGCATGAATAACAAATAATTAGGCTAATTTAATGTCACCCATATTTATTTTGTTAATAATAACAAGTACATCTCGGATGTACAATCAAGTACATGTATGATCAAGGATTATTAATTATCATTGTTCAACTTTAACGAGAATAGCACCTCGACGCCTGCACGCAATAGTTGTTATCCAGAGAAAGACTCCATCATCATTATCAGCCTCTTACGCTCCCAGTGCTGAGATACCGGCCTTCTCTCAAAGACAGAGGTATGGGCCATAATCCATCACGCGGGCCCAGTGCGGCTTGGTGGATGTCACATGTCCTCGAATTTTGTGGTTTTTAAACATGCTGGTTTCCTCACGATGTTTCCTTTACCGTTTTAGAGCGAGTGTGAATGATCCGAACATAACTTGATATAAGTCATTGGTGCGGGCCGAGTCGAGATTCGGACTATGATGCGTCGGATTGCAAATCGCACAAGTTCTCGTTCGGTCACACTCGCTAGTAAAAAGAATCCATAGTAAGGCGATAAGTCTTTTAAGCAACGATTCCTCACCTGTTTGAGTTTGAAGTGGAAGTGCTATCGGTCGAGGGGCCAGGTCGCACGTCATCGACGGCTGACTTGCTCGTGGAAGGCATCGGCTGGTAGCTTGAAGTCGTCGGCACTACATCGGGCTCGGTCTTCGGTTTGGGAGGCAAAGTCTCGGGCTCCGAGACAGTACTGCTTATAAAAACACTGTTTTTATACTTCACACAATCATAATATAGGTTAGATTAAATTAAACATCATACATTGAAATGCTAATTTAAACATACTTGTTTGTAACTAAAGGTGAAATCTGTCGATGTGCAAGTTGAACGCTGACGACGCACCACGTGGCCAGCGCAGCAGCAAAAATGCATAGTAAATCGTGTACTGCGCAGGTCACGTGATGTCAACCTTCATTTATTATACTTTTGTGTTTTCTCAACCTACCCACGTTAAATGAGGATTTATGAAACACGATTCAGTCTATTTAGAAATTATTTTACGAAACTCTCCGCGGTAAAATATCTTTATTAGTGGCAAACTACTTTAGCACAGGCGACGCACCACGTTTAGTTCGGGTTACCGAACTGTCCAAACTAAAATCTTTAAAACGAGGTTAAATGTTTACTCAAAAATGAGAAAATAACTTACACAGTCTCGGTTTGCGTGGCAACGGTGGTGGAGTTCTGAGGCAGGGTGGCCACCACCGCACAGTACTGTTGCATCAGCAGCACGGATGCGTCCAACATGGCTTGAATCTCGCGCAGAAGCTACAACAAAACAGACGGGATAAAGTAAATTAGATTGGTACTTACACACGCAAAGTATCTTTGGTGGTTAAGTTAAACTATATTTGTCTTTGTTGTTCTTCGACAATTTTAAACTTAATCGAAAGAAATAAAAAGAACTACCCGACTCATTAAAAACAGAATCATTTAAATTGGTTGACAATTGGCGGAGCAATCGAGTAACATATCCACACAAAAAAACAGACGGATTGAGGACCTCCTTCTTTTTTGGAAGTCGGTTAAAAATATGGTTAGCGGTTATTTAAATTGTTGTCATTGTTGTCGTTCGCTATTAGTCGTGGATTGGTAATTTGATTTTTTTTCTCTCCTACTTGTGGAGTTGACTAGTTAGTTTACCAGTAGCTTTAGTGAGTATAGTAGTTCAGTCAAGTACTCTGATAAGAGTTAATACTTAGCCTGCAGTAAGGACGCGTAACAAAGCGACGTTTACTTTTCGCTCCCTAGATCTTAATTACGTATGCCGTCGTATTTATTACCTGTAGTCGCGCCTCAATGTTGCACCGCTCATTTCCCTCCATGCGTTGCAGCTCAGCGGTGGTCAGGGTGGCAAGGGACGCGGGTCGTGGTGGCGGTGGTGGAGGAATGCCCATGCCCCACGCCATGGCCATTGCTGGAATTAAAAAGAAGATCATCATAAGCATTTTTGATGTGAATACATCTTATTTGTGAACAGAAAAAACCGTATATTACATTGCAATTAACATAAAAGATTGTGTTTATATCGTTCATTTCTATTAATATGTGATCTAATCTTATAAGAGTATGGACCACGTATCCGTAGAGTGTAAAGTACAAAATTAAAAAAAAAGGTTATTTTAAATCACTCGGAATTATATCCGTGTCGGAAGCAACAGTCTTGATCGTTTATATTTCGGAATCGCATCCCGTCAGAGAAATTTCCCGTTCATATTCGATAACTCAGCAGCATAAACACGGATATAATCCCGACCATATTTCTCTGTCGGGATGTGTTTCACACGCATGTGTGTGTGTTTCTGTGGGATAAACGATCAAGAAAGTCACTTCCGACACGGATATCATCCCGAGAGAATTAAAATCACCCTGCTGCAGGCTTATTCTAAACTCAATCCGACAGGTTTCCCTTCGGATCCATATTCTTCGTCTCTGTGCATATCATCCCGAAAGAATGGGGAGGCACAGACAAAGCTAATCTCAGATGGCGCCACCATCGCTGGTGCTTGTCATTGATGTTTACTTTGAGGGTTAATGAATTAAACTATAACCAGTAAACATGATCGCGTCTTTTTTTTTTAATGTGTTCTTTTTGGGGCTTCAGTCACTGAGTTGCTCGCGTCTTAAAAATCATTAGATTTGAAATGGTCACTACATAACCTAGAAGAATAATTGGTTTCCATTAATTTTTGATGAGCAATCATGCTTTGATCCATAATTTCCGTTATTTCTAGTCAGAAGGGAAACGTGTGTACCTTAATTTTATACTGAATTGCAGAGAGGCATACTTTCATTGCAAAGACGATTTTTTGTTAACTTACTAAAATTTTATAATGAAGTGAATGAACAACACCAGCGACAACGCGCCACCTAGCGGGATAAGTGTGGCTCCCCATTAAATCACCCTGGTGTTGACTTACGCGGCGGCGGCGGCATGTTGGGGAAGGGCGGCGGCGGCGGGCCGGGCGCGCCGTGAGGGGGCACGGCGGCGCGCGGGGGCGCGGGCGGCGGCGCGGGGGGCTCGGGCGCCGGCGCACGCAGCACATTAAGCCGGCACGTAGGACACGTCTGCTGCCGCTGGAACCACAGCCGCAAGCAAGCTGCGTGGAAAATGTGGTTGCACGGCAACTTCTTCGCGCCTGGAACGATACACGTCACATTGATATGATCACCAGATTGATATTCAGTCCAAATTTTTTTTTATGCTCTTTGGTAACGAGACGAGCTGGTCGTTTGCCTGATGGTAAGCATAACGCCGGCCCATTAACAATTGCAGTGCCACTCGGAACTTTGAAACAGAAAGGCCTGCGCGGCACTGCAGTGCGCTCGTTATCCTGAGACATTAGGTATGAAGTCTCATAAGCCCAGTAATACCAACTAGTATACAGTGAATCATCCAATTAAACTCAAACAGCCTTGTGTTTATTGTGTCAGTTCAGGTTTCTAAAACCTTGAACTTTTACAGCTGTAGTTTTTGAGCTGAGAATCAAAACACAGAATATTCATAACGCATAGGTATTTGGTTTGTTTTTAACCGCTAATCTATGGAACCGTCAACCGCTGGTCTGAATCTAAAAATTCTTTCACTGATAGAAACATATAACTATCCCTAAGAGACATGGGCTATGTTTTAATGCAACACTAGCATCCGCCTGTGGCTACGCTTGTGTTGAGTTGGTACTACTCAACTCACAACTCAAACAGGTATTGAACGACTCAGTAAGTATTGAGCGAATTTTAGTGCCTTAAATTATTTACGTATAGATCGTCGTAATGCTACGATTTATACTTTTACCACGCCTGCGAAGCCACGAGGAAAAGCTATGGGAATACCACAAAAAAATTAAGCACGCGTTAAACCTGTATCTAACTGTTTAACGCCTAAACATGCCTTAGTCGCGCGATTAAATATGAGCAACCACAAATCCTGATTTAAGTAGTGTCTAACCATTGTATAACACAATTCTGTTGTGACATTTCTAGTAATTTTTGACGTTTATCCATCTAGCTAAACAGGCCAATGAAAATGTTTTTTTTTTGTGGTAACACTATATTTGTTAAGAAAAATTTGTTAGTGGTAGGACTAACTTCTGCGAGTGTCCGTCTGGGTTGTTACCACCGCTTTGCTCGTGAAGTCTGCCGCCAAGCAGTGATGTGCAAGTATTACTGTGTTCCAGTTTGATGGGCAGAGTAGCCAGTAAGTTACTGGGCTTATGAGACTTAATACCTTATGTCTCAGGGTAAGGAGCGCACTGCAGTGCCGCGCAGGCCTTTGTATTTCAAAAGTTCTGAGTGGCACTGCAATTGTGATGCTTACCATCAGGCAAACGACCAGCTCGTCTCGTTACCAAATAGCATAAAAAAAAAACAAAAAATAGTAACGAACCAGTGTGCATCTCCTCTCGGCAGATGATGCACTCGTTGTCGGCGGCCGCGAGCTCCTCTGGCGTGGCGTCCGGGTACAGGGTGTTCATGTTACGGATCGCGCGCCGCGACAACACCACGTCATTGTACGCCTTCTTGAAACTCCTGGGCACAGATAGCACCTCATGTAAATGTGTAGTGAAACATAGTGAAGACGGTTAAAAATGTCATTTTTTCAAATTTATCTTCGCATAAAATGGGAATTCAACCACGTCATTGGTGACTAGTGAGGTCGCCCGCCATTCTGTATTTATGTACTTGAGCTATGTAAGTGGTATTCTGGAAACTTTTAGATGCATTATTTGTGGAAATTATATATTTTATGTAAATTTCATTTTTATTATGTTAATGTGATGTTCAGTGTTCTTAAACCTGTATAACGATAACAATTATGTATTTTATTTTTGGTGCAATATCCGTATTGTCTGTACGTTTGATATAATTATACAGATGTTTATAATAATTGTATCCACACAATGTATTTAAATAAAATTAGCATTTTCAACCAATACATTGAACACACTTATTAAAATGACGTCATCTATTCGAAAAGTAGATGCCCATTGTTAGCAGATTGGTAAGTTTAACTGTGTAACTGTGCGAAATAATAAATAAATATACGCTTATACTCATACCTCCGCACTAGGATTCCCTGTGTCGCAGGTGGCATGGACACACACAGATACATATCACAAACATCCAAGACCCGAGAACAAACTTTATGTTTACACAAAATCTGCCCAGGCCGGGAATCGAACCCGGGACCCCGCGCTTTGCAGGCAGGGTTACCTACTACCAACTTAACTACGGAGCCGATTTGAAGACACCTGACACAAAGCAAATTGTAGAAGTTGAATACTTAATTGGTATTTAAGCAAATTAATTTCAGCGAGCCATTTATAGCTGGAACTATCTCATACATCTTTTTAATGTATACAAATAAATAAAATTGAAATATTTGTTTGTAATATCAAAATAACAGCTTTTTACTATATGCATAATATGAAATTATATACGGTACATATAACAAAACAACCATTTTTAAAATTTTTGTCTGTCTGTTTGTTTGTTCCGGGTAATCTCCGAAACGGCTGGGCCAATTTTGACGGGACTTTCACTGACTTTCACAGATGGCTGATTTTACAAGGAGTAACTTAGGTTACGTGGGCAAAGCAGCAGGGCACAGCTATTTTTTAATATGAGAAAGGATGGCTTTCTGCATATTTTTTATTTAGTTTGAAATGGCAAAAATCATCCTCATAGAGTACCTGCAAATAGTTAACTTTAAGTTCTTTCAAAGGTTAAAGCACAAAAATTGTACTTGTTTATCTCTCTATGCAAAAGAGGTGTGTTATTAGTTTGAAGTCAGTGTTTGTGAAATCATCTGATGGACAATCGATAAACGTTTTGTTACAGTTTTGTAGACAGATAAAAATGAAAAAAATTACAGTTTTGGCTTCAGTATCGATAATAGAGTGCCCTACAAAAATAAATTTCAAAATACCTTCAATGTACAGAATTGGACCTGTTACAGTTTCATTATAAGTATATTGATAGATATTCAACTAAAGAAATGTATAAAACAAAACCATAACACAATTTACCTCATTGTTTCATACATAGGTCGGAACGCAAATAATGGTAGGGTGTAAATCCGCACCATGACAGCTACAAATCCAATGTAGAGCAGGACTTTGAAGAAGTTGATAGCCAGCTCCGTGTATAGAAGCACTGCCGCTTTGCTCTCCCAAGGTGCCTCCCAGCGAGCATCAATAGCATGTAGAGCATACTACAAAGAAGATAAAAAATTACAAACAAGTTTCCTTGTCTCACAAAATCTTATCAACAAAATAAACAAAAGAAAATAGACTGTTGAATTTTAACTAGTTTATATCTAAAGGAGCAACACACAGCACTTAGAAATAAAATGAGTATAAGTATCCAAACAGAATTCAAAATGCTATATAAGTTAGTAATATCATGATACACCCATTTTCTACAACCCTAGAAGACGCCTAAATCCGATGCCTAAATATTTAGGACACCTAGGGCAAAAATTGTTACAGCAACCTTTAAGAGTGTTCTAATGACAATAATGAAGTATTCATTTAGGACTTTGCTTACATTAAGAGTTACTTAGGCGTCGCCTTATTCGTCGTTAGTGAAAACGGGCATTACCGTTCTTAAGCTCCTAGTGTCCTAGACATAATAATATATAAGCTGATTTAGTCTCATTGGTGTTGATTCTATCGTTTCATATCTATACCTACTTTTGGCGTCGCTTTCTCTCTCTCTCTCTCTATTTCCAATATTTAAAATGAGAAAGAGATGGAAGATGTTTGACATATCTAAATATAGTTTTAAGCTGTCAAATATCTTTCAACCTTGCTCAATTAGACGACAGTACGTTAAGTAAATTATAAAAATATATAATTTCCACAAATATACTCCACTCCATCCATCAAAAGTTTCCCGAATTGATATTTCATTTTTTTTAACCCCGTGTTTTTATAGATTCAATTGAAAATACATTAAAAAATAAGAGACACATATTTTTTCGTTCTATTGATTTTTCATTGTTTATAGTGTAGCGACACATTATCGCACATGCATTGTAATCTGCTGACACCAGGGATTGCAATGCATGCGGCGAGAGGTGCAGGCAGTCGTCATCCACCCGGCACGATAGCAACACGTAGCAACACATAGCACCACGTAGCAACACGTAACAACACGTAGTACCACGTAGTATCCCGTAGTTTAACGTAATAGTATAACATAGAATAACGTAGTACAATAAACCAATTGATTATTACCCGTGCTTTTCATTGAACAGACATTCGGATAAGTAGGTAACAGTATTATATTGGTAAACTGGTGACCCCGCAATTTTCGGGTGGCGGCTCGTAATTTTTTTGCTATCGTGCCCGGTCAATTAACCGTTCTTTGGACATTTTCTTTGAACATTTAACGTAACACGCGAACATTAAATTGTGTTGGTGGACCTTGTACAAGTGATTGTTCGTGCTGTGATAGACATTTATCGTGTGGTTTTTACAAACTACAATGCTGCCTACACCTCTACTGGGACAGGGCCCTGCGCCCGGGCCGATGGCTGGTCCGGCGCCCGCCCCCGCAACCCAGGTGAAGGATGAGATGCAGTCGGACGTGGCTGCGATATCTGTCACGTCCAGAATACCGGAGTTTTGGGCTGATCACCCGAGGCTCTGGTTTCTCCAGACAGAGGCCGTATTAGCACAACAAAAACTTTCGGACGAGGCGAGATATAATGTAGTGATCACGAAGCTGTCGAAATCAAATATACAGCAGGTGACCGACATTTTAATGTTACCACCAGAATCGAAAAAATTTGACGCCCTAAAAGAACGGTTGCTGGCGATATACGAGGAATCGGAGACGCGCCAGGTACAAAAACTTATCGGCGAGATGGAGCTGGGTGAACAGAAGCCTTCGCAGTTATTACGGCGAATGAGGGACTTAGCTCGTTCGCGAGTACCGGACGACACCCTCAAAATTTTGTGGCAAGGCCACCTACCGGCGGCAGTGCGCGGTATCATCGCGGTGACGGATACCAGCGAGCTGGATGTGTTAGCTCGCATAGCGGACAAGGTCATGGAAACGGCCGTGCCCGCGGGCGTGGCAGAAATCAAGTCCGTCGCGTCGGCAGCCCACTCCACCAGCCCAACGGATTTGATCATTAATGAAATACGAAAAATCAATAACCGGATCGACAATCTGCAGAAGACGTCTGCCTGGCAGGCCGGCAACGCTCGACCATCGCGTTCCAGGGGCCGCAGCCAGGCGAGAAGTACTACTCCCGCAGCGGATACCGCAGCGAAATCGCGGAGGCCGGACTGGAAGTGTTTCTATCATTTCCGGTATGGGGCGAGGGCGCACAAGTGCGTTCCCCCGTGCAGCTGGAAATCGGGAAACTAGAAGAAGTGCAGGTAACGACGGAGCCCTGTGCTAGCGCGGACAGTAATAACCGTCTTTGTGTCACGGACCGGACAACCGGTTTACGCTTCCTCGTTGATTCGGGAGCTAATTGTTCGGTTCTTCCAGCCCGTAGGTCAGTATCTTGTGTTAACAGTGCCGGTTATAAATTATACGCTGCTAACGGAACGGAAATAAATACTTTTGGTGTAAAGACTCTAGTGTTAGATTTTAAAATGCGTAGACCGTTTCGTTGGACATTTGTGTTAGCAGCTGTTAATCAACCAATTTTAGGTGCAGACTTTTTAAAACATCATAAACTTTTAATAGATTTGAGTAACCGTAGACTAATTGATCAAGTTACAAATGTTAATATTGTAGCCTCTATTGTGTCTTGTTCTCAACCTACTTTAAGCACCTTAAATGAGTCACATCCGTATTTTAACCTTTTGTCTATGTACCCTGATATAACGAAGCCTGTTTCTTTCAAGGATGCCCCTAAGCATTCAGTGTTTCACCATATAGAGACGACCGGGCCGCCCGTGCACGCACGCGCCCGCCCGCTGCCTCCCGATAGGTACAAAAAGGTTAGTGAAGAATTTCGTACTATGCAGGAATTAGGAATTTGTCGACCTTCGAAGAGTCCGTGGTCCAGTCCGCTGCACGTAGTTCCGAAAAAGAACGGAGAAATCCGTCCTTGTGGCGATTACAGACAACTGAACGCGGTTACGAAGCCCGATCGCTACCCAATTCCCCGTTTACATGATTTTACTTATATCTTGACAGGAAAGAGCGTATACAGCAAAATCGACGTAAATCGCGCTTATCACTGTATTCCTGTTGCTCCAGAAGACGTTGAAAAGACGGCAATTATTACGCCTTTCGGTTTATTCGAGTTTCCGCGAATGTCATTCGGATTGCGTAACGCAGCACAATCTTTTCAGCGCTTCATGAACAACACAGTTTTACAGGGACTAGGAATCGAACGAGACGACGGAACTTTTGAACCTAGTTCAGAGTTCATTTTCTGTTATATCGATGACGTCATAGTCGCCAGTGAATCGAGGTCACGTCACGAACAACACCTAAAAGTCTTGTTTAAACGACTAAATGATTTTGGCATTACAATTAATTTATCGAAGTGTTCGTTCGGTCAGTCAAATATTGAGTTTTTAGGTCACGAGGTCACTGTCGAAGGTATTAGGCCAGCTCTAGACAAAGTTAGGGCCATAGTTGATTTTCCTAGGCCGGATACCGTGGCGGGACTAAGACGTTTTATAGGTATGGTGAATTTTTACCGACCACACATGCCGAACGCTATGGCTTATCAAGCCGAGCTTATTAAACACGTCGGCGGTGCGAAGAAAAATGATAAGTCACTAATTGTGTGGGATGATACGGCCAATGAGGCGTTCTTGAAATGTAAGCAGAGTCTCCAAGAAGCCGCGACTTTAACTTATCCCGTACCCGACACACCCCTAGCTCTCATGTGTGATGCTTCAAATTTCTGTGTAGGCGGTGTGCTTCAACAATTAGTTCAAGGTCATTGGAAACCTTTAGGTTACTTTTCGCGAAAACTGACGGACACACAAACAAAATATAGTACGTACGATCGCGAGTTATTAGCAATTTATTTGGCTATTATGCATTTTAGGAAGACGTTTGAAGGTAGAGCGCTTACCATCTATACAGACCATAAACCTCTGACTTTTGCATTTTCCAAGTTGGCTAGTAACAAGGAAACGCCACGCAGAACTAGACACCTTATGTACATCAGTGAATTTACGACCGATATTCGTTTCGTTGTAGGCAACGATAACATAGTTGCTGATTCGCTAAGCAGAATAGAGACAATAACATGTCCAGGTAGCTTAGATTTCGCAGAAATTGCAACCGCCCAGTGTGCCGATGCCTATACGACACATTGGAAACATGATGCAAGTAGCAACGTCAACATTAAAAAGGTATCTGTACCTAGTATTGCGACCCACATTTATTGCGAAGTGTCAACTGACAATATTAGACCGTATTTACCAGAATCGTTTCGTAAATTAGCGTTTGACTCAGTACATAATTTAAGTCATCCCGGAATTAATACCACGCGTAAGCTGGTGAGCCAGCGTTTTTTCTGGCCGGGTATAAATAAAGATGTTAGTAGATGGGCGAAAACTTGCATTCAGTGTCAAAAATCGAAGGTTCAACGTCACACTGTATCGTTTTTAGGTCAATTCGAACCAGCAGGCCGTTTTGAACACCTTCATGTTGACATTGTCGGGCCATTGATAACGACATCTGATGGGTATAGGTATTTACTTACCATTATAGATCGCGCCACGCACTGGCCTGAGGCATTTCCGCTTAAAGATATAACTGCAGAGACAGTAGCCAAAGTTATCTACGACGGATGGTTTACTAGGTTCGGAATTTGTAAGTTTTTAACTACCGACCAAGGCCGCCAGTTCGAGAGTGGGCTTTTCTCTGAGTTACTTAAATGCATGGGTGTACATAGGATCAGAAGCAGCCCTTATCATCCACAAAGCAACGGATGCATCGAACGTTGGCATAGATCGCTTAAAGTCGCTCTCAAAGCTCGTCTAGATACTACGTCATGGGTAGATGAGTTATCAACCGTTTTGTTGGGGCTCAGAACCACGTTACGTAGTGATTCAAATCTTAGCGCCGCGGAATTAACATACGGATGCACATTAAGATTACCGGGCGAATTTTTTGTGTCAGCGAGATCCGAGTCTTTAGATCCATGTAACTTAGTTCATGACGTACGCGATAGAATACGTAAGTTGAGGCCAGTTCCAGTCAGACAGCGAGATTCTCGGACTTTATTCATCCACCCAGATCTAAAGTCCTGCGAATATGTTTTCAACGACACAGTACGTAAGCCTTTACAGCCTCCTTACGACGGCCCTTTTCGTGTTATTAGTAGAAACGACAAGGTGTATAAAGTTCAATTACCTAATAGACAACTTAATGTGTCTATTGACCGCTTGAAACCGGCGTACCTACTTAGTAATGAGCATACGGAGAAATCCGACGACGCTCATCGTAAGCCTGGTGAAGTGACGGTCGACCACGCTCAGGCCACATCTAGTAACTCTACTTCATGTAAACAAACCAAGAGTGGTCGAACGGTACGTCCACCGATACGATTTAGCGACGATATAATTTGATGATTTTAAATGTTTTTTTACTTTAGGTCTAGAAAGTATTTTTTTAGTTTTGTTTTAAAACGGTACATTTATATACTTACATAGTTTGTTTTATACATTTTTTTACTATTTTTACAATATTTTACTCGCGTTAACTTTACACATTTTTTTATTAGTTAAGACTTAGTAAAAGTGTAAACGTCCGCATGCACGTGAGCGATGTTATTGTAAGCTCAGCACTCTAGATGTTGTTTGATTGGAAATCAAATCGGTGAATATTCACTATTCATTTCTTTTCTGGTCAAAGTCTAAGATTTGTCCTAGAGTTGCTGAAAATGTAATCTAGGTTAAGATAATTTTACCTGTATGGACTTGATTTTTGGAAGAGCATTTATTGGTGAATTCTTGTGGTAGTAACACGTTACATGATATTTATGAATATGGGCAAAGCTCAGTCGAAGGAGGAGCAGATTATAATTGCTCAAAACTCCACGGAAGTAGAGGCCCACATGTCACGGCAGAGCATGATGACAATGCTAATTGTCGGGTTATTGCTGTTCGTCGTGGGGTGTTCCATGATCCGAAAGGTTCGAAGAGGCGTTCGGCGGCAGTTCAGTAGCCGCATGAGAGCTTGGCTCCGAGAAGAAACTACGGGCCCGGCACCACCTCTTACCCACGTACAGGTGCTCCAGCCGGTAGCAGCACCAGCCGCGGTCACGAATCCCGCGCCTGTTGCTACCCAGTATGCGTGACGAGTTTGTGTGTGTAACCACAGTATACCGGTATACTGTAATTGTGCATTTATCCAGAAATCATGTCCAGACAGTGTGTAACTGTGTATTGTGTAACTGTAAGAATTTTTAACTTGATTTTGTTTTTTTAACCTGATTTTGTTTTTTAACCTGATTGTGTAGTTAACTTTTTTGTGTACATGTTATCGTGCCGTGCCCCAATTTTTATTTATATTTGTAATTGTGTTGAATTGTAACGATAATATTATGCGCACAAAATTCAATGTAGTAGAGTGCACCTGGTGATACGGCGACCGGCGGGCGATCATATTACCGCGCGGTCAGCATGTCACCGTAGTGCGACGACGAGTATGCTCCGTTATTAGAGCCTAGTTTTTACCTTGAGTTTTGCGAGTGCTTATTTTGATGTTTTTTATGTAACTTTTTTTAATTTTTAAAAGGGGGTGGTTGATGTAGCGACACATTATCGCACATGCATTGTAATCTGCTGACACCAGGGATTGCAATGCATGCGGCGAGAGGTGCAGGCAGTCGTCATCCACCCGGCACGATAGCAACACGTAGCAACACATAGCACCACGTAGCAACACGTAACAACACGTAGTACCACGTAGTATCCCGTAGTTTAACGTAATAGTATAACATAGAATAACGTAGTACAATAAACCAATTGATTATTACCCGTGCTTTTCATTGAACAGACATTCGGATAAGTAGGTAACAGTATCATATTGGTAAAATAGTTAAACTAGCTGTGCGCCGCGGCTTCACTCACGTAGCCTAAGTTACTAATTGTACAATGAGTAACTTAGGCTACGTTGGCTCATGTTACATAACATCAGCCAGTGAAAGTCCCGTCAAAATCGGTCCAGCCGTTTCGGAGATTACCGGGAAAAAACAGGCATACAGACAGACAAAAATTTAAAAAATGGTCGTTTTGTTATAGGTACCCTATATACTTTCATATGCATTTAGTAAAAAGCTGTTATTTTGATAATACAAACAGACACTTCAATTTTATTTATTTGTATAGAAGAGATTGAAACTAAAATTAGGTTTAGCTATGAGATGACAGAATAGACACACATCTACAAATCTGACCTATTCTGTAGAGGTCACATATTATAAATAAGTATAGCTAGACACCGAATACATTAAGATGAAAATTAATACCTTGATCAAAATGTTGACAATCATTATTATCAGTATGCTGTACTCAAATCCAAACACCAGCTGCACCGAAGGTCCCTTAGATGCAGTAAACTGGTATGCATGGTGGATGAAGTAGAAATCAGCATGCGCTAGTAGCATCAGTAATGTTAAGATTCTTATGTGAAACAGCCAACCTATTATAGGACTTCTCTCCATCTAAAAAGTGAAATAATTATCTTAATTTTTGCTATTGTTGTTAAAAATGTTAATTGGAAATGCTAGCAAAACATATTCAATTTCAATAAAAATTAAGCTATATTTAAAAATAAATCTGTATTTCCTGACAACTACAATCTGGGAATCTTCACGATAAGACTGAACAGGTATCTTCTGCAAGCATGCTTGGAGCATGTTCCAGCACAACAGCAGGTCCCTGCTATGCATTGTTACTTAAACATCAGGTGATGTTGCGCAAACCAGAATGAAATGAAACTATAAGTACTCACATAATCAACCCTATCTTCAGCGAGCCAATGGAATGCTTTAAGGAATAGCAGTAGTGTAAACAGAGCTATGAATTTTGGATTAAAGTCATCTCTGAACACTGTGAACGCCAAGCAGGTCTCAGTTATTGCATACCAAGACCGTTCAATCAAGTGCTGAAAAAAACAAGATCACTTTTAGACAACTGCACAAAAAAGGATTGTAAAGTGTTTAGGGTTCATGTATGTATGTTTGTATCCCGAGTGAACCTGGCTAGAGGGGTTGTGTTTTTTTTGTAACTTTTCTTACATATCTTGTTAGTTTTATAAGAACTACAACTAAGATAAAGTACATGAAATATTTTTGTCAAATTTTGTAACCTATAATCTGTTTTGTTATTTTTCAGGCTTGTTGAAATCCTACTCATAAAAATGAGACATCTACTGGGGTTTGAAAGATGTAAAGATATTTAATATTAATTAAAGATATTCAATTTACCTCAAATTCTGCAGCTCTTAGTTGTCCAAAGAATATTTTCCTTAATAGTTTACCAATCAATAAAACTAAAATAAAAGCTTGCAAGTACATTACCTGGAACAAAGTTCAGTAACTTCAGTAACAAAGTTCAGTAACTTCAGTAACAAAGTTCAGTAACTTCGGTAACAAAGTTCAGTAACTTCAGTAACAAAGTTCAGTAACTTCAGTAACAAAGTTCAGTAACTTTAGTAACAAAGCCATAGGACAGTCATCATTATGAAGTGGTAGGGAAAGGTAGCTCTTGACATAAAGCATAAGCCTTTTCAAGATTCCATTGTCATTGTAAATTACATGTGCGTAAAAAACATAGTGCAACTCACTCCTGTGGGAAGGTCCTTAAACCTCGAAACTCTTGATACCTTAGATCAATGTTTTTCAACCTGTTGTGTTATGGACCTAGGGCGGTCAGTGAAATTTTTATACAATTCTAAAGACATTGTGTTCAAGGTTGAAAAATACTGCCATAGATAGAAGGAATTCTGCACAGGTCAGGACTATGCTGTGATTGTAGTCAGTTATATGTATAATTTGATAATGTCATGCATATAATTAATATAAAAGAACTAAAAATATGTGCCATTAGCAGCTGGGTGTGTTCTAAATTTCTGGTGGAGCGCAGAGTAACAAATCTCCTGACAATGTGTTGCATCAAAGGAGAATCTATAGACAGTGGGGTGAATTCTGTCATCTCTTACCTAAACCTAATTTTAGTTTTAATCTCACTTTCTAAATTTCTTGAGTCAAACATAATATGGGAGCTATCACAGTATTCATCCAGAAATTTTAATGATATTGTAGACAGCAAAGTAATAATAATTTAAAAGCCCTACAGTTAAACAGATAACAACTCTTTTGCAACTTAATTTCTAGTTAACTCGCCGGCTTTAACAGCAACGTCTACACATGCCGTCCATACGGTTCGTAATAGATCCTCAATCGGTGCCTAGAACATAGTTAGACAAAGGCAATGGCAAATATATGTAATGTTTAGCCACTATTGCGATAGAATTTAATAAGTTAATTTTCCTCATGTAAGTATACTTACAGCCATGCTGGGGTTGGAGTTTGTTAGGTATACTATCGAGGGGTAGAACTGTTTCTTCTGGTAGTAGGCATTGCCGATGACTACCGTCGTTAGAGCCAGGCTGATTACTGTTGCTACTATTGCCTTCATTTTGATGAGGAATCTCTTCACACACGCACTAAAACTTTAAACTCTAAATCTAGATATTTTTATGCAATCCAAAATCGCGTAAACGTCAATAAATACATTTTCAAAACATCTTTTCGTGTCTTCTCCAGAAAAAAACTAAATTTTGACGTGTTCAATGTTCATTTGTGTCACCAAATGTCACCACAGAGGAAATAATACTACGTAGAAGAGACGGAACTTGGAACATATTTTAAATTTTTTAAAATATATGGGCGTCTGTCCATAAATTGCCAACACCAAAGAGAAAATCCACTACGTTACGCCAACATGAAGAAACCAAGTATTTCGTTGGATAGTGATGTGACCTTCATATATCGATACTAGTGATGTCTTTTATCGACAAAATTATCGATGATTGGGCCTATAATCTCTACTATTATGTAATTCAATCATTCATAAAAATATTTAACTGCATGTACAAATGTATTGTGCATACAAACTTGTAGTAGGTTAGGAAGTCGGAGGTAAATAATTAAATTACTTCGTGTCTTATTACATTTTTTAATTAAAAATTACACTTTAAACGTTAATAACTAATCATTATTACATGATAGAATAAAATGAACAAATATTAGCAGTCTTAAAATATTAATACGGTGTTGTTTACTATTTACTTATATTTAGTTTAATAAGAGCTACTACATAACTTAACTAGTTAATTAGTTTTTCGATTCGACAAATTTATCGAACCGACTTCCGTACTTGCGCCGCTGGTCAGCTTAAAAATATTTCCGGATTACTGGAAACATCAATACTGGTTGTGGCAGATTCTGTGGAAAATTGGGAGGGCTCTTCATTTTTTGTCTCTTTATTCTTATTTTACTAAACACTAAATAATGAAAATCTGTCATAAAATCATTTGCATCTTTTTGGAAATTTGATCCTCTGCTGTGTGGTGCAGTTAAACCTGACCTGATACAACCGAAGATTTTAAAGCACCAATAAAATTGGAGCATGTTCCATGATTGTTTGTTGGACTGTGTTGGCGCAAAATACTGGCAAAGAAGCCTCCCCGTTGGCTTTATCTGATAACGCACTCTTCACACACTCATTTACCACTCATTTTGAGACAATATCACTGATAATCTCTTATAAATACTAATCCACACAACACAGAACTTAGGTCACAAAACTCGTTTCAAACTTCAATACCAAACGGCAGCACCAAAACGGAGAAGCCCGGATGGGCTCTACTTAACGTTCTGGTGAGGAATTTAGCAGCAGATATTTCTTACAACGTAGGTACTCCAAACAAATTAAATACAAACTTGCTGTGAAACGTGAATGTGAAAATTTCCGCCATGTCTGATGTCACCAGTGTTGCCAGCGCGTATGAGCGATTTCGGACGATAATCTGTCTGAAAAGGGACGGTTTTGATGGTTAGCGGACGGTTTTAAAAAAAAGTGTTATTTTATATAATCCGTACACAATAGTGGTACATTCATAATTGATAGTCGGTCATACATCTTTTAATTTTATTTGCAGTAACTGTTGCGGCCGGAGGCCGCGTATTTTACCTGTAGGTAGGTTTTTTAAATAAATTACCTAATCGCGAATAGCGCGCGAATTATGAGTGGGCCCTTGTCTATGCCGTGATATAAAACCTAAGTAATCAAATGGCCCAAACAGTAACAAAAAAATGTAAAACCATTATTGGCTTTAGGTAACGTATACTATATAAGTAATGTTAAGATTTTTAAGAGCTGTGGTTTTTATGAATAAATAAATAAATAAAATTACTGTCCAGGCCATTATTTGCGGTTTCGTCCGAGATTTGTTTACGTTGTTTCTCCAACTTGAGAAGAAACTATCAAATTAAAATCCTCAGTTCGGTATGAAACTTACATTTGCACCAAATTGACCGCGCGCGTTTTTTGTTCTTTTTTAAACTTTTGAAAATGATTGTGTATTCAGCCCTCATAAAATAAATAATACTTTAATTTATGTTAAAGTGTGCTTAATGTGTATGTTTTACAAATTCCTGTTGATCTGAAGATTCGTCCTAAAAGGGACGGTCTTGTTGAAGGGACGTCGATAGGACGGACGAACATTGAATAGGACGGTAAACCGTCCTAAATAGGACGATCTGGCAACACTGGATGTCACAAACGAATTTTTCAATTTGATTTTGATGTTTGGTTAACGCTTATGATGTTGGCTAACCTGGCGAGTTTGAAGGTTGGTTAGGTTGGCTAAACGCGGACAGAATCCAATACAATAGTTAATCAAAAGCAGTTTCGACAGACTGAATGTCACCATTTCGTTCATTCCCAATATGTCCTAAGTTTAGATGGATACACATCACACAGACTACAAATTGTTAGTTTGTACTCCTCCTTAAGTCCCACTAGCGTGCAGAGTGCTTAAAAATGATGTGGATACAGGAGAGATGAAAACTGCTATATAAAACGTAGTTGAAATAAAAGTTTAGATAAAACTTATATTTTTCGTTTTATTATTTTGTGACACCTTCAAAGGAATATATATGACGGAATAATATAAAAGACATGTAGAAAAATAAATTGAAAGAGAACAAAAAGATCTATATCGAAAAACATAAAGACTCTTTTTATTCTAACACTCCTCCTTAAATTCATTTCTCTACTATCATCCATCACATATCACATAATCACACAACACCCATACCTAGCGTACACCAGTTAAACTTCCCTTTCAACAGAGGTTTCGTTAAAGCATCCGCAACCATACGACCTGTCTCTACATACTCTAATTCAATATGGCCATGCTCAACTGCCTCTCTTACAAAGTGGTGTCGCACATCTATGTGCTTTGTGCGTTGATGGTGTACAGGGTTCTGCGCAATAGCAACAGCAGATTGACTGTCACTGAAGATCTTCATTGGCACCTCAACTTTGCCAGTGATCTCTGCAATCAATCTCTTTAAGAAAATTGCTTCTCTAGCAGCTTCTGACATAGCCACATATTCAGCCTCCGCTGTGGATAGAGCAATCGTCCTCTGTTTTCTGCTTTCCCAACATATTGCAGCTCCCATATGCAGAAAAACCATACCCGAGTATGATCTCCTATCATGACAAGTGGCATGACTAGCATCTGCATAGCCCTGTACCTTATGCATTCCTGTCTTCTTGTACTGTAGCCCAAAACATTTAGTACCCTTTAAATATCTGAGCACCCTTTTTGCGGCTATCAAATGTTCTTCGTTTATTTCCCGCTTCTTCTTTGATACGAAAAATCCATTTCGAATCTACCAGGTTGCTCGCTTGTTCAGGTTTTACCAAAATCCAAGTACCGTTTTTCTTTAGAGCATCAAACTCCTCCTGAATTGCAGCTTTCCATTTTGTACTGTCAGGCCTTGACAGTGCATCTTCCACTGTAATAGGATCATGTTCTGTTTCCACTGCATGGTACAGAACATGATCCGGGAACTCTTTGGGTTTCCTATCTCTTAGTGGGTACCTCTGTTCCACCTCTTGTGATCGAACCTCAGTAGCATCCGATTCACAATCTTGAAACTCCATATCCTCGGGTTCTTCAATAACTACTTCATGTTGAACATGATTTTCACCAAAATTCTCTTGTTCTTGATCCACTCTAGGAACATTTCCAACAACATCATCCTCTTGATGATGTTCCAGAACATCTTGTTCATCTTGCAGGAGTATTATGTCAGATTCCCCTTGCAATTCTTGTGACTCTATGCATTTCTGATTCTCCAAAAATACAACATCTTTTGCTTTAAATATTTTTCCGGAAGTAGAATGCACAAGACGATACGCTTTCGCGTTGTCGTCAAAGCCTGTATGAATAAGTTCCCTACTCTTAACATCCCACTTAGTCCTCTTTTGATCAGGAATGTGCATAAATGCTTTGCACCCAAAAGTTTTTAGCATGCTCAGGTCACACTTCCTCCCTGACCATTTCTCATCCGGAGTCATATTCTTCACCGCAATCGTTGGCGACTTGTTCTTTAAGAACACGGCGTGATGGACAGCTTCAGCCCAAAAACGTTTTCCTAATCCGGACTCATGTAGCATGCTTCTTGCTTTATCGCAGATTGTGCGATTAGCCCGTTCAGCTACACCATTCTGCTCTGGCGTATACTCGACCGTCAGTTGATGCTGGATTCCGCAATTCTTCAGAAAATCATTCATCCGTTTATTGACATACTCGGTCCCATTGTCGGTGCGCAGGATCTTTATTTTCTTGCCGCATTGATTTTCTGCAAAAGCCTTAAAATCCATAAATTTTTCGAAAACTTCACTTTTGTGTTTCAAAAAATAAATAAACGTCTTTCGCGTAAAATCGTCAATAAACGTCAAAACATATTGGAATCCGCTAATAGAAGGTATACTCATAGGTCCGCACACGTCTGAGTGCACTAAACCTAACGCTTCTGTAGCTCTCGTTGCATCAGTTTTGCGAAACGGCTGTTTCGTTTGCTTTCCCATAATGCAAGATATACACTCCAGTTTAGAAGAACTGTCAGGAAAACTTACCCCTGTTGCCATCTTATCTCTCAGGAGTTTGAGGTTATGCATACCAAGATGTCCCATCCTCCGATGCCATAACATCTGCTGGTCATGCTCTGCCGTTGCTAGCGCAGAACCCTGTGAACAGCACTTAATTTTATAAATGCCGCGTTCTTCCACTCCTTTCACAACAGGCTTACCTCGTACCTCACACTCATTACTCTTGTAGATGTTGCAACATTTATCTGTGAATACTACCACGTTACCCTTTCTCGCAATTGCATTCACACTCAATAAGTTAGAAGCTAACTTAGGTACATACGTAACGTCGCTGACTGTCAACCCTGACTCACATACTACCGTACCCTCACCTGCACCGAACACCTCATTACCATCTGCACAAGTCACTCTCAAAAACTTAGGAGTATCCTTTAAGTTTTTAAACCAAGATTTGCGATTCGTCATGTGCGTCGACGCTCCAGAATCGATGATCCAGTCTTCTGCTTGTGGAATCGACGTGCCGAACGCAAAGGCTTGAAGAGCTTCCTTCTTCCCTTTTGGATTATCTGGACACTCATACGCCTTGTGTGGTCCATCACAAATGAAGCATTTGATCTTCTGTTTGATCTTCTTGGGTACACTCTTACCCTTATGCTTATTTGATAATAGTGCTGATGTCTGTTGGCTTGCATTCGTGCTTGCCGAATAGGTATCCTCCATTTGAAAGAGCTTCGTCTTTACATAATCAGTAGTAAGTACGACATTACTATTTTCGATGGCTAATCTCATTGGTTGGAACTCTATGGTAAGGCCTTGTAGAAGTAAAGCAGCCAACAGTTCATCGTCAACCTCCTTTCCTAGGTCTTGAAGTTCCTGAGATACCATCATCACAGATGTGACATATTCCCTAACCGAAGGGAATTGCTCCAGCTTCATACTCACTAGCTTTGAAAGTAGCCGGCAGCGGTTATTCAGACCTTTGTCCTCGAACGCACTCATTAATGCTTCCCAAGCATCTTTCGCTGTTTTAGCTTTGCGTACATGCACTAAGCAATGAGGTCTAATCATCAAGCAAATCTTTGCTCTAGCTTTCTGGTCTTTTCTCATACCTTGCACATCCGTCGTTTCAGGTGTAACTCTTGTATACTCCCACAAGTCATCGTGAACAAGGTGTAGTTCCATCAAAAACTTTCATGTGGCGTAATTGCTGTTACCATCCAATTTCTCTATAGACGGTAACCCACTACTACCTGATGACTCCGTATTGTGTGCCATTGTTGAGTTCTGCTCTCTATGAGAACTCTTGTTAGACATCTCCCTGCAACTCTGGGTCAATGACCTGTTAGTTTGCTGTTATATATCTGGGCCCATAACCTGTTAGTTTGTACTCCTCCTTAAGTCCCACTAGCGTGCAGAGTGCTTAAAAATGATGTGGATACAGGAGAGATGAAAACTGCTATATAAAACGTAGTTGAAATAAAAGTTTAGATAAAACTTATATTTTTCGTTTTATTATTTTGTGACACCTTCAAAGGAATATATATGACGGAATAATATAAAAGACATGTAGAAAAATAAATTGAAAGAGAACAAAAAGATCTATATCGAAAAACATAAAGACTCTTTTTATTCTAACAGGATCTAGGATGAAGTTGGATTGTTATTCGAATATTCACGTTCACGCGAAAGGGACAGTAGTTAGTACCCGTTAAATTTTAAGTATTTATTTAATTGTACAAAAATACCTATTTACTTACGTTAAGTTAACATTAAATTGTATCACGTTTGAACTAAAACCATTTCTATTTTTCAAGAAAACATTTTAGGTCTGTGAACAAGAACGAATGCAATCTTTTTATTATCTATCCATATCCAAACAAAAAAATAGCAACATTGATACCTAGACTTTGAGGCGTGATACGTCAATGTAGCAGGGTTCCCAACATAGGGGTATTCACCATCAATTTAGGGGAAATAGTATTAAGCCATAGAAAAGTCTGCATTCTAAAATACAAAAAATCCCTTATAAATAAATAATATATTAAATAAGAACAAGAAAATAAATTGTTTAAGAAATCTTAATACCATTAAAATATAATACTAATATAATAATCTATTAGGGGTATTCTTTGAGATTTTTTGAACTGTTTGATGACGAGACGAGCTGGTCATTTGCCTGATGGTAAGCATAAGGCCTGCCCATAACAATTATTGCAGTGACACTCAGAACTTTGAACACAAAGGCCTGCGTGGTACAGCAGTGTGCTCTTTACCCTGAGATATTAGGTAGTCTCGTAAGCATATTAATTTAACTGGCTATTTTGCTCTTCAAACCAGAACACAGTTATGCTTGCACATTACTACTTGGTGGCAGACTTCATAATCAAAGCATTGGTACCAACTCTGACAGAAACTCACAGAAGAGTTAAGTGGTTAGTTTATTTTAGAATCCAGACCTGTCTGTTTCTTTATACTTTTTTGGACCATGTAGACATCCAGTAAAATAATGGTAAAACGTAAGAGTGTATTTTCACCCTTAATAAAAAAAATGTCTTGACTGAGCGTTTAAACCATAAACAGGATTTATTTAGTTACATTAAGTACGTATAAAGTCACTACTCTGTGCCCGCCCTACGGAAGTGGAAATCTCAGAAACTACTAATCCGATTATGAAAATTTTGCCACCGATAGAAAGCTACACTATACCTGAGTGATATATATATATCACCATATATATATGGGCTATGTTTTATAGTGATACTAGCTTCCGCCCGCTGCAAAGCTTAGCTACGATACCTATGTTTGGTACTACTCAACTATGTAATTATTTAACGGATTCTAAGCTAGAAATTAAGAGCTAGAAGCTCTAAGTCTCTTTGATTTAAAGCTAGTTTATGAATAAAGGATTTTCATAAAATAAGTTGCATTTATTTATTAGATGTTTTTCTAAGAAATTGTGAAGATTGTAGGTGTTTTTTACTGTGACTAGGGAGAATTTAAAATTATTTGGTGGCAACATTGCAATCTCGACCTGAAAATAAAAATGGTTGTCGTGTTTGTGTTGCATTGTCTTCTTAGTTTTAATATTTCTTGAATAATTCTCAATGCTTATAGTTTTTGTGGAATAGCTCGTATTCCTGGTACGTCCACTGGTGATTTCATTTGAAATTTGTTCGGTAAGGTATAAATTAGCGTAGTCGACTTTGCCGCGCATTCTACTTTCTTTTTTCAGTATTTCTTGTTGACATACGTTTTATCTGAAACATAGCTATAATTTCTTCAGTATAGTTTGTTGTAATCGATATCGGTTCTGGAAAAATGGCTTAGTACTTGCAGGCTTAGATGTACTAAAGCTCTGCCATTATTGCTATTGTAGGTTTATTTAAATTTATGTAGCGTACTGCGTATGTTTTGCTGCAGACCACTGAGTCGAGGGTCGAGGCGAGGAATGATAATAATGTCAACCATTTTTAGGTAACCTGTTCTGGAGTAACGAAGGAGTTTCATCTGAAAATGGTAAGTACCTACCCATTACATATCTTAGATTTTATTCACTTCATTACTTAGTAACCAACCATTATGTAAAATTGTAGATAACTTTAGGCCAGGGTAGCTAAGGACTTAAATAAGTACATCCTAACAAGTGATGGTAATTCTGTATGGTCTACCCAATCATACAGTAAGGATATACCTACCTGCCTATACTTCTTCAAGATTAAAAATGTGTAATACTCCATTGCCTAAATTGTATTTTATTTCTTCTTGCCGACTTGTAATCCAAAAAATAAAATAAACTTCTTTCAATTAATAAGCAATGCTTGTACACTAAGAAATAAGTGTTAAGGTTAACTAATTGGAAGCAGCTGCATTTGAGAACTTTTATGTCCACATTGTACAAGTCCTGAATAGAACAACTTTCCATAGTATTTTCTTTATTACTATAGTATAGCTTCTATTGAAATTGATCATCAGTGAAAGTTAGAAAAAAGAATTCTGAAGTTGTTTTCTTAATATACCTATAATATTGTTGTCTTTACAGCAGGGTGATGACCCTCCCTACTTGCCAGTG
The DNA here is from genome assembly GCA_907269065.1 of Crocallis elinguaria. Classification (NCBI taxonomy): domain Eukaryota; kingdom Metazoa; phylum Arthropoda; class Insecta; order Lepidoptera; family Geometridae; genus Crocallis; species Crocallis elinguaria. Next base: position 5,685,951 of record OU026065.1, on the reverse strand, counting down.
GGCACTGATGTCAGTGCTAAGTACAAAGGAGCTTTCTGTGAGGCAAAGGTCAAAAAAGTTGTCAGGAATATTAAATGTAAAGTAAGTGAAATCTTAGGCTTTTTATATCAATTTTATAATATATCTAATAATAACACACAAATAATGATATTAACAGTTATAGCACTTTTTTATTAACTTTAATCACAAGTCTATTGCTGTTAATAGACTTAATCTGTGTTAAATTAAAGTTAACAAACATTCCAGAATTTTACCGAATACATCAACCTCTCATTACATACCACATCACTCAACAATTTATTTACCTGCTTAATCTTCTTTCAGGTTACACTAAAAGCTGGAGGAACTATAACTGTCAATGATGAAGTAATCAAAGGCACCCTGCGCATCGGCAGTACAGTTGAAGTGAAACAGGACGTCAAGAAGGATGCCATGGAAGCTATTATCACTAAGATACAAGACTGCAGCCAATATACTGTTGGTTAGTATTAGTAATGGTATAAATAAATATGTAATGCCTAAAGTTTGACTATGCATATAATCCAACCAATTATCATATATTATATGTTATTCATTATTTATTATTAAGATTGTTTTTATCTAATTCTGGGAATCAACTACTAGGACCATGGTACTTAACAGATCATAAACTCAAAATTATGCTGATTTTTGAAGAAAATTCTGGACTTAAATATAAATGTTACGTGTGAATACGTAGCTAACTGTAGAAAAAATATAACTTGGGAAATTTTTATTTATTGCTTTACCTACATTGTGAAAAATCCGGATGGCTTAGAATTCCACCTACAAGACCTATATTACCGGACATGTCTCGAAAATTCCGGACATATGGCAATTGACAACCCTATATTTAACCAATTTATAATACCAATACTTGTGTTTTTGGCGTTCAAGCTATCAATATCAACTGTCTCAAATACACTAAACTGTCACTGTCATTTTAGAAGATTATTTTCCAATTTTTTTTCAGTTGAGATTTTTGTAAATGTTAATGGCATGCCCTATGTATACATCATTTGCTAATTAAATTTTGTTTCTGTGTGCAGTGTTTGATGATGGCGACATAACCACGCTCCGGAGGTCTGCACTGTGTCTCAAAAGCGGGCGACATTTTAACGAAAGTGAAACATTGGATCAGTTGCCACTGACTCATCCGGAGCATTTTTCTACACCTGTGATAGCAGGGCGAAGAGGCCGCAGGGGAAGAGCTCAGTAAGTATTTATTTCAGTATGTATCTACAAAAACAGTTTGATAATCTACAGGCTATTGAACAGGTCAAATTTTCTAGAATCTAGCCCACTACCAGTTAGCAGCGCAGCGGCGCTGCCAAGAAAAATATTCGCAGTGAAAATAATGATTTTGACTGTGAATTTTCCTTTCTCATATCCATACACAAATAATTACATCTGCCTCAGTATTAAAACAGCTTTGCCTTTAAAGTTTGTTGTTTTTTCACAAGCTGTCCTGTAATTAAGTACCTTTCTCAATAAAAAATATTATATTACAGTATCTTGTTATTTAACTCAGTGCTGTGATATTGTAGTGTGTGTAGTATTGTATTGTATACAATATGATTTTACTATTTCATTTCACAATTATCTAAAGATTGTTAAGTAATTTTGTAGAGCAACTATACCAACTTGAACAGTTTTAGTATTGACTAGCTGTGGCCCGCAGCTTCGCCCATGTAGCCTAAGTTACTCCTTATAACATCAGTTATCTGCCAGTGAATGTCCCGCCAAAATCGGTCCAGCCATATCGGAGATTACCCGGAACAAATAGACACAATTTTTTTAAAAATCGTGTTTTTATAGGTACCATATAATAATTTCATACGCATTTAGTAAAAAGCTGTTTTTGACATTTGACATTACTTCACACTGTTGAATTGAAGGTAGATGCAGACTTTAAAATCATCTTTTAAAAATCAACGCACAACCTCAAAGAATTATGTCCACACTGTGCACTCTTTGAGCTAACAGTATCTATCTCGTACAGATCTGATGACAGCGATGGTGAAGGCCCGTCCCTTCCCACGAAAGCGGACAGTGCGGAGCGTGAGCCTCACGTGGGCCGCGTGGTGCTGGTAGAGGCCGCCAGCGGCGCGGAGCGGCGGCGGCCGCACCAGCCCGCCTTCCCCGCCCTCGTCGTCGCACCCACTGCGCAGATCAAAGTCAAGGAGGACTATCTAGTGCGCTCGTTTAAAGATGGCAGATAGTAAGCTATGTAACTTACATAATTTGTCATCATCGTTGACAGGGCATCAGCCTCCTGCCTCATGAGAAGAATCATCATTGCACTGCCAAGCTTTTTACCTTCATTCACTTCCCAAAGAAAATCATGAAGACGATAAATATAAACTCTTGTACTAGGTGGTAGGACTAACTCTTCTGCGAGTGTCCGTATGGGTTGGTACCACCGCTTTGCTTGTGAAGTCACCCGCCAAGCAGTAATGTGCAAGCATTACTGTGTAGCGGTTTCATGAGCAAAGTACTCAATGAAATTGCTGGGCTTATGAGACTTAATATCCAATGTCTCAGGTTAACAAGTGCACTGTGCTCAGGCCTTTGTGTTTCAAAGTTCTGAGTGACACTCCAATTGTTATGGGCTGGCTATTGTTATGGCGTTATGCTTACCATCAGGCAAACGACCGGCTCGTCTCGTTATCAAATAATAAAAAACAAAATGTTTTGACAGTGGCTGCATCCCTTTCCAGGTTTGCAATCCTACCTATAGCAGTCCATACTATCTTGTGCTTGGCATAAGATATTATGTACCCAGGATGCTATCTTTGTGTTTGTTTGTTGAATACCCCAGTCACTGGACTGTTGTAGTTATTGGTAGACTCAGGTATGGAAAAAATATCTCTGCCTGTATTCACAGGAGATATCAGGAGTCCACTAGGCTCCTGTATATCCTCAGTGCCGATGGGTGTGGATCAACCCAGGTTCTTGACTAACCTGCTTAGGAGTAGTTGTTTCGATTTCAAGCCTTGTTTTGTCATCCAAGAGCGAATGTGTCCGAGCGGGAACTAAGACCGAGTGTGGCCGAGCGAGAACTTGTGCGACTTTCAATCCGACGCACCATAGTTCGAATCTCGACAGGGCGCGCAGCAATGACTTATATTAAGTTATGTGCGGATTATTGACACTCGATCTAAAACGGTGAAGGAAAACATCGTGAGGAAACCCGCATGTTCAAGAACCATGAAATTCGAGGACATGAGATGTCCACCAAGCCGCACTGGGCTCGCGTGGTGGATTATGGCCCATAACTGTCTGAGAGAAGGCCGGTATCCCAGCAGTGGGAGCGTAAGAAGCTGATTATGTTGTCATCCTATCTCAACAAAGCTGGTACAAGTAAATAAAAAAATAAATAAATTTATTTTATTTATTTATTTTATAACTGTCTGAGAGAAGGCCGGTATGCCAGCAGTGGGAGCGTAAGAAGCTGATTATGTTGTCATCCTATCTCAACAAAGCTGGTACAAGTGATGCACTGCATCAAGCTATAGCAAATGATGTACTTTTAGTGGCCAACATTACTGACAGCATGAAAACTGATCCAATAGCGATGGAGTTCAAGTTTCAACGATGTCAGCATCATGGCATTCATATCTCAGGCGTCGGTTCTCTCTATTACATCTTCTAGCTTCTTGTAAACAATCTGCTCAAACCTGGTATCTTTGGATATGCAGATGATTTGCATGGTTGTAGAGAGATAAAAATCCAATGCACCTGATGACCGCAAGTTCAATATCAACTTGAGGTCATAGTTGATTGAATGAATTTGATGTTATTGGCCATTTCCAATTGGGTAACGTCAATCACAGCTAGATTTCTAAGGTTTAAAGATAGATACAAATTATGTGTTGGTCGTGGACTGGATATATTTCGAAGTGTGTGGAAGTACACAACTTTATTCCCTCATCCCCATTTCAATATTGAGCATTCACATTATCAGACCTACGTCATCACACCACTCATTCATGCTTGACGTTCATACCAAAAGTTTTGCTTCTACCTTCATTGTATATGTACAGTTGAACAGTGGAATTCATTGCTAGCTTTTGTTACTCAATTTAACTACAATCCAGAATATTTTTAGTAACTTTAGGCAAGCGTTATACATTGTCGACCGCATCATTGCTTTATATCAATTAGTATGCTGTAAAAAAAAATAAAAGGCTCCTTCACATTTCGGTCAAATATTTGTAAAAACATCATTGGTTTACAAATTATTAAATGAAAACACAAATTGGGCTGTACAACTCTAGAAACAGGACTTAGTTCTTGGAAAGAGGTGTTGATTGGTTATTTAAAACTTGTAAATTTTTTGCAGCTATACAGTACCAAAGAAGGAGGCCCGTGAGTTCCGCAAGGGCAGCGCTCCGCTGGAATGGTGCGGTGTTGACGCAGCGCTGCAGTACATGAACAATGGCGTGCTACCGCCGCACTGGGACCGGGCCGCACTCTTCAACGAACCTAGGAACACCTCTGATGACGTATGTCCAATCATATACTACAAACAAGTTAGAACAAATACAATGCAATCAACTCTGTTGTCAGAAAAATTTAATTCTGATTAATTTTGGGTAATTTTGGCAAACTATATTCTATGTGGGCGGTAAGGCCTGCACGGGTGTGTTTTGTGCATTTCTCCCAGCCAGTATCTACTCAAGCCATCCCAACTCCTTTACATAACGGAGTATGGCTCTGGGTCGCTGGCACAGCTATTCCAGTGATGTCGCTGTTGGGGGTGTAACTTTTTTGGAGTCCGATTTTGATTGAGCCTCTTTCAGTGATTTCCCAGATTGCAAGCCCGTACTTACTCTGATGTCTTCCGTAGCCGTACAGTGCAACAGCAAATTGTTTGACTGCTGCAAATATTGGTGTGAGTCCAATGCAGCAGCTATTTGTAAATGCACATTCTTATGCTATAAATTTACCTAAGTCATAAGTTTATTTCTCGTAAGTGATTTTATAATCTTAAGAGAAATGAAATAAAGATCTTAAACCATAACTTTTATCAGTAATTTAATTTTGTATATGTGTAGTAACCCATACAGGCCTAATTGAATGACAAACAAGCGTCTAAACATTTGCATTTATAATATTAATTTATAGGGTTATAATATTTTTCGTTTTACAGAGCTCCGATGATGAACCGCGGGAAGAAAAAGATCATTTCGTCGCACAACTTTATAAGTTTATGGACGACCGCGGCACGCCACTAAATCGCAATCCAACAATCGCCAATAGGGACATCGATTTATACAGATTGTTCAGGGTAATTTATCTATATTCCACTATTATATTTTGTCTAATAACCGACCGACAGTTGGGTTCGGTTTCGGCCAAGAAATTTATTTCGGCCAAAAAATGGCCGAAATATGGGCCACGCCTATACTCGAGTGTTCGTGAATTATCGTGGTCGTTCGACCAACTTCGCGGCAAACAGGAGCTCGAGCGCGTGCGAAAAAATAAATATATTTGTTACGTACATATGTACATACTTTAATTATTGTCTTATTATTTTTTAACACTCCTTAACTGTCTGTATGTATATGCAAATAAATGTGTAAAAAATAGACTAGATTTCAGTATAAATTAGAAATTTGAATATGTGCTTGTAAGTTTCGGTTTCGGCCGAAACTGAGAGCCTGACTGAAAGTTCGGTTTCGGTTTCGGCTGAAAAACCTGTTTCGCTCGGACACTATTTTTTTCTCAGTAAAATAGACATATAATAGTGTTCAAATGCTAACAGATGATAGTGAATAAAAAAATCTGATCTCATGTTTTCGTTTCTTTTAGGTGGTCCAAAAACTCGGTGGTTACAACAGGGTGACGAATCAAAACCAGTGGAGGACCATTGCTGACAAAATGGGCTTTCATCCTGTTACAACGAGCATCACTAACCTTTGCAAACAGGCTTACAAAAAGTTAGTACCTATTGAATACTCGTAGTATGTTAGTATCTATTCACGGATTGGGTCTGTTGATGTCTTTGTCATTTATTATGTTCTGATAAAGACAGCATTAGTTTTAGTCTGTGATTTGGGTAGACGAGCGTTACAGAGACCCGCTGTTAGTCATTTCTTTTAACCTTCATAAGGTTTTTTTTTTATGTTATTTGGTAACGAGACGAGCTGGTCGTTTGCCTGATGGTAACCATACCGCCGACCTATAACAATTACAGTGCCACTCAGAACTTTGAAACACAAAGGCCTGCGCGGCACTGCAGTGCGCTCGTTACCCTGAGACATTAGGTATTTAGTCTCATTTACAGTAATTTCACTGGCTACTCTGCTCATCAAACCGGAGCACAGTAATGCTAGCACACTACTTTTCGGCAGACTGCACGAGCAAAGCGGTGGTTGTTACCACTGCTTTATACTACTAACTCTTCTGCGAGTGTCCGTCTAGGTAACCACCCCGACTGACACTCGCAGAAGAGTTAGTCCTACCACTGACAACATCCCTATTGTTTGCGTCAGGTTCCTGCATAGCTTCGAGGACTTCTATCGCAAGCTGGGTGTGACGCTGGTGGCGCACCCCCGCGGCGCCCGCACGCCGCCCGCCGGCCGCTCGCTAATCCGCGACCGCGACAAGCTTCCGCCCGCCGCCGCGCCCGCTCCGCCTGCCCCGCCTGCCGCCACCGCCACCGCCACCACCGCCGCCCCTGCGCTGGTGAGCTCCACATTACTATTCTAAGGGGTTGCACAGACAGAAACTCTAATATCTAAATATTGTTCGTGGTAGGAAAAAGGACCGCTGTTAAGTTGCGGCCAGTGAAGGATCCTAACATCTGATAATGCGTCTCTAAATCTTTCTTTTTAATTTAGCGCGGTAAAGACAAGGATTCAGACAAGAGCGAGACCGAGAAAAGTGAGAAGGACGATAAATCTGAGAAAGGAGACAAAAAGGAGAAAATTGAAAGTGATGAAGAGGACAGCGCAGACAACCAACCTCTCATTGCAACTGCTGCGCCAAAGTAAGCATACATACAACAATAATAGGGCAGCATATAAACCAGCAGGCCTGCATCTCGGACTTGCACAGAAATATAGTCATATCTTTAAATAATTAGTTCTTATACTTTTATTAAGAACATTCTGGATACAAACTGCATCTAATGCAAGAATACATTTATGAAGGAATCCTGTATGAAGATATTGTACTATTTTTTTAGGCAAAATTTTTAAATTTGCTGAGCCAAACGCAAGCAAGCTTTAACACAAATGGTTTCGATTAGCTAATCAAGTGAACTTTACACAACATTGAAGAATTAACATAATATTTGTTGTACTTCAACAGGATTATAGAGAAGGAGAAGGAAAAAGAGAAAGAGAAGGAACGGGAGAAAGACAAGGAGAGAGAGAAAAGCATGTCAACGACAACTAGCGAAGAGAAAGCTGTGGTTATCAAACCGCGCTCGCAGTCAAAGGGGCGCTCCGTCACCCCTCTCAAAACTGAACGGACGCCGAAGCGGAGGCCACTGTCTTCGAAAAGTAAGGGCAACTTTTTGTTCCTAGTTATAACATTTTTGATGTTAGAGAAAAAAGTGCTGATGAAGGCTATCCATGGCTTGTTCTCAGTGCTTCAGAAATATGCAACTGCTATAAATTTTAATACAGTCAATCAAAGGTTGATAGTTCGAATCCTGCAATAAGAGGTGAGATAGTGGTCAAACGCAAGCCTATGAAAATATTAAATAAAAAAAACGAGCGTTCGGTAGAGGCAACAGTAGCAAGGTGGGCATTTTCTAGGAAGTTTGCAGTCATTATAAATACAAAAGTATTTTCATAGTTTTGAACCCTAAGTTAAAAACATATATAATAGACCAGCTGCCTTATCAGCTAACAATCTCGTGTTCGTTTTCAATACCAGACCGATTAAAACCAGCGGTCACTAGTCTTCGTGTGGAAGGAATAGTCAAGACTTTTCGCTGGTTATTAAAGAAATAAGCTCTTACAAAACGAAAAGAAGCGAAAACTATTGACAACTCCTTCCACACGAAGACTAGTGACCGCTGGTTTGAATCGGTCTGGTATTGAAAACGAACACGAGATTGTTAGCTGATAAGGCTGCAGTAAGGCCACGACTGACTGACTGACTGATCCCTAAGTAACATAATTTTACAGAACATTTGAATAACATCCAAATTTAATTTACTCTTTCATTCTCTTACTGCTCCATGTGTCACTTATCATCCTCAAAAACACAGTCCTTAAATATTAGTTTACTAGGTGGTAGGACTAACACTTCTGCGACTGTCCGTCTGGGGTGGTACCAGCGTTTTGTTCGTGAAGTCTGCCGCCTAGCAGTAATGTGCGAGTATTACTGTCTCCCGGTTTGATGAGCAGGGTAGACAGTGAAATTACTGGGCTTATGAGACTTAATACCTAATCTCTCAGTGTAACAAGCGCACTGCAGTCAGAACATATAATAATACTGTGTCTGCAGTATCGTGCAGGCCTTTGTGTTTCAAAGTTCTGAGTGGCACTGTAACTGTTATGGGCCGGCGTTATGCTTACCATCAGGCAAACGACTAGCTCGTCTCGAATTCAAACAGTATAAAAAATAGTTGAGATAGCAGTTAAAATGTAATAAAAAATAAAAAAGGAATCTAACACCCAGTTCTCCTCTTCATAGGTGAAAGTGCAGGCACGAGCACATCACGTGCGTCTAGAAGACCGCATGTGTCGACAGACAGTGACAGTTCTGGAAGACTTTCAAGGTATCAATTGTAAACCCTTTTGTTTCGCTCTGATACACCCCTGCTATTCTATCTATATCATTGGTTGGTGAGCCGCCAAGTTTGTTTACGTTATTGGACAATTAAGAAAATCTTCACCATAGATTGAGCAACAGTTACACTTACAACGCTTACAATATTGTTTCGCAGGAATGTGTGCGCAAACTTTGCAGTTTTGTTAGTGGGAGGACTAACTCTTCTGCTAGTGTCCGTCTGGGTTGTTACCGCCGCTTTGCTCGTGAAGTCTGCCGCCAAGCAGTAGTGTGCAAGCATTACTGTGTTCCGGTTTGATGAGCAGAGTATCCAGTGAAATTACTGGGCTTATGGGACTTAATACCTAATGTCTCAGGGTAACAAGCGCACTGCAGTGCCGCGCAGGCCTTTGTGTTTTAAAGTTCTGGGTGGCACTGCAATTGTTATCAAACGACCAGCTCCTCTCGTTACCAAAAAACATAAAAAAAACGTACCTTTGACTGATAATGTAAACAATCTCTTACCGCGTTTGTTTGTGATTTAGATGCGGTCTTACAAAGAAGCTGCAGAGCCGACGCAGCCAAAGCGCAAACTCTGCTAGTAGCGGGAACACAATAGCTTCAAACAGCAGTAAGCGGCCGCGCAAGAGAAAGAACACAGAGTAAGCTTACTATACCAAGTTCCATGATCGTAGATATTTTTTGTAAACAAAGAAATGACACGAAAAGTCACTGTCAAAGTGACATGCCAGTTGCCCAAAACATTTCTCATTTTTGATAAATATTTTTGATATATTTCCCCCGGCTTTGATCTCGCGCGGCATTTTTCATTTTTGTAAAATATTTTTATTTTATTTCCCCCGGCTTTGCTCTCGCGCGGCACAATTATAACATAACAATAAACAAATAACAAGAACCAACAACAAAAACTTAAACAAAACCACTACAAAATAACAAGATCTTTAACAACAACATATACTCAGCAAGATACACACTCGAGTTCGGAGATTGGAACAGATCAACAGACAGAAAAAGAAAATGGGGGCGATTGCACAAAATGTTTCAAATCTCTGCTGTGTTCCCAGTCTATGAAAAATAACTGCACGAAAAAAAAACTTCCGTTTATCATACTTTTGTTTAGGATAATAATATCAGGCACGTAAAAATGATCCATCAATCATTCAAATTTATTATGTTATAATTTAAAATCAATTAACAATAATGTCTATCATCAAATTATGGATTGCACAGTTTTCTATCAATTTTTTCGTTCTGTCAACGCCTTTGTTTACATAAAATATCTAAGATTATGGAACAGGGTATACCATATTTTAACAGACATGACTCAGCTGATGATAACTAGTCGTGAAATATAAATAATTTACTATTCTGTACTTGTTTACACCAGGCCGTCTGCAAATGAACCTACAAGAGGTGTATCAAATGTGAAAGCACAAGTCGGCGATAAACTGAAAGTTTATTACGGGCCCACGCAGTCGGAATCCAAGGTAAATTCTGTATGTATGAACCAGTTATTTACTATTTATAAGTTTTTCTTTCTTTACCTTCTTTATGGCACTTGTTTGTATTCTCGATTTTGGTTCTTCTTTATGATCTCTCTATGCGAAACCGAAATTGAGTAATAATCGCGTGGCATCTTTTAAAACAAAAATTTAAAGAATGCGCTCCCATTTAAACATCCAAAGATGAATAGAAATTTGAGATGGACAGCACTTTCTAAGTTTTAGTGTATTAAATGGCACGCCAGAATGGCGCCCAATGTTTCTTAGTTTAATCCATGCAATAAATTTCATAGAAGCAGTACTTACGACTGCTCCCGGGGCCTTACTGGTAAAATCGAAAGTAGAAGCTGCGGCTGACGGATCGCAGTTTTGCTACTATGAAAGTGACAATGTCTTTTTCCACCATGAAAGAGACAGTGTCAAGTTACGAACATTGGACCTAAAACATTTTCATAGTAGGAAAACTGCAATCCGTCAACCGTAGCTTCGACGTTCGATTTTCGGAGTAAGGCCCCAGGCCCAAGGGACCAAATTCTACTAACTAATAGTATGAATGGCATATGATGATACCATACATTACTATAAAAAATAGTTGCGGCTCAGCCGGTTTTACACATTTTTCTTTTGGACATAGATATCGCAGGGTGCAACTAGTTTAGAATGTTTAGCAGAAAAATTTTGCTCCTGATATTATTTGAGGTGTTGCTCCAACGTTACTGCGCCTGTCTAGGTTTTTACAATTTTAATGCAACTGGCAGAAGGTCTTAGCAGGCTAAATTTGTCTTTGAAAAGCATTAAAAATTCTTTGTATTCGTTACAGCGATTCAACATTTAGATGACGTTGATTGAACGATTATTATATTCTTAGCTTAAAACTAGCTTACTTAGCCCAAGATAAATAGACGCTTTGCGCGTGCCTCGCATTACATAACTAAACTTCATACCATAGCTTACCGTATAAAATACTGTATTGTGGGGGTCGTTAAGCGTTAATTTGATAATTACATTAATTTCTTTGTGTTTAATCTGGTCTGTAGCATTTCCACCAGCTAAGATCTGCTCCGCACTACACTAATTGTGCTTCAAGTATAACACAAATATACTTGACAAATTTTAGTCGTTTCGTTCAATCAAAGTCGCCTATAATATAAAACATCAAACAACCACTTGTACCCAAGTCATCAAAAAATGTCCAAATTCGTAGAAATATAATATTGATTTTATGTAACTGTAATGCAAATTATAATTTTTCATTTTTTTTTTGTTATTAAGCGACGAACTGGCAAGTGGTCAGCCTTGCCTACGAGTGCAGTGCCACTTAGAACATTTCGAAATGGTCTACGCGGTACTGCATTGCTTTCGTTACTCCGAGACAAGAAGATTGTAAGTCTCTAAACCTGTAACCTCATAGTGACCAGTGTTTTTATTAAAGTTTAGCTCCCTTGCCAGGTGACTTACGAAGCCAAGGTGATCGAGATATCGTCTGAAGGCATGCTCCGAGTACATTACACAGGATGGAACACACGCTATGATGAATGGATTAAACCTCAAAGAATTGCTGTTAATGTTTCACAACACGAGAATAGAAATAAAAAGGTAACAGATACAAAATGTTACTTAATATGTTATATGTAGATTGTGAATATGAATGACTACTAATTTTTGTACCATATTTTGCAGGGGTCAAGTTTAAACAGACGTGTCAGAGCCAAAAGGATTGAAGGTAAATTCACTTTAATATCTTAAATACGGTAAACAGAATATTTATGTAGTTAACACTGTCTTCTTTCTTTTTGTTCTAGAATCTTCCGCTCGATCCGATTCAGATACTTCTGACAGTGACGAAGAGGTCAAACGACCTCCAAAGAAATTAGACGACAAATCGAGCCCAAAGAGTAAGTAAGCATTATGTTGCCACCTTGTTTTAGCAAGAAAGCGAATACTTAAATAACAATACAAATTTTATTGCAGCTCCTAGGTCTAAAGACGCGAAGTCAAGCGACAGCAGCAGCTCCAGTAAGCCTCGTAAGAGACCTGTACGGACAGTCTCTACGCCTACCAATATTTCTCCTCCTAAGAAACTTCGTCCTAGCACAAGTTCTCACCAAGGACGCGACTATGATCTCAACGAAATCAGATCCGAACTGAAAGGCTTCAATACAGTCAAACAAGAACCGGATGAAATTAAACAGGAGCCTACAGATAAAGAAACTGCAATGGCGGCTATTCCACTTCCCGCCGCTCCGCCTTCCGAGTCTCTAAATCCGGAAAAACAACCTGAGGATGTCTACGAGTTCAAAGAGCCTGAACCGTTTGAATTAGAACTGCATGATGAAAAGAAGAAGCGAACTCACCGTATTTTCGATGACATATCACCCAGCAAATACACCTCAACACTTTCGAAGTCATTAAGCGAAGAAATCAACGAAGACCCAATGAGACCGCGACCTTCTTCTTTGAGGTCCCCGTCGTTGTCACCGTACAGAGAATTCGTCGTTTCGAATCCAGGAAGACAAAGCCCTGAAGATGATTCTAAAGATGGTCTGTTTTCTCTGGATGATGACTCATTTCAAGGGGACGGCAGTTCCGGTCCAACCTTCGAGGGTTTCACTCCAGCAAAGAATCAAGAAACATATTCAAAGAAGAGCAAGGTCTCAAAATTAAGAAAATTGATCGATGATTCGCCGGATAGTCCAGCAGATGACGAGCAATCTTCTGATGATGATGATCCTGAAGATGTGATTATGAAAGAGGAAGACGAAGAGGAAAAAGAACCGACTCTTGTATTGCCGATTGCTGAGGAATCAAAATCTCCGCAATCTGATGACAAAGAAGGAATCAAAGAACCGGAGGATAAAGAAGTTGCAGAATTAACCATTATCCAAGAAATTCCCGAAGAAATTCTGAACATCCCAGAGCCACCTACGACTCCGCCACCGGTGACTCTGCAACAAGATATGGATTTCCTAAAAAGCATTGAACTTCCTAAAAAAATAGAAATCCTTAAAATAGAACTGCCCAAAAAAGTAGAACCACCCAAAAAGATAGAACAACTCAAAAAGATAGAACCACTCAAAAAGATAGAACCACTCAAAAAGATAGAACTCCCAAAAAAGATAGAAATAACAAAGAAAATTGAACTGTCTAAAAAATTAGAACTCCCTAAAAAAATGGAACCCCCTAAAATCATTGAACAACCTCAACTAGAACTGACCAAAACTTTTATTATTCCACCTGTTACTGCTAGCACTAGCAGTGTTGCCGCATTGGAAATCAAAGATAAAACTGAAATGGAAGAGAGGGAAGATGATCAAATCAAACTGCTTTCGATACCGCTTCCGTGTTCAGAGCCGAAAGAAAGTATTCTGAAAATTGCAACTCCGAAAAAAATTGAGAAATTAGATCTAGAACTGATCAAGACAAAACTGGATGCTCCTTCGAGTCCTCTCATTGATACAGAAGAGGATAAATCTGAGCCTGATAGTCCAGCTCGAATTGACGTCCTTCCGGAGCCGCCACCTGGTTTCCTGCTCCAATCCGAGGGGCCTAAGATAGCTGAGAGACTTCTGAAAGCTATCAGCAGCGCAAAGCGACTCTCCATGTCACCTCCGCCAGTAGAAAACCGTCCAGACACGCCTAAAATAGATACACTCAAAGTAACTAAACCTGAAACCAAACTTTCACCCACATCTCCCGAGCCCAGGTCTAACATACTAAAAACTGAGCCAATCAAACCTACAGTAAAGATCAGCGAGCCTGCTAAGAAGTGTGATGATTTAATTTTCGGAGAGCCAGTTAACTTATTGGATGTAAAACGAGATATAATGGATATTAAGAAGAAATCAGAGGAGCGTACGCCACCGAGGTTGCAAAGTCCGCTGAACATTCTAGAAAGGCGAAAGAGCGTGGCCGACTTACCGTTAAATGTTCCCGGAAAGAACAATAAGGTGCTAAGTGATACAATACAGAAACTGTCGAGTCAAATTAACCAGCAGGCGGCGTCGGTGGCTGCAATTCCGCTGCCGACATTCCCAGCTGAAGATAGGAGCGAGAGCAGCGACTCCGACGACTCTGATAGAAGGTAATTAAATTTAAATCCGTGCTTCAGGCAGTTCATTAAACTTTGTTGTTACCAATACGATATTCCGGAAATATCTTTTTAAGATTCCGAAGAACGTACTTTTTACAGCTACTGAACTCTTTTTCCCATGTTCCTCAGGCTGATCATAGACAAGCTGTCAATAGAAGAGTGGGGCAGTGGCGGGTCTTCGGAGGCATCCCGCGCGGCCGCCAGCGGCGCGGCAGCCGGCTTGCGAGCTCTGCACGCTGAGAAATCAGCCGGGGAGTGGAGCGCTGGAGAATCCTTACTTATGTTAGAAGATGCATGCAAGAATGCGAGGAAACATAGTAAGTTCAATAACTCCTAAAACAGCAAAGATTTTCTGTGGCATATATTTATGAGTTGATAGATTATCTCAGCGAATTCGTGGTGTTGACTGACTGGCAATAGCAGATATGGCAACGAACTGTGAAACTGTCAAAAAATCACGTCGAGCCGTTACTGCGTGAAAGAATGACAAACCAACAAACACACTTTCGCATTTATAATAGACAATAATAGTTATAGTGCATTCAGGTAGTTCTGTAAAGCATGATATTACCCCTTTCTACCAAACGACGCAATATTTATTGGTCTGGCAACGTTTGCCTGAGAAACAGAGATGGCAGATAGGTAAATGTTGCATGACCGATTAATATGGCCGCGTTTGGTAGAAATGGGTAGTTATTGTAATATTCCGCTTTTTGTAATTACCCAAATGCACCTCCCGGATTATACCTATACAGCCTGAGTTTGTGCAGAGTTTGGGCAGAATACGGCGCGCCCGCTATCTCACTCGCGCATCTCAACATTTTTGAACATAAACAATGACTTAATGAAAAATCGCATTCGGTGAAGTTGCTGCCAATAGATAACATTACGAAAATTACACAAAAAATTCATTTTGATCCATTCAAGTTTTGATATAAAAAATGGGATTTTATGTTTTGCCCATTTTCGCGTCTGAAAACTTGATCGTAGCTAAATGATACTTTTGCCGTACCTTTGTAATGTTATTGCCAGCGACTTCACCGTATGCAATTTTTCATAATAATATTAAGTGATTGTTTATCTTCAAAAATGTTGAGATCTTCAAAATTTCATACAAATCGTTAGAGCAGCGGCCTTACCCGCTAACAATCTCGTGTTCGTTTTCGACTCCAATCCGATTAAGACCAGCGGTCGCTAGGTCTTTGGCTGGAAGGAATAGTCTAGAATGTTCGCAGGTTATCATTTTAGAAAGAAACAAGTTGTTACAAAACGAAAAGAAGCTAAAACTCTAGACAACTCCTTACACACGGAGACTAGTGAACGCTGGTTTTTATCGGTTTGGAATCGAAAACGAACACGAGATTGTTAGCCGGTAAGGCAGCCGTTCCCGAGATAGCGTCGCGTCGTATTCTGCCCCATAAGCACGGTACGTGTCTCCAGGTGCAAGCGTGGTGGTAGCGGGCAGCGGGCGCAGCGCGGTGGCGGTGGCGCCGGGCGCCGCGGCGGAGGATGACAGCAACCTGTCGCTGCTGCTGTGTGAGGAGACGATCCCCGGCTCACCTGCGCCCGACACCGAGCCCGCGCCGCCGCGCCGTCACCACATGCCATTCGCGTCCGCGCTGCCGCACCACAACCGACCTAAAGGTGACTGCATTTATTAACACTAGCTTCTGCCCGCGGCTTCGCGTTGAATCAGAATAAAATTTAGCCTATATCACTCAGGGATAATGTAGCATTTTTTTTAGCGAATTTCCACTTTTAGTTTATTTAGTGGTCTCATTGTACTTTGTTGTTTCAGATGAGCGCCGTGGGGAAGGGTCCCGAGCGGTGGGGGGTGACGGTGAGGGGGCGGGGGGCGCGGGGTGGGGCCGCGGGCGGGCGCTCTTTGACAACACGCCGCCCACCACGCCCGACTCCAGCCTCGACCTATCGCCGCACAGGTGAGAAAAGGCCTTACCGCTTTTCAAAAGCTTTCATTTAAGGCGTATATGACATCTAAATAGCTCCACTTAAATATTTTGTAGCAAAATCAGGTTAGCTTCTGGGTAGCGAAAAATAGATGTTACTAATTAAAATATTACCGATAATCTTGATGTGATCAAAACACGTTTCGACCAGATTTACTCAATCAACAAAAGTGACAATATTACCTCTAAAAATGAGTTTGCTTTGAAATATCTCTGTTATTTATAAATGTATATTGATAACAAATTACCGGCACGTTTCGTTATCAAATAGTTGTAATAAAAGCTTTACTTAATCTCAGTGGCGCGCGCGGTCTTTCTTTTACATCAACGCAAACCGACAGTGTGCGCAAAGTAGACATAATGCTGAAGGTTGCTGGCTCGGTGAGGCGCCTTAACTTGCCTTGTTATATAGTATGTATGGGTGAAATCTTGCAAGCTAAATTTAACCTACTTACCAGTGTCAGATTGAGCCGAAATTTTACATACAGATGTAAATCGGATGACAATGCAATATAATGATGTCGCATAGCTGGTCTGATGAAGCCGAAAGGCGGCTACGGAATTCTGTAACGATTAACGCAACGACGTAACCCGTTTTGGCTCCTTTGATTTGTCTTTACTAGTACTGTGATCCTAGATGTCCAGGTTCCCGCTCGGCCACACTCGCTCTACGATTTGTTTAGCGTTGTCCATGATACAAATGATGGTTATTTTTCCAGAGAGCGTCGTATATCCGAACGCGACAGTCCGTCGGAGCGCAAAGATGACGACGACGAGAGCCGACCAAACGATGCTGCCATGGACATCGACAAGTCTTCGCATGGTAACTAGCCATCTATAATATACATTAGTCGCATACATCTTAGGGATTTGCTTAGAAGAAAGGATTCGATTCATTCGCTATTTTTATTAAAATACTAGCTTTTGCCCGCGTTTTCACTCGGAACGCGGGTGAAAACTCAACTTTAGACAATTCATTCCAACCGAAGACTAGCGACCGCTGGTTTTAATCGGATTGGAGTCGGAAACGAAGACGATTTCATCAGCCGGTAAGGCAGCTGATACAGTTCTTTATTCTGTGCGCGAGCAACCTCTCTTCCCGCCGGTGCCGTAAGAACCGGCTAAAGGAATATCCAGGGAATGGGCAGCAGTATCCTCCAGCATTCTCGGGCAGCAGTAGTAGTGTGTGTTTTGGTAAAGGCTTATGTTCAGCAGTGGACATTTTGAGACTGATGGTAAAGTGCGCGATCTGGGGTGCTATTTTTGAATGTCACCGAGCCCGAAACTAGTATACCCTGTACTATGGGTACTAGACAACGATATATTTATATATTTTGTCAGTTTATATATGAAAAATAAAATCGATATTTTAACATTTTAAAATACATTGCCTGCGTAGAATAGAACAGAAACATAAGTTTGTCTATGATCAAAACTGAGAAATAGCTGCATGTTGGTACACAGGGTATGACTTTCAAAAATACGACTTGTAAATTAGTGATTTCAAAGTCATTAGTGAGAATTTTCTCACCGGTGATTTCGAAATCACTCGTGAAATTAAAAAATCGGACCCCTGTTCGCCGTTTGGTGTTCACTGTCCCTAACAGTGTGTCTATGTAGGTGGTAAAGGCATGATGACGTCGGCAGTAGGCGGAATATTCACAGGCGGGCGCTCGCGCAAGGCATCTGAAAGCTCGGCGGCGGGCGCAGGGCGGGGCCGCCGGCGCGCCCGCCGCGACACTGACGACCAAGCGCACAACCACGCACACGCCACATTCAAGTACAACTTCTTTGTCGAGCTGGGTAAGTGTTGAACCTACGTCCGACGACGAAGCGAGTGCCTTAGGGTAACATTTTTTTTTATTATTATTTTGTAACGAGACGAGCTGGTCGTTTGCCGGATGGTAAGCATAACGCCGGCCCATAACAATTGCAGTGCCACCTAGAACTTTGAAACACAAAGGCCTGCGCGGCACTGCAGTGCGCTCGTTACCCTGAGACATTAGGCAGTCTCATAAGCACAGTAATTTCACTGGCAACTCTGCTCATCAAACCGGAACACAGTAATGCTTGCGTATTACTGCTTAGCGGCAGAGCAAAGCGGTGGTAACAACCCAGACGGACACTCGCAGAAGAGTTAGTCCTACCACTAACAAAATAAAGATATTATAATAAATGAAACATTTTAGTTTTCAAGTTTGACATTTCAACGTTTGGTTACTAACATTAACATTGGTGTCGCCACTGCGCACCATGCTACACCGCAATTAAAGTAAGAAGCCCTGTGTTGTTTTTCGAAAACCTCAACGTTATTTTGCATGATGCTTTTAGATCCGTCGTGGGACTGTCAAACGCGTATCAACTTGCTATCGTCTCGCTTGGCAGACCTGCGCAAGGCGTATCATTCAGTAAAGGCGGAACTCGCGGCCATCGACAGGCGACGCAAGAAACTAAGACGGAAAGAGAGGGAGGGTAAGAATCTATAATCTCCCGCCTGCATCATATATCTATTCCAAATTACAGTCTGGCTTATTCTAACGTATAAGCTTTATTACTGTAGTTTCATCAAAATCCATCCTTCCAACTTTCGTATTTATAATATTACTAGGATTATGTAGTTTTAATTTTTTATGTTGTGTGGTTTATTTTCTACCTATCTCTAATCATAGTTTTTTTTTTCAGCTGTAAAGGCAGCAAAGGCGGCTTGTTCATGATATCAAAAGAAACTGCCCGCCGCAGCTGTGACAACGTTGTAGCGTTTATTCGTTTTAGAATGAACAATCTCACATAATATACGCTAATCGTTCACTCATTCGTTCTTCTACCTTCGGCACACGCAAGATCAAATTGCTATTTTAGTGCTGTGTATAGTTGAGTATAATAATCAATTTATTTCGTTGAGAAATGAATAAAACATTCATAGTGAAGTGTGTGGACTAAGGAAGTAACAAAACACGGTGTTATGTGGAGACTATATTTATTTCCTGGAATATGTTATTCCCAGAGTAATTATGTTTACCTAATAAACATTTTAATCGATTACAAACATCTTTTATTTATTACATTGTCACACGTCATAGTTTGCAAAAATACAATTCATATTGTTTCTTAGCAGTATAAAGAAAATCGCTTATGTTCACAAAATAGACAGACACATCCACATGTACTCGTCAAAATACCTAAAGACAATTATTAAACGTCTAATTAAACAGTTCCAATCAGAATTGCACTGCATCTATCCGATGTTCGAAATAAAGAACACGGACCACATAGTTCGCACGGCAGTGCACTGATTTTGTAACAATAAACGCGTCTACCAAAGCAAAACTCGAGCGGGCTTCACACTAACAACGCCAGGCTCGGGGCCTGTCGCAAACGGGAAGGGCGTCTGGGGTTCCGCATCCGTAACGAGGCGGAACCTCACAACCGCGGCGATATCCAGCAACACTTCAGCGGCTCGTTTCGTCATCGCACTGTCTGCTGAAGACGAACCGTAGAAGCCGGCCTGCTCGGTTTCGTGTCGGCGGGCGTGTTTATTTGGGCAACCGCTAGTAGTAGTTGGGGTACTGCGGCCAGGGGTGCGGGTGGTGCTGGTAGGGCCCGGGCGGCTGCTGGTAGCCCCAGGGCGGCTGGTAGGGCGTAGTGTATGATTGCTGCTCGTATGTGGTGGGCGTGGCCGCGGGTGCCTGATAGTAAGAGTTACCAGTCGACGCGTTGGCGGCGGGCGCACTCGCGACGCTGCTCTCTTTCTTCTTGGTGTCGAGTGTCGACGTGCTGGAACTACAATACATTGCTTAGTTTGATTGATTCTGATTTATTGTGAAACTATTCTTATAATAAGTTTTTTATGGAAAAATATATTATTCCAGACAAGCTTTTATAAAATACCAATTGGTACTGTAATCTTGTGGCCACCTTCCAGCTCCATCATCAGGAACCTAGACATTGTCTATGATCAGAGTACTTCTAAAGCAAAATCGAACGAGCCCAAACCCGATGCGGTTACGTCGTTTCGTTACAGATCTTGTGGTCTCATTCCCGCTCCATCATTCGACCAGCTCTGTGACATCATTATATTGCATTGTCATCCGATTTACATGTATGTAAGGTTTCGGCTGAATCGAATACCGGGAAATGGGTCAAAGTTGGCTAGCAAGATGTGACAAACATCATCGCCGGGAGACGTCCACTGCTGAACTTAGGCCTCCCCCATAGAACGCTACTTGGGTCGGCTACTCGCCTCTTGCATCCAACGGTTCCCCGCCGTTTTGAGGTCATTTGGTCCACCTAGTGGGGGGCCGTCCTACACTACTTCTTCCGTTTAAACATAAATACAACAGACAAACATTGCAAGTAAAATAAAAGCTTGTGAAAAGTACTCTCGAACACCAGACGACAAACTCGAAATGGACCAGGGTCACACTCAGCAGGACCGGCAGTCCTGTCGCTGTAGTATGGGACTCACCAGGGCGGCGGCGGCGGGTCGTGCTTCTCCTTACGCGCGCGTTTGCGCAGATGTTTAGCGAGCGCTCGTGCATGGTGGATGGCGGCGCGTGCGTCGGCCGCCGAGCCCAACTCCTCGGCCAGCTCGCGGCGCCGCCACGCCATGCGCGCCGACACCTCCAGTTCCGCGCCCTCCTGTTTCTCGTACGACTGCACCAGTTCTGCAGAGAATGCATTTGTCGGCTTTCGGTGGTCTCTAATAAGGATGTTGACAAAATTTTTTTATGATGTCAATGAATTCGTTTTCTCATGAGAATCAAATGTCTGTATCGAAAAAACTGGACATCGAACGTTAGAAACATCAAAAATGAGAGTCAAAGGGTACATTTCCAGTTGTTTTAACAAACTTCCATATTTAACTAACCTTCCAATATGGCATAGGGTGTGTCCGGAGTATGCAGAGATAAATCCAATCGCTGCATATGAAGCCGGTGATTCAAAGGGTCTTTTGCGATTGCGTCGTCTAGCGCTTTTCTCGCCGCCACCGGGTCTTGTCGTACGTGGAAGAGAAACCGAGCATACTTGATGGAAAGCGCCGAAGCTACAGCTTTGCTCTTCTCAGCGGCTATGTAGCTTTCGTAAAGCTGTGAGCATTTTTCGTAATCTCCACGGCGACGTTCAAGGTTTACGCGTCTGAAAAAGATTATAATTTTGTAAAACTTCTAAAAATCTCCGTAAAAAATTAAGCATGAAAAACTATTTTTCAAGCTTAATTTTTTACGGAGATTTTATCCATGCCTGAACCAAATAAACAACACATGATTTAATCACACTACAAACGTTATTTTACCAGATATCAACATATCAAGTACAGATCCTACTAACATTATTTAAACGCGAAAGTTTGTAAGGATGACAATTATTTATTATTCAATTATATTTGACAATTTTAAACTGAATCTAAAGAGACAAAACATTGTGTACCTCTTTAACCGTTATAGCTGTAAGGCCTTAGATCTTGAACATCCCCCATCTTCAAGAGTAAAAGGTGGAGAATGAGCGTACTCAGACGGGTCATAAAATTTGTTAAGATCTATCATTAAGCATACCTGTAATGTATCTGGACAAGGTTAGGGCAAGTCTTCTCGATCCTATCTAGTATCTCAGCAGCCTTAGACGGGTTCCCCTGAGCCTCCTCGAAGTGTGCCCAGTGCAGGTGGAGCTCCGGCTTGTCTAGATGGTGCACCGTACAAGCACGCTCCAACACCTCACGTTGGGTTTGGATCAGCTCGGGCTCTGTATCCGATTTCTCTTCCAGGAACTTTATCAGCTGTTGAAGAATATTTATATAATCAAGGAGCAACCACATGTGTGCTAGGCCGTAGAACCTTACTAAAGAGTCAAGTTATATTTCTTTGCAACCTACTGTCTACTACCTAACAAGTATAATTGGGATGTTGACTGTATTCAAATAAAAATATAATTTTGCCGCGAAACGGTAGTTTTTGACACAGAAATCCTATAAAACACAATATTTTTGTTTATTTTTAAGGAATTTAATTTTAATTCAATAATCAAAATGTAATCACATCGCTCCGAAGTCACGTGCCATAAAACGCGCGTGACGTCACTTGTTCAATACCACAGAGTACTTTTCTATAACACTGTAAAGTGACAAGCAAAGAGAATATAACCAC
The DNA here is from genome assembly GCA_907269065.1 of Crocallis elinguaria. Classification (NCBI taxonomy): domain Eukaryota; kingdom Metazoa; phylum Arthropoda; class Insecta; order Lepidoptera; family Geometridae; genus Crocallis; species Crocallis elinguaria. Next base: position 5,663,480 of record OU026065.1, on the reverse strand, counting down.
TACTACCTAGTCTGTGCTACGTTTAGTGACAAGTTGATTCGATGTTTTCTACATATTTATTATTTATTTATGAATTGGCATGGCTCACAACAATTTAGTAAAACAATAGGATTGCAGCATAAACAAGAACCAGTAATGGTAAAACAGTCTTATAAACAACTTCCTGGTAAAACAGTTTTATAATAATAGTTGCTTAATAACAAAATATCTATATCAATAATTTTGATTAATATTTTAATACATTAGCATAATAACAAAATTGACATCTTGGCTGTTAGGTATTATTTGTATTTATGTTTCATTTGTAAATAACGAAATAGAGAAACTTTTGTATGTAACTTTTATTTCTGAGATGATAGCAATAAAACAAAGATTTATATGAAAGAGGTGTATCTTGTCAGAAGAATCTGATATATACATAGCTTCTGCCCGCGGTTTTTACCCGCGTTCCCACAGGAACCGTGCATTTTCCGGGATAAAAAGTAGCCTATGTCACTCTCCGGTCCATAAACTATATCTATGCCAAAAATCACGTAGATCTGTCGCTCCGTTACTGCGTGAAAGAAGGACAAACCAACAAACATTCTTTCTCATTTATAATATTAGTAGGATTATATGTAAGAAATTCGAAAAAGCTCTTCGTATCTATACGTTCATTCTAAACACAGTGATACAACGTTGTAGTTTTGTTTGACTTACCCTCATCCAAAACTCTTCATACAACGCGCAGGCTATGAGACACCTTTCGTGCAATATAAGGGCCCGTTTGAGAGTGCCATGTTGCTTCTCCCACTCGAGGTACGACTTCCAGTTCTTGAGCTGGCACCGCTCTAGCGGCTTCACGTGGAAATAAGGCCGTTTAATCTAGAAAAATATTGATGAGATAGATACAATCAAAAAGTGAGGGAATGTCAAAGTTGAGAAGTAGCAGTAAAGCTTTCGACACATCGGGCTAGTTTTTATTATAACATTTTATACACTATTTCTTTTTTTTTTAATAATTGTTTAAATATACATTTAAGCATAATAATATTAAAAAAAAACAATTGTCGATGTATTTGTATAATTAAGTTGTTATAATGGAGTTAAAATGTCTAGGAAGGAGTTCCTCAAAATACGAGTTAACCTATTTGGGACTAATAATGTCATATTTTGATAACTGTCTTTATACCAATAAAAACTTTATTATTATTATAGTTTTCTTATAATGGAATTCATGATGGGCGAGGCAGGGCCTGGGGCTTTCTATTGTCAGGGCTGGCGGTTGATGGTGAGCGGAGAAATAAATAAAAACTCGAGGCCTTCGTTTGATCTTGTATTGTCACACACGCAGCAAAAGCAAGAGAAAAATATATACAGAGTTGCCATACGCACGCGCTAAAATTACCTTACAATTATTGCCAGTTCATAAGACTAATTTTAATGTTGGTAATGAATCCAACACATGAAGAGACAGGTACCAGACATGGAAGACTTTTGCAAATCTGTAGACAATTTATATGATTGTACTACTTACCCCTTCCTCGAAGGTCCACCGGGCAGCCACTTGCTCACCCGTCGTCTTGTGAACTTTTCTGCGGGCCGCTATGATGCGCTCTTTGATAGCTTGAGCTTCTTCTTCAGATGCCTGAAAATAAGCACTCGAGTCAGATATTTCACACTTTTTCGAAACTGAGTTTCAGCTGACGATGTGTAGTGTGTAACGCGCTACATACAACATGGTCCTGCGGCTCGTCCTCCCCGGGCGGCAGGTCCAGCTGCGGCACCTGCCCCGACGCGTCGCGCACCTCCCCGCGCAGGCGCACCAGCTCCGCGCGCGCCACCACGCCCGCCACCGGCTCGGACATCACGTGCTCTTGGAAGCTGCAACAACGGACCCGAGGGTCACAGACCATCGAGGTACTAACCACGAGAGACATGATGAGATGACATACTGTACTATCCGATCTCACAACATTGTATCGATTATGCTATAACTAATATCAGCACTCAGCGTATCAGCGCACGGGGAAATGGCGCGAGGCGGTGGCTAAGCCAATCAGAGCGCGTATTTCTAGGCTAAAATGGTGGAATTTATTTCGTGCAAACCAAACGTCACTGCACCTCTTTGAGGTTAGTATCTCGATGTGACAGACCTACCAGTCTACCTAAGCGCTCGCCTTCGCCTTCGCCTAGCCCGTGGGACATAATGAACCAGTTATAATAAAGTCAGCTAGTTTTTGGAGCTCTTGTAGTGAGAGCGCCCGCTTCATAGTACGAATGTTACAAAGCTTTCGTTGGAGGAAATCGTGATGAGTTGGGTCTTTTTCTAGATCTCGCCTGGATCTTATTGAAATCTGTCCCTAAGCAAATACAGGTGTGCAACATTCTGTTATGAGAGAAAAGGGTTTAGCGCGTAAAATCAGCTCAAATACTGATCCCAAGCTAACCTATCGAGTGTAAAAACAAAACAAGACGTGATGTAAAAAACGTGATATCAAAATAATGTCTAGTTGCGTATCGAATCGTCTGTCTGTAGTCTGTGAAACCTACAGTTCTCAATTTCACATACATACTAAAGTCAAACCTGCAGGTGAAGCTCTAAAACGCCTATAACGACGTATGCTCGTCCACACAGCGTAATCTAAAGTCACGCTCCGTGGAGGCATTGCAATAAAATATGACCTCAACCAAGTTGAGGCACGACTTACGCATAAAAAAACACGATATCATTTATAGATCAAAAATAAATAACACTCAAGAAGATCCTATAAAATATTGTTAAATAAAAATATCTTTGGAACAGAAAAAAGTTTTTATACGAATATTAATTTGACGTTTTTCTTTAAAACCCATCTTTAGTTTAATGAGTACCAGCCCATCTTTAGCACTCAGTACAATAAGTGTAAGAAAATGCATCTTCTCGCAATGTCTAAGATACATCTAACTTACCAATCTAGAAAGTCATTCGAAAAAGAACGTAAAAAAGGGTAACGGAAAATTAAGAACAAACAAGCATCACCGATCAAATTTTTATCGTATTGCGTTATAGTATTTATTACAGCGACATAAACAAACATCACCAACATGTTAATAAAAATAACTTATAAATCTGATTCAATATCTGATTCTGTTCAATTGATAAAATATAAATTTCATTTGCTAAAAAACAAAGCGAAGCCAAGCTGAAATATAAAGTAACGATATTCATTATGGTGTACAAACTTGTCAAAATGAGATGTGTATCCAAGCGTGGGCGTCGCGAGCAAGCGATCGTAAATGTTGGTCACATTGATGGCGGACCCATTCTCCGCTTCCCATTTGATGTACGACTCCCACAGACGATCCGAGCGGAACTCGAGACCGCAAGCCTCTGAAATACATCAAAAACATCATTAAGAGGACCCAACCCGCCATACTTTCTATACAAACGCTCGTACGTAATTATAGTGTTGTATAAAGTTTTTTCTTTGGGTGTTTTGAACAAATTGGTATCTTGTGCATTATATCTAGGTTTATGCGGAACAAAAAAATTAAAATTTTGACAATCCAATTCAGCAGAAGCTTTAAAAAACAGCCTTTTTAAACAAATTTTACCTTAACTTTGGCCGTTCACAATATTCTCATAAATGTAAAAGTAAACAAAACACTTCCATATGATCCTTGGAATGTAATTGAGATTTTCAATAACAAACATTTTTTTCACATACTTGTAAGGCATTTTCAAAAACACATATTTCCTGGAACAAGTTGTAGGAGATTACCACGCACTAAGTAATTGTCTTCGGAAATTTTCTTTGGAAATTTATTTTAAAATTTTCAGAATGCCAACCGAAGGCTCTGGCGTTGTCTCTCTTTTCCGTAGTGCCTGTTTTTCTTCGATGAACCAACAAGCCTTAAGGCCATGTATGCGTTCTACTTAGTTGGGCCGGGAAGGGGCACCTTAACATCTACAGAAACACAATCGTCGCAAAATCCATCCAGATATACAGATATAATATCTCACCTATCGCCCTCTCGTACTGGTGCCGTATGTGAGCATGGTCCTCGGCCCTCGTCGCTTTAATATGATTCAGATAGTGAATCCATAGATCCACAGAGAGTGGAATGGCTTTGAGCCCTCTTTCCAAGACCTGAAATCACACGAGGGGGTCAAACAAGCCCGACGGGCTGCCGAGCGTCATCGTGCTCACGATAACACTATGAAGCAAAGGGAATATTGAATAGCATTTTATGTCCACAATTCAGAATAGAAGAAGCGAGGCGCTTAGTCACCAAAGAAAACAGGAGCAACGCGGCGGCTCGCTTGCTTCTATCGTATAAAAATGTTTGTCTGGGCATATTACACCTGTTCTCGCACGACGCGGCGCGACGCTGGCTGCCCGCTGCTGTCCCTCCTAACGCCAATCATTGGCTCTATAAGAGGACCGCTGCGCTCCATGCTATCATGGATTTGGTTAATAAACTTAAGTATATCCACCATTCAATTAACCTTATGTATGCGACTTAATTAAATATGTACATGAAATAGAATTACAATACATCATGCGTGTACAAAATATAATAAACATAGTCACTAGAATATTAAAAATACACCACAACATATGAATCACTAGAACGAAATCTATGTGACGTTCAGATAACTCTCCGGTGCGTACAGTCGACATTGGCTTACGATCATCGTGGCCCTCGTTGCACTGTTGGGAAAAAAAATAATTGCAAAATACGATTTACGACTAAAACATTACATAAATCCACACATTGTTAAGTTCATCAATCGTCATAGAGCTCAGTAGCAGTAATAGTCTTACCAAACAGAAGTGCATAATAAAATAACATGATCGGACTAACTACTCAAGGTGTACTCACCTCGAGGCACTTCTTTTTACTTCCTTTACGTTTCTCGTAGTCGGCGTACTTGCGCCAGTAGCCGTAGCAATACGGATAATGCGACAGGAATGCATCGTAGGCCTCCCGTGCCGCCTCCACGTCGCTCTGTCGAACAAAACTTGAACTCAACTATCATATCTTGCGACAATGTTCAAATTTATGCATACAGATTACTCAGTTGGCCCTTGCAAATCAACATTGTGATTCAGTTCTTACAGCTTCATAAAGCTTATAAGATTAGCGTGTGTTTTCATCATTAGGACTTTATTTTTTATTAATTTCAATTATGCTCTGCAAGCTCCAGGTCTCGCACGCTTTCATCATCGTCTTGAAATCATTATCATTAGGACTTGAAAGTGTTAACAAATTATGCATTTGTATTAGAACTTACCAACATAAACATTTATAAATTCAATTTCAGAAATATTTTTTTAGATCACATTGGCATTTTTTAATCCTTTACTTTTGTTTTTTTTTAATTGGAAAAAATGGTTATTGATAAAATTAGTTACTTAGATTAGGTAAAATTAGTGGACAACAGAATTGGAGCCACTGTGGAACTTTAAAACTATATAGCTCTCGACTTCATTTCTAGTTTTTACACATTGTAATGGAATATTTACTGTGGTTATTACGAGCATTTCTAATTTTGATACCTGATGTTTTGATTACCTCTTGATCTACATATTGCAGCAGGTATGTCCACCCCGTGAAGTCTGTGGGATCATCGTTGACCACCTTCCAGTACTTGTCCAGTTCTGAAAGCACCTTTTTCTTTGGCTTCTCATCTATTGAGGACCTCTTCTCGGATGGGATAGGTTTGCTTTCTCCATTCTGTAATTTAAAATTGAAATACTATTAATATGTTATTATGTATAAGAAAAAGTTGTTTAGTGTATTATGTTGGCTGAAAGCGAATATTAGGCAAGAACAAGTTGAGTATCACAAAAGTAACAGAAGCAGAATAAACTTAATAAAAAGTAATGCCTAAAGAACTCAAACAGGTCCTTCTCTAACTAAGCTAAATGTGAACCTATTGAATATAAACAGAGTCACAAACTATAAGGACCCACAGTTAACACCAAGACACTGATGACAGCACCAATACTTCTATACACTCTTTTTTAGCACAAATAACAGAAGTTGCGAATAGACCTACATACTACATCGGCCGAGAATAGGCAAATTTTATCATGTCTATAAAGGTGTTAAATAAAAATAATAAAATAAATTGTATATGGATCATTTCTACATAACGCCCATACTGATTTATTTTATTCTAATGTATAACGAGACTGGTTGTTTGCCTGATGGTAAGCATAACCCGGCCCATAACAATTGCAGTTCCACTCGCACAGGGCTTTGATACTCAAAGCCCTGCGCAGCATTGCCTTGCGCTTGTTACCCTGAGGCATTAATTACATATTAAGTATTATAAGCCCAGTGGCTCATCAAACCAGAACACAGTAATGCTTGCACATTCCTGCTTGGCTGTAGACTACATGAGCAAAGTGGTGGTACCAACCCAGACGGACAGTCGCAGAAGAGTTAGTCCTACCACATAATAAATCATGAAACAGAATGTTTTAACAGTTTATTTGTCAGCTATTAGGGCATATTAGTTGTACCTTCGCAACAGCTTGCTTTTTGCTTGAAGATTCAGTCTCGGACGTCGGCGAGCCGGGGTCGTATCCATCGCCTTCTCCGCCGTCTGGCTTCCTCTTGCGAGAGTCCTTCGACTCTTTCTTGGAAGCTGGTAATTCGTCTTCAGATACAACCTGATGATATAACATTATTACTGGTTAAAAGAGAACTAGAGTAGGGTGATGCAAAACTGTCAGTATATTGGTCTTCTACACTTACAGGATACATTTTGGAGTGTGCAAGAGTTATACATAACTTAATTGTTCATCCCGTTCCATCATCAGACATACATCATTTTACGGGTGACTAGCTTCTGCCCACGTTCCCACGCGGGTGAAAACTGCGGAAAAAAATGCACGGTACATGTGGGAACAGGTACCATGCATTTTTCCGGGATAAAAACTAGCCTATGTTACTCTCCGGTCCATAAACTATTTCTATGCCAAATTTACGTCGATCCGTTGGTTCGTTGCTGCGTGAAAGTACAAACCAACAAATGTACAAATACACTTTCACATTTATAATATTAGTAGGATATATCCTACACCTTTTGTTCGCACCAAGAATTTTGATACAATCTTTAGTATGTGGACTTCTAAAGAATGGAATTCGCTGCTAGTATGTTACTTCCTGAAAACAACCTGGGACAATAGTTAACCGGTATATTTCAGGCAAGTGTGATACATCTTCGACAGTATTTCCGCTTAACATCAGGTGAGATTAAGGTCAAACACTAGCCTGTTATTAAAAAAAACATGAGTCGATGAGATGCTTATAAGTTACATATTATGGGCCTTGAGTAAATTGAGTTGAAAACCATCAATCACATACTTCAGTGTCAGCCGGTAGTTCGGCAGGCTTGGGCCCCGGTAGTTCATCATCAGACACATTTTCAGCATCCTTCACACTTGGCTTCTGCACCTCGGGAAGTTCATCTTCGGACACCACTTCTGTTTCCTCTGCACCCCCCATCTATATGTGAAAGTGTTTGTGAAAAATATTTTCATATTTTTATGTCATTTGTCATCTAAATTACGATAATCTTTCTAAAGCCTAAGTAGCTTTTTTTATCTATAAAACTGTTAGGTGCCTTACCGGCTAATAACAATCGTCTTTGTTTTCGATTCCAATCTGATTAAAATGCTTATCTTCAGCTGGAAGGAATTGTTTATAGTTTTCGCTAGTTTTCGTTCTGGAACTAACGATATTAAGGGAACAAGTTGTTTTTGTTAGTTGACTGCTGGTTTTCATGGGGTTGGAGTCGAAAACGAACACAATTGTTAATAGGTATGGCCGCCGATCATAAAAATTAAAACAAAATTTTTTTTGAGTATCCCAGACTAAAGTTAGACATGGCTAGTTTTTAAAGTTTCTGTATTATTATCTTGCCTGTATAATCATCTTTAATCAATATAAGAAACCATAAATATAATAAACAATGGTTAAACTGTAGCTTATTGTATAAAAATGGTACTGGATTTGATTTGACTGTCTCATAATCATGTGGAAAGAGCAATTTACTGATATCCCACTAGTGGGGTCATTTTCTCCTTTCACTTGAAATTCAATATAGTATAATGTTAATTTTCAAAATTAAAAGTTGAACATTAGTAAAGATAAAACAAGCCAATTTAAACAAATCATAAATGAGAACATATAATTGCAACCAAAAATAAAATATACCTTTGATGGTTTTTTATTTGTTTCGTCGTTCTCTTCTTTGGCAGTTTCCGGTTTGTCCGTGGTTCCTTCAATTTCGTTCTCCTATATTCAGATAACATTAGTTTTTATAAAACAACTTAGTAACAGACAAACTAGTTTGCCTCATGGTAAGCAAAACACCTACTATAACTAAATAATAAAAGATGTAATGTGCTTGCTTCGAATCTTCATGTAAGCACAAGCAATAGAATTTAAAATAAGTAGCTATTTTAATATCACCGAGAACTTTGGATAGCAAAGTCCTGCAAAGCATTACATTGCCGTGACCTAACACCAGGTATTAAATAATTTCATAAAATACTTTGCTTTTCAAAACCGTACACAATTCTTGCAAGCAGAATACTTGTCCAAAAACGTAAACAAATTCGGAGGATGGCAACGAATGACATCAATAGTTATGCGATCACCAACCATTGACATGATTTGGATTCTATATCTTAGATGTCATTGGTTGGTGTTCCACTAAGTTTGTTTAAATTAATGTATAAGTATAGAAACACAGACTTTAATATGTAAAAGCACAATACATCCTTATTAGGAAATCAGAATACACAATGAAATAAACCATTTGGATTTTCACTTACTTCTTCCTTTGATTCTTCTGTCACCTCAGAAGATGAAACAGGCTTCATTGTTTCATCTTCATCTTTTTCTTTAATTATCTCTTCTTTTATTTCTTCCGAAAGTGCCTTATCATCTACATTTTCTTTATTTGTATCATTTAATTCTTCTGAAAGTGACTTATCACCATCATTTTCTATAATAATTTCATCTTTATGTTCCTTTTCAGCTGCTTCCTTCACTTCAGTTACTTCTTTTACCCCATCACCAAGCTGCAATAAGATTTGAATTACTTTATTTTTATGTTTATTGTGTTTGTTAAAAAACAGGAATGTTGAATAATTTAAGGAACTGCTTTTTATACTGTTAATACTGTGTAATAGACACGAAAAAAATCTTTATTATAAATACTTTATTTTAATGAGAATAGTAATAATAAGACAAGATTAGACATTTCTCACTAAACATCCGATATTGTCACATAACTTTGATTACATTGAATCACGAAACAGAAGCCTTACACCAAAATTGAATGTTGAAGGCTGTCAGATCACAGTTTGCTAGTAAATGAAAATTGTTTGGGTAACATACCATTTCGTCATCGAGTAAATTGGAGCTCACAGTTTCTGATTTAACTGAAGTATCATTGGTCAGATCATTGGTATTATCATCCTCTGTTTCCACATTGGCTGGTGCGTAGTTTACCGGAGCGTCATCTGCCGGTGCGTCGTCTGCCAGCGCGTCATCTGCCGGCGCATCGTCTGCCGGCGTGTCATCTGCCGGAGCTTCGTCTACCGGCGTGTCATCTAACGGAGCATCGTCTGCTGGCACGGGACAGCTGGCATCAGACTCACTCACATCAAAATCAGTTTCCATCCTCTGTTTGTCTGCAATATCACCATCAGTTTCAGAAGGCTTGAACGCGGTGTCACTGAGCAGCGAGTCGCCGTCGGTGAGTACATTGTTCAACGAAGCGCTCGGAAACGTTACGGCATTATCGCCCATGTCGAACGAGCCGCCATCGAAACTATCGGTGTTGTTGTCGAGGTAGTCGCCGACGCTACCCGCCGACAGTTCTACAGCGTTCAGAAAACCTTGGTTTGAAGTGGAGGACTCATCCACAGCTGCTTCCACACTGTTGAATTCTCCCTCCGTCAATAGATGCGAGAGACCGTTCGAATTCTCGTTTATCAAAGGTCCTTCGTCAATGTCCATCGGTCCGTCAGAGAGGCATTTCTGGAAATACGAAATTAAGTCACCTCCTACAATTTTATTATTTATAAAACAACAGCTAACCTCGCTGTACTTACCTGCATGTCCGAGCTAGCTTCATCATCCATTTTGTTAGCACTGCAAATTATAGATTGAATGAAACAAATAACTTTCACATATGATGTTATTATTGAAATGCTAATGAAAAATACAGCTTTTATTTCGAAGTCATTAGATAGGACCCAAAATATGGAAAAAAAAGAAAATCAAATATTAAAAATCTGCTTTTTTCCAACACGCATGACGCACACAACATAGGGATGAGCGATATATATCGATAATATCGATATATGTGAAATTAGAAATATCAATTTTCGTGGCAAACATATCGATATTATAATATCGATAAATCTCCTGGCGGAATTTTGTAAAACATACGTGACATGTGTTAACTACTAAGCTAGGTTAAAAGTTTATAAGTTTACAATGGCGCGTGGCGTGGGTTTGCATGTAAACATGCATTACACGAAAGTCACGTGGAGCCTAAAATTAAAATTAAAAAAAATAGCATTGACTACCTGATCTCAATGTCATTGTCAAATTGACAACAATAAAATGTCAATTCAAGAACATAACCAAAAAATTAAAATATAATTTTATTTAACTGTGTTTAACTTTTACTTTAATATAAAAGTCCGTACATACATGATTCGTTCAGTTTTGTCAGTTTGGGAATTCTGTAAAAAAATTATTCAATTGAGTAGGAGGATTTTACAAAGTATTTAACTGACTGTCTTGTTTGCAGATAAATATGTTTGGATTGAGTTCATTTATTACTAAGGTTATATCAGTCGGTCCTAACTTAATATGTCAACAAACAAGGGTAATATACATTTTATTAGTAATTCAGATAAAAATCTTATTATGTAAAAGAGAAAAGACTTTTAAGGAGATTCTATTTATGACTTGTAAATTATAGAATACTCCAGTTAAAGCGCTCAAAAAGAAAAAAATGGGTTAATTTTTATGATAAAAATTACAGTTTAACTAAATTTCTTACGTACCTACTTAAATTTCGAATACTGAGTAAAATCTTTTTAAATACTAACTATTTGTGATATTACTAGCGATATTTAAGGGCATAATACTTAGTGTGGATTAAAATTATTCAATGGATTTTTTTTTTAATATTTCAGAATACCTTTGTACTAAAACGCAGATGGGCACCACCACTGCACAAGAAAGGTGGCCGTCCTGCTAAGATGAGAGGGAGGCATTTCGTGTATGATCTTGTAAAAGATACAAATATTATCAAAAAACCTGACTTGCAGGTTGTGTTGAAGGAATTTGTCCCAGGTAATAATGTTATTCGCTACTTTAAATATTATAATTGTATATTTACCATGATTACTATTAGCTGACGAGCTATCAATATTTCGACGCTGTTCTAAGCATTCCCGTAACAGTAGTATTCCTGTGAACATGAAGCTAATAATAATCAGTATAAATTACTGCAAACATGGTAAATAACATATTAAAGTTGATTATTCATTCAAATATTCCTTAAGGTTGTTTCTATCCAGTAACAAATAACAACACAACAATGCCAAATCCTACAAATCCTGTTCCTAAGATATACAAGATATATTTTTTAGATAGAGCAGCAAGGGTAAGCTTGACATGACGCCTTTATGTTGTCATAGCTATAGGAAAAAAAATCCGTTCATACTGTTCTTAACTTATGAAGACATTTTCATCTGCAAAAGTCCAAAAATTGAATTGATTACAATTTTTATGTGTGTATTATAAAGTTTTCAAGTCCAGTCTCTAGTATCTAGTCATAATCATAAGAATGTAATTGTCTATGTCGCTTTGTAAATTAGGCACAGCAAGCTTTGTCAGGAGGGTTGTGGCAGAAGACCGGTTTTTTAATTTATAATTATTTTTAATCTCAATCAAACATTTAGTACTATAGGGGTCAACACCTCATCAGGGAAGTTACACTTTGAAAACCCAGCTCTAATTATAAGTTTAATAATAATATGCAAACAGCAGATAAAATACTTTTTAATTCCAGGAGTGGGCAGTGTAGGAGACATAATCACAATGCGACCGATGCAAGCCTACAGAGATCTACTTCTGCCTGGACTAGCTGTGTATGCAACTCCAGAGAACTTGAACAAATACAAAGTTGAAGAGGACAAACCGAAAGATGAAGATCAGTACAGCTCCCCATATGTCCAAAGGGTAAATCTTTTTTTTTTATAAGGCTCACTTTTGACTGCAATCTCACCTGAAGGTAAGCGACGATGTGGTCGAAGGTGTAGCACTGATTAAATACATATGTTTAGTGTGAAGTTTTTGAATGTTTGAGAAAGACATTCAATACCCATTACCCATCCCTGATAACATTTGCTTAAATTATTTTTTACTTTTAATTCAAAATCATGCTTATGGTGTACAGTGCACATACAGGGGTACAGTTTTTTTTAATGCTTGGTGCATTAAAAACGCTGTTTTCAAAAAACTTGTGATATGGTTACTTTTAAGACACTGGAATGTACCTATATCATGTTAGGCCTATATTTATTATTTTCAATGGTGTTTATATCAAAACCGGGTGTTGGAATAATTCTAAGTCATTATAAATGTACGTACAACTAGATGTGTCTTTGCCTCAATGGTTTAAAATTCCATTGTAAACCCCACAGGAACTGTAGATTTTTCTGGGATAAAAAGTAGCCTGTACAGCTCTCCCCTAAACTATATCTAAGCAAAAAACATGTCAATCTGTTGGTCCATTGCTGCGTGAAAGACAAACCCAAAGAATGCACTCTCACATATAAGCATGCATTATTACTAAAAATCTTAAAAGTCTTCTTTTTTAATAATAAATATTTTTACAGACAATAGCGTTATTAAGCAAACTTATGCTTCAAATTACGATGAGTAAGTCCGAGCCGTGGACTCTGGAGCCTTGGCATGTGAGGGTATCATTCCGCAAGGCTGGCTTCTTTGTTCCTGAGTATGCTATTGAAATGCCTCCAGTGAGAATCACAGGCCCAGATCTATCATTGCAGGAAAAGGAATTCTATGTTACTGTTACAGTAAGTTTTTGTACAACTTAATTAAAAGTTAGTCTTATCACAAAAAGTTAAACACACTCTAAACACGTGTTAAACAGCATCTAACCCCTAAACATGCCTTAGTCGCATGTTTAAATAATAACAACCACAAATCTAGTTTTAAGTAGTGTCTAACTGTTGTCTAACTGCATTCTGTGGTGAAATTTCTAACAATTTTAGATGTTTATCTTTAGACACTGTCTGTTTTTATTGGTAACACGGTTAGTTTTTAAGATGAGATGCAAAGCTCTAAAAAAGTACCTGCCTACTACATACGTACCTGAGTGACGGCGTTATGGTTAGATACCATCAGGTAAACGACCAGCTCGTCTCGCTATCGAATAGTATAAAAAACCTATTGTAAAAATAAATGAATCAATCTTATTTCTTCTTACTTAAGAAATTTTTAAAATGGGAATGTGTAGTAGGTATATATAAGGTTCTAATAGAATATAATTATATCACAATCGACTACGCGCGTGTCGTGCAGAACTTGATCATTTGAAGCATTACACGCTCATGTCCATCAAGCATGAACCACACTCTGACCATGGAAATACCACGATCGCCGATTGACGCATAATATATCTTCTAATGTGGTGAATCGGCAGCACGAATCTAAATCTGTATAATTTGACTGTCGCTTGTTATTCATGATTGGTGGAAATTTATCAAGCGTAAAGTAATTTGTAATGTCCCTAAAATCCCATCAACCATGAATGAGAATGTAATGCTTTGTAAATTGTAATGCCGTGCGTGTCGTGCAAAAACATAGCAAAACTGAAAGAAAAACTCATAATGTAATGGGCTCTTAAGCAAATTGCAACGTAAACAGTCGTGTTGTAAACGTTATGTTGCAATATATTGGCTCGCAGTAGATTGTAACCACAAATTCTAAATTGAATACTACCATGACTTTAGAATGAGGCTTTAAAATATAGAATATTGCGATATAGGTACATACATATACTTTTATAACGTAGACTTTTCAATAATTTTATTTGTATTATTTTTCAGATTAATAAGAAAGAAAAAGTTAATGTGCGATGCAGGATCCATCACTGGGCCACTGGTTTGGACCGGATTCCTTGGGAGGAGGCCCATTGGACGAAACCCAAGGAAGCTCTCATACCTGAACAAGCTTCTGTCTTATCAGAGATGCCCTTACGTACTTACACAAATTAAATGTTAATTTTTTATTGTAGGATCTAGAATCAAATTAAAGTAAGTAATGTTAACAAGTTTGAAAAGATTCTTTGATTTTAATGTTGTTCTTGCCTGACTTTCGGCGAGTTTCTGGAAAGTTCATCAACTTTAATTACAGATTAAAATTAATCCTGTCCTTATCTAGAACATAATAAATGACAAAGATGTCAATAGACCTAATCAGCTGCCTTATCAGCTAACAATCTCGTGTTCGTTTTCAATACCAGACCGATTAAAACTAGCGGTCACTAGTCTTCGTGTGGAAGGAGTTGTCAATAGTTTTCGCTTGTTTTCGTTTTGTAAGAGCTTATTTCTTTAATAACCAGCGAAAATTCTAGACTATTCCTTCCACACGAAGACTAGTGACCGCTGGTTTTAATCGGTCTGGTATTGAAAACGAACACGAGATTGTTAGCTGATAAGGCAGCTGTTCCTAAAGTTATTGAACTTTCCAGAAACCCACTGTTTTTTACCTATCAAGATGCTAACGAAACATTGGCTATCTCGCGTCATTTAGGTGCTATAAGAGTACATTTCGAGATGCAGGTAAGTGGTCAATAGAAAGTAAAGTTGAATGCGTATTTTCAATTGACCGCCTAAATTATAATTCTGTATCAAATTCAAAATTCTTAGTCACATAGGCCCCGGGACCCAGCAAGGCTAACATGTGTGCCACGACAAAATTTTGTCTACTGTTTTGTCTCGCTCTTTCTCTCGCGAACATGAGACAAATACACGACATAAGCATCGAGAAAATTTTGTCACGGTGCGCATGTTAGCCCTACAGGAGAGCCAGAGCACACATGAATGATAAAATAAATGACTTAGTAGCCGTTATAAGTAAATAGGTTTGCTGCTTATATCTTACATAGATAATGATGGCGCTTTAAATAAAAAAGCACAATATAGAACTAAAATTTATTGCACATCACAATATTTGCCCGTAACTGTGTTGATTGTGAAATAAAACATCCTAAACATGATTGATCGTAAGATTCTACAGCTAAAGCAGTTCAAGAAGCAGTTTGTTTAGCCGCTTCCATAGTTTGTTGCAAAACATTTCCGCTATTGTCTTCTAAATTTTGCATGTCAGTATATGTTTCTTCATTATCTAGAACTTGCTCAATATTCTGTACGGATTCGATATTAGTTTCTGGGTATTCATATTGTTGGTAATCTTGCGGAGTTTGTTCATATGCTTCAGCAGGCTGGTCATATTGTTGTTCCGCTCCCTGATCATATTGTTGTTCCGCTCCCTGATCATATTGTTGTTGTTCCGCTCCCTGATCATACTCCTGCTGCTCGTAATTCACGTATTGCTGTTCGTAATTCTGATCATACCGTGTAGAAGTCTCTTCGTGTTCGTTTATTTCACCCGGATACTCCTGCTCCTGTAATACCTCAGGGCTCTCGTAAAAAGTGTGATCTTGAGCCTGCGCCTGTTCTGTGGGAACATATTCTTGTTCGTAAGCGTCGCTAACTGCTTGTTGTTGTTGGTCATAAGCAACTTCTGGTGTATCTTCTGAATAAAACATTTCATTCTGCTCAGTGTCAAATGCTTCAATGCCAGAATTGATTTGTTGTTGTTCCTCTGTACTTTGTTGATAAACTACTTCTGACTCTGGATTATTTTCATACACAGGCTCGCTGGTCTGTTCATTTGCCAAATAATTCGGATTCACATTTACACCATCTATCAACTTAACATCATCTCTAGGGGTAAACTCTTCAACGTTTAACATATCAACAGGATATTCAACAACTTCATTATCTTCTTTTTCAGTAACATTAGGTGCTTTATTGTGAAGTTCTTCGACAAATTCTGTAGGATTCACTACTTGAATTGGGTTATAATAATCTTTATCAAATTGAACGTTTTCGGAATCGGGATATTTACCTCCATCAGCATCAAGTTGTTCATACTCATCAGGATGTTTTTCTTGTAGCTGACCTTCATTTACTTGGTGCTCGTTAGCATTTGTTGCTTCTTCTGTGTTATTTTCTGTAGCAGTAACATTTTCTTCTTGATAGTTATGCTGTACATTTTCTTCAATATTACTTGGATTTAGTACATTTTCAACTGTAGGTGCATGTTCTAATCCCTGACTTTGTAATGTGTAATCATGAACCGTATTTAATACAGGATTATTATGAATAGAAGTGCTATGTTTTAGTGCGTGATCGGTGCTCGGTTCTTGGTATTTACCGTTGTCTTCTGATTCACTTTTCACTAGGACTTTATCAAAAGAGGAGTCTTTTTCAGGAATCTCGTATACATATTTCGTAGAATTCTTTTTAGTATTATAACTTTCTATATCATAATCAATGTCCTTTTGTGAATCATAACTATCCATAACCTTCTTAGAATCGTTTTTATTAAGCATTTGATTTTCTTTTACAGGGATAGTTTCATTTTCGCCATATTTAATCATTTGTTCTTCGTTTTCTTTCTGTTTTAATTGCTCCAATATATCGTACTTGCTTTTCCAATCTTCGTTACTAGTAACAGTCTGTGGTGGAGACACTGTTGGTAGCGATTGAGGAGGAATAGTTCCAATATAATCGTTTATCAACGTTGGTCTCAATTTAGGAATGAGTATGTACTTCTTACTTATCTCTTTTAATAATGATGTATCATCTACATATTGTTTTGGAAGGTCCACTTGAAGGTTTGGCTGATTAGAACGACTTATGTGTTGAACAGGTTGAAAAATTTGGTTGTCACGTTGTTCAAATGGTTCTGGTCGATATCCAACGCGGTTATAAACAGGCAATAAATCTCCATACACAATGGGCTGTAAAAGTGAAAAGAAGGTGTACCGTGTAAGTATTTAGTTCTATCATGAGTAGTCACAATAAGGGAATTTTTAGGTAATAATAAAATAGTACTTTAAATCTATATTTGCCTACCTTGTGACGGATCTGCACAGCTGTGGAACTATATCGAATGTTGTCAAGTTTTCCCATGATGTATTCGTTTCTTTCTTTTCGTTTTTTATCCTCCTCAAGAAACGCGTCATATTGCTTTCTTAGAGCGTTGACGCGATCCGATTTGACTCTGAAAGTATAATATTATATCCATTAACTTCCCATTTGTTGAGACATCAGCTTATTAAAAAGTTTTGAAAATACTTTTTATTGGATTTTTTCCCCATAGAAATTTAACTGAAATTCAGGATAATTCAGAACAGGAGCAGACAGTGTGGCATCGTACGAAAGTAAACAAAGCTCTGCCGTGCCGACCTTAACAAGGTTTGCGCGAGTTCGGGACTTGGCGCATGTTGTTACCGCTATCGTGAAAACATCGGTTCGATCACGTTCATATTTTGACTACTTTGCACTATTATATTATACTTTAACTATTTTGCGATGCGGGCCTAAATTATGTATGTGTTTTGCACTAACGAGAGCATGGCATGCATATATACCTACTTGCATGATAAGCTCTCGTCTCCGGAGTACCTAGTTAGGTAGTACCTACCTACTTATATGGTTGCGTAGAAAAGTTATGCCTGAGATACTCGTTTTTTAAACAGTATTTGAGATCTGTGAAAGACACTTCTGCTGGTGACTATAGAAGCCAACACGAGAGGATGGGTTCCTAACGAGTCACGCCAATCGAGTCCGATTGTGACACGTTGGGAATTTTTTTCCCATCGATTCACACTGTTACTGGGTACATCGTCCAGTAGGGCTAACATGCGCACCGTGACAAAATTTTTTCGATGCTTGTCGTGCATTTGTCTCATGTTCGCGAGAGAAAGAGCGAGACAAAACAGTCGACAGAATGTTGTCGTGGCGCACATGTTAGCCCTGCAGAACTTATGCAGACATGAGAACGTAGAACGTAGATCCAATAATAATTATTATCCTATGCCTAATGCTAATGCTACTGTTCTACTTATTAATCAGACTTCCTATAAGTATATATTTTTTTATTGCACCTCAACCACTCTGAAACTACTTACGTTTAGTAAGATTGAGAGGATTGGTCTGTAACTTGCAATGGTGTGGTACATGATTCACCTGGCCTGGATGGACTATGGGTAAGTACGTATACTTGTTATGACCGTTGGTACACATCGGACGTGTACTACGAGCACTGCAGTAAATCTTATTACCCTAAGATAACTCAAGAGGTGGTATATTGGAATTAGGTACCTACCCAAGACAGATAAAATTTTTACTAGGATTTTTTTATTCCGTAAACAAGTATTAAGTTTCAGGAGAAAGTGCGGGTGGGACTGAGGGACGCTACTATAGCATGTACCTAACTAGTAGTTTTTTTTAAATATCGGGGGATTAAGTCTTCAGTTTATTATCAATTTCAAACTGTACTGATTTAGCAAAGTAGATAAATAATAATCTAATTTTTCAGAAGCTCCGTAAATGTAAGAACTCCTAATGTGTAAGCGTACCGGTTTCGGTACCAGCTACGGCGTGCCACGATGATCGCCATCGACTTCAAATAGTCCCATGGAACATGACACGCCACCATAATGACCTTCGCGACCTTGGTGTTGGTATCTACTTATTGTGCGGTGCCACGAAATTAAGTCAGAATTTTATGAATAGAAGTAAAGTGTAGACTTTATTCAAGGTGACGATGTGGATAGTTGTATGTAACAAGTAGAGGTAGGTACTAAAACTGTTAAACTTTTATGGGTTTTTGTTTGGATTCTTTTCCCATTCTGGTATGTATATTGCACCTGGGTTTTAAAGTAAGCAGATAGTAGATACCTAGTACCTAGACACGATACCTACATTTAATCCAAGCCTGAAATTCTGAGAGATATTGAGAACTTCTGTGGACAGTTATACGCGTCGACACGCAAACCCATAGCTAGCACATCTCAGGACTTCAGAATCAAGTTAAGCCAACGCTATACCGAGGACATTCCGAGAGTTCCGAGATTTGAATGGCTCTCAAACTGCTTAAAAACAACAAGGTGCCAGATGAGGATGGAATTACGACTGAACATCTAAGAGTGAATAGTAGACCGGTAGGTACTTATAGTCCTCCAAAAGTTATTCAATTCCGTCGACCTTGAAGGTACAACACTAGAAGCGCGGCAAAAGAGCGTGGTGGTGTTCTTCAAAAAAGGTGACAAAACCTTATTCAAAATTATAGACCCATCTCAATGTTGAGCCACGTGTGGGACGTGTGCAAACTGTTTTCGAGAGTCATTACGAGCAGTCTCGCACGCAGGTTTGATGAATTCCAATCTCCCGAACAAGCCGGTTTCCGATAAGAGTTTAGTACCATAGACAACATCCATACTCTAGGCGAGATCATACAGAAGACCTAGCAGTATAATCGGCCGGCCGCTATGTCTAGCGTTTGTGGACTATGAGAAAAGCCTTCGATTCAATCGAGACTTAGGCGGCACCTGCAATCCTTTTAGCAATGGCAAACTTGACTGTATAGGTACCTATATCGAAGTGTTGAAGTGAGATTGCGGTCAAACTGAAGCTTATTCAATATCAAAAACT
Source organism: Crocallis elinguaria (assembly GCA_907269065.1). Classification (NCBI taxonomy): domain Eukaryota; kingdom Metazoa; phylum Arthropoda; class Insecta; order Lepidoptera; family Geometridae; genus Crocallis; species Crocallis elinguaria. The sequence continues at coordinate 5,643,648 of OU026065.1, read as the reverse complement.
GTTTGTACAGCGCAGCGCCTCCATTTTAGTCTGACTACAGGACCAGGAGCACGAAACAAATCCCATTACAGACAGAGAGAAAGGGAGACGATATATCTCAGAAACTGTTCACGAACGCACTCGAGGGTATTTTTAAGCTATTTGACTGGAAAGGATCTGGCATCAGCATAAATGTCGAATAAGGTGTCCGAGGAGACTCGCTACGCTTTAAATGAGCAATGCCTATACTCTCATATAAGTCAAGTACCGCTGCCGCTGTACACCCGCCCAAACCAAAACCGTGGATCTGCCAATGCCAATGACTGATGGTTGTGGAAGGGACGTTGAGACACATAAATGCATAACTATGAAGCATTTTTGTTAAGTAGGTGTCGCTTAAAAATAATTTATTTCTTATAATATATTATTAGTTTAGCCTAGCGGTGGATAGGTCTAACGTAAGGATAGGTCATGTACTTACAGGTGACCTAGGCACGATAAAGGCCGTTTGATTTTCAACATGATTTTTAATGTACAAAATACTATTAAATCACAAATATGATCACCACGTTTTATAGTACCTAAATACTCCAAAATAGGTAGCACCACAAATTATATAGGATATGGTAGCACACATAGAGGTATAAATCACAAATTATATAGGGTATAAATCTGTGGTAGCACAAAATATAATTATGACATACTCTTTGATTATGACGAATACTGACATCAAAGACAATAGGTACTTACATGTTCTTTGAAGGAGAATACAATTAATAGGTTCTACCTGTGGGTTCTATACGTATGCCAATAAGATGACAATTGGAAGAACTTCACGGATTGGTAGCTAAGAAGGTGCTTAGCAAAAGTTTATTCGGTTTACTAACGAACCGTAAAAGTATTTTTTATGTGGCTGAATTTTCCGACTAGAATAGTATTTTTGGCCTAAAACTTATAGCAGTTTTCAGCATTGGGCGCGCCGCACGCTGGATGCTGGACAGATAGGACTGGTAGATACCTACTTAGGTTTGATAGTTCGGGGTATTGAGCTGGGTACCCAAAGTTCACGTGGTGTAGGTACCTTGGATGTCTGTCAACAATTTCTCCCAGTAAGATCATGTTAACTCTCGACTAAGATGTTGACAGATATAGCTGATAACCACGCGCGGTGGGCTTCTTTATTGGGCCCTCTCAAAGGAGCAGCAGAGGGCTCAGTGGATAGGGCCAAAAGGCGGAGCGGGGCGTTGTGGATGGTTTAGCCGGCCGTTACATGGTCAAGCATTCATGGAACCACGCGCTAGCCATAGAAAAAACCACGATCACCGCTTGACACACATCGTACCGTCTAATGTGGTGCGTGATAGAAAACAAGTCATAGCGCCAAAATGATCTGTGCATAGTGCGAACCATGCTAAAAAATCGACTAAAAACTATACCTACTTTTACAACTACTGCGTGTTTACAGACTTGCAGGGCCGCGGTACACATGCGGTGGTGCGCAAGTTGAAGTAGTATGTAGCGTAAAGCAGAGCAGTCGTTACTTTGAGCCCAGGCACTCCAGACAGGGCTTCCAGGGAGTGAAAGAGACAGCGCCCCTATTGCTGTATTTATCTGTTTCACGGATTTTTGATGGATTTACTTAAAGCCGTGAGCATGAAATGCTAAGCAATACCGCGCTCGTTGCAAAACCATGGTATTTTGACAGCAAAACGCAAACATGCATGACCGCGTAATTGTGGCCTTATAAATGTAAACCGCTGCTCCAGGCTCCCCCGGATAATCCTGGCATGGCAGTGCCCCAATTTGACGGATGAGACCCAGGAGGAGGGATAGTAGCAGACGGAGTAGCAGGTGTTGGCCTCGCGGCTCACCGCCTGCTGGTGGCCGTTGGGAGACGCAAGGAATGGAGGCCCAGAGTTGGGGTGTTCTTGATCATAATGATATGTCTAAATATCCGGTATCTTCAATCCAAATACCTACCTATGCAAGCTTCTTTTAACAAAGTTATTTTGAATCATAGACTAAAGGTTTAAGATCTAAGTATGTTTTGAATATAGAAATACTTATTATTATGCTACATTAGGACCATGTATGTAACCTAAGTATAATAAAATAATAGGTGGAAGAAAATAAACACTGGTTTCATGTGGGACTATCCTTTCTGCGTGTTTTTCAAAGAGGTGTTTTTTAGTTCTATATTTGTTGGTGTTTGTTTTCGGATGCGAGCTGAAAATCCTACACAGGGCTGAGTTCACTGCCTACAGTGCCTACACACCGGGTGCAACCGAACGCTCTAGTAACGCTCTTATTAATAAACAGAGTTAAACTATGTCTTGTCTCTTTCGATTCAGTATAAAATTGTCCAAGAACAACAAAGATAAAACATAATTTAATCAAACCGCCGATTTACATTGTTTATCTAAGTCGTTCAGAGGATCAGTTAGAGCGCGCGAGCGTTCGATTGCACCCGGTGTATAGGCAGTGAACGCAGCCCAGTTTGACGTTACAATAAATGTGACTAATATCATTGTTAGTTGTCACCGACCGACAGGTTTCCCAACTTAGGGTTTCCCCCTAAATTTAGGGAGAAAATAAGTGCTAGAAGCATAATTATATACTTTTTTCTGTCCATATATCTAGTAAAATTCATAATTATTGAACGGATTTTGACGTAATTTTGTTACATATCTAAATATAGTAGTCGTCGCGGTCGTAGTGACACTAAGGCTGAGATTCAGAGACGAATCTAAGCGTGGACTCACGCTTCCATACGTCAAAATTCTATACAGTTTTGACATATGGAAGCCAAAGTCTACGCTTAGAATCGTCTCTGAATCTTAGCCTAAATCTTATCATGCTTCTAAGCTAGAAAGTAAGAGCTACAAGCTCTAAACTATCGGATTGAAAGCTAGTTGATAAATAAAGAACTTAAAAAAATGTTTCATTTATTTATTTAGGGTTTTTCTACAAAATTGTGGTTGTTTCGGGGGGGTTTTTGATTTTGACCATAGGGGATGTTAGGGAGAAATATTTTCGGAAGCTGGTAACACTACCAAGTAAGACTCGGAAAATTGGAATATTTTAGTTTTCTCGTCGGTTTTCCGAATAAAACAATTTTTAAATGAAGAACAGCTATATCGATATTTGATTGCGTATGTATTAGGCTTAGTGATGTTTTGCTGTTAAATTCATTACATAATTTTAAACTGAATTAGAAATAACCTGAGAAATGTAATCCCAACCCTGTCCCTCATTCGATTTTTAAGGTAATGATTCACAAATGGTGGCATAGAATAATCAGGAAAAGAACCAAGCCTATCCCCGAGGATGTAGCTGTACTGTGGAAGCGTCGGCTCAGCGTAGCTTACGGCCTGTTAGCTTGGAACGCATTTGGAATGCTTTTGTATAGTGCTTACAAAGGCAAAGCAGATTGGGCCGACTATTACGGACTTAAATCAGACGATGAAAGAACGAAAAGACCAGGTATAAATTTCAGTTGCTACTTAGTTGAAATATCAATCAATACCTGCCTATTAATTCATATTTTTTTAATAGGCAGACTACCTTTTTATCTTTTCACCTATTGCATAAAATCATAGTTTACTACAAAAACAGTTGGACAATCTATTGGCTGTTGTAGCTAGCTGCTAGACCAATCATCATAATGTAAAAAAAATATTGATTGTGTATCTAACATTGTTGTTTGTTACAGGTCTTGCTTGGGCTAATACCTTAGGTATCGCAAATGCAAAGGTGTACAGAATATCTGGCTTCACAAAAGTTGATGAATATGATATTGTGGAAGGAGAAGTAAAGGATAATAAAGCAAATAACACTCTTGATCATGAGGAACTTAAAGAATAATTAACAAAAACATTATTAACTATTATATTAAGCTAGATAAATTTTCAATAGAAGTGTGTAAATAAAATGTTTCATAATGATTATTATTTCAACCTGAACCTATATGATATAATACACTATTTTTTACATTAGCTGTTTAATTCTGCATTTATAGTTTCTTTAGAGGAAAGAATAGCTAAATAAATAACTAGTTACGTATTTCTTATAGTTTGCATGGATGTTACAAACATTTAAAATGTACACATAGTAAAATAACAATAAATAATTATAGTATGTAGTTTAAGAAAGGAGAAAACAAACTTGCACCTCCTGGCCCTATCATTAGAACCTCAACACCAAGCGCCAATCTATTGGACTCGTCAAAAAGAATCATGAGCCCAAACTAGAAGGGTTTACTTGTAGCCACCATTATCCACTTCCTGGCTCCATTATTTGATCAGCTCCATGATACTCAATTAAAGTTTTGTCATCCAAACTACATATACATACAGTTTCATTTCCATACAATATAAGAAATAGGTTAAATTTGAGTTCTAAGGTTTTATTACATTATTTTGTTAGTTACAAGTGAAGTTAAAAAAATGAAGTAGTTTATGTACTTAATATTTACTTTGGTGGCAGGTTTTGAATAAAAAAATCCATAAAAATATAAATATTTATTACTTAATTTAAAGACACTAGTTTATGTCTCGCAAAATATTCTCTACATAGTTTGAATGTTATTACAAAGTCTTATAAAAACAAATTGCTTTATTGTTACAAAATACATAGCTTGATTTCATTACATTCTTGGGCATTATATACCTATGTTATAAAAGATCACAGCTCAAAAAGGCAAATAAGTGAACTTTAACAATCAGAGTGTGGTGATTGGTAAGTGATACCACGCCGCCGCCTTCTTTCCATCTCTTGTAATAAAGCAGATCTGAAACAAAAATGAGAGTCTAAAGTTTGACAAATTTAAATTATGTTAGAGTCATTTATTTTAACTTTCATAAGTGCTCCTTTGGGGCTTATTTGAATAAAGCAATTTGCCTTTGAATTATTAATTTACAATGGCCTTATCACAATCACAAACTATATGAAACATATTTTATAGTGTTTACCGACACTAGCGGATGTGTCGACAATCTTCTTCTTCGGTCGGTCCCTCATTACTGAGGATCGTGGTCATTGGATCCCTGTAAGCGTACGATTTGCCTCCATCGATTTCGATCCATAGTCGCCTTCACCACCTGATGAAATTGGCTTGACGAAGTGGCTTCCTTTACTTGGTCAGACCATCGTGTTGGCGACCGGCCTCGTGGTCTTTTGCCTTCGATATTGCCAACAATTACCAGTTTTTCAAGGTTGCCATCTTCCCTTCGCATAATGTGGCCGAAATAGGTCAGTATGCGTTGTAGGCATGTAGTGGACAATCGGGTTTTTATGTTGAGTTGGGAGAGAATAGACACATTTGTGCGTTTGGCTGTCCACGGTATTCGGAGCATTCGCCTCCAGCACCACATTTCGAATGCATCTATTCTCTGTCTTTCTTTTGCTAAGATTGTCCATGTCTCCACTCCGTAGAGGAAAATTGGAAATATTAGAGATCTTACCAACCGGGCTTTGGTTTTGTAACTTATGCCTCGGTTTTTCCAGATGTTCTGGAGGCGAGTCATCGCGTTCTTGGCCATAGCTATCCTTCTCTTTATCTCTGGGACACAACTGCCCTCATTATTAATACTAGAACCCAAATAAATAAAATTATCCACAGTATTAATGCCCTGGATGTAATGGCCATCTGATAACATTCCTGCACGATCTATCACCATTAGTTTGGTTTTCTGCCTATTTATGGCAAGGCCATGTTTGCCACTCTCTACCTCCAACCTGTGCAGTATCTCTTTCATTTCATTAAAGGATGTAGCAAGGAGAACAGTATCGTCAGCATATCGAAGGTTAGAGATGCGCTTTCCACCAATACAAAAACCTTTATCCCAGTCTTCAAGAGCCTTGCGTATTATATATTCTCCATACACATTGAAGAGCAGTGGTGAGAGGATACAACCCTGTCTTACGCCTTTCTTAATGGTAAACACATTGGAACAGTCGGTGTCTATTTTGACGAAAGAACGGTTATTGACATAGAGATGTCGGACTAGGTCAATTAGATGTTGGGGCGTACCCATGTCCTTTAACACCATCCATAGCTTATCCCACTGTACACAATCAAAGGCTTTGGTGTAATCAATAAAGCATAGCACCACAGGGTTGTTAAATTCACGGCTCTTCTGAATTATTTGGCGAATGTTCAGGATTTGTTCCCTCGTGCCTTTGCCTTTCACAAACCCCGCTTGCTCTTCTGGGATTTGTCGATCAAGGAAATGCTTTAACCTGTTGTTGACTATGTACAGGAGAATTTTACTGACATGTGGAATCAGTGCCAAGGTTCTATAGTTGCCGCAATCCTTAGTAGAACCCTTTTTATGAAGTGGAACAAACACGGATTCCGTCCACTCTATAGGCCATCTCCTGGTCTTCCAGACATAATTACAGATCTTTAATATTAGCTGCATTCCCTTAGGTCCTAGATTCTTAAGCAGCTCTGCTGTAATTCCGTCTTTACCTGGAGATTTTCTAACCTTGAGACATTTAATCGCATGTTCAACCTCTGATTGCAGTATGTCTGGCTCTTGCAGTGATATTTCTGAACATGTACCACTTATATGAGGTTCGCCAGTATCATACAGTGTTGTACAATACTGCTTCCAGCGTTCCAGAACCTGCTCCTTCTCCGTAAGGATGTTTCCAGCTTCATCTTTGATTGTGCATGTCTTCGTATTGCGAGATTTAGAAAGCTCTTTCACTTTGCGGAACAGGTCACGTGTCTCGTTCTTAGTAGAGTTCTGTTCGAGAATAGGCTATGGGAAAAAATATATTTCATAAAGTTTAAATAATGCAAAATCTTTCGCCATTTGATTGGTACTGTAACGTATCACAATGCAGTAGACAATCGCTACAAAGCGTGTCTGCTAGATGGAGCTACGGCTTGTAAGCCGGAAAGAAATACATCATATCAAGAATTTCGCAGTCAACATCGATTGCTCCCATAGTCTAGTTGGTTAAGGCGTCTGGCCCGGTTTGCCAGAAGACGCAGGTTCGAATCCTATTGAAAGCGAATTCTTGTGATGTATATATTTGTGTAAACACAAACTAGTTTTAAACTATACCACCAGGAGATATATGTGGAGAAAATATCCAAATAAATCCCCCAGGGGATATAAAATGACCAATTAAATCCCCATGGGGATCTGTGTTAGATAAATATCACATTTTCAAATTTGGGTGTAAAATCGTGTCGTGTCGTCTCTTCTTCTTCTTGAGATTATTGCTTGACGTGTCGTCTCGGTTAAGAATGTAGTTGCCGGTGTCGTGTACTCGCCGTGTCGTTGTAGACTACAGTGCACTCCGCGAAGAAACGCCCAACTCAGATGGCGCCACCATCGCTGGTGCTTGTCATTGCTTGATGTTTACTTTGGTGGTTACGTTCACATACAGTTTATGGGCCTTTTTGGCGCGAACTAACTAAAATAAACCAGTAGATACATAATAAAGCATGCTCACCTGTACTGTTCGTACTTCATGACAATTAGCTGCAGCTCCTGTTTATAAAGTCGCGTCAGCATGTCGGAGAAGCAATCCAGCTCGCTCAGCCGGAACATGTTCCAGCGGAGCTTGTGGTCCAGCTCTTGATCAGCTGTAGCATACATATAATATTGTAAAATTAAATCATTTTAGACGTTTATAGATAAATAAACATCTAGAAGTTGTTTTTTGTGCTACACGGGCTAAGCTGTATTTTCAAGGTGTATGCTGTATGTGCTTTCTGACATTATTATTGTATATTCTCCAGCTAGGATGTCCTCGAGTTTATCTATCGTTACCTTTCGAGTAAACGATGAGCCAGTGCGGGATCTCCTCCATGAGATAGGGCGGCACCAGCGTCGGCACGTAGGGGCTCACCAAGTAGCAGCCGCCGACCAGGCAAGGGTGCGCATACGTCGTCTGACGGGTTATTTCACTGCAAATAATTACAAAATGTTATTTAAGAGTGTTAGATACTGCTTAGTAACGAGACGAGCACGTCGTTTGCTTGATGCTAAGCTTAACGGCGGCATATAACAATAGGGATGTTTCATGTTGCATGAAACACAAAATTACTGTCGATATACAGGGATACGATATACGAACATCACATTAACACAATAAAAATTAAATTCACAAAAAATATATAATTACCACAAAGATATTGCATCTAAAATTCAAATTCAAAATATTTTATTCAAATAGGCCCCGAAGGAGCACTTATGAAAGTTAAAATAAATGTCTCTAACAGCGGGCCTCTGCAACATTCGTGTACCCGAATCACAGACTAAATCTAATGCTGTCTCTGTCAGAACCCCGTGGTGCGGAGTGGAGACGCGCTGCCAGGGCTGCGGCACGCTCTCGAGCGGGTGCGTCCAGTGCGTGGTCTGTGTGTTGTGGTCCATGTATAGTTGATGTGCAGAGGTACTGAGCGACTCACTTGAAGTAGTAAACTCCGTGGTGCGGAGTGGAGACGCGCTGCCAGGGCTGCGGCACGCTCTCGAGCGGGTGCGTCCAGTGCGTGGTCTGTGTGTTGTGGTCCATGTATAGTTGATGTGCAGAGGTACTGAGCGACTCACTTGAAGTAGTAAACTCCGTGGTGCGGAGTGGAGACGCGCTGCCAGGGCTGCGGCACGCTCTCGAGCGGGTGCGTCCAGTGCGTGGTCTGTGTGTTGTGGTCCATGTATTAGTTGATGTGTAGGAGTACTGAGCGACTCACTTGAAGTAGTAAACTCCGTGGTGCGGAGTGGAGACGCGCTGCCAGGGCTGCGGCACGCTCTCGAGCGGGTGCGTCCAGTGCGTGGTCTGTGTGTTGTGGTCCATGTATAGTTGATGTGCAGAGGTACTGAGCGACTCACTTGAAGTAGTAAACTCCGTGGTGCGGAGTGGAGACGCGCTGCCAGGGCTGCGGCACGCTCTCGAGCGGGTGCGTCCAGTGCGTGGTCTGTGTGTTGTGGTGGTCCATGTATAGTTGATGTGCAGAGGTACTGAGCGACTCACTTGAAGTAGTAAACTCCGTGGTGCGGAGTGGAGACGCGCTGCCAGGGCTGCGGCACGCTCTCGAGCGGGTGCGTCCAGTGCGTGGTCTGTGTGTTGTGGTCCATGTATAGTTGATGTGCAGAGGTACTGAGCGACTCACGTGAAGTAGTAAACTCCGTGGTGCGGAGTGGAGACGCGCTGCCAGGGCTGCGGCACGCTCTCGAGCGGGTGCGTCCAGTGCGTGGTCTGTGTGTTGTGGTCCATGTATAGTTGATGTGCAGAGGTACTGAGCGACTCACTTGAAGTAGTAAACTCCGTGGTGCGGAGTGGAGACGCGCTGCCAGGGCTGCGGCACGCTCTCGAGCGGGTGCGTCCAGTGCGTGGTCTGTGTGTTGTGGTGGTCCATGTATAGTTGATGTGCAGAGGTACTGAGCGACTCACTTGAAGTAGTAAACTCCGTGGTGCGGAGTGGAGACGCGCTGCCAGGGCTGCGGCACGCTCTCGAGCGGGTGCGTCCAGTGCGTGGTCTGTGTGTTGTGGTCCATGTATTAGTTGATGTGTAGGAGTACTGAGCGACTCACTTGAAGTAGTAAACTCCGTGGTGCGAAGTGGAGACGCGCTGCCAGGGCTGCGGCACGCTCTCGAGCGGGTGCGTCCAGTGCGTGGTCTGTGTGTTGTGGTCCATGTATAGTTGATGTGCAGAGGTACTGAGCGACTCACTTGAAGTAGTAAACTCCGTGGTGCGGAGTGGAGACGCGCTGCCAGGGCTGCGGCACGCTCTCGAGCGGGTGCGTCCAGTGCGTGGTCTGTGTGTTGTGGTCCATGTATAGTTGATGTGCAGAGGTACTGAGCGACTCACTTGAAGTAGTAAACTCCGTGGTGCGGAGTGGAGACGCGCTGCCAGGGCTGCGGCACGCTCTCGAGCGGGTGCGTCCAGTGCGTGGTCTGTGTGTTGTGGTGGTCCATGTATAGTTGATGTGCAGAGGTACTGAGCGACTCACTTGAAGTAGTAAACTCCGTGGTGCGGAGTGGAGACGCGCTGCCAGGGCTGCGGCACGCTCTCGAGCGGGTGCGTCCAGTGCGTGGTCTGTGTGTTGTGGTCCATGTATAGTTGATGTGCAGAGGTACTGAGCGACTCACTTGAAGTAGTAAACTCCGTGGTGCGGAGTGGAGACGCGCTGCCAGGGCTGCGGCACGCTCTCGAGCGGGTGCGTCCAGTGCGTGGTCTGTGTGTTGTGGTCCATGTATAGTTGATGTGCAGAGGTACTGAGCGACTCACTTGAAGTAGTAAACTCCGTGGTGCGGAGTGGAGACGCGCTGCCAGGGCTGCGGCACGCTCTCGAGCGGGTGCGTCCAGTGCGTGGTCTGTGTGTTGTGGTCCATGTATAGTTGATGTGCAGAGGTACTGAGCGACTCACTTGAAGTAGTAAACTCCGTGGTGCGGAGTGGAGACGCGCTGCCAGGGCTGCGGCACGCTCTCGAGCGGGTGCGTCCAGTGCGTGGTCTGTGTGTTGTGGTCCATGTATAGTTGATGTGCAGAGGTACTGAGCGACTCACTTGAAGTAGTAAACTCCGTGGTGCGGAGTGGAGACGCGCTGCCAGGGCTGCGGCACGCTCTCGAGCGGGTGCGTCCAGTGCGTGGTCTGTGTGTTGTGGTGGTCCATGTATAGTTGATGTGCAGAGGTACTGAGCGACTCACTTGAAGTAGTAAACTCCGTGGTGCGGAGTGGAGACGCGCTGCCAGGGCTGCGGCACGCTCTCGAGCGGGTGCGTCCAGTGCGTGGTCTGTGTGTTGTGGTCCATGTATAGTTGATGTGCAGAGGTACTGAGCGACTCACTTGAAGTAGTAAACTCCGTGGTGCGGAGTGGAGACGCGCTGCCAGGGCTGCGGCACGCTCTCGAGCGGGTGCGTCCAGTGCGTGGTCTGTGTGTTGTGGTCCATGTATAGTTGATGTGCAGAGGTACTGAGCGACTCACTTGAAGTAGTAAACTCCGTGGTGCGGAGTGGAGACGCGCTGCCAGGGCTGCGGCACGCTCTCGAGCGGGTGCGTCCAGTGCGTGGTCTGTGTGTTGTGGTCCATGTATAGTTGATGTGCAGAGGTACTGAGCGACTCACTTGAAGTAGTAAACTCCGTGGTGCGGAGTGGAGACGCGCTGCCAGGGCTGCGGCACGCTCTCGAGCGGGTGCGTCCAGTGCGTGGTCTGTGTGTTGTGGTCCATGTATAGTTGATGTGCAGAGGTACTGAGCGACTCACTTGAAGTAGTAAACTCCGTGGTGCGGAGTGGAGACGCGCTGCCAGGGCTGCGGCACGCTCTCGAGCGGGTGCGTCCAGTGCGTGGTCTGTGTGTTGTGGTCCATGTATAGTTGATGTGCAGAGGTACTGAGCGACTCACTTGAAGTAGTAAACTCCGTGGTGCGGAGTGGAGACGCGCTGCCAGGGCTGCGGCACGCTCTCGAGCGGGTGCGTCCAGTGCGTGGTCTGTGTGTTGTGGTCCATGTAGTAGCGGCGGCCGCGCAGCGTGCGGTCCGCCGACCAGCCGGGCGGAAGTGGCAGCTCGCACTCCTCCGAGCCGGGCTCGAACGAACCTGCTGCCTTATTATTAACGAATATTCTTGGACGCAGAGGGAAAGTTATACACGATGGATAAGCAAATAGTGCTTATTCAAATTCAAATATTTATTTATTGCTAGATAACTGAGATCCATTTTGTTAGTATACACATTACACATATAAAACAAGTTTTGTTAGTAGGTACTTACATAGTGGTAATTTCGAATGATAAAGGGGTCGATTCTGGCATCTCAAAATTAAACCAAATTTTAGTTTCACTCTCTCCATAGAGAAAAATAGTAATTATAACTCTCTCTTTCTAAATAGGACAGAACATGTAAAAGGCATGGAATATCTTTTAGACCTGTTAAATTAATCCACTTAATAGGGATGTCGCATGAAACACAAAATACATAATCAGTATTACAGTTTAAGAACATCACATTAACACAATATAAATGAAATTCACAAAAAATATATAATTTCCACAAAGATATTTTATGAATCATGCGTTTCGGTCAGCCTAGATAATTGAGTGCTCCCATAAAATCAATAACCATAAAATAATCACTGTTACTGATAAATAGTGATTTATTTAATTTGGAGACCTTACTTCATGTCAAATACTTGGAATTAGAAGCTTGTAAGTTGTAAGTAATACATACCTTGACTACTCGAGATAATGCTGCTTCCATGAGCTTTGTTATGATATGGCAAGACAGAGGTGTTCACATAGTTCGAATATATCGGAGACGATTGGCTGCCAGAAGTATATGCTGTAATAAAGTTTTTTTTGTTTTAAATGACCATTAAACATAATTTTGTTAGGATTTGAAGTAGTAATTTCTTAGGTTTTCGCTATTATTACACACTAGCTTCTGCCTGCAGCTTCGCATGTGTGGAATCAGTATAAAAATCAAGAGCTCTCATGGATAATGTAGCTTCCTATTAGTGAAAGAATTTTTAGAAACGGACCAGTGGTTCCAAAGATTAGAAGTAACAAACATACAACCAAACAAACTTTACCTTTTTATAATTAAGCTGTAGTAAGGAAAAATATTTTAGTAATTAGAACTACATATACTTACACTCTGTACAGTTATGAAGACGAATGGAGTGAGGCGAAGGAGGATGCAGTCTGGGTGTGAGACTCATGTTGGAAGACAGCCGTTGCATGCTTGACTCCCGAGACCCATACTGCTGTTGCTTTTGTTGCTGAACCTGAGTAACACATAAACTAGAGCAGTGTTTTTCAACTTCTGGGTTGCAACCCTCCCTGGAGGTAGTAAGTATTACACAGGGTTGCAGTTGCACACCAGGTAAAAATAAGAAACAAGGTCTAGGTGTAGGTCCTCGTAGGTCTTTGTTTGTGTGTGGCCTTAATGTGGGTTTGCCACAATTCTGCCTATGTTGTATTATGTACGGCTCCATTCTTCTTCTTCAGATTATGGCCACAGATGGAGGAAATGAAGAGTTGAGGTTGAAGGAGGTATGGCTATGTCAACTTTTACATCATTGACAATTACGGACAAAGGGGTTGCCAGAATTTTTTATTTTTTTACAGGAGTTGCATATTCAGGAAGGTTGAAAATGCCGAACTAGATTAAAGATTACCTTATGTTAAGCCTCATTTTAAGTTTTATTTGGTACAGCAGAGATTGTAAAAACAAATGAGCCAAATGGTATTTTTATTTGTTTATTACTTAAAGATATTAAAAAGAAGACAGTACCTACCAGGGAACTGATGGAATATCTAACTTTTGGTTTTATTTTCTACAAATAAATATACATCCTATAACTAGTCATATTTGTTTTTACCAATACCAACCTGTTGCTGGTTCTGATATATAGGATCCTCCTGTTGATGTGCATAATATCTGTAACTGGTCTGTCTACTGAATGATTCATCTATATCATTAAGAGTAGAGTGGGATGCCACATTTGAGTCCAGATGGAACTGTGAGTTATAGTTATTTGATGTGCTGGCTGCTTCTGAACTTGTTGACAAACTGGCAAATCTGTAATAATTTACCGCCATAAATCTTACAATTTTACTAGAGATCATAATTGTATGGTGGAGGTGAGCAATACTCAATGTGGGCACTGTTAAAACACTTAGCAACCCATTCAAGTAGTACAGACCCATTTTTAAATGATGTATCACATTATAACATCAAATGATGGTGGGTTCGTGAACCTACCTATTGTTGTTTCATGTAGTAAAACCAGAAAGTGGCGATTGGTACTACTTAATGAACAAATAGGCTAATTGAGAAATTAAAATAGTCACAGACTTAAACAATCCTACTAATATTATAAATGTGCAAGTGTGTTTGTTGGTTTGTCCTTTTTTCACTCAGTAACAGAGTAATGGATCAACATGATTTTTGGCATAGATATAGTTTATGGACAGGAGAATAACATAGGCTACTTTTTATCCCCGAAAAATGCACAGTTCCTGTGGGAATGTGGATGAAAACCGCGGGCAGAAGCTAGTTGAACATAAATATATTACTTCCAGCTGTTCATTTTTACTGAATATCATATTAAACTAACAAATCACAAAATCATACTGTAAACTATCAGTTGGCATTAGTTACTTAAATTGGCTTGTACTAAATTTGAGTGTTGATATATCAGCTATTGCAGGTTTAAATCAATTATAATTATAAACAGACATTTACAGTAAATTACCTGTGTGCTAAATTTGGTACTGACTCACTAGGTGTATATTTGCCGGCGTGTCCGCTCATAGTCTGAGCTTTGCCAAATTTATTCTCGTGGCTACTAGGCACTGCATCGCTAGCACCGAACGGCTGGCTACGAGGCCTTTTGTTGTGTTCTGTTGTCCACACATTTATGACTACAAATAAAATAAAGAATATTGTTTAGAAACGCTACCATATTATTTTTGAGATTGATATGTTATAGGAAAAATATGTTCGAAGTTATTGCTGATACACTATATAGATAAATAAATAAAACAACAAGTTTTTCAATACTTACTGGGTAAATCTGGTGGGGTGTCTTTCTTAATATATTTACCAACAACCCCTTCATTTATGGCTTTTTGTCCTTTTCTTGATATCATTGCTATATGAAGATTCCTAAAATGTTAACATCTAAAAACGCGAATGCAATAAATAAACAGAAAATCAACTTAGAAAAAACACTTCAACCTCTCATTTTTGCTTCAGATTCAGAAACACAGTAGACTAGCTGTCAAATTAATTGTCAGAATGTCAAAATTGTCAAATGACACTGGCAGAAAAACGTCAAGCAGCGTTTTAAAAGCCATAAATCATAATCCAAGTATATAATTTTTTCTCTATGGCCATAAGCAAGAATAAAGAGTTGGTATTTATATTGGTGGTTATATTCATATAATTATTCCACAGAGTACTTTTATATATTATATGATAGTACCTCTAAGTAGTCTGTGGATATATTCCTTTCAGTAGTCTGTGTCTGTGATATATTCTCTTTGGAGACTTTGGAGTTGAAGTTGTAGTTATTTATTTATTGGAGGTTATTAAATATTTTCCAAGTTTCGAAGTTGAAAATGTTCTTTTTAATAGGTTTAGGGCTGGGTGACGCTAAAGATATTACAATCAAGGGCTTGGAAATAGTGAAGAAATGTGATAAAGTATATTTAGAAGCGTATACGTCAATTCTTACAGTCGGCAAAGAGATTCTGGTAAGTTTATTTAATTTTTTTATATTACAATTACATTATTGCATTTTTGATGCACATATCAGGCTTACTAGCTGCCGTTTTTCACTTTTTATTAATAAAATAAGTAATTGTTCTGACCATATTCTAACACTGAACTAATCAGTAATTGGTACCTGCTAATTGTGGTGATATGGAAACTAAAGAGTTTCCATACGTCGTACTACTAAACTCCTTAGTTCTTATAGTTTCTTAAATAATTTGTAATGTCATTCTGTCAATAATATTCTTACTCCTATTTTGTTCATTAAAACCATTATTCTAAAGGTTTTATCTTATTTATCAATTTAATGAACAAAATGTATTGAATAAAATGGAGACATTTCTACGGCCCATTAAACTAGATATTGATCCATCTGATAGCTTCGCCTCAAAGGTTTGGGAGCATTGGAAAAGGACATTTGAAAGTTTTTTGTCATTCTGCGGTCAAGATAAGAAAGATGGTAAAATTTCTTTAAATCTACTCATAAATCATGTATCCGTTAGAATTTACTCGTTTATCAGCGAGTGCACTGATTACGAATCGGCTATGTGTATACTCAATAAAATATTTATCAAGCCGAGAAATATTATTTTTGCTAGACACATGCTGGCAACAAGAAAGCAACAGAGTGAAGAAAATATTGATGCGTATATTCAAGCTCTCAAATTAATGGCAAAAGATTGTGATTTTTTAACAGTGGACGCTGAAACGAATAAATGTGACAGCATTAGAGATGCGTTTATTTCTGGAATAAAGTCATGCAAAATTAGACAACGATTACTTGAAAATATGTCATTAACACTCGATCAAGCCTACAATCAGGCGATATCACTAGAAATGGCTGAAATAAGTTCACAAAGCTACAATACTTCACATTTGAGTGCTGTGCAAGGTTTAAAAGAAAACAACGAGCCGATAGCAGCAGCGTCTACTAAGCGAAAGTGTTTCTTCTGCGGTGGGCGTATACATCCTAGAAAGGATTGCCCTGCTGTTGATGCTAACTGCCAGATTTGTGAAAAGAAGGGGCACTATGCTAATGTATGTCGAACCAAGAAATTGAATACTGTTGCAATTCTTGATAAACAAGATACTAGTACTAACAACTCAGCATGTATTGTAGCAGCATCACCTGAATCACTAAAGAAGGCGACTGTACCAGCTTACATTCAAGGAATACGTGCTCAAGCATTAATTGATACGGGAAGTTCTATCAGCTTCATAAATGAAGATTTCTTTAAGTTGTGTCGTTTGAAGAAGAGACATTGTGATCAAACTATTTCAATGGCTTCAACTTCACTGACATCTCAAGTAGAAGGACAAACTTATGTTACAGCTAAAATTGGAGAACATAACTATGAGGGGTTGAATTTACTAATTGTAAAGAACCTATGTGCTGATCTTATCATTGGACATGACATATTAGAGAAGCATTCCTCGCTTGAAGTGTCTTTCGGTGGAACAAAGGATCCTATAAAAGTATGCAGTGTTGCTGCAGCATCTGTACCTGCTGTACCCTTGTTCTCAAATGTTTCTCCTGATTGCAAACCGATCGCTATAAAATCTCGAAGATATAGTGATGACGATAAAAAGTTTATTGAAAATGAAATAAGAAAACTTTTATCTGAAGGAATTATTGAAGAGAGTACGTCACCATGGAGAGCCCAAGTCCTTATTACAAAGAATACTAATCATAAGAAACGACTTGTAATTGACTATTCTCGAACAATAAACAGATATACACATTTAGATGCTTACCCACTTCCAAACATGGAGGAACTTGTATCACAGATATCAAAGTACCAAATATTTAGTGCAATAGATTTGCAAAGTGCATATCACCAAGTACAGATTATGCCGAAAGAACGCCAATTTACCGCTTTTGAAGCTTTGGGAAATCTTTATCAATTTCGGCGTATTCCATTTGGTGTCACTAATGGAGTTTCTAGCTTCCAAAGAACTATAGACTGGGTGATTCGGAAAGAGAAGCTTACTGGAACGTATGCGTATTTAGATGATATAAAGGTATGTGGCAAAAATCAGACTGAGCATGATGAAAATCTTCAGAGATTTTTGACAGCAGCTCAAAAATATGGCCTAACGCTCAACAAAGAGAAAAGTAAGTTTTCCCAAACTTCCATTAACATTTTGGGTTACACTGTTGAAAATCACGTCATTAAGCCAGATGGAGAACGGTTACGGCCACTACTGAATTTACCACCACCAAGCGATTTACAATCACTAAGAAGAGCAATAGGAATGTTCGCACACTATAGTAAATGGATACCAAATTTTTCAGAGAGAGTGCATGCTCTCGCTCATACAAAAATATTTCCACTGAACAATGAACTAATTCAACAATTTGAAAGACTGAAAGTTGACATAGCAAAATCTGCTATTCATTCTATTGACTACAATGCACCGTTCACCGTGGAAACGGATGCATCCCATCATTCAATCGCAGCAACTTTATCACAATCTGATCGACCAGTCGCATTTTTCTCAAGAATGTTGAACAATAGCGAGCTTAACCACTCAGCTATAGAAAAAGAAGCTTACGCTATAGTAGAGTCTTTACAGAAATGGCGTCATTTTCTTATTGGCAAACCGTTTCGTCTCATTACTGACCAACGATCTGTATCATTCATGTTCGATAATAAACTGACAAGCAAAATAAAGAATGAGAAAATACAGCGATGGCGATTGGACTTGGCGCCATTCAAGTATGACATTGTGTACCGTCCAGGTAAACAGAATAATGTTGCTGACGCGCTTTCGCGGGTATGTGCCTCGATACCACAACGAACTGAAAAACTAATTTCATTACATGAAGCTTTGTGTCATCCAGGAATAATGCGGATGAACCACTGGGTAAAGTCAAAGAATTTACCGTATTCTACAGAAGAAGTTAGAAGTATGACTAATTCTTGTCGGATATGTTCCGAAATAAAACCG
Source organism: Crocallis elinguaria (assembly GCA_907269065.1). NCBI lineage: Eukaryota > Metazoa > Arthropoda > Insecta > Lepidoptera > Geometridae > Crocallis > Crocallis elinguaria. The sequence continues at coordinate 5,625,479 of OU026065.1, read as the reverse complement.
AAATTCTACAAATGTGATCTGCCTGATCCAGTCTTAATAAAAGCTACTTCGCCAATGGAAAGATTGAGCATTGACTTTAAAGGTCCTGTACCTTCCAATACAAGAAATAAATATATATTGACGGTGATCGATGAATATTCACGTTTTCCGTTTGCGTTCCCGTGCTCTGATATGAGTTCTACGACGGTAATAAAGCATTTAAATGAAATATTTATGCTCTTCGGTATGCCATCTTACCTACATTCTGATCGAGGATCTTCATTCGTATCTGCAGAAGTAAAGAATTTCTTGAATTCTCGAGGTATTGCATCAAGTAGAACCACTCCATACAATCCAAGAGGAAATGGTCAAGTAGAACGTTTCAACGGCACTCTCTGGAAATCAATACAATTGGCTCTACGATCACGCAAACTGCCGATAGAAAATTGGGAAACAGTTCTGCCCCAAGCTTTACATTCGATTCGTTCCTTGCTTTGCACAGCTACACATTGTACGCCACATGAACGAATGTTCACGCATACCAGACGATCTGCGAATGGAGTTTCTATACCCACTTGGTTGACAGAATCTGAAAATGTGCTTATGCGAAAATTTAACCGCACCAATAAATATCAACCGATTGTGGAGGAGGTCACATTACTTCACGTAAATCCTGATTATTCATATGTTCGTCTTGCTGATGGTCGTGAATCAACTGTCTCAAACCGACAATTAGCACCATTAGGGCAAGACAGTGAGATAATTCAGAATATGCCTGAAATACTTAACGAGTCTAGAGAATCAGACGAGACGACTGAAGAAGACTTTTACGATTCTCGGAGTTTGAATAGTGTAGAAGATGAACAGCTGACTAGAGAGACAGCTCCAGCTGCAGAAAATTCTTTGGTCGAAGCAGGCCGTCCAACTAATGAAGACCAAGGGACTGTTCTTCGAAGATCAACGAGAAATCGGAGACTTCCAAACTGCTATGGGGACTACGTTCTAAACAAATTCAAATTCAAATTCAAAAGTCTTTATTCAAATAGGCCCCAAAGGAGCACTTATGAAAGTTAAAATGACTCTAACAGCCGGCCTCTGCAACATTCATCTACCCGAATCACAGACTAAAACTAATGCTGTCTTTATCAGAACATAATAAATGACAAAGACACCAACAGACCCAATCCGTGCTCAAAGTCAACGAATCTTCCAGAAACCCACCGTGCCCGTTCCAAATTGGTATAGGCCGAGCAAGAAGAAGGGCAAGAAACTCGTCACGGCATTCTTTTTAAAAAAAGTAGTTTTTTACAATGATTCTAATGCTAACAACTAACAATTTAAAGTTTAGTAGTCGCCAGGAGGCTCCTGAGCTGTTTGCCTCCATGCATCCTTGTCATCTACATAATCCTTAATTTTATAATACGCTTTTTTAATTAATACACTCTTGACTATACGTTTAAACTTTCCTTGTGGTAATTCAGTTAATACTTTAGGAATTTTGTTGTAGAATCTGACACCATTTGCCAGGAACGATTTGTTAGTTTTACTTAATCTGAACCCGGGTACAACAATTTTATGTTTACTTCTAGTATTTAACTCATGTACATCACTTTTTAAGTTAAATTTAGTAATATTCTTCCGTACATACATTATATTTTCCAAAATGTATAGCGAAGGCAGGGTTAGAATACCTATTTCTTTAAAAAAGTCTCTTAGAGATTCGCGTGGACCCATGTCATAGATGGCGCGTACTGCTCTCTTTTGTAATATGAAAATGGTATCTATATCGGCAGCAGATCCCCAAAGTAGGACGCCATAAGACATCAAACTATGAAAATATGCAAAATATACCAACCTTGCCGTCGCCACATCAGTCAGCTGCCTAATTTTACGTACTGCAAATGCAGCGGAACTCAAACGACCCGATAGGGCATTGATGTGAGGACCCCACTGCATTTTGGAGTCAATAGTTAATCCTAAGAATACAGTGTTATTCACCAGGTCAAGTTTGCTGCCTTCCAATTCCACTTTAGATTCCACGTGTGGTACGTTGGGAAGTGAAAATTTAATACATTTAGTTTTACTAGCGTTAAGTAGTAGATTATTAGCAGCAAACCATTCTGAGATTTTGTCAAGGTTATCATTTAATTCCTTTAGTTCACTGTCTTTCCTATCAGTTTTAAAAATGAGTGAAGTATCATCAGCAAACAAAACTATGTCCAATGCTATATGGTCTGTCATAAAGGGTAAGTCATTTATATATACTAGAAAGAGAAAGGGGCCCAGTATTGATCCCTGCGGCACGCCTATCTTCACTGAAGAACCACAAGATGTTACTCTATCGATGCCAACCTTCTGCTGTCTACCCGTCAAGTAAGAATTTACAAGATCAAGAGCTGTCCCACGCACGCCGTAATGATGCATTTTTTTAATAAGCGTTCTGTGTTCCACACAATCAAATGCTTTGGAGAGGTCACAGAATACTCCAATAGCATCCTGTGAACTCTCCCAAGCTTCAAAGATGTGGGACATCAGTTTAGCTCCGGCATCGACTGTTGATCTGCCTTTCGTGAAACCAAACTGGTGACCGTGCAATATTCTATACTCGTTGAAATGTGAAAGTAACTGTTCTAATATAATTTTTTCAAAGATTTTGCTAAGAGCTGGAAGTACAGAAACTGGTCTATAGTTAGAGGGGGTGTCCTTACAACCAGATTTAAAAATAGGGGTGACTTTACTGTGTTTCATTAGATCAGGAAAGACACCCTGATCTATAGAAAGATTAAAAATAATAACTAGATAGGGCGCAATTGTATCAATTAAGGATCCTATTACTTTTACCGATATACCCCACAAGTCTTCGGTGTTTTTCACATTGATAGATTTAAACGCTTTTTTGATACTAGTGGTTGTTATGTAACGAAAACTAAAATCCGGAATTAATTTAGAAAAGCTGTTTTGCAAAAGCATTTCTGCTTTTGCTGGAGAAGAGTCTAGTGATTTAGTAGCCTCCAATGGTATGTTTGTAAAAAACTTATTAAACTCATTGGCTATATCGAGTTGATCAGTAACTACTTTATCGTTAATTTTTAGTTTAAATTCACAATCTCTGTTTTTATTTTTACCAGTTTCTGTGTTAATAATTTTCCAAACAGTTTTGATTTTATTATTAGATTTTGTTACTTTATCCCTAATGTAGTTGGATTTAGCTTGCATACATACGCGTTTAAAAATCTTTGAATATTGACTGACATATTCGTGAAATTTTTTGTTATTAGTGAGTGATTTTTTATAGTATAATTCGTACATAACATCTCTACTTTTTCTAATACCCTTAGTGGCCCAGTCACTAAATTGAAATCTGTTCTTTACTGTTACTGTTTTCTTGGGGCACACTTTGCCAAATTCATTACAAATAATTGTAGACAACATTGCATAGATATCATTTGGGTCTTCAAGTGGAAAATGCGCGAGGGCTAGTCTTGAATCTATGTTTTCATTTAGTATTTCTAATTTATTATCTGTAAGGGCTCGTATTTCAATCTTAGCGTCTATAGATTTAGTTTTATTTTCTAAGCCTATTTTCTGTCCCATGTGGTCGGATCTAACACCAGTTAATAGACTTTTTTGTTTAACACTAAAATTAACAACGATGTTGTCAATGCAGGTAGCAGAGGAATGACATACCCTAGTAGGTTCTGTAAACAGAAATTTCAAATCAAATGACTCAAATAGGGACACAAATTTTTGTTTATCTGATGACTGTCCTAATAAATCTATGTTGAAATCACCACAAACACATATACTTTTTTTACATTTAAATATTTTTCTTAAAATCTCTTCCATAATCAGTAAAAAGTGGGAAAAACAAGATGCAGGAGGTCTATACACACATAAAATTATATATCCAGCTAGTTCAACGCAGGCAACCTCACAGACTCGTTCCACAGAGCAAGCCACTACGTCACTTCGTTCTTTAAATTTCAAATTATTTCTCAATAGTATTATTGAGCCCCCGCCTTCGGCAGACACCCTGTTGAACGTACTGGCGACTACATAGTTGTTTACATGGAATTGCATTGTATTTGGCTTCAGCCATGTTTCAGAGAAGCATAAAATGTCTAGATTGTACTTATCGGTCAATAACTCGATATCTAGAATTTTGCCTGAGAAGCGATTAATATTTTGGTGATATAAAATTAATTCATTACTTTGCATTTGATGCTTCTCTGTCGTCGGTAAATCACTACAAATAACGGGATCTACCTTTTTGCTGGAAATGCTTTTATTGACTTGTACTACATGTGGGGTATTGAGCTTTTCCATTGTCGGACTAGTCAGTTTAAATTATTGTAACCTGACGCTTGATCTAAATAGCTCTCATTAGTAACACTACTAACAATGAGATTGTCATTTGTCTGCGTTATACTACATATAACGGAGTTCTCAATATTAAATGCTAACAACTTAGCAATAATTATTTTATTAAATTTTGACAGGTACAACTGAATTGATGTTCTCTTTAGCCAGGAAGAATGTGGTGATATGGAAACTAAAGAGTTTCCATACGTCGTACTACTAAACTCCTTAGTTCTTATAGTTTCTTAAATAATTTGTAATGTCATTCTGTCAATAATATTCTAACTCCTATTTTGTTCATTAAATTGATAAATAAGATAAATCAATTTTTATGTTTCACTACTGCTAATATCAATCCCATTTGTTCCAGGAAGAGTTTTACGGTAGACTGTTGATATTAGCAGACAGAGAGCTATGTGAAAGTTACATAGATGAAATATTGAAAGAATCGAAGGACAAAGATATTGCTCTTCTAGTAGTTGGTGATCCTTTGGGTGCTACAACACATACAGATATGCTTTTGAGGGCTAAAGAATTTGGTGTAGGAACACAGGTAAATCAACTAATTTACTGAATAAAACATTTTACTAAACATCTTCATAGTTAATGAAGATCTGTATAGAATGCAGGTGAAGATGGCAATGTTCTTCTATGAAAATTTCCTGTGGAGGTACATATCCTTACTGTCCCATGTATACTGTATATGTATAACCCTGCTTGTACACAACCTCACTCTACAGACATGTGAAATTACTGGGCTTAATATTTCAAGACTTAATATTTCTCAGGGTAATGAACGCACTGCAATTATTGTTATAGGCCGACGTTATGCTTACTATCAGGCAAACAACCAGCTTGTCTTGTTACCAAATATGATTTAAAAAAATGTAAATTGTTATGTATCATTGACACAAAGCGAGAAGTGATGTTTAGTGGCGGGACCACAGGCATCACCATGTGCAGTAACATTGTGGCTGTAGCGTGAGGATTGAGTGTGAGCAGGGCAAGACTTTATGGACATCTTCGAACTTGCTGAATTTTATGGTATTTAATTTACAGATAAAAACTATGATGATTGAATCTTTGAAATGATTTTTTTCTATCTGATTGTAGATAGTACACAATGCATCCATCATGAATGCAGTGAGTTGCTGTGGGTTGCAGCTCTACAACTTTGGAGAAACTGTTTCAATACCATACTGGACTGAGACTTGGAAGCCAGAAAGTTTTTTTGAAAAAATTGTTGGCAATTTCTCTAGAAACTTACACACCCTCTGTTTATTAGGTACCTGATTAAATTAATAGTTAGTGTGATTCTGGGGAGCCATTTGAAATTGAATTAGAAGAATACTATCCCTTTCAATGTTAAGAATATGAGCAAGAGAAACATCCTTAACTAAATCTTAGTTTTAAATGCCATTCTAGAATTGCATCCTTTGTTGAGACCACAATGCCTTACATATTATTTAAGAACTCATTTTTTTCATTCATTGTTTTTTTTTATTGGTTTGTTACCTCTGAAAGTGCAGTGCTTTGAAACACAAAGGCCTGTGCGGCAATACAGCTAGATTTGCCAGATGGTCAGGATTAATCTGAATTGACTCCCGAAAAACAGCTTATCTTTAAATAATATGCACAATTTCTAAAACTCATGAAAAAGTACATGTGGCACCAACATAATAAAAGGTATTAAATGGTTATAAATGATTACATTTATTAGGTACTTATTAAATAATGTTTAGTCTGAATTTCAAGCAGCTGCCTTATCAGCTAACAATCTCGTGTTCGTTTTCAATACCAGACCGATTAAAACCAGCGGTTACTAGTCTTCGTGTGGAAGGAGTTGTCAATAGTTTTCGCTTCTTTTCGTTTTGTAAGAGCTTATTTCTTTAATAACCAGCGAAAATTCTAGACTATTCCTTCCACACGAAGACTAGTGACCGTTGGTTTTAATTGGTCTGGTATTGAAAACGAACACGAGATTGTTAGCTGATAAGGTAGCAGGATGCCGGTTTTCTTATATCTAGACAAAAAAGCAAAATTGCGATTGACAATTTGTCCTGATACCTCGGTTTTCATAACTGGCAACACTAACTGCAGCCTAATCCAACAAAAATAATACTAATTTAAATATCAATCTACAAATATTAGAAATGAAGATTAGGTATTTGATAATTGATATAAACAAAAAATGTTCTCAAATTGCATAGAATAACTTGATTTAACATTTTATTTTACATGAATATACAGGGTCCCACAGCAACAAATAACTATAAATCCATATATTTATAGCCATATAGGTATAATAATATATCCTACTATCAAGCAGATTCAAAATTTCCCATATTGACCCACCTTGCTAGATCACCCTGTATTTAAAATTAGCAAATCGGTGGCGCAAGTATCTACGGAATTTTGCGATCCATAGCGATCGATAAATTGATAGTTCGATAAATTAAAATTAGAAATAGATTGGTTGTTGTTGAATTTTTTTCGAAAACGAAACAACCTTTTTCCTAGGAATGAAAATTTATCTCCTCCATTTCCTACACAATGAATTTCAATTTTCGTTGCATTGAACGAAAACCTAATTTCTCGAAGCGATTTTCGTGTGAAACCGTTGCGAACGACTATAAAACCATTTATACGTTTATGTCAATAGTCTTCGTTCCATAAACCAGACTTCGAATATTCGCATCTCACAATTCAAAGTGAATAACTATTCACTTCATAAGAAATTAGATTCGGCTTCGTTTCGTTTTTGAGAAAATCAAGAGCTATCTATCTCTAATTTAAATGTTTAACGATTCGAACTGTTAATTTTATTTATCGTAAACACAGACTACTGAGAGGCGTAAAGATCGGCACTTGCACTGCTGATCAATTACCAGAGAATCTAAAAAAAGACAGCTCTATAGAAGTAAGTTGCTTTTCTCTTTTCAGATATCAAAGTAAAAGAACCAACTGAGGAATCATTGACTAAAAAGGTTCGCCAATACATGGACCCCAAGTTTATGTCAGTGAAAGAAGCAGCAGATCAGTTAGTGCAGATTATTAAAAACAATCTTGACACAGGTGGGTTCTTCTTTTTACTTTCAGGTAGTGCTCAAGAGGAAAGTATAGGCAACATACAGAAAAGCTACATAGATACTACACAATAAAAAAAATCAAAGAAAATTCCAGATGCAGTTGCACCACTTTGAATCCTTGAAATGTTTAAATTAAACCCTGTAAATATTACGATTGCTAATTATTTAGCAATCATAATATTTACATTGGACACTATTGTTTTTTCCGTTATGTAACTTTTTGAAGCTGTGTTCCTGTGGGATCAAATCAGTAATACCGTTTAAAATACCTGGAAAGTTTGAAAGATATGGTGTACGAGCGCCAGTCTAATTCAACGCGTGTTTTGGTGAAAAAAATATTTTATGAGATATCAAAGTAAATGTTCGAAAAGAGCATCTATAAAAAAAGAAATTTCAAAACTTTAGGTAATCCATGAAAACTACATTTGACCCAATCAACCTGCTGCCTTATCAGCTAACAATCTCGTGTTCGTTTTCAGACCGATTAAAACCAGCGGTCACTAGTCTTCGTGTGGAAGGAATAGTCTAGAATTTTCGCTGGTTAAGAAATAAGCTCTTACAAAACGAAAAGAAGCGAAAACTATTGACAACTCCTTCCACACGAAGACTAGTGACCGCTGGTTTTAATCGGTCTGGTATTGAAAACGAACACGAGATTGTTAGCTGATAAGACAGCTGTACTACACCCAAAGCCTTATGAATTGTGATGCTATAGACTATCATTAGAGTTGCAAGTAGTGTCATGGTTTAGTTTAGAATAATCAATTTACTTATTTCACTCTCAGGTATTCAAACAGACAGTATAGCAGTGGGTCTCTCTCGAGTCGGCGCTCCTGACCAGAAAATAGCAGTAATGACTCTTGAGGCGATGCGCCAGAGCGACCTCGGGCCGCCGCTTCACAGTCTTGTCATCCCCGCGCCCAAACTACATCCAGTGGAATTAGACTATCTAGCACAGTTCAGATAAGACTACCACATTGTAACATAAAAAGCGCAATAAAATGAGTTTAATAATTATATTTTTATTATTTACAATCATAGTACATAATTTAAAAAAAACTGGATATCAACATAATTCGAGCTGACATTATTGTAATAAACAATATGTATTCAAACTTATTATTGGTCCGCAAAGCTACCACAAAATACATGCTATGACAAAATTAATCATTAAATCATTTTGTGTCATAATGATAAAAGGTACATTAATTTATTATTTGGTCTAGGTTTCATAATTATAAATAAGTAAATGAAAACTACATTGATTAATATACAATTAACGGAATGTAGAGATACCAACATCCAGATACACATTACTATGATTGGTATACTTACATACATCAAACATATCTAGATAAAACTGGAAAATGGTGGGTCACATTAACATTAAAAATAGAAGAGGCATTACTTATAATAATGGAATTTTACATTATGTAACACTAGGATCGATTGACGATTCCTAAGATAATAATAATATACAGTCTTTAGACCTATATTAGGGGTACATACACATTTTAATAATAACAAGTATATTATAGTATATGAGACAAAATGTAACTCGTGCTCTCTATTCCTCAAGTGAGATTACAAAACAGTGTGAACTATTTAAATAGACATCAATAGAGTATTGAAACCGCTCAAACCGCAGAGACCTGCTGGTCATCTTCGTCGTCGTCGGGGGCGTCCTGATAGTAATCGTAGGGGCGCGTCACACCCTCGTGCGAGTGCGCGCGGCTCAGGCGCTCCAGACGCGCCACCTGCGCCGCCAGCGTGTAGGGCATGCGCGGCGGCGGCACGGGACGGGCGCCCGCCGCCGCCGCGCCGCACGAGCCGTGCCCGCTGTCACTCGATGTTGCCGAGCCCGTTTTGCGAAGCGGCAGGTTCACTAGCGAAGTTACGCTGCTGCTCTCTGCACTCAGGTCAACCGGTAGCGGCGTGGGTGTGTCAGAGTGTGATCTCTCGTGGGCGGTGCGCGGGCAGCAGATGCCCTGCCCGGGCCCATCACGCCGGTGCGAGCACGGCGACGGGCCCGGCGGCGGCGGTCTAGGTTGATGCGGTCTGGTTTTGGCGGGTTCGGACAGAGCTAACAATTTTCGCACCGCCTGGGGAGAGGCGGTGCCAAACTTGTTTCCCGCGAAGCTTTTCTTGCTCTCGCTAGCTGACGACGCACTGCTAGTGGTCGACAGAGATGGGGATGGATGGCGGCGACGCGGCATAGCAGGCGCCGGTCCAGATCCCTCGCAATCTAAAGACATAGCGTGGAGCCGCTCTTCATCTGTTTCTACGTGCATGCGGTTCAAGTAAGCTTTTACGCGACGCACCATTTGTGCTTCTTCAAACATTTTTTTAGGATTAGGTACATTAGAAGATTTTTTCCTTCTTTTTACAGTCACCTGCCCTTGTTGAACTCCTCCTGGCGTACACATGTTAGTGAGTGTTCTGACCTCTTTTGCAATCATTCGTAATTTTTCAAAGTTCACCATGCCTTCAACTCTTGTATCATTTCCCAGATGAATAAATGTTAAATCCTTTTTGACTACAGGGTAGAAAGGTACTACTGGTGCTCTTCCTTGCTCAGTTGATACTAATTGTCGGTATTTAGACATATTTCTAGAGGGATCCATCAACATTTGTAAATCTGTGAATAGTTTGTAGTACTTAGTGGGTAATTTTTCCCAAGTCATTCTCAGTCTAGAAACAGCACCATGTCCTAATCCCGAAATTATAGCAAACATGGAGTTAAAATTTCTGTATTCTTTACATTGGCGAGCAACTTTGATGAATTGTTTTATAATTTTTGACCTTCGAACAATATTTTGCTCAATGACAACTTCAGTCACCACCCAGAACATTTCTTTGTTCACAAGTTCTGCAAACTGTGTTAACATGGGTGTTCCATATCTACTCTTTAATTCAAATAGATCATCAACGTACTCTGTACTTTCTATTTGACAAAAGATGCAAAAATCTTGTAATGTGAGCTGTGTAGCTACTTCAACTGCATTCAATTGCAAAAAGTGAACCACACTATCTCTGAGGAGCTCTGGAGCCATTTCATCAGGTACTAATGTTTCGCTTATTCCATTTGTCTTCAAGTAATATCTGGAGCTTAGACCAATTCTTTCAGCTAGGTTTTGCATCTGGTCAGGCAAGCGATGTTGTTTGATAATGCCCCCGTGGGCAACTGACACTTCACACAGAGAAAAGTTGCAACTGGGAACATCAATAATACTAAATTCTTGCAAGGTCAGCATAACAACTTCCCTGGCTGTTGTCTCCTTATGAACCAAGAGATATTTGCATGTCTGATCAGCTCTGTATACTTTTAGAACATGTTCAGGATAATCTGAAGACTGGTATTCATCATAGCATATAGATATTAAGTCAGGATTACTGTGCGAATTGTAGAATGATGTGCTGCTGTTAGCTTTATTTAAAGATTCCGAGTTTGAGAGGATACTATCATCGCTGTGCAGGACATCAGTTATAGTATTTTTGGGGAGTATATTCATTTTCATTAAAGCTTTTTGAAGTCTCCTTTTAGGACCCAACGTCATGAATCCCTTCTGGGATTCCTTTTTGATGTTCATTGGCTGTGGTTTTTTAGTTGGCGATTGAAATACAGGGTTTAAAGTAATAGGATTTTCAGTCAGTAGTTCCGCTGTTGACAATCTTGCTCTAGGATCTGTTTGCCAGCGCACCATGTTGGCACAGCCTCTCTGTCTAGGAGAGTTCTCAGGTTTCTTTAGCATTTCCTTAAAATCTAGCAAGTTACTTTTTACTGTGATGCTTAAATGTGTAGATCCTGTGATAATTTCCATTGCCTTTGCATGACTGACATGTTGGAATGACTGACCATTTACTTCCAGAACTTGATCTCCCCTTTTTAAACCTACATCTTCAGATTTTGAATGTTTTTCCACTTTTTGTATGAATATTCCATAGCCTCTTTCATATCCTCCAATGATAGTAAAGTTCAGAGGTTCATCTCTAGTAGGGCGAGACAACGTTATAATTCTTACTCGAGCTTTTGCTGAACATGCCAAATTTAGTAATCTGGATTGACTTTCCATTTTCTCTCTTTCAAGTGACATTTCAAAACATTCCAGAAAGTCCATCATTGTTGGATCAGTTTCAAAATCAGAAAAGTGATTATTTGCCCAAAGCAAAACCACTCTTGTAACTCTATCACGTACAGTTGGGTCCGAAAACCAGGCAAGAAGCTGCTTTGCAACCATTAGAGGACTTTCAATGAAGGTCCTATGTGTCAGTAGAAAATCTTCAACATATGTGGAATCACGAGAATTATCTGCAATGAGTTGGAGCATTAACTCATCTGGAGTACCTCTTATGACTACATGCCCTAATAGGCGGCTAGACTCTCCTGCTGCACCTCTATATTCTGTAACGAGGACTACCACACCATTTTCATTTTCATGCCGTTTTATATTTTCTTCACCCTGATGCAATATACGATAAAAGTCATCTTGTGTGACACATACAAACTGGCAGTCATCACATCGTGTTGTCATCACACCCCTGTGATATAATTTTTCAAGAGTAGCCTCAGCCATTCCAAAGCTGTCTCCAACATTGAGATATTCAATTTCTCCATTTGGATGTTCAATACCCACATGCCCATTGATAAGGACAGACCATGAATCATGTTCTTCTCCATCGTTCATGACAATTGTTCCAGCTTTCTCAACAACAGCAAATACCATCTTTGTGCATAGAGCTCTTCGCACTGTCAGTGTCATATTGGTAAATGCTTTTAAATGTTGGGTGAATTCTAGGAGTATTTCAATATCTTCTTCTGTTCTTTCAGTTGGGTCCTTCTCTAGACACTCTCGCACTGCATCACGTACTGTGAGGCTGTCCATGCTCTCTTCCAAATCTTCCTCTTCATCTGAATCAACAATGGACTCCAGAAGACCAGAGAGATCAACTTCCATGTCCATGTCAAGAGAGCTATGTACGGAGGTCATGGTGTCACTGCCACTATATGCTGAGCTTGTGTCGCTTGCGTTGGAGCACTTAAGAGTGTGGGGGTACAGCTCCGGACTGTGACGGCCTCCACGCCCACCTCTCAACATTGTGAAGTGTCTAGCCAGTTTGACTGATGACCAGCAGCTGAAAAAAAATTCATAAGTAAATTGAATTATCTACTTTATAACTTACTCTAATTAAAACTGAAATTACACTATGAGGATGTTCGGTCTTTTTAAAACTGCACACTTGCGTGGAATGCTGGGGGGTAGAGCAATGTTTATTTTTTGCAATCACTTCAGTGGTTTATGTCATGCATGTACGTTAACATACAACGAATTGATCAAGTCTTTATCGATGTACGAAAGCTCAAGAGCATATTAAAGTGTTTAAAACGGGAGTGCAAGCAATCAATGGACTATGCAAAGCAGGGGACTTTCTTCGCGAGTTGATGACATAAGTGAGATAGTCAGGCGTTACCGAATTTGTTGCTGTTATATCATCTTTGTTTTCAATAGATTAAAACAATAGCAATACGTTCCATACAATGGTAAGATATTTACGTTTCAAACCTTCACAATTTCTATTTATTTTGCATTCATGGCGGAACTGTCAGCGCTTCCATGTTGCTTTCTAAATGATTCCTCCAAAGTCTCTGGGATCTCTGTTTAATAGGACACACTTGAGGATTCAGGAATTAATTATGCGTGCATAGATTTCTATGAAATAACAAATATAATGTACATTTACTTCAAAATCGAAACAAAACTACAAAAAAAATCTTTAGAAAGCTACTTTCTTCTAAAGCCAAATACCATAGACTAGAAAATTCTAGTTCTAGATATTGCATAGACAACATGGAACTATTATCAAAGCTATAGACACAGTATTAGGAGAACCGCATATAACACCCAATGAGTTTTGTCTCTGGCAGCGAGTTTCAAAGCGAAGTGATCAAGGAATACTACGTAACTGCTATGTTCACTAATAAGTAATACCACAAACACGGTCCGAAAGAGACTAAATATTAAGGAGATGTGTCTCTTTCTAAAAGGGTGACTTTACTTGATGAACTAAACGAGACAGATTTTAGACGATTTGTGGTAGTACAAAGTGATTCTATTTCATTTGAATTATTTTGTATAGTCAGCAATATACTTAAAGGCGATACCTACCGAGAAAAATAATCTCTGTTCGAAAGAAACTGTGAAAGGAGGTAGCACTATCAATACAGGTGACCTATAAATATAGAGTTAGGCTGTGATCATTGCCATGCTACTGACCGTTGATATTAAAGGAAGACTTTGAGTGAAAGAGTAACAATCAAACTTCCATCCGTCCATCTATCCTGCCAAACTTTTGTGTAAAGTAGAATAGGATTAGTGTGATTGATTGAGAGTACATTTTAAGAAAGCAACGTATTTTTTTATTCAATTTAATAACGAGACGAACTGGTCATTTGCCTTGTGGTAAGCACAATGCCGGCCCATAACAATTGCAGTGCCACTTAGAACATGGAAACATAAAGCCCTGCGTGGCACTACAGTGCATTCGTTATCCTGAGACATTAGGTATGAGAGAGGTGTGAGACTTCATAAGCTCAGTAATTTCACTGACTACTTTGCTCATCAAACCGAAACGCAGCAATGTTTGCACATTACTGCTTGATGGCTGACTTAACGAGCAAAGTAGTAGTACCAACCGAGACGCACACTCAGAGACGAGCTAGTCCTACCACCTAGTAAAAGTATTTTATTTAAGGGACAGAATATGACGCGCCGTGCGCCGTGCAGCGCGTGTTTGAGTGAAACAGTCGCTCACGCACCTCAACATTTTTGAAGATAAACAATTACTTAATATAATTATGAAATATCGTATTCGGCGCAGTTGCTCGCAATAAAATTACAACAAAGGTACGGCAAAACTACGGCGATAGTTTTCATATATGAAATTTCCTAGATATACGACCTAGAGGAGCAACCAAAAGAAAGTTCTTTCTGCCCAACAAGATAGCACTATTATCTCTGATTCACTGATATTACTGTTTCTTTCGAACAGTGATTATTTTTCTGGGTAGGTATCACCTTTAGTATATTGCTGACTGTACTAAATAATTCAAATGAAATAGAATAGTTTTTACTACAACAAATCGTCTGAAATCTGTCCCGTTTAGTTCATAAAGTACGGTCGCCCTTTTAGAAAGGGACACACCTCCTTATTATTTAGTTAATTCAACCTCTTTGGAACCGCGTTTTTGGTATCACAGTGATTCTTCCAGTTATCAATACTTTAATACTTAATATTATAAATGCAAAAGTTTGTTTGTTGGTTTGTCCTTCTGTCACGCAGTAACGGAGCAACGGATCGACGTGATTTTTAGCATAGATATAGTTTATGGACCGGAGAGTAACATAGGCTACTTTTTATCCCGGAATAATGCACGGTTCCTGTGGGAACGCGTGTGAAAACCGAGGGCAAAAGCTAGTGTAGTATATATCCTTGCCTAATATATAAATTCCTTGGAAGCGAAACTACCCATAGCTAAATTAAATTGAAAAAAGACATTTTTTTACAAAGTTACAAAGCTTTAATATCAAGAAAGTGTAATAAATTTTTCAGATAAACAGATGGTTCAATTTTGTTGGTACATATTAAAACAATCCATATGAATCCTGAATACTGAGAAATAATATGGAAATAATGCGCCTTTGAAATATTGTTCCAGACCGTAGAGTAAGAAAACAATGCGCACATTCAGTTTATTCATTTTGTCTGTAAATTTCTTGTTATTCTGTGGACGGAATTACACAATGTATTTATGTACTCTTTATTCAATATTAATTATTTTCCAAAAAGTAAAATAGATAGCCAGAAATTTATTTTAAGGATATAGAAAATTAATAAAAAAATACTAGGGTTTTACAGTTATATGCTCTATAAAGCACATTATGTATTAAAAGTACTTGATTTGGTTAACTGAACATTTTCTATCTCCATCTATTTTCAGAAGTAGGTACTTTTCTATGAGTGTAGCGTTTTCGCAGCAATCCGTGATGTTAATCTTTTATATCAAATTAGTAAATTGATCGCTTCGATAGACTTGTAGAAACATAAAAACGGTCTAGTGAATGTGTGAAATCTCAAAATACTCAAGTGCAGAGCGTTATAAAATGCGTCCTGTTTCACTGTCGAAACGGATGGTGAGCGATGGCGAGAGATGATAGATTTTTGGTGTTAAAATTTTAGTCCGTGTCATCACCGCATAAAGTTTCCGATTACGTCTAAACAGGACGATAACTGTTTTGTTTCTTTGTTTTACGTGTTGCTACAACTAAAACTGTGAAAAATCTCGAGTGATTAATGCTAAGAAATTATTGTCATTGACTGACCGGCTGATATTACACGAGGCTTGTATGTATATGTGACTTCTACCTTCAGCTATTCGTGACACGCCTCAGAAAATAAAACTGAATTTGTGAATCGAATTATTCCTTTCTGTATTTGTGTCATTTTAGCGTTAAAGACGTTTAAAAATTACGTAACTGTTGTGGAATCTTGAAGTGTGTTTAGAGAATGGCCTGAGTGTGACCACTCCATTACCGTCATGTGTGACGAAGGAATGTTTGTTTAGGCTCTAATATTGTGCTCCGACCTTACGGGAAGTGCGCGTTCGTCTCGTGAACTGGGCCAGATCATGACACTGTCGGAATCAAAACAATTTTCGCATTGATATACACAGTCTACCTATTGTCATTTGGGACACTTTTTTACTGCCAAAATGTCTTCGGGAACGTTTGTGGACAGGATTGACCCTTTCGCGAAGAGGTCGCTGAAGAAAAAGACCAAGAAGTCTCAGGGTTCCTCTCGATACCGCAACACGCAAGATGTGGAACTGCAGGCTTTGCCTCTGCTCAAAGGTGGGTCCTTATCTATTTTCGGCGCGCGCCTCGTAGTCTAGTTGCTCTTATCTCGTTTTGAGAGGTTTCTATGTCAATATTTATTTAATTTCTTCACATTACCTTAAACCTATTCAGAGAGGTTAGAAACAAACAATAACTTAGTGTTTGTGCCATTATAACCTAATGTTCAGTTCTGTAAACACTGTATATGATTTCAAGAAGTTAATTGGAAAACAAAATACCTGCAACTTCATATTGTATGGTTTAGCCACTAAGGAAACATGATATAAATAGATATGAACATAGTATGATGTATGTATACTTGCTCGTAGTTTAGATTGCTTGCTGCTAAATTGAATGCAGTTGTGCTTTGTTTTAGTTTTAAAATATAATGGCTTTAAACAAACTAATAATATAGTTCTAGTTTATGTAAGGTTTTTATCTGGAGTTTATGGCTTGATATAATGTAAAAGTGAACCAACCCTCCTGATCCCACCCTTGGTTTGTAAACATAAAATAACCAACTTTATTTAACTTGTAATGTTAACTGAAACTATTTATTTAAAAACAGAACTTGGTAACTGGAGGTCAATAAATGTGAAAGCATCACAAAACAATTTAATCATAGTCAAATGTTGCTACAGTCAGTTATAAAAAAAATGTAGGCTTGATCACTTACTGTCATTGTTCATGATCATGTGTACTAGTTGTTTTATTAGGTAGGCTACTTAATCTCCCTTGAAATCCATAAAGATAAATAAAATTGAAGTGTCTGTTTGTAATATCAAAATAACAGCTTTATACCAAATGCATATAAAGTTTATACGGAACCTATAACAAAACAACCATTTTTTAAATTTTTGTCTGTCTGTCTGTTTGTTCCGGGTAATCTCCGAAACGGCTGGACCGATTTTGACGGGACTTTCACCGGCAGATAGCTGATGTTACAAGAAGTAAATTAAGCTACTTTTATTTTAGAAAAAGAATTAGGGTTGCGCGCAAAAAAAGAAAAACCTTGAAATCCAATATCTCCGCATGGGTGAAACCTCGGTCAGCATCTAATAGATAATATACATAAGGTCAGTTGATGATTGAGCTTTTTATATTTGTAGTCATTTACATACCTAGTATAATGGAATTCATTATTTTGAAATTAGATTTTTGTTTCTCGTGTTTGAGGCCTCAATGTTAAAATGAACAGCTGATTTTAATGATTAAGGTATATATGTGTTTTTATATCAGCTGCATCTATATTTAATTTTCTATCTGTTTGTTTGTTATGGTGAATATGTCCGCTCTGCAAAAGGTTGATGAATGATTAGTCTATAATAACATTAAACTTAAAGGAAAATATTTTAACACTAGACTTAAAAATATTTTTTTTTTATATTTTTTAAATTTGTAATTGGCTTACGTTTGACCACAATCTCACACGATGTTAAGAGATGATGCAGTTGATGATGAAGCATGCTTGCCTAGAAGAAATGTATTCACTCTCATGTTGGAAACTCCCAAATTATTTATAGCTATTGGGAAAAAGAGGCTGGCAAAGAATTCCACTCCTTAGCCATCTATGTAATGAAAGTTGAAGCAATACGCTTGGTACAGAAGGGATATCAAAGATATGGGTGAGGCACGTCAGCAATTATTTCCCTAGAACATTCACACACGAAATCCAGATGGCACTAAAACTATTCTCAGGGTGCCAAAAACAGTGTGTATGATATATATCATAAAGTTATTAAGAGCTATGTAGATATATTAGTTGGTCAAGAACTTAAAATAATAGTTATAATAATTTGTTTAGTTCATAACATGGAAAAAAATGTAAACACAACAAAATTTAACTGGTTACTTATTTTTAAGGAACATTACATATATTTATCAATATTATAGTGTTGATTGGTTATTACAACATTTTTATCGCGTTGTTCAAAATAGAAAAAAATGAGAATGGTGAATAGGTAGAAAGTAATAATTAGGTAAACCAGTGTTAATTGAATTTGTAAAACTCAATTCACCACATTCCTGAAATCGGAATGACTTACATTATAATAAACCTTGACAACTTAACCTTTAAGAAGGTTTTAGGATGAACTAACCGTTCTCTGTGATAGCAAAGCTCATCAATGAAGCTTATGCATATAAAGCATTCTTATCTTTAAGGTAAGGTGTAAATATGTATGAAATAAGATACACTGATTAATCTTTTCCTAAACAATTTTGGTGCTTTTAACTTTTTGCACTGCAGTTAAAAATTCCAAACTCAGGGTGTGACAGCAAACTTATGGACTCCAGTATTCGGTTTCTAATTGAAGGGTTCCCTATTGTGAATATGTGGTCCTAAACTTGTTAAGTTATAAATTTAACACATGATTTATATAGGTACTATTAACTATTAATTAGATATTTAAACTAACTTCCTTATAATAATGTACATAGTTCTGGGTGAGTTCAAGATAATGCTCTATTAAAAATGTAAACAAACATCAGTATTAGAATGGTTTTACATACACACCTTACTTATTATTAAAACTATTATATTTTTTCATATGTATATTATATAGTATTACACTTATAATACACACTTACACTTATAATTCCATGCACTGATCACATGACCTCTCATTTCTATGTATGTCTTACCAACATGCAGGTGCAAAACAAATATTTGAACCTTATCTATTATTAGCGTCTGCTCGCGGTTTTGCACGCGTGGAGTCAGTTATAAAATATCGCCGATAGCACTCAGGAATAATGTAGCTTCTTATTAGTGAAAGAACTTTTAGAATCGGACCAGCGGTTCCAGAGATTAGCTGTAACAGACAAACAAACTCACGAACTTTACTGCTTTATAGTATTAATATATCTATTACATAAAGGTATTGGTCCCTTCATTGAAATCAAACCCTTACAATCTATAAATGGAGTTGCCCCAATCAATGCTCCACAGATACTAACAGCTTATCAATTCTTTGCAAGAAACCTGTCTTGGTTTTCCATGAATAAATTAATGTCAATATACAGTCATCTAAGTAGTCAGACCGTAACCTCACAAAAACATGAAACAATTGCTTTTTGTGCACAAATATTTGCCTGTTGTAGGAATCAAACCCGCAACCCATGTGCCCTATTAATTACACCACCTATGGCTGTGCATATTGTAATAAATTTAATAACTTAACAAGCAAGTAATTTGGTACAGAGCTCTGAATTTGGGTTTAGTAACGTTGCTTTTGACTCATTGACCTACTATTGACCCCTAATATTTATTTATTAGATATTGATTGCCCTTCGAGTGTCAAAAGCTTGATTTGGGTATGATAAAGGGTAGTGTGCATACTATGTATTTCCATTTTAGTTTCTATGTATTTTGCAGTGACCAATCGGAACCTAGTTTTCTTAGTTAGTGCTGGTAGTTATTTTGCATACCAATAGTCTTTTATAATGCTGCTATATTATATAATTCAAATATTATTATGTGATCTGTATATCCCATTTAGAATATCAAATAATAAAAATAGAACCAAATTGAAGCTGAGACAGGTAAGCAGAGAGATTTATCTGCTTACTCCAAATAAGATGTGATGTAATGATAGTACTTATAATTGTAGTAGGTATTGTATCAAAAACTTGTTTACTGTGTGGCTTCTACATTCTAACCATCGCATTGATAGCATCAAAATGTTAACTCTAAACTGCTTACATTTAATTATGTTTATTATCACCATTAAAAAGTGTGCTAACTGCTAAGCCCGCTATGTTTTATAACTTAATGATTTTTCACCTATAAGTCCATCAATAAAGCATCTTAAATCTTAAAAACCCAAACAAAAATGTTAATTCCAGATGTTCCAAGTGGTGAGCAGGAGGAGCTGTTCATCCGCAAGCTGCGCCAGTGCTGCGTGGCCTTCGATTTCATGGACCCGGTGGCAGATCTAAAGGGGAAGGAGATCAAGCGTGCTACGCTCAACGAGCTCGTTGAGTACATCACCGGCGGCCGCGGCGTGCTGACAGAGCCTGTCTATCCAGAGATTATTAAAATGGTAATTATTTTCTTATCTATTAATTAGGCGAAACAAAATCCCAACGATTGCGCTGGTTCGGTCATGTAGTGAGAATGGGGAGGATCGTGCGGTAAAGCGAGCGTATTTGGGGACACAACACAAACATCCAAGCAGCTTGAATAAATTTTATGCTCACCGCACAGTTTGTTCCGGCTGGAGATCGCCCTGGGGCCCTTTGCTTTGCATCAGGCAGTGTTACTACCAACTTCTATCTACTTATAGACTAGCGTTTCGCCAAACTTAGGCCGTGGCCCTTCTCACTCTTGTACACCCCCCTGGGGGCCAGGACCCACAAGTGGCTACTGCGCAGAACCCCCATTAATTTTTACACCACATAATATTATTTAAACCTGGACCTGACAATGGCTTGTGCCCGGTGTTAGTGTAGTTGCACATTGGGCCACTGAACGCGGCCACTAACGCGACCACCAGCTGCGGACAAGATTTTTCATACATTTTGTATGGCATCGGGTTGTCACGTTTGTGGCTCACCTCCCGCGCACAATACAGAAAGAGAACAAAAGGAGCGCTTGGGCGCGTAAGGATGCATGGCCTAAGCGCCCGAGCGCCCCTTCTATTTTGTGGCTAGCAGTGGTTGCACCTGGGGACACATCCAGCCACTGGTTGCTACGTCTAGTGGCCGCGTTCGGTGGCCTTAAGTGCGGCAGCAATTAGCACTTAATTGGTGTTATGTCAGTAACCAAACTTTGAACTTTATTTAGATTGAAGTGATGAGACGGTCGTTCGTGTGATATTAAGCGCTGCCCTTAACAATTACTATAGAAGTGTAGTGAAGTTTGAACTTTGAGCGCAGAACGGTATAAATTACTTCGTAGCACGGCACTGCTCGCCATCTGACACATCCACGACACATCATCGTAAAAGTGGAATGAGCTTCTAGAATTATTTTTTATACTCTTTGATACCGAGACGAGCTGGTTGTTGGCCTCCTGGTGGTTGGGCTCTCCTGAGGCCAAAGTAAACAAAGGATTTTGAATTTGAATTTTCGAGACAAGATTTGCTTTATTATTGTTTACTCTTGATCAGTCACGCTGTCGTCGAGGATGGTAGCAAGTTGCATCATGTTTTATATTTTATACCTATACCACAGAAAAGATAATAATACAACCCTATATTCATACAGACCTACACGGTAATAATTGTTTGAGATTTAGGTACTTGGAGGTTTGGAGAGAAAGCTCGGAAGGTCAAACTATAACCTATGAAAAACGTCAAAACTTGGCCAGAGAAGTCGCATGCGCGACTTTGTTGCGGACAAAATATTGTATAATTCTATTTCACCAATACGTCAAATTGTGTTAAAGGGACTCGTAATACATAATATCATGTATTTTACTTTGAATTCGGTTTCTCTGTCTGTTTGTCGCGGACTAATCTCACTTGCTTCCTTATCCATTCGTACTAAAATTTTCAGATTTTTGATTCTGACGATATTGAAAACCTATTGTTACAAGTTTTTATTTAACTTATATGTTTTTTTTTTAATAATAATAATAATGTGCCTTATTAGTATAGTTCAAATTTAGCTAGTTAGATCTTCTTCTCGGTGTTTAATTGAATCGAAATATTAATAAATAAGTAAATCGGCTGACATCATGTTATATAAAGAAGTCAGGGAACTGAACTGAAACGACGTAGGTAACCTCATCGTGTTTGGGCTCGTTTGATTTAACTTTACATGTACTCTGATCCTACATGATGTCCAGGGTCCTGATGATGGAAGGAGGTCATCAGACCAACTTAGGCTAAGATTCAGAGACGATTCTAAGCGTAGACTTTGGCTTTCATATGTCAAAACTGTATAGAATTTTGACGTACGGAAGCGTGAGTCCACGCTTAGATTCGTCTCTGAATCTCAGCCTTAGAGTGATTAGATGGGACTTAACATTGCTTGAGATCTTGGCTGTAATACCGGCTAATAGACCCCAATCGAAATAGATAGTATCTTTGGTTCATACGTTTGTCATTTCCATTGTTAGTTGAGCTCGATTTCTATGGCGGCGAGAGCTTGTATAAGTAATCAATGTAATCATATTATTATTGATTTTTTTTTGCCGGACACCAGGGACTAAACCGCAGAATAGGTAATAGTACAAACTGCGGGCCTAAATAATATAGGCGAATGGTTATTTGTACACGCATTTTACAGTTAAGTATAACAGTGGGTAGTCTTATCGTTCGGAACGATGTCATCCAGACCACTTTAGAATGTAGAGGAATAACGCAACATGTAATGATGATCTTAGTAGCGTAAGTCATTTTTTAAAATAAATTCAATAATAATTAACTAATATAACAATTAACCAACATAGCGTATTTTCCACCAATGTGCGCATGTGTAGTTTACAAGGATGGTTTGACATCTCAATAATTATTCAATATCAATGGTCCGATTATCATCTTTCAATGTACTCACACTTGAATTTGAATATTAGTAGCTCACCAAAGACCTTGAGCTGCTCAGTATGCGTAGAGATATCGCGTCTCTTTGCATCTTCTATCGCATCTACAACGGGGAGTGTTCTGAAGAACTTTTTGACCTGATGCCGGCGTCACGGTTTCATCACCGTACTAGCCGGCAACGGTTAAAAGCTCATCCACACATTATTGAGACGTGGACATCTCATACCGTGCGTTTCTCGCGCTCTTTTCTGCCGAGGACATGCAAGTTGTGGAATGAGCTCCCACCTGCGGCCTTTCCGACACGCTTCAACATGGGGCTCTTCAAAAGAAGGGTAAACAGAGTCTTCAAAGGTCGGCAATGTATCCGTAATACCCCGAGTGTTGCAGATATCCATAGGCGACGGTAACTGCTTACCATCAGGCGGGCCGTTTGCCTGTTTGCCACCTATGGCAAAAAAAAAAAAAAAAAAAAAAAAAAAAAAAAAATACCGACTTGTTATCTAATGACGAGATCGTAGCTGAAATTGTTTAGAGTTACAAAAAACTCATTTTCTGGAAGGATTAAAGAAGTTGGAATATTGGACTTGGAAATTTAATAGAAATAATATGTTTTTCTTTCAAAAGCCATCAAACCACCCTTGTATGTACCTAGAACCTGCTATAGCGATGTAGAATATACCCTTACCGGTTGGTACGCATATTGGGCAGATTCACTAGAACACAGAACATAATAATACTACGTCTAGAATATCAATTTTAGTGAGAGAGAATTTCTAGTTTCCCAGAATTGAGTTAGGTGCGTTTAGTTAGGTCGGGTCACGGACTCACGGTATGTTGACGCTTCAGCCCACTTATCGAACTAGATGAAACTAGAAACATTTATTTTCGTTTTAGATAGGTTACTTGGAGTACTATTTCACCTAATCTTTCACTGACGATGGGGGTCGAAATTGGTAAATACAGTAAACCTTTGGAAGCTTCTTAATAAACTGTGTTAAACAGTGGTTTAGTTAAACGGTTTACTATGTATTGCCTTTGTAAAAAATATAATTTCCGCAAAGATACTGCATCTGAAAGTTTCCCGAATTCAACTGTTTTTTTTTCATCATCCAATAGTAATTTAAATGATACCATCAGATTCTTAACATTTCAAATAATAAAAAAATGTAAGAAAACTATGTACTTAAACGCAGTTTTTCACGATCAAAACAACAAAATGCATGTTTTTTAGTACAGCTTTTTGGCCCGCGTTGAACTAGTGACGTCAGATGTCAGGCCCAGACAAAGTCATATTCTACGATCTTTATCGATAGGAGCAAAGTTAAAAATGTATTGAATTGACATAAATAATAATACCAGGTGGTAGGGCTAAGTCTTCTGCGAGTGTCCCTCTGGGTTGGTACCACTGCTTTGCTCTTGTAGTCTGCCGCCAAGCAGTAATGTGCAAGCATTACTGCTTGATGAGCAAAGAAGTCAATGAAATTACTCGGCTTGTGAGACTCAATACCTAATGTCTGAGGCCCTAGGGTTAAGGTAACACATTAGGTATTGTACCGCGCAGGCCTTTGTGTTTCAAAGTTCTGAGAGGCACTGCAATTGTTATGTGTCGGCCCTTATGCCTACCATCAGGCAAGTGACCGGGTCGTTCCGTTATCAAATAAAATAAAAGTAGTCAGTGAAATTACTGGGCTATAAGCTGATTGGGCTATATAATATGAGACTCAATACCTAATGTATCACGAGCGCACTGCAGTGCTGCGCAGGCCCAAAAGCGTTACAAAGTTCTGCATGTGTGCAATTGTTATGGGCTGGCGTTATGCTTACTATCAGGTAAACTACCCGTTCGTCTCGTTATCTAATAGCAAAAGAAAATTACGATAAGTCACATGGTAACTTAACGAATCCTCTCATGTAGTGTCTATTCCTGGCGTTCGACACAGGCGCGTGCGTTATGAATTTACTACCTTATAATTGATGTCTCACTCTTCATTAAAATACCTCTTAGTTATTGATAACGACGATGCGATATTGTTCGAGTACTTCGAGTAGTCAGTGAGACCGATTTTGATAATCGAGCGGTCAACTGGCAAAGAAATCCACTTAGTTGAAAACTGTCTCTGAACTAAGACAATGTAACAAATTAGTCATAATTATAGTAGGTACAATAAAACAATCGTAGCCAATGTATTTTCCCACAGCGCGTAATAATAACAAGAGTAATAACAACAGATCACTAATTATCGACATTATAATCATAATAGCTTTTTCCCGCAGCTTTGGACATCTATTTTAGGATAAAGAGTATATTCCGACTTTTTCTATTAACATACCAAATTTCATTGAAATCCGTTAAATTAAGGGGTACTTAGGCCGTGAAACGGCGGGAAATTTGAAAAAAAATATGCTTTTTTGTAATTTTAATCCCGTTAGGATATAATTTTTGAGAATATTTTCTTATACGCGTACAAACAATTAGGCAACTTTGAATGCCTTAGTTTGGCTTTGGAACTAAAACAAATTTAAATATTGGTACTTATTTACAACATATGACGATTTTTACATTTGAGGTACCAATACTTGAATTTGGTTTTAGTTTCAAAGTCAAACTAAGCCATTAACCTAAACGTTCCGTAACTTACTTAATTACTAGAAAGTGTTTTGTCTCGTTTTCACGCGTAACACCTTCCGTCAACGAGAAGTTGACAGAGCAGTTTATAGCATAGATTAATTAGATTTAGCGTTTATGAATAAGGGGAAAAAGTATTCCAATTGCAGTTTGTTATTATATTAACGCGAGTGTAGCTCGCCTGCAGTTGGAAAACTTATCATAATAAAACTCGGTCAATGTCACTCAGGGGCGACTGATGATTTTTTTACTACACACGAAAATAAAGGGCATAAACGGCCTATAAAATATTTGTTAAAATATTTTTTTATAGTTGCTAAAAAGCCCGCGCACCAATAACTAAATAGCTTTTTTTTATCAGAGAAACAATTTTCTAAATATCCAATTTACAAATAAAGATCATCGCCTTTGGCCATGGCCACGTAGTCCGAATGCTTTATCGATGAAATCTTTTTTGCTTGCTGCGGTGCAAGTACGGATCTTTTCGGTCGATAATATTCGATAAAATTTACAGTTCAAATCGATAAAACCCACTTTATTAATTTGAACTGTCAATTTTATCGACCAGAATAGATCCGCATACTAGCGCCGCTGGTTCGATTAAAACATCACGAATGTACGAACTATTGTTTTCTTAGACCGCATATCCTTCTCTTTATAATAAAATCAAAATGATAGCCCATATCTTTCACTCGTTTAAGAATGAGCTGCGACTGACGTTGATCGCACACTCAGTGCTCACTCATAATAGCCGCTCATTCAATTCAATGAAGACACGTGAGCTCGACTACGCGAACAGCCTACATCGGGTACAAATCAATTCATATTGGTTGGAATGCTAGCTTGTCACCAAAAATTGTAGAAACAAATCAGAGATCGTGAATTGCTGACCGAAAAATGGAATTTACTAATGAGCTTGCGTAAAATTGTGCCAACACATGCGTATGTGTGTTTTAACTTTTAATACAGTCAATATAATTCTCTCGTTAATTTACCTATCGTCGTAAAAAAATTATCTTTACTAATTATAAGCGTTGTAGATGAAAGAACGGAACTACTTTCCTTGTTGAAAATACGAAGCTATTATGGGGCAGTGTTGCTAAAATCACCCCATATTTTCGCCGCTAACTGTTCAAATTAGACGGCTCCGTAGCTAAGTTGGTAGTAACTCTGCCTGCAAAGCGAGGGGTCCCGGGTTCGATTCCCGGCCGGGGCAGATTTTGTGTAAGCATAAAGTTTTTTTCTCGGGTCTTGGATGTTTGTGATGTGTATCTGTGTGAGTCCATGCCACCTGCGACACAGGGAATCCTAGCGCGGGGTTATGAGTGTAAGCGTTTATTTATTTATTATTTTATTAGTAAGTATGAGATTCGTAAGTAACAACAGAGGTTGCAAGAAGCAGTAAACACATCGCGGTGGTATTTTCGTATTGCTTTTGAAATGAGGAAAAGGAATCGCGCATGGTAACATTTCATGCGCATGGTAAATGTGAACCAAATTAAGGATACAGCAGAAACTTCCTTAACCTGAATTGAACTTGTTGTTAAAGCTTGTCTTATATCTGTAGTACGTGTTACCCTCTCCAATACATTCGATTTACCCCTTAGTTTTGCAACAATGGTCCGCATACTCATTGCATTGCAGTAGCAATGACCTACAATTCTAACTTTGAAAGTTTTGAAACGTGAAACGTCCAACTTTGAAATGATTACGTTATTGTTCCATAGAATAAATTGAAAGTATATACCTGCATGACTGTTACTTATAATTTTTATGGGATGTTTTTTTTATTAATCCTGTTTCGTGCTGTTTGACCTTTATGAAACATTTATTATTCATAAAAGCAGTTATACGTAATGAAATTCGGATTTCATTTGTTACGTGATTCCTCTCCATTATTAGGTCGTCTGGAAAACATATCGCTTAGATCGATAGTAGTCTGTTCGCTGTTATACTGAATTGTTAACTGAATTATTGTTATCTTCAATATATTATATATTAAATTGCATGAATCTATAAATAAATTGCACATCTTTTATCAAAATGTAGTAAGTCTGCACAACGGGGTACGAAACTAAACAATGGTTTATTGATGACCGTTATGGTCATAGGGCACCAGAAAAATTATTATGCTATATATTAATACCTACAGTACCCAAAGTGACAATTTTGTCTCAAAAGACAAGTTTCAGTGACAAGTTTCTCTCAAAAGAATTGGGGACTCAGCTCCGACTACACCACACCACCACATCTTACACCAAAAAGTGGTTGTAGAAAAAAGTACCAACCCTGTGCTACATAGCTCATGACGTCATATTTCATATTATACGCCACTTTTATTTTCTTTGTTAAGCACTGCAAAAACCTTATTTATTGTGTGCAAAGCGCATTATGCAAAGTGGGTAATGTAAATAATAAAGCCCACGTTCACATACATAACCGTTGTCCTAAGTTTCTTGAGTGAACGAATTGCAATTTTTGCCCTGAACTTACCGAGTTGCAGTGCTCATAAGTTTGCGTATTATAAAGAGCTATATAAAGCGCGCAAATTAAGAGCTTTTATTTTTGCATGGTATTTTACTTTTATTTGCGAGACTACGTGGAGACAACCCATCACACAATCCCTCGACAATGATAAATATCACACTATATGCTCACCATCAGGAAAACGAGCTCACCTCGTTATGAAATAGTGTAAAGAAAATCCAGCCAATGTCTATTTTTTTTTATATTATATGGTAACGAGACGAGCTGGTCGTTTGCCTGATGGTAAGCATAACGCCGGCCCATAACATTTGCAGTGCCACCCAGAACTTTGAAACACAAAGGCCTGCGCGGCACTGCAGTGCGCTCGTTACCCTGAGACATTAGGTATTTAGTCTCATAAGCCCAGTAATTTCACTGGCTACTCTGCTCATCAAACCAGAACACAGTAATGCTTGCACATTACTGCTTGGTGGCAGACTTCACGAGCAAAGCGGTGGTAACAACCCAGACGGACACTCGCAGAAGAGTTAGTCCTCCCACTAACTAACCTAATGACCTAGAGCGAATAGAGCGGTGCAGTGCCGCGAAGACAATTGATATTTTAAATTATTGTTTTTTTTACATTTGCAAGGACCACTATTTTACTACCTGTGTGATCGAAAGCGGTAAATGCGCTAAATCTAGAATGAGAACTGGATCGGCTGACTGAATACTATGCATATATAGGACCTTGGCAACAAAGTTTCATATTTTTATACTATGGGAAAACGAGACGAGCTGGTTTTTGCCTATAGCATAGCGCCAGCCTTCGCCAGACCATAACAACTTCAGTGCTACTCAGAACTTTGAAACACAAAGACCTGCGTAGTGCGTGGCACTGCTGTACGCTCATCACCCCGAGACAATACATTAAAATACAAAAACTCTTTATTGCATACCAATACCTGAAACGTCATAGAATGTATGATAAAAATAAGAATAATTCACAAATTACGGTAAAACAATCTGCGGTCTTATCGCTAATGGGGAGGCCCACTACGCGTGATGCTTACCATCAGAAAAATGACTGCTCGCGTCGTCGCTTACATTTTAAACAAGGTTCAATTCATTGTTTTATTTTTTTGTAGATATCGGCCAATCTATTCCGCACTCTGCCGCCGAGTGAAAATCCTGATTTCGACCCCGAGGAGGACGACCCGACTCTGGAGGCCTCCTGGCCGCATCTCCAACTAGTCTACGAGTTCTTCTTGCGCTTCCTAGAGTCCACCGACTTCCAGCCCACCATCGGCAAGAAAGTTATCGATCAGAAGTTTGTCTTGCAGGTAACCCAATTAATTATTGCCGTACAAACACGTGCGATATTAGCGAGGTCGCTTTGTGACGTAAGTGATTTAGCTCGAAGGCTGGGGTGCTAATGGTGTTTTCTTATCTCTGCACACATTGTTGTGAACTATGATGTCTTTTTTGGATCGTAGACACCTCCGGTCGTACCACAAAAACATACACAATTTCAACCTGTGTTAAACAGTGTTTAACTCCTAAACGTGCCTTAGTCGCGTGTTTAAATGAGCAAACCCAAATCCTGATTAAAGTAGTATCTAACCGTTGTCTAACTGCTGTGAGATTTCTAATCATTTTTAGACGTTTATCTTTAGATACTGTCTAGCTAAGCAGGCATCTAAAATTGTTTTTTTGTGGTAACAGGGTAAGTGTTTATTAGTACATTAAAAATAATCCCGTCGCCTGTAACTCCTCGCATGATTAACATAGAACTTCACTTACGTGTAAGTTCGTTTAACGTGAATTGTACACCAACATAATACTAAATAAAAGGTAGTGAAAACAAGTTAATTTATGTACTAGGTACAAATTATCTTTTAGACAAGGTAAAAAAAACACTAAAATATAAAAAAAAACCTAGAGTTCCATCAGGAGTCTGGGCTATGTAGCGTAACGAACCTCCTTCCTATATGTGTCTGCCGTGTCAATCAGGAGCACTGCCATGTGCGCACCTGAACCGGAACATTTTTTTTATGTTAATAGAATGAATACAACAAAATACACATTTAAAATGACAGCATATTATGCCAACAAAAATGTTGATATAATAAGTAGATAATACGTTTAACTGATAAATATGTAGGTAACTGACACTTCTAACAATAGGCCTAAATAACAAATAGTTATCTGAAAATCGTATCTAACGATATATTTACTATTGCACGATATGTCAAGATAAATGAAAATACATGTTATTGTTTTATAAGTTATATGATACTCGACAAAAAGTGACACCTAGTTTACTCGCCTCGAGTAAAGTTAGCTGCACCGCGATGCTATTATTTCATAATTATACATTATATGAATGCGAATATGGGTGAGAAAGCCATTGACCCATATCGCTACCATTCTATATTTTATAATCTTGTATTCAACAACGACGAACTTCACAAGCGTACTTAATTTGGGCGGGTAATATGTCTATCGATTCACGAACAAAGGTATACCTGATGTGTGTTTTAAATTATTCACGATGATGCACCCGCCGTGAGTCCTCAAGCCTTATGCGGTGTTAACTATAGAGTAAGCAAGCTTTATCTCTGTAGAAAATCCTTGTGAGTCATCTCGCTCCACATTTGATATGAACAATATTTATTGAGTTATTACGCCTACAACGTTGCATACAAAACCTTTAAATAATAAAATTATACCCCTCAAATTTGAGCCCAGTCAGTGACATGTCATATTAGTGCGAGGACTAACTCTTCTGCGAGTGTCCGTCCGGGTTGTTACCACCGCTTTGCTCGTGAAGTCTGCCGTCAAGCGTGTGCAAGCATTACTGTGTTCCGGTTTGATGAGCAGAGTAGCCAGTGAAATTACTGGGCTTATGAGACTTAATACCTAATGTCTCGGTAACGAGCGCACTGCAGTACCACGCAGGCCTTTGTGTTTCAAAGTTCTGGGTGGCACAGCAATTGTTATGGGCCGGCGTTAAGCTTACCATCAGGCAAACGACCAGCTCGTCTCGTTACCATATAACATTAAAAAAATGTAGGTCCCTTTTGGCGTCTGATTTTGAACGGATGCAACGTTTTCAATGGGACTCGTATCGTAGCTGTTTTAGTATACTGTCTGATGAATTTACGAAGCTTTGTTTGTTTTGGCGATCGTTAATTACGCAACAAAGAATCATTTATAACTATGTGATAAGGCTTTCAATGGCTTCGTCTATGTTACAGACTATTATCTTTATTCGTACACTAACTTAATCACATACCTAAAACGTAAAGGTTTTACTGATCTCTAAATATAGTCGCGCGTTGGGGAAGTCAAATAATACCTGCCACCTATATAATACATAGCTCTGTTTTTACTCTACGAGTAAAATTCAAACAGATTTCCTTTATCTTATAAGAGTCGTTTATTGTCTTTCTTTGCTACGCTTTGGATATATTAGTAACATGGTATTATTTGTTCGATAGCTTTTAGATTTGTTCGACTCTGAAGACCCGCGCGAGCGCGACTTTCTGAAGACGGTGCTGCACCGTATCTATGGCAAGTTCCTCGGCCTGCGCGCTTTCATTCGGAAACAGATCAACAACATATTCCTGCGATTCGTTTACGAAACTGAACACTTCAACGGGGTCGGCGAACTGCTAGAAATACTTGGGAGGTCAGTGTCCGTTTGTAATCGTTTGTCGCTATAATTATTCAATGTTTGTGCTTATTTGTAACTGCAACACACGAACCAATATGAAATACATTTTCCAAGCAAACAGCTTATTTCAAATATAAAAAGGATATTAAAAAAAAAGTTACGACTGCCCTAGCCATTGGTCAGTAAGGATTCTAACGATACCCCAGGCATGTAAAATTTATGGTGGAATAAAGAAACTCGCATACATACATGAATCCTGACATAAATTATTCAAATTGTTGATTGACAAATGTTACTGTTCATTCAGTGAGTTTTTGGATGACAAATTTACATGTATATCCTCCATTTACTCTTGACATTACCTATCATTATTCTGTTTTTGTACATAAAACTTAACATTGAAATTTATTTTAGTTTATTATTTTTCTTATATTTTTTTTAATAATGAAAGCATTTGTTCCCCGGAAACGGTAGAATATATTTTGTAACTATTATTATTTAAGATCTCTTATTCTTCGGCTGAGCGACTCAAGCGGCGCAAATATGCTAACCTCGGGAGCGGTTACATATTTGAGCCGTTTGGTGTTGAAACATTGGGTCCGTGGGGGCCGGGAGCTCATAATATTTTCAAAATTTTGTCAGAGCGTTTGATTGATGCGACGCGTAACCAAAATGCTGGTAACTATTTGGCTCAACGGATCAGCATTGCGGTTCAACGAGGCAATGCCGCCAGCATGCTGGGTACGCTTCCTACTGGTAGTGGGCTAGAACATTTGGATGATCTATAGGCCTACTAGGGCTTGTAGATTATCCAACTGTTTTTGTAGCTAGCTAGGTTAGATATAGTGTTTATTTATGTATTAGCTAGTTAATAAAGGCATTTAGCCCGTAAAAAAAAAGATCTCTAACACAATATTCTGACACATAAATTGAATTTGAATATTATACATTTTCGGGCAGACGTGCAGCAACTGTTTGCGTCCGTAATTAAAAGGACTGGCTAAAAGCAACAACGTGATCGTATTCCAGTATAATAAACGGGTTCGCGCTGCCCCTGAAGAGCGAGCACAAGCAGTTCCTGGTAAAGGTGCTGCTGCCGCTGCACAAGGTGAAGTGTCTGTCGCTGTACCACGCGCAGCTCGCCTACTGCGTCGTGCAGTTCCTCGAGAAGGACGCCACGCTCACGGAGCCCGTCGTGCGCGGCCTGCTCAAGTTCTGGCCCAAGACATGCTCGCAGAAGGAGGTCGGTACCTTGACAAAAACTAAAAAAAAACCTATTCATTGCACATTATGAAATACGTTTTATAGTGTTTACCGACGCTAGCGGATGATCACGCAAATATATACATCCCAAAAATTTCGCTTATATATGTTGGTGATATGGTGATACAGGTGCGCCTAAACGGGTAGTATTTTTACGGTAATGTACGGCTGCAACCATCGACCTATTATTACTACGTATAGAGTCGACGCCGCAAAGGCATAGTTTGCGCCACACTGCGGTCCATTTCTTTGAACAAAACGCGTAAGCGCCGTGAAATTAGGGGCGCTTTCGACCTTTCGATCGCGAGAAAACTACACCTTAGACGCAATCTAGCGCTACATGTTTTATTTGTTTGGTTAGACGACATAATAATTATGGTATTAGCGCTGCAGCGGACTTTAACTTGAACATAAACAATGGGACAAGACTTTTGTTTCACATAGCTCCTTTAGTACGTTAGTACATATTTCCTCGATGGCTGCAACATTGCGGCCAGCAATAACAGCCAGACTTTGCAATAAACGGAAATATTTCAAATATGGCCCGCCCGTATAGCCACAAGTGTTTGGTATGGCTGATAATACTTTTTTAAATATTGCCCGATAGTGTGGACCGTGTACAAAAATATAAACTGTTTACAAATATATTGCTGAGATATATATTTTTCAGACTTATTCTGCATTAAAATGTTTTTGTGATAGCCAAGCCACAGTTGATAATATTGCAGTCGTCATACAATGGCATTGTGCCGGTTCTCGTCAGTTAGTGAGCAGGGAAGTTGCAAGAAAATAAAATTACATAATGACTGTGGTAATACAGGTTTAAGAACATTACATTAACACAATAAAAATGAAATTCATAACAAATAAATATAATTTCCACAAAGATACTGCATCTTATGATTCAATAGTAATTTAAACTATATTAGATTTCAATAGTATTTCAGATTACATTTCAATTAACAAAATAAATGTATGACAACTATGTAATTGAAATACTTGTAGTATTATCTATTCTGTGCATAGAGGCAATTTTGTACGGCTAAAATCAACAAAATGTATGTCCTTACAA
The DNA here is from genome assembly GCA_907269065.1 of Crocallis elinguaria. Taxonomy (NCBI): domain Eukaryota; kingdom Metazoa; phylum Arthropoda; class Insecta; order Lepidoptera; family Geometridae; genus Crocallis; species Crocallis elinguaria. Next base: position 5,591,567 of record OU026065.1, on the reverse strand, counting down.
CAGCTTTACAGCCCGCGTAGAACATCTGCACAATTTGTAAAGGGGCGTTTTATCGCTCAGTAGATACGCCCGACTTTGACTCTTCATTTTTAACGTTTCTAGCGTTCGATTTCCATGTTTTTCGACATAGTTTAATTCTCATTGGAAAACGAATGGCAAAACATTATTTTTATCTGTTTCAGGTTATGTTTTTGGGCGAGATTGAAGAGATATTAGACGTGATTGAACCGGCTCAGTTTGCAAAAATACAAGAGCCGTTATTCAGACAAATAGCAAAATGTGTTTCCAGCCCACACTTTCAGGTAACTCTTAATTTTTTTTTAATTAAAAGAACTTTCAGGGTGTCTGGTCGAAGCCACACGTGACCAAAATGCTGGCCTCTACTTAGGTCAAAGATTAAGCATTGCCATTCAACTTGGCAATGCGGCCAGCATTTTGGGAATGTTGCCTACTACTCTTAATTATGTTATTACTTTACCATCTTTTCAAATAGACATGTGGCTACTGGCTAGGCTTGATGTCAGCGTATTTGAGCCACTGTGTTATCACTCTTAACGCTGTTGTCTTATCGCAACACTCGGGTCTGACAGCTTAACGTTTGCTCCGAAGCACGGTAGTGCTGTTGTTTTTACAAGCTTGAAATTTTGTATATTTGTAATATGTATGTATGTTTGTTTATTTATGTCACATCTTGAAGCTGCAAGACGTGTCGTGCAAACAGCGAATTCTGAGCAATTCTGCTGCCCATTCTCTGGATATTCTCATAGTCGGTTCTTACGACACACAGGGGAGGAGATGGGTTGGAACGATCCTTAACATGCTATAACACAATTAAACTATCGTTTCCAGGTGGCAGAGCGGGCACTTTACTTCTGGAACAACGAATACATAATGTCTCTAATGGAAGAGAACAACCACGTGATAATGCCGATAATGTTCCCGGCGCTGTATCGGATCAGCAAGGATCACTGGAACCAGACAATCGTGGCGCTCGTCTACAACGTGCTCAAGACATTCATGGAAATGAACTCTAAGCTATTTGACGAGCTCACCGCCAGCTACAAAGCGGAACGGCAGAAGTGAGTACACCGCGCTATATCTATTAAAACAAACACCTACACACTAGGATTCCCTGTGTCGCAGGAGGCATTGACATATAGACACGCAAAATAAACATCCAAGACCCGAGAAGTTTATGCTCAAAACCTGCCCCGATCTGGAATCGAACCCGAGGCTCCTCGCCTTACAGGCAGGGTTACTACCAACTTTGGATGTTTCACTTGTGTATCCGTGCCATCTGCAACACAGGCAATCCTAGTGCAAGAGGTGTGATTGTATAGGCGTTATTTATTTATCACACGGGAAATAAACCTTTAGAAGTTTGTATAAATCTTGAAATTCTTAGTAGCTTAGTGCATCTTGGTAAGTCTTACCATTTTGATCTCAATCGACAGTTTGTTACTCGCATCAAAATTTATGGCCGTTCTGAGTTGGCGCCCGATCCACCCTTTTTCAAGAGCTATAAACTGTTTACCCGCACCAATATTCACACGTCCGAAATGTTCGTTGGACACTTGCTTACAATATTCCATGATAGATATTGACCTGGTTCTTGTAAATCAACATGGTACCATGTTGCGAAGGGACGAGCGCGCTGCGACCTTACAAAGTGCAAAGCAAATTTACATACAAGACTTTTGCCTTGACCAGCATAATAGCGTAAGTTGCTTGAGCATTAATTTTCTCCATAGAAAAGTTTAAATTGTAAACCACGTGACAAAATGGGGTTTTTGGAGTTGATCCAATTACATAAAAAAAGTATCAACATGTTCGCTCTGTTTATATTTTCTATGGTTTGGTATTTAGGCCACATCTAAAATTGGAGTGTTAGAATATTGTCATTGGTTGGCATACATTATTAGACAAGTATAGAAAACCAGAGCGTAGTGTGTCCGGTAATTTATTTACTTTACTGTAGCTTTGGGATTTATAGAAACCAATGTAGGCACTCTAAGTAGCAATATTTAACCTTACTAACTATAACTATAGTAGAAAAATGTCTGAGATTTACATAATAATATGCAATCGGTACGTCAAGTAAAACAACGTCGATACAGGATTCTAGCTTCTGCCCGCGGTTTCACCCGCGCTCCAACAGAAACAGTGCGTTTTTCGGAAATAAAAAGTAGATTATGTTACATACTCTCGGGTCTATAAACTATTTCTATGCAAAAAGTAACGTCGATCGATAAACCAACAAACCAACCAACTACAAACACACTTTCGCAGTTTAGTACGCACTAGCTCTGCCCCGTGGCTTCCCCACGTAGCTTAAGTTCTTATAACATCAGCTATCTGCCAGTGAAAATCGATCCAGCCGTTTCGGAGGTTAACCGGAGCAAACAGACAGACAATTATTTTAAAAATTGTTAACTTTTGTTATCGGTACCGTGTACTTATACTTTTATAATGCATTTAGTAAAAAGCTATTATTATGACATTACAAACAGACATACATTTTATTAATTTGTATAGATTTAGAAAGGAACGTGTTATTTTGTGTTTCATTTGATTATTTCAACTTTGTCTATGTGTATCTTCTGATCTCTTTTGTGTGACAATTGCGAGCGCTTTGGTTAACCTGTTAGTTTCAATGTATTGTGTATTAAATAAATAAGAGTAGTGGGCATGCGCCCACAGTGCACAGTTCACAGTGCACAGCGCACAGTACACAGCGCCCAGTACGCAGTGCACAGTACGCAGTGCACAGCGCACAGTACGCAGTGCACAGCGCACAGTACGCAGTGCACAGCGCACAGTACACAGCGCCCAGTACGCAGTGCACAGTACGCAGTGCACAGCGCACAGTACGCTGTGCACAGCGCACAGTACGCAGTGCGCAGTACACAGTACGCAGTGCACAGTACACAGCGGCGGCGGTTGTTGCAGAGAGAAGAAGCGCGAGAAGGAGCGCGACGAGCTGTGGAAGCGGCTGGGCGAGCTGGAGATCAGCCACAAGCGGCAGACGGCGGGCCCGGCCGCCGCGCTCGCCAAGTGATGCCGCTACTCCATCCACCTCTTAGAATAATGAGATCGTTTCTTTTTCAGTTATATATTGATATTTTCTATTCGATTACACTTTTGTTAATGACGTTATTAATTTTTTATACCTCTGGTGATTCCGGTGAGTATTGCCTCCGCGGCCGGCCGCGCCCGCGAGCCGGCCGGCTGCTGTGTCGTGTGTCCGCGCCCCGAGTCCGTGCACTCCGTCTGTCGATGTCGATTACGTTACGTAGCTCACTAGTTTACTTTAGGATTTCTTAATGTCATTAAATTGTTTAAATAAGTTAAAGTTGTATGTATTATTGTTGCATGATCGATTGCACTGCATTTCGGATCACCGATAATTGTATTGATCGGGCACCCAGCTTTTCGGCTGAATATGATTGTACAAAAATTGATAAGAAAAATAAATATGATGTAATATGTTTAGTGAGGGGACCGGCGCGGCGCCCGCGCGGCCCGCCCGGGCTCTGGCCGTAGTTCGTTGTATGGATTTTAATTTAAAATTAGACGCTCGACTAAAATATGTAATTTCGTCGTACTATCATTTTGTATAGTTACATAGTGTAAATAGGCATTTATTTATTATAAATTTATAGCAGTGTGTGATTTTTATACCTTCATAGCTGCGGGAGTGGGAAGCTGTAATTGGACAAAATCGGTCAGAGCGAACTGGAGACTATTAATGTATCGAGCGTACAGAGTTGCAAACCGGGCGGAACGTTCAATGGGTCATAGTGTAGAAGGATGCTATTATATGAAATAATTTGTAAGGGAATAGTCATTAATTTGTATGATATTACTTGTAGCCATTAATTTTTCTATCATCACTATGTAGGAGGCGCTCGCGCCTCTGTATATACCGATACGCGTCGCGAACTAGCGCCATCGCCACTGCGCGTGTATCTATGTACACTATGGAGATGTTTGTTATTGTAAAATGTATTAACATTGCAAAAATTATATATGATCTTATATACAAATTACTATTATAGAACACGGTATGAAAATAAAAAAGTTGATTCACTAAAATTGAATTTTTAAGTAACGTAGATTAAGCGTAGGCGCCCCGCCGCTGTAGCTCGCGCCGGCCCCGCTGACGGCGGGTCTCCGCTCCGGTAGGTTGTAGCTATCCGAATGAAGCATTGGTTTTCGTTCCTTGGTGGACCTACTCGCTAACTTAGGATAATGGTGCAGGCACTGTTCCAAATAGCTACAGCTGAGTTGTACCCGATGCCACATAAACCACTCCCGACTTAATCGTACAACAGTTTCGTATGAGATTCATGTTGGCTTAATAATTCATCGCGTGGTGTCTCTTACGCTATGTATAACTTGACTGTAGCAATATTAACTCATAGTAGTTGAAGCTCTACTGTAAGCGAAGACGCTAATGCGGTGTCCCGTTGGTGATTCTCGTATTTGTGTTCTTCGGGACTCAAGGTTGTTGAACTCCGCGCGGTTTTACTGCAATGCCATCTGTGCTTTGAAATCCGTGCGGACTTGCGCCTTTGATTGAATACAAATATCAAACATGCATCTTAAGGGTCAAATCTAAACCAATCGTGTGATAATCGCCTGACGATTTGTTTGGAATTGTTGCCTCCAATTTGATCACGTCGAATGGCGATTCTAGCACACGTTGGGTTTATTGACCCTTCAGTACAGAAATGTTTTGTGCCAAAAAGATATCTCTGGTTCAACCTTACGCGCTTTCTCGGACTTACCAAAAAGATCGGTTTCTCCAGGTCTTCGACGATGTTCTCTGTGTCTAGGAGAATTAAACAAAAAATGCTTGCAGTAGAGTATCAACTTTAGCTAGTTTTATAAAAAAGAAAAATATATGTGTATAAATGCTTATTTGTGCAATAGTTTTAAAATCTAAGATACTTTTACTTGCTTTTTATAGTTCCACATGGAATCAAAACCAATAAATAAATCAAAACCAATAATATTATATACCAGAGAGGATTACCAACACTAACAGGAATTTAATGTAAATTATTGTAGAGTATGAGGAACCACCTGTCCTTACTGTCCTTTGGAGCTAACGTTCCCTTAGTACCTACTCAGTTGCGCCAACTGCATTGGAAATACACAAGAAATTTTCACATTACCCAGTTTTTCATTTCTAGGCTTATAAAATACAAAATATATGTGTTCACTGGCATTGAGTGTACTCGCCGATTAAACCTAGACATTGACTTCACTGCCGTTTGTTTATAGCATAACCTCGTAATCCGAACACCCCCACACAATTAGTGAAATAGGACCGTTGACCTGCCTCACCTGATCAATACGCTACCCGCAACCAAGGTTATTTTGGCGCATCGCCTTGACTACCGGCGCCCAACATTGCTGGTTATATGGTAGATAGTGTTTCTCCTTTATTAAAGCTCTGGCTCGGAAAGATAGTGTTCGTCAACGGAGGTAGTACCTATTTATTAAAACTTGGGTTAATACGGTTTTATGGCTTTCTCCTTCAAATAATAATCAGTGAGAAAATCTTTTATTGTTTGAAAATTTAAGGTCACCCACCATGAGATTATCCAGTTCGGGAACATATACTACACCGGCTCCAGTGCCGAAAATGCCGGCGGGTCTAGTTGAGTTAATGGAAGGTTTGGCTAGAGATGTCCTCAAAAACAATCCCGCTAACGTTTATGAATTTTGCGCTATTCACATGGAGAAGTTACTGGAAATTAGAGATGGACCATGTAAGTTTATTGTAGTTTATTATAAATTATCTAATTTGCACTTGTCTTCCAATTTAAGACCTGCCTAATATACAATTGTATAGTTGGGACTTTGGGAGACTATTTTAAGTTTCTTTTGTCAAGTAGACTTACATAAAAATTATTGCAGCTTCAAAAAAACTTTTGACACTCGACCAAAAAATAATAAAAGCTCAAGAGAAAGTAAGACAAAGAGCTAAAGAGCGTCAAGAAAATTTCGACAAAGAAATAGAATGTCAGGCTAACAAATCTAATGAAACAACTGCACACCTTCCTTTGACTCAAGAAAACCTAATAATTCCAAGTCTCAAAGCTCCGGTTCACCATGAACATGATTTAAACCATGCTTCTGAAGTCGAAATTTCCCATGTTCCGCACGCTGACAAGACTACAATCTCGGAAGTTTCGGGTGATCTGAAAGATGGCCAAATAAATTTTATCGAAGAAGACGACCATTCAGGACTTGAAAACAATGTTGAAACAGTTGTTGACAAGAAACCTTCAGATGAACCAATTTTTGGGAAAGTTGATACAGAAGAAATTAATTCTGAGCCCTTGAAAGAACCTGAAATTAAAGAAATTGCTGGTCACGAAGAAAACGTGGAATCACAACTTCAAACCATTACAGAAGCTTCCGATGAGAATTCTGTTAGTGAGTTTACTTTGCCAGAGAATAACAAATTCGCCCCTCTAGACATAGCAAAAGAATCATTCCGCGAAACTCAATCAGATTTTAACTCATTCGTAACGAATGAGTTAAAAAACGAAAATTTAATTGAAATAAACTCTGAAACAGAAGCAAGAGAAGTTCTTAATAAACCTGTCGCTTCGCTTGATACTACTGAATCCAGTTTACCGGCTGAAAGTGCCGCAGAAAACGAATCGGTTTCGCTTCATAGGCTTCTCCCGGACAAGCAAAATATTGTGTCAGAATCCAATAGTGGTGAAGAACAAGTCAACAGAAATTTCATACCAACTGACAATGAGAAACAATTACTTAAAAGTGAACCTGATGAAATCTCTAACATCATAAATGTACCTATCTCTACAAACATCACTGATACTGAAAAAGATTTAAATTATGAAAATGTTAAAAAAATAGAAAACAGCGGAGAACTCAACAACGTATCTGCAGATGAAATACACAAAAATGATAGTACAATCTTAGAAATTCCATTAGTTGTCTTAACGACAGACGATGAACTTCTCGATGGGGATAAAAATAATGAAGCCCCCAATAAAACTATTTTTCCGAAAGATGAACTGCTCGATGGGGATAAAAATAACGAAGCGTCCCATAAAAAGGTAGACGAGAAACCGAATATACAAATAATTAATACTTCATTAGAAAATACCTCGTTAGTAGTTGAAAAAGATGCTGCAGAAGATGAATGTGCTGTAGAAACTATATCTAAGGAGAAATCAAAAGCTGAAAATGAACATGGTGATTCTTCTGAAATGCTAAACCACGATTCTGCAATAGAAATTCCAGATTTAGATGCTGTTAAAACAAAAACTGACGACACACAACAAAACGAAGAAAATGAGGGCAATCTTAATAACCCTAACGAAACATGCCATGATAACAGCGCAGATGTTTTGCTTCAGAAATCAGACAGCACCGAGAATACAAATGAAGACAGCATTAGTATGTTAGAATCAGATTTATCAAAAACTGATGACTCGGCTCAAAATAATCCTAATATGGATTTAGAAACGGCCGCAGTAACAATACAAAAAGTATTTCGTTCTTTTATGTTTAAAAGCAGGAACTCTACTTTCGAAGATAACACTAATGACGAACATAATTCTATAGATGAGGACAACGATAAAAAGGTATGTTTATGTTATTTAATTTTCTATAACTTGAGAGCCAGTTCTAATCTAGGTTTAGCATATTCACCATCTTGGATCACATCGTCTCTTAAGATCAAGCTAGATGGGGTCAAATGCAGCAAATATTAACTTAAATCAAGTAAAAAAATTATGACCAGATCGTTACTTAAGTAACAAATCTGATCATAATTACGTATGATTAATCATTTAAAGTCGTATCTTCAAAAATATTGAGATGCGCGAGCGAGATAGCGGCGCGCCGTATTCTGCCTTTTATCTTAACAGGTTTAATATAGTGTAGATTCCTGATTTTTAGGAAGAATATTACGCTGCTGCTAGTCTAAACAAAGAAAGGAGACCGTTAGGCATAACGAGAATGGATACTGTATTGCAAACCGTAAATGAAGAAAAATCGCTGTCGTTATCTACCGATGACTCTTCTACTTTGTCTAGCGCAGCTACTACTATTCAGGCGCACGTAAGAGGGTATTTAGTAAGGAATAGGTTGAATTCTAGCAAAACGTATTCCATGAATTCTTTAGTGAACTCTCATGAAGGTCTAGACACTGATTCTGAGCATCAAAAAAATAAAACTATATTGAATATTCATATTGTTCCCGAAGAAGGAAATTATCTGAGCAGGGATGAGAGCCTGATCACTTCGATGGATTTGTCAATGGACAGTCCCCCTTCTTCGGTTAATTTACATCCTCTAAGTCATGATATAAGCAAGCGCAGAAAAATGTTGAAAAGGGAAGATGCAGTCCAGTCAGTTACTCCACCGAGCAACAACAGTGGAAAACTCAGCGAAGATTCGGTAAAAGAGGTATTGATAGATGATAAGGGTGTTCTCGAAAGAGAACTAACCGATGACAAAATAGTAGACATTGAAGATCAGTCGAAGGATTTTGATAACGAAGTAAGCGATGTTATATCCTCTGCTAGTACTGTTACGCCTATAACTATTATTACTATAAGCAAAAGTGAGGATCCTATAAGAAGTCCTAGAGAAAGCACGGAAGGTACTCCTCGTCGTAACGGGATATCTTTTACGTCGATGAGTTCTGATGAATCCGACGTCGTCACACCGTTCGTTCCGAGCCCTCGTAGCACCGAAGACTCAACGCGATTATTGCATTCAGGAGAGTTTCATGACGTAGCCCTGCCGACAAAAGTGTCGCGCAATGAGACATCAGTCGTCCGTGGTGAGTGAAGACATCTCTTATAAATCAGGTGACAATAATTTCTGTTCTACTACTATCAGCCATAGCATGAAGTGCTACAACTGCCTTTTGTTCAACGCTTTTCAGTAGAGCCTTTACTAGTTAATTTTTAGAATATGTAAACATATCAAATGAAAGAGTAAAAAGTGTAAAAAGCTCTTGAGATTTATAGAGGTGACATTGGTAATTATGATGCTGGGTAGTAAGTAGAAGCCAACTAAATAGAATAGAAGCGTTGCTATTGCTAGATAGAAAATGGAAAGGATTTTGCAGGTGTAGGTATTTATATATTTTTTGTTTTTGTTATTATTTGTTTCAATAATATTCAGGAGCTTTTAAGCGATGTTAACGCATATAAACAAAATACTAGGTATTTTATTTTTTAGTATTTGTATTTTGGTGGTATCGCCCTTGCTGTTGATGATAATAATTAATAATTGAAATCTATTTATGTTCATTTTCTAGAATGTGTTTTTGTTTGTTTCAGAATTCAAGAACGTCTTGGTTTATTTCTTGCTCTGGAATAATTCGTAAAGTAGTGGTTATTGCTAGGTAGGTACCTACTCAGTGTTTTTTTTTAATTCTACACAAGAAAGTAGTGATATTAGCATAATTATTTAAAAAAATGATCACAACTATTTTTTCATCAATAACGTTATCAGCCTTATTGTAGTTGTTATAGTAACACAAATAGAGTACCTACCTATACATTTTATAGTAGGTAACACAAATAGAGTACATGTCACATACAGTAAGCGAAGGGTCTAAAGTCTAAACGGAGCCCTAGTTGTGGAAAACGATTCAAAATAATGTTTCTTTCGTTTTCCATACATTATAATTATGACCTATTATTGACAACTTTACGAATATCTGGGTGACCGAGCTTTGCGATAATTGTCAGAAACTTTTTTGTGTAAAATTGTTTTTTTACAAGAAAGGTAAACTGAATAAGCAAAACCTCGTTGAGATTTCCATACAAGAATTTCTCTTAGTAGTACAAAGTATCAGGCGGGCAGTAACCAACAGGAGATAAACTAAGAATGCTCGTTTTTACAATAACAGGCGGTTTGTGGTAAGCTGTTGGTGAGTCGCAAGAGCTTCACTCCTGGGAGTGGAAATTGTTCAAGGCATAAAGCACGAGAATAACTAACATGTTAGTGAATTTGCAGCATACCTCTGGCTCTGGCTCTTCGATATAATTATTATTAATTATCTCTATTCTCTTACGTCTCCGATAATTGTGGCCCATAAGCTTACCTATGCAGGGCCCGTTCAGTGGCTGGCGACGCAACAATAACAATACATTTAAATTAGAAGACTAATGTGCCTACTAAGGTCTTCAAACCGTGTAACACGGTACGGCACGTTGGTACCCACTCGCAGGGTCGCAGGAGCGTAGGTAAATCGAATCAGTTTATTATAGTTGTAACTTGTGAGTTAGTCACAGTTCTTTAGTGGCACCTATAGAAGGGTCATCTCTCTTCTCATGATTCGATTTCCGTTTGACTGGGTGCATTGGGCTACTGTCCCTTTTTCTAATTCTAATTTTTCCTTTTTTCAGTCATTGTATATAATAAAATCATGTTTTAACTATTATGTAAGAAAGAAATGTATGAATATGAGAGTTGACTTAGGGAAAATACAGGTAACCTCCACAAAAGAGATATGAAAACGTTAAAAATCTCTCAAGGCCGGGTGAGCAACTACGTCGGCATACGGTTGAGTCTATTTTCATTTTGCACAATGTCACATTTTGCATTGCATTTTTGCAATGTCTAGCGCGAGCGGCGAACGCGCTCAGTACTAGTCTATAGAATACGACCGTGAGTCAACTCATAAGTGACAGCATGACTTTCTGACCGACCACTAAATCAGATTCCTATCCGATATCAATCGGAAGTTTGTTGTTATTAAGAACGAACAATATTAACGAAACAAGTTGTTCAAAAACGAAAACTAGCGAGAATTAGAAAATTAATTCCTTCCAGTCGAAGACCACCAATCGCTGGTAGACGGGGTTGGAGTCGAAAACGAAGACTATTATTATTAAACGGTAAGGCCGCCGATCAGATTAAAAGTAAATAAAGCAATGTCTATTAGTAACTGCATTTTTATTTAACTAATGCGACGACGTATGAATTCACAAGATGTATCTAAGTCAAATTCCCCAAATTTGGGGAGAAAAATTGCTGATTCCCCAAAAATTCCCCTCACAATTATTTTAAGAAATAAAATAAGTATCAAATAGGTATTTCAATAATATTTAGTTTTTAGAATTTCGATGGAATCTTTTTTATCGTTTGATTTTTTTGCGCGGAACCCTAATTCTTTTTTTAAATTAAAATATCCTAAGTTACTCCTTGTAACATCAGCTATCTGCCAGTGAAAGTCCCGTCAAAATTTCGGATATTACCCGGAACAAACAGACAGACAGACAAAAAGTTTAAAAATTGTTGTTTCTTTATAGGTACCGTATACACTTTCATATGCATTTAGTAAAAAGCTGTTATTTTGATATTACAAACAGACACTTCAATTTTATTTATGTAAATTAACCGGTTAAATGAGTTTCATGTTCGCACACAAAGAAATTAAGTGTGTTATTAATTATCTTAGCTTAGCATTATCTTGTCGGTTTTACCCCTCACTAACCATTTTTTATCCATATTTGCACAAAATTGTATCGTTACTTCGCGACAGAATACAAAATCAACATAACCACAAATTATATAGGGTATAACATAACGAACGCAAACCTTATACCTAACCACTACCCAAAGAGTATAATAACTATCCAAAGAGTATAATAACTATCCATAAAGCCACTACCTAACATTTCATAAAACTTTTACTTCAGAGGAATCTCCTAATCATAGACAACTGACAAACTAGGGATGTGCCATGCATAAGTTTCTTAAAAAATATGTCAATCTAATTAGCTATGAAAGTATCGAACTATCGATATCATTTAAAGGTTCGTCTATCATAGTACCTACTTGACATTGGCGAAATTGTGGCTAACATTCCACAGAAGCCAGGAAATAAAGAAAGGATAAGAAGATCATTTAAAGGTGAGATGTCAAAATCCCCGCATAATATAAGTCCCCAATCAACTTGAGATTCCCCGCAATTTGGGGAACTCCCCACAAATTGGCAACCCTGTATACGTAGTATGATATTAGTTATGTATCCAAGTCAAGATATAAAGTGAAAAAAAAAAAGTATGGTACTAGTAGTCTGTGGTAGAGTTGTAAAAGTAAAACAGAGTATAAGGTATAGTCTGTCTACGAGCCGTATGTATGTAATCGTTACTTTCGTATCATTACTTTACTCGTTACTTTTGATACAATTGAGTATTGACATAGCGTATCATATTGGGAAGTCAGGTACGCAATGCGACTGCATTGCGTACCAAACTTATGTTTACCTGACTTCGTAAAACAAGTAATATATAAAGGTATGTATACGTATTGTATAATAATTTATGAATTATTCTCGTCTTGATTTTGAAATTTAGATATAGTGAATGACATTATTAGCATAAAGAAACACCATAAAAAATCCGTATTAAACTAATGAAACGAAAAAGTTGAGTATAACAATATATTAAGAAAAGCAATACCTGTTTCATAATATTATATAAAAATTTGTAAGCGGGAAGCGACTGATGAAAATGTGAAATATGAATTATTATCACCCTTAAATAAGGTATTTCATAAAATGTATGAAACCCTACTCATGAAAAAAATAATCATTCAAATTGGTCAACAAATGGGGGAGATATCACATCGCCACAAAAATACAGGCGAATTGAGAACCCTCCTCCATTTTTTGATGTCGGATAAAAATCTGAACGATACGTAGTCATAATGCTTATCTTTCACTCGCATTCATTCTATCGCTGGTCGAATAGTTGCAGTTCACGCATCATGCGTTTTATTGGTTCGGATAACCTCATGTACCTGTGTCCTGCCTCAAAAGCGTTTTGGTTTTTAACTGTAAGTTTTTGAGTAATTAAATTAAATAAATAACGAATCGTACGAAACGTGCGAGTAACGAAGTTAATTTGTAAGTAACGTTACCTAGTCTGTGTCGGTAACGAATACATACGATTGCTACAGATCTCTACCTAGTCCAAAGAGTATAATAACTATCCATAAACCTAGTCTGTGTATGGAGTTCACAAACACAGCTACTCAGTTCACAAACTACTAAGGGATAGTACAGTTGATACAGTTCTAGTTTCAGTCTGTGGTATCTGTATTCTGTAGTAATCATGGGTAGCACACACATATAAAACGAGTTTCGTGCGAGCTACTCTTTTTTAAAATTGTGGTAGTACGCTGTGATAGCACGATTGAGGCGAGGCGACGACGCCTCGCCTCGCCTCGATCTTGCTACCACAGTGAGGCGAGCTGAGGAGGAGCCAATCGAGGCGCACGTACACACGTGACTCACCACCACATCGCCACACGCCTGCTAGACGTGTATGTGTGTTGTGTGTCGGATCGGATGAAATCAAACGTAGTAAAAGACACTTAGAACTTAACTCGCATCATTATAATTTAAAATTCTATAAATATTAAAATAAAAATTATGCGATATTTTTTAATCCCTTGCCTTTCTTTTCGAAAATATAATGATTTTTTAGACACTATTGAAGTTTTCATATTCAGTTAGATAACTACTCCTAGCACGTATCGCAAACGCCCCGCGGTCCACGGCTTGTACTCACCTTTTCGATTTCATTCATTCAAATTTCAAATCAACTACTCAGAGACTCATTCACTCACTCGGCACACTGATGTGTGGTGTTCTTTGAATCTGTGGTCTAATTGTGGTGTGGACTGTGGTAGCTGTGGAGTGTGGTGTGGTAACTGTGGAGTGTGCTGTGGTAGCACGTTGAAATAAAACGAGGCAGTGACTCTTTGTGTGGAAGTGAGTAGATACAAACGTGCTACCACACGTGCTGTGTACCCAAGACTATTCTGTAGTTGATTTGCAATTGAATAAAATAAAGTGCGTTTTAAGTTTTTTCTCAAACAACTTGGTTTTTTGCTCAAAGAAAAGGTAAAACTAGTAGAGTTGCTATGCCGTTACCTCCGGCTCTAGCTGCCCGTTTGGCTAAAAGGGGTATATTGAGACCAAACTCGAATAAAGAAATAAATAATGACCATACCCCTCCTCAGTCAAATGAAGAAATTATAGCCGAAGACTATGATTCCAGGCCTGATGATCAAGCTAACTCTGAACAGTTCTGGGAAGGAATTGAAGGTGTTAACGTGGATCCCATAAAAGGCCATAAAGGCTGCCCAAATAAAAGCAATATTTACCATGAGTGCTCCAAATTTTGTGTCAAAAAGTGGAAAAAAGGTAAACAGACACCGTCTGAAACATATTTTGATATGAAGCGTAAACTTTTAGACATGTGGCCGTTACCAGCCGGTTGGGAGGAAGTGTACGACGAAGGGTGCGGACAGCATTACTTTTGGAATGTACACAACAATCTGGTGTCTTGGTACCCTCCGGCTCACCCGAACGCGGTGCACAGTGAGAGCGCCGCGCATCTGCGCGAGGAACGTTTGTTGAAGGAGGGAGATGATAGTGACGACAGTAGCGAAGCATCAGACCAAGAAGTTCCTCAACAGCCTCACAAGGAGAAGAAGAAAGAGAGACGTGAAAAGGAAAATGAATTGGTTCACCACAGGGACAAGAAGCGGACTAGAGTCAAGGATAATGATTTAGATCCAATGGATCCTGCTTCGTATTCTGATATTGCAAGGGGTAGTTGGACTTCTGGCTTGGACAGGCATGCAAAGACAGGAGTGGATACCACTGCAACAGGCTCTTTGTACCAGATGAGACCATACCCTGCACCAGGAGCCATACTTGCTGCAAATGCTAAACAGCAGTCACCGCCTCCGTCACCATGAATGATGTTTTATATATTACTCAATATATTGAAATTACTATAAAATAATGTAACTGTAACATTGTTTTTTTTCCCATATCTATAGTACCTAGATTTGATTAGCCTGTTATCTAATTTTGATTGACCTTATCTTAGTAAGTAGTGCCATTGTCAAGAGTTTATGACTTGATGCTTTAAGGAAAATATTGCACCATCATTTAATTAGATTTGTTTGAATATTTATTTTCATCATTCTGTCTTTATTATATGTGTTGTAGATTTATTTATATTTAATTTTTGCCTTGAAGAAATGTTGATGCAAAATAAATGCTATTTTATGTAACATGAAATTACATTATGCAACAACACATTCATCTAAGTATGCTAGGCTTAGGCACCTTGCTGGTAAACCAGTGATGAAACACTAACCTGTTGTAAATAATAAAAAAACTCCAAGTACATACTCAACACACTCCAAGTGCTAGGGAAAAAAAACCATGATTTTTATAAATAACTATAAAAGATTTATTATGTATAGGTCTAATAGGTACATTATAATTTCATTTCATGTAGGTATTATATTTAATTCTTAGCAAGAAGTTACCTAATTATACATTTAAATGCATCTATTTTGTTTTTAAGTATTTACAGTGAAAACCATCAACAAATATATGGAATAATGGTTTGGCAGTCATTTGATCAATTAAAAGGAAAACACCTTAACAATGATTATGTTTATATACCATGTAGCTTATATACGCTACAAATGATATTTTGCTTATTTGTTTGTCTTAAATAAAATTATACAACTAATATCATTGAACAAGAAATGTCAAATATTTAAGTAAAGTTGTGACAATTGCACTGATTCTAAAAAAATCAATAATGGCTCGTATGTACATAATTTAATTCCCGTTCATTTGCTTAGCGCCTTTAGAAACATGCTGCAATAGATCTTCTGACGTAATCACTCCAATTGGACTCTGAATATTTGTAGCTGCATCTGGGAATAAAATAAAAGAAATTACAATCTGACATATAACACAGGTCGCCATTCGTCACATTCGCTATTTCGTCGCTTTCCTTATAAGTCACATTCAATAGCATGTCACTTTGTGCATTTAGTCAGTTTTATGGTGTATTTCAATTCTTTCCCAACTCGCCCTCTAGACAAAAGCCACACGCTTCTTTTTCCATGTTGTGTCAATATTATTTTGTTTCTTTATCACCATCTTATTTTGTAGTAATTGCACTTTTCAAATTCAAATTGTTTTATTCCTAAATGCCCCAAAGGAGCACTCATGAAGGTTAAAATAAATGACTAACAGCGGGTCTCTGTAACGTTCGTCTACCCGAATCACAGACTAAAACTAATGCTGTCTTTATCAGAACTTAATAAAATATGACAAAGACATAGAGCCAATCCCCTTATATTATAGTACCAACTAAATATATTCATAAACTTTTTTTTAATGTTATTTGGTAACGAGACGAGCTGGTCGGTTGCCTGATGGTAAGCATAACGTCGGCCCATTACAATTGCAGTGCCACACAGAAATTTGAAACACAAAGGCCTGCGCGGCACTGCAGATCGCTCGTTACCCTGAGACATTAGGGCTGAGATTCAGAGACGAATCTAAGCGCGGACTCACGCTTCCATACGTCAAAATTCTATACAGTTTTAACATATGGAAGCCAAAGTCTACGCTTAGAATCGTCTCTGAATCTTAGCCTTACTATTAAATCTCATAAGCCCAGTAATTTCACTGGATACTCTGCTCATTAAACCGGAACACAATAATGCTTGCACACTACTGCTTGGCGGCAGACTTCACGAGCAAAGCGGTGGTAACAACCCAGACGGACACTCGCAGAAGAGTTAGTCCTCCCACTAACGAAAAACTAGATTATTCAAATAATAAATTTTGATGTACTGAAAATGTTGAGTCGAAATACACCCTGTAACGAGATAAGTATTAGGTACTAACGCGTGTTGTGATTGGTTTACCGAAATGGCGGCTGGGCGGCGTTAAGCAGGGGTGCCCAGATAAGAGGTGCTACAGGTTTACTGGTCTTTGTGTTAGGACTAGGGTGACGTCACGTACCTGTTTTGACAACCACCACAAAGGGCGCGATATCAAGCATCCTTGAGACGTAGCCCAGCGTGGGCTGCAGCGACAGGTCCACCGAATAATACTTTTTCACCGTGAATTTGTCCAGCGACTCGGCGGTGGACCCTGCCAGGTTGGCGAGCCTCCGCCTCGCATTGTCCGCCGTAAATATACCGGCAATGTTCCTGGAAAAAAAAAACAGGGTTTAATAAGTTTTTTTTACGGAAGAATATATTTTTCCAAAATACGTAATTGGTTTTTGTAATCTTGTTGGCTCGAAGGAGCTAGATGATGATGATCAGACCTCTGGACATCATCTAGGATCAGAGTACTTCTAAAGACAAATTCAACGGGCCTAAACTCGATGGGGTTACGTTGTTTGTAGAGTTCCTGTGACCTCCTTCCGGCTCCATCATCAGACCAGCTGCCTTATCAGCTAACAATCTCGTTTTCGTTTTCAATACCAGACCGATTAAAACCAGCGGTCACTAGTCTTCGTGTGGAAGGAGTTGTCAATAATTTTCGCTTCTTTTCGTTTTGTAAGGGCTTATTTCTTTAATAACCAGCGAAAATTCTAGACTATTCCTTTCACACGAAGACTAGTGACCGCTGGTTTTAATCGGTCTGGTATTGAAAACGAACACGAGATTGTTAGCTGATAAGGCAGCAGATCTGTGACATCATTATATTGCATTGTCATCCGATTTGCATAATATATATGATGTCGGCCACCACCGGGAATTGGGTCAAATTTAGCTTACCAGGAGGCTCCTGAGCTGTTTGCTTCCATACATCTATGTCATCTACATAATCCTTAACTTTATAACTTCATATAAACCAACCTTTAATCTGATCTTTTTTATTGAATAGATCTAGAATATGTATTTTCTTGACTTAAGTTAAAAAACGCGGTAACCATGAACACATATAATAGCAAGGATATGAACAGGAGTACCATTTGGTTTCATTATTTTAATAGTTTTTGTATAAACAATAATTTTGACATGGTTTGATGAAAGTCATGTCATCATGACCAAAGCATGACAGTAATATCTTTGATTGAAGTTTGACAGCGCAACTCAGTCATGTAGAGACAGCCTTTGTGTAGATCAGCTTTTGTCTATTTTCAGAAACCACAGATATATTATTAATTATTGTTAGGCAGTCTATTGTACCGTAGGTACCATACTAGGGTCTTATTAATAAAAACTGCCTAAACGGTTGTTTAAACAGTGGTCTAGCTACCCACTGCTTAATCGGCTTAACCATTGTATAGTGTTTCCCTAATATAAACTAAAACAACCAGAGACAAAGACCGAATGAATGAATCTTTTGAATGTGTTTCTTTTTCTTTCCTTCCAGTGTGACTGTGGCAGATTTGTGCCATTTGGGTCGATTTGATTGATTTATGAATTCTCAGATTATTATGTTAACAATTTCTAAAACGTGGCTGGTTTTGGCACATTTGGGAGTAATCAATAAGAAAAGAATGCAACAGATTAATAAAAAACATTTATCTTCCATTTAAAAACTATAATATTTTATCTTAGCAGCCTATGTTACTCTCCGGTCCATAAACTATATCTATGCCTAAAATCAGGTCGATCCGTTACTGCGTGAAAGGACAAACCAACAAACACACTTATAATATTAGTAAGTATCTATATAGATGAAGGTACATAAAGTAAGGTACTAACTGTTTATCATCAACAATTGCCAGGAGCGGCGCCCGGCTCTCACGTAAAGTGGCGAGCGCTTCCGCCGGCGTGCTCTTGTATGATATGCTCTGGACAGCCTGCGCCGTGTCTTCAGTTACTTGCTTGTTCCACCATCTGGAAAATACAGGTTGCACTTTTAGTAATAGTGATCTATACAAATAAATAAAAATTAAGTGTCTGTTTGTAATTACAAAATAACTGCTTTTTACTAAATGCATATGAACGTATATACGGCACGAACGTATATTCGTTAATGTGAGGACTAACTCTTCTGCGAGTGTCCGTCTGGGTTGTTACCACCGCTTTGCTCGTGAAGTCTGCCGCCAAGCAGTAATGTGCAAGCATTACTGTGTTCCAGTTTGATGAGCAGAGTATCCAGTGAAATTACTGGGCTTATGAGACTTAATACCTAATGTCTCAGGGTAACGAGCGCACTGCAGTGCCGCGCAGGCCTTTGTGTTTCCAAGTTCTGAGTGCCACTGCAATTGTTATGGGCCGGCGTTATGCTTACCATCAGGCAAACGACCAGCTCGTCTCGTTAACAAATAACTTTAGGTACTCAATAAAGGACAGGTATTATGAGTTTGCTAACTCAAATCCCGTATCTAATCCACGCGCCGCGCGCCGTGCCGCTTTATCAATGAACAAAAACAGTTTTAACTAGATAGCCTGATAGCCTTTTGAACCAAACTGCGCGAAAATACATGACGTTACTGAAGCCACTGAAGGTCTATTATTATAATACGCGCTTATCAAGGTTTACATAATATTATCTACCATTAGGTCATCCAATAAACACGCATATCTTTCGAAAGGTTAAGATTAAGCGTAATTACATGATTAAAACAGTTCCTTAAAAATGTAAGAACATATCCAGAGGCTAGATAATATAAAATGAATTTGAATGGTTTTATTTACTGGCTATGGCACGCGGCTTCGCCTACGCGGCCTTAGTTACTCTTTATAACATCAGCTATATGCCTGTGAAAGTCCCATCAAAATCGGTCCAGTCTTTCGAAGACAGTACAAGTAGGTATTTAACCGACTTCAAAACAGCAGGTAGACTCAATTCGTGTGTGTGTGTGTGTATGCTATGTTACCTACTCGATTTGTCCGCCAATGGTTAACCGATTGGAATGATTCTTCGAAGAAAACGATTTAAATTGAATCGAATGAGTCGAAACATTGTGTAACTTTTGAACCGTTATATAGAGTTTATTAGTAAGGCTGTTAGTATATGTATGGTAAATGTATCCAAAATGTGGTCTTTTTTAAATTTTACTGAAGAATATGGGTGAAAAAATGGAAAATGAATTTTCATATTTCGCGAAATCTCGTGGACTCTGCCGCCAAGCAGCAAGCATTACTGTGTTCCGGTTGGGTGAGCAGAGTATCCAGTGAAATTACTGGGCTTATGAAACTTAATACCTAACGTCTCAGGGTAGCGAGCGCACTGCAGTGCCGTGCAGGCCTTTGTGTTTCAAAGTTCTGAGTGGCACTGCAATTGTTATGGGCCGGCATCATGCTTACCATCAAGCAAACGACCAGCTCGTCTCGTTACCAAAAAAATATTTTTTTTTACTCACGTTACTTTTGTGTTTTCAACTAGGGGCTGGAAGCGACGCGCCTCCATCCACGGGTCGCAGATAAATTTGGTCATATAGTTGCGGATGCTGTCCGGCAGCAGCACGACGCACTTCTGGCCTGCCTTCAGCGACTTGGCTGCTTGGATCGCGCCCCACATTGCGGACCCACTGCTGCCACCTGTAATACAAAAACATCGTACTTATCTTTTTTTTATGTAATTTGGTAACGAAACGAGCTGGTCGTTTGCCTGATGGTAAGCATAACGCCGGCCCATAACAATTGCAGCACCATCCGGAACTTTGAAACACAAAGGACTGCGCGGCACTGCAGTGCGCTCGTTACATTAGAAGCCCAGTAATTTCACTGGCTACTCTGCTCATCAAACGGGAACATAGTAATGCTTGCACACTACTGCTTGGCAGCAGACTTCACGAGTAAAGCGGTGGTAACAACCCAGACGGACACTCGCGGAAGAGTTAGTCCTACCACTAACAAATTATCTCTCTTTCCTGCCCTTGTCATTTTACATGGGGTCGGCTCAGAGCGTCTATACACAAACTACTTTCAAGTTTTTTAATAGGTGGTAGGACTAACTCTTCTGCGAGTGTCCGTCTGGGTTGTTACCACTGCTTTGCTTGTGAAGTCTGCCGCCAAGCAGTAATGTGCAAGCATTACTGTGTTCCAGTTTGATGAGCAGAGTATCCAGTGAAATTACTCGGCTTATGAGACTTAATACCTAATGTCTCATAGTAGCGGGCGCACTGCAGTGCCATGAAGGACTTTGTGTTTCAAAGTTCTGAGTGGTACTGCAATTGTTATGCTCTAAGAGATGGTGGTAGGCCTCCTGTTACCGTGTGGTATAAAAAAACTCTTACCGCAAAGTAAGCCTTCGTTCTTGATGAGCCTCCGTGCCATCGGCAATGCTTCCCGATCGTCCGTCTTCACCCATTTGTCCACGACTGACCGGTCCAGTGTCCGCGGGAGGAAATCGTAACCGATTCCTTCCACCTATGAAAGAAATTTAATAGAAAAATGTGAATAGGGATGTTGCGTAAAACACAAAATACGTAATTACTGCAATGTCGCTATACAGGTGTAAGAACACCACATTAACACAATAACAAAGAAATTTACAAAAAATATATAATTTCCACAAAGATATGTATCTAAAAGTTTCACGAGTTCAAGGATTTTTTTCATCCAATAGTAATTTAAATGATACCACCAAATTCATTACAATTCAATGAATAAAAAAATGTACGGCAACTATGTACGTAAACGCAGTTTTTAGGAAACAACATATTTTTAGGAAAGTTGTACGGCCCGTTGAACAAGTGACGTCAAATGTCCTGTCCAATTTGTATGAGCCGTTTTAGCGCTCAGTAGATACGCTCGACTTTGACTCTCATTTTTAGTATTCGATTATTCGATATAGACATTTGATTCTCATGAGAAAACGAATTCATTGTCATCATAAAATAAATGGAGTCAACTATTGTGTGACTGTGAAGTTTTAGGCTAGAATTCACTATTTTTAATGAA
The DNA here is from genome assembly GCA_907269065.1 of Crocallis elinguaria. Lineage (NCBI taxonomy): Eukaryota > Metazoa > Arthropoda > Insecta > Lepidoptera > Geometridae > Crocallis > Crocallis elinguaria. The sequence goes on along the minus strand of OU026065.1, from coordinate 5,569,841 downwards.
GCCATTCATGATTACCACAATGGTGTTGAGATTTGGTTGTTAATTAAATTATTAGTGATAGGATCGCGGGATCGAAGTGACGGAACAAATATTATTAAACCGAAAAAAGTTAAGTAAGTACATACTTATTTGTTTTCTTTCAGGGTGTTGTGAAAACATGGGTCACGTTAGTTTTTAGATTTCACCCTCGCTTACTATAATAGGTGTGTTAGTAATAAAACTCAAGACAGTATAAAAAAACCTAGTTTTGGGTGGTTTTTTAAACCACAGAATTAATAATAATACAAAACATTGATAAAGATGTACCGTTCAATAACAAATACGTCGATAAGCGTGTAATCGCTCAATAAACTGTCATTAAATTGTCGTGTTTATATTGAAATCGGACCGAGAGATGATGTTAGGATTTATCATACTAGAAGAAAAATATTGTCATATCGACACGTGCAACTCTCGATGTTTGATATTTTTTAAGCGATAACAAATTTATCAGATATTGCAAAACATTAGTCACACAATAGCTTGTAATAAGTGATGCAATTAAATATGATTACAAAATATTCATAATCCAGGTGTTTTTTCGAGGTACACCTCTATATTATACTTATAGGAGGGTCTTCATTCATCGAATAACAAAGACTGTGGTACAATAATTGAACTAAAAAAAATGCAACCCGTGACGCAAACATCCTTTAGAGTTATCTGATAATGTTAAAATGTGGAACATTTACATATATTACATGATTTGTGGCGCAGTTGCATACTGTTCAAAACAACACGTCAGATAGCGCATTTATAAACTTTGGGATTTAATAATCGCAAAAAAAAACAACCGTGGCTAAGAGTAGTACAAGTTACCAAGACACTTGCCAAGCGTGCTGTATTATGGTAAAACCTACCCTAAATTCATGGAGAGGGCCGATGTTCAGAAGTACGAGTAGACGTAATTGTCCGCTCGATAATGATGATCAAAAGCCAAGTCAACATATTTTTTATAATATTCAATGGAAAATCACTCTTTTATGGTATACTAGCTACTGCCCGCGGTTTCACCTGTATGCATGGGAACCGTGCATATTTCCGGGATATAAAGCCTATGTTACTCTCTGGTCCATAAAGATTTAATGTAATTATGAAAAATCGCATTCGGTGAAGTTGCTGGCAATAACATTACATAGATACTGCAAAAGTGTTATTTTGATCCGATCAAGTTTTCATACATGAAAATGGGCAAAACATAAAATCCCATTTTCAGGTTTGCAAATTTGAATGGATCAAAATGACATTTTTGTTTAACCTTTGTAACATTATTTTGAGCAATTATACCGAATACAATAATTCATAATTACATCAAGTGATTATTTATGTTCGAAAATGTTGGGATGCGCGTGCCGAATACTGCCCCTTGACTTCCTTACTTCACACAATTTGAGTTTTTTTATGTATAACCCTTGTTATTGTAAAGTTCCTTACCTCATACATCTGCACGTCAGTCTTGTTGAGTTCCTCAGGCAGCGCCAGGATGGATCCATAAGGGTCTATGCCGACCACTTGGCAAGTCGGGCAACGTTCCTTGATCTTGTGTCCGATGCCGGAAATGGTTCCACTGGTTCCGGCGCCTATCACCACCATGTCCAGGGCGTCGTCCAGCGACCATAAGATCTCCTCTGCGGTGCCGTCGTAGTGTGCCAGAGGATTGCATGGGTTGTTGTACTATAAAGGGACAATGAACATAAGCGAATAAAGATATGTTTTGTTTAATATGATGTCTTTATAAAAATGTAAGCAAAATTAACACAATTTTACCAAAACTATAGTATAATGTAATATTACATGATGTGAGTTTTTAATTAGGGCTTGGCTGTTCGAATCCAATAAAACTTTAAAAAAGCAAAAAACTAATATTACTCTGTATTACCACTAATAGAATAAATAACAAGTAGTACTGTAACTAAAAATCAGGATCAATAATTCTTACAAAGAAATATATATGACAAAATTGGATTGAGAAATATTGATATGCACAAGTGTTTGTGTTTTTTATACACTTGTCACTTTCTACAATGAAGTGTAGAAATAATAGAACCCGAAAATTTGTAGATAGTTTAACAAATATCAATTTGTTAATTAGATAAATAAAGTTTTTGGCTCTTATTAATAAACAATGTTAAATGGTGGTTTTGTTAAACTATCTTTTTTCTTTGTTGGTCTTTGACAATTTTAAACTGAATCTAAAGAGACAAAACCTGTGTACCTGTTCAACCGTTTAACACTGTTTATTAATAAGATCCTTTGTGTCTAGGCTGAGTAATGGTAGAAGACTGGTCAGCTACCTGATCTAAGACAACTGCATTAGGTATTTCCTTAGCCATCCGGTGTGCGACACTGATGTTGCTGTCGGGAGAGCTTGAAGCAGCCTCTGTGGGAGTCCGGACAATCTCAGCACCCAGTGCCAGCAGAGTATTCACTTTCTCATCAGACATCTTCTCTGGCAGAACGATAATGCATCTGTATCCTGCAAAATTAAAAAAAAAGATAAGTAATCTTGTGTGGAGACATCTATTACATAAATCTTACAACTAGTTGTTGCCGCCAGTTTGTCCCATACAGAGATTACAACAGGATCAAATATATAAATAAAATAAAATTAAAATCTTACAACTAGTTGTTGCCGCCAGTTTGTCCCATACAGAGATTACAACAGGATCAAATATATAAATAAAATAAAATGACTTCTAAGAGTTTCCTCTTGAAATTATTTTTGGAAATAAATTATTCTTAACTGATTATGATATAATGGGAATTTCTATAATCATAGAAAGCACCTATTGGTTTCATCCAGCTACTTGAGTCTCCGTTGTATAGTTGGCATGTTACCGTCTAGAATCGCAACCAGCTAGATACTTGTCATACATTATTTAACTTTTTAGACATAGCACACCATTGAATTACTAATACACATGCAGCAAGGTGTTATAAATCAATTAATTAAATTGATAACTTAATATTTATGAAGCTAGTATATATTGTGACGATATGTCCCAGACCATGTAGATACAATTCAAGATCAATATAGAATACTGGTTTTATAATAAAAATACCTAACTTTAACGGCAGAAGCTAGTGCCAGGCCGATACCAGTATTGCCAGAAGTGGGCTCAATGATGACTGACTTGCCAGGGGTCAGTATGCCCCTCTGCTCAGCATCCAGCACCATGCGGTAGGCAATGCGATCCTTTACAGATCCGCCAGGGTTAAGGAACTCACACTTTGCATCTAAAAATGTTGAAGGAATTAGGAATAGCATTTTCAATGAATTTTTGCAAACATTTTAATTGCTGAGCAAGATAATGTATTTTTTGTTGGAAACTATTGAAAATCATCGATCAAATCAGCTGATATTATTACATAAACAAACTAGAAGTAGGTAGCACTATAATGTTAATTATCTTTATCTAAATGAAATTTCACTTAATTAATACTTGTTTGAACTATTTTGTCTACTTACACATATCACACTTGATGCCTTCCTCTTTTGGTATTCTGGTAAGTTTTACCAAGGGAGTGTTTCCAACCACATGTAAGATGTCTGGGTGGATTTTTTGGTTTCTATCCCTACAACACACAAAATATAATACATAAAATATCCACAAGTATCTATTTACATTTCGTAGTAGTAATACAGAGCTGTTTGAAATTTTTACTCACAGTGCTTTTACAATGTGTGGTAATTCGTTGAGGTTAAAGAATTCTTCCTCCCCGTTTCCTGTGCCATTCACGTTGTTGGACATTTTCCTAGTTTTCTGGATTACCAAACACTATTACTAAATGGACTTTAAAATAGGTTTTGCAATAGTTAAATTGTTGTAAAAAAGCCAAATTCACAGCACCAAGCACGTGTTTACAACATCAAAACAATTTATATTTTATAGGTCGTAGTAAAAAATTCAAAAGAATTTAATCTGATAAAGTTAGAACAACGTGCAATAAAATCAGCTGATGCTTTTTGATCAGCTGTAGTCCACAATCCACAAGGTCCACAACTCCACAGACTAGTTAATAAAGTACCTACGAGGCAGGGTTGCCGATGCCAACTTATCAAATTTCCCAATAATCTAAGTCAAATTTCCCAAAGTTGGGTAGAAAAATATGCTGATTCCCCACAAATTCCCCTCACAATTACTTTAAGAAATGAAACAAGGTCACCAAAGCTGAACAGGAACTTTCAGCATCTGCTTCTGCACTAGAATTTGAAACCTCCGATATCTCCTCAGGGTTTCTTTTGCGTCCAACATAAAAAATAAAAACTAAGTAAACTAACCGGCTAAATGAGTTTCATGTTCGCGCACAAGCAAATTAAGTAGGTTATGAATTAACCTTAGCATTATCTTGTTTGTTTTTACCCTTTATTAACCATATATACATTTATTTGCACTAAATCTTATCGTTATTTCGAGACCGAATACAAAACCAACATAACAAACGCAAATCTGGCGTATTACAACTTACAAGACGTGTATTTACTTATTTAGGAGGTTAATAATTAATTTACCATTGGGTACCATATACCTAAATATACCATATACCTAAGTTAACATCTCATCTATGATACCAATTACAAACTAGGGGTTTGACATGCATAAATTTCTTAAAAAATATGTCGATCTAATTAGCTATGAAAGTATCGAAGTATGAACTATCGATATTACTTAAAGATGAGATGTCAAAATCCCCGCATAAGGCCATTCCCAAATAAATCCCCGATCATCTTGAGATTTCCCGCAGTTTGGGGAATTTCCCATAAATTGGCAGCCCTGCTACGAGGACACTTTACCACAGAGTACTTTTGTATATATACGATAGAGACATTGCTGTCAAAATAGAAAACGTGAAAGTATCGCTCTCTGACATCGTACTCAGGAACTAATACTAATTCGATATATTCGACTCGACCGCGCCTAGACTAAACTTTAACATGACTTTGATGACTTTTATGCACCAAAACTAGAGATTTATTATAACTTGACACTGGCTAAATACGAAAATCACGTGAAGCCAAAAAATAAAATAAAAAAAGTCGATATAGCTATAAATACCTATATACCTACACATACATATTATTATGTGCCTATAGCTATAATTATACCTACATACCATACGTCAAACTCTAAAGAAAAAGTCGTAATGTGGGTACTTTTTCGGGTCGACTGTAACCGGCTGGTGCGTTGTGGACTACGCTCGCCAGGATCCTCCGCCAATGGTGGGGCTGTTGCAAGTAGGTAAACGTACTACGCTCACATTATATTATTATATACCTAAAAAAATTAACTTTAGTGTACTTTGTATGGTCAGTAGTAATACATCATGCATCTCATTGAATCTTGTCTTGAAACTTGATACTTGATAGCCACCATAATGCGGCTAACGTTATTGTGTTATATTCTGTGGTAAGGTTTCAATTTCATAATAAGACACTTTATAGTAGGTAGGTAGCCGTGTTTATAATTATTATTACAATAAGTATGTAGGTATATAATAAGATTTATTCGTATTCATCGTAGATTATTATTATCTATTATTAAGTAAGCACATTATGACATAAATCAGTATGGTTTAATTAAAATACACAACTTAAAAACTATGTTGATGTTGTACGATGAAATCTAGCATTATATCAGGCGTCACGATTCCTTTTGGTATGTAACCTGAAAACAAAGCCAAAGTTAATTTAGATGAATTAGACCGTGTATATATTATATACTATATAGGTATATACAGAGTGACTTTGGAAGTGGCGAAATTAAGGGTAGGTCGGTACCCAAACCGTTCGCGTTGTAGCTATGGGATAACGTTTTCAGAAGATGGACTCTACTTTTTGAAGACAGTTTGATCAACATTAACAGATTTTGAAAAAAATAAATACACTCAGCAAGAAAATGAGCCTTTTACACAGAAACTTCTTTTGCTGTACGTAAAGGGATCAAAATACATTATAATTATTTTATGGGTACCTATCATCTATGAATGGTCTATCATCAGGTAGAATGTGTTCGCTCTGCCTCTGGATTCAAGTGCACCAGAAAGTACCTAGGTACCTACTAATCATGTTACAACAATAAATTGAAAACACTTTGTCATGCATAAATGTAAAAAGTAATTTTCGGCTCAGTGATAGTGAATATGTAGTTCGCATAGGCGAACTATAGAGCGGAACTATAGTAATAAATATATAGAAGTAATAAATATATAGAGTTTGAAACATATTTTGCTCCTTACCGACTAAAGTATTATGTCTCTTGAACTCCTCGACAATGATGACAAAGGGCGCGATGTCCAGGATCCTGGATGCGAGTCCTACGGTGGGGTGTCCTCGGTTCTCGACTATCTTGTAGTAAGTCTTGATGAGGTGCCTGTTCACAGGCTCGGAAAGATCTAGCGTGGCGCCTTTCCGCTTTGGATTGGTGGCTTCAGATCTTAGACTGTTCTTGGTTATTACGCCTTTGAAGAAACTGTAAGACATTTTAATTGATTGCGTGCAATAATATTTGATAAATTAGCGTAAGAACTACTTGTCTGAACATTTTTTAGTCCATCTATATCACATTCCTGCATATGGATGAGCTCATGCTTTAATAGCTGCCAATCGCCATCTCGGAGGGCAACTATTGAGTCAGCACATCAGATTGGTTGTTAAATTCATCGGCTCTTACGATTTATCTATTCATTATGGTAGATTTTTCGACACACTTGCTCGTAAAGTGGGTTATTATTACATCGTTTTTACGCTCATCCAAGATATTAAACACGCGGGCTATTTACTTTACCTACCGCACTCGTGTTTTATGAATAACAAAAATATTCGGTTTCTAATACAACCTACAACCCCACGGTTGCTGTATAGCCATCCACACATGCTTCTCTTGGTAATAGCCGCTCTGGCTGAGTTTGGGTGTTAGTCGGGCACCCATGCACTGCTCTCCTTGCAAGGAAGAGGTCTCCGACGCCAGTAATTCCCGGAGGAACCGTGCGCATTCTTTTTAGCTCGTCAGGAGGACGGGCATGGAAGGGCTGCGTCTTAGGGGCAGCTTCTTGAAATGCGTCTAGAAATTGTCAGAATAATAACGCAAAAGCGTTATTATTCTGACAAGCAAACGTACGTTTGTTTGAGCGTCTAAGTTGCCCCGTACATGCTATGTGCCATCCGGACCACAAATAACCAAATGAATACGGGCAGAAAAGTTTGAGGCAGATAAAGCGATCCTTTGGTCAGTAGTTGTCTGTCTAGAATTCTCGTTGACGTCAAAGCCTTGATGGAAGGAGTGAAAGATGATGAAAGGAGCGGATGATTTCTGACGTGACTTGGCATAAAATTATAGAGACAGGTGTTGGGCCATAGTCGGCCATACCTACGATAGGTCATACAGTGTGTGTTGCGCAGACGAAGCTCCATGTCTACGTAACTACTTACATATAAACAACTCTAAATACTATAATTTTTGTATGAGATTCGTTCGTCGAACATATTTCTTCGAGATACTTGTTAGTGGGAGGACTAACTCTTCTGCGAGTGAACGTCTGGGTTGTTACCACCGCTTTGCTCGTGAAGTCTGCTGCCAAGCAGTAGTGTGCAAGCATTACAGTGTTATGTTTACCATCAGGCAAACGACCAGCTCGTCTCGTTAGCAAATAACATAAAAAAAAATTAAAAAAAAAATTCTCTACCTACCCCTCATCGTTGATGACGAGTGCGACGTTGTGTTCAGATCCTAGTGCGGCGATGGCGGCATTGCACGATGTTATATCCAAAACCCGTGGGACGGACCGGTTTATCTGTAAGTTTGATATTGACCGGTTCCACCATCTGCAACAGTTGATAAAGTTTCACTCATGCATGATGCATGATTCAACAATATACACTTACTGTGTTACCACAAAAAACCGTTTTTAGACGCCATATTTAGCTAGACAGAGTCTAATGTTAAACGTCTAAAATGATTAGAGATGTAAAAACAGAAGACAGTTAGACTAAGGTTAAACACTACTTTAATTAGGATTTGTAGTTGCTCATATTTAATCGCGCGACTAAGGCATGTTTAGGCGTTAAACAGTTTAACGTATGTTTAATGCTTTTGTGGTAAGACCCTTATATTGCGCCTATATTAAATTACTGATACCGTACACTGGAGTAAGACCAAATGTGATAATATATTCCTAGGCGCTTATCAGAAGTAGTGGTTGGTGTTTGCAACTAAGAAAAAAATTGAGTAGAAATGGTTACGAAAATACATTCTAAAGTAATTATTGCCCTCAGAGAGTTAAAATCTTCAGCGTGTCATAATATTCATGATTTATTATTATTATAATAAGATTATATAAGGTAAGTACAGTGGCCGAGTGGCACGTGCCCTGTGAATTTCGAGATTCCCTCTTGGGATAAGGCTAGGTACACACATATAATCTCGTTCAGGAGGTTCCTTGAAGAGATGCGCCTCCATCCACTGGTCGCAGACGAACTTCGTCATGTAGTTGCGGATGCCGTCGGGCAGGATCACCACGACGCGGTGGCCTGCACCCAGCTTTAGCTCTTTTGCGGCTTTAATAGCAGAGAACATTGCAGCTCCACTGCTGCCGCCTGCACAAAGGTCGTGGTATGGATTTTATTATGTTTAAAATATGTGTTGACATCAAGGTTATCTACCTTGTTCTACATTACGCGGACTGAATTATGACGTCAAACTTTAAAGCGTAGGGATTTATTACAACTGTGTTGATTAAGATTATATAATGTGGGTAATTTATAGTTTTAATTCCGCGATAAAGAATGTCTAATGGCCTAATTTCGATCTATAAGTACTGAATTTAACCAAACGTAACGCGCGACGCTGGACAACGAAACCTGGGTTAGTTTGTTATAAAAATAAAAAACTTTCTTGAGCTCGCAACGATGGACTTTAAAACCATCGTTGATACCCACATTATATAATCTTATTTAAAATGGACTTCCGCAAAGTAACGCCCGATTCCATCAAACAAACTGTGTTGAAGTTGGATGGTCAACATTTTATACGCGAGGTTTGCGTTACGAAACAACAATACACGCACAATACATGGCATAATTATGAGATAATAGTTATTTCTAGCTCAGAAATGAATGACACTAAAACAGCTGAATGACAGGCGACAGCTGCCGTCAGCAGTTTATAGCTGCTGAACCAGCTAAACAAGGGTGTGATGTTCAACTTGACAGCTGTTTTAAATGCATGGATAGCTATTAATTACTGTACTCGTACAATTACTAGTCTGTGTACACTACCATACTTATGCGATTGCTTGTTTATGTTGACGTTTCTGAATAGGTAAAACAGTTTATATTCACACAAATATATACGTCACAAAAATTTCGCTTCCAACAGGATTCGAACCTGCGTCTTCTGGCAAGCCGGGCCAGACGCCTTAACCAACTAGGCTATGGGAGCAATCGATGTTGACTGCGAAAGTCTTGATATGATGTATTTCTTTCCGGCTTACAAGCCGTAGTGAACATCCGCTATTTCATAAAGTTTATATTCGCTATCTATGTGCAGAGACAGCAGACATGTCTTCTAGAAGGTACCACAGCATGCATTGCGGTCCTCTGCTGCACGGATATTTCATAATAAGTAATTAGTCTAACAAACATGTTAAAACTTTGACGTAAGTAACTTACCACAAAGTAATCCTTCTTTCCTAATAAGTTCACGGGACATATTAAATGATTCGTAATCATTTGGCCGCTCTACTCTATCTACGTGTGATTTGTCCAAAACCTCCGGGATAAAGTCACCTCCAATGCCTTCTACCTAAGGAATAAAATATAGGTAGAATATAAGCAGTAATTATAATTAGAAGTTTCACATTTCAGTTTTTTGTATATTACATCACAAACATTATTCACAATGTAGGTACCTAGTATAAATATTTAGTTTTAGTTAGTATACACAGTGGGAGTTAATGCGGACTCCTATAAAAACATGCGGTGCGAGCGTCTCGTCCTATAATTACGTAGTTGTAGATCAATTGAGTGGTGAGTGGAAAATTACTCTTTGACCGAGCTGTGACTGCCGCCCGCCCGTCCGGACCACAGATTACTATATATGTAGCTAGGTCCGGACTACCGCGATCACCGGATCAGGCATGACATGAGGCATGGCCCGGATTAACTATTCTGCCACTACTTTTATTTTTGATGATTTGCGGTACGACGGTGGTAAACGATGAAGTGTAACTTAATACCTAAGTAGTTCAAGTCGTCACGTCGTTATTGTGTACAATAAAGTTACAAATGATATCAAATCCAGGTTTTATTTGTTTGTCCATAACTCTACTAATTTCGGTAGTTCGTATACAATTAATTGTAAGTACTATAATGCACAAAGCCATGAATACTTTTATTACAATTCCTATAGTCTAATAGCATTGAAGGACCATTCTGGACGCCCTACCAGTTTTGCCAACCATTGTGGGGATTACAGGACGGTTAAAAAAAGTGTAAGTGAAAAACCCTTGAAGAGACAGCTAAATATTGTAGATTTGTGTTATCTGTAGATTTGTATCCCACTCAATAACTACACTGTTGGAGTTTTGGCGGGAATGCGAAAATGTGCTGTTGTTGTGTTTGTGTTATTTACTAAAACCTGTGTTTTATCGAGTGTTAATGTGTATTAATGGTGGATTATTAACCATTAAGTGTTCGTATACGTGCATGAGTGAAAGGCAAATAGTACAAAGACGAAAAACGTGTATTTTCGTACTCTATCCAAAACTCCATATAAGCTTCAGTAAAGTATCCACCGCTTTACTGAAGCGTCACTTCGACTCGACCGCACCTAGACTAAACTTTAACGTGACTTTGACGACTTTTACACACCAAAACTAGAGATTTATTTCATATTAATATGTTTTATATAACTTGACACTGGCTAAATACGCAAACCACGTGGAGCCAAAAACAAAACAAAAAAAAAAAAAACTACACTGTTAGCAGTTTGACGTTCACTAAATTCCCTTTGAAACATTTTTCTAGTAAATAGGTTTCGTTTGATGATTCCGTGAAGGTTGTATCAATAATAAAATTCTTCTCAGATAAAGTTAATAAAAATAATGATATGAATTTACAAACAGCTTTGGTGTGCCGTTCTCGACCATGATGGACCTCATATTTTCTCTAATTTTTTTTCTAACATTTTCGTGAATCTTGATCACAGTAGATTTAAGTAAGTAATAAAATCTCAACTTACAAAGAAGAGTTTCGGCGTGCCGTTCTCGAACATGATGGAGCCGTCAGGGTCGACGGCGACGACGACGCACTGCGGGCGCTTCTCCTTGACCTTGCGCGCCACGCCGGCCACCGTGCCGCCCGTGCCGGCGCCCATCACTATCATGTCCATGTCGCCCACCGAGGACAAGATCTCCTCCGCGGTGTACTCGTAGTGTGTCCACGGGTTTATCTCATTTTTGTACTGCAAATAGTATTCTGTTAGTGGGAGGACAGAGGACTAACTCTTCTGCCGTTCTGTCCGTCTGGGTTGTTACCACCGCTTTGCTCGTGAAGTCTGCCGCCAAACAGTAGTGTGCAAGCATTACTGTGTTCCGGTTTGATGAGCAAATTAGCCAGTGAAATTACTGGGCTTATGAGACTTAATACCTAATATCTCAGGGTAACGAGCGCACTGCAGTGCCGCGCAGGCCTTTGTGCTTCAAAGTTCTGGGTGGCACTGCAATTGTTATGGGCCGGCGATATGCTTACCATCAGGCAAACGACCAGCTCGTCTCGTTACAAAATAATATAATAAAAAAAAAAATATGTATACCTACCAAATAACATAAAAAAAAATAAAAAAAATATATGTATACCTTGAAAAAGAATTTGTTGTTGTTCAAATTCAAAATTTCGAACGTTTTCGATCAATAATTTGTTACACTTTTCAAGTTTTTACACAAATTAAATTATTTACACAAAAGCAAAAATATACGTGGTTGAGGTAGAGGTTAGGTTAGGTTAGATTAGATTACGAGTTCGATCCCCGCAATGGGTCAAATTTTGGTGCTGCACCAGAAAAATATAATATTGTCCTGGTGCAAAAATTGCAATTTTTGCAATTTTTTTTAAATGAATGTATTCATTTGACATTCTGTAAGTGCATACTATACTTACATAGTGCCGCGACTGTCCGTATCGTTGGGGATATATAAGTCATAATAATAATTAATTAATGAAGTCGAATTGTACTAGTTGTTAGCAATTACTTATATATTATTATATACTTGTTAGAACTTTACTGTATTTACTAGTTTTCTTAATAGCTTGACGGAATTGTTCCGCTATCAGCCTATCAAGATTGATAAAAGTTTTCAATTTGTGCCGATGCCGTTACGGTAATAACAATGAGCCATTTTGTTGCTTATTAAAACAAAACAGGCAATAATCGTAATATTGCAAAACCTTTGCAATGTTACGATTGTTTTGTGTAGTAGATTAGCAACTTGAAATTAGCCGTACCTACTTGGTAGTTATATATGTAAGGGGACCCTAGACGCTCAAGCAAACGTACGTTTGCTTGTCAGAATAACAACGCTTTTCCGTCAAGCGCGGATTTCGTGATACTCGAAATGCGCGCTTGACAAAAAAGCGTTGTTATTCTGACAAGCAAACGTACGTTTGCTGGAGCGTCTAAGGTGCCCCTTACAGTCCGCCAAACTCACTCGAGAAGCTTTTTCAGCTGGAAGTATATTTTTCTTTTAATCATCATAACTACCTACTGTCATTTCAAGTTTATTCTCATCTTGTTTCTTGTTTATCATAAATATTACTGTTTTGCTGTCTATAACTCTCTATAATAATAAAATAGATTGTATATCTTCCGTGATGCCACCGAAGCGGCCCTAACGGAAGACCATGCAGCGCCGGTCGAATGATTGGCACACGCTGGGTTCGGACCGGTTTATAGCAAATTGTAGGTTTATAATATGACTATGATTTAACACCTTTTATGTTAGGCACCTATTATTATTATAGATGTAAATATAGTATTTTTTAATTTTATGGTATAATATTTTTTTCGCTACGAATAAACACTTTTCTTTCTTTCTTTTTTCTTTATATTATAATGCTTTTCGGGTAGGTTCAAAATGTGGAGGAGGCGCTAGAAGCACGTTCGAAGCTCGTCTGTATTGCGTTTCACGCGCGATTTAGTTGATTTAGCTGTTTATTTATGTTGGGGTTATTCTTTTGTTTTTCTTATTAAAAAGATTAATAAAGCCACCGTAAGCATTGTTGTCGATCGATTCCACTACATGCTGTACGCGTATTATCTATTTTATATATTATACTGTTGAGGAGTTTCGGATGAAAACGCGTAGGTTTTTGTATACATACGAGCGACTACATCACGTCTGCATCGACGTATAAAACGAGTAGGTATAACGCCCGTTTACAGCGCTAATGAATTTGTAAACGCGTTCAAAGGCTGCGTGACTGCGACTGTATCTTGTTTAGATCGCGCGTCTTCTGAGCTTATAAATAATAAAATCATATAAACAAGGCTCCTACGCACGAAAATCGTCTGAGAAACGCATATTAGTACGCGTAAGTACCTAGCAATCGAATTACATAAATATAGAGGTTACGGTTATATACTATTGACAGATACATAATAATAATATTTACCGTACATACTGATATACTCGGGCTAATTCCACAAGAGGTGTTGCTCCTGAATGACCTATTTAGGCATTTATTTTGTAAGTAAAACAAATGTTAATTATTAATTACCTGATCTAAAGAAATCGCGTTAGAATCTTCCTCTAAAATCTTTCTAGCGACTGAAGCAAAGTTCTCTGGGTTGCCGTAGGGAGCCATCGCAGGGGTCTGCACCACCTCGGCACCGAGGAGGCTGATGGTGGACATCTTCTCATCAGAGTTCTTGTCTGGCGTCACGATTGTGCATCCATATCCTAAGATGTATTAAATCACTCATTAAGATCCCTAAATACAAGAATGCTAGGTAAATATACAAGAGGTAAATAGGTACTACACAAGAATACTATAGGTATACCTAAATCGGAATAAAGTAGTACAGTAGTCCCGGGCTTTAAAGAATTAGAGTTACGCTATCCCCTGCCTTTTGGAAACGGAGATTAAAAGGGGATCTTTGGGCTGGAGGTGGGGCTCTGACCACCCATTGAAGCAACCATCTGGCCTTCGTAGGATTGAAGTCGGCAGAGAAGTACTGGGGCACCCGTGTGGTCCGGGACCCTCCTATACGTCTAGCAAAGAGGCAAACCACGGAGGGAGTTTTAGTGGGTATAATGATCCCACATAACCTGGCTGCTTCCCGCTTCAGCCGGGCATCTCTAGAAGATTTCCCCCCGACAGCAAAAAAAAAGGTAAATTATCATCGTTGCGGCTTTCTCTAACAAAGAGAGCACCTATGGGCCATGATCTACAAAGCTGGCCCATTTCGTGTCACTTCTCCATAATAGGTACAAGAATAGCTTATGCCTGGCTTTGTACGGTATGAGGCATAATATAGTATGGAATATAGTAGTGTTACTGTGTAATCTAATTTATTATACCTAATCATGCCAAATTTAATTGTATTTATTAACTAGCTGCTTCCCGCGGTTTCACCCGCGCGGAGATATTGGATATTATGGTTTTTATTTTTTTGCGCAGAACCCTGACTTTTTTTCTAAAATAAAAGTAGTCTAAGTTACTCCTTGTAACATTAGCCATCTGCCAGTGAAAGTCCCGTCAAAATCGGCCCAGCCGTTTCGGAGATTACCCGGAACAAACAGACAGACAGACAAAAATTTAAAAAATTGTTGTTTTGTTATAGGTACCGTATATACTTTCATATGCATTTGGTAAAAAGCTGTTATTTTGATGTTAGAAACAGACACTTAAATTTTATTTATTTGTATAGATTTCAAGCATAGCTGTGGACAGATACTTAGTATCACAATAAAACGTAGCCTATTTCACTCAGGGATATAAGTAGTGTAGCTTTCTATTAATGAAATAATTTTCACAATCAGATCAGAGCTTACATAGGGTCCTCCCACAAACATGTTTACAAAAACCAAACAACATTAACTTCATCATAATAAGTCTACTACTACAAGGTTTATAGCTAATTCTTACTTGGAACAGTTTGTAAACAAGCGTGTACCAAAGTTGTGAAGTCATAAAAACATTTGATGCTAAATATTAGTTGGTAAATACACACTGATTTATAGGTCAATAACCTAACCTTAAAGTTGCATCAATGATTTACGGTACCCAATTCTTCAAGGTGCCTAGATAATAAGGTCAATAACAATTAACGAGGTCAAATTGTGAAATTGTAAGGACTCTATAAATATATCTATGATGCTGTTTACTCCGTATATATATACCTACACATTAATCAAACAAACTTACACTAGGATTACCTGTACCGCAGGTGGCATGGACGTGCATAGATATACATGCAACACAAACATAACCCGAGAACAAATTTAATGCTTACAACTTACAACACAAAGTATGCCCTGGGCGAGAACTGAATCCGGGGTTCATATTCAAATTCAAATTCAAAATGCTTTATTCAAATAGGCCCCAAAGGAGCACTTATGAAAGTTAAAATAACTGACTCTAACAGCGGGCCTCTGCAACATTCGTATACCCGAATCACAGACTAAAACTAATGCTGTCTTTATCAGAACATAATAAATGAGAAAGACACCAACAGACCCAATCCGTGCTCAAAGTCAACGAACCTTCCAGAAACCCACCGTTCCCGTTACAAATTGGTATAGGCCGAGCAAGAAGGGCAAAAACTCGTCACGGCATTCCTTTTAAAAAAAATACCATATGGTATATGGTAGTAGCTCAAGTGATCATGATGTACAAAACGTCGTTATTGTGTACGACAGTTTGTATAGAGTGTGATACTTATCTATTTGTTTTTATGACACTGCAGTAACAGAGTCTGCAATGCAACGTCGCGACATTTTTTGTTCTCATGACGCGACGCGTTCATATGTAACGATTCAGCGTAAAATCGTTTATATCTTTCTAAGCCTTTATAATAATTATGTACTTGATTATTTTTTATCCGTGATAGCAGGCAGGTGCATTCGGACTTCGGAGAAGTCGATATGACACCCGTGTTATGCTGCGGTGCATAAATCTGCTGTGTGAACCATAAACCACCTAAGTATATCCTTTTACTATGCCTAAATTGTGGTAGGTAACGACGCGCGCTGCGACATATCATCATAATTTGTAGGTAGGTAGGTACTACTAGGTACTAGGTTCATACAATTTGAACTAAACCGCGTTTACCGGTTTTTATCGGTATGTACCTATATTGATGAGATTCGTGAAAACCTGTATCACATATATTTTGTCATATTTCTGTTTCTGTTGTATTTCTGTTTCATTGGTACTGTTCAGCCGCTGTACCGTCTAATAAAGTCGATATCGTTTTCGACTGCAAGTCGCTTCCGGTGGAAGGAATTGTTTAGAGATCTCGCTAGTTTTCGTTTTGCAACAAGTTTGTTCCCCTTTATATCGTTCGTTCCGAAACGAAATCTAGTGAGGACTATAGACAGGATGAGTTTGAATTGGTATGTTATCCCAGAAGGGGGTGATTAGGACCATGGTTGTCCATAAGTTGTGAGAACCTTCCTTGGAATAGTGTCATTCCTAATTTCCCTACAGAAAATAAATTCAACTTCAAATTTATAAGGTTTTGTTTAATTTTGTTTTTAATTGATAAATTCTTAGTTTTTTAATTATCTTCTTCTGTATGTTATACTTTTATTTCAATTTTTATTCAATACAACAGTTACATTCCATTCACTTACAAATAAGGATCTCTATAAAATAGTTCACATCATGAAGTCAATTTTATTAAACAGCAACTTCAAACGTGAAGTGTCAACATCATCATCAACATCATCATTTAATAAGCTTCAACATAGTTCAAGTGAATCAGCCGATCTAGGACTACCCGGAAATTCTGTAGGTAGTAGAATGACATTTCGTCAATGAAAAATTCCGAATTTCAAAAACTCGTAGAACAAATCTTGTTGACCTCCAGGAGTAAATTGACCCCTTTTTGGGATAACATCAATTCAAAATCAGGCTGTAGAGACAATTCCTTCCAGCCGAAAAATAGTGGCCGCTGGTTTTATTAGAGTTGGAGTAGAAAACTAACATAAAGCAAAGCGGCATCGGTGGCATTAAAAACGGTAGAGTCGTTGAGGGCGAAAAAGTTAAATTCATAGTTTTTATACTTTATTTACTCTTTATTTTATTACTAACAATAGAGTTTTTAATCCTTATTACACAAAACTTAAGTGACGGTGTGGTCGAAGTTGATGAACACACTTAATTTATAATGAAGACTGGCTCTCAAGAGCCGCTCGGAACACACCATCAGGAGCTTATTAGCGACAGGTTTTCAATTTGAGCTTGCCAGGCGAGCACGATAAAAATATTGCCACCATACTATAGTTCTTAGTACTCCATTTACTATAATTACCTCTAACACTACAATGTTGTCATTCACTGAGCTAGCACGCTCAGTGTAGAATTCGAAAGGTCGACAAACTTCATCGTCTACTTCAAGGTATAATAAATTAATATAAAACCAACAATGAACCTATGCGGAGGTCTACATACCACATACACATCGGTAACAACAATAAATAAACAAAACTTTTTGCGACGCCGCGCTGAGGTAGCCTGTATCAGTAACTATCGGCTGGTAGATTATAAATTTGATAAATTCTCAGTAGGCTACCTACGTTACACGATATTACGTGTAGATGGATACTCAGATAAATCAAAGTTTATCAGAGTTTTATCAATACGAAAAAACAAATGCAATCAATGTAGACCACTTTGTAGCGTGTATTGAAGCAATCTTTTTTGTACTATATGCGGGATATCTGTGTCAGATATCGTCAAAATCACAATCAGAACCATGCTGATTTTAATCTGTATATTTTTATTTTGACAATAGATAAAGAAGAATAAAGGACAGTGTAATTTTACTCAAGTTATAGTTGGCTTCCAGTAAATCTTTGTTTTTATTCTCGATTAGTTAGCGTTTCACCAATGTCTCACTTGATAATGCGACCTGTAGTAAGCATATACGGAGCTTATACAAGAACACTGTCAGAACCATAAAGATCTGTGGTCAGAACACACCGATGATATATTTTCGATAGATTTTCAACTTGATGAATTAGCCAGGCAACTGACGAGCAGTAATAATTAATTAAATTTAATCCGTCCGTATTATAAATGTAAAAGTTTCTTAGTTTGTTTGTTCTTCTTTCGTGCAGCAACGGAGCAACGTATCGGAAGAAATGCACCGCTGTTTCTTTGGGAATCTCCATAAGCGGGTGAAACCGTGAGAAGCATAAAAAGTGAAAATCACTTCCAATCTTTTTATCTTAAATAGATAAGAAAATGGGTGAGTGGAGACAAAAATTTCCTTTCATCATTGAACGAGCGAATTCAATTAATTGACCGCCAACCAGGAATATAACTGTAAAAGGATTAAAAAAGATTTGTTGAATTATAAAAATAATTTTGTTCTGTCTATGCAGTGCTGCAAAAGTAGACCAACTATTTGACTACCTACTATATTTTTTTAAATGATTCATAGTCTGTCTAAGCATAACTTTTCACTTACCGCAAACGGCCGCAGCCAAAGAGACGCCGATGCCGGTGTTGCCCGACGTAGGCTCCACAAATCGAGTCCCGGCCTTCGCGATCCCTTTCTTTTCGGCATCCAGCACCATCGTGTAGGAAATACGATCCTTGATCGAACCGCCAGGATTTAAGAACTCGCATTTCGCAACTAGAATGACAAAATGTTTGAGCAAGTAATTTTATTTACTGATTAAGTCCTATTTGGCAGACACGACGTGGAGAAGATACCTATACCTACTTACTTCCTTGACTTGATCTAAACTTTCATCAAAATGTTCCTGGAGTACCTGTAAGTAGGTACTCACTCTAATTTGCTTCACTGTCTTTTTATCCATTCATCACATTAGCAAAAAAACATTCCTTATTGAATTTTTGACAAAGTAAGAAAATGTATAGTCCCTAAATAAAATATGCAAATTTTCCGTACTATCATACAAACAGAATGTAATCAAATGCAATCCAGAAAATACTTTAACCTACTTATAGGTGACTATCTATTATAGTAAAGATTCTATACCATATACACGAGTTGAGAATTCGCGTCATGGTAAACATTAAGCAATAGGTACCTATTGATGTTTTAACGATCATAATTTGATTGCAAACATATTTTTGGTAAGTATATCAGTTGGTGTATCTGGTAAAAACTCATATTTTACGATTTTAAAAGAATAACTAAAACATACCACTCTTAAATTTTGAGTTCAAATATATCAATAGAGCTAAAAAACCATTGTATTGACGGCGCATCATTACTAGTGTAGGCATTGAAAGATATAAATTATTCAGCTCCTGCAATATCACACTTATAAGTGGCTATAGCCATCCAAACATAAAACATACATTTAACTGTAGTTGCAGCATGCAGCTGCAACTTATATGACGTATCAACAAACTATGTTTCTCGCTACCAGTCCAGAAATAAATGCGGGACTTTCCGAGCTCATACTTCTCTACCATTTGCCAGTTAGTAGCAGTGTAGTTGTAGTGGATACCATACGGAACGTCAGCACTTATTTAACAACGTCTATCATTTTTATCAATGCACTGATTGATAAACAGTTATAAATCAGGTAATGTGCTGGCATACTCACACACTTCACATTCGAGCCCATGCTCTTTGGGTACTCTGTTGAGCCGCACTAGCGGCGTATTGCCGATCACTTGCAGGATGTTGTCATAAATCCTGGTATTGTGAACACTGTAAAATTAAATTTCATTATCAGTGCTTGTTCCTTGCTCGTTTGTTATCTTGAATGCACTGTGTGTACCAGAACGCAATCGCGGCTGTTCAATTATTTATAGGAATTTTACATGAGTCTGATCGAAGCTTCACGAATGTGTGTTTTTAAAGTTTTGTAAAGTGAAGGAAATTCAGCAAGAAAGCTGACCCCAGGTGATCCAAGCCCAGGTTGCGGCTCAGGGTTGTCAGGGTCAGCTTTTTAAATACTATTAGGTAGTAACTCAAGGTACAAGTTCTCAAGCTACACAATTAATAGGAGAGAATAGTAAAGGTTTGTTGTTATTGATATCTAACTCGTCCAAAGCTCGTCTTGGATATTTTTGACTATTTCTATTACTATTTCCCCTTTTTACCTTTTTTCGAGTGTGTGCATAGTTGCGGATGGAAAATGTGTTAAATCAAGCTATTTATTCGTTTTGTGTATAGGTACCAAATTCTGAGTCGTTTTACTAAACAGGGAAATAAATTCGCGCTTTTAAAATTACTAATAGAGAGAGGTTAAAGTAGAATAATCAACCCTAAGGCTGCCTCTACAAAGATATGATACCTACATAAGATTTTATAAACAGAATTTATAAAACGTTAACTTAGAGAATATTTTTTTTATCAGATAATAATGTTTTTTACTCAGCGCCAGGTTTTGCCCACTTTCCAGGCTTAGCAGAATTGTCTCAGAGATGAGACCTTGAAATATTAACCCAGTCTGTGATCATGATCAGTGTTACCTATTGCATTGAAATTTTTATTATATAGCAGTTTGCGAAAAACGAAATAAAAGTGTAAAAAAGAGTTACACAAACATGCACAATGTGATATGCTTGTTCTACTTTTGCGTTTTATTAAGAATCCTGGTTGTGAAAAATTAGTAACTGCATCCGAGGTTGAGAAGGAATTGATATATATTAGCTACCCTTACATAATATTTAAGAATGACAGACATCTCGTGGTTCCAGAAAAAAATTAAAAAATAAACGTACCTGCCACTGCTTCCACATACCTCGAATGGTTTTCCATTATGTTCTATTTTTTCAATTCTTTTTAAATCCAACCAACGTTTATCAGTACACAAGCCGTACGTTTTCTTCGGGCGACGAAGAAAGGTCTGGGAAATGATAAAGAAACATACGGATTTATATGTATCAACAGATATCATCTCATTCATCATATTTCGATTTAAAAGTGAAAATAACTACCCAATTATCAAGACATAACACAATGTAGATCTTTACGATAGGTGATATTACCTCCTACAGTCATTAATTCTTTATAGTTTCTGTTAACTGTTTTGATGCGTATTGTTGTGTATAAACAGAGACGGAGTTCGACTACCGGCGGACGCTCCCGCCGACACCAACGCGGATGATATACTGAATCGCTAGGAAATGCTTTGTATGTACCACACTTCATATATCATGTGCATGTACAGACTGTTAGCTACTTGTTAACACTTTGCACTTCGCGTCACAAAGCAGTCATTAGCGCATACGTCAGCCCCAAAATCACGATTAATTTACCAGTTATATAATAGTTTTGACAGGTAGGTATAGCTACAATTCGTTTCGTTTTATTGATAGCTTATATTAGTTTTTATACTTTACCTACTGAACCTAATGAGCGTGAACAAGGCGTGGTCATAATGTATCTAGATTATTATCACCTACTTACTACAGGTATATTAGGTACTTGCTACTTAGTCATAAATACGTGTTTCCATATATTTTTATGATTTTATATATTAACTGTATAAACTTTAAATAATTAGAGGATATTTTAAATACCCATCCAAATCGTTCGAGCCATTTCCGAGATAGCCGAAATAAATTTATTTATTTGTATACTTATACAAGAATTACTCGTTTTTTAAAGTTATAAGATCAATCAGCTAAGCGCTGAAATTTACAAGTTATTCTCCAGAAAGTAAGATTGATAATGAATTTAAAAGATCGACTCGAGAAAGACTAGGCCTTTAGAAATGCGTTCTTAATATAAACCTTTTTTACATCTGTCAATCGGTACACGGAATAAACTCTTTATTCCGTGTGTCAATAGCCCCGAGACAAATCAATGAAATAAAACACTGCAAGATGTGTCTGTACTAACACGCACGCTAGGTTATTCTAGCGTCGCGTCATCGTGGCCGCGTCGCAGAGTGTGGAATAAGACCTATTTTTCGGACACTGGTGTTTTTATTTCAGATTTAATTAGTAGGTATTTAAGATTTAAAACGATAGAGTAGAACTCCCGTGTATAAAATATTTACATATTGTTAGAGAAATACATTTTTGAAAAACCCATCGTTTTTTTGGCCGTAAAACGAAAAATAATTGATTCTCCAAGATTATAAGGTTTATTAATAATCTGACTTTTGAATTTTATCGGCTAAATAAAGAAAATAATTTAACGATTGGAAAACTGATTGTAAAATTTTCGGCCAAAACGTTATTATTTGTTCCGTACCGATATCCGGAATCCATCTTGAGTCAAGCCTCTGTCTTTTAGCGGTTTTTAGTCCCAACAACTTCCTCCCTTCGACTTCCGGCGCCACCGTCGCGTTTATTTTGGCGGGAAAGATGGCGGCGCTCCGAGTGGGGCGCGGTTTTACCTTCATTATAGCGTCGTCTTTCGCCACGGCTAGATGTCCTTACAAAATATAATTAATTTCACAAAGTAAATTAATTTTTTATATACAGTTTGAATTTACGTATAATTAACGTAGTAGTAGTAATACATTTTTTAAAGTAATTCCTCCCTTCATTATGGAGAACGAAAATTTAAACGCGTAAACCAATTAGTGTCAATTTTAACAAACTTGTGTCGCGATGGAGGAGTCGTTCTCCAATTACGAGCAGTGCACCAACCAGTATTGCAGGGCTTTCAGTCCTGAAAGGAAGCTGCAGCGATCCAGAGGCTGACCAGTTGACCACGTAAGTGTTTTGTATTTTTGTCGCATCCAGTGGTCTTTTTGACAAATTTAAGAAGCACTATGAGTTTCGAGCATTTCACGCAATTCTAGAAGTTACCGAGGCCGTAGTTCGTACAAATAGTGACTTGGACTTGTGTTGTGTAATTATAATCAACTTTTATCAACAAAGGGACTTACAGTGATTGAAATGCATTGCTACCGATCCTCTCATCCTTGTATAGAAAAGGATAAAGAAAAACTACCCCCGGTATTTTTTCTTCACAACTAAATTTTAATGATGGTTCAAGACTTTTTCATGCATCAGGTACTACCCACAGTTTGGTTCTAAATACCATTCGTTTAAGAGAATCTAATAATTATGTTTCGTTATCATTACTGGAATATTATCTACATTGTCTACTTTTTGTCTGTATGTGCTATTCTACACGGAAAGACAAATTGCGTACGACCTTGCAGCTTCAACAGCTTGAAGTGACCCGCCCTTCAATATCATAACTCTCTAGCAGCCTACCTACAAGTAATTGAGAGAGGGGGGGGGGGTGATAAGCTAGCAACTTGTTTACAGATTACTCGTCTATAAGTAAGCTGAGCTTTTAACTGGAAGCTTGCCTGCGATAAAACTCCAAGGCCATATAAGTAAAGTAACAAGCAAGATAATTTTTACCTTGTTTTCCAAAGAGATGTTTATACCCCCCAAAGTCAGATTAAAAGTTCACGCAAACATTTCTAGCAATAGCGGGACATCCGACGTCCAATACAAGCTGTACAAGCACTCTAAATGTAAAAAGCCGACATTTTCCTTACTTATTAAGAACAGTCGCGCCTGGCTTAAAATGCTTCCGGGTGGTTGTGTAAATATATATACAATATTATACATATACATGAATAGAAGAATCTTGAAGCTCCGATAAACAAATACAGCTATTACTAAAAGGAGCGCGGTTATGAAGCCAATTTTAAAATCAATAGCTAATGAGCACTGTCGATTCCTTGTTGCTCTGTTACAACGGCCAGCCAATCCATATGACCTGCTTACCTTTTCCGACTTTCGTCAGCGCCGAAAACATTCAACTTGTACCTTCACGAATTGAACCGCAGAATAACTTAGGACCCAAAATATCAGGTGTGTAATTTATTTGAAAGGTTCTACGCTGGTACATTGCTCTCACCATGTTTTACGCGAACACAACTCCTTCATGGTGGATCTGATGAGACGGCTCGACGGCCCATCAACATGGACAAGTCTGTACTGGTTCTGACTCGGCGCCTGGGTGTAATAGGGGCGCCGCCAACTCGACACGAAGTCATGTCGGAACCGAAGTGCCTAACGCTACGCAGGGCACTTTAGTCAGATGTCTAGAGGCAGTTGATCCTTCACACAGGCCCAGCCCCTTCTGGAGTGACTCAACTTTGCCTCTTGTAATACGCAGAGGAAGATTGTCAGACTTTGCAGTACTACGGTCGATAACTTTCCTATTTTCCTCTCGATTGGCCGATCAATATGGACAAGTCTGTACTGGTTCCGACTCGGCGCCTGGAACTTCTGGGTGCCATTTGGGACGCCAACTCGACACGAAGTCTCTGTCGGAACCGAAGTGCCTAACGCTACGCAGGGCGCTTCAGTCAGATGTCCAGAGGTAGTTGCTCCCTCACACAGGCCCAGTCCCTTCTGGGGTGACTCAACTTTGTCTCTTGTAATGCGCTAAGTCCGACCATCTTCCTTCAGCCGATAACTTCCTCACCTCCCTCAAAGGCACCTTTGCAACAAGTGAGTCTATCAGAACCTAGCTGTACTCGCAGAAATGAGGTGGTGGTTGAAAGCTTCATAGGGCTCACTACCGATACACACAGGCCCGATCTCGCATTATATTCACCACCGATGTGTCCGGTTTTGACAGAGGTGCGTGGCTGAATACATGAAGATGCCACTCACTGCCAGGAACAGAACAACTCCGTTGGCAAGTGGATTGCAAAGCTACACCATGCTCACATTTTATTGCAACAGTCTTCTGCACAGTTTTGGTTTATGTCAATGAGGAAAGTAAAACCAGTTCAAAGAAAGTTCTGGAGTCATCTCTGAAGTATGACATCTGTTGATAGTAATGAACCAATCAAATTCAAAGTTATTTATTGACATGAGTACTTTTGAAAGTTAATAATGACATAGTACAACATTTATTAAACACAGTATGTCCCGAGCCAATTTAATTTCGAGATGGATCACAAAGTAAAACCTAAAACCTGTTATGGCTTGTTGATAAACTAAATAAAGGATTGGACAAAAGATAGATCAATGTAACACATACGTAATATCACGTTACACTTAGTATAAGCACCTATAAACCTACATGGAATAGATAGTACATTACATTTCTAACAACGTAGATTACAAGAATCCAGACTAGAGCAGGTAGTCCGTTATCTAGAACATCTACATAACAATGAAGGTTTGCATTATCGGACAATTTTACTTCACAAATCAGTGGTAGTGACCTTATACTAATCATTACAGAAATAAGGACCTGTCATAACCCTTTTATCAAATAATGAGTTTTAGTTCCAAAAGAGAGAAAAACCAAACCGGCTATCTGGAAAGTAAAACTACTATTATAGTAACGCAGTTAGTGAGAGTAACCTCTTCCAAATATCCTGTCACTTTGCGACATTAAGATGCGTTTCGAATGTGAGTGGCTGCTGCACGCGGCATGATCAAGCGCGCCGACAGGGCGATCACGGAATGCATACCAAAATTTTCAGAAGTATATTGACTGACCTGCATCGCGCCACATATAAAACTTTGTTTGATGCACGCTTTAAACCAATAGCTTTTTGGAACACCTCACTTCACCCTCGAGTGTTCCATCCTTCCAATCGGCGAGCGTGTCTTGATGGTATCTATTACGCACGCATAGAGTGCTCACCAACGTTCAAGGTTTTACCGCGCCTGAAGTCAATACGCGGCTATACTGTTACTAGCAAGATCGAAGGGTGCTCGACGTCAACGCTACTGAGCATCGATTGGATTATCAACGATTGGGATGATAATTTTAGCAAGATCCAAACAAGAACCTCGTGTGTATGCATTGGACTAGTTAATTATAGTGACACGAAATCTTACAGATTTAGAAAACAAATTACCACAGCTTTTTTTTAGTCAGAAGAGAACCTGAACCAGCATTTAGGACGATAATTGGTGGAATGATCAAGTCTATTCCCAGAAAAGCGACTGTAGACGCCTCGCCAGGCTCAGTGCGATCTGTAGTGATATCTCTCATCTTTTTGCAACTTGAAATTGAGAATAAGAATATCCATTTAGAAAATATTATCAAAGAAGATAATTAACAAATCGTCTACTCATACTTTTGCTAATTTAATATCTTTGGTCCAGTGGGGTAATATCTTAGTCTATTAACAAAGTATTTACTCTTATAATAACCTGTTATGATTACAGGTACATATAATTACGACATAACCATGTCTTTTATTTACATATAGCACATTATAGCATCATATTTTGGCTACCAGGAGATAACAAACACATCACTCAAGATGGATTCCGGATATCGGTACGGAACAAATAATAGAGAGTTTTAACTACCAATAAAACTTACCTATTATTTTTCCAACGATATCCGGAATCCAGGTAATGCCTACCTGGTAGATCGTGAGTAAGTATAATGAAGGTAAAACCGCGCCCCACTCGGAGCGCCGCCATCTTTCCCGCCAAAATAAACGCGACGGTGGCGCCGGAAGTCGAAGGGAGGAAGTTGTTGGGACTAAAAACCGTTAAAAGACAGAGGCTTGACTCAAGATGGATTCCGGATATCGTTGGAAAAATAATAGGTAAGTTTTATTGGTAGTTAAAACTCTCTATTTATTAAAAACTTCTATACCAAGCGAGATGAGCTTTCAGTTTTTTTATGACATCATGCTCATGGTCTGGAAGTATTAACTATGCAAAAAATTTGTGCTAATGCTACTTGGTTTCAGAGAGTAAAAATAAAAACGAAAAATAAAAAATAATTAGTTTCTTGTGTTTTATATTACTATAGAAGAATCAAAATTGCTTCAAAAAATGCTGCTTTAGTCATTAAGGTATATCCAAAAGTCCTATAAATAATATATCTAATCTTGGAGAATCAATAATTTTTCGTTTTTGGGCAATTAAAACGAGGGGCTTTTCAAAAATTGATTACACTAACAATATACACATTTTATACCCGAGAGTTATACTACTAATCTAAACTAAAAACACCATCGGCGCCGGCGCGAGTACGGAAGTCGGTTCGATAAATTTGTCGAACCGAAAAACTCGACAAATTTATCGAATGTTGGGAGTACCGAAGTCTGATCGTAAAGTATTGTAGTAGCTCTATATTTTCTTTGGATTCGACCTAGCTTTTCGATAACTTTTGTCGATTGTTTCGAGGCTCGATAAATCCCACCTTATCGATTTGAACTGTCAATTTTATCGAATATTATCGAATTTTATCGACCCGAATAGATCCGTACTTGCGCCGCATGTCCGAAAAATAAGTCTTATTCCACACTGTCCGTCGTGGTCGATACAATGTTGTATCAGGAACTATACCTACTAATTATAGTTACTGTTTCTAACTATGGAGCGGTGAAGGATTTCAGGAACATTTTACTTGGGTAAGTATATCCTTTCCTATAATAGGTATTTCAAGTGGAATGACCTACAAAATCTAAATTTATACTATCATTACGTAGGTACTTTTTTATAATATAATCTATATCTGCTTAGAAAGCTTAAAGCTTTCTTTATTGTACCTTTGTTGAATACATACGCTTTTTATTAGTCATTATAGCGATAAGCCTTTTTACTTCGAACATAGTGACCAAAGTAACGGGGTAACCACACTGGATTGAGTGTTACATCATATCTTCGCTATCATCCAATCCATCAATTTCGCGAACCTCATTGTTAGACATATCAACAAGGGATCTCCCCAATTTTCTAATGCACTAACTCTACTTTTACAATTCTTAGAAAAAAAACCACATAATTAACGGCTCCGTAGCTAAGTTGGTAGTAACCCTGCCTGCAAAGCGAGGGGTCCCGGGTTCGATTCCCGGCCGGGGCAGATTTTGTGTAAGCATAAAGTTTGTTCTCGGGTCTTGGATGTTTGTGATGTGTATCTGTGTGTGTCCATGCCACCTGCGACACAGGGAATCCTAGTACGGGGGTATGAGTGTGTAAGCGTTTATTTATTTATTTATTTATTTAATTGTTCACTGATGTAACTACATAAGTACCTACGCGGTTATACGGGCGTTTCATCACCGGACACTGGAAAAAAAATGAAAAAATGAATATATCTATTGAAAATAAAAAGAAGCAGCTCAACTCATCCTGAAGCTACAAGTGGTCATCGTGTGCGAAGCGCATAGCAACAAAATGCTCGCTGCATAATCCAGAACTCATATTATGCATTGTTAGTAAGTAGGTCTACCTTATTTTTTAAGTTAAAGTATTTTTCAATAACTATACCAAACCTCGAAAACCGGTCCATAATCCAGTATTTTCCAACTTTTGAATAAGAAGCAAAAAATATTTAGACAAACAGACAAATAAAACAGTTTAGTGCGGAAACTTACGCTCAACGCTTCCGCACCTACTTCAACTATGGAAAACAACATCATGTTGATTATATCATAACTAGTATAAGTTGAACCCACGTTGAAAGCGCGTGTTTACCTGACCTACTAAAGAGAGCTCAGGATATAGGCTAAAAATTGAATATACTTGAATATGAAAATACTACATACTAACAACTATTGTAACTATTGAACTATTGAACTTGGTAACTATTGAATAGAGGTCGTAAAAGCATTCGTAGAAGCGGGTGCCGTGCTCGGACTAGATTTCCATCAAACCCCAACCACAACTACAATATGCAGACCGTAGACACTTATGCAAACGTGCGTTTGCTTGTCAAAATAACAACGCTTTTGCATCAAGCGTCGAAAACGAGATACTCGTAATCCGAGCTTGATGCAAAAGCGTTGCTATTTTGACAAGCAAACGCACGTTTGCATAAGCGTCTACGGTCTGCAATAGACGATACGATATGCAACAAGCGGGGATCGTGGTTTTTCCATGGTTTTCTCGTGGTCGGCGATTGATGTTTATCCATCAATCGTGAATTAGGTGTGAGGGCTGCCTAATGCAGACCGTAGACGCTTATGCAAACGTGCCTTTGCTTGTCAGAATAACATCGCTTTTACATCAAGCGCGGATTTCAAGTATCTCGTTTTCGACGCTTGATGCAAAAGCGTTGTTATTTTGACAAGCAAACGCACGTTTGCATAAGCGTCTACGGTCTGCATAAGTTAGGTATTGACGGATGCCGTTCGGTAAGATAAGATGACCACGCCGCGGTTGTAATCAAGGCTCATCCGCTTAACGGCCTTGTCTCCCTCGTGCACAATGTAATGTCACTGCCTCCCACCGAGTACCTAGGTAAAGTTCTCGCCAAACTTAAAGACGTCTTACCTAACACCTTACAACTATACCTATAGGGTGACTTCGCTCTTTATGTTAGGCGCGTACTCAATTATATACAATCCTAAATGAGTGATCACCATATTCCAATGCGTCTGACTCATTTATATGCACTGGATGCAGACGATCTCGTTTGATAACGACAGGCAACAACCAGCCCATTATACATATAAAACTGCCAGTAATTAATGCGTAGGTAAAATTGCATGTTATTCAATGCATGTCGCGATGTCGTATCAACAATAATTATAGGGACAAGTACTTACAACATTATTTTCATACAACAATGTAGAGCACCTACTTGCTATCTGACTAGTTTTAAACAACAAAGCAAAAATGGATAGTTAATTCTTGTATGATTCGTTTGATTGAGACGGTATCCTAGGACCTAGGCTGAGAATCAGAGACGAATCTAAACGTGGACTCACGCTTCCATACGTCAAAATTCTATACAGTTTTGAAATATGGAAGCCAAAGTCTACGCTTAGAATCGTCTCTGAATCTTAGCCCTAGAGTCCTTCGCTTCCTCTAATTCCTCTAATTCTAGCATTGCGTATGATTGTGTAAGCGTACCTATGCTTATTAATTATTATTATAATAGAACAGTCGAGACAAATAATATGACAACGGGTAAAAATTATTAAAATAAATTTATTACGTCTACTAATAATACATTCTTAAAATAACGATACAGTCTGGACATATTTCCAAGAAGGTTCCCTAAATAGCTAATTAAGGTTAACATTGGTGTCGATTCTGTCATTTCATACCTAAACCAAATTTTAGTTTCAATTTCTCGTTCTAAATACGAACATGAGAAAGAGATGGAATATATTTTAGACGTGTCAAATTAATCCACTTGCTTGTGTCCAGTGTGTAACGCCTGATTCCATCAAATATATCTTCTATCTCTTTTTCATGTTATGTATTGGGAGTAGAGAATGAAACTAGAATTAGATTTAGGTATGTAATGACAGAATCGACACCATTTTTTTACTTGCTTATACTCTTTTAACCATTATTTCACCTGATCTTATGTGATGATGTCTTCAAAGGTGGTAAACATGCATTTTGAACAGAGGTTCAAACGTAGGTTTAACTCGTGAACCGAAGTTCATATAGCTTACACTTCGAATTATTTGTAACTGAATTTTAGACATCTGCTGTCAAAGCTAGCTTTCGAACTGACAATTACGCGTGAGCGTCGCTCATTTAACATTTGACCAACTCCGACCTAAGGATATTAATGCCGTCTGTTCTAAAGTCTGACAGTGCCTAAGTCGACACTTATCTCTAGGAGGTACTTTAAGGGACGCAAAATGTGTTGCAATAATTTTAGGCGGTAATTTAACGTCACCGATTTTGCAATTGCGAATGCTAGAGTCAAACACAACTGTCATGTCTTTTATTTAAAATTCGCGCATACGCAATTTCGTTTTTCAATGTCGAACTAACTACACCACAAGAAATGTATCACACTTTCGTTCATTTCATTCCTTTACTTACCAAACGTCAGTTGTAGGAGTATGGTTGGTGCAGAGGAAGTTGGTGCATATGTCAAGATTTAGTTTATGCGGTGTATGTAAGTTTTATCTTAGTTGACTTTAGTGCCTACGGGCTTAGGCCAAGTAGGTATAGGGTATGGCTCTCAACTCCGGCTGCCGAATCGACCTAAGATTATTCAATAGAAATCAGTTTTACTGCGTTAAACCCCTTTTTTACAGATTTACGTTTAACAACTATCTCACAGGAACGTTACGGTCTAAAATGGTAAACTGACTGATCCTAAAATGGGGTCAAAATTAATAAACCTACCATTAATATAATGACAGCTATATTTTTAACGCATTGTGCAGTATAAACAAATAATAGGTGAATAAGTTTATTTCATACTAACATTGGTACCGAATGCTTGCGAAATTTTTGTAGACAGTTTAACGAAGGTTTTAACAAATTTAAGGCCGGTCTGAGGTACCCACGTCACTGTCAGAGGCGGAGTGCCTCTGTCACCTTAGTACGTCCCCGCTGGACCTAATGCGCTACTAAGCAGGTTCGCACTAATAATCACACCGGCCGAAGAGATTGTACTTAGTAAGGGCGGAGTTCACCAGTCATTTTGATCCGAAGTTCAGCGATTTAATTTTAATTTTTTAGTTTAATTCATGAACCGAGGTTGACTTCGAATTGGGATGTTGACTGTATTGAAATAAAAATATAATTTGGCCGCGAAACGGTAGTTTTTGTGACAGAAATCCTATAAAACACAATATTTTTGTTTATTTTTAAGGAATTTAATTTTTATTTAATTATCAAAATGTAATCACATCACTCCGAAGTCACGTGACATAAAACGCGCGTGACGTCACTCGCTCAATCGGAATGAGTATATTGCTCATTCTGCCTAGTATTTTAGAGTGATTTCTGTGAATATTAGTTATCTGTGCCATGAATTGTATTAAGCGCGTGACGTCACATCGACCACGTGGCCAGTATTGGCGTTTTGGAGCGAAACTTGAAATGACATTTAAAATACATGAAAATTAAAGTATTAGCTGTAATCAAAAAGTAATTTTAAATATTTTGGGGTATACTAGACCCATTCGCATCGTTTTAAACACTTTCCCAAAATCATTCAAAATACCAATTATATGAAGGAGAATTTTGACATTTGCTGTCATAGCTAGCCCTGAACTGCCGAGCACGTGAACATCGTTCATTTTACATTTGATGAACTCCGACCTAAGTATAATTTAAATCGGAATCTAGCCAGTGTAATGTCAGAGTTCACCAATCATTTTGATCCGAAGTTCAACTGTGAACTAGGTTGGCAGGAAAAGATTGCTTTTAGCGATAAGACCGCTTATTGTACCTATTTTTAAATAGTTATTTTGTATTTTTTTACTGGTGTCATAGGGATTTTGTATTGTTCAAATTTAAATTCAAATTCAAAATGATTTATTCATATAGGTCCTAAGAGAGCACTTATAAAGGTTAAAATAAATGAATCTAACAGCGGTTATATTGTATAGGTAAAACTACTTATAGATTATTTTAAAGAGCATTTTGACATCTGCTGTCAAAACTAACTCTGAATAGGGTATTAAACTGATGATCACGTGAACTTCGATAATTTCACATTTTGTGAAGTCCGGCTAGCTCAATTAACATTTACTTATCAAATTATTCCATTGCAACACTGACGTCACACGTTTATCAAAAATCAACTAGGTACATATCGATCAATCACGAAATGTATGTCATCAATCTATAGAAATAAATAAAATTGAAGTGTCTGTTTGTAATATCAAAATAACAGTTTACTAAATGCATATGAAAGTATATACGGCACCTATAACAAAACAACCATTTTTAAAACTTTGTCTGTCTGTCTGTCTGTTTGTTCCAGGTAATCTCCGAAACGGATGAACCGATTTTGCCGGCACTTTCACTGGCAGATAGCCGATGTTACAAAGAGTGACTTAGGCTACGTGGGCGAAGCCGCGGGGCACAGCTAGTTTGTAATATATTTTTATGCATCACGAACAGCAGTTTCATTCTGTTCATGATCGTCATTTCATTTGAGAAATAGTGCAACTATGTACAATATTGTACAACTAGAATCATGTCACTGATATTCAGACTTGATAATAACTTGATACCTCATGCTAGTTATAGTTATAGGCGCTTCACACGATACACAATAAAAACTTGTGTGACACGACGACTGCTGGATTAGGTACTATGACTACTATGTTTCTTTTTACTTTCGATAGGTATGATAAAGCTTGATCACTGCACAGACGAAGTGTTGGAATTTCCCTGTTGGAAGGTGGTGATTGGTGACATACCTACCAAATTTAGAATATGATACATATGTACATACTGTAGTCAGTAGGGCTAACATGCGCACCGTGACAAAATTTTCTCGATGCTTATGTCGTGCATTTGTCTCATTTTCGCGAGAGAAAGAGCGAGACAAAACAGTAGACAAAATTTTGTCATGGCGCGCATGTTAGCCCTGCTGGTCGTCGAAATGCACGACAACCATGTGCAAAGCGCATCATCCTTATGATGTGAAAAGCGCTGATTGGGTTTCACCCCACATGCGGCATAATAATGATATAACCAGGTATAGGTATAAAAACATCTCAGTACTTATAGCTTTTCGTAATATGTAGATGTTTGTATACTAATATCAACATAACGTTCAAATTAAATCTTAACATCAAACACTAATCACTTTAACATAGAACAGTTCACTTCAGTTCGAATCGCGGATCGCGTCACAAAACGCGATGATGCAAATACACTGCACTTTGATTAGACCCAGTTTTCACTGTCTTTAGGTTCAGGGTCTGGTGGCGTAGTTCTCATAAAGCCAATCCCAGAAGCGTATTCTCTTGGCTTCCGGGTCTTCTCGCAGTGTGAAGTTGCCCGTGATGTCCAGGTAGCTGATTGGCCCAGTGGCGTTTGCCGGCGCCCACTTGAAGTCCACCACCGACTCGTAGTCCACGGGTGGCGTTGGGTCTCTGGAAGAAGGTAAAAGTAAAAAGTGATTTGATAGATAGGACATTACTTCCCAACTCCCAAGTAATGAAATGGGTTTTTCTCAATAATTGCAAAAGTTTACATAAAATAAGACTTATACCTACACTTGATTTGTGTATTTGTAATAAATATATAAATGCATGGTGGTATCATATCCAGCTTCCGCTGTTGACCTACTTGTTTATCAGTATTATCACGGTCTGTAAGTACTTTATCTCTCTCTCTCCGTCTGTTTCTGTAGAGGCGCAAATTTATGAAACTATCTATGTGCTTGATCAACGAATAGTAGGTAAAGAACAAGCCTAAAGTGAAATCACATATTTTTGCTAGCAACTCATTAGAAAATGGAATAAAAGTAAAGAGGCAAAATTTAGCGGTAACAACACATACAAGCGATACTTCCTCCCTTCTTGTATAGGCCCAACCCAGATGCTTAACCCTCCTGAAAGTTTTTTATGTTATTTGGTAACGAGACGAGCTGGTCGTTTGCCTGATGGTAAGCATAACGCCGGCCCATAACAATTGCAGTGCCACTCAGAACTTTGAAATACAAAGGCCTGCGCGGCACTGCAGTGCACTCGTTACCCTGAGACATTACGTATTAAGTCTCATAAGCCCAGTAATTTCACTGGCTACTCAGCTCATCAAACCGGAACACAGTAATGCTTGCACATTACTGCTTGGCAGCAGACTTCACGAGCAAACCAGTGGTAACAACCCAGACAGACGCTCGCAGAAGAGTTAGTCCTACCACTAACAAGGCCTCCTGAAAGATTCTGCCAAGCAAGCAATGAGGCGAGTAGTTGAACTCACCCATATTTGGCGAAGTTAGTCCACATCTGGACCATGCGCCGCGACACAGCCAGCTCCGGCGACTCGTCGTCGAGCCGATAGTTGAGCCGGGAGAAGTAAAAGAGGTAGCCCATCTCGTCGCCATGGCACGCGCCGGGGTGCGAGATGCCGAGCATGCGCTTGAACAAGCCGAGCGCTCCGTCAAACGCGAACCGGTAGAGAAAGGTGGGGCTCGTCCGGTTGGAACCCGCCTGCAGCCGCACCGTCTCCAGAACCGGTCTCAGGAACATTACGTCCGTAAACAACTGGAAATAGAAACATTTCCTGAAAATTCCACTTTCATTGCATCGTCTGGCGGCTAGCTTCACCGTGCACTGGTTTTTTAATAGTATTTGATAACTAGACGAGCTGGTCGTTTGCCTGATTGTACAATTGCAATGCCACTCAGAACTTTGAAGCACTGCGCGGTATCTGCAGTGCGGTCATTACCCAGAAACATTAGGTATTAACCTCCGTTTTCACCAACCCTACGAGACGCCTAAATCTAATGGCTAACTTAGAAGTTGCCTAGAGCAAAAAAACGTTTCATCAACCTTTAGGAGTGTTCTAACGGTTTATACTTAGGACTTTACGTACCTACTTAGTTAGGCGTTGCCTTATTTGTCGTTGGTGAAAACGGGCATAAGTCTCATTTAAGCCCAGTAATTTCACTGGAAACTCTGCTCATCAAACCGGATAAGTCTCACAAGCCCAGTAATTTCACTGGATACTCTAGTCAACAAAACGGAACACAGTAATGCTTGCAGATTACTGCTTGGCTTATGTGTATTGTTTATTTACAAAGTTGTAAAACTTTGTAATTACCGGAATCGTAAAAGTAGTAGGTGATACACTACGTGTAGTAATAAAAATAGTATACATAATAAATAAAATAATAGTATGTCCGATTAAACAATAATTGTGAAATGTAGGTAAGTCAGCAATGAATGTAATAGCTGTTACATTTGAATTTGACAGTCATTTCGGGTTAAGTTCACTTACACACATGCATTGTGTAACATGTTTTAGGCTGTTGACCAATTATCTTACAACATACATGCTTTATTTAGGAAAATATATCCAACCATAGTTCCGCAATAGAGCTTGTTTTGACAGGGGTCGCTCTGCAAACACGCCTTTAGGCTTTTTGTCTATAATTTGTTCCGGTGGTTAACTTTGCGTAGTTGTGTTACTTCACGTAGGTTTTCTGTTTCAAGTATTTCAGCATTTACTTAAGAAATTACGTGGATTTTCTTAGTTCATGGCAAAATTAGAAACGGACTCCGAGAAAATTTGTGCCAGTTATGTAATATGTTCGAAGCACAATACACCTACTAATACACCTACTAATTTGGGTAGGTACACAAGTAGGTTACACCGCTTCGAGACTTTCTTATTATGGTCGATCTAATTACATTAGCTAGATCAAGGGGTCGAACCGTAAATAGGTTTTGATTATCTGGATTTTTGTATGAAATTAAGTTTTGTTATGATTTACGTTATTCAGTTAGAAACTTGAATTTTACAGCACTACGAGGCCGTGAAACTTAAAGAATTTACATAAATAAATAAATCTGCGCTCATGTTACATCCAATAATATTGTAACTAAATAGGAATCGTGGCGCAAGTACGGAAGTCCAAACGATAAATTTGTCGAATCGAAAAAACTGATAAATTTATCGAATGTTGCGAGTACCGAAGACTGATCGTAAAGTATTGTAGTAGCTTTATATTCTCTTTGGATTCGACCTAGCTATTCGATAACGTTTGTCGGTGTATCGAGGCTCGATATCATATAAAAAATCGATAAACCCCACTTTATCGATTTGAACTGTCAATTTTATCGATCGAAGTGTGAGTTTAACTTACATCAATGAGGCTGTCGATGTTCCTCATGTCAACGGGCTTCTGTTGGAAGTAGAACGCCCGGATGGAGTCCGCGATCTTCCGCGTGATGGTGTCGTTGTTCTGAAGCAGCTCCGGAGGCACCACGCGCTGGAACTTTTGCTCCAGCTCGCTCAAAAGCTTCGGATAGCGCTGGAGCCCTGAAACACGTGAACTTTATGATAGATTGATATTTGTGACATCCAAATTCAGCTTGAATCCTTTGATCTTGCTTGTTGGGTCAACTATAGTTAACTTTGTTAGTGGGAGGACTAACTCTTCTGCGAGTGTCCGTCTGGGTTAGTACCACCGCTTTGCTCGTGAAGTCTGCCGCCAAGCAGTAATGTGCAAGCATTACTGTGTTCCGGTTTGATGAGCAAAGATAGCCAGTGATTACTGGGCTTATGAGACTTAATACGTAATGTCTCAGGGTAACGAGCGCGCTGCAGTGCCGCGCAGGCCTTTGTGTTTCAAAGTTCTGAGTGGCACTGCAATTGTTATGGGCTGGTGTTATGCTTACCATCAGGAAAACGACCAGCTCGTCTCGTTACCAATAACATTAAAAAAAAAACTAAGTTTTATTAATTAGTTTAGCTAACACAGGTTAACAATTAACAAACAGGTTATGTAACTTTAGGTTCATTAGCTAATATAAGCTAGCTATACCTACCCTTAACTGAAACTAGAATTCTATAAATACCTATCAATCCTAACAAAAGGCAATGCTTGATGCCTCTTATAGTGCCGATCGATAGTTTTTCTTGTTTTGTAAATATTTGAGAATGACATGCCATGTATCATGAGATTGATGAATCAGCATGACTCAGACAATTAAATTAATGCAACCATATCAACTCACTAAAAATAGAATATGGTGCGCTATTGAAATTCGCGATACTTCGCGAATGTGGGAAAGTGGCACAGAGCTGATAGAACCGCAAATATACATATATGTACCTACATTATGTAAATGCGGATTCTATTGCTCCGCCGCTGAAGATTTGGCCGAGTTCGGCCCATTTTTCGTAGGTACAATTTTTTGATATAAGACTGAAGTTCTTACGATATCAGGTCATAGTGAAATAGATAGCGCCCGCTAGAAAGTATGGCTTCCTGGCGGTGACAAGTAAGTTTTTTTTTGGTAAGTCTTTATTGTACATTTTTTTTTATTAGGCGTACAATTAAGTATATTTTTCGTACATTTGTTTGATATGAGAACGTAGTTAGTACCTACGTTGTTATGTCACCGCTAGAAAGTATGACACTCTTTGTAAGCAAAGTATTATACAATTCACGCAATTTGCATAACTTCGCTAACTGTGGACTATTTGAATGAATTCACTTTTTCTGGTAAATTCTAGTCCAGTTGGTGCCTTACCTGCAAATGTTTTTATTGGATTACTCACACTTTTAATACTTACTTAAATGCTACAGTAACTCAATCTCAGTAAAAGCATCGTTGCTTCTAAGGTTGTGAGTGTGGTTACCATCCCTCGCGGATCTTAGGTGATGGTTAATTAAGGAAGGCCATACTGGTTTTGTGTTGTGTTATTTAAGTTTATATTAATATTCTTCTAATCAACATCATCATTTAACAAAGTTCAACATAGTTCAAGTGAATCAGCTGATTTAGGGCGGCCCGGAGATTCTGTAGTACAATTTTGACGTAAACTTTAAATGCCATTTCTACAATGAAAAATTCCGAATTTCAAAAACTCGTAAAACAAATGTCGTTGACCTCTAGGAGTAGATTGACCCCCTTTCGCGATAACATACCGATTCAAACTCAGCCTGTATATGTAGCAGTTATTACGTCCGCGACTGCTAACTATTGTTACGTGACTGTGGTAATGAGATTTGATAAAACAAACAAAAGTGGTTTCTTGTTTGATTACAGCAGTCTTGGTTTTTAAATTGAACTTTTAGATCTCTATTAACTCAATTTGCAATTCAATTATTGTTTACTCTCTAATTAGGATCTTACTTTTTTTTTTTTTTTATTTGGTAACGATACTACCTGGTCGTTTGCCTGATGGTAAACATAATGCCGGCCCATAACAATTGCAGTGCCACCCAGAACTTTGAAAGTTTGAAACACAAAGGCCTGCGCGGCACTGCAGTGCGCTCGTTACCCTGAGACATTAGGTATTAAGTCTCATAAACCCAGTAATTTCACTGGCTACTCTGCTCATCATACCGGAACACAGTAATGCTTGCACATTACTGCTTGGCGGCAGACTTCACGAGCAAAGCGGTGGTAACAAGCCAGACGGACACTTGCAGAAGAGTTAGTCCTCCCACTAACTTACTGTGGCGTACGCCCTACGAAGTTAGTCGATTTTTAGTCTGTGGAATTGTTATTCCACAGACTGGAAATCCACACCACAACACTATAATTCGGGTACAACCCTAGTACAGACCTTTTTCTCTGCCTCTTCCACGCCTTCTAGGTCAAGGCACCGCTCCACATCAGCAAGTAGCCAGCCTTCACGCAGTTCCACACCTGACCGGTCGGTCAAAAAGTGCTGGTACCACAGGAAATATGGCATCAAGGCAGTCAAATGCATCTCGCCCTGCAGTTGGAAGGCGGAAAACTCCGCCCGCAGTCAGTAGCGTCGGCGACTGATTGCGAGTCCAGCCATGGTAGCCGCCGACTTTTTGTCACTGACCGTGTGACCAAACGTCAGTTTTTGATAGACACGGGCTCTGATTTGTGCTGCTATCCCCGCCGCTGGCTCCCAGATCGGAGGACACCCTCCGACTATGAACTTAGCGCCGCGAATGGTAGCAGCATCAAGACATACGGCAACGTCAACTTGACTCTGAACCTCGGTCTCCGGCGCCAACTTGTGTGGTCATTTGTTGTAGCCGACGTCACTACTGCCATAATTGGCTCTGATTTCCTGGCTTATTACCATCTCTTGCCCGACTGTCGTGCTAAGAAACTGGTTGATGGTCTTACCAACCTTTCGGCTTCTGTTTTTTCCTTACCTTCGGAACAGCCAAGTATCAAGGCAGTCGCAACATCGAATTCTGTTTTTGCACAAGTGCTAAGCGAATTCCCGGAAATTACTAGACCTCCTGGCCTCCCCAGGATCATCAAGCACAATACCGTGCATTACATTAAAACGACGGATGGACCTCCTATTTCCTGCCGTCCTCGCCGCTTAGCGCCTCAAAAGTTAATTTCAGCCAAAAAGGAGTTCGAGGACATGGTTCAGTCTGGTACCGCACGACCATCCAAAAGCGCCTGGTCGTCTCCGTTACACATGGCTTTAAAGAAAGACGACACCTGGCGTCCATGTGGCGATTATCGAGCATTAAACGCCAGAACTGTGCCGGACAGATATCCAGTCCGGCACATTAATGATTTTGCCCACAACCTCACAGGTGCGAAGATATTCAGCACCATTGACCTTGTGAAGGCTTATCATCAAGTCCCCGTGTTTGAAGAGGACGTAGCGAAGACAGCCATCGTTACCCCGTTTGGCCTCTTCGAATTCCCCTTCATGACCTTTGGTCTTCGCAATGCTGGCCAGACCTTTCAGCGGTTTATCGATGAGGTCACACGGGGTCTCGATTTCTGTTTTCCATATGTTGATGACATCCTGGTGCACTCGCCTGATGAGGCTATTCATCAAGAACACCTGCGTATCCTCTTCGGACGGCTCCGGGACTTTGGAGTGGTGGTAAATCCTTCCAAGTGCGTTCTTGGCGTGACTAATGTCACTTTCTTGGGTTACCACGTTAGTCCTGAAGGCACTCAACCTCCGCCAGAACGGGTTCAAGCTATCCTGGATTTCCCCCCTCCGAAAACTGTTCAGGGCGTGCGTCGTTTCCTCGGCATGATAAATTACTATCGCCGTTTCGTGCCACGTGCTGCTCAGTTCCAGGCTCCACTTATTGATGCCGTAGTAGCTACCAATGGCAAAGGTGCAAAGCCATTTTTATGGTCACCTGAGCTTCTGGAACAATTTGAAGCCTGCAAACGGAGTCTATCCAGTGCCACCTTGTTGCAACATCCGATCAGCGACGCACCGCTTGGACTGTTCACCGATGCCTCTAGCGTCCACATAGGGTCCTGCCTTCAACAACAAGTTAACGGTGAGTGGTTCCCCCTTGCTTTCTTTAGCAGGAAACTCACTCCACAGCAAACACAGTGGCCAGCCTATTACCGGGAGCTTCTAGCCGTGTACGAAAGTGTACAACACTTCCGCCATATTCTAGAGGTCCAACATGCGACCATCTTCACGGATCATAAGCCACTGCTGTACGCTTTCGTACAGCGCCGGGAAAAGCTTCCCCCTGCTCAGTTGAACCAACTGTCTTTTATCAGTCAGTTCACCACTGATATTAAATACATTAAAGGAGAGGACAATGTAGTTGCCGATGCGATGTCCCGTGTGGACGCTATCGCGCTCGAGCAAGATTATGAGGCCCTTGCTAAATCACAGGACACGGATACCGAATTATCCAGCTTGCGTCAGCATGGCTCTAGCCTGCAATTGACCAAGGTTGCCATTCCTGGTACGAACATCTCTGTCACCTGTGATGTCTCCACTGGCAAGCCTCGTCCATACCTCACTCCTTCCTTCCGACGTGCAGCTTTTAACAAGCTCCACCAACTCAGCCACCCTGGCGCACGAGCTACGACTCGCCTGGTGACTGAACGATACGTTTGGCCTTCGGTCAACAAAGATTGCAAAGAGTGGTCCCGCACTTGCGAGGCGTGTCAACGCGCCAAAGTGTCGCGCCACATTTCTGCTCCTCTTGGTAACTTCGACCTTCCTTCGGGTCGCTTCCAGCATATCCATATCGATATTGTTGGACCGTTGCCAACCTGCGAAGACTTTCGCTATTGCTTGACTGCCATTGATAGAGCCACTAGATGGCCGGAAGTTTGGCCAATGCGTTCCATCACTGCAGAGGAAGTTGCTGAAACTTTGACACGAGAGTGGATTCCTCGTTTTGGCGTGCCATCAATCATCACCACGGACCAAGGTGCTCAATTTGAATCCAGCCTTTTCCGTCGATTGATGGTTCATTTCGCCACTAAACGTGTCAGGACAACGTCATACCACCCTTGCGCAAACGGCATGATTGAGCGCGTCCATCGCCAACTCAAGGCTGCTCTCATGTGCCATCACGACTCTTGGGTTCGATCCCTTCCTTTCGTCCTCCTCGGCATGCGTTCTGCTTTCAAGGAAGATCTGAAGGCCACGGCTGCCGAAATGGTGTACGGGGAACCTCTTAGATTGCCCGGCGAATTACTCGTCTCAGTTTCTGGTCCTAACAACAATGACGATCCTGCTGATTTTGTCGTGCAACTCCGGCATAAAATGTCGACTGTACGCCCCATCCCTGCATCTCGTCATTCCGAACCATCTTCCTTCATCTTCAAGGATCTTCCATCGGCTACACACGTTTTCCTACGGGACGATACTGTGAGACGCCCCTTACAACCACCTTATACGGGCCCTTATCGGATCGTTGATCGCGCCAGCGATGGCAAGACTATGACCCTCGACATCAAGGGTAGAATCGTTGTTGTCAGCATCGACCGTGTCAAACCAACTTTCATGGAGCATACCACTACTCGTACTTCTTTTGAACCTCCGATGAGACAAACACAGTCTACCCCTCCTGTCCCTACTCAGGAGCAACAACCTGCAGCAGATACCACCACAACCACCAACAAACTGCCATATACCACAAGGTCTGGCAGACATGTTAAGTTTAAGGATTTCTCTGATTTTGTTAAATGTTAGTTTTAGAATTTTGTATTTTTGTTTAAAATCTTTTTATCTTTCTCCGTAGGGGGGTGGTGTGGCGTACGCCCTACGAAGTTAGTCGATTTTTAGTCTGTGGAATTGTTATTCCACAGACTGGAAATCCACACCACAACACTATAATTCGGGTACAACCCTAGTACAGACCTTTTTCTAGATAGTAATCTGTGCCCTTTTCTCCAAGTGATACTTATTATAAGATTTCTGCCAAAATATTGTTTTTATTTAACCGACGGTCCTCGCCCTCACCAAGAAGCGACAATTCCGAGGCCCCGGGACGCTTCACCAGACTCCCAGGCCTCCAAATTACCACTATTTCACCTGACGTAAAGTGACGATGAGGTCAAAAGTGGTACCGTAGAGCGGTTCCGCACTGCATCCGATCCGAATCCGTCAAAATAAACTCATTTATTAGTTATAGTACATATAATAAATGCGAAAGTGTGTTGTACGTTTATTGGTTTGTCCTTCTTTCACGCAACAACGGCGCAACTGGTCGACGTGATTTTTGGCATAGATATAGAACCGGAGAGTAACATAGGTTGCTTTTTATTCCGGAAAAATGCACGGTTCCTGTGGGAACGCGGGTGAAACTACGGGTAGAGCTAGTTTACAATAAAGAGGTTCTGGTACATGCTTGACCCATACCAATGGATCAGAATTATTTCGTAACTTATAAAACCTTTAATATAAGAAGTTACCTACTTAATATTGGAGAGTGTTCATAAACAAGTCCAAGTATCGATTACAGTAATTATGCGCAGCTTTCATAAGATTGATGATTTTATGATGAACGAGTGAGACCGTGCTTCCACCGGCTCGGTGACGAGCTTATTAATAATATTGAGTAACACCGCTCATTCAGAATCGATAATAAATCACCAAATCGATTTAGATTTAGAGGTACGACGTTGTTCAGTTAATGTCAGTTGTCAAAGCTAATTGTTATACTTGACCACAATTTTGCGAAATAAAACAGTAGGTATATATAATTCGCACAGGTATACACTAAAACATAAACGATTACAAACTCCTGCACTAGGACTAGGTACCTGTGTCGCAGGTGGCATGGACATACACAGGTGCACAAGAACCAAGATCAGAGAACATGAGAAGCTCATCACACAAAATTTGCTCCGGCCGGGGATCGAAGCCGGGGTCTCTCTCTTTGCAGACAACTTACTATAACTAACTGCTTCGGAGCCGTCTTAGTTAGGTTTCGAGTACCAATTCTATGAACTCTGGTATGTAAATAACACTGGTTCAAAAAATCCTTGCCAGTTTACATAAGGTGATGACTATTCAGTGGTTGCGAGGTCACACGTGCGAGGTCAGGATCCAAATCGTAGAACAAGTACCAACTTGACGAGAAAGAAAGAAAAATTGCACGTTAAGATTGATGGCTATTTAAAAATCTATCGCAAAGCACCATGTTCTGGCAGTCTCCCGAGCTTCCCCTTCGCGAATTACCGTCAACTGCTTTGTCACTTGATATCAGGTGCATAGTGGGCAATAATACTACTTCATCATCATCAGCACTAGCCACTTGGATCTGCTACTCGCCTCT
The DNA here is from genome assembly GCA_907269065.1 of Crocallis elinguaria. Taxonomy (NCBI): domain Eukaryota; kingdom Metazoa; phylum Arthropoda; class Insecta; order Lepidoptera; family Geometridae; genus Crocallis; species Crocallis elinguaria. Next base: position 5,525,775 of record OU026065.1, on the reverse strand, counting down.
TGCATCCCCGACCGACCCACCGACGGTGCAACTGTTCCCTGATAAGTTAGGTAGGTACTTAAAAGTGCCACCAGTGTCTATCTTAAACTAGATGTAGTATAACGGCGTAGTACCTTGTCGACCGTACACCGTCACTTAAGATTTATTTATTTATTTTATTTATTTATTTATTTCTTTCTTATATTTAATTACAATTAATGATTTACCACCAGTACCGGTAAACCTCGTAAAGGTTTGTCTTGGCCCTGGGTCCTCTAATATAATTAAAAACTTTACCCTAAATTAATTAAAACATGTAGGTAATAGCAACCGAGCGAACCAGCCCCGCGCAACGTGCATACCTTGCGTCCGCGTGACGAAACATCAGTGATAAAAGGCGCGCGGGACGCAGTGAGCGGCGCGCGGGCGAGGGCGCTCAGTCGCAGATATATAGGTTGCTCCCTATTATTGTGACAAGTTTTGTAGATAGTGTCGCTTGAGAACGTTCCTAAGATTGGTAACTGTAATTTTTTGTTGGGTTTCAATTGGCAATTTGTTAATTAAATGAGGGATCACATACTGTGAAGTCCGTTTTCCATACAGGTTACAAAAACGTGGTACTTTTAATTTATGTTTAGCGATAGTCCTGGTATTTATAGTGTGATCTATTTTGTGTTGTATGTCTGTTCTAAAATATTGTTCAAGCAGTAGGCTATATTCAACTTTTTCGTGTATAGGTAAAACTTCACAGTACCTGAACAGCCCCTTTGGGTTATGCTTGTATTTTTCCTTTATTTTAGGCGGTACAATTAATTTAAGTAGTCTATATTGGATGCTATATATTTTATCTAGGTAGGTTTTATATGTACGGCCATAGCTAGTTAAGCCATATGATACGATGCTTTCTACTAGGGCTTTATACATTGTGAGTAAGACTGCAAAGGGGATACGATATTTTAAAATATAAAACTTGGCCATTATAGCTCGCATTTTATCGCAAACTTTGTTGACGTGGCCGGACCAATTAAACCTATTTTCTATTATGAGCCCAAGATATGTCAGTTCAGTCATTTGTTGTATTTGTAGGCAGTTTGCTGTACATGTGTTAGTTTTAGCTATGACAGACTGATGTAGGCAATCGTGGCAATGCGCGATTACTTTAACTTCTTTTGTAGAAAAGTTATGACTCGAGTGTACATGAATAAACTTGGTTTTATCGGCGTTTAAGACTAACCCTGCATCATGAGACCATTTACAGATAGCAGTAAAGTCATCTTGGATTTTACGTTGTGCTTTCACAATGTCTTTGTCTGCATATACTAAACAAGTGTCGTCCGCAAACTGATAAACGGTACAATGTTTAATAATATTGTTTATATCATTGACATAAGCCAGATAATGCAAAGGGCCCAGCACTGATCCCTGTGCTGTACCTTCCGTGACGTTGATGGTGTCGCTGTAATCGTTACCCACCTTAACTTTATAGCTACGATTGTCTAGATAGTCTCTGCACCAATCCAGAAGATTCCCCCTTACACCACTGTTTTCCAGCTTCCTAATTAATAAATCATGCCTCAAGGTGTCGAAAGCTTTACTGTAATCAATGAATACAAGCAATACGTGTTTCTTCTCGTTGAGGCATGAGTTTATATCATCGGTAAAGTGGGATAACAACAAAGTCGTGCTCTTTTTAGGTTGGAAGCCATACTGTTTCGATGACAAGACGTTGTGTGTCTGATAAAACCCTTGAATTACGCCACATACATACTTCTCCACTACCTTATCGATAACAGGAAGTATTGTGATGGGACGGTACTTGCCATAATCGTGTGTACTGCCACCTTTATGAATAGGTCTTACAATACCCACTTTGAGATCCTTAGGGTACGTTCCAGTAGATACACATGCATTTATCAGTCGTGTAATAGTACTTACTATTTTTTCTGATAATCTTTTCACATCTATAGCCCTAATTCTATCAGCCCCTGGTGCTTTGTGAGTATTCATATCGTTGAGGATCTTACGCACCTTATAATCAGTAGCTTGTTTGTAAAATATCGTTTTGTCTAGTGGTTTTTCATAGTCAGTTTCGTTTAGGAGCTTATTTTTGCATGTAGGAATTATTGACTTAACATTATTTTGGAATTCTTTAGCAAATTTATTGGCTATTATTTTATCTGTGCCTTCAGCACTAAAGGCTTTAGAAATTATACTATCTATTGAATTATTTATTTTTCCCGACATTGTATTTATTAATTTCCACAACATTTTAGGATCGCTTCTATATTTATTAATTTCTGTTTTGTAGTATTTATTCCTGTTTTTGTGAACTAATTTATTTGTTTTATTTCTAATTTTTTTATATTCAACTCTCGACTGTTTATTGCTAGTGTCCTTAATCCATTTTAAAAATAACTCATCGCGTTTTTGACATAATTTTTTAACCTTTTCAGTAATCCAACCATACCTACTCCGTTTAGAGTCGCTTTCCTTTTTTTTACACGTATACTCAGATTCTTTATAAGTGTTACATATGTTATCTTTAATATAAGCGTATATCTGAATTGGGCAGCTCATTTCTTGCGTTGGATTCCAGTCAATTTGATCTAAAAGGTTGTTTAATTTAATGTTATCTAATCGCGTCACATAATTAGGAGCAACCTGTACATGAGAGTCTCCCATTATTGTAACAGCAGTCAGTCTATGATCGGCCAGTACAGTGCCGAGTGCGGCGCAGCACGCTTCCTTTATGCGGGATCGCACAAATATATGATCTATACAGCTTTTACATATTTTGTTTTTTAGTGTTTCGATTCTAGTGTAATCTGTGATCCCACATAAAAGACCGTGCCCGCACATAACATTCATGTATGACTGTTTGACAGGGTCATCAATCTTTAAGTCGATATTTATATCACCCAAAAAGACAAGGTCTGTGCTTACGAATTTACCGAGTGTATTATCCAGTTCCTTCACGAATAAGTGTTTGTTAGTGTTGGGTGGTCTATACGCTGTGCACAAAGTCAGAGAATAAAAAGGTGTTGCCAATTTACCCACCAGACATTCAAAGTTCAAAGTCGAGGTTTTGCTTAGCGTGAATTTATGTTTATTTTTAATGTAAACTACTATACCACCTCCCTTTCGATTTTCTCTTAACTTGGTGTACATAGTATAATTATGAACATTGTACAAGCATTGAATGTTACTGGATATGTTAGCTTCGGTTATAGCTAGAACGTCTATATTAGAACGTGAGTCGCTAAGTAATCGTTCCACCTTCCAAAAGTTTTTAATCATGGAACGTATGTTTACATGTAACATCGTTAAATTATGGGGGTTTTTAGGTATCACTTTTTTGTATTGAATAAAGTTAGCACAGTTAAATATTTCCTTAGTATTATGATCTAGTTCATCCATTAGATAAGAACAAAAACAAAAAAAGAGAAAACTATGTATATGTAACTAGATAGGTTTCTTTCAGCAAGGACTTAAAAAGAAATTGTTTTTTTTATACTAATAAAAGTGACTCAATGTCACGTATGCATCTTATTCTATATACCTTTGCGTTTTCGTTTTTGCGAGCAAGCACGCTTCCTTCTTTATACCACACAAACTTAAACACTTCTTTAAGGTCTTGTTTAGCCTGCCACAACAGTTTTTTATTATACGGTGTTAAGGCTTCACGGATGGTTATTTTTTCATTAGCTAGGGTACCTGCTAGGTTAGGCATAAGACTTCCAGACGTTATGGTCTTCGCACGAGCCTTTGATATCAGATGGTGACGAGTATGTTCCTCCCGTAGCTTCACCATAACTGGACCTGATCCGGTTCTTCGCGACTGTAGCCGCTTGACTGAGACTATCTCGTTTTTCGGTATATCTAGTTTTTCAACTATGCTGTTAACTAGCTCGGGCAGATCCTGATCGCTGGAGTCGGGTACGCCCGAAATTTCGACTTGGTTGGATAATGACTGTTGGTTCAACTCGTGTATATGCTGCTCCAGAGCTTCTACTTTAGTTTCTAAGTACAGGTTCTTACCCTCAAGCTGCTGCTGTTTTCTCTCCATGTCTTTCATTTTAGCCGTGATAGCCTCCATGGATTCTGTGAAGTCGTCTACCTTTCCACTGCAATATTGGACAGCTTTTGTGAGCGACTGCATTTCCTGTGTTACAATACTGTTGACCTCCTTTCTTATATCTGAGAGTAGCTTTTTTACATCAACAGAAGGGCTCACCATTATGTTATTATCATCGTCTTCTTCTTCTTCATAGTCGCCGAGCAACACAAAAGATTTCCTTCGAGACGAGTTTTGGTTGCAATCGTTACAGGTCCACTCCAGATTTTCTGCGGCTTTCAGCGCCGCTAATTGCTTCACGCTTAGTCCAGTGCACATGGTAGAAGCATGAACCACTTTCTGGCATCGACTACACTCCAGAATGGGACTTTTTTTGGTAATTATCTTGCTGCAGTTGTTACATTTCGCCATAATGAGGGTAGATGTTGGACACTATTTACAACACTACCGCTATGTTTACTCTTTGCCGTTTGAACGAGGAATGATGAGGTGAGTTTGTGGTCAAAATAGAATTAAATAAAATAACCACTTGTGACCTTGCCGTTACAATATAAGCAGCAAATTTAATGAAAGAAAAAAGTTATCGAAACCTCATAGGTGTAGTTACACAATGATCGCGCCTAAGAGTGTGCTAATATTGACGATTCTGGAAATTCGACCATTCAATAGTTTGATTTCGAAATATCACTGACTTGAGACTTGTGACTTGTGAGTCAGAGTGAAATTCTCAACGAGGGTTTAACGTTTATTCAAGGATGCATTTATCAGTTTAACCTACTTTATGGTGACACTTTATGAGGTTCTTCGTAAAAGATCCGTATTGGTATACGGATGTAATATATTTTAAGTTATGTAACACTGGGATTGTTGTATTTCTTCATTGAGAGATAAATTTAAGACTTTAAAAGGAATTGAACCAAATTTTGCTTCGATGCTGTAGGCTAAGGTGTTAACTTGGCATACTGTAGTTCCGCCAATAAGCCTTATGGTTCGCTTTTCAAGGTTCAAAAGTATAGGTGTACAAGGCTACAAACTGGTATTTTGCTGGGCTATCCCACAGGTGAGAATGTTGATGTTTGCGTAAGTTCTACGTGTAACGTTAAGGCGCCGCTTCATGAATTTATCAGGACACTATAATCGCGTACGAGCGTTTGTATAGAAAGTATGGCATGAAGCAGCCTCTTAACACTCGTAAAGTGTTCACTGTTCGGTTACGCAACGGACACTATTTTGCTAGTTTGTTAGATTCATTGAAATAATTATCTGTACAACAAAAGTCTTCTCTCGGGGACGACAAATATTCTTTTTGTAATTAGTATTACAAAACCAACAATCTCAATCAATCGGTCAGATTACGTGAGCGTATACGCGCGGAGAGTAGAAGGTATTTCCTTGTAGGTTAGGTTTCGTTATATTATTTAATGTTATTAATATTGTTTTTAATACGAAGAGATATGTTTGTTATGATATGTTTTGCAGTAGCCCAGTAGGTCCGGAGAAATAGATAGACAAGGAAATATATAGCCCGTCGCTTTGCACGCGATTATCGGCACACCGATTGGTAAGAAACAGACCTTGTCACTAGCGTGGTAACTAAGCCAGGCAAGGGTTGGAAAATACTCTTCAGCGTGCTGTTGTTGTATCATCACCCTTTTACTGGATAAACTAGGATACTAACGCTCAACCTAAGGATCAGCAGATAAATTCACAACGACATCAAATTGACGTAAAAAAGCAGTCAAACTTTAATTTTCAGCTTAGAGCCACACTTCGTCACGGTTTTAACCAGGAAGACCTGCATAACGTCTACCTACAAGGAGCCGGAACTATTCTCTTGCGAAACACCGCGAGGATTTCCGCTTATACATGGGCCATAGCCACTTTGATGAGTGGAATGAATACCTACAATAATTGGCACATCAGGCGACACGACCGGTGACCGTACAGCGTATCAACGTCACCTACTGGAAAATTACCCTTTCCTCGCCTTGACTAGACGATAGACACATTTTGAGTTTGTATGTACAAGTACTTATATTCTATTTGTTTTGGTTGAACATTTATTATATTGATGTGCGATAAGCCAATCATAACCTAAATCACAAGATCTGTTCAAGATGTTACTGATTAGATATAATGACATTGCCATGGTGTTAACAAAATAACATAATGCCTTAACAACTTACAAAATGTCTTCAGGGAAAACCGTCTAATTTTCATACTTATTGGTATTCCTCAATATTATTTTTGTAACGTTTTAATTACATCTAACTGTTCAAATTCGTATGCTCTATTTACATTCAACCATAGCAACCACTCCTATACCTATACATGCGACTGACTGGTCGCTGGCAAAATTAATCTTATTTTAATTTTATATTGATGTATTTCTTAATAGGAAATACACATCATCAAACTATAGTGGACGTCCTCCGGAAGACGTCCGTCCACTGCTGAACACCAAACAAAAAACAGGCTTCATTACTTTCTGCGAAGCTGGTCTTCTACTGAGTTTGGGATGGCCTTTAATAATAATTTGAAAATTCCCTTTTTAGATCTACAATGTAAGTACATAATATAAACAATTGCATCTAGGTACAAAGGAGTAATCATGATAACGTAATTGCCTAAGTACGTAGTAGTACTGATACAGGCTATACCTATTCGTTTATTGACTAGATATAATTGATAAGCCCCGAAAATCACGCTTATAATTCATATTACTTCTAATTAACCAGCGTCATAATTATCATTTCATAACATACACTGCATACACATCACTTTTCCTCTTATAGTAGGTAAAGGTAGGAGCAGATCGCTCTGATAGCTATCAGCATACCTATAATAGTCGTAGGTACATATAAAACAGTATAATATACGCACATTATGGATGCGTTTATTGGTTTGTCCTCCTTTCACGCAGCAGCGGAGCAACGGATCGACGTGGTTTTTGGCATAGATATAGGCTTAGATATAATTTATAGACCAGAGATCAACATAGGCTACTTTTTATCCCGGAAAAATGCACGGTTCATGTGGGAACGCGGGTGAAAACCGCTGGCAGAAGCTAGTCTAGAATAAAAATGATTATAATTAGGCTAACGCCAGCCCATGACAATTACTTCTCTATGCCAAAATAAATGCTTACCATTAGGCAAACGACCCGCACGTCTCGTTACCCAAGGTATAAAAAAACACTAAAATAAAAAAAACTTAAATTACAAAATATGCACTTAGGAGTCATTACGACTCAATTTGCTTGAATAATTCAATGACTTACGTCGAAATAGAATTATTCCTTCCTGTGCGTTGTAGCCAGTCATAAAAGGTACGTCGGCGCCGGGCAGGGAGTCTCGCGGCGCCTTCGTTAGGAAGGCTCCGGGGGCTGCCGGCTCCAGCGCAGGGAGGAACGGGAGCGCCACGGTGCTCTGCAGGTCCACCGACCTGCCGGGCGCTCCGGCCAGCCGAGCTCCGGCCTTCACTAACAGCTCGCTAGGAGTGGCGCGGAGGTAGCCTGAAGATGGTGTCAGATGGTGTCAGATATGAATCTCATTTGAAGTGGGTAAACAGATTAATTAGGTATTATCAGTGAGAACAGAGACAGAGTTGTTGTTCGTAATCAAGCAAGCGAATCGTAAGACGATGAATTAATTTTAATTCCTTTGCGAGAGACCTTCTATTACCAAAGTTCCACAGTGTTGCTTTCATATATTTCGCCACGAAGCTCAGTTTCGTAACAATTGCTGTGTTCCGGTTTGAAGGGCCTTTGCGATTTGGAAAATTACATTACCTACGTTTACATTTTTTTAAATTGCGCGTAATAAGCGTAAAACCTAATATATCACAAGTGACAAGACCTCATTCATGTCTTTTAAAGTTCTGAGTGACACTGCAACTGCTACAGGGTCGCGTAATACGTAAGTAGTAGAATATTATGGTAAAACCATCTGAAAGACCTAGGTACTCGTCTTGGCAAATGCTAAATTCGTAAATAAAACCAAAATATAATAATAATCATTGCATAAACAGCTCAAGCTGTCGTATCGTTTAATCGCCGGGCTGGTTGCGCATAAATTAAAACTATGCTCTCGTTTCTGTTGAAGAAGTCAGCGTGCTACGCCTGGGTTCTTATAGTCAGGACTTACCCAGCAGTTCAGCAGTGTTATTGGTGTCGATGCCAAGTTCCTTGCCCAGCTCGAAGGCGCGTGCGCGGGGCTCCTGCGCCAGCGCCCACGGAGACAGCGCTAAACCGCTCTGTGCGATCGCTCCATGAAATAGATCCTACAAGAAATCGAAACACTTTTATTGCCTGGTTTCAAAAATGTCTGTCCTAAAAACCAAGAAAACGACATCCATACAGATAAATAAAATTGAAGTGTCTGTTTGTAATATCAAAATAACAGCTTTTTACTAAATGCATATGAAAGTATATACGTATGTAACTTCAACAAAACAACCATTTTTAAAATTTTTGTCTGTCTGTCTGTTTGTTCCTTGTAATCTCCGAAACGGCTGGACCGATTTTGACGGGACTTTCACTGGCAGATAGCTGATGTTACAAGGAGTAACATAGGCTACTTTAATTTTAGAAAAATAACTAGGGTTCTACGCAAAAAAATAAAAACCATGTAACCCAAAATCTCCACGCGGGTGAAACCGCGGGGCAGCAGCTAGTACCTAAATAAAATGATTGACAATATCCTATCCTACCTATTATAAATGCGAAAGTTTGTGTGTGTTTGAGCGAATATTTGTTACCATGTATCTCCGTTACAACTAACCCGATATTGATTAAATTTGGACCGTAGATGGTTTAGGATCTGCAACAACACGTAGGCTATAACGATGTATCACTCGGGCGAAGTGTAAAAGTAGGCAGTAGGCACGTAAAATGTCGTGAAGGGAACGAAATCACGGGTAGGTAGGTTCCGGTTACCCAACGTCGATCAAGTGATCAATTCACGCGGTCAGCGTCGCTATCGAGTGGCGACAGGTAGCTCTACCTATTTGGTTTGGCAAGAGTTCCTAAATTGCAACCTTTCAATTCCTGAGATGTGGAAATTTAATACTATTTCCGCCGCTGCTCCTAAATCTTGATGTAAATTTAGGAACTAAAGTTCATTAGCTGCGTTACATACTAGCTTCCTGGATATAAATAATATGCAAATGTTAGCACATGCAGTAAGTCATTGGCTACATGGCAAAGGAAACTTCCTATACAAATAAGGCACACACAGCATTCTACAGTTATAATAAAGTAATGGACTATTACGAATGGCATTACGTACGTAAATACACAAGGAAGTATGCGGTCTACTTATGTATTCGCAGAGTGATGCAATTCACAAATATATTTTACTTTAAGTATAGGTGGCTATACTAATAGCCACCATTCATACACGATCGTTCCAAGTCCATTGCTCCGCGCGTCGTGGATTGGCTGGAAGTTGGAACGACGGTGGTCTAATTTCAAGCACAGACGGTCACTCCATTCCGGGTGTGCCATCGCTCTATTTTTCGATCATTCTGCGTCTCGAGTACTGCCAACTGAGCGCGAAGTGGATCGTTGTATCGACCACACATGATGTGTTGGAACGTTGGATTTGCGCACTCGTGAAATTAAAAAAATCGGGCGCCAGATACGTCAGCCTTTTTTTTTTTTTACGTGAGGGGATTGCATTTACACACACCCCCGCCAAGGGTAGATACGTCAGCCTAATACAAGTAACCTAACCTATTAGTAATAATTGCTTATTAAACAGTTTAAGGTGTTGTAGAAACCTGAGACTCCGGTGACAGCATGTGCAGGTGCACTGAGGCGGCGCCCGCCGACTCGCCGAAGATGGTGACGCGGCGGGGGTCGCCGCCGAACACCTCGATGTTGTCGCGCACCCACCGCAGCGCCATCACTTGGTCCTGGGAACGTATTTTTATTATAAAGAAATTTTATTTGAAAAAACATGCGTAGCTATTATACCTACATCTTCAATTATCAAGCTGTTTAATTTAATCTCTGAATCTAATTTCACCTGCCTTGCCCTTCTCTAACATTAAGTAATGTGGTCATGTTTAATCAAGTTCCTATAGCGAGACGAGGATCTAAGCAATGTAAGTGAACTAGGCCAGAAAGAAGGTCGAGTGCGCAATTACAAGTTTCACACACTACAAAAGTTCACTGGAATACCCTTTTCTAATCTGTGACATACTTACGCGTAATGGTTCGACATTTAATTTCTCAATCTAATTTCACCTGCCTTGCCCCTTTATCTCTAACATTAAGTAATAGGACGAGGAACTACGCTATGTAAGTGAACTAGGCCAGAAAGAAGGACGATTGTGTCATTACAAGTTTATTAGGTTCACTGAAACACCCTTTTCTAATCTTTTTTTTACGTGCAATTGTTTGACATTTACCCTCACAAGCACAACCACAAAACCACACACGTACAATCCACATGTTAACAGGCAACCCCGTACAAACATAGAGAAATTAGCATCCCGCTAATTATTACCACTCGCAAACGGACCCCTTAATTTGCATTTCTCCTGTCCTGTAAAAAAGAGCCTATTAAATATTTTTATGGGCATTCTATAAAAAGCCAGCAATTGCTTTTTACTCTTTCATAGTAAACACCTCGATGCGGTAAAGCTCAACAAACGCACATTTCCAGCCGCACCTTGCATCAGCGAACGAACCATGCCATAATAATGCTATGAAACACTGCTTCCTTAGGTACTCGTAGTAATTATTTTAGTACCGTACTTTGATTATAATTTGGCAATTTTTTAATTTGGTTTGTTCTGTCTTGTTTGCGTAAACAGTTAAAATAATTGGAATTGGGAATTGTGTACTTTTAAAAAATAAATTGCGTATGTTCTTACGCGATACAAAGGATTTCGCAACAATACAAACCTGCAAATACCTAAGCATAAAGACGGCATTGTTCACTATGAGCATGATAATTTGAATTTTCACATACGTCCTTCACTAAAATAGCACTGCAATAAACTTACCTTAAGACCCATGTTTCCTGGTACTTCATCGTTCTCCAAGCTAAGGAAGCCCAGAGCGCCAAGCCTGTAGTTTAGGGTAACCAGCACGACTCCAGCCCCGATAAGGTGGTCGGGCCCGTAAAGAAACGCGTTACCAGAGCCCACCGCAAAAGCACCTCCGTGGATCCACACCATCACTGCCAGTTTTGGATTGTACCTGCAGGCAATTCAGTTTGGGTTGAAGCTTAAAAATGTTAATCAGAATCTGTTAAAACTGACGGTTTGTGACTTGACAACATCAGCCCTGAGAGAGTTGTCAAACGCTACCATAAGACCCCACAGCCCACATACACGAGCACTCCTATCCAGAACATTCCAAACCAACGCTCTAAAAACCACCCGTGTGTGGCTTGCCATGCTTTATGCGCCTGGTTTTGTGGGAGCGTCCTTCTGTCCTGTGTCTTCTAGGCAGAATAGAACTGGAGAGAAAGCTATAAAGTGTAGAAGGCTGATGGTAGCCAAAACATAGTTAAGACTTCAACCTACCCAGATATTTTGTCAGGCAGCGCAGGTGAGTAGACATTAAGGAAGAGGCAGTCCTCATCACCTTTGTAGGTGTCAAAGAGCATGAACCGATGGGGACACACGGCTCCTTCTTCCAGAGCGTCTCGCACACCCGACCAGGGCTCCAGCGGCGATGGGGGTCGGAACCGGAGGGACCCCCGAGGTGGCTGTGCGTATCTGCCAAAGAACTTAAGTAAGTAAGGTACTCAGTGTTTTTATGATTAACAAACCAATTTATACTACTTTAAACGAGCGAGCTCTCCGTCTTAATGTTAACATTATTCAGCAATACTATATACTCATATAAATTGGTGGCAACTGGCAAAGTATTATCATTGAAGTTACTGATCGCGCAATTTCTCTGAAGATACTTGAGGGCAATGCACTTGAGGGATGATGACCATTTCCAAACCTTATGAAGCAAATCTTTCGGTAGCACTGTAAATGATATCTAGGTGTTCAAACGACAGACTCATCGTTTCCAGGAAAATAAAATATTACCTGATTCCCTTGAAGCTATAATAGGGTGTCTGCTCCACCGTCCTGGCTTGCAGTCGCCGGCCTCGCAGCGAACCGAACCGCGTGTCCACGACGGGCCCTCCACCGACGCGCATGCGGTCCACGAGCGCATGCACGAGACGCGCGGCGCGCGCCGGCACGGTCTGCAGCCGCCGCAGTGCATGCTTCAGCCCCACCGACTCGCTCACAGTGCTGGACAGCCGTCGCCATGCTCCCGACACCTGCCGAGGGCACATTTATTTTTATTTATTTATGTAAACTTCTAGTACTTATAGTTAATCGATGTACCCGATGCCCATCCAACCGCCATCCCTGGTAAGTATTGGTAAATAGAGAAAAGTGTAGGTTTTAAAGGGGAAATAAACCACGACATAATATGTCGTTATTAAAATTCATTAGTTAATTATTTTTAAATAGTTCAGTTTTGAACCGAAAACTATTAACTGACATTATACAGGATGAGTTTAAATTGGTATGTTATCTCCTGGAAGAGGGTGATTAGGACCATGGTTGATGACCGGTTGTGAGAACCTCCCTTGGAAATGTGTCATTCAAAATGTCCATACAAAAAAATAAATTCACTTCCAAAGTGAAGTAGGTCTCGTGCTTCGGTGAATTAGACTAGCTCTCCAAGCTTTGAAAACAAAACGTGAACACGAAATGCTGATCAGTGACTGTAACTAAAATCATTTACGCTTACGTACTGGTAGACCTAAATTGTATGACATTCAAAAGATATAATTAATCAGTGATACTGCAAACTAAAAACCAATGGAGGCAGAATAAGATTATAAAAGGTCGTAGTTATTACGGATAGTAAATTATATACTTCTAAAGTATTTAAAGTAACCGACTCTACATTCCCCTCAAATTACTATAATTTGTACATAAGTATTGCGTGTGAACCGTGTGGTACCTCGCATAAATACAGTGTTCAACTCATTAAAGTCAATTTTAGCCGCTAAAGGTGTGAAAAACGCCAAACATATGAAATGAGACCACACACGAAATGTCTCTTGACAGTTGACATGAAAAGTATTGGTCTCCAAACGAATGGTGGAAAAAGTTAATTTCGATAATTTTATTATTCGTGTCAGTTTTGAAACTGTTAAATGTATGTAAATGTCACAAATATGAAGACCTACCCACAACCAAAGGAGGTACCTATATAAACAAGAGGCTACAGCCACTCAACTGACACAAGTGCTGTGCTCATATAATTATTTAACGCATGAAACGATGTATCTCAGGATTGCCAACACGAATCAATAAAAAAAATAAAAATGTTAAAAAATGGAAAAGTGACGTTTTGTTCGCCTACTCCTCATATGAGTGGCTGTAAAGTCAAACTGTAAATTCTTGTAGTAGCAATAAATTTGTAAGGCGAGGTCGCCATTTATACAAAACGAATGACTACCGAATATAAATATATTATGTAAAAATAGGCCGTATTTTTATTTGCCTATTTTCTTGCTGCCTGAACATTTTTTCCAAAATCTGTGAGTTCAGATCATTATGTCTTCCAAACTTAGAGTCGATCTTCTAAGAACGTTTGTCTGTAGCTATATATTATAACGGTTAGAGTATTTACCTACCCTAACAGACCCGTCTAAAAAATATACCCTGTATATGGTCGTGTCTATTACCTTGGCTTGGTCCCATCCGTCCCAGACCATGCCGCTAGCCCGGTACCGGGTCGGATTGGAAAAATAGTTACAACGGCACCGGTACTCCCGACTTCGTTGTTTACCGGGACAGTTGGCACTACTTGCCAGTCTACAAAACAACTACAGGCATAAAGTACAGGGGCATTTGCCTTGCTATCAAGATGCCTCATTTCGCTCCAGTTCCGGGGCAAAAGAGGAAAAACCATTTCATAATCTCTGATCTTTTATTGCCCGCGCTCCTACTTCGTTTTAAGTTAAGAACCTGAGGTTCTTCGTTCTATTCGTTGTCCTTAAAAATTTTATATTCCCATCTGCCCCATTGACGTCCCCATTACTCATGCCAATGGGGCAGGTGGGAATTCAAATTCCTATCTGCCCTATCATCATATTATTAATGGCGCAGATGGGAATTAAAATTTCCGTCTGTGATCTGTCCCATTTCTCATGTCAATGGGGCAGGCAGGAATTCAAATTCCCATCTTTTCACAACATAGTACCTACATACCAAAACAAAATAAACAAAAATGACATATCTTCATAAAAATAAACTAAAATACAAAAACAATTGGTCATCCATAATGTCAGCAGCAATTAGTAGACAGATAAATAAGTGATATAACCAATACTGATGCTTCGTCAAACAATAAATAACTTTATAACCCTTTCGTATATTGCGAAAAGTGTAAGTTAACGATGACCTTCTCACAGTAGTAAAAACTGGCTGTTTCGTTTCGAAACCCTACCGAATAGACACGTACATAACATTACTATCTCCAATTGATCGAGCTATATATTAGACGCCTATAGAATTTTGCATAGGTACCAAACAAGTGAAGTTTATTTGAGTTGAGACAATGGACTCTCTAAGTACTAAAAGACTGGTGTTGCACACTGCACCGGAGCAAAAATAATTGAATCAGAATTGAATTTTTCATTATGTTAATTGCGTACTATCTGACTACGTTAGCGATGGTCACTTTACGGTTATAGTGACTTTTCTGGACCAAGTTAATTGCGATCCAACTAAGCAATGCCGCCGCACTTTGGATAATTATACATCTAATAGTGGGCATAGAACTTTTGGATTGTCTATAGACCTATAATCATAGATTCAGGACTCATTCAGGATCTTACAAAGGCTTACAGGCTTGTATAGATTTAGCTAAGTTAGATCTACATCTAGAAGCCTACTACTAGGCTTCTAGTTAACGAACGCAGTTAGCTCAGTAAAAATTAATGTATTCCAATAAAGAGCAACTTATATGGTTGAGGTCGGCAAAGTTTATCGTTTTTGGGTCTTGTATAATAAATCGATAAAGTCAGACATAAAGAGGACGCGCAAACTGTCGCTGCTCAAACTCGTTGATCATTTTTACATTCCATACATAGTACAGATAAAATGGAGATATTATACAATCGTTTAGTGTCTATAAAATACAGCAAACAAGTAATCCAGTTTGTGTTTTTTTTAAACGGTTGGGAAACTTGCAATCCGCCCGCTTGATGGTAAGCGGTCACCGTCGTCTATGGACATTTGCAACACCAGGGGCGTTGCCAATGCCTTAATGCCGACCCTTGAGAACTCGTTTAACACCCATCTTGAAGGACTGCATTTTGCAAGTATGCGGGAGAAAAGATCGCATAAATCGATTGGTATGAGACTTCCAGGACTCGATTATAGATACTGTGATAGAACTGCGACGGTGGGACTGATGTAATATAATGACTAGTGTTTACTCTCCGGTCCATAAACTATATCTATGCCAAAAGTTGCTCCGTTGCTGCGTGAAAGAAGGACAAACCACCAAACTTACAAACAGTATACTTTCGTATTATATAAGACCTTTGAGATTCTTTAACTATCAAACAAACAATCAAACTATGGAACTATGGATTTAAGAGTTGTTTAGTAACTAAACCGACCAATTGTTATTTCAGAGATGTCTCTGGTTTTGAATAGCAAATTTTTCATACCATAATTCCAGTTCATCAAAATATAGGTACGTTACCGAGCAGATAACGTATAAGTGTATATTTATATAATTACATACTCCTATATCAATTTTCTAAGACGCAAATATACCTATATGTATCTACTATTTTTGGTGTCAAGTGTAATTGTTTTGTAAAAATATATATTTCGCCAAGTAATGGTTTATATACAAGTCTAGATACTAATTTTAGTATAGATAGGGCCAGCATTATTTCCGAGGAGTCTTACAACATAAATATCTCTCATTACACTAGTTATTACATTATTAAGTAACACTAAACTCTTATTTAAGCAAAACGGCAATTCTTTTGAATGACAACGTTGCTAAAGCGCTATAGAGTTTTTCATCATGAATGTTAAGGTATCTCTTATTGCTTCATTGTGTCAGCAATGCAGTACATTTTAATCTTTTGAAAAAAAATGTGGTCCAATTAACTTTTAAGACCTCGTATAATTGTAAGATGAGCAAGATAATAAATTCAGAAGCGTCCTATAAACATTCTCTATTTGGGTAACTTTATTTTGACTGTTTCATATTTTATATTAGCATCAGCTCGCGGTTTCGTCGATTTTTCAAAACAGCTATGTATAAAAAGTAAAAAAATTAGTAGTTTTAGAAGTTCAGAAAACGATCGGTCTGGGCTTCATTAAACCATTTTGACTTGTCTAAGCACTATTAATTTTGAATAAGTACTAAAGATAAATATATGTATAATCATCGATCGAACGTTTGAAACCCAAAGAAACAAAACTGTCTGAATCTCAGATCACAGAGTAATATTATAGTCATGTTATGTGTCACATACATCTTCGCAAACATTATTTTGGTCATGGAGGTCCTAGGGTCACGCGGCTCACGTGCCAAAATAAGAGCAGTAATGAGGCTCCTATGAATGCGCCACAGATACCGCTTGTTACTCAATCGCCGATATATCTGTTTGCCTACCCCTGGATGGCCACACTATTAAACTTACGTAACTTAACGTGCGCCACGTTTATTACAAGCCTACATTTTTCCAACAATGAAGATAGAACAAGGTTACTTTACGCAAACCGCTTAGATACTTCCAAAAGTGAAAACTAATAGCTTAAGACGAGTTGTTCCAATTACGACATTATATGACCTGATGGCAACAATATAACTTATCGGTATATACAACATCGGTATAACAACGTATCGGTTACATCTAAGGTACCTACTTGTTTGCCTGATGGTAAGCATGACGCCGGCCCATAATAATTGCAATGCCACTCAAAACTTAGAAACACAAAGGCCTGGGCGGCACTGCAGTGCGCTCGTCAACCGAGATATTAGGTAAGCCCAGTAATTTCACTGGCTAATATATACTGGCCTATATGTATGTACTATATAGCACAATATTCCTACAAAGTACAAACAGACCATTTTTTCTGTAACTTATGGACATAGAATCTGTCCGTACAGTCTTGTACACAAGGACATCAAGAAATACCATCATCATCAGTTAATCAATCTAGAAATTACCTACTTTTCCAAATTAGTGGTAGCCATACTGTTGTATGTTAACCATAAAACTTCTTACTGGTGAAAGGAAACCCTTACCTTCATGGAGTTGAGACTGTTCGCAGCATTGGCGACGACATCTCCCAATGTGGCTGGTGGCAGGGCATGGCTTCGGAGCACGAGCGCGCACGCGCAGACGACTGCGGCGCGCCACCAGCGCATACGCATCTTTAGCTTGCTCAACGATCTGAGTAGGCGCTTGAGTTCCTTGCAGGAAACTTCCACACTGCTGGGTGAAAAATACTATGTTAGTGATCCAGAAATCTTAACCACATTTAAAAAAGAGCCGTTATAACATGGAACATTATAAGATATAATGTAAACAAACTCGTCGGAAGCCAAACAATGACAGCAATTATAAGTGATTCAATAACCAATGACATATTTCGAATTTGAATTTATATAATACTTTTGTCATTGGTTGATGAGCCATCAAGTTGGTTTACATTATACCAGTTGTATTAGACCAGTATAGAAAATTTTCATATGTGTGAAACTCTTTTCTACTAAAGCCTCTGCTTTAGTTATGCAACAAATCAGCAGGGCCACGGGTGCAACAAGCAGTGCAGAGCATTTTCTAGTGTTTGCCTGACTACCAATACGCGTTTGACTTTCTATCATCTTCAAGATGATAATCTGTTATCAAAGACTCACTTGTTGATGCTAGGCTGCCCACTGCAGAACCTTGAGTTCCGGCGTAATGTTGGTTTATTGGTTTTTTATCGGTTACATTTCAGTGAGTGTGCCGCTTCCATTCGCTTTCCATCATCGGACAACCAGACAAATGGTGAAGGGACATCGTTACATTGTGGACATTCCTCCTCTACGTTTCGCTTCATCATTCATCATGCGTACCTACTGCTAATGGGTGAAACTCCCTGCCTGAATCTGTGTTTCCTGATCGCTATAACCTAAGTTTCTTCAAGTCACGAGTGAATAGGTATATTCTAGGTAAGCGTGCTCCATCATCAACCGCGTCGTCCGCCAGCAGGTGAGTTAATGGTCAAACGCAAGCCTATTGAGCATAAACAAACATCAAGGTGTGTTTCGGCAGCCACTCGTGTGAGCCAGTTTCCATTAAATTACTTCGACCGCATCATCACTTAGGATCAGTTGAGATTTTAGTCTAACGCTAAGATACCAAGTGTAATAAACAGTGCTTATACATATTTTTATAGAAGATTCTCGTACATCTTATAACAAGACATGTTACTTGTATTGTTTGTGTTCGCAAAACTGGTCGTAGGTCGTGGCGTTGCTCTCGATATTATTCAAGTGCCACTTTCACCGGCCGCGCCGATTGCTGAGTGCTGACGCATGTATGGAGGCCTATAGCGCTCGGAAGCCGGCACTAAAACCTAGGACACGAACTTCACAACTGCAGTTGCAACTAGTGTTGTCGGTGGATCCGCGGGCCGAAGGCTGGTAAATAGCCGTAAAGTGGCTTTCGTGGCCTGTTTTTTTTAAATATAGAATTTTTCAAATGAGTTCATCTACGTAGCATAGGATTGATACTGAGCCTATATGCAAATACCACTATTCTTAACTGTGTCCGAAATCATCTGTTATTATCTTAATATGCGCATCTAGGATAAAGCTTGTCTTCGTCTTGGGTGGCTTGAACCCTTCGCTTCACACAGGACACTACATACATTTAAAACAAACACTGATACTAAATAACCGGCCCGTGTTTTATATAATAATACTGTATAATACTGTACCAATACGGAAGTACGAATTATAAAATTAACAATGATATCAATTACCTACTTTACATCGTACCAATCAATACTACCAATACTTTCAACTCAAATCTTTCAATTCACCTGCTTGATACAAAAGACTTCAACGCGCTCGATTTTCATAAACATCTTATGAAATCGACACAAATGACAAGATTTTGTTTTGCATGCATTGACTGATGAGTAAAATATGTACTTACCTAATTCTTAAATTATCAAACAGTGATAATAGAAGTGTTTGATAACCTAAAAAGTGCTACATACGGCATTCAATATTTTAGTAAATTCAACATCATGAAAATTCAACATTTCGGCAATAAAACATTTTGGGATTCAACGTTTTGATGAATTCAACTTTATGAGAATACATTTTGAGGATTCAACTTTCTGGGCCTGAAAGGGTATGAAATAAAAATGTAACTGATAACACCTGTGGTAAAGTTATAAGGAGATATCCTTAAATTTTATTAATAAAAGATGATGCCGTATATTGCAAACCTTAGATACAAAGACCGATAAAAAAAAAGTTGTATAGTGAGAAATAGTCTATAAACTAGCAATAATTTGCATTAATATAAAAATTGTAAAGCAAGGGTGTCGTCGATTGCTATCAACCAGCTCTGTAAGCACGCACGCACACTGGTAGAGTAGGTACAGTAAAAGCTCTTTATTCGCGGGGGATACGTTCCATAAATATGCCGCGAATACAGAAACCGTGAATACGGAATGCTCATTTGTATGGGATTATAGGGGTTACGTTCCTAGGTGACAAAATAAAAAAAAACAAATATATAAAAAATCAATTTAATTGAAGTATTTGAACATTTTGATTAATTATCTTAAGGCTTAGGCAATGGTTGAAGAATTTTGTAATTTTCTCTTGCTTGGCAGTTTTTTTTCGTGTCGAAACTAGTTTCTCATTTTTTTTAGTTGACATTATAAATTAGAAAAAGAGCGGTAGAAAAGTGTTACTCGATCACAATTTTGTAATTAATGTGAAAGACGATACAATAAAACACGCAAAGCTGCTTTTACCATAGAATGGAACAGCAACATTTAAAAATATACTTTATTCATTGAGTAATAAAGCTTGCTTTCATTCTGTTTGTTTTCATTCTCAAAAACACCGATCGCGGCGAAGGCGGCTTTTGACAAAGTCCTCGGCGATATCATTAATTTAACAACATACTGTAGGCAAAGTTGTAATAAGATCTATTTTCCTTTTTTTAATAGTCCATTTGACTGTATTTACAAAGGATATTGGGTTGGATATCTATTAGAATTCTTTTATTATTATGTATGTACTTATTAGATCCGCGAATAAAGAAATTTTTAGCCGCGAATATAGGAATTGTGTCGCAATTTTTTAATCCGAGAATAGTGAAAACGCGAATGAAGGAAGCGCGAATAAGGAGCTTTTACTGTATATAAGTCTACATGTTTGCCCTAAGATTTAAGAAAGTTTCATGTTGTATGGAAATAAAGATTTTGTCAAAAAATAATCATACGTAACTCGCTAAATTCACATTTTCCAGCGCGCCTAATGAGCTGTTGCCAACCGGCTCTATTGTTAATCAAAATATCTTTATAACTAGCTCACATTTGTCTTACGATGTATTGTATAGCGTTATGAATCAAGTGAAAACCCCGGAACGGCTATTGCATAAGTTGTGCCGCGTTACGCCATTCGAAAATTGCATCCCTATAGTGAATAACAGTGTACCTAGGCTAGGCAACCAACAGTGTGGTACTACCGGGACTGCAGGCTAAGCCATAATAGGTACGTATTTTCCTAGAGATTCTTAAAAACAGTAATTGCGATTTCTTCCACGTGAATCATTGTTTGTAATTGTAACATTCCTTTCCGTGAAGTCCAATAAGAAACTTCATGGAAAGGAATGGTTGCTGTAAATTTTGCAAGAGAAAATTTAGGCAGCTTCCAAAAAAATATTTATTAATAAGTGAAGGTAATTGGGTTATCTGGAAAAGATCGCTATGAGCGATAAGACCGCCCATTGTGACACTTAGTTTCTTAAGATTTTAGTTTTAAATTTTCCTTGTACTATGGTGTTTCAATAAAGAGTTTATCTATCTATCTAATTGGCTTAACTTGTAACTAACTAAAATGAAAGAAACGCTTAGAAGTAGGTATATTTTAACCTACTAATTGTCGTATCGAAATGAACCTTTGTATCTATAAGTATGTAATAGTTCGGATGACAAATCTATAATTTATAAGCATAAAGCTGATTTGATGATGGAGCCAGGAGGTGGATAGTGGAACTCTTCAGTTGAAACCTTTCGAGTTTGGGCTTACACGATTCGTTTTTACGAGTCCAATAGATTGCACTTGGGCACTTACACACGGGACCCCTAGGCAATGCACGCCTCGGGCCCCATTGTCTAACCATAATAATATTATGCTATAGTAATTTGAAATGCATTCTGAAATGCACTGAAATATGACGATGTTAATAATATTGTCATTGAGGGTTTGTTACATAAAAATCTTCAAATTTAATTTTCACTCGAAGAAACATCAATTTTTTTTCCCGGGGTGCGGGGTCGGTTCTTTGCCCCTAGGCAGTTGCCCACTTTGCCTTATGGATAATCCGGCCTTGACTATTATTATAAACGGACATTTTGTAATTATAAAATGTACTGGTCTACAGACTAAAGAAAAGACAGATATTTTTATAACGATAACTTAACCTATACATAATCAGGTACACTTTATATGTTTCGTGTTATTCTAGGATAAAAATCGTAGCTGTGGTCACAGAATAGATATAACAGTTAGCGGTTATTCAATTGAATTATTTGGCCATTGTTATGAAACAAGCGAACACATGATCTGCACATCCGCGCAATTCTCAAGCCAGTCTTTCTCTATATTGTGTGCCACTTCCGTAACTAGAGTAAGAGCAACTGAGTCTAAATAAGCTACATAATATCTCAGTGTAGCTGTGCGAGTGTAGACGATCGCTTTCATGACATATTTACCTTGCTCGTAACACATTGTAACTCGCATGGCGTAATCATTTGTCGATCTCTGACAATTAGTGTGATTAGTCTCGTCTTGAGATCTATAAAGAATTACGGTCAATACCAATTCCTACATGGTATAGACCATTTAGCCACAGTGTAGACAATACTTGCTTAAAATTAATTTTGTTCTTTATTTCCATTTTTTTTTAACAGATGAAACCTTCGATTTAAGTCCTCGAGGCTAACGGTTAGCACCTACTCAGTAATATTACTTATTTTTTGTATGCTATGTTATAACGAAACGAGCTGGTCGTTTGCCTGACGGTAAGCGTAATGCCGGCCGCCGGCCCATAACAATTGCAGTGCCACAAGGAACTTTGAAACTGCGTTAGACTGCTTTGGTCTGCGCGGCACTGCATTACGCTCGTTACCCTGAGGCATTAGGTATAAGTCTCACAAGCCCATTAATTTCACTGGCTACTCTGCTCAACAAACCGGAACACAGTAGTCATTTATAGGTTTACCTATACTTATATGAGACTAGCTGCATCGGGGCTCTGGACATCATCTAGGACCAGAGTACTTGTACAGACAAACCAAACAAGCCCAAACTCGATAAGGTTACTTTGTCGTTTCGTTACAGAGTTCCTGTTTACCCCGTTACGCCTTCCGGCTCCATCATCAGACCAGCTCTGTGACATCATTATTCTGCAATGTCATTTAATTTACATTGATGGTACCTATATATGGAACACCGGGAACTGGCTCATACTAACAAGGCAAGTTATATAAAAGCTTGTAAAGCTTGGCAATTAAATAATAAAATAAAAAGATATGTTTTATTTACTTATTACCAAGCTGCGTTTATGCTAAATACACAATGAAAAAAAATCTTTAAAAAAAATCTTTAAAAAAGATCGAGTGAGTTTTGCTTTTTAGTGATATTTTTGCAGATAAACCTAGAAATCTGTTTTTATCATTAATTCTCTTTCCATATAAAGGTTGACTGAAAGAGATCACGTTTAGCGTTTAGTTTGTTTTTTATTTTGTTTTTTACTGTGGTTACTCTCGAAAACAGCACGAGTGATTATTTTAAGCTATTTTTTCCTTTTTCAGGATCTATTGTCCCCGTCCAGGATAACATATATATCCTGACATATATGCTCAGGATCAATGATCCTGAGCATTAATATACTTCCGGGATAATTTAGGTACAACAATAGGTACGCAGATCATCACATAAAACCTAACGAAAAATTAACCGTAGACTAAAGCAGGAGACTTATACCTGCCTCTAAAAGACCTATTTACCTGTGATATATTTATGTATATTACGGCAGACACGGTGTCTATACTAGCCAATAAAGTGTAGTCTGATCAGCATTTCCTATTTACTGATTACTACAATCCAAACATCACAAATTAAATAGTGATACTACGTATCCAAACATCTATTCCTAACCACCGGTTCAGTAGTTTTCCAGGCTACCCTACACTCGGCTGCGACGACACCAAGCCAGGTCGTGTCTCGGACCCTCCTAACATGCAATAACACGAATAATGCAACTGAATTTATTGAACTAACTTAATTACATAATATCTATTACCTAAACACGAATCTGCGCGCGTTCTGTTTGCACACACACAACACTGTAGGTTACAGCTCTATGTCCGTTACACTGGACTGTTTCGCCCTTCTGTGACCGATACGATATTTGAATATTTGTGGATTAACGTGGTCCGATGTTTTCTTCGGGTTGGTAATCGTTTACACAGCACGTTCGCGTCGCGATTTGCAGTAGACTAGCGCGACGCCGCGCGAAGCCTGGAGAGATTACCCAATACTACCCTCACCACTCACCAGTCACCACAGTCGAGACAAGACTGTTATTCAACCTTTCGGTTCTGAGCTCTGTGCGTCGACTAAGTATGTACCTTTCGTACCATGGAATATAGAGTGATAGCGTGTTTCGTACAATCTATAATTCGGAAAATTCCTAAAGTTGAAAAAACGAACTCGGAAAATTAAGAATTAGGAAAAAAAAGCTGGCACAGTGTGACCACATCCACATGGCATGTACCAATTGCACGTACAAAGTAGGTAAGGTAAAACACCCAATTATCAGCACTTTAAGAGGTTGTCTCATTTCAAATTGGTTTTTTAAATTAAAAGCAACTTATATCAGCTAAATTGTTGCGAATATTAAACATCTTGTTTATTAATCTTTATATGTGTATAACTTTTGAAACGATAATGTTAACAATACGAGAGAATATTAAAAGAGATTGAAAAGTGTACGTATCTCCATTTATTGGCACGCTTGTTGCCAGTTATTGGCATGAAAGTACCCAATTATCAGCACCAAGATTGGAGCAAATAAAATCCTTCTACAAATAGAGTTGTAAGGCTTTTATTAAAATATAGGCCATTTAGAATTAGACCTAGGTATTCCAAGAAAATATATCCGTAACAAGTTACAGTTAAAACTCTTTTTATTTCAGTTTTTTTCAGTAATTTACTTTTGTCTTACTAATCTTTGTCACTTTTTTCTTCTTTTCTTGTTTTTGTAATCGAATTATTGCGCGAAAAGAGAGCTCAAGTTAGAAATCGGGTTCAGGTGAATCCAATTCATCATCATCATCATGATGAATCGTTATCATCATCAGCCGGAAGACGTCCACTGCTGAACATAGGCCACCCGCATAGAACGCCGCTTGGATCGGCTACTCGCCTCTTGCATCCAACGGTCCCCCGCGGTTTTGACAAGGTCATCCGTCCACCTAGTGGGGGGCCGTCCTATACTACGTGTTCCGGTTCGTGGTCGCCACTCGAGAACCTTTCTTCCCCATCGGTTATCGGTTCTACGAGAGATGTAGCCTGCCCATTGCCATTTCAACCTGCTAACTTTGAGAGTTATGTCGGTGACTTTCGTTCCCCTGCGGATTTCCTCGTTTCTCATTCTATCACGCAGGGAAACCCCGAGCATAACCCCACCCCATAGCTCGTTGTGCAACTTTGAGCCAACAGTTAAAAAATCCAGTTATTGGCACAGAATTAAAACAACTATGAACACTATGCTGATAAATGGTAAATGTGGTTTCAGCATGGTGCCATCATTTGGAGAACGATCATATACAAAGCATTTATTCAAAAAATACCCTTATTCCATAATACCAACAAAGGTAACTATTGAAAAACAACCAAATTAGTTTACAAACATTAAGGTGCCGCTTCATGACCTGCCCAACGCAAAAATCCTAGAACGCAAAAATGGCCTAAAGGCTTTTTTGTTCATCGAAGAAAAACAGGCATTACGGAAAAAGGAGAGACAACGCCAGAGACTTCGGTTCGCATTCTGAAAATTTTGAAATAAATTTCCAAAGAAAATTTCCGAAGACAATTAGTGCGTGGTAATTTCCTAAAACCTTTTCCAGGAAATTCCTGTAAAAACACGCACACTTGTAAGGCATTATCAAAAGAAAATGACTTACAAGTTTGTAAAATAAATGTTTGTTTTTTAGAACCTCCATTACATGTCCAAGGATTATATGGAAGTGTTTTGTTGAATTTTACATTTATGAGAACACAGTGAACGGCTAAAGTCAAGGTAAAATTTGTCCAAAAAAGCTGATTTTTGAAGGCTTGTGCTGAGTTGGAATCTCAAAATTTTAAATTTTTGCTCCCACGGCATCCTAGATATAGAGTACATAATACCTATTTTTCTCAAAACGTCTAAAGAAACACTTTTTAGGACACTATAATCGCGTACGAGCGTTTATATGGAAAGTATGGCGAGCTGTAGCCTCTTAAACCCACATATCAACATGGGTGCTGATAAATTAGAAAATCTAAAAAAATTGTACCCAATTGTTGGCATCCTCTTTTTAGCAATTAGTTAACGGAAAGCTTTAAATGTTTTATTCTAAAAAGGGTCTTCATACTTATAAAACACTTAATAAATACAATTTCATTAAAATCATCTAATCACTACAAATATAATGTTAATTTTAAGCAGGTAAGATCTTACCGTCGTTCAATCAAAATGGCCGCAAAATTACAATAACTTCAGAACGACTTCTTTGAATCACTTTGTTAGCGCCATTTTTAGCCTTTTCGTATTAAAAACTTTGCTATTGTTAAAAAGATGAATTCTGCCGTATTTTTTTCCAATTGGCAATGTAAGAACCATACACAGTAATAAATGGTTTGCACTTTTTCGCCAAGGTGCTGTTATTTGGTGCAGTGCTGACGTTTGGGTGATTCACCTAGGTACATATTCCTAATAAAAATTAGTGGCTATTCTTAATTTTTAAAAAAGAGCTTTACTTGTCATGCATAATGAAAATATTGATCCCTAGCACTATATTACCTGTGTCTGGTATATATTATGTGCCTATATTCAGATCACGGATAACGAATTATCTATTATAGAATTTTTTACTAAAGTAACGTAGAGAACACGTCAAGAATTTCTTGTGAATGTGAATTATTATAATTTAATATAATTTTCTAGGAACAAGGTATTACGTAGAAATGACTAGATATTAATGTGGTGATCTGCAATACCGGTAGGTACTATAGGTACCTACCTATCTGAAGTTACTGACATAAAAAACACGACTGCCCTAGCCAGTGTCAATCGGGATGATGTAAGGATTGATCCCTTAGCCCTTACATCCAAATTTGTTCAAATATTTAAAAATTATGATAAAATAAAGAATCTCATATACATACATACATGAACCCTAAAAACATAACACTTCTTTTTTGGGCAGTTGCGGTTGACTCTGCCGCCTGTCTTCACATTATATGATAAAAATACTGTGAGATACGCAATCCATGATGTGGTAGGATTATCACACTAACGGTCTTTATTAATAAACAGTGTTTGTTGTGCTTTGGCAATTTTTAACTGAATCGAAAGAGACAAATCATAGGTAACATTAATAAGAATCGTAGGGATTGACTCTGACCTAACTCTTACCTTTAACTAGGTACCTATGAAATTATACTTCATACAATTCTTGATTATCTATACAAAAAATAAAATTGAAGTGTCTGTTTCTAATATCAAAATAACAGCTTTTTAATAAACACATATGAAAGTATAAGGTCCAGGGAGGCAATTGCAACTAAAAAAATATAATTGAAAATTTCAATTGGTGTACCATCGTCTGTACAAATCAGAGAGTTATAAAAATCAATTCACCAAGTTACCTATGTATCATTTAATACTGTTAATAAGGCAATAACGCATAAAAGCATTTCATTAAGCGTAAATTATAATTTCTTTCCAAAATTACCAAAATAGTTGCAATAGCCCCTTACCGAGGTAATTGCAACTAATAGTTGGAGATGTGATTTACATTAGCGTTTAAAGTTTTAAATGGGTGTAAGTTACATTAAAATATACCTGTTTTCTTATAATGGTCCATAAACCAGCGTGGGATGGTTCAATTTATGGGAAACTTTTCTCAAAACTATTGAGGGGCTAATGCAACTTTTTTTTAGATAAAAGGGATGGGAAATAAGTTTGTCGATATTTTTTTATTACTGGGCCAGCACTGTCTCCGCCTCTTCCTTTCGCAAATGTTGTGCGGAATCAGTTTATCGATAAAATAATAAAAATCATCTCACTGCCTATACCTTTGTATGCAGCAAAGTTCGTGGAAAACCTTTTAATTGTAAGCTGCCGAAAAACTTTTGATCAACTTTTTTTGTCATTGGTGAAATATTTTTAGACATCGAATTTTTTATCATTTAGATCTGCTGATTGAGCTTATTCGTATGCTATTAATTGTTTTACTACGAA
This sequence comes from Crocallis elinguaria, assembly GCA_907269065.1. NCBI lineage: Eukaryota > Metazoa > Arthropoda > Insecta > Lepidoptera > Geometridae > Crocallis > Crocallis elinguaria. The sequence goes on along the minus strand of OU026065.1, from coordinate 5,497,899 downwards.
CGTCTTTATAAGATGGTCTTTTTTCCTTATCAGGTCCCTAACTAGCAGTATTAAGAAAGTTCAGGAACGACAAGTTTCTCCGAAGCTCAGAGAAAACAACCGTGATTCACATAATTATTTGCACTAGGCGGGAATCAAATCAGCCATCTATTTATTATAATAATAGGCCACCAGTCACCACTTACCATTATAATAATAATATGTAAATTTTCATATCTTACTAAAACATCGACACGAGGCCATCACTAGTGTTTATCAATTTCATACAAATTTGCTGGGGCAATTGCAGCTAGCCTAAAAAGTCACAATAACCCCTTAGCGAGATTTCGAGGGGTTAATGTATCTTTAGCTATATAACATAGTAAACACAGTTTTAAGTAAAACAAATAATAGAAAATGGCTAACCGTATACTAAATCTGCTTTTTATCAAAGACACTGCTCGTAAAACGAAGTATTTTCATTTTAATTTTTAATAGAATCTGATGCTGATTATTTCGCAAACATCAAAAAAAGTGGCGTAAATTAAATGTCATTGTGGATAAAACAGATTAGACGATAGCAGCTCCGTCTAAAGTGTGTAAGAAGGAGTGCTAGTTCCTCTATCGTTTCATATATTTCACTATTCCCAGAAAAGATCTGGCGGGAAATTATTTCAATTAGTTGCATTTTCCCGGTAGTTGCAATAGCCTCGCTGCACCTTATAGGGAACTTATAACAAAAACACAATTTTTTATATTTTTGTCTCAGGTCTGTTTGTCTGTTTATTCCGGGTAATCTCCGAAACGGCTGGACTGATTTAGACGGGACTTTCACTGGCAGATATACCTAGCTGATGCTATAAGGAGTAGGTAACTTAGGCTACGTAAATGAAGCCGCGGGGCACATCTCGTAAACTATATAATTTAAATTCAAAATTCTTTAGTCACATGGGCCCCAAGGAAGCGTGCTCATGAAAGTGACTACTGCCGCACGCCGTTATAATAAAGCTACTTTTCAGAGTCAGTTAACGGTCCATTAGAGACCGCTAATAGCAATTAAAATCAATGACAGCTGGACCAGAGTACATCATCCCGAGTGACACTGGCTAGGGCAATCGTGTTTTTTTAACGTACCTTTTGTTACATCGAATTGTTTAATGTTTGAACTATTTTTTTTTAACTGAATATGCCATATAGTTGGATTGCCATAATAGGTACGTCATGGTTGGCAGGCCATCTTGGACATCGCAGTAGAAAAGGATAAGAATTTATGAAAACAAGGAAGTGAAAAGAGCTTTTGACTCAGTGGTAGTGTCGTCAGCGGCTGATCTGTTTGTCGTATTTTCTATACTAAGGTCGGTCTCGATTAAATCCTACACTAAGCTTGAACGTCTGTGAAGGAAAACATGATGCAAACATAGTATAGAGAAGAGGGGCTATAAACGCGGTATGATTAGCTACAAAATAGCGAGGGTACAGAAGTAAAGCAAAATAATGTATGCACTTCATTTTTTATACCTACGCGCAAGGGCTCACGACTCCGGCTGTAGAAAAATAAAAATTAGGTAGGTATGTATAATATATCTAAATACTGTAATCACGTAGAGCCAAACCATCAAACCAACATAAAAAAGTCAGAATGTATTAGTGCCAGTTGACATTGACACGTGACAATAAAATTTGAAGACATTAGTTGACTGTTGAAAAAAGTATTGTAAACTCTGAGTATACAAGCCAAATCCCCAGAAGAGGGGGAAAAAAAAAGCTCTGAGTAGGAGTTTTGGCGGGAATGCGAAAATGTGTTCTTTTTGTGTGTGCGAGTTTGTGGTATTTACTAAAACCTATGTTTTATCGAGTGTTAATGTGTAATCATGGTGGATTATTAACCATTAAGTGTTCGTAAACGTGCATGAATGAAAGGCAAATAGTACAAAGACGAAAAACGTGTATTTTCTTATTCTATCCAAAACTCCATACAAGCATTCAGTAAAGTATCCACCGCTTTACTGCAGGTGCAGCGTCACTTCGACTCGACCACGCCTAGACTAAACTTTAACGTGACTTTGACGACTTTTATGCACCAAAACTAGAGATTTATTATACTTGACGACCTACTTTTCATTGGCGAAATTGTGGAAAACATTCCACAGAAGCCAGGAAATAAAGAAAGAAGAAGAAGATTATACTTCTTCTTCTTGCGGTGCCTCTCCACTACTGAAGGTTGGCTGTCAGCTCCGCATATCTATCTCTATCTCTTGCCACGCGCCACAGGTGTTCTACGCTGGCGATGCCGGTCCATTCTCTAATATTACGGAGCCACGATTTCTTTCTCCTTCCAACACGTCGCTTCCCCTGGATCTTACCCATCATAATAAGTTGGAGAAGATAGTACCGCTCGTGCCTAAGCACATGTCCGAGGTATCCTACTTTTCTTCTCTTGATGGTAGTCATAAGTTCCCGAGCTTTCTTGACGCGCTGTAGAATCTCTTCATTTGTAACTCTATGGATCCAGCTGACCCTCAACATGCGACGGTAAAACCACATTTCCAATGCCTCCAGTCTCTTGCGGGTATCTTCCTTAACGGTCCAAGCCTCGCAACCATAAAAGACTATCGGCCAGATGTAACATTGGAGTATTCGCACTCGAAGATTTATGTCGAGCTGTTTGTTGCACAGTACTTTGCTCATGCGACCAAAGGATACACGGGCAATTTCTATTCGGGTCTTTATTTCTGTATCTGAGTCCCAGTCTTCGTGCAACCATGTACCCAGGTATTTATACTTCTGCACTCTTTGCAACGTTGTACCAGCTACTGTGATAGTTGAGTTCAGATGTTGGTTACGGGATATGACCATAAACTTTGTCTTCGACAAGTTCATGAGGAGTCCTACTCTACGACTGCACTCATAAACATTGTCGAGTATTTTCTGTAGATCTTCAGGCGTGGAAGCAATAAGAGCGGTGTCGTCTGCATATCTGAGGTTATTGATTACTTGCCCGTTGATAACCACCCCCCACTCTCGATTTTCCAACGCTTCAGACATAATGGCTTCCGAGTATATGTTAAACAGAAGTGGCGATAATATACATCCTTGTCTCACACCTCGACATATCGCTGTTTGTTCGGTTTCCTCATTATCCACTCTAACTGTGCCAGTCTGGTTCCAGTAAAGGTTCTGAATTATCCGTACGTCCTTGCCATCCAGTCCGATATCCAGTAAACGACGCATAAGTATCTTGTGTTTAACGCGGTCAAAAGCTTTTTCATAGTCTATGAAGCATATGAATACGTCAGTTTGCATATCTCTGCATTTCTGAACAAGAACGTTAATTGCGAATAGAGCCTCTCTGGTACCTACTCCCGACCTAAAGCCAAATTGATTTTCGCTTAGCTGTTCGTCGCATTTACCTCGTATTCTCTCATGAATGATAGACAGAAACAGTTTGAGTACGTGGCTCATTAGACTGATGGTTCGGTAATCAGTACATTTCTTGGCTGTGGGTTTTTTAGGTAGAGCGATAAATGTGGATTTCAACCATTCTCTTGGTAAAACCCCAGAATCATAAACTTTGTTAAATAGTGTCGTCATTGATTCGGTCAGATGTTCTTCCATAAGTTGCAAGATTTCTATATGAACATTGTCAGGACCTGCGGACTTACCAGTTTTGGCCTTTTTTAGTGCTCTAACCACTTCAGATTGAAGTATTGGTGGGCCAGTGTTTTCATACAGCTGAGCAGGAGCACCTCTGTCTATGTCTGCAAACATGTCTTCTATGTAAGTCCTCCAAGTCTTCATTTTGGCTTCCACATCTGTGATCAGTCTTCCGTTTTCATCTATCAACCCATTCTGTCTCGGTCTCTTCAACAAGCCTGTCATCTCTTTTATTTCTTTGTGTAAATTAAACTTATCAAATTTTTTATGTAATTCTTCCATTCTATTACACTTTGCTTCATAAAACTGTGATCGCGCTACACGAATTTCCCTTCTTATCTGTTTGTCTATCTTATTGTACTCTTCTCCGTCCTGTTTATGTAAGCGACGTTTTTCCATTAGTTGCAAGATGTTGTCCGTCATCCAAACTTCCCTCTTCACAGACTGTTTCATACCCAAGATATTTATGTTAATGTCGTTGATAGTCTTGTTTAGACCACTAACAGTTTCTTCAACAGATGTCTGTGATAGATGATTAAGTGCCCAACTGTTAATGGCACCAGCCACTTTTCTTGCAGTATCTTGATTTTTGAGTTTGCGTATATCTGGCTTATGGGTTACCTGTTTTTTCCGTATTCGTTTAAGTTGACAAGCTATATTTACTACAACAGGATTGTGATCCGAGTTTATGTCGGCACCCGGATATGTTCGCGTAGATTTAACGCAGTTTCTATATCTCCGATTCACCGCGACATAGTCTATTTGATTCCGGACTATGTGTTGTGTCGTGTGCTGTGGGGATGTCCAGGTGTATAGTCGCCTCGGGTGGTGATCAAACAGGGTATTTGTTATGACCAAATCATGTTCCTGACAGAAATCTATAAACATTTGTCCACGGTCATTCCTAACGCCTAGTCCAAACCCCCCTGTTACTCCAGCGACTATTCCTTTTCCCACCTTAGCATTTAGGTCCCCCATGATAATATTTATATCGTGTTTCTTAGTATATTGCATAAGTATCTCTATTTCTTCGTATAGGTGTTCGATTTGTTCCTGCGGTTTGTCAGCTGTTGGGGCATATACCTGTATAATGTTTACATTTCTCGGTTTTCCTTCCAGACTCAGTAACATACTTCGGTTAGAATGTGGTATAAAATTTCTCACGGCTTTTGCCGTATCGGCGGTAACCAGTACAGCAACTCCATAGGACTCTTTGTCACTCTCATCGTTTCCGGAGTGATAGAGTATGCTGCCCTCTGCCGTTACGAACCGGTCCTTCCCAGCCCACTTAGTGTCACTGATTCCTAAAACCCCTATCTCCAGACGCTCCATTTCTTGGATTACGTTTGATAGCTTTCCGTGCTGTTTAAGGCTCCTTACATTCCATGTTCCTATTTTTAATGTTTTCCTTTTGTGTTTCCCTCCAGAGATTCTTAGCACCCCTGTCCCATCAAAGGGACGCTGGAGACTCGGGGCCGTGGCTTTCTTTGTACTTTCCATTGTATATATATGGTCAGAGCTGACCTACTAGGGAAAATTATATGACAGTGGTTTCCCGTTGCCTTCTGTCATTCAAGTCTTTTCGAGGTAATTTAGTCCTCAAGGCCACTGTAGCCTTCCAGCCAGTTGTCTGGCCAGGATAGTGGTTATACCGCCACTGACTCGGTCGCCAGAGCCTCGTCTGTTATCCTGCAGGGAGTACCACGGAAGCCATTGGGCTGCCGCCGCCCTTCGGCGCGTGCAGGTGAGGTTGACAGTAGGGTCGGTACAGATGTTGGTAACCGTTCTCCCCTTACTCCCCTACTTAGATTATACTTGACACTGGCTAAATACGCAAATCACGTGGAGCCAAAAACAAAACAAAGAAAAATAAATAAGTAGTCTGTGAATACCACAGACTTTATATTACATATCTGTGGTGAATACTACAATAATTATTGGCAAAATACACAAACCTTGTCTGGCCAAAAAGAAAAAAAATACTATAATTTATTATTTAACAATACATACACGCCTGTAAATCTGCCTAGTAAAATCTATAGCCGTAGAGAATTGAGGTGCAAGATTAGAAAATGACGTCAGTGTCTCGTCTCTTCTCTTTCTTCACCCCCGCGGTTGCCGTCGCGGCTAAACTTTCCTTTGTTGACCGTCGATTTGGAAACTCACGTTTTTATAGTAGTTAGTACTCTTAAATAGAAAGCTTTTTACAAATATCTCAAGGTGCGGAGATTCACGGTTTACGAGATATAATTTTTTAAAGTTTCGATATAAATTGGAAAATAACACGCCATTTGCAAGATTTTTATGGATAAACTGTCATGGTAGACGTCAAAGTTGACATTTACGTTCCGTTGATGCTAGAGGTGTATTTTATTAAATTTTATTTCTTATATTTTCTAAAATATAATTTTATTTTCAATTATTAAATTTGGTGTGTAATTAATGTGCACAATAACCTTGCTTTATTAAACAATTACATTGTCTTTTTTTACACAAAAAATAACGAATTTATGTTTATACTGCGGAATGGAACGTGAAGCGACGCCATTTTGTTTTGTAGTGTCTTTTTATCTGTTTCTGTTAGTTGTCAGTGTCAGTCATCGTTTGTTGTTATGTTTTATACTCACTACATGAATATCCGAAAAATACCCAAAACCGAATCAGAGCACCCCACTTTCCACCTGGTCTTGTCTGCCCTACCCCTAGAGTGTATATAAAAAGGCGGAGGCGCGCAAGGAAGAGCAGCCCTCGCCCGCCGTGACGAAGCACGAGTAACCGTGCTTCGTCACGCAAGGGCGGAAGGGCTGCTCTTCACGCAGCGCCGAAGCTAGGGCGGAGTCAAACTGTATTCTAACCTCAAAACTTTAATCATGGGTATCTTTATAACCATGGGGCTCCGCGGGGTGGGGATGGTACAGGGGGAGTAGTTCTCCTCTCCCTACCCCCTCCCTCCTCTCCCCGCCCCATAAATCGATAGATATTTATGGAAAAATGTAGTCTAACCTCAAAACTTTAACCATGGATATCTCCATAACCATGGGGCTCCGCAGGGTGGGGATGGTACAGGGGGGGTATCCCTCCTCCCCCCCTCCCCCCTCACCCCCCTCCCCCCAAAATCGACGGTCAACAAAGGAAAGTTTAACCGCCGTCGCTCCCGCCTCTGCTCGGTGCCGGCGGCCATATTGTGATTTGTGTTTGTGTCGATGCAAAGTGTTTGCCACGTGTTTGCGTCGATTAATCATTTTAATCCACATAATATTCAGTAACAACGTGACTTGACTACCGCAAAACAAAATGTATCGTAAGGGTTGTGTTCCTAAGCGTGATAGCCAACGACAGGGCGTTAAATTACATACGATTTCTTGTGAAAACGGAACCAGAGGTTAAAATGTGTTAACTGTGAAAAAGATTTTATTTATGGATTGAATGGACAGCGTCTAACAAAATGTGTACTGTTTGTGTGCTATAAACACTATATCTAACATTGTTTAGTGACGTTATTATGTGTATTAAAAAAATACCGAGTCATTTGTTTGTTTCTTTTTTTCTTAACCCATGTCCATATTTATTTACTATTCTATAGTGTAGGAATCAGGAACTAGCACAGAATAGATAATATTACAAATAGAACTAGTAGGAAAATATCAAGGTACGATAAACATACCTATGAAAATATATACAAATATGTATATATAGCACGGCCTCAACTGTCATCTTCTAAAATTGCAACGATACATCGTCTATGTAGGTAACATGACCGTCTGATACGTAGTATCCCTTAGTAGTTTGTGAATACCACAGACTTTAATATTACACATCTGTGGTGAATACATACGTAATACGCTATGTACGGTAATACGTTTTACCCGCATATGTACCTACGTCACATTTCAGTTTTCACTTTGCAGTCAATAGTCATAAGCACAGAGTATTTTTCTGGTCTGTCATTTTATTCACAAAAATAATAATATAGTTATTATTATTATCTGTGCACATTACTCACATTTTTTCATATACTATGTAATGTACTTCATTTGTATGTTTTCATCTAACTTTTCGAGTTTTCGTTCGTATTAGAAAACAACGAATTAGAGTATCCTGTTGCAAAGTTTACAAGTATACGTGTGCAGTGAATATAGTGAATTGTTTTAGAGTAAAAAAGACTGCACTGCATAATGGCTTGTCAAGGGCCAAGTGTTGCGCCTACAGCGCCGGAAGATCTCCCGCCGCCCTATGCCGCCGTCATAGGGAATCCGCAGTATGGGTTTGTGGCTCCAGCAGGTCCGGCGAGCGGGGCGCAGACGTGTACTGTGTATCCGGTGCCGAAGCAGTTCACTGCGCCCGGAGTGTACCCTCACCCAACAATTACGGTGACGAACGCGCAGCCGCTCGTGGGCGAAGTCCCGCCGCCCCCTGGTGTACCAGTAGGCCTCGTGCTGCCTCCAGCCGTGGGCACAGAACCCACCACGATAAACTGCTTCAACTGCGGCAAAACTGTCACCACTAGAGTGAACTACACAACAGCTTGGCACACTCATTTAGTGGCTGGATCCATATGTGTTATTACTATGTAAATATTTGTTACATTCCTTTTCTTTCTCTTAGTAGGTTAATTTGACGGTATGTCACCTGATATTAAATGATGATGTGGTTGAAGCTATGAAAATCTTACACTTACAATGAACAGACTCTCAAGTATAGCCACTGGTACACACTGTTAGGTGCTTGGTGACACATTTTTATGCTTTGGGGTTTTAGCTACTTCGACACCAGTGAATGCCTTACTATCATGCCTTTGAATTAAATTGATATTACTCCACATTGCAATAACAAATTGTAATGCTGTATGTATATATTCATTTAATCAATTCATTCTTTATATTATTGTATTGTTAATGCCCTAGTGCAGTTACAGCATAAACCAATTTGAGCATGAAGTTTTTTTTAACATATTGTTATCAAGAAATTTACCCTGAGGTTAAAAGTTTTAGAACTGCCTTTTATCAGTCACATTGTGTTGAATTCTGAGAATAGATACAATAGGTATAGTGCTCATAAATACCAATAAAACAATTCAATTTTCCTGTTATTGTATGTGCATGCCAGAACTTGTTATAGTAATATTATGCTTCAGCAGGAAAAATATACTGATCTGCGATAATAATATAGGTATCTGTTAATAAGTAAATTTTATTTTCCCTTTCTTATCTATCCATTATTGCAGAGCAAGAAGTAAATGACTTGGATATAATAACATCACTTTTGTTTTTTAAATGTTTGCTGATAACACATTTTGTTTTGCATGTTAGTAAAGTAACAGTTTGTAATGGTTGTTGCACACAGTTACTTTAAATAGCTAAGGACAATTTTTGTTTTCAGGGTTTGTTCCTTGTGCTGCCTTGGCCTCATTCCGTACTGCTTTGACACCTTCAAAGATGCTGAGCACTACTGCCCTAACTGCAACACTTTTATTGGTAAAAGTAACAAATGTTAAGCTGCAGTCTCTTCGTGCTATGAACATAAAAAACACTTGGTTTTTCTTAAATCTTGTTGTTACTTTGTGTGTATGGTCTATGTGAACACAAGTTTTTAAAAGTTTCAATAAAGTTGTTTGTTATATTCACTAAATAACTATTCACTCTATAGTGTACAGTGTGTACTTTTTATTGTCTTGTTTTGAATTGTTTATCAATTGTTAATCAATTGTTATTAATGAGTGTAGCACCTTTTAAAATAACTACAATTTATATTTTTTAGTATGATAACAAAATTTTTCTAACATAGCTTAAAGAATATAAAGGGTGGGTTATTTTTAGTTTGAATACACCTCATCTCAAATTTTGGAATAAAAAGTTCACAGTGTACAAAATGATGCTAATTATTTAAAACAAATTTGTTACAGTCACTTCATTTGTCAAACTACAGCATATTTTTTTTTACTTAAGGCCTAGAAAGGAGATGCTAAAAATAAAATTTTGTTTAAATTATTTTGGGTATAAAAACTTTGTTTTTGCTATAGTGTTTTCCTTCAGTTGAATGTGATAAGATAACCTTTAGCTCCATAAAATTAGATTTGTGGGTGTTTATCATACTACTATTTTAAATACCTACCATATTGAATTCTACTTTTATTAGCAGTTAGTATCATTATCTGAACAGAATTTGTTAAAACTTTCAAGTACTGATCTTCCATAAAAGTTATAGCTGGTATAACTTTATTATTATACAAACTTCTGCATGCGGCTTCGCCCGCGTGGTATAAATTGTAGTCTTTGTGTTATTCGGATGTATAAGCTATATTACTGTAGTTTCATCAAAAGCTGTTCAGTAGTTTTTGCGTGAAAGAGTAATGAGCATCCATCCATTCTCATAAACTTTCGCGATTATAATATTAGTAGAATGTTTAATATTGCATAAGTATATACATATACCTATCAGAAACTATAGTAGAATTTGTCATGATGGTCATTTTCCACAGTCAAGTTTATAAAATTTCAACTTTATAAAATTAAATTAATGAATACTAGGAACTAATTAAAAGGACGAAGTTATGATGAAGCAAACAAATAATTACAGATATAACAAGTATAATTAAAAAACGCGGCTCCCTTAGTGTCATTCGTGATGATGTAAGTTTTCTGATTTGGATGTATGGGGTATGTATGGGATTAGAATATGATAGCCTTTGCAATCAAATCAGTTTAGGCATTTAAAAGTTATGATGGAATAAAGTCACATACATACATGATCACTGAAAACATTAAGTACACTCTTTTTTTTTGGGCAGTTGTGTAAAACCTGTACAACTTGATGGCTAAAACATACATAGTATTAGCCAAGAATTTAATGACAAACATCAAAATTTTAACTTCTTTGATATATCAAAGAAGTTGCCACTTATTGTGACACTTTTTTGGGCAGCTATTTTAGTGATGATAATTAAATAATATTATATATTCAAAGCTAGCTGTGCCCCGTGGCTTCGCCCACGTAGCCTAAGTTACTCCTTGTAACATCAGCTATCTGCCAGTGAAAGTCACGTCAAAATCGGCCAGCCGTTTCGGATATTACAGACAAAAACTTAAGAAATGTTTGTTTTGTTCTCGGTACCGTATATATTATGTATTTAGAAACAAAAGCTGTTTATTTAGATATTACAAACAGACAATTTAATTTATTTATGTAGATTAATAAAATAATTAGAAAAGTAGTAAGGATGATAACTTATTATTATAATTTTTGAGCTACTCCAGCATTTTATGTTAGCTGTGACCTGTGACACAAACTGTTACAACCATTACTTACAAGAATAAATAAAACAGCTTAAATCACATAATATTGTTGTATTTCCAATAATTCACTTTAAGTTGACTAGGCAATTGACTCTAAGTGCCCGTTCCAAAGATTTAGTCCGGTTGAGAAGAACGGGCAAGAAACTCATCGGAACTGTTTTTTTATTATTGATATTCAATACACGACAACTCATTCTGTAATTACATTAGTACACTTTTGATATTTAGCACATTACTTTTACCTAACTAGAAGAATACTTAGCTTTATATAATCCAAAAACCATACAGACTCCTTTGCCGATCTGGCTTACTCTAAATCCATAGAAGAACTGCCTGAGCAAAATGGCGACTGGCCAGGTATCGAATTATGTTTACGATGACGTCACTTTTGTGGCGGCAACATCCTTTTCTCTCATTGGCTGGTTCTTAGCGACATTTTGCTTCAGTTCTATTTCCACCAGGCGGCGCCACCTGTCAATGCGTGGAACAGGAGAACGTCATAGTCATTGAATAACTATTTAGATGTATAACAGTTCGTCCATCCTGACAAGCTTTGCGTCCCTGCAAAGGATAAAGTTAGGTGTACATATATATATTCATAGTTAAGGCAACATTTTACTTAGTCAACATCAACAGATATGTCAGCACATTTTAATTATCAATATCTCCTAAAAGAAATTTATGTACCAAAATTATGACGAGCCAGGATTATGATCGGTCACCCAATGTGACACCTTGTTATTTAATTACAAGCCAATGTGACGAGTATGTGTGGCATCAGAACCAATAATATAGTTAATAATACCGAACTCTTGGAAATACACTCAACTTCGCCCCCATATGTACATAAAAATATTTAATAGATTACTTTTTCAAGAAAACATGTAACCGAAATCCTCATCAATAAAGTACTATATTGTTAGTAAATATTTAAAAATTAGTGCAATATATTTTTATACTATTTTTTTTTCCTTTTAAATATCAGCCTACTATAACAATACGTATTATATTCTTTGACACATGAAATACATATTTCACAAGACCTAAATGATGGCATTTCTTTCTACTGCTCTGTTTACTGCGCATCTCAGGTTTCATAACGCTATCTAACTATAATTTAAGAACCTAAAATCATATTCCAATTATTAACTTCTTCATCAACAAGCAAAATCCATAAACTACATTATTTTATACAACTATGTATTAAAATACTAAATGCAATAAAATGTTCATCACAATTTAGAAATATTTTGCCCAGGATTTTAAATTGTCAACATCTGTGAAATGCAATTGAAAGAATATTACTTGATCACCCAATTAATCCAAAGTGACTTTTACTCGTTTGCGACCTTTTGTAACCCATTTAATACCCATTATAACATCTAGTTACCCATTTATTACTTATGTTCCATTTTGTCAACCATTTAATTTCCAATGTGACATCTAGTCACCCATTTATAACCAATGTGACATTTTGTCACCCATTTATAACCAATGTGACATTTTGTCACCCATTTTATCAAACATAATTAGTAATATAAGCACATAATACGTAGACAACCAATAAGTACAACCAATAGTGCAACCATAGTGCAACCATAGTGCAATCATAGTGCAACAATAGTGCAACCACAGTGCAACCAATAGTGTAAGCAAAATTAAATTTCCTTCAAAGTAATATTAACCAATATTTATTGGGTACGGACTGAACTAACAATATTAATTATGTATTCTCCAAAATTGCGTCCTTTTGTAATTGTTAACTTGTTAATAATGTTTAATGAAACCTTTTTAGTTTGGTAATGTTTGTCTTTCATTTCATAAATAATTTTTAAAATGACCAGGTTACATTTACTTATATGTAATTCAAATTCAAAATGCTTTATTCAAATAGGCCCCAAAGGAGCACTTATAAAAGTTAAAATAAATGACTCTAACAGCGGGCCTCTTCAAAATTCGACTACCCGAATCACAGACTAGAACTAATGCTGTCTTTATCAGAACATAATACTAATAATAAATAGATTTGACTGCACTTATTCGTAATAGAGTGGAACCCATTATATATTTAATGAAATTCCTTGTAGCTACAGATTTAGGTACCAACTTATAAAAAGATTTAGAAAGCTTACAACTAAACAAAATGTCATTATAATATTAATGACTTTCTCAAGGATACGTTTTAACAATGACTTTAGTTATTATTGTATACAACAGTGATTAAAGTTGATATGCAGTCTTTTTATTACATAACACTGACATTTTGTTTTAAGTTTTTAATTGGAAGTCTTTCTTTTGGACATTATAATTTTCCTTTTTTTTTTTCATTTTTTTTTGTATAAAATGTCAAATAACTTAAGAATTGAAGATTTTCATTTTCTATATTTAATTTGAAATTATCAGTTTGTTAATATTTTAATACAGATTTTGTAAATTAATAACAGATAAGTAGCTCCACCTATCAATTTGTACGCCTACATATTAGGCATAACATGATGATCCTCTAATGATTATAACATCAATGTACCTACGTATATAATTTTAAGTTGGCATAATTCTCATGTTTTAAACAATTAAAATGTATCTTATCTTATCTTTATTTTCCTTAGAACTTCTCCATATTTATCAATTAATAACTGTTTTTCTTTTTCATTAAGTTTACTTTATATATAATTCCATTAAATTAAATTCCATATATTTTAATCATTATTAGGTGTATGCCAAGGTTAATAGAACCTGATATTTGAACCCAAAAATTTAAATACTGACTGTCTAACTACTTTACTTTATTTTTTCCTATTATTATTCCTCAGCACTCTTTAGCATTTCCCTTTAAGTTTTTTTTTTTTAGGTCTACCCTATAGGCTAGTTTCATAAAGGAAATCTAAACAAGCACTTCGAAACAAGTTTATGGGCAAACTTAGTCATCCCAACAAACCGAAAGCTATTCTTATTTATTTGCTCGAACCCAGAATTTAATACAAAGGTTACTATAAATACTTTCTCAAAAACATTATATTATAATATATACTACTAGCTGTGCACCGAGGCTTTGTCCACGTAGCCTAAGTTACTCCTTGTAACATTAGCTATCTGCCTAGGAAAGTCCCGTCAAAATCGGTCCAGATGTTTCGGAGATTACCCGGAACAACTGACAGACCAGACAGACTAACAAAATAATGGTTGTTTTGTAATAGGTACCATATATAATTTCATATGAATTTAGTAAAAAGCTGTTATTTTTATACAAACAGACACTTCAATTTTATTTATTTGTATAGATATTGAAAAGAGCCACTAACTATTATTATTCGCTATTGTTTAGAATTTAGTCTATTATTATGTAAACCATTATCCAATATCTGTTTTTCCGTTTTACTATCCCATATTTCACTACCCATATCCAACTTATTTTAATATAAAAAATCTCATATTGAGTTTAAGGTCATACCATACCACCCAGCCGAAATAAATAACGATTTAGCGACATTTACATAAAGGAACACTGGCGCAATCTATGTTCAACTTCCATGTCTTACTCTTGTGTCACTATCATGAACACCCCAACTATAAATTTCATGTATACTTTTGATAAAATATGACCTACCAGCTGCACAATCTGCAACAGCTTTAAAATGATAGCCAAACTGTATCAATATCAATTCAACCTCACTTATTTAGCTTGGTCGAGTGGTACATAGCTTCCTTCTTGCTAACTTTTAATGAAAAATTTAATACTGCGTTTGTTTAAACAGAATCATTAGTAACTTATCTTCTGTTGTTTATTTCATATTAATTATGAATTAAAATAAATTGTTGCATTATGTAAGCTGTTTATTTCATCGTCCAGTAAGACGACCAGTTACCATAATTCAAAAGATTTTTATCAACAAAATGTACATTTACATCCTTTCATTTCCATAATGACCTAAGTTTATTTCATTTCCTATATCATACTCATCATTAACACAATATCAGTGGTGACCTTTGTTTATTCATCGCCCATTAGGCGGCCTCCAACACCACGATTCCTGTGTTGACTCTTTGTTTATTTCATCGCCCCTCAGGCGGCCTTCATTCATCACCACGATTGCCGTGGTGGCCCTTGTTTATTTCATCGCCCATCAGGCGGCCCACATCACCACGATTTCCGTGGTGGCCCTTGTTTATTTCATCGCCCATCAGGCGGCCCACATCACCACGATTTCCGTGGTGGCCCTTGTTTATTTCATCGCCCATCAGGCGGCCCTCATCGCTACGATTTCCGTGGTGACTCTTTATTTGCTCCATCGCCCCTCAGGCGTCCTCATCACCACGATTTCCGTGTCAAGTTCTACTTTGGTTTGTTTTTAAATGTTTAAATCCAATTCTCGTCCTACTCGTGAAGCTCGAGAAATTGGTGTTGTGACTGGTTCAATGTTACAGTGTATTAATAACTGTATATGTAACTATTTTGAACTTAACGAGACAACTGACACTGACCTTTGTCCAAGTCTTTATTGGGAGTACTGTTGAAACCCATAAATAGAAAAAAAATCTACATCAACTCAAACTTAGCCAACCACAGTCCTAAGTCAAAGGGTTCACATGAACTTTAATATATACGCAATAACAACAATACTTCGTTCTACTAATACTTCGTTTTGTTATTGGCTTTCCCGTAGATGTGGTTATAATAGAGTGCAAGAAATTAGAAAGCCCTGGGACGATTTAAAATTCTGACACCAGGGTTGGCTGTATGCTTTCTCGTCTTGACGAAAAAGGAAGGAATAGGAAGCCTTCTTCCTACTCTACATCTCGTTTAAAACAAATCTAATAATAATCAAACAAGTACTAGAAATACCTAATTTTTAACAAATTTGTTAACAGAAAATAACAAGCTCTGTACGTAAGTACTGCGAGACGCCCTGCCGTCATACAGTTATTACCACAGAGTACTTTTCTATAGCTATCACTAGTTTGGAAGGTAACTGTAAATTTATTTGGCCAGTATGACTAACTTAGGTCTTCTTTTCTTTTTCTTTTAAAATAGCAATTTTATTAGTTCAAGCTATTTTGAACCTTATCACCACTGAATAAGGTCTAACTGTTTCTATTTACCTACGTGGTTCCGGCCGACAGGTCCAATATAGTTAGCAATTTTATTCGTTCATAACGGTTAATCTATTTTGAACCTTATCACCACTGAATAAGGTCTATGTGTTTTATTTTTTGCCGCCGGTACTACGTGGTACCGGCCGACTCAATTCGAAGAATTGTAAACTAGGTACTGAAAAGTTGTTATATTTTAATTGTATTGTATTGAAGTGGGTAGGTTGCAACAGAGTTTTTACTTAATCGGTAATTACCTATACTGCAGCTCATAATGATATATGTAAGTACGTAAGTTTTCTTTAAGGATAAAATGAGCCAGATGTGGTAAAATACAAACTTTGTAGTAAAACATTTTAATTTCATATCAATCCATTTACAATAAAGTCAAATCAATATAAATCACAGAAAAGTTATCCAGTTTTTGTTTTACACGACTGCTCAAAATAAAAATGCGTATATATGAATGTCTGTATGCAAGTTTCTTTATTACACCATAACTTAAATGTCGGAACAAACATCGATGCATGGTGTATCATCAGAATCCTTACATTACCCACTATTGTTACATCGACTTACTAACATTAAGTAAGCCAAGACTTAGAAAACTCAGCAAAAAAAGAAAAAGAAACATTCTTTGTTATGTACCAAAAATAACCTTAAATTTTCTGCTTCCATTTAAACCACGTTAATTCTTAGCCATGTAAAGTATTGTGCCTTTTTGTAACCTAAACAACCTTGCCTGTATACGGTACTATTCCCACTATTATTCAAAGTTTTCCAACCATGTATCACATCCAATTATATTTGCCGGATTAAACTCAGTCTAATGTGACCATGGATATACTTAAATTATTCTTTACCCATTACTTGATATAACATGAATAGATCCTACCAGATTATTCCAGCTTCTCGATGCAGGCAGGTATCCCGAAGCGCATTTTGCAGCGGATGCCACGGTGCGTACTTGCTCGAAGTACAGCAAGATGTGTTAAAACTCCCAGGCAGCTCTCACATTATGGGGCTGCATGTGCGGGCAGAAATGGATGAGCTCATCCCACTTCTGAAAATTGTTACAACCATTACTTACAAGAATAAATAAAACAGCTTAAATCACATAATATTGTTGTATTTCCAATAATTCACTTTAAGTTGACTAGGCAATTGACTCTAAGTGCCCGTTCCAAAGATTTAGTCCGGTTGAGAAGAACGGGCAAGAAACTCATCGGAACTGTTTTTTTATTATTGATATTCAATACACGACAACTCATTCTGTAATTACATTAGTACACTTTTGATATTTAGCACATTACTTTTACCTAACTAGAAGAATACTTAGCTTTATATAATCCAAAAACCATACAGACTCCTTTGCCGATCTGGCTTACTCTAAATCCATAGAAGAACTGCCTGAGCAAAATGGCGACTGGCCAGGTATCGAATTATGTTTACGATGACGTCACTTTTGTGGCGGCAACATCCTTTTCTCTCATTGGCTGGTTCTTAGCGACATTTTGCTTCAGTTCTATTTCCACCAGGCGGCGCCACCTGTCAATGCGTGGAACAGGAGAACGTCATAGTCATTGAATAACTATTTAGATGTATAACAAAACATAGCTTAAGGTGATTACTTGTTATCACATGTGATATGCACACATAACTGCCATAAAGTATTCATAACTATGTACATATATAATTATTGCTTAATTCAGGTTTAATAAAAAGCTACTTCAAAAATGTTTAAATAATTAGTAATGCTCAGGCTAGCTTAGCACATAGTGGCAAATGGCACAGCAAGCACAAATACACCTATATCATCAATAAAATATGTATCTACAATTCTACACATTACGTTACAGTTTATTATATCTAACATATTGTGGCCCGTTACACAATTTTTGTATAATGTTAAAAATGCCCAAGCCATTTCAAAAAATGTATCTGAAAATTATATGTACAGTCACAGTAAGAAAAGGTTTGTCACCCTAGGGGCTATTTTTGTTTGCGCAGTAGTTGTTTTGTGTTAAGACTCTACTTAAACCTATTTGTCTAGTTTATGCCAGTATTGCGTTACCGTGATAACGATTCTGTTATAATAAGATTTATGAAAATAGGGAAATTAATGGGGACTGTCTTTGACAGTTAAGTAAAGCAAATTAGATTTATTTTTTAAATAGCCAGGAGGGCAATCGCGTTAAAAAATATCAACCAAACCGCTACTAAACCAACTCCGCATAACAGCTTTTTGGCCGTTTCGTATCGCGCTAATAGTTTTACCAAAAGTTGAGACGTTTCTCGACAACAACTGACAGTTAACGCTGTCAAATGAACGGCAATATCGAATTCCACACGCCTGAACCGAAACTAAACAACAGTTGGTATCAAACCACAACGAAATCATAACTGTACGCTGTCATTTCAAATTAGTGCGATCGGGGCCCTGGCCATTATGAAGGTTTTTTGTTAATGTAAACTAAACATTGGTCAAAGGTGAATGCTATTTTAACCTTTGTTATCTTTGCATTAAATATTCGTACTCTATAAAATAGTCTGCTTACAGCCGTAAGATCAAAGGGTACTATGTGTCCTTACGTGATAAAGTAAAGCTGTCCAAGGTTTTCTTACCATGATTGTACATAGTAGTTAACAATGTTATGTTTAACATTTTGTGTCAATTATTGAAGGATCTCTGGGCCTGTGTGAGTGTCAGGGTATACATCGATTTTTAATGTGTGATTGCAGGTACAACACGAGGTGGTACCGCTTTGAACTCAAGGGGCCGAATGTATTCCCAGCAATATTATCTTCTCCCAGGCCCCAGCGGTCCCAGCGCTCACACTCGCCCTGGAGCTATCTAATGGCTTGTAAATTAATATGGAAATGTTTAAGTACTTTATCAGAATAATTTTGTATCGTTTTTCTTCAAAAATACTTGCGTTTGTCTTATTATGATAGAGTACTTGTATGTTGACATACATCTTTGTGTTTTAACCATATTATTATGTTGTCTCATTGCTAAAATTGTGTTGTCCTAAGTTTCCCATAACATTATTGCATTTCAGTATTTTAGATGTGCTTCCCAAAATTGTTCCAGAATTTCATTTTACAGCATCATTGTACAGTCACAGTAAGAAAAGGTTCATCGCCTTAAGGTCTATTTTTGCTTGCGCTGTAGTTGTTTTGTGTCAAGACTCCTTAAACTCACGTTACCGTGACGACGATTCTGTTTAGTAAGATTTATGAAGACGAGACAATGAATGGTGACTGACGTGGACAGGTAAATAAAACAAACTAGATGTATTTTTCCAGCCAGGTCATTAAGAAGGTTTTATGTTGATGTAAACTAGACATTAGTCCAAGGTGAACGCTATTTTAACCTTTGTTATCATTGCATTAAATAAAGTAGTCTGCTAACTGCCGTAAGATCAAAAGGTACTAAGAGTGTCCTTACGTGATAAAGGAAAGAAATTGAAAACTGACGAAGATATTCCTACCATGACTGTACATACAGGCAAAGCTCGTCGTCGGTGAAATGCAGTGGAGATAAAACATGATATGCGGGTAGTCAGTCACTAACTAGTCTGTCCCATTTCCGTCCGATCCGTCTAGTGTGAAAGATCACTCTCACTATCTCCAAAAAATTTTTTATGTCAAGTATAATTCTATGAGAATTTCTGTTTTAAACAAAATCATAATTTATGCCTAATTTATACACCATATGTATATGAATAACATAAGTTGTTGTTGCTAAAAAATGCCTCAGCTGTGTTACAACTACATCATTGTTTTGAGCACATGAACTCATGGCAAGTGTATACTTAAACAATATTATGATGAATATATTAGTATATAATATATATT
This sequence comes from Crocallis elinguaria, assembly GCA_907269065.1. Classification (NCBI taxonomy): domain Eukaryota; kingdom Metazoa; phylum Arthropoda; class Insecta; order Lepidoptera; family Geometridae; genus Crocallis; species Crocallis elinguaria. The sequence continues at coordinate 5,478,022 of OU026065.1, read as the reverse complement.
GATCAAACAATTACACTGCCACAAATTATTGCCTTATCTCATTTTGTCATGCATGATTTTTACTCATGGGGATGATTCACATCCTTTAGAAATCATCTAGAGTAAGTACATGATAATATATTTGTGTTGCTATCAATCTAAGTAAGTACCTACCCATCTATACTTATCAGTTTTTGTGACATGATAGTGATATTTTTTATAAATTGTTTTTATTTGGTGCATTCGCCTACCTATTCCAATTCCAAATATGTATATTGTATACTCGACACTCGTAGATTAGAATCTTTAGATTATTTCATGTTAGTTTACTTTTATTTTAAACCATTGTTGTCATGTGAAAAAAAAAACAAAACAAGAAAACAAATTAAAAAAAAATTACTATGTAATAAGATGTTTAAGTACTATATAATTATGTATACTTAATAATAATTAAATTTATTGACTGATAGGTTTACTGTTTCATATGAAAAAAATGATGGCTATTCTTTAACTTTTTCTTCTCTCTTTCTTTGGTTCATTATACATATTCATGGGAAATCATTTACTTCATTTAACCTTTATATAATATTTAATTGTAAGTAAGTATACCTAATTTCTAATGATCACAAAAAACCATGAAATAAATATATAAATAAAGAATTGCTAAAATATATGTAATTATATTACTTATTCAACATTACCTATCTATGTCACAGAATAGACAACAGTACAAGTACCTATGTGAGAAACATGGAAAGGAAAATGAAAACCATTTATCTGATATTTATTTATCACAGTGATAAGATAACTTGTATGGCTGAATAACGATAACACCTCACATTCTCTAAGTGCGTTGTAATAAATATGACATTTAAGTACCTATATTTTGGTGTAGAAATATTTTGCTTTTCAATATGAATAACAGTGTTAATCCAGTAGGAAACGACAACTTAAATCCAGGATACAACGAAACAGAGAACTATCGCAGGGAACCTCCACCCCCATACACACCAAACAATGCAGTGGTAAACCAGCCATCTATTGTCCACCAAACAATTATAGTTCAAGCACCACTCAAAGATACCCCCATGTTCTATATGTGCCCGCGCTGCAGACAGAGAGTCCTGACCAAAGTTACATATGTTAGTTCAAAGGGCACACATATGTTGGCGGGATTCATTTGTGGATTAACTTTGTAAGTCTTTATTTATTTATCAGTAATAATATGTCTCTATATTGTTATGGTAGGTATTATTATGACTTCCTCTCACTATTATTCTAGATGTTTCTTCTTTGCATTCTAGTTGAACTAAAGTATCAACATCCATATTTATATACCTAATAGTTTCCAAACAAACCTTATTAACCAACTTCCAAAAAAGGAGTAGGTTGTCAATTTGGTTTGTATTTTGTTACCTCAGATCTCCATCGTGTACTTCTTGTACACCAATTTAGATTTTTTTTTTATTTGAAAGATGTACTTTCATATTGGTCCTATAGCAATTTCATCAAAATCGATTCAGTAGTTTGTTACTGAAATTGGTTCGTGCCTTTTTAAAACAATTTTTATACCATCTTTATTGAGCTTATAATTATGCTGCTTATTAATAACTAATACTGTAATCAATTAGAAAATAGGGGTTGTAATATGTAAAGAAAAATTATAATTTATTTATTCATTTGGTATTTCCTACTTTTACTAATACAGAACTGTATCTAACAAATCTGTTTCAGATGGTGCTTGCTCTGTTGTCTGGCTGCTTTACCTTATTATTTTCAAACATTTAAAAAGGCTCAACATTATTGCCCTAACTGTGATGAATTACTCGGGACTTACTCCAAGATGTGACAAAGAATTGATTTCAATATTATAGTTGTAATAAAAAAATACCTCCATAGTAATAAAATACTTTTTTTCAATACATATTGAATTTATTAGTGGATTATCAATGAGTTTGTATTTATTACATAGCTACCTTATTATTTATATAGTAACAAGTTTCATTAGTACATAGGTAGGTTTTAGTAGACATCCTTGTTTTACATTATTGTCACTTATATTACAACACTGCAAATAGATATGCATTATTTGCTTTTAAATTTCATTTCAAATTTAATTTATCTTAACTTTACTAGCTTATTTAACTAATTAGCATGTAACCTGCTGGAAATAGGTCGCCATCAAACTTTGTTTTTGCGCTCACAAATCTGTGGGGTTGTGGATGAGTCACAATCACCAGTCACCTTCACAGGCCCTTACACCTTACCGTGTGGGATGTCAGTATGTCCAAGAACTTAAAAATCAATGCAATTTTTTAATGTACAGATTCCCCAGGATGTATATGTAAAGTACCCACAATCTGTCTAGTCAAAATTATTTTATCAACAGGCTTCTACCTTAGTCATTCATTGGTGTTAGCACTTAGTCGTTCAGTGTAGTCAGTGTACCCATTCCTGAAACCATTTGGAGTATTTGCCAATCTCAACTTAAACCATTGCTGCAACTTTTGAACTTTGGTGTTAGCGAATCCAAGCTTGCCAGCTTATACTAAATAATTTAATGTTTAAATTACAAAGACTTATCTACGAGTTGTAAGGTACTTGAAGTCTGAAGCAATCTGATGCAATTTTCCACTTCCCGTCGACTGCAACAATCAGGAAAGTTTGCTGAAATGGCTTTCTAACATCGTCGTTTTGGTAGATAACATCACCACAAGCTTGAATGAGGTAGGTCAACTTGTTTGAAACTAAGGTTTCCGATATTGGCTGAGCGTCAAGTGTTTTCAATACATGGTTGCTTGCTGGCAAATCCATTAGGAACTTTTGAATTTTGTCGCTTCCAGTGATTCCATTACCATTCCACACTAATAACCCTGTATCCAGATACAGTTTTGAGGTTAGGTGACGACTGTTGTCCACTTGTTTGTAAAATACTCTCGTAAATTCTTCTGCTGTTTCACAAGCATTATCCACATTTTTGACTGTTACTTCTGACATGATTTATAACTTTTAGCAATTTTCTTTGAAAAATGATGTACTATCGTCTTCTTCTTGCTTTATTTCCTGGATTCTGTGGAACGTTATGTACTATCCTATGTATTGTAAGGTATTTGATTTTGTTTACTTCTTTGTAGTGATTATATTCTCTTTGCTTCTTTGTACTCAATTACTCAATGGTGCTCATGCTCAAGTCCAGTGTAAACGTAGTGGTTGTCACTTTCCTTTTATTCTAGACTAGTACTCCTCTATGGCTCAGTGCTCGATATACATCGATATTTCTGTGGATATTTCATAAATAATCGATATAATATATAAATATTATATAGACGATAATTATATCGAATCATAGGATATCGATATATTTCATCATCCAATATAAAATTAAAAGTCTAGTACATACCTAACTACTTTTTCTCTGAATATAATTTTAATTTCTTAATTCTACATAATAATACTATGAAAAATCTAGGTGAATCTATTAGAACTGTAGAAAACCGTATGTATTCGTTACCGAGTAACGAGTATATCGCCAGACCCGACGTAACAAAACGTTACTTACAAATTCACTTCATTACTCATGTTTCGTATGATGTTAGTTCGATTCGTTATCCGAACGAATACAACGCATGATGCGTGAACTGAAACTATTCGTCCAGCGATAGAATGTATGCGAGTAAGAGATAAGCATCGTGGGTTCGTATTGTTCATATTTTTATCCGAATTCAAAACATGGAGGAGGGATACAAATTGCAAGATATATCGAAAATTTCGATATAACATTACGAAATATTATATCGATACTTTTTGTACATGAACATCCCTACTTTTATAATAGTTTTTTTTTCTCAATTGGGAGAGTCCACAGATTATATTATATCAAAAACCATAGAGTTATCAATAAGTTCTCCATATAAAAAACTAAGATATACATGTTGACGTTTCGCTTATTTCAAAACGCAATAACCTTGTTCAATCGTGTACACATGATTACAAAATGACGGCACATAATAATAATGAGTCTTTTGTTCACACCTCACCTCACTATGAACTTCGTTTCAAAATGGTGAACTCCACCCTAAAAATCCGAACACCATTAATTTCTATTTTTATCTGGAGTTATTGCAATTTTTTACACCTGCGTCATTTTAGGGAGATTAAAAAACTACCCAAAATACAGTAAATAGTTTTATTTAATAATGTCTTTATTTTATCGTACAAAGTTGCTTACGTATTATATAAGATTTCATAGTTCACTGTTAACAGTTAATCAATATGGACATTTGACACAATATTTCAGTAATAATTTGAACTTTTAAAAGCTAAATGAAATAAGAATCATTAAAATATCTAGTGCAAAACACTAGTGAATTAAGCATTTGATTTCAATGTTAATAATTTATTAGGATAAACAATCCAGTCACTTTCTAAATTCAAATCTTACCCTAAGGCACTGACAAAAAGATTATGCACTAAATATTAAAAAAAAAACAAAAATATATAAAGAGAGTAAATAACATTCCTTAAAATAATCAAAAATAGTAAATAATTAATTCGGCAAATTATATTAATTTTAAATATAAATGAATGAAAATAAATTGTGTAGGTCATAAACCATAGATTAACATCCCAAAATCGATATTTAATATTAACCTACGATGATTGAATAACCTTAAAATAATATCAATCTAAATAAAATTTATTTGAATCACTCGTGAAGTTCCTATCGTCTACGCTGCTGCAAGTGCTGTCTATACACTGAAGCATTCATTTGCAAGAGTCGATGGACATCATTCAGGTAGTTACAGTCCATACAAAATTCAAATAAATTGGCGGATCATTACACAAACGTTACATACATAATACAATATTTAACTATACAGACTGATACATTACATTAATAATTATGTGCTATAAACCGAAATCGCATCATTACACTACTTACTACTCAAGACTTTCAATTTGATGCAGTAAATTGATAGCACCTGATATCATTCTGTAAAATAATGATACCTTAGTCGAACCTAACAGTGATTTGACAGTTTAAACATGACTAATAAAAAATATGGCAAAGGTAAAACGACCAACCTGCTGTGCTAGCATGCGCGCCGTGACAAAATTTTGTCGATGCTTATATCGTGCATTTATCTCATATTCGCACCAGAAAGAGCGAGACAAAACAGTAGACAAAATTTTGTCGCGGTGCGCATGCTAACCTGGCTGGAATAACTTCACCAATCAGCGCAGTTTACACGATTTGTGAAATTTTCTAATTTGCAGCCATCATTTTACTACATCGAATGAAAAGTCAAAGGACATTATTATTATTTGCGGATTTACTAAAAATACACATTTTAAAAATAAATTGGTCTTTCAGACTCCAAATAGAACCTCAAACCTTTGCTGCACACATTACTAGATGCCAAATCAGTTGTGCACCTTGTTATACTAAACATTCCGATATTGCCTTCAACATATTACATCAAAACATTCGACAATGGGAAGAGTCACACGCAATCCTGACTTTTGTAACAAGTAATGCTTGTATATTTTGTCTATTATATTGGTTTTTTTTATTATTATTTATATCTATGGTTCATGCGATTCCTTGTGTAAACGTAAATCAAGAAAAAATGACATAACTTTTGACCTTAAAGAATGAGAAGAATTAGAGTGAGAGCACGCGAATTTAAAGTTTCTTGTTATAATCAAAACAATAAAGTCTTTTAAGCGATTTTGAAATGCTTACACTACATTAAACTGAATTTTACACTGGTTGTTATTACTGTACGCAAATATCTGTTTTATGAAACAGGATTCATTAGCCAAAAACATGTTAAAAAACATTTCACACACATAAATGGGATTAATATCAAAAATTATCCTAATTTGAGCATTCTTGGAATCGACTGGAAAATGTTTTTCTTTATTTTAAACATGATCACCGCATATTACTTTAATTCTAAATCTGGGTACAGATTCTTTACCAATATTTATGCATGTCAAAATAACGGATAGTATTTTTTCTCAACTGTTGTATGTCGACGCAAAACCGTCACGTGAATAATTATTGATTATCGCTAGGTCCTAATTTAATTATAAGTTCATTTTTAATTGAATAGAAGTTGTTATCGTTAAAGATTTAAGCTTTGGATTATTTAAATGCAAACATTATTCATTTTATTGCATTGGCAACTCTTATGGTTTCACGGTAGTCAATAATAACTCTTAAATTGTTTTTACACTTAGAGATTTACACTAAAAAGTAATAGTAAACTAATAGCTTGATTAAATAACACTGTTCGTATGTTTTCATTACAGTTATTGTAAATAGTTAAGTAAATAGTTCATAAATAGATTGGATTCGGTCGGTAAAGCAGCATACTCAGGCATGCTGTTTTACCGACTGTCTCGATAGCGTCACGCCTAACTTTTTGTTATTTATTAACAGAAATTCAAATGCTAAAATGGTTTAAAATAATGTTAAAATTAAGTTACGAATTATCAGTAAGTTTGCCGGTGGTAAACAAACGTATTGTGAATTATTAGTGTCGTGAAATTGTGTTGTTGAAGTGAGTACTTTGAAAAGCGCACGCTAACGCCGCCCCATGTTGGCGGGAAGATGGATCTATAGAGTTTTTCAAGGTGCTCGCGTCAGATCACTTTTGGTGCGACTTTTGGAGGAGACGGAGTAAGTAATTTATTGTGTGATTACTTAACTAAAGTGAATTGTTGTTTAATTTAAAATTGGTTTTGAATACTGTTTTGTGTCTACATAATAAATACGTGTTTAAATGTGCGTTTAATCATTTGCAATGAGTGATCCGTGTGAGGAAGGAGGTGACGTCAGTTTAGCTGACGTCACCTCTGTTTTTAAAAACTCTGATAGGCCTATTGCCCCGTTATCAGAAGTGGGATCACCACCCACTTCTGCCGGACCTTCTGGCGTAACTAAAGAAAATAATAACACTTCTGTTAGCGGTGTACCGGCCGAGTTTTTCACTCAAATGTTGCAAGTGATGAAACAAATGTCGGATCGTATCACGACAGAACCTAATTCTAAGGTCAAAATTAATGACATATTTTTGCCGTCATACGATCCAGACGCTAATATAGGGATACGCGAGTGGTGCCAGCATGTGACAACTGCTATGGAAACCTATAGCCTGAGCGACTACGAGGTTAGAATGAAAGCCGGTAGTTTACTTAAAGGACGTGCAGGGCTGTGGGTAAATAATTGGCTGGTGTCTACTGCCACGTGGCAGGAATTGCGTGACGTATTGATAACGACATTTGAACCTGAGAATCGTTATTCTCGTGATATTGTTCGATTTAGGGAACACAACTATGATAATACGAAAGATGTTGCGCAATTTCTGTCACAAGCATGGGTACTATGGCGGCGTATTACAAAAGATAAATTACCAAATGATGATGCGGTTGAGGCAGTGATTGGGTGCGTTGACGATGAAAGATTGAGGATCGAATTGTTAAATGTACGGGCTACTTCGGTTCCGGAATTAATTTCGGTTGCATCATCTATACGACGTGTCAAACGACCAAACCCTAGTGCAACAACTGTGCAACAGGGTACTAACAAACGACCTCGATTCTCAGATAGGGCTCCGTTATTTTGCCGTATATGCAAGAGGCCTGGTCACGATACCCAGGATTGTCGTTTTGGTAGCAAACCTGAAAACACTCAACCACGTCATCACGAAAATAAAATTACCCCATCAAACACTGACAAGCCTACATGTACATTCTGCTCAAAGGTTGGACATACGTATGAAACATGTTTCAAACGCGAACGAGTTGTAGTTTCAAAAGTAAACTGTGTGGGGTCACCAAAGTTGACCTCAATGCAAATCGTAGTCGGTAACTTAAAATTACTTGCGTTATTTGATAGTGGAGCGGAATGTTCATTAATACGTGAGTCAGTGGCTGCGAAGCTACCCGGGAAAAGAACTAACCTCGTTACTTATTTGAAGGGTATCGGCCAATTTACTGTAGTCTCATTATCAATATTGACAACGGTGTGTGTCATTGATCATCTGCGTGTAGAACTGCAGTTTCATGTAGTGCCTGATTATGAAATCTCCTCAGATGTCTTGATAGGAATGAATCTTATAGAGAATACAAGCCTTGGTGTATTGGTAACCTCGCAAGGTGCCACTTTGTTTCATCAACCGGTGGTCAGCCACGTGCGATCTCAAAGTGAAAAATTTGACAACCTCGACTGTGATTTAACAGACGATGACCAGATTAATGATTTAAAATTACTGTTAAATAAGTATGAACACTTATTCATCCGCGGATATCCTAGCACGCGTGTTAATACTGGTGAGCTGGATATCCGTTTGAAAGATCCAACTAAATGTGTGGAACGACGACCGTACCGGCTGAGCCCCGTTGAACGGGAAAAGGTTCGTGATATGGTCAATGAGTTGCTTGACTGTAACATTATCCGAGAGAGTAAGTCTTCATTCTCTAGCCCAATAATTCTGGTCAAAAAGAAAAATGGCAAGGATCGCATGTGTGTTGACTACCGCGAACTGAACAGAAATACACTGCGGGACCATTACCCACTTCCAATTATTTCTGACCAAATAGACCAACTGGCAGGGGGTGTTTACTACTCTACATTTGACATGGCGGCTGGGTTCCATCAGATCCCAATTTCAGAGTGTTCTATAGAGAAGACCGCCTTTGTTACACCCGACGGGCTGTATGAATATCTTGCCATGCCATTTGGTCTAAGTAACGCATGCTCTGTATATCAGCGCTGCATAAACAAAGCACTCATGCCTCTGTTGAACGAACAAGTATGCCAAGTTTATGTTGATGATGTCCTTTCAAAATGTAGAGACTTCCCGGAGGGGCTCTCTCGTGTTGAACGGATACTCATTGCTTTACAGAATGCTGGATTTTCAATAAATATAGATAAAACTGCCTTCTTTAAACGCTCTATCGAGTACTTGGGCAATATTATAGCAGACGGGCAAGTTGGTCCAAGCCCAAGGAAAGTAGAGGCTTTAACGAAGGCACCAACTCCAACAACCGTTAAGCAAGTAAGACAATTTAACGGCCTCGCCGGATACTTTAGACGTTTCATTCCCAATTTCTCGCGAATTATGGTACCACTTTACGAACTAACAAAAAAGGACGCTAAATGGGAATGGAACGAAAGACACGACGAGGCTCGCAATCGTATTGTAAAACATCTGTGTACTGCGCCTACGCTTGTTTTATTTCATGAGAACGCACCAATCGAGCTCTACACGGATGCAAGCAGTCTTGGCTACGGTGCTGTACTGGTCCAGATAATCGGTGGGCGATCACATCCAGTTGCCTACATGAGTCAACGTACTACTGATGCGGAAAGCCGCTACCACTCATACGAGCTCGAGACACTGGCGGTGGTAAGAGCAATCAAACACTTTCGGCAATATCTGTATGGGCGGAAGTTTAAGGTAATCACAGACTGTAACGCACTTAAAGCTTCAAGCCACAAAAAGGACCTGCTGCCCAGAATTCATCGGTGGTGGGCCTTTCTTCAGAATTACGACTTCGAGGTGGAATATAGAAAAGGTGAGAGATTACAGCACGCAGATTTCTTTAGCAGAAATCCATCAGCTGAAATTGAGGTTAATTTTATGACGAAAGACACTGGCTGGTTACAAATAGAGCAGCGGCGTGATGAGTCTCTACGTTCGCTAATAGACAACATGGCTACTGAAAACCCAGCACCTGGTTATGAACTGGAAGATGGTGTCCTGAAGAAGAATGTCACAGATGCTGTGCTCGGTACCCATAAGCTCATAGTTGTACCCAGGTCTTTCCAGTGGACTCTAATAAACTCCTACCACACGTCACTGCAGCATCCGGGGTGGGAGAAAACCCTACAAAAGGTAAAGGAGTCTTACTGGTTTGAAAAAATGAATACAAAGATAAGAAACTTCGTGGACAATTGTATCATTTGTAGAACCTCAAAGGGCCCATCGGGTGCAATCCAAGCACAACTTCACCCGATCCAGAAACCCACCGCGGCATTTCAGGTCATCCATATGGATATTACTGGTAAGCTTGGCACTAAAGACAATGAGGGACATGACGAGTACGTGATTGTTACTATTGATGCATACACAAAGTACGTATTACTCAACTACTCCACCGACAAAAGCCAGAGCAGCAGTCTTGCAGCATTAAAACGTACGGTGCACTTATTTGGAACTCCAATCCAGGTTGTCGTCGATGGAGGAAGAGAATTTTTAGGCGAATTCAAGGTCTACTGCGAGCGTTTTGGTATCAATATTCATGGAATAGCGCCAGGAGTAAGCCGAGCAAATGGACAGGTAGAACGAGTGATGAGTACACTTAAAAATGCACTCACTATGATAAAAAACTATGACACCGAAAATTGGCAAACGGCGTTAGAAGCACTACAGCTGGCTTTTAACTGCACTCCACACCGATTAACTGGCGTTGCCCCACTCTCTCTCTTAACACGTCGACAACACGCCGTCCCACCAGAACTCCTAAGGTTGGTGAATATTGATGACGAATCGGTGGACTTTGATTTGCTCGAGCAACACGTACAACAGAAGATGGCTGCTGGAGCTCAATACGATAAACAGCGTTTCGATAAGAACAAAGCAAAAATAAGACCATTTCAAAGAGGCGATTATGTTCTTATAAAAAACAATCCACGTAACCAAACGTCCCTAGACCTCAAATACAGTGAACCCTATGAGATATACAGAGTGCTAGACAACGACCGCTACATGGTGAAGCGTGTGACGGGAAGGGGGCGACCTCGCAAGGTTGCTCATGATCAGCTGCGTCGAGCGCCGCAACCAGGCGAGCAGGTGGTCGTGTCGACGGACTTCGCTGACGAAGACCAACTGCAGCAGAGTGCGACAACACAGAACTCGCCGCAGCCTCAACAGCTACCATCCACAGTCCAAGATGCCCTGGTGGAAGAAGCCCTAACTAACTGGTTGGTTCATTGCATTATTTCAATATTCATATGAAAATTTAAGTTCAACCCACAACACGGTTGGTGGGTAAAACGTGATAATTTTAAATCATCTGTAAGACTGTACAAATCCTTATATTCCTTATGTCCTCTCCATTTTCGACATTTTCAGAGCCTCTGTGGACCACGGCCATTTAAAGGCCTAGACCACAGCATCGTCCTTTCCCATTTCCTTTAGAGCCCCTGTGGACCACGGCGTACAAGACCGCCCAGACCACAGCATCAATTACTTGTGAGCTATTTATAATTACTATAACGTGTTTGTTGTTCGTTTTTTCTTTTATTATTTTTTCAGAGCCTCTGCGGACCACGGTCATAACAATAAGGCCCAGACCGCAGCATCAACCGGTATCCCATTTCCTTTAGAGCCTCTGTGGACCACGGCGTACAAGACCGCCCAGACCACAGCATCAATGCCTAGATTTCAGAGCCTCTGTGGACCACGGCCATTTAAAGGCCTAGACCACAGCATCGTCCTTTCTCATTTCCCTTAGAGCCTCTGTGGACCACGGCGTACAAGACCGCCCAGACCACAGCAACATCCCTGTCTCCGAGAATATAAAATCATGCAATGATGCGTGGAGCATTTGCATTGAACTTATAATAAATCTATTCATGCAATGATGCGTGGAGCATTTGCATTGAACCTATAATAAATCAATTCATGCCATGATGCGTGGAGCATTGGCAAAAACAAATACACACTCTGCTCACATTCCCTTGTACAGCAAATTTATTTACGTTTAACTATGAATGTTTGCATGTCAACTGTGATGTCATTACATTTACAGAATATTATTAAGATGGTACTAAAAGTTGGCTGATAATTTTGTTACGTGAATATTGTTTCACTATAACATAAAATTAAATCAAGGTAATATGGAAAATAAGCAATGTTGCTTAATGTATGCAGTAATGGGTTCATTCAAACAAAATTATCAGCTAGTGTACCGGTGTACGGGTACCTAGCTCAAAACAAAATTTCTACTTTCCAGAACCACCGTGCCTGGTGCAGAGCGCGCACCGCCCCGCAGAATGGCCGTGTCGACGCAAAACCGTCACGTGAATAATTATTGATTATCGCTAGGTCCTAATTTAATTATAAGTTCATTTTTAATTGAATAGAAGTTGTTATCGTTAAAGATTTAAGCTTTGGATTATTTAAATGCAAACATTATTCATTTTATTGCATTGGCAACTCTTATGGTTTCACGGTAGTCAATAATAACTCTTAAATTGTTTTTACACTTAGAGATTTACACTAAAAAGTAATAGTAAACTAATAGCTTGATTAAATAACACTGTTCGTATGTTTTCATTACAGTTATTGTAAATAGTTAAGTAAATAGTTCATAAATAGATTGGATTCGGTCGGTAAAGCAGCATACTCAGGCATGCTGTTTTACCGACTGTCTCGATAGCGTCACGCCTAACTTTTTGTTATTTATTAACAGAAATTCAAATGCTAAAATGGTTTAAAATAATGTTAAAATTAAGTTACGAATTATCAGTAAGTTTGCCGGTGGTAAACAAACGTATTGTGAATTATTAGTGTCGTGAAATTGTGTTGTTGAAGTGAGTACTTTGAAAAGCGCACGCTAACGCCGCCCCATGTTGGCGGGAAGATGGATCTATAGAGTTTTTCAAGGTGCTCGCGTCAGATCACTTTTGGTGCGACTTTTGGAGGAGACGGAGTAAGTAATTTATTGTGTGATTACTTAACTAAAGTGAATTGTTGTTTAATTTAAAATTGGTTTTGAATACTGTTTTGTGTCTACATAATAAATACGTGTTTAAATGTGCGTTTAATCATTTGCAATGAGTGATCCGTGTGAGGAAGGAGGTGACGTCAGTTTAGCTGACGTCACCTCTGTTTTTAAAAACTCTGATAGGCCTATTGCCCCGTTATGTATAATACGTATTTGCAAGTGTATAATATTGAAATTGTTTGAATTATTAGGAAAGGTGTGTCCCTTACAATAATATACCTAGTTTACAAAATTACAATAATGTGGCGTCGACGACGATCGCGCGTGCGTTTGCGTTGTTTTAGCGCGACGCCGGAGGGTAGGAATGAGACCTCGAGGCTGCTTCATATAAGCCATCTTTTAGTGTTATATTTCTTCTAGACCAACCTGCAAAAAAACATATTTGTGAAAATCGATGATAAAATAATCGATTATTAAAATGCTTGCGTTGTGACAGGAAAAACATCTTTCATCGTCTCATCTTCGGAGACCATACCCAAATCTTGATTTCATTAAGTAAATACAGCCCGAGTTTGTATTGGTATGTTACGAAAGATGGTCAATCTACTCCTGGAGGTCAACAACATATTATATTATGTTTTAAGAGTTTATGAAATTCGGAATTTTAATTAAAAAAAAGCATTTAAAGTTTACATCAAAATTCTAGTACAGAACTTCCGGGCAGCCATAGGTCAGCTGATTCACTGGAACTGTGTTGAACTTTCTTAAATTATGATATTGATTAGAAGAGGTAAATGCCGCGCACTTCACGTTGGAAGTGAATTTATTTTTTTGTATGGAAATTTTGTACGACGTATTTCCAAGAAGGTTCTCATAACTTGTCTACAACGATGGTCCCAATCATGTTCTTCCGGGATAGCAAAATAATTCAAACTCACCCCGTATATACCACCTATAATATTAAATATAATATGGGTCGAAATGAAATATATTTCTATTTTAAAATTAATAACGAATAAGAGTTGAAGTTCTACCTGTGATGGGCCATTGCATACGTCCAGACTGTGCTTTTCGGACAAACCAGCCATTAGTCTTTCCTGCAATAAAAAAAGAAAACTTTTTATAAAAGTTTGTTATATTATACCAATTTGGCGTATGCCAATTTGGAACGGGCATGGTGGGTTACTGGAAGGTTCGTTGACTTTGAGCACGGATTGGGTCTGTTGATGTCTTTGTCATTTATAATGTTCTGATAAAGACAGCATTAGTTTGTCCATGATTCGGGTAGGTAAACGAACGTTGCAGAGACCCGCTGTTAGAATAATTCATTTTAACCTTCATGAGTACCTTGGGGCCTATATGAATAAAGCATTTTGATTTTGAATATTTATATTTAATTCCATTTTTGTACTTGTATTTTTAAAAAGCTAGGTTCCTAAATGCTTTGCATTTTCTCTCCGGCTATCAAAAACGTAAAGTACCTCAGTTGATCGTTCCGCATCGGCGAAGCTGTGATTGTGATTGGTTGCCTTCGCCTGCGCCAGCTGTGATTCTAACGAGTCTATTTGATTCTGCATCTGTTTACAAAGACAACAACGGTGTTAGTTAACCGTTTCATAAGAACAAGATTCACCATCACCATGCGCACAAAAATGACGGTAATCAAAAGTAAACGAACAATGTAGGGATTTTTACACAGGGAGAATTTTATATTTAACTTTGAAACATAGAAGTAACTAAAAATGACAAGAGTCGTTGGCGTATAAAAAAAACAAGGATTGATCAATATTAGCAACTAAATCGACTGGTAAATAAACAAATGGGGCTCGCGTCTCCTTTGAAAATTCTTAACCTTTGCCATGAATTCAGCCTTGCAACCAATATTAAAAATTAACCCTGTATAGAAAGAATGCACAGCACAATATTTCCAAAGCGATACAAATTATATAATATGGACACAATTGTAATTTTTACAGACACAGTTTTTATAAAATAGTACAAATAGGTACAAATTATGTTTAATCAACAAATATGTACTATTGAATGTGACAGTATAAGGAAAGCGACGAAATGGCGAATGTGACGAATGGCGACTGTAACACCGTGGTTCCAGTCAGCAATAAAAAATAAATTTAGGCAATTTATTTTCTACAAGCATTAATATATATTGAGATCGACTAAATATTTCCGTATTTAATAAACGTTAGGAATGGCAAACAAAGTCAAAAGATGATACATTTCCATCAATTGTTCACCATATTTTTAATGGCCTCGATCCTTACAGTTGGGCCACTAAGGCTGATATTCAGAGACGAGTCTAAGGCTGATATTCAGAGACGAGTCTAAGCGTGGACTTTGTCTTCCTTATGTCAAAAAGTAGTGCTTACGCTCTAATTTGTATTCAGAGACATTTGGAACACTACTTAAACTTAGCGTATGCTAAGCAAAGCCTGAGTAGGCAATATCGACTACTTTAGCCGCTCTCAAAACAGAAGTGGCGCCACCAAATGATAACGGTAGAAACCATAATAACCAAATATTGAAATGTCAGAAATGTCAAACTTCAAAACTAACATGTTTAATTTATTATAATATCAAAATAGATTTATAGCATTAATATTGTTGTTTCACTCACTCTAGTGACATTTTGTATATCGCTATCTTTGTTGTATTGCTATTCATACATAAATGATAAAACCGGTAAACGTTCCGGTGAAAAAAATAAAAACTTAACAGCCATAGATAACGAGAGTGTGATCTTAGCTTAGACCGTGCACGAACTTTGTTTCTGAATACGAATTCGATTGAGCGGCTTAGCCGATGCTTGGCTAAGACAGTTTTTAGATCGTTTTAAGCTGTCGTCTCTGAATATCAGTCTCAGCGTGAACTTTGTCTTCCTTACGTCAAAAGGTAGTGCTTACGCTCTAATTTGTATTCAGAGACATTTGGAACACTATTAAACTAAGCGCATGCTAATAAGCAAAGCCTGAGTAGGCAATATCGACTACTTTAGCCGCTCTCAAAACAGAAGTGGCGCCACCAAATGATAACGGTAGTAACCATAGAAACCAAACATTGAAATGTCAAACTTCAAAACTAAAATGTTTCATTAATTATTATAATATCAAAATAGATTTATACCATTACTATTGTTGTTTTACTCACTCCAGTGACATTTTGTATATCGCTATCTTTCTTGTATTGCTATTCATACATAAGTGATAAAACCGATAAATGAACCGGTGAAAAAATTAAAAACTTAACAGCCATAGATAACAGAGTGTAATCTTAGCTTAGACCGTACATGAACTTTCATTTCTAAATACGAATTTGATTGAGCGGCTTAGCCGATGCTTTGCTAAGACAGTTCTTATATCGTTTTAAGCTGTTGTCTCTGAATATTACCCTAAGAAGCTGTGTGCCCATCTTAATTTTAGACAAGTCTTACAAATTTAAATAATGTGTCGACAAACAGTGGTGTTGCACAGTGGTGTTGCACGTAAGACACGTAAGCACATTTAGACGGCGATTTGTAAGTTTTGTACCTCCTCCATAATGGCCGGTAGAGATTTTTCTATGCAGGAGTACGCGAACGCCAGAGGTTCCTACATAAACAATATGTTGAGATTTAGAAAAAAAAAAAACTTATTTCAACAACGAAAAGCAGCCCCGCCCCGTCTGTGTTAGATTGGAGTTCATCAAATGTAAAATGAATGGAAGTTTACGTGATCGGCAGTTCAAGAGCTAACTTTGACAGCATATTATGTCATATTCCTCTTTCAAATAATTCGAAGTTAACCTCAGTTCATAAGTTAAACAAATCTAGCTTATCCTATGCCTAATCGTCTACGTACAATAGCAAAGATATTTTATCACTAACTAGGGCCTATACTTTTGGCATAGATATAGTTTATGGAACGGTAAGTAACTTAAGGTATTTTTAATCCCGTAAAAATGCTCTATCCCTGTCGGAACGCGAGTGAAACCGCGGGAATACATTTTTTTTATTGCAAATCGGCTTGCCTTTGACCGCTGTCTCACAAGTAAGTTACTTTCAAATAGTTTTTTACAAGGTTATACGTACTTGGTGCACGGTCCTCTGCCGCAGGTCGTCTAGCTCGCGCTGTTTTTCCGCCAACTGTTGCGCCCAACGTTGCTCCTCTGTTGTCACGTTCTGCTGCAGTCGACTGAGAACTCCCTCCTGTTACCACGCAGAAAAGGTTTTTTTTTAATTTTTATGCTAATTTGTAATAAGACGAGCTGGTTGTTTGCCTGATAGTAAGCATAACGCCGACCCATAACAATTGCAGTGCGCTCGTTACCTTGAGACATTAGGTATTAAGTCTCATAAGCCCAGCAATTTCACTGGCTACTCTGCTCATCTAACCGGAACACAGTAATGCTTGCACATTACTGCTTGGCGGCAGACTTCACGAGCAAAGCGGTGGTAACAACCCAGACGGACACTCGCAGAAGAGTTAGTCGTACCACTAACGAATCATCAATTTCCTAATCTATACTTTTGACCATTACGATGGGGGGGGATGTTGACACAATTTTTTTATGATGTCAATAAATTCATTTTCTCATGAGAATCAAGTCTGTATTGAAAAAATTGCAAATCGAACGCTATGAACGTCAAAAATGACTGTAAAAGTCGGGCGAGTCTACTGAGCGCTAAAACGCCCCATACAGAACATGTGACATCACTTGTTCAACGCGGACCGTAGCTGTACTAAAAACATGGCATTTTGTTGATATGGCCGTGAAAAACTGCATCAGTAGATAATTGTTTTACTGTTTATTTCATTGAAATTTAATGAATCTGGTGGTATCATTTAAATTACTATTAATAGATAAAAAATCATTGAATTCGTGAAACTTTCAGATGCAGTATCTTTGTGGATATTATATGTTTTTTGTGAATATCATTTTTATTGTGTTAATGTGATGTTAAAAAAACAATGATTACTACCAGCAGCAAAAACTTTACAATTTCTTGCTTTCTACAGTAAAAGTTTAATTATAGAAAACTTACCGTATCATCGATCACAATCTTGTACTTGTCGACTAGTCCCTGCAAATGCTCATTCTGCGACTCGAGTTCTTTAACCCTCTCGTCGGAGGGTGGCGCGGCGGCGACAGGCGCGACCACCTTTTCTACCACTTTCTCTATCACAATTTTCTCCACCACCTTCTCCGCCACTCTCTTCTCGAGCTCCCGCTTCTCTGCCTCTCTCTTCTGCAGTTCTTTCTTCAGGTTGTCTGCGAAGGTCTGCAGCCAATCACGGCCGGTGGTGGCCTCTGGTGACGCTGAAGGGAAAATGGTGCGGAGGACGCTCGCCACTTCGCTGTACTGAGCTTCTTGAGCTTTAGTTATCGCCTCCTACGGATTTGCACGATTTGTTAGGCTTATTTATATACTTGTGTGCGATTCGTACAATCAGTTAATTATCAATTTTAGTAACAGTTGATATCACTCGTCAATGTATGACCGGTTTGATGAGCAAAGTAGTCTGTGAAATTACGAGACATAATACCTAATTGTCTCAGGGTAACGAGCGTACTGCAGTGCCGCGCGGGCCTTTCTGTTTCAAAGTTCCGAGTGGCACTGCAATTCTTATGGACTAGCGTTATTCTTACCAATAGGAAACGACCAGTTCGTCTCGTTATCAATAGTATTAAAAAAGTTATGTGTTTGGTCCCTGTTACAGAATGACGATAATTGTAAAGTTTTTTTATTGACAATGATTTTGTCATTTGTAAAATTAACATTGGTTGGTTTCGCCAAACTTAAGAGCACCTCTAGTTAACTGTTAAATGAACTGCAACGCAACTGTAATGCAACATTGCTGAAGTAGGAAACAAGATGACCAATGTGAACGCGTGAGCGAGATACCCAATACTCTTTACGAGGGACCACCGCTTGCTTCAAAACTTTTATAATTTAGAATCACATACAAACATGCGCCCCACCACCTAATGGTAAATGATCGTCGCTGCATTGCCTACCCGTCTACAATGGGTACTCTACAACCTTTAAAGGTTGTGAGAATTGAAGCAATATTGAATAACAAAGCGAAGCCGGCCAAAGATACATCGCATACAAAGTGTTAAAACATCAAAGTGCGTGAGGGAGAAAGAATCACTTACGCGTAAGTCTTGGGCCGGCAACGCGCTTGCCTTGGACTGAAGCGCCTTTTCGGCGGATTGTAACGCCTCCATTACCTTCCAGTTTTTAGTTCGCAACTCCTGAACGGAAGGAGTCAAAGTACAAAACGTTAGTTGTTTTATAATAACATGCAAGACGAAGGTAAAATGTTAATGTAAATGTTAGTTTGTTTTACTGCAAACAAAACTCAATTTATATGCAGTAGCAACATTGAAAATAAGTGAAGTTAAGCTCTAGCATTCATCCAAAAAAATCAACGTTTTTATATGACTTATAAAATACTAAGGGCCGATCTTTCAATGGTCAGATAACGTCCTGTTAGATAATTCCTTGAATCATCCAAGTCTGTGGTGAAGACAGACGTAAATAAATTGTATGCCATTCTAAAGAAATAAACCATAGTTAACTAACGGTCCATTAATTTCGAAATGAAAGGGCTGAAAACACACTAAAAACAAGAAAATTTATTGATTCAATAGCAATCAGTTCGATAACGTGCAATTGAAAGATCGGCCCTTAGTGTACTATATAAAATACATAAAATAAATAGCTCAAGTGATTGCAGAAAATGTTCATCTGCTAGCGCCCAGATGTCACTTTAGAGGGCAACGCCTTGAGATATCCGATATGTAGTTTTAGATGTTTATCTTTAGCTCAGGAGCCTCCTGGCGACTACTAAACTTTAAATTGTTAGTTGTTAGCATTAGAATCATTGAAAAAAACTACTTTTTTTTAAAAAAGAATGCCGTGACGAGTTTCTTGCCCTTCTTCTTGCTCGGCCTATACCAATTTGGAACGGGCACGGTGGGTTTCTGGAAGGTTCGTTGACTTTGAGCACGGATTGGGTCTGATGGTGTCTTTGTCATTTATTATGTTCTGATAAAGACAGCATTAGTTTTAGTCTGTGATTCGGGTAGATGAATGCTGCAGAGGCCCGCTGTTAGAGTCATTTTAACTTTCATAAGTGCTCCTTTGGGGCCTATTTGAATAAAGACTTTTGAATTTTGAAAGATACTATCGAGCTAAACATAAAAAAAAACATAAACATAAACATAAACGCTTACACACTCATACCCCCGCACTAGGATTCCCTGTGTCGCAGGTGGCATGGACATACACAGATACACATCACAAACATCCAAGACCCGAGAACAAACTTTATGCTTACACAAAATCTGCCCCGGCCGGGAATCGAACCCGGGACCCCTCGCCTTGCAGGCAGGGTTACTACCAACTTAGCTACGGAGCCGTCAGGCGTCTAAAAGTGATTTTTACGGTAAAGGGTTATGTAGTGGTGCGGTACTGACGTTGTTTTTGTCCTGGTATGTCGTGAGCTGGTCCTGCAGCCGCGCCAGTTCCTCGCGCTGCTCGCGGCTGCCTCGTTGTGCTGCGGTGAGCTCGCCGCGGAGTGCTTCAACGACGCTCTCAACTTTGGCTAGCTCGGCCGCCTGAAATGACATCACGTTTAATACTGGCCACACACGCTACGCTCTAACTTTGGCGAGTTTTGGCGGGAATGCGAAAATGTGCTGTTGTTGATTTTGTGTTATTTACTAAAACCTATGTTTCTTCGAGTGTTAATGTGTAATAATGGTGGATTATTAACCATTAAGTGTTCGTAAACGTGCATGAGTGAAAGGCAAATAGTACAAAGGCGAAAAACGTGTATTTTCGTATTCTATCCAAAACTCCATAGAAGCTCCAGTAAAGTACATATCCACCGCTTTACTGAAGTATCACTTCGACTCGAAAATTGTTCCTAATATAGCGACTTAAGGACTATGTATCCAAGTCAAGAAATAAATTTAAAAAAAATCTATCTTTGGCTACCTACAATTTTCGCAACCATTTATCAACCTGATACAAACTTAATGTCGATAGATAAGGTTGTTTACATCCAAGTTTTCTTATTATTTAACAACATACAATATGAATAAATGAACAGTATATTTTTCATACCAAAACTAAACACTAATAGTAGAACAAACTTACGTATCACACACTAAAGTATGTATCTAGTTTAGAAAACATTATAATCTATAACTAATACTATAAAGCAGTATGTAGTGTTTTTTTTTAATGTTTCTTTGTTACCACTAATCTCTGGAACCCCTGGTCAGATTCTAAAAATTCTTTCACTAATAGGAAGCTACATTATCCCTGAGTACTACGAGTATAGGCTACATTTTATTCTGATCCCACAAATTCGAAGCCACAGACAGATGCTAGTTACAATACATTTGAAACATAATACCGGCGAGTTTAGTATGGTTACAGACACCTAGAGTTATGAAAGTTTCAGTTTTCATGTCAAAGACCCTGTTATTAACCCTTGAAGGCATGTTTTCAAGCTACCCTAGATCTATTCCACGGTACATGTAAACATAACTCAGTACACTTATGTTAGCAATATTATTTTGTTACATACATTTGAATATCTAAAAGTGTATACATATTATTACAGCTGACTGTACATAGTACATGTTTTCTTTCTCTCTATATTTACCTTGTGTTGTTCGTCGGCCGCCGGCAAGCCGTTTTGCGCGGGCACTGCCTTCAATAGTTTAATTTCTGCAAGCTCCGATTCGCGTGCCGCCAACTGTTCCTTGAGTGCTGCGATTTCACTCGCCAACTGGAAAAAGAGTTGTTCCGTTTTGGTACTAAAACTTAACCACGCTATCAGTTGGTTTTTTGGAATGAATTCTCAAAATATAGATATTCTGAAATGAAATAACAATTTTATAGGCCTGCGATTTCCTGAAAATACATATAATTTTTTTTGTACGTAACGTGAAACGGAACGCAAGTTCTCGAAACGGAACGTTTTTTTCAGCTTCTTTTTGGCTGAATATGATAAAGAGCCAAAGACAGTAAAAAAAATTTGACAGAACAGATGACAACAGCTTATTATTTGTCAAAACTGTCGAAAATGACGTGACGATGACGCCATAGTTTTATAATGTTGCTGCTTTTTGGATATTTTTAGGAACGCAGTGTTGCTGTTAATTAATTTTGCATTTCTACTACGCTTTTTTTAAAACAAGTTTTAAAAAAACGCGGGTCTCATAAATTTTTTTGCTAGTTTTATATTTCAGGCACATGTCTAGAAAAATTTTTTAGGCTAGTTCATTTTTTCTGGGAATAAAGTACCAAGCTTCATACAAATTTGGTACAAGTCCATTATTTGATCTAATGAATTTTCTGCAATTTATGTAGTCGTAGACAGATTGAGCTCTTGTAGCGCTTAAAGTTTTCGAATATTTGTCTACATCTCTGAGGGCCTAGTGTGAGTTTTGCAACCAGTTAACGCGTTCTACAGTGAGCGCGTTTACGAAGATTTTGTATGAAAAAATGACTGTACAGCACCCCTGGCGCCGCATTTATGTACTATCAACGCGCTTTTTTTTTGTATGGTGTTTACTTGACAAACGATTCACAGATCAGTTTTTCATGCTTTTAATCTGTCTATTTAATTTAAGATTCTAAGATAATAAAAATAATATAATCTAAAATAATAAAAATTTAAGATTCTAAGATTTGGGGTAGACAGAGATGAGACAATGCTACTTCCCTTGCACACTTCTCTCACTTCATTAATGTTTTTATTCGTATAACATACTAGTTTCCACCCGCGGCTTCTAACTCGGTTTAGTAGTTACGAAGATAAGCGGTAACAAACATTCACGCACACACACACACAAATTTAAAAAAAGACGTAGGACACGATTTATTTGTACTTAGTATAGTAATTACTCATTTACTATTTTATTTAGTACCCCTTCTGAATTATAATCTTGAATTACCTGTTGTTTTTGTTTCTCTGCCTCTTCGTTAATCTTGTCAGCGTTTGCTTCGGCCGCCTGCGCGCGACTCGCCAATCTCTGCACTTCATTCTGAAGCTCAGCCATCGCTGCAAATGGAGTGAAAACATCAAATTTATGCTGGTTATATTTTAGCCGCTTTAAATGTAATTTAACCACTTTTTCCGTTACTTTTTATTTTTATCTATTATTATTTAGACATTTTATTCATTATTTACAACACATAATGAAACTAATTTTTTGTTATTATTTATTGAAGTCGATTTAAATTTATCATTTATATATCATTATAATTATGGCAATTAATGTAAATAGTTACCTAGATTATGTTAACATCTAAAATCTTACTTAGTGTAACTTACCTACTTAATGTAATTTTGTATTTTGTAAATTACTCAAACTATTTTCAGTTTGGACTTGTAAAGAAAGTATTACCAATAAATCAGTTATGATTACTAACCAGCGAGGCGTTCGTGCGCGGCGCGGGCTTCCTGCTGCGCCATCTGCTCGGAGTGCAGCGCCATCTGTCGCTGTTGCTCTAAATCGGTGTACGCGCGGTTCGCTTCCTGCACACAACGGACACATAAATCAATTAACAATTATAATTTGTTCAATTACCAGTTGCAGTGTTACCGGCGTGCATTAGTCATAAATTTTTGTGATTTCACTCTCACGCTAGCAAACTATCTCTCACGTCCGTTGATCCGTAAATGCACCGTGAAAGAAGGACAAACCACACTTTCGCATTTAGAATAATATACAGCATGTACAGGCTGTACACTTGTACAGGTTCATGCGATCGTTGCACTGCTAACGGTTCAGTATAAAGGGATTTGGGTTTGGCGTTCAGCATAAACATTGTTCTTGCGTCCTCGATTTATTTGAGTAGTGTATTTGTGTGTCCGTGCCATCTGGAACTACGGAACTCTACATTCTGATATTCACTTAGACGGCTTATACAGCACCCACAAGCAGAAATGAAGTGGTTGTATTCCCACGCCACGGCGCGCCGAGAGCAATTTCCACCACACGCCACGCAGGTTTTTGTATGTGTGTAGGTCATAAACGGTGGCGTGCTGCTGCGCTGTAATGCAGGATTCACGCACCGCTACCTGCTTGATCACACGCCGCGTGTGTATGATTGTGTGTGTGTGTTACCTGCAGCTGCTGCGCCATGTCGGCGGCGTGCTGCTGCGCCATGATGCAGGAGTCACGCGCCGCGGTGGCGTCCAGTGCGTGCGCGCCGCACTCCGCCTGCAGCGCCGCCAGCTGCTGGATCATAGCGCCCTCCGCCTGGCAACAATACACTTGATAAATCTACAGCTTTAATATTGCGACTGAAGAACTTAGTATCCAGGTCAAGTAATAAATGAAAAAAAAATCTAAAGCTCGATAATTTTCTTCTGTGAGGCCAACTAGCACGGACGCAACAAAAACTTTAAAATTGTATGTCGGCTTTAGACAAACTGTCTTGAGCAACTCTACATTCTTCTTCTTAACGTGTCATTGATTCAACTCTTTTATAAGAGGTTTCCCAAGTGGGTCACCAGAGTGATCACATCCCCGTTTGCAAGAAGTAAGTCTTACATTGTGCAGGTGGTGGACAAGAAGGAGACGATGGCATGACAGAAGATGGGTCTTAACCCATCTTCTGTCCTGCCATCGTCTTAAGTCTGGTTCATTCTCCATTTATATGCAAGATCTTTTGATCAGTTTGACCAAAAAGACTCATGTACACACAAATTTTACATGAAAACATGAAACTGTACAATGGGTGAGCAATGAGACCCTTTTGGAATAGCTGATCATGATCATTTATTTCTCAAATCTATTGAGATTTCTACCTATTGAGGTAGACATTACAATAAAGACATCCTTTTTACCTGTGTGAGTCTCTCCATATGCACCTCCATCTGCGCCAGTTGCGCTTCCATCTCTCCTTCGCGGCCAAGTTTCTGTTCGAGCTGTAACAAAAAGGTACAACGTATAACACATTCACCATTTCACACATAGTAACGGGATATTTACCGTGATTATTATTGAGCGTTGAGCACCCGATATTTCGACGCTGTTGCAAGCATCATGTTCACGGGAATACTGGTATTTCCGTGATAACTTTAATGAACGTGGGCGGTAATGGTTTTAAAGTCGGTCGCCACGTTTTTCAAACGAAAATCACTTCGCGAAATTAGTTATTCGGTCAAAGCAATGAAAATTGTACTTTTTTTGTATATTATAACATGCGTTTGACCACATATTTTATGGTGTAGATATATATATATAAATATAAATGCAATCGATAACAGATTACAAGTAAAACTTTTAGTCTTCGCAAAACTAGTTTCGGAGACTAGTTTTCGTTCTCGGGAAAAAGGTTGTTTCGTTTTTGAAAAAAAAATCAGCAACGTTCTACCTATTTCTAGTTTTAACTTATCGAACTGTCAATTTATCGATCCCTATGGATCGCAGTTCCGTACTTGCGCCGCTGGTCTTAGTTAAGTTGTAAGTGGAATACATACAATGATCTTTTCCTGCGCCAGGTTGTGGTTGTCTTCGAGGAGGCGCGCCAGTCTCGCCTGCAATGTGTGCAGTTCAGCGCGCGCCGCCGAGCCCGCCGCCTCGCCCGCGCGGGTCAGCGCCGCCACTCGTGCCCGCTCCGCGTTCAACACGCCTCTGGGTGTACAAGGAAAACATCATCAGCCTCATTTACTTCAACTTCAATTACTGTGGTTATAAAGGGTTAAGAACATTCACAAAAATATCATTTCCACAAAGTTAATGGATCTAAAAGTTTCCCGAATTCAACGATATTGTTTTTTATCATCCAATTGAAATTTAAATGATACTACCAGATTCTTTGCATTTCAAGAATAAAAAAATGAACAACAACTATGTACTTAAACGCGGTTTTTCATGACCAAAATCAACAAAATGCATGTTTTTAGTGCAGCTTTATACGTCCCGCGCATGACATATGACGTCACATACGATGAGCAATTCGTATGAAGCGTTTTAGCGCTCAGTTTTCATCAGTCTCAGTATCTCATTTTTGACGTTTCTAACGATCGATTTTCAGTTTTTTCGATATAGACAATTGGGATAACGAATTGATTGACATCATTAAAAAATGGAGTCAAATACCCAATTATTTTGAAAAAAATAATTAATCACAGTTTTTTATATCAAAACCTAATAAAAAGTACCTATGTCAGTTAAAATCAATTAAGGTTTCCAATTAGTTAGTAGGTACTATATTACATACCTAAGTTCCTTCAATTTGGCGTGCAGGGCCTGCGAAGCCTCCACCTCGTCTGCTAGGGCCTTCTCCTTGTCTGCGAGCTGCTTCTTCAGCTTTTGCATGGGGTCGTTGGGGCCCTGCACATACAAAAATACAGTTCATATTTTCGAGTCACTGATATAATTACTGATGTAACTACTAAATAACTAACAACAATTCTTCAAAGACCTTAATATCTTGCAACAATTTGATGTATCTTTTAAATACAAAGTATATCCTCAGACAAATACAGGCAGTAGCAATGCAAATGGGGCGATGTCATCTTATTTGGGGCATGTCATCTTGTCTTATTAATGGGGCGTTGCCGCGTTTTGGCGCTGTTGCGGATCTGTCATCCGGTGCGATCTCTTATAGGTGGAAATGTGTCACCTGGTGACGATTTTTAGAACTACTAAAATTATCTCCCCATTGAAGGTATTTTAGTAACTATATTGTTTTCTGAAAATGGTCAGACTGGGTGGTTAGTGATTACCTACATTGCACAGAGGTATAGGTATCCATCAAATTTTATGTTCGGTGTGACTTATGAGCACATCCTGCTCTCATCTCTCGTACGCCCCACTGAACCTATAATTAGCTAGTGTGCAGAACTCACACCAATATTCAACAATTTTGGTGATACTTATAGCCAGGGTTCTAATTGATAATAAAATTTGCATTAATAATTATCGAAGACAATTATAATAAAAGATAATTATCAAGATAAATATCGAATGATAATTATCTTTGATAAATATGCTGTACGTCTTGCTCCTTACTTTTGTTGTGGCTGTGGCCAAGACAAAAGAAGTTAAAGTGAGGTCTTTAGTATCACTTTAGCCATGTAAAACAGTGATCGATTATTGATTTATTGATTTCCTCAACTTGACGCAATGCCAAGAAATAGGGATATGTTAGGTCAATATTTTACTGCAGTAAATCCAAAAATATTGGATTTTGGACTAGATTCAAATAGAAAAGTAATGCAAGAGATTTTAGAATATCTTGGAAATAGGATTATTTCTTTTTGATAATTATCGGATTATTTCCTAATTTTTGATAATTATCGCGATAAGTATCAAAAGATATATTTATCTTGATGATTTCGCACCCTGCCAGCACATTCATGTTGTTACCTCGGTCCACTCGGAGTGCTCGGGCAGCGGGTCGTGGTGCTTGTTGAGCAGCGCGTCCGTGAGGATCTGTATCTCAGTGCGCGACAGCGCCGCCTCGCGCACCACGCGGACCAGCTCGCCCACATTCACGCCGCTGCTGTCGCCGGCTAACGAGAACAAACATTTAAATCAACAAATGAAATGCTCAAAGCTCAACTAAACGTTCTCGAACGGTCGATAAAGTTGAGCAACGGTCACTGCAGTCTGTACTTGGATGGACATCGGTCAAAGGTCATCTGTGTCCCAGCCCCGGCGCAAACGAAACTTATCTCAGCTTTTTTGTCATTTTGTGTACATCAAATATCGGATAATTTTTTTTTCGATTTCGTATGGGGGATTACGACCATTGTTGTTGACAAGTTGTGAAAAAAAAAAAGAACTGCAAACCGGAAGTGTGGGGTATTTTCTGAATTTTTTTAAGTCTCTTCAAATAAACATTATTATTTGACAAAGTTCAACATAGTTCAAGTCAATCAGCTGATCTAGGGCTGCCCGGAAGTTCTGTAGTAAAATTTTGACGTAAACTTATTTTTTCTGCAATGAAAAAATTCTGAATTTTAAACTCGTAAAACAATTAATGTTGTTGTCCACCAGGAGTAGTGGACAACATACCGGGACAACATACCAATACAAACTCAGGTTGTAGATTACAGACTTAGACCAATAGGTTAACTAAAACTATACTAAAATTGTAGATTTTATTGGTGTTTGTTTGTTACCGCTTGTCTATGGAACCACTGGGCCTTACTCTGAAAATCGAAAGTAGAAGCTTCGGCTAACGGAGTGCGTTTTTTCATAATTATATCAAGTGATTGTTTATCAAAAGTTAAAAAATACATTTGAAACTCACCCATAAGAGTAAGGACATTAGGTTCATGTTTCTTCTTCTTTTTCCCGCCGGGTGGCGTCGCGGTCGCAGCGGCAGGCGCCGGCGGATTGATGAGAGCTTGTTTCAGGAGTTTCTCGGTGGTCAGCTCGCTGGGTTGAGGAGCATTTAACGGAGGAACCACCTCCTCACGTAGTACCACTTCCACCTCCTCTTCGACAGGCTTCTCCAATTTTTTCTCAGCTTTCTTGGCTGTACATTACAAATTTGCATAACATATTAAAACTTCAATGCAAATATAGTTGACTACAGAGTAAAACTGGACATAATCAAGAAATATATATAACCTAAGCCTATGGTTTAAAATGTTACTGGCCTCTTTCACCACAAACGTAAATTAACTTTAATATCACTAGGTATCTTTCTAATTAAGAAAAGGAGAAAGGGAAGGATTATATTTTATACCTGTCAAATTAATCCCCTTTCTTGTAACCAGTGTGGATTTGACGGCCACAAATTTAGTAGTGTCCACATTGTCATTTTCGCTTTATTTATTGGATGGAGGTTTAGTAAAGGACATACTGGTGTAGTAAGTCCTTTATTCAGACTGTCTTACAGTCAACCTTTTTGTACTATAACAGAATCACAGGCTAACTCTTATAACACTACACAATTTAACAGTCAGTCTTAGTAAGATAGTCTGAATATCACATAGTGTAAATAAGTCCTTAACTTGTGGGCACAAACTGATGGACAGCTTGCATCATGTTATATAACTCTTGGTATGTTGTTTTAACTAAGTACCTACCTTAGTAACATGTAATATGTATGTGACTGTATATGAGCTGCAAAGGTCAGATAACAATGTATTTTATTGCAGATATACCACCGCCGAGCTATAAATGTATAATGTAATAATCAACAAACTATTTACTTATCTCTATTTAAAGAATAATTATTATTACTTTTAATGTAACATATCTCAATTATTTCTAAATGATCGAATTAGTATTGATAACCCACAAAAACAACTTTATCTTATGGAGATCAACAATCTTTTATTTAATTTCAGAAAGTGAATGTAATATTCATATGTATAACTAAAACAAGTCGATGTAACTCGACTTTTGACGTTGAGGGCTCCACACAAACAGTTATTGATCGAGTCTCAGAATGGGGTCGTGACAATTTTGTCCTTTTGAAACCACCGAGAGCATTGGAATTTTTGGCATCGACCATTCAAAAGATGTTCAATTCCTAAGGTTGGATATGCATCAAAAAAGCTTGGTGTGCTGAACAAAGCAAAGCAGTAATTCACGCCGAGGCAAAGACTGTTGCTGTACAAGACACAAGTTCGTCCTCACATGGAATACTGCTCACACCTTTGGATCTGTGCGCCTAAATATCAACTCCAGTCGCTCGACACAATACAACGTAGCGCGATCCGAATTGTCGACTACCCCAAACTCACGGTCCTCCTAGAGCTTAATTCCCGCAGACGTTGTCTCCGTCTGTATATTCTACCGAATATAGAACGAGGAATGCTCGGAAGAGCTTTTTTATCTCATCACACCGTCGCAGTTCTATCACCGAACATCTCGCCACCGGAACAAAGCTCATCCACACATAAACGAGTCTCAAGTCTCATACCACTCGATTTATGCGTTCCTTTCTCCCGCATACTTGCAAAATGTGGAACGAGCAGTTTTACCGCATTGCTACAAAATGCAGTCCTTCAAGATGGGTGTCAAACGAGTTCTCGGTCGGCAATGCATTGACAATGCCCCCAGTGTTGAAAATGTTCATAGGTGACGGTGACAGCTTTTCATCAGGCGGGCCGTTCGCTGCTCGACAATAGTTTACATAAAAAAAATGACATAAATAACAAACGCGACTAGGCCTAGCCAGTGTCACTCGGGATGATGTAAGTATTCTAACGAAACCCCGTACGTCGGTATATGTTCAGGCTATTAAAAGTTACATATGGTAGAATAAAGAAACTCACATACACAAACCCTAAAAACATTACACTCCTTTTTTGTGCAGCCGTGTAATTAAACTTGAATGCTTGTGGCAATACTGTTATCACGCACCTTTGCGTTGTTCTTTCGGTGCTTCGCCGCTGTCGCGCCTCTCACGGATCTCTTCCTTAGCGGGCTCAGCAGGCGACGTCTTCGTGATGGCCGCTTTCGTAGCCTTCGGCGGTTTCGATGGTTTGGCTTCCTTTTTCTCAAGTGACTCCTCTACTTTCTCTTGCTGCTGCGGAAGTAATTGTTGCATGAAACTTCATCATCATCAGCAACAGCATTTAATTATAAATGTTGATACTGTTACTTAAATAGGTTCATTCAGTTAGTTCGATTTACAGCCAATCCAGTCCATAAACAACTTTTAGATATAAAATTAAGACGGATTGCGAATGTAGCCATATCATTGGTTGGTCCGTGCGACTTTCGATCTCCAACAGGGCCAATCATGACATAGATATACAATCTAACCTTCTCTTAAATTAAAAAAATAATTAATAGCTTCCATGTGATTTAAAAATGATACTAGATACTACTCGTAGTTGAAACAAAACGTAAAGAATTTGAAAAACGAAAGTCGAAAAAAATTCATTCGGTAGGTCACCTTTATGTTCTTAACTCATCGGCGGAGTTTGCTTTCGCTTATGCTCATGCAAAATAAATTATGTTTTTATTGTAATTTGTATGGTACAATCACGATGCAAAATATAATGGCTTTAACAAATGAAATGGTCAATAAACTTGGTATGAGCCTTGTGACATTGCCTTGTTCACAAAGTAATAAAATGTTATCCAAAAGACTACTTTATACTTCTAATTCTGGCTACTACGCAACGTAATGATACATGAATTCTTGTAGTGACTTATGTAAGATGTTAATCACACAAGAGATCAATTTTAAATGCACAATTACAAGCAGAACGAGGTCACAGGTATAAACAAAGCTCAAATACAAAGCACACAACAAAACAACCAAATATCCCGAGCACATGAAATGTGGAATCCTACTTCTGTGAGAATAAAAATAATAGATTTACTCTATCACTATGTGAAATGACGTTTTCAGTATTGGTAATAAAATTACATGACAAAATTAAAAACAACTTCTTAGTGCTGGATATCTTTTGGGAAAAATATGGCTATTACAAATTTGGGAAAAATATGCTATGAGCCCAAAACTGCAAGTCTGCTGGAAGTTGTTGAGGACTGCTATTTTTCACCTTCCGAACACTAGATTAGATTTACTTGATATTACAAGCAATGTTAGTCATCAGCAAATGTTGCTTAACATTTCCAATCAATGTTCTGCAACTTTTGCCTTAGTCTGTTCCATAATAGTGTATGTATTGCCACAATATTTGCTAATGTGTTCTATGATAAATCAAAGTCATTTGCAAGTAATATGTGAGTGTCAAGCAGTCAATATCTATTGCATGGCTACTGAGGTCCTCACACCAATAGTGCCAAAATCTATAACATTTTTATAGATTCTGTCATTCTGTCATCCTTTCAGGAGCTATGATGGTCCAAACACACAGACCAAGACTTCAAGCACAACAACTCTCTTTCATTGGTAGCTCAATACCGATAAAGATGAACAATCACATAGCTCACAACTTATGTATAGACATAGGTAGAGTAAGTAACCTTATCGAGAGTGACTGAATTATGAGTATTACTTGTGGCACAAATAAAACAATATTCTTGTGCGATAATTTAACTCGTAATTATTCAACTGATTGTTTTCTTTCGAACAAGCTGTCGACTGTTTGCCCAATTACCGATACTGAACACGTCATAGTTAATGTCATGGTACTATTTACTCCTCATATGAAATATAACAAAACTACACACACAAAGTGAAAAGTGTAAAAGGAGCACACAAGGTGGCACTCACTTTTTCCGCAGCAAGTACGAATTGCATCATCATTTCGAACTCATCCTTGGGGACTATTTCGTCGAAATGGTTGATTACAGTGGAGGGCGTGGGCGTCACCAGTGCGATGGGATCGCTCACACAGCTCGGATCCTCTTTGTTTAACAGAATCGGCTTTACCTTAGGATCCTTGCCGCGCTTGCGGATCTGTAGACATTCATCTTACTCACTACCGCCATAGGAATAACAAATACAATTTATTTATTATTCTTATGTCATCACAGATTCATTTGCAGATACGTACTTACGAATATTGCATTTAGTAACCTTCACTTTAGAAAATGTAATGTGCCATTGAAACGCTGCATGCCTGACTCTCAGTGACACCATAAAAAGTAAGATCCTCAAATTAAAGCACCTTTACCAATGTTAAAAAACACCAAACTACTAACCTTTCATATGCCGGAATTCCAGACTCAATAGAAAATCTATTGTTCATCATGTAGATTCACACTCCTGGCATATGAAAGGTTAATAGATTTTTTGTACCCACTTAAACCCTATCTATCCACGTAAAGCTTATTTACATCTTGTTTGCTTTTTATGACCATATATTCTCAAGATCTGCATTAAGGAAATGAGATAGTTGTCATGCAACTTTATAGAGAAGCATGCTACGATACATGAATGACGAAATTACACCCATATACATATGTAGCAATGAAAGCATGAACCATCAATCACAAAATTTTAGTAATTACCTGTACATTATTTATCAGTACTTTATCCAGCAGATTTATTTCTAGACCCACCCGTAACACTTATATCAGCAGTTCTTATAGAAATAATAAGAGCTATTTTGAGAAACTAGGTAAAATATAGAATGGGATTGTAAAATAATTATAATATAGTATTTACAAATATTAGTCGAGTAATTTGAAACATGTAGGTACTATTTCTGAGAATGTAATCAACTCTACATGTGGAAGATTAATGAGCAGATAAAGCATTCCTTGCACTATAATGGCTTATTTTCCTTCAGATTTAATTATTTGTCTATGAAACACAATATTTACTATAATTTATTTTTTGCAATGGCTTTAATAATTTCAATTCAGTTTCACAGTATTGGGGGGTCTAAATAATAATACTAATAAATACATATATGGTAGGTAATTAATACCTATTATATAAGAAAGAAAAGCTTTGTCAAGCAAGTTAAATATTTGAACTGACACACTTATTTTCTATGTTACAGTTGTCCAAACAACCTTCAGTTTTTATTTCTGAGGTTTCACAAAACTTTGCAGTGTATGAACAACTGAACACTGCAAAGTATTGTTTAAAATACCTGTCACCATCTATCTACTTTGTCTTTATTTAAATCTCTATGTACAATTGAAATAGCATGATGTTTAACTAACATATAAGTATTGAGTCTAAGGAATGTCATTCCTATATTACAATTGTTTGTAGTGTTTGCAGGTTAGAAACATATTTTTATACATATGTGCAGAGCAAAAATATTTTTAAATATGTAAGTATATATTTACGTAAATACAACCCATAGTAACTTACTAAAGGAAGACAAAGATTACTTAATTTGACAATTAATTAAATATACCAAAATTATGATATATAATTATGCATTGCAATAAAATTCAGGGAATTATTTTTAATATCAAAAGGCACAGAATAAATTAGTTATTAAGTAACAACCAATTATTGGAATTGAAATCTTATTATGTTTGAAGTTTTGAACCAATCAAAGTAATTGCTTACCTTAACATTGGGTGGTGCATCCTTAGGGGCTTCTACCACCAACTCAGGGCTAAACTCAACGTGAGCTTTTGGAGCCACTGCGACTGCTTCATCTTCTACACCACTTTCAGCTGGTGCCTCACTCTCATGATCACTTCCTGTTGATGCTGCTACATTTTCCTTCTTATCTTTCTTTGCTTGCTATATACCCAGAGCAAAAAAAAAATCTAAAATATAATTTGGTTGAAAGAAGTAAATTTTAGAGAGGTTTTATCCAGCAATAGACTGTGCAATGTAATAAACATTTTCTATGTGCACTATATTCAAACAAAATTATTAGGATCTCACCAATTTCATTTTCAATAATTGAATATTAGGTTGGGGAAAAAGTCTTTTCGCATTATAGTATGTATGAACTTGTAATAAAATTTCTTTGGCTATACTATTTGTATCTGGCTGGTTTTGGTATCATATGAAAGTTTAAATTTTAAAGAACATAATTCCATATTCAAATTATGAAAATGTGTGATTTTCATTTGTTTTTCGTACTGTCAAAATGAGTGAATCTAATGAAGAATTTCGATACATTTTAAAATTTTACTATAAAAAAGGTAAAAATGCAACGCAAGCCGCGAAAAAAATTTGCGATGTTTATGGACCTAGTGCAGTGTCTGTGAGAGTAGCACAAATTTGGTTTAAGCGTTTTCAATCCGGAAATTTTGATCTCAAAGATGCACGTCGCTCTGGTCGCCCTATTACGGATAAAATGGATGCCATTTTTGAAAAAGTGGAACAAGATCGGCATATCAGTAGTTACGACGTAGCTGAAGAACTGGGAATTGACCACAAAACAGTTTTGGCGCATTTGAAAAAAACTGGGTACACAAAAAAGCTCGATATTTGGGTACCTCACGAGCTCACTGAAAGAAACCTAATGAACCGTGTACTCATTTGTGATTCTTTACTACCACGTAATGAAACCGAACCATTTTTGAAGAAGCTGATAACTGGTGATGAAAAGTGAATCACGTACGACAAGAACGTGCGAAAAAGGTCGTGGTCAAAGACCGGTCAGGCTTCACAGACTGTGGCGAAACCCGGGTTAACTCGCAACAAGGTGATGCTGTGTGTGTGGTGGGATTGGAAGGCCATTATTCATTATGAGCTGTTACCACCAGGCAGGACCATCGATTCTGAACAACTGATGAGATTAAAGCAAGAAGTTGAGAGAAAGCGGCCGGAATTAATCAACAGAAGGGGTGTGGTTTTCATTTTCATGGTTTTTCATGATAACGCTAGACCTCACACATCTTTAGCCACTCAGAAAAAATTAAGAGAGTTTGGCTGGGAGGTGTTAATGCATCCGCCGTATAGTCCTGACCTTGCACCTTCAGATTTCCACCTGTTTCGGTCTCTTCAGAATTCTTTAGGCAGTGTCAGGTTAACATCACGAGAGGACTGCTAAAACCACTTGTCGCGGTATTTTGATAAGAAGTCCCAAAATTTATATAGCAATGGGATCATGTCCCTACCTACAAGATGGCAAAAAGTTATCGAACAAAATGGTACCTACATACTTTAGTTAAATGTAAATAAACTATATTAAAAAATGTTTTGAATTTTCTTAAAAAATGCGAAGAAACTTTTTCCCCGACCTATTATATACTTAATAACGTAAAATAAACATATTTCCTTTATTTTAGTCTTTAATATATAATGTGTACGTGTCTAGTTTTTAAGGACTTGGAGTGAGCGCATTGGGAAACTGTAATGCTCACTCTGAGGTTATGAATAATAAATAAATAAATAAATAATAAATAAATATTTAGTTTTATGAATAAACACTTCATTAAGGGCAGGATACCGCGCGCCGCTTCCTCACTCTCACATTTTTTATGATTACTTAATATAAATATGAAAAATCGCAGTTGGGAATTTGCTGACAATAACATTATAAAAGTTTAACAAAAACTACATTTTGATCCACTTCAGTTTTCAAACCTAAAAATGGGATTTTATGTTTTGCCTATTTTCTTGTATCAACTGAACCTGATTGGATCAAAATGATTCTTTTGCCGTACCTATGTAATGTTATTGCCAGCAATATCACCGAATGTGATTTTTCAATAATCAAAATAAGTGATTGTTTATCTTCAAAAATGTTGAGATGAGCAAGTGAGAAAGCGGCCCACGGTATCCTGCCCTTTTAACCCAATTACAGTAATATTTAACTATGACATTTAAAATAGGAGGTGGAAATGTGTTTTGTTTATAAAAGTTGTGGCTATTTTTGAATCTGACAGATTCCAATAAGAACTACCTTATAAAATTGGTTACAACAAATTCAGTGTTACCTTCTTTATGGCTTTCTTGGTATTTTTCTTATTGTTCTTATTTTTGTTTTCAGCTAAAGCAAGGAGTTCAGTAGTGGCCTTCCGTTGCTGAGCAATAGCTTCCTCATAGCTGGTGCCAGAGGAAGAGAACAGACTCATAAGCAGCAGAACTGCAACCCCAGCCACTCC
Organism: Crocallis elinguaria; assembly: GCA_907269065.1. NCBI lineage: Eukaryota > Metazoa > Arthropoda > Insecta > Lepidoptera > Geometridae > Crocallis > Crocallis elinguaria. The sequence goes on along the minus strand of OU026065.1, from coordinate 5,441,842 downwards.
CACTCCACACAAAACTAGCATTGCTTGCAGCTCCATTGGATCTGCTGCATGCACCTATCTGCCGACAAAAACCGTGTCAGTAAATTATATATAATATCAATGTCCCAATTCCATTACTGATAAAACTGCTACATGTACGTCCTTAATAAAAACCGGATCTTTCACTTTGTAGTTTAAATCAATGTATGACTACTTTAAAAAAGAAACTGGAAGCATCCACAAGCATCAATTAGAATCAAACACTGCGTAAGGGCAAACTCAAGGGTTCAATATTAAATCAACATCTTAAGACCGATGAAGACACATTGAGCACAGTAACTTTAAGATAATATACGCACCGCTGGACACAATAGTTCAATATGAGAGTTCAAAAACGGCTCTGGAGTATTTATTTCAAAGTAAAATCACAGAAAGAGCCTAACAAAATGAAGGTATTGGCTGACACGTAAGCAGTGACACATGTCAAAGGTTATTGACAGTCCTTTCGCTAGAAAGTAACTACAAGAGAGGAATTTACCACGTAAACGAAAGCTTATTCCCTGTACGATCAAATATAACACAATCATTAGCAATCCAGCCGATTATAAATCTAAGAATATGAAATAATAGCTGATCAAATACTTTGAGGCTCCTGAACAATCAGCAGGTAGTGATATACTTCTTTGTAGTACCTACTTGTAATGTCCAGGAATAGATCTTAAACTTTACTCACCAATTGTATCGAATCAAAAGTTGAGGTAAAGAAGTATTCTTCTAAAACTATTCATAAAACACAAAAATATCGGCACAGCAAGTAGCAACAACTCAGCTTATTTCTTTCAAGTGAATGAACGACAGTTGATAGACCGGCCGCGGCCGGGCGGCATATTTATATTCTCTTCACAGACCACAAACTACTAAGGGATATGTCACAGACTATGGAGCCGGGCGGGCGCAATGTACTCTGTGGGCGCGGGGTGCACTACACAGATAACTATAATATAGGTATATAGTTATCTATGCAGTGTGCACCCCGCTTCAGGGCTGCGTTCACTGCCTACACACCGGGTACAACTGTAGCTCGACTCCCTCCTATATGCTAATGTACTCTGTGCTCGACTCTACGCTCTTCTTCTTCTTTCTTTATTTCCTGGCTTCTGTGGAATGTTAACCACAATTTCGCCAATGTCAAGTAGGTGCTCTACGCTCTTATACGAACAAGCCTTTACACTTGACATGACAGTTATATGACGTGACTCGTGACATTGAGTGTTGACACTTGACAGACGTCAATCATAACTAATTCCAATCCAATCATTTTGCTCGTTCGTACCTACTTCGTTTTTTTCTTCATCGTAGCAAAATTTTGTCAATTAAAAACAGCTGTCCTCATTTCTTCGCCAACGAAACGTATACCTGGGCTTATTATTATGTCGTGAATCAAAACTGTACAACTGATAACGTTCAGTGTAATTGCAAGAGTGTCAAAGTATTTTGGAAATCCTTGATTTATCTTGTTGGAGAATGTCGATTCCTCCACTCGTTTGCAGCACTCCTCCTCCACCCGACCAATGCGAAGAAGACAAAGATCCTGATGATTTTGATATCCCGTACAACTGTGAGTTCTTTTAATGTAAACCATAAAGTGTATTTTCCTAAAAAATACTTCATCTTAGACTACTGTTCTAGCCTTATTTAAAATCTTCTTTTAAGACATAATAGAAAGCTTTATCATTTCTGTTTCAGTATCCCAAGATGATGAAGATGATGATGAAGGTTTCGGTTATGGAGACTTCTCATCTTATAATCATTATCAATCCAATTGCATCACTCAAAAGAAAGACACTTTGTCTAAAAATGAGGAAGAGATAAACATAAATGTAACTAAACAAACACATCTAATTGATAACCAGTCTCAAATCGAAGAAAAACATAATAATTTGTTTGGGATCAACACAATAAATGCAAATAAACCAAAAACCGAAGAGGACCCTAACATTGAAGATTTGGACTTGGAAATCAATGAAGAATCAATTAGTTCTAGTGAAAAAGAAGATGAACAATGTGAGGCAGAAAATTCTAATGTTGAAGTTTCTGAAAGTGTTTTAGAACCTGCAAATGATACTACAGGTGAACATAATACACAATCTAGGCCTTCTAGTGAGGAAAATGTGGTTGAAACGACTAAAATAAAGCTTTGTAAAGAAAAATTGGATGATGGACCATTAGATGATCCATCTTTAGATTTAGATGTTCAGTCTAGTGAACCTAATTCCACTTCAAATGATGAATTCTCTAAAATTGATCTCAGCAATGAAGAGAACAGTGAACCAATTAAAGAATCAAACTTAGATCAGGACTTTGAAGATTTTGAGGACTTTCAATTTGCAAGCTCAGAACGAAAGGCTTTAAATATTATTGAAAACTGTGATAACCCTTGGGACACTAATGAGGAAGATAATAATGGTGGTTTTGGTAATTTCACTGCAAGTTTTGATTCAATTGAAAGACAAAATTCTCCTGTGCTACTAGATGACAATGCTGAAAGCAATCAAAAGGATAATAAAGTTTGTCCCAATGATGTAGACGATGATTTTGGTGATTTTGATGATTTCAAATCATCCATAGTTGAGAATGAAACTAAAGAAGTACCTGAAGATTCCGAAACTGACCAGCGCTTGCCTGTACTTAACTTTCACACTTCAGACAGTGAGCACCAAATCATGGAAAGTATTACAAATGTATTAACTTCTGTTTTTGAAGTGGAAATATTAGAACCTGATGCTGAATTTGAAACAACTCTGGAGTCCATGCTCAGCGAAACTTGGGGGCATTTACGAGAGACTGATGTAAGACAACCGTATATTATCAACTGGAACAACTCGCTTGGACAGAAAACTCTTCTCAGAGCTTTGTGTATAGATTCAAGAAACATTGTAAGTAATTTTCAATTTCCTTAAGGTCAAACTAGTCGTTCATTTCTCCATACAACCGTACTTGGGTGATTACTCCACTACTTGACGTTTTAAGTCCAAAATTAAGAATAATATCGATTTATATCTTCGTTATCTAGGTCAGCCTGCTAATTATACAGAAAAAAAAATAAGTGGCTTAAAAGTAATGAGCCTTCAAACATCTGTATTTTAGCACGTATTTTAACGCAAGTTTGGACGTAAATAAATTACAAAAGGATTACAAAAACTCGAAAACAAGGTACATACTAACAAGCTTTAGTTTATTGACATTTCAAATAACTTTGGTCTGACTAAATACATTCAGTAGTTTTGTCGTAAAACCCCAAGCACCAGAAGCCAATTCGTACATTTTTGCGCGCCGGTTTTCGACTTTTGGGTTTTCGTCGCGACTTTACGAGAGTGTGTAATTGTGTATGTGCGAGCATTAGCCTCATACTACTCATCGCTGCAGAGTCTTACCTTGTCCCACGAATGTTAGATGAAATAGCATGCATTTAGCCGCGCCCACCGATGAGTTCGCTCCATGGACTAGTAGGCTCTTAACTTGAAATATTACTTTACAGTAGTTTTTATTATAATAGATGTACATAGACCATTATTTAAATTTTGAGAGCTTCTCATTTGGGTTTTAAGTATGAGTAACCTAGTTAAAATACAGCTCAGCTTAGGTTACTATTTTATTCATCAGTAATATAATAAGTCACTCGCTGTATAGAACTAAATTTGAAGCCTGGACGTTGGAAATGCCAGGTTTATTTAAATTTTTATTATTTATAAAGCACACACAAGATGGTTTAGAAAAGACAAGAGGAAATATAGCATTAATAAAGACTAAACAAGTTCATAGTTAGATATTTCTTGTTAATAGCTGGTGAAACAGCATTTTAAGATGACAAATACTCCTTAAGCTAAATTAAGACTGGCTTTCAAGTGCAGCTGCTGGAACACACCAATACCTATAGGTACTAGATGACAGATTTTCAAATTGCTAATCTTTCAGCTCTTTGGCCCAAGATGGGGTTACAATATGCCAAAATATGCAGTAAATTTAACCGCTGCACCACTCCAGCCGCAAAAACAACTGACACCAACTAATCCATCCCAAAGTGAAGTTGCAGCTTTGGAGAAAACTGTAACTAAGCCTGGTGGTTGGACGGATCCATTCACTGCCGATGGACAAGAATGTAAGCATACACTCTCTTTTACAACTTGTCAAATTTGATAAGTAATATAGTAAGCTAACAAAACAGTTTAATTACACACAAGCTACATGAACAAAATGCACAAGTACACAGATCAATGAAGTTTTTAGATGAAATAATACTAATAAGACTAATAATGTTTTTGGATTTCAAGCTTTACAACATAATTCACATTTGCAAAATTTTGTTGCATGTCTTGCACATGGACTAACACCCCACCTGTAAATTTCGCTTACCTCCCAATCCTAGTCACCTATGCTGAAGCCCTACTCCTAGACTTAGAACACCTTATGGCCACATTAGACCAAATGGCTCACAACCATTCCACCCTCAAGATATCTGAGTTGCTGTCACATGGTGAGTACAAATCAAAGTAGCAAACTGCAAAGTCAGTAAAGAGTAAAACTAATAATATAAAGAGTGTTATATAATTTTGGGTTGTTTCTGTTAGCTAATTCATTACTATCAAAATAGCATAATATGAAAGAATATTTTTAACAAAAATAGATTGTTTACAGTTTTAAGTAATTAGACATGGTTCTTTGGGCCAAAAAGTATGGGTATAGACTGAATTACCAAAACAAAAAGAAGATAAATCCAAATTAGTCATCAGTCAATAAATCACAACATCCTCAATTTACATATTGTATAAATGTGTTTTTATTTTTACATGTTTCAGCTTGCAACACAGAAAATGACAGTGTCGTCGAAGTGACGCCAACCGACCTAGACGTGTTTGAAGCTGCAATATCAACTAAATCTGATAAAATATATTCAAGCACTCTCAATGTCCAACCATTGAGACAAATCAGTTTACCTGACACACACATATTTACACCTACAGACTCAGAAACACCAACGTCTAAAACTGTCCATTATGACAGCGGGCCCCCGATTCTTTTACCGCAAACTGTCTTGGAAGGAAGTAAAGCTGAAATTTCAACCACACAAAACACAAATGATACTGCTAAAAATAACAAAGATGATGATGATGATGACTACTGGGAGTTCCAAGACTTTAAGACTGGTTCTGAGAAAACTCCCACAACAACAGCATCATCTACCTCCCAACCAGAGCCACCCTCAGAAACAAAAGCAGACAATGTGGCATTGAAACCTAATGTGACATATCAAACACAAGTCCTACAACCTATAAGAATGGAACCTCTAATGCCTACAGTAAATTGGCCAGATCCTGGGGAAATCAAAGAAACGTTTGATGACTTTTCAGATTTTGTTTCCAATTCCTCGTGGAGTGATAAACCACAAGAGAATATCTCTTCATCTCAGTCAGAAAATAAAACTACTGGCGAAACTAATGTACTGGATAAAATTAATGATAAACATAAAAATGTTGAAGCTGACAAAGAAAGATCAGAGCTCAATAGTAATGAAGATTTTGAAGATGATTTTGACACATTCCAGTCGGCTTTACCACCTAAACATATCATATCAGAGTTTAAATTCGAAACCTTAGGCGCTAATGTATTCAATAACATTCCATCACAAAATTCTACTGAATTAACAGAGTTTGACAAAGCATTCCCAAAAAATAATAGTGTTAAGTCTGAAATCATATCAGCCAACAACATAACGAGATCAAATGAAGCTCTACCACCAAATCAAGGCAATTTAACCAATGTAACAGAGCTTACTTCAAGCAAAAGTTCAATTAATTTAGGTAATCAAATGCATCGTAACCTGTTGCAGCCAATGGCTACAAGCTCGAATTTGACATCATCACAAAACAAACAGAAAGCTGGTCAAATATTACAGCCATTGTCTTTAGAAAGTTATTCCCAAATAAACTGGCCCAATCCTGGAATAGACCTGCAAGACCTTTCAAGATTCAACCCTGTGGAGACCCTACAATCGTTAAAAAGTGATTTAAGTGTTGGTGGTCATAGTAAAGTTTCTTCACCTGTTCATAGCCAAAGGAACGTGAACAATCAAGTTGCAGACGACGACATCTGGGGCGAGTTTGTTTCCAGCAAACCTAAACAGCAGGCTACGATGCCGAAGAAGCCGGCCTCGTTCGTCGACGATGATGAGTGGACGGACTTCGTCTCCAGTCCGAGCGTGAAGCCACAGAACGGCCTCAACACGATAAGTCTGAATGTTCACACAAATTCGAATATACAGAAATCTAGCACCCATAAATATCCAACGAAAAATAATCAAGTACCGCTTGACATTCCAACTCTAAACTACATCACACCTAAAGCGAGCGGGCATAACTCCCATAACGACAGACATTTTCAAAACTTATAACAGCACTGTGGCGCTGTTGCATATGTACTTAATATACATACTCAGATTTGTAAATATGGTGGTGGTGTAGTATTTTTAGTATTGTATTTGATATTTTTGCACAGATTTATTTATAAAAATTTTAATTGGGAGAATTCCTTATAATCCCCCCTAAAATATATTATCTGCTAGAAAAAATTGGTCATTTTGCTCTATGGCATTACTTTACATTTTAGAGGAAACCACGCGAGTGACCACAAGTGAATGTTAGACCCGTCCTTTTCTGTGTTATAAGTTATTATTCTTTATTTGTAATTAGACGGTTTTAAGGTTTTAAAGCTATGTAAGATCATGATCATCTTATGTAAAAGCAATACATATAATATAAATTATTATTCTAAAGATTGGTTCAATTAATGTATGTATATGTATATAAAGATAGAAATTTTAAATTGTAAATTGTTAATTGCATTTGTAGGTTGAATATTACTAAGCACATTTTAATATTATTTTATTTTTAGATACTTTGAGTACTTCCGTCTTATCTAAATACAACTTTGTAGTTGTTCTAAACAGTTTTACTTATGTACAGTGTAGAGTACGCGTAATAATGGATCTAACCTGCTGTGTCTCTGCAGTCCCTCAATCTTGACCATTTTCATAGTAAAAACAGTAAAGTATAGAAATATAGAGCTGCCGTAATGAATGCGGCTTGTATGTGTGCGCGCCAATACGCACGCCATACAATATCCATTTACGGCGCAGTCCCAAAATATGTAAGAATGTTTTCTGTTTTTACTAAGTATGTACTGTGTTCCGTTTATACTAACACATATAAAATTAAGTCATAATCTGGTTAGGTCGATGTTACAGTTACGTACGGTAGGGTTTTGAGTTAGTTTTCGACAACGGGATGAATATCCGAGTAAACAATAAAAAGCGCAGGTTCCGTGTCCAAGTGTTGTACGGGACCTCGTAGTTCCCTAGACCAAGGAATAATTATTTTAAGGTGTGAGGATCCTTAGACATGTTTTGTTTGGTATCTATTTCTCAGCTACCTCGACCACAACAGAACGAGAGAACTGAAAATATTGAAAGATCATAGGATTGATGAAAAAAAAAATGGTTTGAATTTAGCTGTGAAGGAGACGTGAGAAGGGAAGAACACAAGTAAAAGAGCATATGAATAGTATTCAACGCCGAGCCTAACCTAATAAACGAGTCCGTTGCGGACTCTTTTATTTCACTTCGCTCGCCTCTTTAGGTCGAGACGCTTGTATGAAGTTCTTTGGAATTTTTGCGAGTTCAGTAGAGTTAAGGGGCAGAATTCGGCGCGCCACTATCTCGCTCGCGCATCTCAACATTTTTGAAGATAAATAATCACTTAATGTAATTATGAAAAATCGCATTCGGTGAAATTGCTGACAATAACATTACAAAGGTTAAACAAAAATTTCATTTTGATCCATTCAAGTTTTCAAACCTAAAAATGGGATTTATGTTTTACCCATTTTTATGTATGAAAACTTGATCGGATCAAATTGATACTTTTGCCGTACCTTTGTAATGTTATTGCCAGCAACTTCACCGAATGCTATTTTGCATAATTATATATCTTCAAAAATGTTAAGATGCGCGAGCGAGATAGCGGCGCGCCGTATTCTGAAACTTAATGGTTCCGTACTGTTGGTGGTCGGGCAAAGGCTGTTACAATTAACCCGCCGCCGTATTTATTTGTCATCAATAATGCGAGGTTCCTCACTATTCGCTAAAACGAGACGCAGTTATTTAAGCATATCAGCATCTCTTTTTTTGAAAGATTCACCAAATAAGGAAATATTATTTTGAATTTACAACTACCGTTCGACGGAATCATTGACGTAAAATTACATGGGTTTTGGAATTGATTAATGCATGTACCCACAATAACAGTACGCGCAACGGATCTAGGCCGATTAGAAGATAGCTACAAGCGGCTTCTATCTCAGTTACTCATCAGCACGCTCGCGTTTGCTTTCTCTTTCGTCCATTTAGGAGCTTTTGTTCCGGCCGGCCTAGCTTTGCTGCACGTATTGTACCAGTGCATTTTAGCACATTTTAAAGTTATGACTGTCAGTTTTTGACTGTATTCTTCTGTATTTCTTATCAGTATTTATATGTTACATGAAATGAATTCTATGGTATTATAATTTGTCTCTGCAGACATTAGTCATGCTGCAATTTCTTGTTTAATTAAAAATACGTTTCATTCACATAATCAATTGTTGAATAGTGTATATATTAATGAAGATAACACATTATATACCCTTATAGAATGTTGTTTTATTATTTCTAATGTCAAGTTTCTGATTCTGAGTCGGAGTGGTCTATGTCGTCGATGTGGGTGCCTATAGAACCTTTTTCGGGGTCTTCCAGTTGCGTCACGTATTTTGGTAGGTTGTTCTCCATTGTTATCCTGAACTGGCATTGTTCGAACTCCGGCCAGGATATGAACCTGGAACAATTAAATTATGTTACAAACAAACGCTTTTCATGTTACCACAACAAAACACTTTTAGACGCCTTTTTAGGTAGACCGTGTCTAAAGTTTTATGATTAGAAATGTCACAACAGAATTGAGTAAGACAACGATTAGACACTACTTAAATCGGGGTTTGTGATTATAGATTTCATTTTGGAATCCTACCTTTTAAATACGGTGATCTTTTGCCGTAGATTGAGATCACCAAACTCAGTGAAAATCGTCATGTGAGGTAATTGTGCATCATCTGATCCCGGAGATAACTTGTAGTTCGTGTCGGGCGGATCTTGTCCAGTGATCAACCACACGCCACAACCCGGGATCCATTGTCTGCAACGATACAATGCAATGGAGAGGAGGCACAGGCAAAGCTAATCTCAGATGGCGCCACCATCGCTGGTGCTTGTCATTGATGTTTACTGAAAAACTAATCAGTAAACTGCTCGCGTCTTAAAAATCATTAGACTTGAAATAGTCACTACATAACCTAGAAGAATAAATTGGTTTCCAATAATTTTTCATGAGGATGGCTTTGATCCACAGTTTCCTTTTTCTCCTCAGGAGCGAAACGTGTGTACCTTTATTTGTACCCTGAAATGCACTTTACAGTGGCATACTTTATTGCAAAGACTTTTTTGTCTATTTACTCAAAATGTTATAATGAAGTTTCATAGTGAAACAACACCAGCGATAATGCGCCACCTAGCGGGATAAATAAGCAGTGTGGCTCCCCATTTTAAATCTATACGTACTAGGTATTTACCCCAACCAAATTTTACGTCTGCGCACCCTCCGCCCTTCTCACCCAGTACACCCTTGCCGGAATTACAATTATAGCTATAACAAGCAAAGCAGCACACACAGTGTCGCATCAGTATTCATACCGGCCAAAGTTTGGCGTAGTATACATTATACAACACTAACTGTATCTACAGTAAGCGCAACGAATCTAATTCTAGGCTGACTTCAAGTAGACTTCAGAAGGGATCTCTATCTGTCATCAGATGTTTAGCATCGCTACTCGCTATCGCTTTCTAAATATTGGAAAGTCTATCCAGATCGACCTAGATCCGTAACCCATATTGATGCACAAACCGTTGTTATACTGCACCGTTACACAAACTACTGTATTATAGCGCTTCTTCCCTATAATACATTTCTAAATGCTTGACGAGATTCCGCAAACGCAAGGAAAATGTCGTCCAAGACGGAACTCAATAATTTTAATCGTTTTAAAAACTTACTCTAACATGGGAATGACCCTGGTCGATTTCGAGAACACTTGAGGTTTGAAGAAATACCACAGTAGAGGCAAATAGTCCGGTGGACAAGGTAACTTTTCTCTTTGCGTAATGTTTACTAAGTAGTGGCTGTGCTCGTCCATCTGAAATCATAGAAAAATCAAGTAAGCGTAAAAATAAAAGTGGGAAGTTAAAATTCTGTCGTTCAGCCTCTTTCTTTAATTTCCGGCTGCCGTACTTGAGTGTCGGCTCCCTTTCTGGGCTTAAAATGCATTGGGTAACATCCGAATGTTACCTGTGTAGACCACAACATGACAGCACAATAATATATATGCGCGGGGTTTCCTTGATGCGTAATAAAAGCCGGAATGAGGAGATGCGCAGGAACCGAAAGGCCGCGATATAGTTCTCAATGTGATCAATCTACATGGGCGAAGCCGCGGGGCACAGCTAGTTATATATAGAGATTAAGTAAAACCAAATAGTACCAAATAATGACGCAGGCTAAGATGCGATTTTAGATAGGTACATATCATCGCAGTATTATACTGCTGTTGCTGGCCTCGTTTGCGCACACAAGTAGTACATACCATTGTGACTCTCTTGTTCTGCGGCACCTGTGTCCATGGCAGGAAGTTAACTTTAGGCACGGTAGTCAACACTTTACAGCTGAATAACAGCTGGAAGAGAGTCGGCACAGACTTTTGTTTCGACTCCTGTATTGCTTTATCTGTAAGGAACTAAAAAAATTATTAGAAGAAAAAAAATAAGAATTCTTCTAAACTCAATCGCTTTGGAAGTGAATTTTCGCTATATCACCTGATGCTGGTGACGATATGGTTGAAAGTTTAAATGTTAGCTTGTATTCCCACTGCCATAATTTAAAATCCATCAAGTAATTGGAGAATACAATGTGATCAGTGATACATTAATTGCGTCTGCATACATCATACAGACCGCAAAGGAGCGGCACTTTTTGCTGGAGTCTGTATTTCCAGATTGAGTAAAGCATCCACCCAGCAAATACCCTGTGTATTTGCTGAGTGGATACATATTTTCTAGGCAAGTATATTCCATCGTCAACTGCATCTTCACTTAACATTAGGTTAGGTAGGGATCAAATGATAGCCTATTATTATAACGAAAGATGTAAGTTATAAAAAATAGGTTGGGCAATAATGGACACCCTCCACAAACATCATCATCATTATACATAAACAAAGTTTTTTTTTAATTTTATTTGATAGTGATACGAGCTGGTCGTTTGCCTAATGGTAAGCATAACGCCGGCCTATAAAAATTGCAGTGCCATTCGGAATTTTGAAACACTAAGTCCTGCGCGGCACTGCAGTGCGCCCGCTACACTGAGACAGGTATTAACTCTCATAAGCCCAGTAATTTCACTGGCTACTCTGCTCATCAAACCGGAACACAGTAATGCTCGCACATTACTGCTTGGCGGCTGACTTCACGAGCAAAGCGGTGGTACGTACCAACCCAGACGGACAATCGCAGAAGACTTAGTCCTAATGATTTTACTAAATCATTTTGAAATTATTAAGTTACTTACTTCATAATGATGTGCTGGCATAGTTATAAATAAATCAGGCCTTCCCAGCTGATTTGTTGAGTTGTGGAATACAATATTGTTTATCAGATGCTTCACAAAGGAGAGCCCAGGCATGGAACCTACTATCTTCACTATTCTATCTGAAAACAAATATATAGATAATATTATTTTAGATGAGATATCAATATGAGCATTCAGAGAACATTTATCCATACAGATAAATAAAATTGAAGTGTCTGTTTGTAATATCAAAATAACAGCTTTTTACTAAATGCATATGAAAGTATATACGGTACCTATAACAAAACAACCATTTTTTAAATTTTTGTCCGTCTGTCTGTTTGTTCCGGGTAATCTCCGAAGCTGACAGATAGCTGATGTTACAAGGAGTAACATAGGCTACTTTAATTTTAGAAAAATAATTAAGGTTCCGCGCAAAAAAATAAAAACCATGTAATCAAAAATCTCCACGTGGGTGAAACCGCGGGGCAGCAGCTAGTTAAAAATATTATCATAGTTTTATAATCTAATCACAAGTCAACAAACCAAAACAAATTGATTTCATGTGCTCCTCTAAAAATAGAATATGTTTGTTATCATTACATCTAATAATTATTTTTCTATCAAGTGAACAACTGCTGCAAAATTACTAAATTTCTTAATAGCTTCAAATTTATTATAACAGTAGAGATATTTTAAGAAAAAGATATTTTTAGTGGTAAAATCCTAGTGCTGTTTTCAATAAATCATTGAACTATTTCTACACCTACCATTATCATCAGTAGCAAGATCACCAAGTAATTCTTGAATCCTGTTCCCATCATCCATCTTGTCTTTAAAAGCTAGTTTCCACATTCCGAAGAAATCAGCAATTTTGAATGTAATTCTGTTGGGGTATTCGTTTTGTAGAGCCTGGAAAGATTTTATTGTCATTTACTAGCTGTGCCCTGCAGCTTCTGCCCATGTGGTCTAAGTTACTCCTTATAACATTGATGTAACACTATGTGCGTACCCAGTCAACAGTTTCGATTCAAATTTCGTGAGTATGTATGGTTCCGGCTACATCTAATGTTAATAATGCTTGACTTAATGTTAGTAAGCAAATAAAAGTTAGCGTGGCTGTACTACTACTACTTACTACTTTTGTAATTTAACACAAAATTGAGAGAAAGCTAGTCATAGTTTTCCTAGATACCTTTTATTATATTTTATCACAATATGACATAAATAATTGTAAAATATTATTATAAAATATTTAATCCTTCAAATAAAATATACTGGGATTTCACCTCAACCCTCGAATGTCGTATGATTCATGAGGTATAAATATAACTATCTCTATTGAGACATATAGGCATTGAAACTCAATATATATCAAGATTTTTGTGTTAATCATTCTCCAGTTGCTCAACATGATCATCGTGTGCCTTTCATGTTTTAACAGATATAGTTTCAGTTATGTGCAAATTATTTGCTTTTGATCTGCCAACATTATGCAAACATACAAGCTTTAACATAATATTTCACCCCTTTAGGGGATGAATATCTAAAAACGGTGAAAATTTTCTTTAATAAAAACAGGGTCCATATAAATGGGTTATTCAAACTCGATAAAATGTATGGAACCGCTGATATTTTTTTGGGGGTTAGTCCAACAGTAAACATTTTACATAATGATGGGTACTTTAACGGATTTTCGGCTTAGCAAAGTCTTTCTTTATAAACTTGTATAATGATTAACAAACTCGCGAAATTTTATGACCCTATCTTGATAAAAAATGTATACCCAAAACAAACTCCAACACCCCACAATTAAGGGATGAATTTAGAAAAACGGTGAAAGTACTTTCTTTATTTTATAATGCTTAACAAAATCACGAAGTTTCATCACTATAGCTATAGGGAAAAAAGTTTAACACCCATCCATAAAACTTTAACATCCTATTTCACCCCTTTAGGGGGGGGGGGGATAAATTTCGAAAATTAGTAAAATTAGTTTCTTAATTTTTTATGTTTGAAATATTAACCACGTTTCATCACTCTAGCTTCAAGAACTACTTAAGTTTCATCACCTTAGCTTCATGGAAAATCTCAACTTTAACACCCTATTTCACCCCTTTAGGGGATGAATTTAAAAAAAACGGTGAAAATTGTTTTTTTTACTGATAGCTAAAAAAAATATTTTCAATCCACTATAAACCCCAGTTAAAGGTGATTAAAAAAAAATCGTAATACACATTAATTACACATATTTTCTTAATACTTTTACAAAGTTTCATAATTGTAGCATTTAATTTTTTTTACTTCATTTTAATCAAACTGTGGAATGAGCTCCCACTGAGTAGTGATGGTAGAGGGCATGGTTATTTATTTATTTTTGTTAAATTATAAAATAGGTACATGTTAATACATTTTAAAGAAGGCACCTAGATTTGCAAACACAATTCAGTTGCATGACATGATTTTAATTCACTCGGAATGACTGCATTTGAGCGCCTGTTTCTGATCGTTTATATCTCGGAATCACATCCCAACAGAGAAATATTGTCAGGATTATATCCATGTTTATGCAACTGAGTTGTCGAATCTAAGTGGTAAATTTCTCTGCTGCCATGTGATTTCCAAATATAAACGATCAAGACACTAGCATCCGAATCGGATATCATTCCGAGTGATTTAAAAGGTCTGTTGATTAACTAGACACCAGCTGAATACCTGGATGGACAGACATCCTACTTAAAAATAAATTTTATTTTATTTAACACAGTATTTTACCAACTACTTGGATTACCATTCAATGTTAAAATAATAATTATTATTAGATACAAGAAATTTGAACTTTCACGATGAATATAAAATAATGATCATGATAACCACATGACACATTTTTAAAATAAAAAAATTAGTGAGGTATAATTATAAACTTACTTTTAAAGTAGGTGAAAAGTTATTTAAAGACTCATACATGTAAATGGGGCCTTTTTGACACTGGAGTAACTCTTCAGATAACAGCCCAAGCCCTGGGTTTACTTCAATAATTGGAGAGCCTTTATCTAGGTAGTCTTTTATTGTTTTTGTTATTACTTTCGCTGTTTTTCGGTTTATTAGATACATACTTTCTGGGGTCTTATACTTTCTTAATAAACTTTTAGGTAATTTATCAATGACTGCTATGTTTTCGGGTGTACTTTGTAGAAAGTTCATAACATCGGAAGCTAGTTTAGGAGGCTCTTTTTCTTCATTCTCTCGATTTATCTTATGCCGTAACCTGAAACTGTATTTCAGGTGGTCTCTTAGCGCAACATTAATAACATGTGTTGATCTTTTTAACATTTTTTTACGAGTCTGACTTCAATAATGTAGGAATAATAGTGTTCAGAATCAAATGCACGTAAATTACTATTTCTAAGTTTCCCTCGAATGTCGAAAGTTTCCACAATTTCCACCCACAAACCACAGCTGACAGCACAAGCACGGGTGCCAATCTTGATACAAAATATACTCGCCGTAGTGTCTATGGCTCACATATAGAAAATGACAGTCCATTGCCGCCATGTTTGATTTTTATGTCAAATCTTAATTTGTCAAACCTAAATAAGTAAATAACCGCCATTACAGTTTTAAGGTTGATCGAGTGAAGTTTTGCGTCGATTTAATTCCGTACCTTACCTCTCAATTTGTGAAGCTGTAATACAAGTAGCATTATGTACAACAAGTGCTGTGTTGTGAATTGTGCTAGTAGACGAAAGGACGTCAATTTGCATAGATTTCCAAAAACTGAGATAAGACTCCAAAAGTGGTTACAGTGTAATCAATTGTGAAAATTTAGGAAACTTGAGCTTCGAAGATCTTCACAAGCTGTTTGTATGTGAAAAGAATTTTGAATAAAGGTTTTTCACAAAAGCACTGCAGAGGTCTCGTCTGCGTATCCACGCCTATCCAACGTTATTCATTGATGAAGAGATAACTAATGGAGCTCTGTGATGGAGAACATTGTGATGTTATTTCTGAATGCATTATTGATATGAATCTGCGATTAACTGTTTTTAACTGGTGCAGCGTTATCAATAGAATATTAAAAGGCACAGATGTTTTTAGGTTAAGAAATAAAAGTTTGCCTTGCATGCAAGAAAAACCATATAATAAATGTAAAATAAAATTGCAAAAATAAAAAACTAGTGAATATACTATGTAGTTTTTTTATATTCTAATCCTAATTAGGGATATTACTATATAGCCAGTAGGTACCTAACATGGCAAAAATACCTGAACCCAAAAAGAAAAAAAATGTAATTGCATAGGTAAAAGACTATATTCTCATTCATACAAAAAAAACGAAGCAGTTGTCAAAATCTATATGTGAGCCTCGTTACGGCGATTTTTTCTCTATGAAAGTCATCCGTCTGATCCTCTCAGTAGTCTGTGCAGCACAAGTGACAAGATGTAAACAACTAAACCATAGAGTAACGTACTATAACACAGACTACTAAGGCTTAGATTCAGAGACGATTCTAAGCGTAGACTTTGGCTTCCGTATGTCAAAACTGTATAGAATTCTGACGTATGGAAGCGTGAGTCCACGCTTAGATTTGTCTCTGAATCTCAGCCTTAGAGGTACTACGTATCTATAAAAATAAATAAAATTGAAGTGTGTTTGTAATATCAAAATAACAGCTTATAAAAGTATAATTATATGCCATACCAAAAAAGTGGTCCGAAAGAGACTAACTATTAAGGAGGTATGTCTCTTTCTAAAAGGGTGACCTTACTTTATGAACTAAAAGGGACAGATTTGAGACGATTTGTTGTAGTAAAAATTATTCTATTTCATTTGAATTATTTAGTACAGCCAACAATATACATAATGGTGATACCTACCGAGAAAAAAAATTTTTTTTTTTTAATGTAATTTGGTAACGAGACGAGCTGGTCGTTTGCCTGATGGTAAGCATAACGCCGGCCCATTACAATTGCAGTGCCACCCAGAACTTTGAAACACAAAGGCCTGCGCGGCACTGCAGTACGCACGTTACCCTGAGACATTAGGTATTAAGTCTCATAAGCCCAGTAATTTCACTGGATACTCTGCTATAATAATCACTATTTTAAAGAAACAGTAATACCAGTTGATCAGAGATAATATTAAAATCTAAGTAGTGCAGAATTTGGGTCATATTAAATACAGACAGAAACGAACGAACTCGGGACAGCGGCGCAAGTACGGACCTTTTCGCTCGATGAAATCCGATAAAATTGACAGTTAACGATAAAGTGGATTTTATCGATTTGAACTGTCAATTTTATCGAATTTTATCGACGGAAAAGATCCGTACTTGCGCCGCAGTATACGTAAAGGAGAAATTCTCTAAAAAGTTTATACATAATCGAAAAAGAGTTAAATATATTTCTTGAAAACCCCCCGACTAAAAGGGAAAGTAAGTTAAACCCAAAAAACTCCGTAAAAGAAATTAATTTTTTTAAATCTATAAATAAATCTTTAGATACTGTCTAGCTACTCGGGCATCTAAAAGATGTTTTTGTGGTAACACGGTAAGAATGTAAGATGATTTTATTTTAATCTTCTGATTAGCAGGCAGTTTTGATATGTATCGAAATCATACTAAAATTTTACAATATAAAAATGTCGAAGTACGCTGCGTTAATTTTACAACATCAAAATATCCAAGTACGCTGCAGTAGGTACGCACCCATCTATACTAACTTTACCAATATTATTAGGTAGGTAGGTACTTATTTAAGAAAACGTTTTTCATTTTCAGATTTGACCCCTGTAAACCTACAAGGTGAAATTAGCGTAATCTTAGAATAATTATACTTACTAATCTCGTGACGTGGCGTGACTCGAAATGTGGAGATGTCATAGGTATTAATTAGTTATTAATAATTCTGATTAATCACTTCAATGCAACTGAACAGTACATTACCTCGAGCCTGTGTGTTATCTTAGGTGATAATCTTGGGCCTTTACGTCCGATACTTTCATTCAGTATGAGTTTAAAAACAGCGACTTGGACAAATTCGTATAGAATAATTAAAAAAAATGCTGGTGTTGGTGTTACTGCAGCTGAGTTTTGTGTCAGTGTTCGCATCGGTTGTGTTTGAAGACTGCGGTGAGTGTATACTTTGATATTTCAATAATATTATAAATTACTAACGCTCTTGCCATAAAAAAATTAAACACACCTTAAACATGTGTTAAACAGCCTCTAACTTTTAAACATGCATCTCTAACTCTTGAACATGGTCTAACTCTTAACAGCAGCAAACGAAAATTTTGATTTAAGGGAAAACGAGTCGTTCATTTCTCCATACAATCGTATTTGGGTTATTACTCCACTACTTGACGTTTTAAGTCCAAAATTAAGAATAATATCGATTTATCTCTTCATTATCTAGGTTGATCTGCTAATTATACAGAAAAAAAATAAGTGGCTTAAAAGTAATGAGCCTTCAAACATCTGTATTTTAGCACATATTTTAACGCAAGTTTGGACGTAAATAAATTACAAAAGAACTAAGAAAACTCAAAAATAAAGAACATAGTAACAAGCTTTAGTTTGTCGACATTTCAAATAACTTTGGTTTGACTAAATACATTTAGTAGTTTTGCCGTAACACCCCAAGTACCAGAAGCCAATTCGTACATTTTTGCGCGCCGATTTTCGAGTCGAACCATCGCGCGTCTCACGGAAATTTTACCACCCTGGCGGGGAGAGGAGGGAAGTGTCTCACGCACACTACAGTGCCCGCTGTGTGCTGCTGTGCCATTTCAAAGTCACGAAACACCGCGATGTTTGTGACAAAGTACTGTCTCGCGCCAGACGCGGTCGATCGGCCGGTGCGTGCGGCGGCATCCTATATAATTTGTGGGCGGCATTACGAACAAGCAAAGGTCAAGGTGATCGACCGAAGACGTAAAACGATTTACGATATGCGTATTATCATAATTGTGTTCTATGATAATGCCACCGCCCGCTATATTGGATTCAGATTTCTTTGCCTAAATTGGATGTTTACCTATGCTTGTGAATTTGGACTTTGCTGCGTTAGAGAAGTGTTCTGTGTTTATTTTTGACTTCAGTACAACAATGGCTAAATCGTATTTTTGTAATAATATTACCTACCTATATCTTTTTCAAATACTAATAAATAGAAATCTATTAATAGAATTTAAGTAAATAGATACTTATCTATTTACGTAGAAACCTACCTATTATTATTCGATTTGTTATTATTACATATTGTGTTAGCACAAAACCAACTTTTAGACTCATGTTTAGCTAGACAGTGTCTAAATAAAAACGTCTATAAAATGATCTATACAAATAAATAAAATTGAAGTGTCTGTTTGTAATATCAAAAATATAGCTTTTTTTACTAAATGCATTTGAAAGTATACACGGTACCTACCAACAAAAACACAATTTTTAATATTTTTGTCTGTCTGTCTGTTTGTTTGTTCCGGGTAATATCCGAAACGACTGGCCCGTTTTTGACGGGACTTTCACTGGCAGATAGCTGATGTTATAAGGTACTCCTACTTTATTTTGGAAAAACAACTAGGGTTCCGAGCAAAAAAAACCCATGAACCCAAAAAGTCCGCCCGGGTGAAACCGCGGGCAGCAGCTAGTTATGATATAAAATGATTGTGGTTGTTCATATTTAAACACGTGAGTAAGCCATGATTGGGAGTTAGACGCTGTTTAACACATGTTTAGGGTGTGTTTTTAGTAAGACTAAGACCGATATACGGTGTTATGTTGTAAGTACTTAGGTAGGTACTTATGTACTTACTGATAACTGAGTAGGTACGTACCTACTTATAACCACAGAATAGATAATAGCACAAGTCTATAACCTACCTAGTAAGTACATACGTACCTACTTGAACTAAAACCGCGTTACCACAAAAACTATTTTTAGACGCTGTTTAGCTAAACAGGCGTCTAAAAATAGTTTTTGGTGGTTTTGTCTAGCTAGACAGTGTCTAAAAGTTAAACAACGCTACACAACTTTCACGAGCAAAATGATTAGAAATAATCATAACGGCTTGTACGATGAGTATTTATTCTATGATAAGGTCACCGTTATCTTCTAAAATGATTAGAAATGTCACATCAGCGGCGCAAGTACGGATCCTTTCGGTCGATAAAATTCGATAAAATTGACAGTTCAAATCGATAAAGTGGGATTTATCGAGCCTCGAAACAATCGACAAAAGTTATCGAAAAGCTAGGTCGAATCCAAAGAGAATATACAGCTACTACAATACTTTATGATCAGACTTCGGTACTCGCAACATTCGATAAATTTGTCGAACCGACTTCCGTACTCGCGCCGCAGAATTGAGGTAGATAATGGTTAGACACTTCTTAAATCAAGGTTTGTGGTTAATTACTTATTTAAACACGCGACTAAGGCATGTTTAAGAGTTAAACGCTGTTTAATACTTGTTTACGGTGTGTTAAACAGAGTTTAACTCCTAAACATGCCGTAGTCGCGTGTTTAAATATGAACCACAAATCGAGATTTAAGTAGTGTCTAACTATTGTCTAACTCCACTCTGTTGTGACTTTTCTAATCAGTTTAGAGGTTTATCTTTAGGCACTGTCGAGTTAAACAGGCGTCTAAAAGTTAGTTTTTGTGGTTACACGGCTTATGTTGAAATATAAATAAAAAACCAAAATAACCATGGTTTTGCAACAATTACACATATACGAGGTAAGTATTTACACGCGCATCGCAGTTTGAAGAAAAAAACATCTAAAAAAACCTCTAAAATCCACTAAACGGACGAGACCGGCACTACGGCCAGACGGTCTGGTTTCAAAGCGACGACTGCTCCGCTTTACGCTACATACATCACTTGCGTACCACCGCTTATTTACCGCAGCGTCTGTACTGAGTACGCAGTGGTTGTGAAATAATTTTTATCTTTCGTAGAAGCGAGAGTGAATCGAGAGCGGTAACTTGTGCGACTTTCAATCCGACGCACCATAGTTCTAATCTCTACTCGTCCCGCACCAATAACTAATATCAAGTTATGTGCGGATTATTGACACTCGCTCTAAAACGGTGAGGAAAACATCGTGAGGAAACCGGCATGTTCAAGAACCACAAAATTCGAGGACATGCGACATCCACCAAGCCGAACTGGGCCCGCGTGGTGGATTATGGCCCATCTCTCTAGAAAGAAAGAAAGAAAGAAAGAAAATACATTTATTTCTCTTTCTCTGAGAGAAGGCCGGTATCCCAGCAGTGGGAACGTAAGAGGCTGACAATAATAACAATAATAATAGTAGGTAATTTTCCTTGGTTTGCGCGTGGTCCGTGATTATGCTTTGCGTCAATTCATTGCGTCTAATAGCCCTGTAGACCACTTATTTTATATACATATAGGTACGTTTTTTTGCCGTAAAAAAACTACGGTTATTTCGCCGTGAGTAGATAGATAACTTTATTGTACACGTTATATAAAAAAGCTTTATATATTCATAAAAGTTCATAAACTAGCTGCTGCCCGCGGTTTCACCCGCGTGGATATATTGGATTTTCTTGGTTTTTATTTTTTTGCACGGAACCCCAATTATTTTTCTAAAATAAAAGTAGCCTAAGTTACTCCTTATAACATCAGATATCTGCCAGTGAAAGTCCCGTCAAAATCGGCCCAACCGTTTCGGAGGTTACCCAGAACAAACAGACAGACAAAAATTTTAAAAATGGTTGTTTTGTTATAATAGGTACCGTATATATATACTCTCATATGCATTTGGTAAAAAGCTGTTATTTTGATATAACAAATTTTTTTTCTGAAGAGATAGGGTGATCTTATCCGTGTTACCCGCACGGCCACACGGCCCTTCCTGTGATGATGATGGTGATGAATAATAAAAATGAATGAAATGAATAATATAACTCTGTAGGTAGGTCGATACGAGTAGGTATCTACTAAAATTCAATACAGCAAATTATTTGAATTTACTAGCTGCGTCACGTGATAGAACAGAATAGGTAACAGTTAGTACTACGGCGCGCTGAATTCGTGTTTGTTTTTGTGTTTGTTTTCTCGGAAACTACTGCATGATTTTCATAGCATTTTCACGAAATGGAAGAGAGATCATCCGAGAATGTGATAGGCTATAATCTAGAATTTTTAATTAGCTTTAAAAGCCGTCTGGCGCTCATGTTTTGTGTTTGTTCGGGGTAATCTATAATAATTCAGAAAAAATCGTCCCGTTGTATAGTTTCCGATGCTTGCGCTGGCCATATATTTATAGCTATAGGTATGAAAATTATGTATGGAAGAAATGCCTATAATATCTAACTTGGTGTTTCAAAAAAGAGTTTAGGTAGGTACCTTTATTATATTTAATTACTCATTTATCGGTCGCTCTGGCAATTGAATTACAGTAGGTATGAACCTATGTCTTCTATAGCTAGGTATAAGAAGTAGGTGAGTATGATAAAATACGTAAGCAATCAGTAAAACACAAAGGTGAAAGCATAGGTAAGCAAAGCATAAGTAGGTAAGGCTTTATTTAGGCTACCCACCGATCTTTCTAGAACATTTTCTGTGAGAGTCCATTTGGATGAGTACCTAGGTACCTATTTTACCTCCGCTTTACTTGAAATCCTCCGGCGACGACGGCGGCGCCCGGCTGCGCGGCGCCACAGAATAGGTAAGAGTTAGTACTTGGGCCCGCTGAATTCTACTTATTATAGTTATACCTTATCACCTATATTTACTACTCATTTATTGGTCAGTACAGTGGCATGTAGGTATGTACACTACCTATGTCTCGTATACTAAAATACCAGCCATAGTCAGTCAACTTTTTCAAAAATGTAAAATAAAAAGCATGACCGACTGAGATATTCTTCTTAGAAGATATTCTGCGAGAATTCGTCTGGATGGGTGTAGGTATACGGTCTATTATAATAGGTACATAGGTACCTCCGGCCCGCAGCGCAAGTACGGATCTTGTCGATCGATAAAATTGTCAATTCAAATCGATAAATTGGGTTTAATCAACTTTTTATATAATTTATCGAGCCTCGATACAATCGACAAAAGTTATCGAATAGCTAGGTCGAATCCAAACGAAATATAAAGCTACTACAATACTTTACGATAATACTTCGGTACTCGCAACATTCGATAAATTTATCAGTTGTTACGATTCGACAAATTTATCGAACCGACTTCCACACTTGCGCCACTGCACCGCCCGGACTCCGGTTCGGCGCGCGGCCGGCGGTAGTCCGGCAACGCCGCGCGCCGGCGCGCGCCTGGCATGCAACGCCGCGCGCCGCGGCGGTAACCCGGCATGCAACGCCGCGCGCCGGCGGCGGTGGCCCGGCTACCTAACCTTTGCTTTGATTATAATTCTATGCGGCGGCGCCCCGATTAGGTAACAGTTAGTACTGCGGCGCGCTGGCTGTTGTGATGATATTTGTCAAAAATTCTCCCCATCATTTCTGTTGTCATCAGTTTCTGAGACGTGAGCTGACCATAATTATAGTTAGAGCTATACGAAAACAATGTATGGAAGAAATATTTCCGTTGAAGAGATCTATAAAAAAGTCCGAGATAGCATAAGTATGTCTATCTTTTCGGGTTGGCTCGCAATTCGCGTTTTTATGATTTTGAAATTTAGCAAAAAATGGTGCTTCGTTTGCAGCCGTGTTTCCACCTACACGATATTCATCCTTATCTAAATAAATGCGTTTATCATCGAGAATGTTTCATCGTGACCAATATAGCCGTTGACCTCGTTCGATTTGAATGAATATCTTCAGAGATATCGGGAAATGAAAATAAAGCGGCGACGCGGGAATTTTTTATTGGTCGAAATTTTTTATCGCCTTTTTAATTATTTTTTTACTTTTTGGAAAGTTTCGCGGTCCTCTAAAGCATGAAACTACTCTCTGTTTTGTCATAATCATCATCATCATCAGCCAGAAGACATCCACTGCTGAACATAGGCCTCTCCCATAGGCAGACCCCAGGCACACGTGTGCAAACGTACGTTTGCTTGACGAAATAACAACGCTTGCGGCCCATGGAAAACCAAAAACCATGGAAAAACCACGATCCCCGCTTGACGCATATCGTATCGTCTGGTGTCGTTGTAGTTTTGGCTGGATGGAACTCTAGTCGGCGACGGTTGCTTCGCACGGCACCCGCTTGTACGACCTCCATTCAAAACAATTGTTACACAACCACTGCGTGCTCAGTGCAGACGCCACGGTAAATAAGAGGTGGTGTGCAAGTGATGTATGTAGCGTAAAGCGGAGCAGTCGTCGCTTTGAGCCAAGGCAGGTCTTCGAGACAATATTGCCGTTCTTGTATATTTCGTGGTTTTGCGTATGCAAAACCATCAAAAAACCACGAGCCGCGCTTACACGTGTAGTATCTCGTAATTCGCGCTTGATGAAAAAGCATGGATATTCTGACAAGCAAACGTACGTTTGCATACATGTGTCTGAGGTCTCCCATAGGACGTCACTTGGACCGGCTAGCTGCTACTCGCCTCGCGCATCCAACGGTTTCCCGCGCTTTTGACAAGGTCATCGGTCCACCTAGTGGGGCCGGCCTTTGTGCTTAGAAGTTTGAGTAGGTACTGCAATCGTTATGGGCGTGTGTTATACCATCAAGAAAATGACCAGCTCGTCTCGTTATTCAATAGTATAAAAAATATGGTCGGTTACATAATACAGTGTACGTGATAATAAATATATACCAGCTACTGAGTACGTTTCTATCCTACTAATATTATAAACTCGAAAATTTTTGAGGATGTTTGGATGGATGTTCATTACTCTTTCACGCAAAAATTACTGAACGGATTTTGATGAAACTACAGTACGTAATATAGAGGTTATACATCAGAATAACACAGACTATAATTTATAAAGATATTGTATTTGTACCTAAGCCAGGCGGGCGAAGCCACGGCCGGAAGCCAAGTAGGCTATATAACGTACTTACTAGAACTATAAATGTTGAAAAGTACCTTTATGTAAACAAGTCCATGCAACAAAAGTTACATCGATCATGAAAAAAACCACGACAGTCCTAGCTAGTGTCGCTCGGGATTATGTAAGGATTCTAGCGATACCCCATACATCGAAATCTCACCGAATCACGTATGTACGTGAGTTTCTTTATTCCACCAAAACTTTTGTGCAGTTTTTGTGTTATGTTTTTAGGGTTCACGTATGTTTGTATGTATGTATATACAATCACACTCATTACATTACTCATCACACTCATTACTCATTACACTCCTTTTTTTTGCAGTCGTGTAATTAAATACCTACTTATCTAAACGAAAGGTCATCCTGGCAGGAGTATGGGTGAGACATTTTTTGTGTAGAAATGAGTGATGAGATGTAGGTACCAATGTGTGTGGGGTCGCTGACCCGCGCATTATATATTATAATGACTTGGAGGACTGTTATAATACTCGTAGGAATCATCTAAAATTATTAAGTTATGTAGGTACTTAGGTAGGTAGGTAGTTACCTACCTTACAAATATACCGCCTGACGTAGGTAACTACTCCCGCGCTGGCAGTTTTCATTCGGAAGTTATCGTCGAACACATAGGTAGGGTACTGTCTGTTACCTATAATATACAAACTTGTTATTGTCTATAGTGTACAAGTTTGATTGTTGAGAATAAAACATGAAGAACTATTAGATATTACTACCCCTGTACAGTACAGTTACTATACCCCGCGGTTTCGCTCACGTAGCCTAAGTTACTGCTTGTAACGTCAGCTATCTGCCAGTGAAAGTCCTGTCAAAATAGGTTCAGCCATTTCGGAGATTACACGGAACAAAGAGACTAAATTTTTAAAAATGGTTTTGTTTTATGTACCGTATATACTTTCATATGCATTTAGTAAAAAGCTGTTATTTTGATAATACAAACAGACACTTCAATTTTATTTATTTGCATACTTAGATAAATTTGTTTCCGAAAATAACTTCTGCAGATTTCTACGCTGTCCAAATGCACGATTATTTTATTATGTGATGATGAGGTTGAAAATTACACTGCTTTCTTTCTCAGACTTCAAACTATTTCCACACCAAATTTCTATAAAATCCGTTCAAATGATTGACAATGATGAAAAGTATCCTGTGTTCTTTCACAGGCTTCAAGCTATCTCGAAACCAAATTTCTTCCGTTCTATAGATCGACAATTATGAAAAGTGATGATGTTGTTGAAAAGTACCCTGTGTGTTTTCTCGCGCTTCTAGCTATTTTCACACCAAATTTCATTGGAATCTATACACATACATACATATATATACATAAATCCTGTCCTACTCTTCCTACTTCCTATCCTACTAATATTGTTTGTGAGGATGGATGGATGGATATATGGATAGATGTTTGTCACGCAAAATCTACTGAGTGGATTTTGATGAAACTTTATTTACTTACAGTAGATAATATAGCTTATTACTATGTTTGCAGCCGACTGTAGGCAAACCAAACAATTTACAATTTATACTCAAAGAAGCAAACAATGAAAAATGGCGCGCGCGGCGCGATGACCAAACGAGAGCTCAGAATAGATAATAGTACAAGTAACAAAAGCGAGCGCCATCACACGAATATTCACGAAATTTCTTTGAATGAAGAATCGCCATTCATAAGATCACGCATGTGTGCGTAGAAGCGGCAGGTCGTGACTTTACGAGAGTGTGTAACTGTGTATGCGCGAGCATTAGCTTCGTACTACTCATAGCTGCAGAGCCTTACCTTGTCCCACGAATGTTAGACGAAATAGCATGCATTTTAGCCGCGCCCACCGATGAGTTGGAGGGTTGAGCTCGTAGGCTCTTAAGAACCCTCTTAGCACAAAATTCAACGTTTAGACGCCTGTTTAGCTGGACAGTGTCTATTTAATCATTACAACACAACTTTCAAGTAAAATGATTAGAAATTTCGCAACAGGAAGTGAGTTAGACGATGGTTAGGCACTTCTTAAATCAATGTCTAGAAACTGTCTACCTAAAATGATTCTAAGTGTCACAATAGAATTGAATTAGACCACTCAAGCTGAAAACATTTCGTGGCAGTTGAACACGATAGCTAATTCTATTCTACAATAGGTGTATCTGACCATTTTTTATTTACCCACGAAGGAACAGAGAAGGTATGTGCGTTTAGGGTGAGAGGTTGTTTGTTTGTTAGTGTGTGCACATGAATGTTCAGATCTAGCATCAGCCGCGCTTCTCGCCTGGCAAGATCATTTCGCCCGGTCGACGGTCGGAAGATCCTTCCTTTTCCATGGAAGAGTGTGGCACCGTCTCTAAGCATCACATTGCTGTTTAACGGCATCTACGCGAATGTAGTCGCGGGTACGGCTAGTCTATACAAGTCTATACAAAAAAATATAATTGAAGTGTCTATTGAAATTGAAGTGGTAATATTAAAATAACAGCTTTTTACTAAATGCATATGAAAGTATATACGGAACCTATAACAAAACAACCGTTTTTAAAAGTTTTGTCTTTCTGTTTGTTCCGGGTAATCTCCGAAACGGTTGGACCGATTTTGACGGGACTTTCACTGGCAGAGTGGCAGATAGCTGATGTTACAAGGAGTTATGGGACAGGGTCCCTTTTGTAGCACTGAACCCCGTACCAATATAAAGTCACTCGCGGTCAAGAAAGTATATAGAAATATTTATTATAAGCGATGTGAATAGAAATAAAGATAGGCCGAAAGAAATGAAGAATGTTATTAGCAAGTATGGAATTATTTAATTTGATTGAAAAACGAAATATAAGCTAGAACAACAATAATTAATAGGAAAAGTAAACAAGCGCGACGTTAGCTAATAGTCCAGTCAGTGAATGCGGATCGCGCGTCAGCTGGCCGGGCGGCGAGAAACCGGTCGCCTAAGGAGCTGGCCCAAGCGCAACAAGAGGAAGCAAAATATTAAAAATATGAGGCGCTGGGACAACTCGCTAGGCGAGCGATTTGGAATGTGGCAAATAGGTACGCCACAGAGTAACTTAGGCTACGTCAGCGAAGCCGCGGGGCACAGCTATAGTAAACAATAAAACTAGTATTTTTTATTTTACAAAACTACAGTACAGTGCAGTAGAGTTCTAAACTTTGTATGGAAAAATTTATTCCTAGGTTCGATTCACTCAAAACTCGGTAGAAATGAATAAGGTAGGGTATAATGTAGAGTCGGGTAGCGTAGGGTAGAGTAAAGTAGGGGTAGTTTGGAATGTAGATAGTTTAGTTTCTGGACTAACACAGGCTATAAAGATATATACCACGCAAGCGAAGCCGCGGGCAGAAACTAGTACTTGATTAAAACCAAGAAAAATTAAATTAATAGAGAAAACTAAAATCCAATAACATGTAATAGGTACGACATTAATAGGTACGACAATAAAACTTGGAGGTGCTGATTGAAATAAAGTAAATTCATTTTCGTAATGAGGATTGAGGAGGCAGGGTAGTCAGAACACCTTTAATGAATTAGACGATATTATATTGCTAGCTTCTAGAATTACAAACAATGCTATTGATTCGGACGAAGTCATTATGACAAGACAGTCTATTATTATTAATACACACAGACTTATTACAAATCTGTGTTATTACCTAAATTTATGACGCCTATCGTAATAAATACTGGAATACACAATACCTATGTTATCATTACAATACAATATCTGATCATTAGAAATCAATACGCGGCTTCATTGTTGTTTTATCACCAACGCGAACGTGTCTAATAATATCAGACGGAAATCATAGTTTACTGGTTTGATACCACTAAGGCGCGTCATTAAATCAAAGCAGTTTTAATACCTAGTCCAATTATTTGTTATCAGGAAATACGATGGCGCTGTGGACGTAGACGACGAAATTATAGAAATAAATAATTCCTTATTGGTTTACCGTAGAAGGCAGATAAGTGATATTTTCACGACAAAAAATGACGACATCGAAATTGTCGTTTGCGAGCCCATTCATTGCACAGTGATACTTTTACTAGGTCTTCATATATAATTATCATTTATGCGCTAAAATGTGACATTATTCCAATTATTGTACAACCATACTGACACTGAGACAATTATTATGTTGTATACTACCTATATATTATGCGTAAGTTTGTCGGTGGACCTCCCTATATATACTTATATATCTACTACTCTATGCGGTGGATGTGGCTTCGTATCTAGGTCCCAAATCATAGGCCTAGAATACCATTTATGTCCCAAAATCGGTTGAACTGATTTCTTTTTTTGTAAATGTAACTTGAACGATATAATATACCTACGAGTAGATGTTATTGCACATTGAATTAAAGAACTTTTAACAGCCACAGAAATTTATCTATTTTTTTAACGGTTTAAATATCGCTTAGGTACCTATATCCTACTCGTAATACATTATTTTTAATAATCCACACTTCGAAATCTTTGCACAACCTCTTTTTACAACTGTACAAGTTATACCCCGTGCCCACGAGCATTGTAAATGGTTCGAAATGAAGGGGTTAAAAATAATGTAGGTAGTTAATTAGACAATCTACGCGATAGATTAATTCAATGAATAATTGCTCAGACGTTTGATAATGACGGGTGTTTTTTGTTTTGTTTTGTTTTAGCGTGTTAATGTTTATGTTTATCCCTTTTATCGCCATCCGTTAAGATTGTAGCCAAACGATAAGCTCAAGCTGTTCTGTCGCACGACAAGTCGTTAGTGTGTTTTATAAATAGACTGAACAAATTGAGTAGGTATTTAAGCATTTTTACTTAGATTTAAGTGAAAAAATGAAACTTATCGAATTAAGGGTACATAAGCTAACTTATCAAAAATACCTGCTGATAACTAAAAAAGTACAAGTGGGATATTTATAATCCTACTAAAGTACTACTTATTTAGATAATTTTTGATAAAATACATTGTGTAATGTAATATATAATATAGGTAAATCTATAGATACAAATAAATAAATTTGAAGTGTCTGTTTGTAATATCAAAATAACAGTTTTTTACTAAATGCATATGAAAGTATATACGCTAGGTACCTATACAAAACAATCGTTTTTAAAACTTTTGTCTTTCTGTCTGTCTGTTTGATCCGGGTAATCTTAGAAAAGGCCGGCCCGATTTTGACGGGACTTTCACTGGCAGATAGCTGATGTTACAAGGAGTAACGTAGGCTACCTGGGAGAAGCCGTGGGGCAGAGCGTAATACTTGTTGGTAATATAATTTCTTACCTACCTAGCGCAAATGTAACGTACCTACCTATAAAATAGGATTTATGGATAAAAGATTATAAAAATAAAATGAAAATCTGGCTTAACTTTACAAGCATATCAAAGGTTTATCTACTAATCTGATAAAGAACTTTGCTTCACCAAATGAGCATCATTCCGAGAAAAATAAAAACCAATATCTAGGTCCATAAATCATCAAATTGCTAAAATACTAACAAAAAAAAACAAGAAAATTTCAAGAATTATATAACTCATTGAGAATGTTGAGAAAACAAGACACTGTTTAAATAAGAGAATAGTTATAATATCTAAATTTGGATTATCCAGATGGTCTAGCTAGATTCTATGCAAATCTGTAAAAATATTCTAAGCCACGTCGCTCCACATCCAGTACCAATAAAAATGAAATGCCAACACTTTACCTATTGAAACGTCTTTTGAATACAGGGTCCGCATACGACCTGCGGGCTGTGCACATCGAAGGGTGCGACATGCGTCTACCCTGCTTCGTTACTCTTGGTAAAGATGTTCCCGTGAGCTTGGAGTTCAGAGCTGGTAAGTACCTGTGAGTTTACGGCAGCACCTACTGTAATATAATATATAATTATACCTAGTGCGATTTGTTCCGCAGGGACACTAATACTACAATAGAATCACACAGATTAGTGACGTTCTGTCGTAAGAAAATTATTTACTTTGTAACCTGGTAATATCTGTGGTTGACTGGTCTTTGTTAACGCTCAATGTAAAAAAGGTATGAAAATGATGTCTAGCGGTCCAAAAGATCCAACCCAACAAATATTTGTCGTTACTAGTAATCTACTGCGACCCAGGAAATTGGAATGTAAGAACGTGTCAGCTCACATATACGAGCACTCCGATCCACAACATTACAATCCATCGTTCCATAAACTGCCCGTGTTCAGAGAAACTCAGATGGATTACGTGGAGACAGTGGAGTGATATGGATTAGAAATCCAAACGTTCCAAATCCAACGTTCCCAACGGCCGACACGACGATCCATTTCGCGCTCTGTTAGCAGTACTCGATACGCACATTGACCGAAAAATGGAGCGATGGCAAGCTCGGAATGGAGTTCCCGTCTGTGGGCTCGAAATTGGATCATAGCTCCACTCAATCCACGACGCGTGGAGCCATGCATGTGGAACGCTCGGGAATGTTGGCTATTACGTGCACCTAGTTGCTACTTACGGGGTAGGCTCGCAGTACTACGACAAAGGGACCCACCCGCGCGACATCCTAATTTGAAAATTACTTTATGGCCACCTTCCACGATCGTTATATATCCATCGCTCCGAGCGCGCGCGTCGTGAATTGAGTGGAACGATGGTCCAATTTCGAACACACAGAGGGTCCATTCTGGGCGCGCCATCGCTACATTTTTCGGTCATTCTGTGTCTCGAGTATTGCCATCTGAGCGCAAGACGAATCCTTGTATCGGCCACACACAATGAGTTAGAACGTTAGATTTGGAATATCCAATATTCCTATCACTCCACGTAATCCATTTGAGATTCCCTACACACGGGCGGTTTTTGGAACGTTGGCGTGGAATGTTGTGGATTGGAGCGCTCGTGTATTTTATAGTTTGCCGTTTCAGTTTTTCAGGAAAACATTATTATTTTAATCCACAGTAAAATTTAACATTCAATACATAACAAGTTCCTATTAAAATTAATTTTTTTTTTCTCACGATCAGTTTACTAAGGGTTTTAAATTCTGAAATGTCACTCATTATATGTATACAATTATGTATTGTACAGATGATAACCATTCTTTCGAGCTGTGTTATCTACTTAATCTCAATTTTCACCCTGAGATAGAAGCCGCCTGCAGTAGGTACCAATTTCAGGCCATCTTAGATATGTAGCCCATATTATGTCATTACATAGGCGTTGTGTTGGTACCTATTGTGTTGAGTTGAAGATTGTTTGTTTCAGGTTTTGGATCCAGAAAGTTAGACCAGAACGTGGTGATCAACATAAATCACGTTAATTCAAGAACTAACGTGACACCTGGTAAGTAATCTGTTGGAATCCAGGGTAGAACGGGGTACCTAAGCTTTGTTTGCAATTTGAGAGAGTTTGAATCAAACTACATAATTGGGATGTTGACTGATTTTGGGAAAGTGTTTAAAACGATGCGTATGGGCCTAATGTAACCCAAAATATTTAAATTTACTTTTTAAAACAACTAATATTTTAATTATCATGTATTTTAAATGCCGTTTTAAATTTTGCTCCAAAACGGCAGTGACGTCACGAGTTCAATTACCACAGAGTAATTTTCTATAACACTGTAAAGTGACAAGCAAAGAGAATATAACCACTACTACCTAGTCTGTGCTACGTTTAGTGACAAGTTGATTCGATGCTTTCTGTGTATGTATTGTTATGTATTAAAATATGAGTTCTAAGTTTTTTGAGCTTATTGATTTATATATATGCTTTGGTTAATTAATACACTTTGGATCTTAGAATCTACGAGTACTGTTATAATATATATTCATTGTTGGTTATAGAAATAATAATTTTTGGTATAATAAGTAGGTACTTACACGGAGGTCTTCACATTTCTAAATTCAGCAGAGCAGAAATTATCGTTTGTCGAGAAGAAATTGGCCACCGTAAAACAATCAATTCTCGGCAAATTGGAATTATTTGCCTTTATGAAGCCACTTTCCATCATGGGAGAATATTCAAGAGTCGAAATAAATTTAGAAAAATAGGCGCGGAATTCACAGCACAGATAAATAATCACAGAAATCACTCTAAAATACTAAGCAGTTAAGCGCAACGAGCTATATACTCATTGGAGTTTTGGCGGGAATGCGAAAATGTGCTGTTGTTGATTTTGTGTTATTTACTAAAACCTTTGTTTTATAGAGTGTTAATGTGTAATAATAGTGGATTATTAACCATTAAGTGTTCGTAAACTTGCATGAGTGAAAGGCAAATAGTACAAAGACGAAAAACGTGTATGTATTTTCGTATTCTATCCAAAACTCCATAGAAGCTTCAGTAAACTATCTACCAATTTACTGAAGCGTCACTTCGACTCGACCGCGCCTAGACTAAACTTTAACGTGACTTTGACGACTTTCATGCACCAAAACTAGAGATTTATTTATATTATGATTTATATAACTTGACACTAGTTAAATGCGCAAATCACGTGGAGCCAAAAACAAAACAAAAAAAATATATATACTCATTCCGATTGAAACCGTGACGTCACGGGCGTTTTAGGTCACGTGACTTCGGAGCGATGTGATTACATTTTGATTATTTAATTTAAATTAAATTCCTTAAAAATAAACAAAAATATTGTGTTTAATAGGATTTCTGTCACAAAAACTACCGTTTCGCGGCAAAATTATATTTTTATTTGAATACAGTCAACAACCCAATTATTTAGCAATTCAGAGGTTTATTATGTCTTCAAAATACTATTACCTATGCAGCCTACCTAATTAAACTTACCTCAATTAATAATTAGTAGCAAGATTGTATGGATTATGAATTTTGATAACAAGATGAGCTGGTCGTTTGCTTGATGGTAAGCATAGCGCCAACCCATAACAATTGCAGTGCCACCAAAAGCCTGCGCGGAACTGCATTACGCTCGTTATCCTGAGACAATTAGTACGTAAGTGTTGTGTGCACGGAGTCCGGTTAACAACTACCTACTTTATTGAGTTTACCCACAAATTATATAATATTAAAAACAATAGTTATACTACCCACATCTTCTTCTCTTTTTAACAATAATAAATAAAAGTTTAAAGTAATGAAAGATTACAACTTAATCTATACAAATAAATAAAATTGAAGTGTCTGGTTGTAATATCAAAATAACAGCTTTTTACTAAATGCATATGAAAGTATGTACGGTACCTATAGCAAAACAACCATTTTTAAAATTTTGTCGGTCTGTCTGTCTGTCCGTCTGTCTGTCTGTCTGTCTGTCCGTCTGTCTGTCTGTCTGTTTGTTCCGCGTAATCTACGAAATGGCTGGACCGATTTTGACGGGACTTTCACTGGCAGATAGCTGATGTTACAAGGAGTAAAATAGGCTACTTTAATTTTAAAAAAGGAATTAGGGTTCCGCGCAAAAAATAAAAACCATGTACATAATCCAAAATCTCCACGCGGGTGAAACCGCGGAGCAGCAGCTAGTTAAATATATAGGTAGGTACATAGGTACTGCTCCAGACCTATAACTAAGTGTAGGTATATGCATAGAAACAATTAAGTATCTATTTCCTCGCTTGACTGCGAGTAGAGGAGGGACATACAGTGAGACATCAATGCCCTCCCTACTCATACAGAGATACTTCCTCCTCACCTGACAAAAACATCTCCGTTTCATCCTCATCGGATACAACAATGATACTTTTATGATGATGAAATGATGCAACAATGATACTTTTTCCCTTTCTACCTGCTTAACCTGTTCTACTTGTTTTGTTTTTGTTTAATATAAGAGCGTGTAGTTTATGCTTTGCCTATGTGAACTTTTTATTTTTTTATGCACAATTATATATAATAGGCTTGCGTTTGATTTACCACTAGCTGTTTCACCTGATGGTAAGTGACGATGCGGTCGACTAAAAGTAGTGGTTATATTCTCTTTGCGGTCGACGATGGAGCACGGTTATCTATACTTAAGTGCCTAGGAGATAACTATTCACTCGTGACTTGAAGAAATTCAGGCAGGGTGTTCCACTCCTTAGCGGTACGCATGATGAATGTAGAAGCGAAACACAACAAAGCAAGGCAAATAGTAAAAAACCGTTTAAACTTAAAATAAATCAAAGCAAAGTAAGCTTTCCCAGAAGATAGCCGTGTAGGTACTTGTTTTTATACTCATGTCTTGAAGAATCTCAGATTGTATGATTTTCAGGAAACACAAAACAATTGAAAAGAGATGTGAGATTGCGTTAGTCTCTTTGCCCATAAGGTCAAAATTGGCTATTGAAAAATACAGATAGGTACCTCCCTATATTTTGTTGAGACATAAAAAAAACACGTAAATACCCAAAATACATTTTTCAACCTTGACTTATCAAAGGTCTCAGGCTGTATTTTTACTTGACCTTACTCGAGAATGTTCGTCATCTTTTTTTAAGAAAAAAACGAGGATAAAACTTCTCGTGTCTGATGTTATCATAAATGAGAATTCCTAAAAAAATTTGACTCGATGGGTGATAGCGAGATTACCCGCCGCGCCCCGGTCTGTATGTTGACTGTTGAGAGTTCGAATTCGGGGTTTTATTGTAAAATAATTGTCCTAAACAAGAACCTACAACTATAATTCTAATTATCGAGAAGAATCATACTAAGGATATACTTGATACTAAGAGGTCTGTGCTTGATACCATGATAATCTGATGATACCTATTTAGTAAAATTTAGTGGAGGAAAAGAACCTGACGCAACTCTACAATAAAGATAAACTACATAGGTAGGTACTTGTAGAACAATAATGTATACCTCCTACTTATCTATATTTTTTCGTCTTGTTTACAGAGCTTTGTGATAGTGTCGATTGCCCAGTGAATACAGATGGTCCGACATCGTTTAACAGCGTCATGACTGTTCCAGTCAACATAGCTTTGGTAAGTTAGAAGGTAGTTTTCAGAATTTTATAACAATAGGTTCTCAGATCATCAAACTGAACCCTAATGACTAGTGGACAATTAGACATGCTCTTTGGCTTAGGTATTTAAGACTATCTGGAAACCCCACTGAGTTTCTTCTTAGAACGGATTTTGGGTGCTGCAAACGTTACTTCTTTGTTTTTTCTATATTTAAAATGTACTTGACACTGTGAACCTACACTATAAATCCCTTACTATACTATATACTCGGTAGATACAACAAAATTCAATGCGCCTCTGAAATTCCAGAGTAGGTACCTACCTACCTGTCCGGAACGCAAATTCCTAAAAAATTATTTAACGCTGATATTTTTAGTGGTATTTTTTGGTGATTTGTTATACTTCAAACAACAAAAAAAAATTGTACATCCGCGTCGTAGGTACAGGTAGGTAGTATTAGGTGTTATTCAGGCTTGTCAAACTCTCTAATGTATTAGTTGTCGAAGAAAGTCAATTTTGTCGTACATTTTCAGAACACGAGTTTAAACTCAAGGGAAATTGCCAATTTTTTATAATATTGGGTAACAAGACGAACGCGACTTTTGCCTGATAGGTAGTAAGCATAACGCCATTTAGGGGCACATTAGACGCTAACGCATGTTTGCGTTTTGCTGTCAAAATAATCATGGTTTTGCAACATTAGATTATACGCTCACGCGCGGCTTGAAGTAAAACCAAGAAACAGACAAGAACACCAATACGGTTGTTAATGGGAGGACTAACTCTTCTGCGAGTGTCCGTCTGGGTTGTTACCACCGCTTTGCTCGTGAAGTCTGCCGCCAAGCAGTAGCGCCAAGCATTACTGTGTTCCGGTTGATGAGCAGAGTATCCAGTGAAATTACTGGGCTTATGAGACTTACTTAATACCTAATGTCTCAGGGTAACGAGCGCACTGCAGAGCCGCGCAGACCTTTGTGTTTCAAAGTTCTGGGTGGCACTGTAATTGTTATGGGCCGGCGTTATGCTTACCATCAGGCAAACGACCAGCTTGTCTTGTTACCAAATACTAGAAAAAAAAAGATAGTGCTGCCTCTAGCACTCCCTCGAAACCCAGCCTGGGCTCAAAGCGACGGCTGCTCCGCTACATACATCATTTGCGTCTTGCCAACCACCGTCTATTTAACACGGCTTCTGCACTGAACATGCAGTGGTTGTGAAACTGTTTGTTTGAGTAGGTAGAAGTCGTAGAAGCGGTGGTGACCGTGTTTTTCCATGGTTTGCGCGTGATCTGTAATTGAGTCATAAATGAATGAAAGTTGAAGTTCCGCTAACATTAATAAAATAATTTCCTTCAACTCATGACGCGAAAAGTATCGAAATAGCGACTAAAAATATCGACAATATCAGGTCCAGGAACATTTTGTATTACGATCAAGAATATGAGTGTAAATCATCAATCATGCGTTAGCGTGTAATATAGGTACTTACCCCAAAGATCTGCTTGGCACTGCATTGCGCTAATTACCCTAAGGGCCTAAGGCATTAGGCATTTACTGTCTACAGTGACTACTTTGCTCACCAAACCGGAATACATTAACGCTTACACATTACTTACAGCTTGGCGCGAGACTACACACGAGCGGTGGTTGGTGTCCACCTATAGTAGAGAGAAGAAGAGAAGAGTCAGTCCTAGTTCCTACTGTACTAACTGCTGAAGTGGAGTTCTTGTATCTGACTTACAGTAATGATCCCATATTTATCCCACTCAATCTGACGCGCGGAGCGATGGATTTGGAATGCTCGTGGATCCCGACTAATTGATAGGTATCGACCGAATATCGACCTTCACTCATCTGTTTACCGAATTAAAAATATATTGCTTCGCAAACGCTGAACTTTCAAGCCGGTTATTAATAAAATTACTTTATACCTAGTTTTATATCATAATTCAATAATTGATAATCTATAGGAAATCCGCATTCAATCATGTTTTTTTATTAAGTATTATTAATTTTCAATATATAGTTTAGCTAAAGGCCAATTTTAGATACCTACTATAGCTTTCACCGGTAGCTTCACCCGCGTGGTATTTATTTATATATATAGTTTATAGCCTATGTGTCATTCTAGAACTTAAACTATCTACATTCCAAATTTCATCAAAATCGGTTTAGTAGTTACCGAGATACTTATGGTAACACACATTCACACACACGAACTGTCGCGTTTAAAATACATAGTAGTAGTCTGTATAGAATATTATATCCATAATAGTGCCCTATACAATTTGTAACATAATTCCCTACTAAGTGCCGGGGCAGGGTATGTTACACGTCATGGCGAACAACTTTAGTTTTACGACTTTTGAGATTTCGAAGTTTTTCATCGGTGTATTTATTTAGGTATGTCCGGGTTGTTTGTTTTTTGACTGGGTGCATTTTTGAGACGGGGCAGTAAGGGTACGTAGATATATGGAGAGTAACAAGCTCTACACTATCTACTCTACAATGGCAACGATAACTCGTGAATTCTATGTTATTTATTTCTTGCACATAACAATATAGGTATCTATTACGTATCGTATGTAAATTACAAAGTTGATTCTTTTAATTTCAGAACCAGCGCGGCTATCTAATGTGGCGGATCTACAACGAGAGCGGTATCATGGTGCTGTGCTACTCCCTGGTGGTACAGACGCAGAGCTCATTGATGCATTTCCTAAGAACCGGCAACAGTTTTTAATGTTCATTCTGTTTCTGACTGATAATACTATCGACATAATAGGGATGTGAAATGTACCTAAAATACATAAATACTGTCGTTTTACTGTCGGTTTAAGAACATCAACACAATAAAAATGAAATTCACAAAAATATATAATATCCACAAAGATTTAAAACGAACTGCGAATTCAACGATTTTTTTATCTTCCAATAGTAATATAAATTTAAACGATACTACCGGATTCTTTACATTTTAATGAATAAAAAAAAATGCAGTTTTTCACGGCGGAAATCAACAAAATGCATGTTTTTAGTACAGCTTTACGGCCCGGGCAGAACATAATATGACGTCACATGTTCTGCCCAATTTGTATGGAGCGTTTTAGCGCTGAGTAGATCGACTTTGACTCTCCTTTTTAGTCGCCTTTTTTAGTCGATCGATACCGACCATACACGCTTATGCAAGATTGCGTTTTGCCACAAAATATATAATAGTATGTACAAGGTTTTGCTGTCAGTTGATTTTAAAACAAGCACGGATTAGGCACGAGAAAATACACTCGCAGCAGCCGGCATGATGTAAAACTATCAAAAATCTACAAAATAAACAAGAACAGCAATACAGCCACTTAGTGCTGTCTGTTTCACTCTCTGCCTATAAGACTCAAAGTGACGTCTGCTCCGCTTTACGCTACATACATCACTTGCGCACCACCGCGTATTTACGGCAGCTTCTGCACTGAACACACAGTGGTTGTAAAACTATTTTTTGGGTAGATATTGCAGAAGTGGCTGCGGTGCCTTTCGAGTATCACGAAATCCGCGCTTGACGCAAAAGCGTTGTTATTCTGACAAGCAAACGTACGTTTGCTTTAGCGTCTAAGGTGCCCCTTA
The DNA here is from genome assembly GCA_907269065.1 of Crocallis elinguaria. Lineage (NCBI taxonomy): Eukaryota > Metazoa > Arthropoda > Insecta > Lepidoptera > Geometridae > Crocallis > Crocallis elinguaria. Next base: position 5,402,565 of record OU026065.1, on the reverse strand, counting down.
CTGCACTGTCTCTAACCGTGGTACGGTTAGCGCTCGGACTAGATTTCTACGAAGCTCCACCATAGGCAGCCCGTACACCTAATTCATGATTGATGGATAAGCATCAATCACGGACCACGCAAAAACCATTTAAAAACCACGATCAACGCTTGACGCATGTCATACCGTCTAAGGTGGATCTTGGTAGAAATCTAGTCCGAGCGCTAACCGTATACATTGTATAGGTCGGCCCCCCACAAGATGGACCAACGCAACGACCTGATCAAAACCGCGGGGATTGGGGAACCGTTGGATGCAAGAGACGACACAAGAAAATCCTGTGTGACGCTGCTCCGCTTTCATCGCCCTCCTATCATATTCCTCCTGCCTCTCATACGACTAGTAATTTCACTAAATGCCAGTCAAACCGGAACTTGTACTATTACCTATTCTGTGCCGGAACAAAGTAATGCGAGCACTACTTAACTGTTTACAACATACAGTAGCATGCTAACTGCCTAGGTGTTAGTTTTAAGTATTCTATGGTGCTCCTGTATGGTCGTGACCTTAATGCAAGGACAAAATTCTACAACACAAAGACATCAGTTGAACCGTTACGTAGTATTTGTACTTTGATTTGTTGGTTTTTTAGGTATGGTAGGGAGTAGCTTGAGCTTCTTTGTAATTTGTAAATTAGACCATATCGAAAAGTAGATTAAAAATTAATGCTAGTTTCACTGGTTTGACTGGTTACTCCGGTAGCGTATAATGACGAGATGGATTTTTTTAATAAGTATATTTAGAGTTAATTTAATTTGTTGTTCATTCATTTCCTTGCTACACCTACAGTTTTGTAATTTGTACATTGATTGATTATTATCAGACTAAAAGTTAACAAAATGAGAGTCAGGTTACTTGTTAGTTTGGTCTTCACGCCCGGATCGTGGTATCAGCGATATGACCGATAGTCACCGATTTACAAAAAGTCGTATTTTTTTAATCTCATCGGGTGACTAAAATTCACGTAAACGATATCTAAGTCTGAGAATTTCGTGCCAATTTTGACTTAAAAACAGTTTAAAAAAATTGCTTTAAAAAAGCGACGAACCGACTTCAGTGACAAACTATTAAACCGATTTTGATGAAATTTCTATGGGACCAATCTGAAAGTATATCCTTTCAATTAAAAAATGAATTTTCCAAATCGGTTTATAAATCTGAGGTAAAAAAACATTAAAAAAACCGACCGAATTGATAACCTCCTCCTTTTTTGGAAGTCGGGAATAGAAAACAATCATAAGTTTATCTAAGATCACAGCTGAGAAATAGTTGCATGAATACCAATTCTTCTTTCTTTATTTCCTGGCTTCTGTGGTACGTTCGATAAAAATAAAATTGAATAGAAAACAATCATAAGTTTATCTATGATCACAGCTGAGAAATAGTTGCATGTATACCAATTCTTCTTTCTGTATTTCCTGGCTTCTGTGGTATGTTCGCCACAATTTCACCAATGTCATGTAGGTTATACCCATTCAATATTTACTTTAAAAAATACGACTTTTGCAAATTAGCGATTTCAAAGTCATCGCTGAATATTTTATCACCGGTATTTCGAAATCACTCGTGAAATTAAAAAATCGGCCCCCAGTTCCTATGGGAATCTCCACGTGGGTAAAACTGTGGATCGTAGCTCTCCTAATAAACACAAGAATTATGTAATTAGTATTTACATAAATACGTACTTTTTTATGACTAAAGTGTAATATATGTAAGCCTATTTTTCAGTAGCTACGTGCGTGTACTTATAAGTATATCGATGTCCTATCCTATTTTACGCATATCCTACTAATATTATAAATTTAATGCGAGTTTGTGTGCGTGAATGTTTGTTACCCTGTGGTTACCAAGTATCTCCATACCTACTAAACAGATTTTGATGAAATTTGGAATATAGATAGTTTAGGTTCTATAAAGTTTATTTATAAATACAATAGTATTAACTGTTATTAATTATTAGATAACGAAACGAGAAGAGCTGGCCGTTTGCTTGGTGGCCCATAATGGCAGGTTGAATTTGGCGGTAGGATAAAGTTTATTTATAAATACAATAGTATTAACTATTATTAATTATTAGATAACGAGAAGAGCTGGTCGTTTGCCTGGTGGCCCATAATGGCAGGTTGAATTTGGCGGTAGGTATTTGGTTCGAAATTAAAGTACTAGAGAGTAGCTAGTAATCGTTCAATATTTTTACAAGCTTTTATTTAAGTTTGTATATACCTATGTAGCCATGACCTTAAGACGGCCCTGCCGATAACGCACACTGTCAATGTTATCGTGCAAAAGTTCACTTTCTTCTCTACTTGTTAAAAGTGTTAGAAAAGGATAAAACTTGTCAATCTCATAGTTATACAATACCAGTAAAAATCCCGATTATTTATCAGTCATGTCCGTGATTGATGCACTGATTGACAATCGTGGTTGACTGGTTTATGTACGTACCCCTAAAAATCACGTCCTAGATATATAAGAATTGCGGGTTGGCCTCAATGCCATTTTGTGTCTACGTAAAGAGCCGTGCAGCCGTTCGCGCCGCGCATCAGTGAGCTTCATAACTTACGTCGTACTACTTAGTCACTTATTCTGCTTATTCAGTAGTCTCGTGAGTGTACAGAAATCGCAGCCAAACGTCACGATGGTGTCGCAGAGTGTAGTCGTGTGTCTTGTTGCCCTCCTCGCCGTCGCATCGGCCACGGATGTGGACCAATGTGGAAATTCTACAGGTAAGTCTTTACATTTACATAAGTCCGTTAGCACACGACACGCTTTGGTCTCGTTTTACGAAGAAAATATTGCGTTGCCTGCCGAACAATAAACTTGGTTACTCGGATTATATTCTACATATTTTGTAACATCAAACGCACACTATATTTTGTACCTATATGATTACGGTTAGGTGTCATTATAAAACAACTTTAAATTTATAAAACTGTTATAGTATGTATGGTCATAGGTGGTAGTTTACCTATGTATCTTTTTTAATCTGAAGACAGACAATAGATTTGTTGGGTTCAAAATCCAATCTTTCTAAAGTGAAAACTGGTTTTATCGTATTCTAGTTTAACGAGCTACCTATCTACACGCACTTCAATTCAAGATAATCTTACACATTTATATTTTTTATAATATTGCAACTGTTTCAATTGATTTCTCTAAAATATACCTGTAGCTTCTGCCCGCGGTTTCACCCGCGTACCCACAGGTACTGTGCTTTTTTTTGCGGGGAAAAAAGTAGCCTATGTTACGCTCCGGTCCATAAATCACGTCTCACTCATGCTAAAAATCACGTCAATCCATTGCACCGTTGCTGCGTGATAGAAGGACAAACCGACAAACGTACAAACACACTTTCGCATTTATTATACTATAAAATAAAGTGTGGAAGTGTGGATGAGGAACTTACTAATTCCCTACCTAAAAGAGTCACCTTAACATTTAAATCAAACACAAGCCACGGCACAGCTGATCCAATGGAACTAGCAACATGTTCCGATGAGAAATCTGTACAAATAAATAAAATGTAAACTGTGTCTATTAAAATATTAGTGCCTTAAAAACACAGCTTTTTTAAACAAATTTTACCTTAACTTTGCCCGTTCACAATATTCTCATAAATGTAAAAGTAAACAAAAAACTTGCATAGGATCCTTGGGCTGGACATGTAATGGAGATTCTAAATAATAAGCATTTTTTTCACAAACTTGTAAGGCATTTTCAAAAACACGTATTTCCTGGAACAAGTTTTAGGAAATTACGACGCACTAATTGTCTTCGGAATTTGTTTGAAAATTTATTTCAAAATTTTCAGAATGCCAACCGAAGGCTCTGGCGTTGTCTTTCTTTTTCCGTAGTGCCTGTTTTTCTTCGATGAACCAACAAGCCTTTAGGCCATTTTTTGCGTTCTTCTTAAGCGGGCCAGGAAGGGGCACCTTAAGTGAGGAAGTCTGTGTTATTTTTCCTAATAATTTAAATTGCGATAATTATCATTGAAGTTACGATATTTATATTAAAATACAACTTATAAAGTGTATTTTGCCCCGACTTAAAAAATACATCTGTATTCTAACTTTGAAGTGGTAAACTCATGATCTGGGAATCGGTAGATACCTACATATTATGTTTGACCGCGCTATCATAGTTTTAGGCACTATTGACCAAAATTACTTGTAGGTATAACAGAGGTACAGACTACAGTGTCATCGCCGTTCTCCGTATAACGGTGGAAGAACTCATAAACTCATAAATTAAATTCCAGTAGGCACTGAATTGTTCTACACTAAAGTAATTACCTGCCACGAGTAAAACACAACACCATTATGACCATAAGTTGTGGTTGTTTTTAAAGTACAATATGAAGTTTCTAAAACAATTGATAACAAGTTCCTTCGATAAAATAACCACCAGCCAGTCATCTTTCTTGTTAAACGTGATAATCAAAGTATACGGATATACCACTATAGGTACCTACCTAATTCAATTCAAAGTGCAGATAAAACGTACCTACTAGGAAGCTACTAACATTTATTTACTATTATTACGTAATACATTGTATGTTTCTGCAACAGTACCTAGCTTACAAATTTTAAAATACAATATGAACTTTCTAAAGCAATTGACAACAAGTTCCTTCGATTAGTTTACCACCAGCCAGTCTTCTTGCGTGTTATATACAAATACCTAATCGGCTAATTCAATTCAAAGCGCAGATAAAACGTACAAGGAAGCTACTAACATTTATTTACTATTGTTACGTAATACATTGTATGTGTCTGCAACAATAGCTTACGAATTTTGTTAGGTGGTACAGATACTGATTTAGAAATAGATCTAGCTACCAACTTTAGGACTGACGATACCTAGTCAAAGTAGTATGCGATCGGCTATGTGCGTGAAAAACAGAAATGATTCACATCCACTTCCGTTCTGTGCAGAGGTAATAATTAGCTTAATTATATAAATACAGTTGTTGCGTTTAACATGTTTCGTTGTCAGGCCGATACAGGGTGTAGTTATTAGTCGACGCAGTAAGGGTAGGTAAAAGGTCTATTTTCTTGCTAACTTTCGATTTTTCCAAATCTGTGAATGCAGGACAAAATATCTTTAAAAAATTGGGTCTATCTTCTCAGAACGTTTTCCTGTAGTTAAAACTGTTAGGCTATTACTGCGGCGCAAGTACGGAAGTCGGTTCGATAAATTTGAAAACCGGAAAAATTGATAAAATTATCGAATGTTGCGAGTACCGAAGTCTGATCGTAAAGTATTGTAGTAGCTCTATATTCTGTTCGGATTCGACCCAGCTATTCGATAACTTTTGTCGATTGTATCGTGGCTCGATAAATTATATAAAATGTCGATAAAACCCATTTTATCGATTAGAACTGTCAATTTTATCGAATTTTATCGATCGAAAAGCTCCGTACTTGCGCTGCTGCTCCGTCTAAAAATACACCATGTATAATTACGAGGTGGAAACGTAGTATAATAGTATTACATAGTGTAATTAATATACGCGGTGGGAGCAGTTTGGGAAGAGGCCTTCTCTATTGGAATGAAATAATAATAAAGTTTATTGGTATAAAGCACAGACCAGTAAACCTAGACGCCGCATGTTATTGGTCCCCAAACTAGGTTCACCTGCATTTTGAAGATTTAGGAAGAAGGGACCTCCTTTGGAGGAGGGTTTTTTAACTCAAATTTATAACAACTTAATTATACAAATACAGCAATAATTGGTTTCTTACTAATAATTTTAAGTTTAAACATTTATAAAACATAATGTTATGTGCAGTGTGCACGGTTCCTGCCAGTAATAATAGCCCATTCGAACCTATTACTGGCAGGAGAGGCGTAAGAGTGAATGTGGTAGGTATAGCTGTATGTGATAGAGGTTATTTAAACATTTATATCAATCTCAAACAATAAAGTTTTCTCATAGTTCATTGTCTGTAACCATTTATATAATATATATTATTTTGTTATTACATTCTAATGCCTATGTTTGTGAATATTTAGTACCTATATTGTATTAATTTAGTATACATGAAGTTTGACATAATTATGTGGTTTGTCGTTGCAAGCATAGCCTATTATATAATTATGTTCTGTATGTAGGGGTATGAGTGTATAAGTGTTTCTTAAGTTGGCGTAATGATAAGTGCATCTGTAACACGGCAAAAAAGTAGGATACAGTCTGTGTGAAAGATATGTACCTACCTAGAGACGTATATATACCTAGAAGAAGAAAACGAAGATCATTCAAATCGGATCATACTAAATACGTGACAGAATCACAGCATACCTAGGTACTACGTGGTCATGAATACGATTTATGCAATGTTTCTCTGCAATGTGTTTTGAGTAACGAAATATAAGGATGCGGTACGTACCTAGGTACATACCAAACAAAATTGAAAGTTCCAATCCCACCTGTGTCCTTATCAAGTCAGGGTTAGAACAGGTCGTACCTAATGTGAATGGCCCCTTAACTATTCAATGCAAATAAGATATAACAATTGGCAGAAATTTGACCCGAAGCATAAATAAATCGTCTACTCTGTAAATAAATAATAATAATAAATAGCTGCCGCTAAATATCTAATTGTACCAAGGTACCTATTTGATACGGTTCTGGTAAAATCACGAATCATAAACTAAAGGAAAATTAGGATAAACGAGTGCTGGCCCTTTTTTTAAAGTCGGCTTATTGACGTCATTTATATTATTTGATAAAAAGACGAGCTGGTCGTTTGTCTGATGATAAGCATAACGCCGGCCCATAATAAATCAGACTTGCAGTGCCACTCAGAACTTGGAAACACAAAGGTTTGCCCGGCGCTGTTATCCGAGACATTAGGTACCTACCTATTAAGTTTCGTAAGCCTAGTAATTTCACTGTCCACTGCTCATCGAACCGGAGTCTTCGGAGTCCGGAGGAGAGGAACCACAGAATACCTACCTAATACCTAGTACCCGGAACACAATACCTAATGCTTGCACATTACCGTTTGGGGGCAGACTTCACGAGCGGTGCTACCTACCAAACCACGATGGTATTTAGATCTCTTTTTTTATGCCTATGTATTATACTATAGGTAGGTACCTCAATACTCTCTTTTCTACCTACGAGCTGTGCCGCACGGCTTCGCTCACGTAATTTAGGCTATTAGTTTTTCCATATAACATCAGCTATTTTCAGTGAAAGTTCCGTCAAAATCTGTCCAGCCGTTTCGGAGATTACCTATATAGATATATAATGAATAAAAATATAGTTATAAAAGCTTTTAGGTCAGATAGGATTAAAACGGCTTCAATATCCAACAATAGTAATATTTATTACGCACACACACACTTATTTATTACACACACACTTATTTGTTACACTTCTTGCTTCGACCAACTCTCAATCAAGACTGCCCGCCGTTCGGAAAATGCTTCCCCCAATCACCCCACCGCAATAACATTCCTTCCGATCAGGCGACACTTCCGGCTCGGCCGTCGTGTCTGACCGAGTTCCGCAAATTTAGTCAATACAACATTTAATTATCGAAAAATCAATTGATCTTCTATAAAAAATAAAAGTACTAACAATACATTTGAAACGTAATAAAAATAGTATATTAAGTTTAATGATTTAAATAAATGCACATTTTAGAGGCCACATATATCAAACCTAACAGCTCGGCCATCCTATCCTTAGCGAGTCCCTTCGCTTTTGTTTTTGTTTAATACATCATCTGACCCCATTTTAATATAACAAAGTAAACAATATACAACCAATCAGGCTTAATTGCTAATTAGTATTAATAATAAATTAAATAAAGCACACTTAATAAGAAATAAGTTACATGCTACTTTATATAAATCGTAATAAGCTGGATAACTAGTTATTCTGTACATAAACTGAAATTATCATTATTCTGACCACGTTTTTTGACAATAACTGATAATAACAAGCATATAAATAACTCTTTACAAGGGCAAATAAACTTCATCAGAATGTTATACTTCATTTAGAGTTAAACTTATATACATTTCTCTATTATTTAGCATTAATCGACATTAAAATAATAGAAAAAATGCAATAAACCAAATTCTAGTAATTTAGCTATGTACACTCTTCAGCTACCCCAAACCAAATCCTAAGACTAGGTATAACTAAAATGAGTGACTATTATTGACTATTTACTAATTGGTTTGAAACAAAATAAATTTGAGTAAAGACACAACTATACATTAATTTTAATCTTCTTCAGTATCATTTTCGGGATTATCAGATTCAAAATTTCTAGTGAAATTCATCCATGGTTGAATTTTATCTATAGCTACGACAGCTTTGTATTTTCGACCATGTTTTCGTGTCAAAGGTGTGTCAAAGTCATTGTCGAGCATTTTTATTATGCGATAAGGGCCTTGGTATTTTACAACAAGTTTTTGAGATTTACCATCATGCGGTACTTGCCTTTTTTACAAGTACTAGGTCGCCCTCCTTGTATTTTGTCGCTATTTTTCTATGTCTATTGAAATTAGCAGCATCTCTTTCCTGTTGCTCGTTCATTTTCTCACCAGTTTCTTGCCTAAGCTCGTTTAACTCTTCAGCCGAAATTCTATTCAATGTATCGTTAATGACTTCACTCAACTTACCTTCCGTTCTACTGATAAAACTGTCGTAGTAGATTTTGTGTTTTTGACCGCGTTTATGCTTAATATTTGGTAAATCCGTCTATGATTACCAGCAAGTAACAATTACCTTTCTTACTTTTAACGAACGGTCCCAGGTCATCAATGTTCATCATTAGGATTTGCCATTTTACACCTTGAGGCACAACCCATTTTATCTCTTCCCCTACAATACGATAAACTTTATCATTTATGAGTTTATAATTTTTGTGTATATCCATGGCTTCCTTAACAGATGGATCTGAAAGAACTTGTTTGATCTTTCTCACCTCTTCGTCAGCAGACTGCACTGTCGATAACCAGTCTTGTTCGGATTCCTGTATAGGTAAGACGTCCAAAATGTGCTGTTCACTTACGTCATTGCCCACAGGATTCCTGCTGAGTGCGTCGGCGTGTGACATTCGAGCAGCTGGTCGGTATTCTATTGTGCAGTCATATTCCCATAACTGAACCCACCATCGCGATATACGGGGTATCAAGTCCCTCTTGATCAACGTTGACCTAAGTGCGTTGCAGTCTGTTACAATCTTGAAGGGTATACCTACTAGATAGACTAACTCGGTTTAATGAGGCGATCACCGCCAGGGTCTCAAATTCATAAGAATGCAGCTTACGTTCGTCAATTGTAGTCTTACGACTGAAGTAAGAGACCTGCTGTAGTACCCCATTTGAATTCCGTTAAAGTAGTATACCCGTTAAACCTTTCTTGCAAGCATCTGTATGTAGTTCTATGTTCATCTCGGTAACCGCTGTGAACCCCAAGTCATGCAGCCCAGTGGAAAAACACTCACCATACCTTGCCAGTATATCTTGAAGTTCTTGTCGTTGGTTTGTGTCTAATTTTGGATTACTATTTACGGAATCATCCATTGCGCTGTCGTCGAAGGTAACACTGAATAAATTTTTGATATTACCTGCTAGGACTTGGTTTTGTTCCAAAGAACGTGTCAAAAGAGTGCCTTTAGTGATACTCATGGGTTTCTGAGCAACATTGTAAATCAGGATCGCCCCGTGACCGTTCTTGATCTCGTATTGGCCAGGAATTATATAATATTCCTTACCTTCTGGTCCGCGTAGCGTGCCTTTTACGTGCACTTCATTGTGCAATGGATGAGACTCAGTGGAGACTTGCACTGCTCGCATTGTTTTAGAGGGAATTTCGAAGTCCTAAGTAGCCAGCCAGCTAATTTTATTTGGAGGCATTCTCTGAAATTTGATCGCATCAGGTGTTTTAATTATTAGAATGTCAGGTTTTTCTGTGAAAGAATGCCCCAAAAGAACAGGATGCATCAGGACATAATCATCAGCAATATATAAGTCGATTGTCTCTAATATACCCTGAACTTCTACTTTAGCAACCACTACTCCTATAGGACTCACCAGGTTAGCCCCAATGCCTCTTAGTACCGGTAAATTTGCTCGCGAAGTTATTGTAAGGCCTAGGGACTTGGCATCACTTACCCTTATCAGGGTATATTGGCTCCCAAGGTCGACCTGACAGGAAATCTTAGACCCATTCGCTTCAATGTCCATAACATACTTGTTTATCCCAGCGTCTTCGGCCATTACTTCAGATACCTTTTGTTACTTTGGGTTACTTGCTGTTGAATTTTTACCAGCTTCCGCGGCAGATTTTTCAGTATTTTTGTAACAGTTCGATGTAAGGTGACCGAATCTGTCACATACCGTGCACTTGGACAGGGGTTTTTCGCACCTAGATCTGCGATGACCTATCTCGTTGCAATTGTGACATTTCACCGAAGATGTTGGTTTGTCACATCGGTAACTAGGGTGACCAACTTTGTTGCAGTTGTAACACCTAATTGAGGAATTGACTACATTACCTGATTTAGAAGAATCGGGTCGATTTTAATTGGTCGCGAACCTTCCTCTCCGAAAGACTTCCTGGTTGTCCCGAACCTCTGATCCCAGGCGAAGTGTTGACAGCGCGTTTCATCTTCTTTGTTTCACCAGTATTTTCTCTTGATCTTGAATATCTGCTTCCCTCGGATTGTGGAAAAGGCGAATCTTCTCCAGTGTCAGAAGAAGCAGAACGTCGTTGCTCGCGCACCTTTGATCGCGATGTGATTCTTCGTTTACTCACACGATGCCTCCTATGCACACCACCTTGTGCAGACTCTTGCCTCAAGTACTGTACACCCTCACTTCCATCAGACATGTCCATTTCTTGACCCACTGCCCTGGGTCCTCTACCAAAATTCAACTTCAACCCACCACCTTGGGTTTCCTTCCTTAACTTCCACCCGCCACCTCGGGTTTCTTTTCTTTCAGGCCCTCCACCTAGGGCTTCTTTCATCTCAGGCCCTCCACCTAGGGCTTCTTTCATCTCAGGCCCTCCACCTAGGGCTTCTTTCATCTCAGGCCCTCCACCTAGGGCTTCTTTCATCTCAGACCCTCCACCTAGGGCTTCTTTCATTTCAGACCCTCCACCTAGGGCTTCTTTCATTTCAGACCCTCCACCTAGGGCTTCTTTCATTTCAGACCCTCCACCTAGGGCTTCTTTCATTTCAGACCCTCCACCTAGGGCTTCTTTTCTTTCAGGCCCTCCACCTAGGGCTTCTTTTCTTTCATGCCCTCCACCTAGGGCATGTTGTTCGTCTTCTTCCATTGTTGGCTCTCCTGAAACTTTCAGATACAAGCTTAGTATATCTATTATCGCATCATCTATGTACAAGTTACTTTGTCCAATGTCACTTCAGTTTCTACTGCACCCAAAATAAAATGCGGTTATTTTAAAAGGGATTACAAATTGCGTCTCTATATAATGAGTTTCAGCTAAAATATTACTAGTATTACCGGTCCCATAAACGAAGTAGAGATTAGAAACTATATCCTAATAGATTGCAATATAGTCAAGAGGAATCATTTCCTATTCCATAGGTAGCTTTTTGGTTTACGTTAAGTTAAATCTTGTCAGTATGGATAACAGAATTCGACTTTTTAGGCTATGACCTAGATTCACTCTCTCTAAGAAAACACATAAAAGTTCCGTGTTTGGTGCTTGTAAAAAAAAAAAATATAATAGTAACTATGTCTGTTAAAACGTGTATACACACCCTTATAATAAAACATTAACCGTTTCCACTAAACTTTATCCTGCTTCAGAAAATATCCAAAATAATAAAATTTTCACACATTGCTAAATTCTATTTACTAGAGAGGTAAAACCAAACCACGGATACATCTTGAAGAGAAAAAAGACAAACAAAACTAGATATATAATCTTACCGTTAAACCTCATTCGCAAGACACGATAATGATATTCGTCATTTCCAATACAACCAAAAAGATAACGCTTTATTTTGATTTATTTTTAACCAAGTGATATGTTTTACCTTTTATTACAATAGAATAAACGAATAAAAAAAAACTATACTTAGAATAAAAATCGTTACTTACGTTTTTTCTTTGCAGTTCTGGGCGTGACAAGAAAATGTAAAATTTTCTCGATGATCCCACTTCTGACCTAAAAGCTTTTAGGTCAGATAGGATTAAAACGGCTTCAATATCCAACAATAGTAATATTTATTACGCACACACACACTTATTTATTACACACACACTTATTTGTTACACTTCTTGCTTCGACCAACTCTCAATCAAGACTGCCCGCCGTTCGGAAAATGCTTCCCCCAATCACCCCACCGCAATAACATTCCTTCCGATCAGGCGACACTTCCGGCTCGGCCGTCGTGTCTGACCGAGTTCCGCAAATTTAGTCAATACAACATTTAATTATCGAAAAATCAATTGATCTTCTATAAAAAATAAAAGTACTAACAATACATTTGAAACGTAATAAAAATAGTATATTAAGTTTAATGATTTAAATAAATGCACATTTTAGAGGCCACATATATCAAACCTAACAGTTATGAGATAAAAGATAAAGTAACACAACAATGAAGTAAGTACCTACCCACTTAAATCAATTTATTCTTGACTAATTAAGTCCGTTTTGCTATAATGATTGCAGTTAGCTTACGAGTTATGTACCTAGGTATATTTTTTATTTAGATCATCAGGGTCATGGCAAACCAGCGCACGCGCAACTTGGTTGTATTCTTGAATTTATTGACATAGCAGTCAATAAAGTACCTTCATAAGTACGTAGGTACTAATAGAATAGGATTTATGTACTTGGTACGCTCGTTCAATAATGCTTTGTCAACAACGTATGTATCTCAAGTTCGAGAATTTTAATATTTCTGTGTCTAGGGTGCTTATTGTATAAAAGCAATGAAAGGGGTAGGTACTTACATACAGTCTTATACCGAATACGGTATAACAAAGATCAAATTCTTTGAAAATTATCACTGGAAACGGGATATTTACCATGTATATTATTTGATTTGAGAATTTTCAAAGTGTTGATGACCATGACAGTTTAAAAAGATCAAATGCTACCACAAATTTATCTTTTTTCTTTCTTTTCTCTAGTTCTCATGTTGTGCGTGATGCACAACTCTGCACGAGCAAGAGATTATTCCCATTTCATTATCAAAGTGTAGGTAAAGAGTGCCAAAGGCCAGAGAGGCAATATTTCATTTTGTACAAGCAAAAATAGTGCGCGAGAGATACAACAAAAAACCTAAGATAGAAACTGACTGACGATGACGGGTACAGAATTCCAATTCACACATTATAACGGGATATTTACCGTCATTATTATTGAATATAAAACTTCAATCGGGAAGATGGTTTTAAATTGTCCAGTGCGTGGAATCCGCTGATTAGTTTACTTAAAAATAAATCACAGCCTTTTAATGACTCTCAAAAACCTAATAGTGATATCGTGAGTGTGTTTTGTCGTGACTTTCGAGTGAGTTCCGGTAGTTCGCGTAACAAAAGACTGAGAAAGCGGGTAGACAGATTTGTCTGCTCGTAATTTTTTTTCTACAAACCACCCGCAGTCTCGCCAGTATTCCCGTGAACATGATGCTTGCAACAGCGTCGAAATATCGGGTGCTCATCGCTCAATAATAATCACGGTAAATATCCCGTTATAATGTGTGAATTAGTTAATAACCATGAAAGTCTAAAACAGAATTCCAGTTCAGTGTGTAGTCCTACGACAAATAGTTAATTTAAAATTCAGACCACATTTTTATTACGTCTAAATTCTGTTCACGAGTTCCGTATATCAGCATCAGCACCGTGCATATTTGATGACTTTTTATGCGGGTTAAAATTTCCATTATGGGCCGTCGATTTAGGGGGGGGCGGGGGGCGGGAGGGGGAGGGGGGGAGGAAGTAAACCCCCCTGTACCATCCCCACCCCGCGCAACCCCATGGTTATGGAGATATCCATGGTTAAAGTTTTGAGGTTAGAATACCTTTTTCCATAAATATCCATCGATTTATGGGGCGGGGAGAGGAGGGAGGGAGTAGGGCTACCCCCCCGTACCCCCCCCTCCGCCAGTATATTGTGTTAAAGTATTTTTATTTTGTATTTTCACTGTTCTAACCTAACCTAGCCTAGTGTTCGGAGCCAGTATATTGTGTTACAGTATTTTTTTTTTTATTTTTACTGTTCTAACATAACCTAACCTAGTGTTCGGAGCCAGTATATTGTGTTACAGTATTTTTTTTTGTATTTTCACTGTTCTAACATAACCTAACCTAGTGTTCGGAGCCAGTATATTGTGTTACAGTATTTTTTTTGTGTTTTCACTGTTCTAACATAACCTAACCTAGTGTTCGGAGCCAGTATATTGTGTTACAGTATTTTTTTTTGTATTTTTACTGTTCTAACATAACCTAACCTAGTGTTCGGAGCCAGTATTATTGTGTTACAGTATTTTTTTTGTATATTCACTGTTCTAACATAACCTAACCTAGTGTTCGGAATCAGTATATTGTGTTACAGTATTTTTTTTTGTATTTTTACTGTTCTAACATAACATAACCTAGTGTTCGGAGCCAGTATATTGTGTTACAGTATTTTTTTTTGTATTTTCACTGTTCTAACATAACCTAACCTAGTGTTCGGAGCCAGTATTATTGTGTTACAGTATTTTTTTTGTATATTCACTGTTCTAACATAACCTAACCTAGTGTTCGGAGCCAGTATATTGTGTAACAGTATTTTTTTTGCATTTTCACTGTTCTAACCTAACCTAACCTAGTGTTCGGAGCCAGTATATTGTGTTACAGTATTTTTTTTGCATTTTCACTGTTCTAACCTAACCTAACCTAGTGTTCGGAGCCAGTATAATGTGTTACTAGATGAGGAAAGCACAGAAGAGGAGGCCGTAACAAGCGGCTCATCCGAGTCCAAAACTTGCACATCACTCGACTCTTCAGACACAGAAGCATAGGGCTTCGGAGACGCCATGGTAGTCAAACGTTGTAGGGCTAACAAGAGTACGTAAAACGATCTCAACTCCAAGGGCAACAAACGATGACTGACACTGACAGCTAACAGATAAAAAGACGCTATAAAACAAAATGGCGTCGCTTCACGTTCCATTCCACAGTATAAACAAAAATTCACAAAAGTCAATGTAATTGTATAATACAGCACGGGTTATTGTACACATAAAACTAAGCCGCAGTGATGGGTCTACGTTGGTATCAGATAAAGTAACTGTTAACAGAGGAGTTCCTCAGGGGTCTATTTTAGGACCAATACTCTTCATCTTGTTCTCGGCTGATATAACAACACATATTAAACACTGCAAGTTTCATATATATGCGGATGATTTGCAAGTTTACATTTCCTGTAAACCATCAGAAATCGATGATGCGATAATTAAGCTCAACGAGGACCTTTCAAATATATCTACATGGTCTATGAGCAATTGTCTGTTACTGAACCCTATAAAAACCAAATACTTAGTCTTCGGTAGTAAACACCAGTTGAAGAGCTTAAATCCATCAGCAATTGTCAAGCTGATGGACGAACCTATCGAGCGTGTATATGAAGCGCGCAATTTAGGCTTGGTTATGGATAGTGAACTACGATTCGAAAAGCATATTTCAAATTCCGTTCAGAATTGTTTCTATAAATTAAAAGTGCTATATAGAATAAGGCCATACTTAAAGGAGGATTTGCGAATCCAGCTGGTTGAGTCTCTTGTCTTATCGAAATTAAATTATATGGATGCCGTTTTCGGACCTCGCTTGCTAGCAAGGACACAGAAACTCGTACAACGCGTTCAAAATGCCTGTGCCCGTTTCTGCTTTGATGTCCCCTTAAGAGCTCATGTGACCCCATACCTAAATAAACATTGCGTTCTTAAAATGAGACATCGTCGCAAGTTACATTTGGCTTGTCTCCTTTTTGGAGTCATAAATTACAAGTCACCAAGTTATCTATATGAAAAGCTATCCTGGCCAGCAAGCCAAAGGTCCCAGGCCACCCGGCGGTGCGCTTTGCAGCTCGCAACCCAGCGGCATAGCTCAGCCGCATTCAGAGGTAGTTTCCGCTACGCTGCATCCAAATGCTGGAATAATATTCCACCGCCGATAAGGAACCTGCAATACATTTTCAGTTTTAGATTAAAATTAAAAAAGTTTCTTTATGAACATCAAAGGGGCCAGGAAATGCAGAGACACGACACTAGTGCTATATAGACAGACAGTGCCTTCTAGTAAAAATAAGAATAAAACGATTAAAATACTCACCGTAAACTTAAAAAATTAAGCAAATCTTGTGTCTTCAAGTCAGGGAAGCTTATTTTCATCTCCATGCTCGCATTGGTTTTAATTTAATATAATGATATTATGTTTTATTTTGTTAACTCTTTTTCATTTTTAAATATCATTTAATGTAAATGTTACCTATAGATTATTTAGTTATATTATTGTAATGTGTATTGTTTATTTTATTGTATTTGCACGCTTTTTTCTTTTTTTAATACTGTTCTATTACTATGGTCACTAACAAATATTGTTTATTATTATTGTATCCGTGACGTGACGTCACTAGAAGGTCCTAACGGAAGATCAGCGCTGGTTGTTTAAGACCAGCATTATGCTGAGTTTGGACCGTTTTGTAACAATTGACAATGTTAAAATTATTATGTAAGTGCTTGTCACGCTGTACTAAGCTTTAAGGCTAATTGTTACAAATAAATATTTTTTCATTTCATTTCATTTTCATTTCATTTCACATTAATTACACACTATTTAATAATTGAAAATAAAATAAAATTATATTTAAGAAAAACGAAAACATAATATTTAATAAAATACACGTCTACCACCAACGGAACGTGAAATGTCAACTTTGACGTCTACCATGACAGTTTATCCATAAAAATTTGCAAATGGCGTGTTATTTTCCAATTTATATCGAAACTTTAAAAAATTATATCTCGTAAACCGTGAATTTGCGCACATTGAGATATTTGTAAAAAGCTTTCTATTTAAGAGTACTATCTACAGTAAATAAGTGAACTTCCAAATCGACGGCCCATAATGGAAATTTTAGCCAAAGTTATCATCTAGCTTTGTGCACATATTCTAAGATAAGTAGGTACTTTAATGGACCAACCCAGAGGCTTTCGCTCTTGTGTGAAACATTTAAAGGACAGACCATATTCAGGAAAATAACGATATAAGTAACTATAATCGTATCTTGATCACCCAGGGACGGATCTATATAAGTGCTTTTTGGGCTGCAGTCCAGGGCCCCGTGGATAGAAAGGGCCCCCAGCCGCCACTGAAGACGGCGGATATTAGGTAACCTCCGAAGGGAGCGGAAAATCGCAATACCAAGAAAAAATACTAGTGATGAAAATGTGCAAGATTTCCAGTACATAACCCTCTGATCCATCTAAGAACGATATTGTTCAGCAAGAGGACAGAAATACCGAGGCGGAAAGCAATTAGAAAATATTGAATTTGAGTTTGAGAAATATGTTGACTGTCTGTTTGTTCCGGGTAATCTCTGAAACGGTAGGGCCAATTTTGATGGGACTTTCACTGGCAGATAGCTGATGTTACAAGGAGTAACTTAGGCTACTTTCATATTAGAAAAAGAATTAGGGTTCCGTGCAAAAAAATAAAAACCATGAAATCCAATAACTCAGCGTGGGTGAAACCGCGGGCAGCAGCTAGTTTTACAATATTTTTCTTAACTTTTTTGACGAAGTAGGTACCACCTACTTAAGAAATTTATTAATATTGTAATTTTTTTTCAATTGCATGTTTTATTTTATTTTCGGGTATACCTTTTATGGTTTCGGTTAGCGTTTGATCAATAAGTATTTCATCTTCTGTATTCTGTGCTTCTATGACAATATGTGAAAACTCTGAAATGTAAATCAAAAAATCATATTATCTTACATTCCATTATTATTACATTACGGATAAATAAAATTGAAGTGTCTGTTTGTTCAAAATAACAGCTTTTTAATAACAAAATAACCATTTTTAAATTTTTGTCTGGTTGTCTGTCTGTTTGTTCCGGGTAATCTCCGAAACGGCTGGACCGATTTTGACGGGACTTTCACTGGCAGACAGCTGATGTTACAAGGAGTAACATAGGCTATTTTAATTTTAGAAAAATAATTAGGGTTCCGCGCAAAAAAATAAAAACCATGTAATCCAAAAGCTCCACGCGGGTGTAACCGCGGGGCAGCAGCTAGTTATATATAAAATATTTTAATTAATTGTCTATTTCAATGTTTTTTTTGTTTATTCCAGGCCGATCGTTGGAAAGTTTGAGAAGTGACGTCACCCTGTCTCCTTGTAAGAAGGTACCCTGCACTCTCAAGAAAGGCACAAACCAAGGCATCACTATCAAATTCAAACCTGGTAAGCTATCATAGTAATGAATCTGGGACGGCCTGATCTGGGAACGGCCTTCAATATCATACGATGAGTTGGGAAAGGTACCTACTAGCGTACGAATTAGCTAATAATGATTCCAGAGTAAGTAGGGACTATATCTTCTGTGTGTCGTACAGCTAGTACCTACTCTACTACCTTTTCCACGAATGATGAATAAGTATATTGGCACAAAGTAGCTTCAAACACCTCAATATAAGGAATATAAAAACTAAGTGGTTCTGCTAGTTATACTTACTATTATGTACCTGCATACTTATAATTACTTACGAAATCATCGGTGGATGGATCGGTGAGGTAAGCAAGATTGTTAACAAAAACTATGATGATGTCATTGGCGTTATTGCCAGTAACTATAGGCATCCATACGTAGGTAGGTGACTAGGTAGTAGTAGGTAATATTAGTAGATGAATCAAAATTCATGATCATGGATTCAAGACCCACAGTCTGTGGACCCCTGTGGTCATTGGCAAAATTGGAACTATAGTAACATAGGCTACTTTTATCCCGGAAAAATGAACGGCTCCTGTGGGAATTCTACACGCGGGTGAAACCGCGAGCAGAAGCTAGTTACTAATAAAATTATAACTTAGATGCATGACTTTTGCAAATCGTAGGTAGGTATATCAAATATTTAAAGTTGTTGGTCTTGGTCTGCATTATTGACATCCTTCTATAGGTACTAAATGGTGCTAAATGGTTTAAAAATGGCAATGATTTCGTCGTATAATAATCATTTATGGCACTTTCTGTATTTTATAGCACAATCGTGTTTCGCCTATGACAATGGCGGTCATCAATAAACCATTATTAATATTCGTATTGCTCTTCATCAAAGCGATCATTTTGCGATGAAACTACCTATTGTCGTTTTACAACATTTATTTAGTAGAAATTGGTAATATTAATTCACTCGGAATAACTCCGTGTAGGAAGCGACTGTTTATATCGTTTACATTTCGGAATCGCACCCCATCAGAGAAATTTCCCGTTTAGATTCGATTCTGCTTAAACGCGGGATATGTATATAATCCCGACAATATTTTCTCCGTCGGGATGCGATTCCAAAATTTACCAGAACTAACTCTTCTGCGAGTGTCCATCTGGGTGCATACCATCGTCGCTTTGCTATTATAATTTGCCGCCAAGCATTATGTGTAAGCATTACTGTGTTCCGATTTGATGAGCAAAGTAGTCAGGGAAATTATTGGTACCTAATGTCTCAGGGTCCACGCAGGGCTTTGTGGTTCAAAGTCCTGAGTGGCTCTGCAATTGTTATGGGTTGGCATAATACTTACCACCAGGCAAATGACCCGTACGTCTCGTTACCCAATAGTACTTATAAAAAAATATGACCGATCAGAAACAGTCGCTTTACACGGTATCATTCCGAGTGAAATGTGAATTAAAATTACCCTGCGAGTTATTGATTAAGCGATTCACGATGGCATATTTTCAATCCTATTGTTATTTGAAAAACATCCATAAAATCTCACAACTAGGTACTTGTTACTGTTTGAAAATAAATCGTACTTATTCGGTGTAATTGCACTTTGCACCTAACATCATAAAAGGTAGTGTTGAAAAATATGAATAGGTACCTAATTATCATCTCTAACAATAACTGGTTTTACAAGTACAAGTACAAGTTTATTCTCAGGTATATTTATAACCGTTCCGTCATATTATTTTGCGCAATACAAAGTACTAAGTACCTAATATGCGGAAACTACTTGGTAGGTAACTAAAACTTGTAATTAAGTGCTATAGTTAATATAGTGGGTAATTATACTGATAGCACTGCATGTGCATTGTGCATACATATGTATGTCATGGACCAAGTGATAATCGGGCATTATTTATTACGCTCAAATAATTTTTTCAATGCTCGGGGCATTTAAAAAATGCTAAATATGTGTACCTACCTAACTCAGATAATAATAATTGAACAATTAAATTGACCAGGCATTATAAATATTGCCCTTCGCACCTACTGAACAGAATAATAAAAGGACATACTATTGTGACGGCTTAGAAGTCTCTGTAACTTAATATTGTGGCTATTGCGGCTACAAGTCTCTGTGTCTCTGTAACACTAGGCTAGGTTAAGTTTACACAGTGACGACTGGTGAGAGAAGAGTCCCGGTCATGTTTGTGGCCTTTGTTGTGGAACGTTGGGTATGACTGGGTCATTCAACTTGCGTGGCGTGGCGTCGGCGTCACGTGCTACGCCGACGACACGCTCGACATAACCGCCCTGGGGGGACTTATCGCGAAAGGCGTTCATCCTGGCCACGGCTGGCGTCACTGCGGTCGTGGCCAGGATTCGGAAGTTGGGCCTGGAGCTGGCGCTCGGCAAATCCGAGGCCATCTACTTTCATGGTCCTCGGGGGGCGCCACCTTCAAGCGCCAATATAGTGGTGGTTGGAGTAACGATCGCCGTCGGGTCGACGCTGAGATATCTCGGCGTCGCCCTTGACCGCCGATGGAGGTTCGGGGCCCACCTGCGGCAGCTGGCCCTCAAGTTCTCGGGGACCACTGCTGCGCTGAGCCGGCTCCTCCAGAATCTCAGGGGATGGGACGGGACCTGCCGCCACCTGTATATGACGGTGGGATGCTCGATGGCACTCTACACGGCCTAGATCTGGGTGTGGTATCTGCACGCTGTAGAAATCACCATCCGGCTTTTGGAGGCGATACGTCCATCACTTGTACGGTGGGCCCAGCACGGGAGCCTCACCTTATGCCTAACGCAGGTCCTCTCGGGGCATGGTTACTTCGGGAGGTACCTGTGTGCCGTGGCGAGAAGGGAGGCCACCCCGGCTTACCATCAGTGCGATTGCGCGAAGGCCACCGCGTGGCATGCACTGGAGGCATACCCAGGGGGAGAGGGACCGTTATACAAACTCTAGCCACGGTTGTGCGGGCAGAACTCTCGCTGCTGCCCGTCTTGCGAAAGATGGTCGACAGCGAGCGCGTCTCGGAGGCCATGGTCACCTTTTGTGAGGCGATCGTTTCACAAAGGGAGGCCGATGAGCGGGAGAGATAGATTGACCCCTCTATCTCCGGTCCGGGACCTCCGCGCTCCGCGGGCATCAGCTCCAGCTCAGCCCTGTAAGTTCGCAAAGGTTTTAATTCCATTGGAGACCAAAAAACCTAGACACAGTGACAAAAACACATAAACTAAATGATGAGATGTGTAAACAAAGCGGTTTAGTCAAAATGGGGGTAATTTATAAGTAGGTACCCTAAACTACTAAAAACAACGATACCCTAACCCTAAACGATGTTTTATGCCTTACAGAAAAGAAAGTCTACGTTCTGGACAACAATGTTAGTGCCAATGTTCTGGGAGCTTCCGTGCCATTCATCGGTGTGGACGGTCTCTCCATCTGCGATAAGGTCTACTTGGAAACTGGAGAGAAAGCTGGTTGTCCCCTCGAGTCCGGCACTACCTATTATTACAAGGACTCCTTCCCTATCTTGAGTTTCTACCCACCCATACATACCGTTGTAACCTGGGCACTGAAAAGTGGAGATAAAGACATCGTTTGTTTTAAAGTGGCGGCTAGAATAAAGTAGAAGTAAAGTCTTAGCTAAATGTACAATTGTACAGAGACACAATAGTCTCTTTCTCAAAATATCTAAGTGCTTATTAAATAATACTTGCCTGCCGCCATTACTCGCAATCACCCCGGCCAATGAGTACCTACCTAATATGTATAATCACTAAAACTAAGCTCGGCAATAAATCAAAACAATGTGATAATTTCAATATATATATAAGCGTTTGTTAACTAGGTATAGGTTTAATAAGGATAAAAACTTTGAAAGGAAAAGTAAAATTTACGTCGATTTGACCTAGACTAGGTAGGTATCCACCATAAGCTGCCAATATAACTGGAAAGAAAGCGACCGCATCAATTGGCATTGCCTTCTAAATTTGACAAGTTAAGTAAAGTAGTAGTTCTTTTTTTAATAAAATTTAGTTTTTTAGTTTTTTTTTATTATTGCAAATGGGCTTGCGTTTGACCGCTCGCTGTCTCACCACGCGGTCGACGATATTATAAGCACCTCAAACGGTAGGTAAAATAAACAGTTGTGTTAGTGGATATATTTGCAATTTAGGATAACGTGTTACGTTATGAAATATATTTTATAGTTTTTAAACTGTCATGGTCATCAACACTTTGAAAATTATCATTAAAAACGGGATATTTACCATGTAACTCAAATCAAATAATATACATGGTAAATATCCCGTTTTTAATGATAATTTTCAAAATATTTTATAGTGTTAACCTACACTAGCGGATGTTCACACAAATATATAAATCACAAAAATTTCGCTTCCAACCAGGATTCGAACCTGCGTCTTCTGGCTATCCAGGCCAGACGCCTTAA
Source organism: Crocallis elinguaria (assembly GCA_907269065.1). NCBI lineage: Eukaryota > Metazoa > Arthropoda > Insecta > Lepidoptera > Geometridae > Crocallis > Crocallis elinguaria. Next base: position 5,379,623 of record OU026065.1, on the reverse strand, counting down.
CCAACTAGGCTATGGGAGCAATCGATGCTGACTGCGAAATTCTTGATATGATGTATTTCTTTCCGGCTTGTAAGCCGTAGCTCCATCTAGCAGACCCGCTTTGTAGTTAGGTTTACGTGTTACGTGCCCACAGCAGATGTATACAAAACGTGCTTGCTGCAATCAATCTGTAAATTAAATATGTAGGTTTAGGTACTTGTAAATTAAGAGTTTGTCAGATACGAATGAGTGTGAGTTAATTTGAAATATATTGATTGTAATGATTTCATGAATAAACAGCGCGTATAGTCTTTCCCACTAGCACAGAAAACTACAACCGCTCAGGATCAGCTTTTAGATATTAATTGAAGGTATGGCCTCCGCAGGTTAGAAACGGGAAAGAATGGACAAATGGAAGGGAGACCTTTGCTCTAGAGTGGAACGAAATCAGAATAAAAATAATAATAGAAAACAAACTGTAGTAGGTATAGATACTTAGGTACTTATTTATAGACATGATTCATGAAGTTTGTTATATGTTTAAGATAAACGTAGATGAATAGGAAGTACATCTATAAATATAACCTTAAGTATGTGATTACATTATAAAATATGAATTAAAGGTTTTTATATTATAAATACTTACCTGTTATTTTATTGTTGATACTTATGTACATAATTATATACACATATAGGTACACTAGGTACAAGTGTACCTATATGTGATAATAAGATAATAATATACCTAGGTAAGGTACGACCGGCACAATGCCGCATTTCGGGATTTTTCGCGAGTTGGCGGGGCAGCCTTTCGAGAGTGGATGGCTCTCTACTTGAGCCCCCTACTATGCGGTCGGCAAGCGGTGCACCGTGCCTCGGATCCAGCTACCCTCCGTGACTAGTCTCGCGATGTGGTGGCATCAGTATGCGTCAGATTGGTCTGCAAGCAATAGCTATTCTGACCCATCCTCCATAACGGTGTCGCTGAACAATGCGCCGGAACATGCCCCTGGCCGTTAGGCGGCGCGTCTTTGCTCAGGGGTGGTCATTAAAGACAGCCAAAGCCATCCACCAGTGAGTTGTCACCTGATTACCACTACCCAGGCACCACGTTTAGGGTTTCAAATATAAGAATATACTCCTACGGACGTATATTAGGTGACTTCGTACCCAAAGGTACCTATAATTTGTATTCTCTTTGGATACATAATATTTGTTGATTGTATTAATATATATCAGAACTAAAAAAAAAGAAAATAGTTAGGTAAGGTTACCGATCTCCTGTGCTGATCACTAGGTATGCCAAAATTTTACTAGAGCTTTTAGGTATTACACTGAGGTTATAAACCACAACTTTGGCTCCTTCATAGTTTTGCAGAGTACCCAGAGTTTTGCAGATATCCATAGGCGACGCGACGATAGCTTTTTACCATCACAAACTACAAAGAGGGAGTTTTGGCGGGAATTCGAAAGTGTGCTGCGGCGCGAGTACCTACGGATCTTTTCGATAAATAAAATTCGATAAAATTGACAGATGAAATCGATAAAGTGGGTTTTATTCGACAAAATTGACAGTTAAAATCGATAAAGTGGGTTTTATCGATTTTAACTGTCAATTTTACCGAATTTTATTTATCGAAAAGATCCGTACTCGCGCCGCTGTTGTTTATTTTGTGTTATTTAATAAAACCTATGTTTTATCGAGTATTAATGTATAATAATGGTGGATTATTAACCATTAAGTGTTCATAAACGTGCATGAGTGAAAGGCAAATAGTACAAGGACGAAAAGCGTGTATTTTCGTATTCTATCCAAGACTCCATAGAAGCTTCAGTAAAGTATCCACCGCTTTACTGAAGCGTCACTTCAACTCGAAAATTGTTTCTAATATTGCAACTTAAGGACTATGTATCCAGGTCAAGAAATAAATTATAAAAAAAAAACTTTAGATCTAGCCTGTGGATCTAGCTACATATATATTAATCTGTGCTTTAGATTTAATATTTATCCGCCTGTTAATCTGCCTAGTAAAAGCTATAGCCGTAGGGAATTGAGGTGCAAGGTTAGAAAATGACGTCAGTGTCTCGTCTCCTCTCTTTCTTCACCCCCGCCGGTTGCCGCCGCTCCCGCCTCTGCCTGGTGCCGGCGGCCATATTGCAAAGAGAATATAATCACTACGCTACGTTATATTGTGATTTGTGTTTGTGTCGATGCGAAGTGTTTGCCACGTGTTTGCGTCGATTAATCTTTTTAATCCACATAATATTCAGTAATAACGTGACTTGACTACCGCAAAACAAAATGTATCGTAAGTGTTGTGTTCCTAGGTGTGATAACCAACGACAGGGCGTTAAATTAGATAGATTTCTTGTGAAAATGGAACCAGTGGTTAAAATGTGTTAACTGTGAAAAAGCTTTTATTTATGGACTGAATGCACAGCGTCTAACAAAGTGTTTACTGTTTGTGTGCCATAAACACTATATCTAACATTGTTTAGTGACGTTATTATGTGTATTAAAAAATAACGAGTCATTTGCTTGTTTCTGTTTTTCTTAACCCATGTCCATCTTTATTTACTATTCTATAGGGTAGGAAGGAGGAACTAGCACAGAATAGATAATATTACAAATATAACTAGTAGGAAAATATCAAGGTACGTAAAGGTAGATAAACATACCTATGAAAATTATATACAAATAAATATGTATATATAGCACGGACTCAATGCTGGCAAAATTACGCAAGCCTAAAGCATAAAGTTCCAAACAATTAAAACTATCAACTGTCATCTTCTACCTTTGCAACGATACAGCGTCGATGTAGGTAACACGACCGTCTGATACGTAGTATCCCTTAGTAGTTTGTGATCCGGATTATATTCTCTTTGTTTGTGATATTTATGACTTTATTTACATACATATGTACTTTATTTTATTTATCCATAGTTTAATATAGTTTTTATTTCCTTGTTTTATCCAAAGAACATACCAGAGAAGCCAGGAAATAAAGAAAGAAGATTTATCAAAATAATGTTGTCACTTAGTGCAGCATCTATATGGAAGAATAATAATTTATAAATATTCACTTTAGATTTTCTGTTTGGAATAATGAGTTCTAGACTGGCCTAAACCATGAGGAAATTATCGTTAAAATTTGTGTATACATTAGTGTTAGGTTGTTTCGCAATTTACTTGTTGCTAAGATTGTCTAAATACAACATTCGTGATGAAAAACTTTTAACTCCTAAAAGGTACGAAAACAACTAAACTAAATGCAAGATATTTCATTTGTTTTTAAAAATATTATAGTTATTTAGCTAGGTATTACAATCGTTAAAACTATATAACGGATATTATTTTTCAGGATCCAGCGGTTATCAAGCAGCACAAAAAAGTCTGCAGAAACCAGTCCAATAGTTTTGTCATTTGTTGTGTGTGACTCCCGCATGAATCAATCTATAAATGTTGTTAAATCTGTGATTCTTTTTACAAGAGTACACATACACTTCGTTATATTTACTGATAACATTCTGTATGACAAGTTAAATGAAACACTAACCAAATGGAAAAGTTTAACAAACAATCAATTTGGGTTTGAACTGCATAGGATAAATTTTCCACAGGCCAATAAAACCGATTGGCTGAATCTCTTTCGCAAATGTGCAGCGCAAAGATTGTTTATTCCTGTAAGTATTTCGGTTTAAGCTTGATTATTATTTTAGTAATACAATATTCTGTTTTGTAATATAAATCTAATGGAAATTTCGATAATTGATTTACATTTATCCTTTTTATACCACCAAAGTTGAATACAAATGATAGTTATGTCTTGTTTGCATTGTGGTAACAGGGGTGGTGCCAGCAGTATTCAATATTTTACATGAAACTGCACTGCTCTTGTCACTCTGAGACATGAGTTTAGATTACTTTTTCATACTGGAATTAAATTATTTCTTAAATTAATTCTTGAGACCAGAATTTGATATCATCTCTTAAATTTCTGTGCATTCAATTTTTAGAAACTTATAGATCACATAGATGCCATGATATATGTAGACACAGACACACTGTTCCTGGGGCCCATTGAAGAGCTCTGGCAACACTTCAACAGGTTCAATGAGACTCAAATTTCTGCGTTAGCATTAGAAGATGACAATCCCAATGTGTCTTGGTACCCGAGATTTGCCAAGCACCCATTTTATGGAAAATATGGTAATATTTTATTTTACAATGTTAACCAGATTGAAAAGTTAAACAATACTTAGGAGCCACTTCAAAATTATCCTATCCAAGTTTAGGTATTACCAGCTCGCCTAAACAAGTGAGAGACATCATGACTCCGCAAAATGGAGATACTTGCCTATGAATAAAATGTTTTGCTACCACACTTGTTAAGCGCACAATGTTATGAAGTTGTGATTTTCGAAATTGTTAGATTGAGAATATAAATTTGAAATGAAATATTAAAAAAATTACGGTACTATAATCAGCTCTTGTATTTTCAACAATAATAAGTTAAGCTGAGAGATAAAAAGTTCCTGCAAACAGGCAGATACAATAAAGTGCATTTTTGGGGCTTGCTTGATACCTAAAAAATTTAAAGTGCCTATTGTTTTAGGTCTGAATTCAGGTGTGATGCTGATGAATCTGACGCGAATGCGTAGTTTTGGCTGGGTGGAATATGTCACACCAATCATGCTGAAATGGAAACAGAACATTCCCTGGGGGGATCAAGTGAGTATTTATATACATAGGGCGAGAGAGATCTGTACAAATAAAATTAACATAATAATAAGTATGTATTAGTATTATTTTTACATGAGGCGGAATTGGCAGTCTCATTTCATAGACTGGTTTAAAGTCATCAAACAATCATTATAATATTCCAGGCTTTTTACTCATATCTTACAATAGTCCATCTCATCACAAACCTCTCCCATGCATAGTTTATTTGTACTTTTATTAAATATGTTGGTTACAGCTCCTTTAACACTTATCAAAGGTCCGGGCAAAGACCCGAGAATTATAATAAATAAATATAAGTATTATTAATTATAATATAAATTTTATATGAATAAATAATTCAGGTTTGTTGCTTACGAATGTAAATTTAAAATTCATACATTAACATCAAGTTTTTGTGTTGGAACCGGCTAGGCTCCTTTTTGTGACCTAACTACATAGGTACCTACTAATCTTTCCTAACTGGTAGGTAATTATGCCGTTTTGTTTATATTTTGTTATGTTTTTTATATGATGTTTAGACGGTTGGCATTACAGGATAACATTACAGTGTTTTTTTTTTATTTCAGTGACATCACAGAAACGTACCCAACTTCTAGACCGGTTATACTATAAAAAAAAATATACGCTACCTAAATATGATAGTGCCGTGTACCGTGACATTTTGCGCAAATAGAAGATGATGAATTTATTACGTCTTATGTGAATGCGTGAGCGCTAGTTCGTACCGTTCCCAAGTCCCAACCAACTTTTATTTTAGTGTCAATTTTTCGTGTCGTTTATATGTATAAGTTCATAAAATGTATTTAAACTATTAGTTAACGAGATGACCGGGTAGTTTGTCTGATAGTAAGCTTAACGCCAGGTCCCCCCACCACCACCTCACGTCTCGTTAACAAATAGAAGTAAAAAAAAAAAGAGCAATGGTAATCGTCCAAACTAACTAGCCCCGTCGCTTCCAGGATATAATAAACATAATATTCCACTACCACGAGAGAGCGGTGTACGTGCTCTCCTGCCGATACAACTTCCGCTCGGACCAGTGCATGTACGGGGACGCGTGCCCGGCCGCCACCTCGCGGGGCGTGTTCCTCGTACACGGCAGCAGGCAAACCTTCTACAATGACAAGCAACCAGCTTTCCAGGTATGTATCATATACGTGGATAGTCCTGTAAGTATAAATTGGCGTGGCTGGCGCTACTGAGCAAAAGTTCTATGTTGCTAGAAATTTGGTAAAAGCTACCCATAGTTTTCCTAGGTATCTATTAATATTTATCACAATACATTTAGTAAAATATTATTATGACATATTGAAATCGTCAAATCTGTACAAATAGATTAAATTGAAGTGTCTGTTTCTAACATCTAAATAACAGCTTTTCACCAAATGCATATGAAAGTATATACGGTAAATATAACAAAACAACCATTTTTTTAATTTTTGTCTGTCTGTCTGTTTGTTCCGTCTAAAACGAATTGTTGGACATCATAAAAAAAATTGATTCAACATCCCTTTTCCCTATTATTGCATCTACTAGTTACTATACAACTAAAGTCTAAAGACGATAAAGTTGAATAATTTCATAAAATCCATAACCAAATTGCGCAGTAATCGCTCACTGTTACGAAAGGTTTTGCAGTTTAGACGAAGGATTTTACAAAACAAAGTGGCAGAAAGGAAGGGACGCCTTTGCGCGACGGGCCGTTAAATGCAAAATATTTTTTTTAATTCTAAAGTTAATTGACATTTTTGTCTTTCAGGGGATTTACCGGGCGATAGAGGAGTACAAAGTTGGTACGGACCCGTCGAAGACATTGCTTGAAAACTTGGACAAATACATATCGGAGGCGCCGCCGTCTAACTGCGGTAACTTAAAGGACTCCTTCCTCAGAGTGCCTACAGAGACATTCCAAAATCTGTACTCAACACCATGAGTATTGGCTCAACACTTGCAGTGTAGTGTCTTAGAAAATCTACATACATACTTGCTGAATTTAAATGCGCCTCGAGCGTAATCGCTGTTGCATGATCGGATTTTATTCGATGCAATTCACAACTTAGGGGATAACGACAGAACGGTCCCGGCCGCTCCGTAGGGCGTAAAGCGTCGGCGCAGCGACGCGATGAAAACAAACTTATAAATATACTAGCTTCCGCCAGCGGTTATCCCCCGCATTCCCACGGGAACCGTGCATTTTTCCGGGATAAAAGTAGCCTATGTTATTTTCCGGGCCATAAACTATATCTATGCCTATAAAACTATAGCTATATCTATAAAAATCACGTCGATCCGTAGCTCAGTTACTGCGTGAAAGAAGGACAAACCAACAAACACGTTTTCGCATTTATAATATTAGTAGGAGTAGTAGGATGGCAGTGGGCCAGTGGCCGCACCGCTCATAGCTTCGTCGGTGCTGCAACTGCCATAAATATTTATAACTTAACTAGCTGCTGCCCCGCGGTTTCACCCGTGGAGATTTTGGATTTCATGGTTTTTATTTTTTCGCGCGGAACCCTAATAGAATTTGCAATTTTTATTTTATTTTTTTATTTTATTTTATTTTATTTAATAAAACAATATTGCGGCTATAAATTGAGATGTAAGCTATCCTATATTTTAAGTTAGATCAAGCTGCACACGGTGTGCATATTTGATTAAAATCGGTTAAGTAGTTCAGGAGTCCATCGCGGACAAACAACGTGATGCGTAATTTATATATATTAAGATTTCGTCTCGTTGCCTCCGCCGACGCATTACCGGTACGGCTGCGAACTTATAGGTGGCCGGGCGACATTATTGCACTACCTATAAGCTACATTTTGTAGGCGCATATAAGTCTGGCCTGTACCATGAACCAGACCGGAAATGAAACAGCGCTAGGTTTGTCTATTTTTGTAATATTAACGGGTATTTAACTAACCAGCGCAGAAATGTATTGTGTAAATGTAACAATGTATTATATAACAGGTCACTAGGTGCGGCAACATACATGACATTATTTTATGCTGCTTTAGTATTACAGTGATTTAGAATCACGTTATAATCTCTAACAAGGTATGATTAAACTTTTGTACTACCCTCAAAGAAGGAAGAGAAGAATATGCCCGATTCTGTAGTTCACAAAATATTATTATCACTGTCTCTTTCCAACTAAAGTAAAAGATAATGGCCTGGGGCCTGTTTCATAAAAAAAAATTAGTCTAATATTATCACCTTTTTTTTTCTTTTTCCCATATAAAATATGAGATACTCATAATATTAGATACTCATAATATTAGACTAATATTTTTTATGAAACAGACACCCGATCTAAAATAAATTATAGAACTGCCAGATATCTGCGATGATGTCAGTGAAATTATGAGACTTGAATCTTGATAGGAGGTTGATGATATGTCTCAGGGTAACGAGAGTAATGTAGTGCCGCTTAAGCCTTTGTATCAAAGTACTGAGTGGCACTGCAATTATTATGGGCCGGCGTTATGCTTGTCATCAGGCAAACGACCAACTCGTCTCGTTATCAATAGTATAAAAAAGGTACTTTCCGAGGTTGTGAGGTGAAAAATATATGCCATCCCTTTCTTATGGTTTTAATTGGAAAGAGACCTAAGTATTTTAAAATTAGGTTTGTGATAACAGAATCGAGACTTACCTATATATATGATAATAACTACATATTGAAAAGCGTGGCGTTCTCTTAATTTTTATTTTAGATTAGTTTAGACGGCACTAGGGTGCGTCCATTAATTACGTGAGGTGATTTTGGCAATTTTTGGACATCCCTCCCCCCTTGGTGAGATTTGGCTCGACCCCTTCCCCCCCCCCCCCCTAATCTCACGTGAGATTTCTCAAAATACGTTAATCTGCGATTCATTGCTGTACGCCGCTTGTTTCGTTGATTAATTTAGAGGAGAAACATATTTTAAAACACTATTCATGCAGTTTTACACTGAAAAAAATGTAGCTGTGATATTTGCTGAGACCACCCCCTCACCCCCACGTGAAGTTTGGTGAGATTCGGTTTGACCCCCTTCCCCCCCTCCTAAACACCTCACGTAATTAATGGACGACCCCCCTAGCTGCTCGCCCAATATAGTAGTAGAGAATAACATTATTATAGCCACAGTGATTGTTATAAACATTGTGTCTGTGATGATATGGTACCTATTAAAAACGTATTGTTTTAGTAATACTCATAGTTTATGTGAAAATGAATTACTATAATTGACTACATCATGTATATACACCAGGTCAAAAATGGCACTTCGATTTGGTCTGACTCTTGTTTCCGACTGTGTTGCCTATCATGTCTGCTTATATATAACTAGCTGTTCCCCGCGGCTTCACCCACGTAGCCTAGGTTACTCCTTGTAACATCAGCTATCTGCCAGTGAAAGTCCCGTCAAAATCGGTCCAGCAGTTTCGGAGATTACAATTATTATTATTACCCGGAACAAACAGACGGACAGACAAAAACTTTCAAAATGGTTGTTATGTTATAGGTACTGTATTTACATTTAGTATATTCATATGCATTTAGTATAGTCTAAATCTGAGAGTATAGTCATATGCATTTAGTAAAAAGCTGTTATTTTGACATTACAAACAGATTTTATTTTCAGATTTCCTTCAATTTTTTTTTATATGTATACTGTATAGATATTGATAATTAACTTCTAAAATGGTCTAGAGCTACAGCTGAGTTATTTTCGAAGTGTCATATTTTTCCTGTCCATTTGTAAGTATTATTTTTTAATGATCTCAGTATGTACCTATATTATCTACATTAAACAGTTTTTGTATACAGAACTTTTATATGTTATACTTGTAATAGTAACGATGGCTGCCGATCTTAAGTCGTGATTTGAATACTGCAATGAGCGTGAGGTTTTTGTGAAGGCAAACATCTTGGTGCAAAACACCACACCTCGATTCCGGCGCCACAAACTTTCTTTTTTGTGCTTGATAGACTTGTTAAAACATAAATTTAGTTTCGCTCTCTCTTTGCAATAAATAACACAGAAAGGGATGAAAGATACTTTACAGGATATTGTGTAAATTAGTTTTAGAGCTGTCAAATGTCTTCCATCTTTGACAAATTAGATGACACTAAATTCATGGCCGTTAAATTTACACTTGACCACTAGTTAGATAGAAGTGAAGTTAAAATTAAGTTTTTATGTTTGTGAAGCCAAAATTGAGGCAACAGTCACTTAGATCAGGCGAGATAGTGATCAAATGCTAGCCTATAGACTTATACCTACGGCCTTACTAATAATGACTTTATTACGGTTGTATAGTTACACAATGTTTTGTCTTTGTTGTACATACTTTGACAATTTTAAATTGAATAGAGAGGGACAAAACATTGTGTAACTATTTAACTGTTATACAGTCTTCATTAGTGAACTTTCATAGACATTATAAAATTTATTGATGTAAACTAGTATTGAAATATAAAATAATTTAAAATTCATTAACTTACGCTTAGAAATGAAAGAGTACATTTCTGTGATTTACCTCCATAGACTTTCGAATTTTTTATTGTTGTATATTTATAATATTCTCTCCCACAGTTTAGCAGCACTCTGCCTCGATAAAAAATAAGTCTGAAGCATCTATTGAAGACATTTTAGGCAGAAATTAATTAAAATATGCAAATATGTACACAACAACAACGCAAGCTATGACAATCATGAAAACAAGCAAATTGTTATTTTTCCTTTAAACCGCCATGTCAAAGTAGTTAATCGTAACTGGCCAGTGCCTACGTAAGGAAAAGTCTCCATAGAGATGATACGGGAGCAGAGCTGGATCTTCTGGGCAGTGGAATAAGAATACCAACACTAGGATTTATATTCTGAATAATTCGTTTATAAAACATATACAGATAGCAGACACAGTAAAGACTAATATATAAAAGAATACAACACAAAAACGAATTCGTGAGCAGATAAAAGTATAAATGACAACTTCGTTATATAAAACCGTCAGTAGCATGGCAACGAACACAGTCTAACTCTATACTTATAGGTCCCCTGTATCGATGGTGCTACCTCCTTTCACACTTTCCCTCATCAATTACCAAGGTACTGTAGATCCATGTCGGCAACAATCTTTGTGAGCCTGCGTCTTGGAACTGCCTTCGTCAAAAGGTCTGCCAACTGTTCCGCCGATGATGTTTTCTGAACTATTATGAGGCCTTCTTGAACCATATCTCGAACGGTAGTAATGCCTCACACGAATGTGCTTGGTCCTTTTATGGAATTCGGGATTGCAGGCGAATTGCAACTTCGTTATCTTCTTTCAGAGTAGGAACTGTCTCCAAATCTGTAAGCTGGCTGAAGATTCTCTGAAGCCACACTGCTTCTCTTGCACCTTCGCTCGCTATTCAGCATTTTATCTTGCGCAGCTAGTGGCGAAAACAAGTTTTTTTGTTAAAGACGGTAATAACCAGACATCCTTGAGTGTTATTATTATCATTGACATTTGATTTAACTGTAACGGTACCTTACTCTATCGCTTGGATAAGCGGTCGTCACCGTGTGACCATATCTTTATGAAAGTCTTTAAAATAATCACACCTCACTGTTATGTGTGTTGTTCCTCCATTGTCGATATACCAACTCTCTCGATCTGTTTGTCCTTTCGAGCAAAGTTCCATTATAGAACTAGTTTTTCATAAATCCTTTTCATAATATCCTATTAGTCTTCGAGCTTTTTGCGATTTTGTTAGGGAACATGAGCATTACATTCACTCCCGGTTATTTTCAAATGGCTTATCTTGGTACAAAGATACATTAGATCCTTGTCTAGTAAGGGGGGTAAGGGGAGTAAAGGATTATTATACTTTTTGTAACAAAGTGATAGTTCCACTGTCCCCTTTAGATACCTAAGTACGCGTTTCAGCGCTGACATGTGAGCCAAATCATTACATTAATTAAATTGACTCAACATAATAACTGCAAAAGAAATTTCTGGTCTAGTACAAAATGCTAAGTACTTAGCATGAGTGATCCTATGATCTCTTGATACCGTGTGTCATCATTCTTCACTCCAGACTTCAGACGTAGATTTGATTCAACAGGTGTGCTAACTGGTTTACACTTCTGCATTCCAAACTTTTCAAGAATCTTGTTTATATATGTCTTCTGTGAAAGTATAATCTCTTGCTTGGCCTTATCTCGCTCAATCAGCATTCCAAGTCACTCCAAGATCTTTTATCTTAAAAGAACTTCCTATTTGCTCCTTCACTGTTTTAGCTGCAGCTTCATTATTTGTAAACATAAAAATCATCTACATAAAGTGCAATAGCTACAAACAACCCACCTTTTATCTTAATGTAAACGCATTGATCATAATTAGATGTAAAACCTATTTTCAAGATGTGAGCATGAATTTTTTCGTTCCAACATCGAGCCGCTTGTTTTAAGCCATACAGAGATTTCTTTAGCTTGCAAACCTTGCGGTCTTTCCCCTATTGAACGAACAATTCTGGCTGTCCCATGTAAATATCCTCCTGTAAATCTCCGTTTAGGAAAGCGGTAGTTACATCTATATGATGTATGCTTAGGTCCTTGTCAGCTCCCAGAGCAAATAGAAGGCGAATCGATGAAATTTTGACGACTGGTGCAAACGTTTCAAAATAGTCTATTCCTGGTTTTTGCGAATAGCCCTTAGCGACCAGCCTGGCGTTATAGCGCTGCACGCTACCATTCGCTCCCACCTTTAACTTAAAAATCTATTTTGTATTTATTACGTTTACGTCCATCGGTCGATCAACTAAAATGTGTTGTTAACCTTCAGGGAATTAAACTCATGCGTCATTGACATCTTGAACCGATACAGGATCAGGAACATCAGCTACGTGAAAATTATACCTTTTCTCTTTCGACTTCAGGTGACTTATTCGGGATTACAACTTTTAAATCTAGTTTGTATAAACCTCCTCCAGGGGTTCTTTTCCGATGAATTTAGTCTTTCCATCCATTTCGAGCTTACATTCTCTCATAGTGGATGTAAATAAGCTTCCCGGAAGTTTATCCTGCGCTGCCAGAGTGCCAGCATTGAAAATAGATTTTTAGTCAGTGACGGTACGTACCACACATTCGTTAGAGAAATCAGTTCTATTCTGCCATTGACTTTTGATTCCAGTAAAACAGTTTTTTAAACAAGTTTCTCGATCTGAATATTGCTGTGTAGTACAACCGTTGACTGTCATTGTGGTGACACTTTGGACTTGGCTGGATGAAGAGCTCGAACCTGCATTAGTGTTAGGCTTAGGTGGCTTTCCATCCTTTATCCATTTATAACATTGTTTTATTTTATGTCCCTGTGCTTTACAGTACGGACATGTAACCTTCTTATACTTCTTATTTTTAGAGTTCATGTATAACTCTTCTTTTGCACTGTTATTTCCGCTTTCAGCTTTACACGCCAAGGCTCGTTCGTGGGCACATAACTGAGTGGTCAAATTTTCTATGGTGCGATCTTTCTTTATTATTAGTAGCCAACTCGACTTGAAGCTGAAATAATCTGCTGAGTGTGTCCAAAATTTTACAGATCAGCAAGATATCTGACAATTTCTGTGCCGTATCCAGTTGGCTGTTTAATTCGTGTCAAATACTCTTTAGTGCAGATATATATGTCGCCATGTCGCTCTGACTTTCTTCCTGGTATCTAAAGAAACGCAGACAAAGATCGTAGCTCCATCGTTCATCCCACATCTCCTTTGACAAAGTGAAGCGCATAACTAGCTGTAGAATTTCGTCTGACATGTTCGTAATCAAGAGCAATTGTTAGTGTATACTCCTCAAGTCCCACTAGCGTGCAGAGTGCTTAATTAATGTGGAATACAGGAGAGATGAAAAAGTGCTCGATAAAACGTAGATGAAATAAAAGTTTAGATAAAACTTACATATATTTTTCGTTTTATATTTGTGACAACTTTAAAGGTATATATATGACGGAATAAAAACAAAAGACATGTAGAAAAATAAATTGAAAGAGAACAAAAAGATCGATATCTAAAAACATAAAGACTCTTTTTATTCTAACACTCCTCCTTAAATTCATTTCTCTACTATCATCCATCACATATCACATAATCACACAACTCCCATTCCTAGCGTACACCAGTTAAACTTCCCTTTCAGCAGAGGTTTCGTTAAAGCATCCGCAACCATACGACCTGTCTCTACATACTCTAATTCAATATGGCCATGCTCAACTGCCTCTCTTACAAAGTGGTGTCGCACATCTATGTGCTTTGTGCGTTGATGGTGTACAGGGTTCTGCGCAATAGCAACAGCAGATTGACTGTCACTTCAGATCTTCATTGGCACCTCAACTTTGCCAGTGATCTCTGCAATCAATCTCTTTAAGAAAATTGCTTCTCTAGCAGTTTCTGACATAGCCACATATTCAGCCTCCGCTGTGGATAGAGCAATCGTGCTCTGTTTTCTGCTTTCCCAACATATTGCAGCTCCCATATGCAGAAAAACCATACCCGAGTATGATCTCCTATCATGACAAATGGCATGACTAGCATCTGCATAGCCCTGTACCTTATGCATTCCTGTCTTCTTGTACTGTAGCCCAAGGCATTTAGTACCCTTTAAATATCTGAGCACCCTTTTTGCGGCTATCCAATGTTCTTCAGCATAACAAGCGTTGAACTGGCTCAGATAGTTAACTGCATGTGCAATATCTGGCCTCGTGCAAACAGATATGTACATCAGCGAACCGATTAGATTTTGATATGGAATCCTCGGATCAGGTTTATGTTCTAGTCCAGGTTTCACAAGCTTTTGCCCTGGAATTGATGTAGTTGAAGCAACTTTGCAATCAGCCATCCCAAAAACCTTCAAAACTTTGTCGACATACTTCTCTTGGTCAACTTTGATTCCAATATCGTTCTGCGTTATTTGCATTCCCAAAATATGCTCTGCCTTTCCAAAATCCTTCATTTGAAATTTTGACATAAGGCCTGTCTTTACCTTCCGCAGCTCTTCCGCGTCGTTCCAAAAAATCAGCAGATCATCAACATACACTGCTAAAATTATGATCTTCTTGTCCTGGGATCTCATGTAAATACATGGCTCATTTTTGGGGCGTATAAACGACAATTTCAATAACTCGTTATTTAGCTTATTATTCCAAGCTCTGGGGGATTGCTTTAGCCCGTAAAGCGACCGTTTAAGGAGACGCACGTAATCTTCCTTTCCTTTTTCCTCATAACCCTCCGGCTGTTTCATGTAGACTGTCTCTGACAAATCTCCATTTAGGAAAGCTGTTTTTACGTCCATTTGGTCAATGTTTAGGCCATTTTTAGCTGCTATCGCCAGGAGGACTCTCAGAGAGCTATGTCTCACCATTGGAGAAGAATGCTGGGCCCATAACCTGTTAGTGTGTACTCCTCAAGTCCCACTAGCGTGCAGAGTGCTTAAATAATGTGGAATACAGGAGAGATGAAAAACTGCTCGATAAAACGTAGATGAAATAAAAGTTTAGATAAAACTTATATTTTTCGTTTTATATTTGTGACAACTTTAAATGTATATCTAAGACGGAATCAAAAACAAAAGATATGTAGAAAAATAAATTGAAAGAGAACAAAAAGATCGATATCTAAAAACATAAAGACTCTTTTTATTCTAACAGCAATAAGATTGCGCTGTCTAGATTTATAAATTCTTGTACTTAGTCGTTTCTCATCTTGTCGGCATCAGCTGATGACACTAGGGGTAGGCCTGTGAAATCGTCCTTCGATAACATCCACCGCCCCTGGCATGACTCTTAGCACGACTTGGATTTTGCATTTCCATGTTTTTCAATTTTTGGGGTCTAGGTGCCCTACCTGCATCTTACTGGGTCCTTGCAACAATTTGTTCATATTGGATGAAGCCGGTTTCACACGTTGAACTTATGGAAAAATTTCTTTCAACCACGCTCTGCTACCATATTAAAGTTAAATCATTCAGCGTTAGGTGTACATTTTATACATAGACCTAACATTTAAGGTTTATAATCAAAGCCTTTAGGCCATTTTTGCGTTCTAGGGTTTTTGCGTTAGGCGGGTCGTGATGAGGCACCATTGCTGTTGTTGTTGTGTTCTAGTTAAATCTATTTGTTTCTTTTAACTGCTTGTTCTTTTCCGTGTAATTGTGCATTGTTTTTTTCTTGTTTTTTTTTAAATAAAGAGTTTCAATTATTATGTGTTCGCTTTTGTTATTCCTTTTTTGCTGCTCTACACCTACATATTACGTTTGGTACTGTATCTTGCGTTCCTACTCCTAGGCACAACCATGGGAAAGGCTGCAATTTTCCTTATAAGTTACATTTACTGCGCGCGCGCAGGAACTAATATTACCAAAAAACCATTTTTAGTCGCCTGTTTAGCTAGACAGCGTCTAAAGATAAACGTCAAAAATTATTAGAAATGTAACAACAGAATTGTGTTAGACAATGGTTAGACACTACTGAAATCAGGATTTGTGGTTGCTCATATTTAATCGCGCGACTAACGAATGTTAAGCAGTGATTAACACAGGTTTAACGTGTGTCATTTTTTTGTGGTAAAAGACCCCTATTTCTTTTATTATAGTACCTATCTACTACTCTATGTAGTATCCACCAATGACATCAGAGTCATAAAGTAGTACTCATAGATCTTACTATGGTAGTATGTACTATAATAAATGATTACTTTGACCATTGAACGTGCACCTACGTGCTCTGCACGTAGTACCTCTATGTCGTAGACGGACTTTACCTTCTCTGTCTAGGCTCTATGTAGTAAGTCGTCTGTGTACTGTGACGTGCACAGAACATTATTGGGAATGGGACCTTTTTTGTTTTTTTTTTAAATCTTATTCTTTTTTGGGACTTTGAGCCCTTATTGGGACCTGTGAATTGTGATTGGGACTGACCATTTGTGACTTTGATTTATTTGTGTGATCTATGCTCCTAGTAGTTTGTGCCAACTACCACAATTATTCATATTATTTGAGAAAGAATATTTTTTATTAATATAAAAAATCTGATAAATGGGTTTCTTCAACTATAATTCGTTCCCCTTACTTTGGGTCATGTTTGCACTCCAGTTTTTCTAGCCAAAATTTGGGACCATTCTAGTTGTGAGTGTGGGCAATGTTTCATATATTGTAATTCTTCTTCTTCTTCTTCAGATTATGGCTTTTAAACGTTGCTTGACGTTTTTCTGCCAGTGTCAAAGTGAGGCCAGTGTACGGTATTAATAATTGCCCGGTTACAAAATATGGAACATTGAAATATAATTAATAATAATTATAGAAAAAAAAGGTTTAAAGACATAACATTTGTTTATAAACGAATATTATTAGACTTAATAAAATTACATAAAATATATAAAAATGGAGTAAAGACATATGAGAGAAGAAATTTAAAATTAAAAGGACGAGGGATGTCAGAACTTATGATATCATAAAGAGAAAATGATAACTTAGGACAGCAGAAGAAAATATGGTCTAAGGTTCCATCATCTAGACCACACTCACAGCGAGAATGGTCCCTGACCCTAATTTTGGCTAGAAAAACTGGAGTGCAAACATGACCCAAACGGGAACGAATTATAGTTGAACAAACCCATTTATCAACTTTTTTATATTTAAAAAACCACGGCCTAACTGGGATATTAGGCTGAATATCACTGTAATGCCTACCTTTGATGATTTTGGACCTGTTCCAAACGTTGGACCACTTTTCATAGAGGAGTTTTTTCGCTAAAGAACGTAGATCATTTGAAAACCCTTTGGAGTAGGTGTCCAGACCAATTTCAACGGCTTGTTTGGCATAATTGTCAACAGTTTCGTTACCGACAATTCCGCAGTGACTGGGAATCCAGGCGAGAGCTACTTTGATACCAGAATTGTGACATCTATACAAAATTTCTCTTATTTTAAGACAAGAGTGTAATAAATCTTTAGACCGAAATGGAAATTTATTAATGTCTTGCAAACAACTAAGAGAATCAGAAAATATAATAGATTTATTTAATTTATGAGACTCTACATATTTGACAGCTTCTAAAAGGGCTACTGACTCACCAGAATAAACTGATGAGTAACGGGGGCATTTTTGACTCAAAACTATTCTGTATTTGGGGATCCAAACAGCGGAACCAACCGATCCGTTATCTGATAACTTAGACGCATCTGTAAAAATAGCGACCCAATTGGGCCAATGGCGATTCAAATTATCATGAAAAATTTTATCAGCACCAGGGGAGTTTTTATCAATACCAAAGTGTAAAAGTATATTAGGTCTAAATATTAAACAATCATAGGAAACACTAAAAAGAGGGTGAATAGGAAATTGGTAAAGCGAAAAGGGCATATTAGAAAGTTTATTAAAAGAATTCAAAAGACAAGAAGGGTCTTTATGACGCCAGTAATCCGATGTACGAACTAGAATAGAAAGAGAGTGAAGCTTATTTAAAAGTGGGTGGCATGAAAATTGAGCAGCTTGAAAAAAAAATCGATCACAAAGGTATTGCCGACGGATAAAAAGGGGAGGCTCAACACATTCCACCTGAAGAGCATTTATAGGAGAAGATTTCATAGCTCCTGAAATAATACGAAGACATTTATATTGAATAGAATCAAAGGATCTTAACGAAATTTTACTGCAAGGTTCCAAAAGAAAAGTAGCATAATCAAAATGGCTTCTAATGATGGCATTGTACAAAAGCTTTTGACAAAATGGATGTGAACCCCACCAAACCCCAGAGAGAGCACGAAGAATATTCACATTCTTTTCACATTTATTTTTTATGTAATCTATGTGAAAAGAACCCGATAACTTGGAGTCTAAGATAAGACCCAAAAATTTTGCTTGGTTATTAACAGCAAGGCAATAGTCGTCAATTCGAATTTGAATATCTGGGATTAATCTCTTTCTTGAGAATACAACCACATTACTTTTATCTGAAGCTAAAGACAGGCCATGTCTTTTTAACCAGTCATTGAGATACATAAGAGCTGTATTAAGACGAGATACCAAATCAGAAATAGAGTCCGACGAATAATAAAGAGCTATATCATCCGCATATTGAAGTATATCACAAAATGAATCTACACTTTGGTGAAGGTCAGAAGTGTACAAATTATACAATAGAGGACTTAAGACTGATCCTTGAGGAAGGCCCTTCCAAACTAATCTCGGCGAAGAAAGTGTATTTTGAAACCTAACCGATATGAGCCTACCTATTAGAAGGCTAAATATAACATGAGTCATCCTCGTTGGCAAACTCAGGTGAATCATTTTTTGTCGGAGGACATGAAGAAGAACATTGTCATAGGCACCTGTAATGTCTAGAAAGACACCCACCATAGTTTCATTCCTAGAAAAAGCCAGTCGAATATCCGAAGTGAAAACACCAAGACTATGAGTAGTACCAAAACCTTTCCTAAATCCAAACTGAGACTTGGATAAAATTTCCCGATGCTCCAACAGCCACTCCAGTCTGTTTTTAAGCAGATTTTCAAATATTTTAACCATTACTGAGGATAACGCAATTGGTCTATATGACAAAGCATTCGATGGATCTTTACCTGGTTTTAAAATTGGTATTATTATTTGATGTTTCCATATTTCAGGAAAGTCACAATTTTCATACAATTTGTTTAAAATGTTCACAAAATATTTTTTGGTAGATGCGGTCGACCGACATATAAATGAATATGGAATTCCATCTAAACCTGGAGAGGAGTCTTTGAGATGACTTAATGCAGCACAAAGTTCATCATAGGTAAAGGGACCATCCATAGATGAAGAAGATGGGTTGACAGGAGAAGTAGAAATAAATTCTTCAGAAGGTACAAAAGGAGGAGCTAACTTGTCAATGAATGCTTCTAACCAAGAAGTATCATTACAAGGCGAAGGACGAATATCATTTCTAAAATTACGAAAAGCTTTAATTTTTTTCCAAACAACAGAAGGAGGAGAGCGGGGAGAAAGGCTCTCACAGAATTTAATCCAGGATATTTTTTTTTTCTTTGATAATAGCCTTCTAGATCTAGCTAAAACTTTTTTGAAGAGAACAAAATTGTCCATGGTAATATTGTCATTGAAATAATCTTCAGCCTCATTGCGTTCTTTGGCAATAGAGGTACACTCCGAATCCCACCAAGGAGGAAAAGGGATTCCAGAACAAGGTTTTTTTAAAGGGATGGTAGAATCTGCAGAAACAATAATAGCATTAACAAATTCTGAATAGAGGAGTAAATAATTTTGTTCATCAACAGGAGGGAGAGCAGCAACTTTGGAGTCAAGAATAGAAGAAAATTTGTTCCAATCTGCGTTAGCAAGTCTGTATTTCAAAAGAGGAGGCAGAGGAGGAGAAATAGAGTACTGAGAAGAGGTAGAAATAAGTATGGGAAAGTGATCGCTCCCATGAGAGTTAGGAAGAACAGACCAAAATAGTTGGGACGCCAGAGAGGGAGAAGATAAAGACAAATCTAACGCACTGGAATTTTGTAGGGGCGAACCAAAGCGAGTAGGAGAGCCATCATTCAGAAGGCATAAATTTAAATCATCCATGAGATCAATAAGATTAGTAGAAAAAGAGTCCGATACATTGCAACCCCACATAGGATGATGGCAATTAAAATCACCAAGGATGATCAAGGGAGAAGGAAGGGCAGAAAAAATGGGACAAAGTTCTGAAATAATAGAAGCACTAGGATGAGGGATGTAAATAGAGACAAAAGATATATCTAAGCATCTCACAGCAACAACATTAAAGTTATTGCTATGAGTAGGAAGAGGAAGAAGAGAGTATGAAAAAGTTTTTTTAACGAGGAGGGCGCAACCTCCCCACCCGTCGTCACGATCATCCCTGAAACAGGCGAAGCCAGGCATTCGAAATATAGTGCCAGGCTTAAACCATGTCTCAGAAATGGCCGCAACGACGGGTTTATATTTATTAAATAAATAAATAATTTCAGGTTTTCTGGATCGGGCACTCCTGACATTCCATTGAAGGAAGCAATCCATGCTGAGTGTTAGTAAGAGAAGAAATTTTTTGCAGAATCTGCAGGATGTTGTTCGGTAGGGCGTCGTCAAACTTAGAAATCATGTTGAGAAGAGTATAAGCCATCAACTCAAGAAGGTTGTCAGATGGAGAAGGAGGACAACTTTCCGAGCTGAGACAACAACCATCGGGCATTGAAGGGGGGGGAGTTGCAATTATAGCATCGTGAGCAACTTTGTCATAAGATTTGCCTAGAGCTGGAGAGGTGCGGCGAGGAATTATAACAGATTTTCTGTAAGATTTTACGTCCTGAGCTGAAATATTTTGAACAATTGGAGCTGGATTAGATTTAACCATATCCGCATATAAGCGGCGGTTAACCGTGGGAACTCGAGCAGCTGCCTCGTTATATGAAATATTTTCTTCTGATACAATAGATTTAATTAATTTTTGTCTTCCTTGTTCGGGGCACTTTTTATTAGTAGCAAAGTGCCTACCGGAACAGAACAAGCACGTAGCTTCATCTTCTACAATTGAACATGAGGAGCCAGAGTGAGGTTGAGCACACCTGAAGCATCGCAATTTGGATCGACATGTAGTTTGGATATGACCAAATCGGCAGCAAGCCAAACATTGAATAGATGGCAGTTGATATGACTCTACAGAAATCGCCGCATTATAGCAAAATATTTTTTTTGGGAGAAGTCTTCCTTTGACGGTGATTGTAACTGTCTGGGAGGGAACCCACACAGGTTTGTTATCTACGAACGTTTTTCGGTTTAATCGTCTCGCTTTAAGAACAGGGCCACAACCAGGAGGGCATTCCAGAGAGTTCACTAGCTCTTCCATAGACCATTCTATGGGAATACCTTTGATAATACCCGTCCGGGTAATTTGGAACACCGGAATTTTAGCTTCGAAGTTGTTCAAGGACAAAAAAGAGCTGTCAAGAAAATTGTTTGCATCTTTCGTAGATTTGAATTCAATCGAAGCTTTATTTCGACCAATAGATTTAATTCCGTCAGTAGCAATACCACAAACTTTATTTTTGAAAAGCATTTGGGCCAGCTTTAAAACTCTCATTGAAGTGCCTGAAGAAGGGTCAGAAACCATTGTCGCGACATGAACGAGATACGGACCCAAGTCCGTCTCATCAAAACGCAGATCTTTAGTCTGTTGAAATTCAGGGACAACATAAATGAGTTGAGTCGATGAAGCAGGATTTATGTTAGTTTTTTTAGGAATAGAGCTGTCATCATATGTCTTATGATCATGAGGTCTTTTCCTAGTCTCCGACGAGGAAGGGCTGATCATGGAGTCATCCAGAGGGTCGTCCGGAGGGACGTCCGGAGGATCACTCCACAAATCGGAATTGACACTCATTTTTCCGTAGAAAAATGAGGGATTTCAAACGTGCATTCAATTGTTTTTTTGTAATGCAATGAAAAAAATGTATGAATTTAAACCAAATTTTAGAGAATGATTAATTTACCGAACACGTACACTAACCAACACAAGCCACACTTGTAAGCAGATCTTGATAAAGCACAGCGTAACAGAAGCAGCCAATTAATTTGTTATTAATTTTTCATTTCACAAATTTTCAAACACAACCGCCATCTCATCTAATAGTTTGCAGCTATATTGTAATTAATACCGTACACCACTTTGACACTGGCAGAAAAACGTCAAGCAGCGTTTAAAAGCTAATCTGACCTTAGACCATATTTTCTGTTGTCCTAAGTTATCATTTTCCCTTTATGATATCACAAGTTCTGATAAATAATTGTTATGGCTTTACTACCTTTTTTACTATAATAATTATATTTCAATGTTTCATATTTTGTAACCGGGCAATTATTAATACCGTACACTGGCCTCACTTTGACACTGGCAGAAAAACGTCAAGCAGCGTTAAAAGCCATTTCCGGCCATTTCAAAGCCATAATCTGAAGAAGAATAATAATTGAAAGCGCGGGAAACGTTTGAACTAGGCGGGAGCGTTTTCAATTTAATAATTTTGGAAAATATTTTTAGGCATTAAATAGTGGTCAGGGGAGTTAAAACTGTAAATATTCATTGTCTATTTTGTATATAGTTTATTTATTAGTGCTTATTTTTGTTGGTAAGTCCTTTTTGCTTCTTTTTCGGGATGGAGGAGCCCCCCGACCCGGGGGGCTCAGTTCCTCCGGCGGCATGTTTTGTGACGGTAATGTCAAACGAGTCGGGCATGGAGACTGATGGTTCCGTGTCTACCCGTTCTTTAAAGCGTAGTCGTCCGAGCAGGATGTGTAGACACTGTAATAAACGTAGGCGTAAACGTAACTCTACTTCAGAAATAAAAGATACTGATTGCACATGTGATCCAATCAACAACATTGAAGAAAAATCTCAACCTATTGTGAAACATCAATTAAATAGTATTGAACCAAACACAACTACAGTCCCGACTAACAACACTAAATCAACTGACATTTCAAACCAACTGCAATCCCGTCCGCCTCCAGTAGGTAGAATAAGATATGAAGCTACGGATGTAGCTCCTTACATAGTTCATGTTCAAAGAGAATTCACAAACGCTGATGATGGAATCACTCTACACCCTATTGCATTTGGAAAATTCTTACAGAGGCAATGTTTCAAAAATATAGTTAATGGTAGCTTGAAACGAATTGGCCGCAACAGAATAGCACTTGCATTTACAAATTTCGATAGCGCTAATACATTCCTAAGCCATGATAGCTTAAGTAAAGATAAGTTCAAAGCTTTTATCCCATCCTTTAATCTAACACGCATGGGCATAGTTCGAGGGGTGCCAGCTGAATGGTCTCCTGAAGAAATCGTTGAAAACATAAATGTACCAATAGGTTGCGGCAAAATTTTGAAAACTAGGCGCCTTAATTATAAATCAACAGAGGGAGGATCCCCAACGTGGAAACCGTCACAGACAGTTGTATTAACTTTTGATGGTCAGGTTTTACCAAAAAGAATATTCATGTGCTATAATGCATTACCAGTAGAACTTTACACATATCCAACCATACAATGCTATAGTTGTTGTCGTTTTGGTCATACTAAAGTCCAGTGTAGGTCCAAGCCTCGCTGCTATAAGTGTGGCCAAGCACACACTGCAGACAGCTGCACTGTTGAAGAAGATTGTGCTACCTGTTGTCTTTGTTCTGGGTCTCATTTTGCAACTAGCAAATGCTGCCCAGAGCTTGAGAGACAAAAAAGAATCAAGCAGTCTATGGCTGAATGTTGCATATCCTATTCAGAAGCAAGTAAACAACACCCACTCATTTCCAAATCATATGCTGATGTAATTGCTACCTCTCGACCAACCAATGTATTAGGTAGAATGCCCCCTCCACCTTCAACCAATATGTCCTATAAGAAAACAATTGCCATAAAACCACGTTCACCACATCAGCCCCAAAAAGGTTATG
This sequence comes from Crocallis elinguaria, assembly GCA_907269065.1. Taxonomy (NCBI): domain Eukaryota; kingdom Metazoa; phylum Arthropoda; class Insecta; order Lepidoptera; family Geometridae; genus Crocallis; species Crocallis elinguaria. The sequence continues at coordinate 5,355,439 of OU026065.1, read as the reverse complement.
ATCGTACAGCTCATCAAGAACTCATTAAAGGATATGATATGCCACCTCCTGTTGATGGATGTGCATTGAGATCCACTTCCTCTGATAATGAGGAACAGTCTTTAACAGACATTATCATTCTCCTTATTAGTACTCTTTCTCAGTCCAACCTAATAAAACCGAACCACGCTGCCCCTATGATTAAAACGTTAGAAAAAATAATCCATGCCCATCATGGATTTACACCAACAAATGGTCAGCAACAATAATCACACTGTGGCGGTTCCACTGCACTACCCACATGTGGTGGTGCAGTGGAACTGCCGAAGTGTGATTAGTAAGAAATTTGAAGTTAGTTATTTAATCAATAAGTATGAACCATCTGTAATCGCTTTGGCAGAGACTTGGCTTCGCCCAGGATCTGCCTTTAAATTAAGTGGTTACACCTGTCTTCGTGAAGACAGAAGTGACGGGTATGGTGGAGTAGCCTTACTCGTCAAAAATAGTCTTTTAGTTAAATTTATTCCTCTTCCGCAACATAGTGCCTTTTCTATAGTTGCTGCTCTTATTATTGATATATGTTTTGTTTCCATATATATTTCTCAACCATCTTCTGTTGCATTCCAGGAAATAAATGACATATTAAACTTTCTTCCAAAACCTTTCCTTGTATTAGGAGATTTCAATTCCCAACACAGGTCATGGGGTAGTTCCCTATCTAATTCCTATGGAGAAGAACTGTTAGAATTATTAGACCTACACAATCTTTGTATCCTAAATACAGGTGTACCAACACGTCGAACCAATCCTAATGAAAACTTAAGTGCCATTGACCTATCAATTGTAACTCCAACTTTGGCATCTTCACTTTCTTGGCGCACCCTTCCTTCAACATTTGGTAGTGACCACTATCCAATTCTTATAACATTCCCTGGAGATAAAATTTGTAATAAGATATCAATACCCCGAATGAAATACAGACTATTAAAAGAGAATTGGACTAAATATAAAGATCATGTGGAAAACAATATTCATAGTTTACCAGTTCCAACATCTACAAAAAACAGTTCTTTAGAATTTACTAAATTAATGTTAGAAGCAGCAGATGCATTTTTTCCCATTAAAAATGCATCCAGTGGAAAACAACCTTCTCCTCCATGGTGGGATAGTGAGTTATCAGATGCTATTAAAAAGAGGAAAGAGGCAGAGATAAATTACAACACAAATATGACAGATGAAAATTTTACAAATTTATTAGACTTAATAAATGAAACAAAGAAACTAGTTAAAGAAAAAAGATTCCTAAGTTGGAGAAAATATTGCAGCACCATTTCTCCACATACTCCATCCACAATAGTGTGGAATAACATCAAACGTTTCCGGTTAGGCATGTCCAGTAGCACTTTTAGTACACTTCCAGAATCCATGTATAGTGAGTTCTTGAATTGTCTAGCCCCTTCTTCAGTTCCAGAACAAGAATTAGTCCAACCTATTCAATTTGCAAGTTGTAGTACAAATTCTATTAATACAGATTTAAACTCTTCTTTTTCACTCAACGAACTCAAAGGCGTTCTTTCTAGCGTCCAGGATTCAGCTCCCGGCGAAGACGGAATTCCTTATTCCTTTTTTGTCAATCTTGGAGAAAAAAGTTTAAATTATTGTTTAGAGGTTATTAACTCTGTAATTCTGACAGGTGACGTTCCAGCTATTTGGAAGTCTCAGATAGTGTTGCCAATTTTGAAACAAAATAAAAACCCGTCAGATGTTTCTTCCTACCGACCTATTGCGTTATCATCAGTCATAACAAAAATTACTGAACGTTTAGTGAAAAATAGACTCGAATGGTTCATTGAAAGCAAAAATTTACTTCCTCAGTCTCAATACGGATTCCGGAAAGGTAAAGGTACTCTGGACAGCATCGGCATTTTAGTTTCTGATATCCGATTGGCATTCTCTCAAAAAGAATCAGTGGTGGCTGCATTCTTAGACATCAAATCGGCATATGACAACGTAAATATAAATATTTTAAGAAATAAACTGGAACAATTAAAAGTACCTCAAAACCTAATAAGATTTGTTATCAATTTAATGTCGGGACGCTCAATTAAAATAGAATCATTAAGTAGAACATTATGGAAAGGACTCCCACAGGGATCTGTGCTCAGTCCAATCCTGTTCAATATATACACCTATGATTTAGATAATTCGGTCAATAGAAATTCTTTTCTTTTGCAATATGCTGATGATGTAGTAATATATAATTCAAATAAAGATATAAATAGCGCATGTTCCTCACTATCAAATTCCCTAAACCTCCTTAAAATTTGGTTGGACAGAAATGGTTTAGAACTGTCTGTGCCCAAGAGTTGCGTGGTTTTGTTCACCAGACAACGTATGCCTCCACCCATAACTGTTCAATTTAATGAAGAGCCTATTCCTGTTAAAACGCAAGCCAAATTTTTAGGGCTAATTCTAGATTCAAAGCTATCGGGAATGCCTCATTGTGAGTATGTTGTTGATAGGTGCGAACGCTCACTTAACATCATTAGATGTCTTTCTGGCGTTTGGTGGGGCGCGCATCCCTTTTCTTTGAAGTTGGTCTATAATGCTCTCATCAGAAGCGTCCTCGATTACGGAACCTTTTTATTAGAGCCTTGTAGCGTGGCTGCAATGAGGAAACTGGATGCCGTCCAGGCTAAAGCTATGAGGATTATAACAGGTGCCATGAAGTCTAGCCCAATAAATGCTCTACAGGTCGAATGCGTTGAACCTCCTCTTCTACTCCGACGACAATTTCTAGCAGATAGGTTCTTCTTCCGCATTTTACAATTCTCTACACACCCACTCGTTTCCAAACTCATTAATCTTTCAGATCAAATTGTCTCTTCTCAATATTGGAGTCATAAATCCACACCACATTTAATTGTTAGTTACAACAAATATAAAACCATAGAGGCTCCAACTCATCGCACACCTCATCTCCCTCTCTTTGAAACCAATTATAAGGCTTTAATCATTTCTCCAAACATGTATCTCAATGTAGGTATTTCCAAAGGCGATGTAAATGCAAACATCATTTTTAATTCAATAAAGATTGACTGCTGGCCCGAAGCGCATTATATTTATTGTGATGCGTCTAAACATTCAATCAATGATTGTGTTGGTGTTGGACTTTACCATGAACAATATAACATAGTAGAAAAGGTTAAATTTCCTCCACAAACCTCAATATTTACAGCTGAGTGTTTTGGTTTATTTAAAGCTTTAGAATACATACAAATAATGAATCTTCCTAATACCATAATTTTTACAGACTCTTTGAGTGCTTTACAAGCTCTTGCTAAATTTCCTTTTATAAGAAATGCCTGTTCTCCAATAATTATCATGGCTAGGGAACAATTAGTCAAATGCATGGACAGGGGTTGTTCTGTTTCGTTTGCCTGGATTCCCAGTCACTGTGGAATAAAGGGAAACGAAAAAGCCGATAAACTTGCTAACGAAGCAATAGGGTGTGGAGACCTATTCCCATACAAAAATTTTACTCAAGATCTTGCTGCTCTTCCAAAACTTCATCTCCAAGAGTCTTGGAATGAAGCTTGGACGAGCAGTGCCACGACAAAAGGGAAATATTATCATCATATCCAACCTTTAATTCCAGCCAAACCTTGGTTTTTCAAGGCGAGGCTTAGTAAAAGAGCTACATCAGTACTCATACGAATGCGATTGGGTCACTCGTGTAACCCGTCACATCTTGCTCGACTTCGCATTATCGACTCGCCAAACTGTGAATGTGGAGATGTGGGTAGCATAAACCACATCGTACTTAACTGCCCGCTATATGATCACACTTCATTATATAAAGCTTTAGTTGACCTCAAAGTCCCTCTTCCTACGAATATATCTTGTTTACTCTTATTTAATCACATTTCTATTTACACAGTCTTAGCTTCATTTATAGAAGCTAATGACATTAAATTATAATTTATATGTATATAACTATAGTATGCACCTACCTATTTATTGTATTTATTATTTTTATTTTCCACCTATATCCTTGCTCCTCTGACCCTATCCTTCCTTATTTCCTTAAATCCAATTTTTGTTAATTATTATCGTTTCCTCGTTTTTATTGTAAATAAATTGTATATACTACATGTTATGTAAATATTTTGCCTGATGTCCACAAAATTGATTCGACAATTTGAAGCAAAGCTTTGAAAAGGCTGAACCTGAGAACACACAGAAGACAGAGAATTGAATTTGAAAACCTGACACTGGCGAATGCATAAGACGTGCGAAGCCAAAGCCCCGGAAGAGGGAAAAAAAAAAATAAAAAAAAAAAATAATAATTTCTTTACAGTCGAAATTAATTCTTATTTGGGTGCTTACTACTAAATTTTTGGCAAAATGGGCACCGTTACTGCAGAATTGAAAGATAAAATTATTAATGTAGCTAAGAAAAATCCAAAAGGAATATCACACCAAGATATCACCGCTGCTATGCCTGAAGTATCTTCTGCTGCATTAGTTTCTGCAATAAATGAGCTTTTACAACAAGAACATTTTGATTTATTCAATCAAGGAGGAGCTCTTATATACAAGTAAGTATAACATCTCTAAAACTAGGTACCTAAACCATATGCATCTATAAGTAATTAATGTTAGTAAACCATGTTTGTTTTTATTAGGCTAAAAACGCAAACAAGTAAACAAGCTGTGAAGGGTGCAGATAATGAGGAAAAAGTAGTATATAATTTGATTGAAGAAGCAGGTAACAAAGGAATATGGATTCGGGACATAAGAGTACGCTCAAACTTGGCCAATACACAGCTCACTAAAGTACTGAAAAATCTTGAGGTGAAAAAGGTTATAAAAGCTGTGAAATGTGTAAATGTAAGTGGTACTTAATTCATACTACAGTAGTGTTGATTATCCAAATACATGCTTGTAAAACCGGATTATTCGAACAATCAAAACTTGCATACCTTCACTTACCACAAATCATGTTTAGAATAATGAATATGAAACAAGTCAATGTTACAAAAGTTACACGAAAAACATGACTAACCTAGCCAGTGTAACTCGGGACGATGTAAGATTGATATAACATTTAAGAAGTGTGTAACTCAATTATTTTGTCTCTTCTAGATAAACAGGCATCTAAATGTTGATTTTTGTGGTAAGAGGGGTAGTATTATACTACTCTTTGGATCTAGCCAGGTAAGCGGTTGTTTTGTATAATCAACACTCCATTGTATATTATTTCTTTTTTTTATACCACCGTTTGACTACAATCTCACCTGATGTTAAGCAATGTGGTCACAGTCAAATGTTGGTACACTATGCTGTTGATGGTGTAGCATGTCTGCCAAGAGATAGTATTTAGACTATTTGCCACAAAAATGGTAAAGCATTAAACTGCCTTTCTAATTTAGCTCTTTGTGTAAGTATCCTAAATAAAACTAACTTTTGACTTTGCAGGCTTCAAAAAAGAAAGTATACATGCTCTACAACTTAGAACCAGATAGGTCTCTCACTGGAGGGGCTTGGTACCAAGACCAAGACTTTGAATCTGAGTTTGTGGATATTCTCAATGTTCAATGTCTTCGATTTTTGCATCAAAGATCTGATTTAATGAAGAATAACCCTCAAGGTCCTATTATAGGAAGATCTCAGTCATATGCCACAGCTGCTGAGGTGCAGAAGTATATCACTGATTTAGGTATTAGCAAAGTGAGTAGATTATTTCCCAATATCTTAACAACATCGTTCACATGATTACTTATATACAAAAATGAACACTTTTATAATATTTAGCAGTTACCCTATATAAAATACATCCCAGTTGTATTTTTTTTAGTGCAAATTGTAGTGTTTGGGCGCTATCTCACTGCTATCTGATGTTAAGCAATGATACAGTCGACGATGTAGCATGCTTGCCCAGATGGTACCTCTTTTCCCTTCACTCCTCTTTTGAAGACTCCAATATTGTAGGGTTGAGGAAAAATAGATGCCGGCAATGAGTTCCACTCTAGCTGTCTGCATGATGAAGGTCGAAACGCTTAGTACGGATAGGAGGGATGTCAACCATATGTAGATGGCGAATTGCTGTATGTCTGGTCATCCGTTGATGAAAAGGGGAAGGGGGAATAAAGTCATAGAGTCCCATTGGACTCTCCAAAATGTATTATCAACTCAATTGGTGTTAATTGGTGTTACGGGACACTTACCGTGATTATTATTAATCGATGAGCTCACAATGTTTCGACACTGTAGCAAGCATCAATACAATACAAAATGCTTTATTGTATACCACAAAATAGAAAGAAAGAATATAATAATAATATAATGGGCGGTCTTATCGCTGAAAGCTATTTCTTCCAGACAATCTTTGGATGGACTGTATATCTAAAAAGGAGTAGAAGGTGGTGCACAAAAAAAAAGACAAAAATGAGTGCATTCCAGAGTCTTACAGCTCAAGCAGTGAATGATTTGTCATAATACTTGGAGGTATAGGATATGAGAGTGTTTTAAGTTGAAGGGGAAAGGCCAAAGGGTGTGAGAAAGATGGAGGTACTAAGGCGCTGTTTGAGATAAACAGGACTTGAAGGAATAAAAAGGATAGAAAACAAGAGAAAGAACATGTGCATTCTGGCGAAACCGAATGGGCAACCACTTCAGCTTATTACGAAATTCGGAGACGTGGTCACTGGTCATGTTTACGCAAGCTAATTTTTTTTTTATATTATTTGGTAACGAGACGAGCTGGTTTGCCTGGTGGTAAACATAACGCCGGCCCATAACAATTACAGTACCACCCAGAACTTTGTAACACAAAGGCCTGCGCGGCACTGCAGTGCGCTCGTTACCCTGAGACATTAGGTTTTAAGTCTCATAAGCCCAGTAATTTCACTGGCTACTCTGCTCATCAAACCGGAACACAGTAATGCTTGCACATTACTGCTTGACGACAGACTTCACGAGCAAAGCGGTGATAACAACCCAGACGGACACTCACAGAAGAGTTAGTCCTCCCACTAACCATATGAACCTAATGCAGAATTAAGCTGTTTGGTACAGTTAAATCGATAGATATGTGGTGTTGCTTAATCAGGAATAGGGAGTAACAGTGATTGTGCAAGTGCAATTTTAGTGGTAATAGGTATGTTGATGTTTCATCTTGCCGGGTCTTAGTGGGGCATGGGTATCATACAGTTTAGTTAATATACGATTGAAACTGTCAACATTCTGATCTTATGTGCCCTATCTCCAAATTTCAGGCATCATTTCGCAGACTCGGCAGTATCATGTTCACGGGAATAGTAACGAGACTGCGGGTGGATTGTATAGACGATATTACGAGCAGACCTATCTTTCTACCCGCTTTCTCAGTCGTATTACGCGCACTACCGGACCTCACTCGAAAGTGACGACAAAACTCTCACGATATCACTACGTTTTTGAGAGTAATTGAAGTGCTGTGATTTATTACTAATCACCGGATTCCACGCACTGGACAATTTAGTTGGTGTGCCTAAAATGATCATTCTTGAAAACTCAACTGTTTTCTGAATTAGATTCAAAATTGTATCTAGCCTTCCTAGTTTTGGAGATAAGAGGGTACGGTCAATTTTTATCTATTTTCCATAGAATTAAGGTTTAAGATCTATGCTATTTTCTTAAATAAATTTGAAAATATTTCGAAATTATATAACAAAATATTTGAGGTTCTCACACCTCTTTCATTTTGTATGTATCACAGGCACGGTTTGCAAAAGTATTTTTTTTATTTTCTAATTTGCTTTGTCCCCCAAAAGTGAACCCCATATATATTCAAAATTCATTTCTTTACGATGCATGTACCGTGTTAAGGTCACAGAAATTCATGTGTTGTGTACAAACAACTTAACCGGCCCAGTATATTCGGAGCAAATTGGCTGTGACACGGACATCCACACGTGGCACGAGTGATCCTATAAGATTTTCGTTTTTCATTCTGACGTACGGAACCCTGAAATCGTAATATTACATCAATTATCGGGTTTGCTTGGTTTCCAAATTTCACCACAGCGCCGCACGCCACAACCTGTCGAAGTTTTGCCGCTTGAACCACCGTGCACCGCTTTGCTCATGAAGTTTACTAGTATAGGTGATAGGACTAACTTTTCTGCGAGTTTCTGTCTGGGTTGGTACCACCGCTTTTCTCGTGAAGTCTGCTGCCAAGCAGTAATGTGCAGGCATTACTGTGTTCCGATTAAATGAGCAAAGTAGCCAGTGAAATTACTGGGCTTATGAGACTGTGTTTCAAAGTTCTGAGGGGCACTGCAATTGTTATGGGATGGCGTTATGCTTGCCATCATTCAAACGAGATCCCGCTCGTCTATATGTATATAATAATATTAGTATAAATATTATAAAAAAAGGTATCTGAGGACACTCACTATGCGTTAAATAAGCAAAATAAAGCCTACTCTCGCCTAGGTCAAACCCCCCAAACCAAATCTTGGATCCGACACTCGAAGTTGGTGTAGTCAAGACTAAGGCTGATATTCAGAGACGAGTCTAAGCGTGGACTTTGTCTTCCTTATGTCAAAAAGTAGTGCTTACGCTCTAATTTGTATTCAGAGACATTTGGAACACTACTTAAACTTAGCGTATGCTAAGCAAAGCCTGAGTAGTCAATATCGACTACTTGAGCCGCTCTCAAAACAGAAGTGGCGCCACCAAATTATAACGGTAGAAACCATAATAACCAAACATTGAAATGTCAAACTTCAAAACTAACATGTTTCATTTATTATAATATCAAAATAGATTTATAGCATTAATATTGTTGTTTCACTCACTCCAGTGACATTTTGTATATCGCTATCTTTGTTGTATTGCTATTCATACATAAATGATAAAACCGGTAAACGTTCCGGTGAAAAAATTAAAAACTTAACAGCCATAGATAACGAGAGTGTGATCTTAGCTTAGACCGTGCACGAACTTTGTTTCTGAATACGAATTCGATTGAGCGGCTTAGCCGATGCTTGGCTAAGACAGTTCTTAGATCGTTTTAAGCTGTCGTCTCTGAATATCAGCCTTAGTCATGATCTTAGTTGACTTTCGAGCAGACAGGCATTAACCTATATCAAGTGTAATAAGAAATAAATGTAATTTCAAAAAATATTTGATAATGAAAAGAATCATTCTTTATTTCAGGTTCAGCTAGATGTTGAAGATGTCATCACTATATTAAATACACTTGTTTATGATGGAAAGGCTGAAAGCAGTGTCTACACCGATGGCAGCATTGTCTACAGAGCTATCGAGTCCTTAATACCTCCACCAGGATTAGTCCAAGTGCCTTGTGGAGTCTGCCCACTGATACATAAATGCTATTCTACTGGTCTTATAACTCCTGAGAATTGCAATTACATGAATGAATGGTTAGAATCTTGAAAACTTTGTTTTTTACTATACCTAAATATTTTTAAGGTTTACCTTTATTTTTCAATAAACAAGCATTTTTGTTTTCTAAATCAACATAATCTTTTGTCATATGCTGGGATTCTAGACACAATAGAAAAATCTATTGTTCATCGCGCGGATCAATACTTCTGGCATACGGAAGGTTAAAAGACAAGACAACATACAATAGAATAACTTTTAATCTCTAAATTAAAAACTTAGCCCTTTACTTGTCCAGTATGATTTTATATATACTCATAACAAAAATAATACAAAAAGATGGTTAGCATAACAAATAAAGGTAAACAACAAAAATAGCTACATACAATCTATTTACAATTTTATATTCAGAATAAACTTCTGAAGTTGTTCTCTATATTATACAATGCAGCTGTGAGAATAGCTGGCTCTTGTTTTTTATTAAATGCCTTCTCCGTTTGTTCCTTGTCATTTATGGTTACACTATGTTTAGAGAATATAGAGCTAAATGCATCCATTTGTATGTAATTAAGAGATTGGAGTATAACTCCTTTGTTAGGGTATGGAGTAGGTGTGATACCACTATTATTTATAGTCTCGGATAGTTTTGGAAGGCCTAGTATAGGTGCTCCAGGTGCAGAAGGTGGTGTTCCAGGTTTTTGTGGTGATTGTGGAGGAGGTGAGCTTGGTTTATCATCACCTGCAATAAACAAAACATTTTAGTTTTATATTTAAGACAATCAATATGTACCGATATATTATTTAATGGAGAGACATCTATGACTAAAATATATGTATACACTTTCAGATTTTCAATTAAGGGCAGGGGCCTATTTCATAAAAAATATTAGTCTAATATTATGAGTATATATATATTTATTATAATAACAGAAAAAATAAACAACATAAACTAAAATAACTAAATAAAATACACACTAATTTATTTATGAGTATTAGTTCCATATTTTGTATGGAGAAAAGAAAAAAAGAGCTCATAATATTAGACTAATATTTTTATGAAACAAGCCCCTGGATACGGCGCGCCGCTTTCTCGCTTGCGCATCTCACAATTTTTGAAGATAAACAACCACTTAATATATATAATATAATAGAAATTGTCTAAAATTAATAGATCATGCTAGTGTTGCAATCATGTTCTTTTGCCAACATTTATAATTTATATGATAGTCTCATTTTGAAATACTGTATATTATATCATCAGGTATTCAGAATAAGCAATAAGATAACATTAATGACAAACATGATTGAAATATTCGTTTTGTATTTAAAAATGTCTTACTCATGGATAAAATCATTCTTTCCATTTCCCTGAGTTGAGTTTGTTGTCTTTGAACAGTAAAATAGAGATCTGTGATTGTGCTGGTAATATGTGACATTTCCTCTTCCCTCTTAGCTTCTTTTGCAGTTTCCTTCTTACTTTGCCTGGAAATAAAAAAAAATGTTTTATTGTTGAACTGTTGTGTGTGGACTACCTCTGCTGTGACTAAAAATATTAAATTAGTTTAAAAATGAACTATATGCTGCAAGGTGCAAGAGTATAAAGCTGTCTTATGATAAAAATAATAGGCCTTACCTGTTATACTCAACAATAAGCAAGCCAGCACCTATTACGAAGATAAGAGATTCACCGAGAAGATTGGCACCAAGCTCAATTGCCATTTCTTGACTGAGAACTGGGATGTTAACAGGTTTCCCTAGATTCAAAATCCACATTTTGGCCTTCACTTCACACCAGTTATAGACTGTAAAATAAAGTTATAGTAAATTCATTTATCATTCATAATTCATCAAAATACTACTAATAAAAACAAACATTTCGAGTTGCTTACACTGGGCAGGAGGCATACAGACGTAAGTCCTGAAAAACGGACTATTCTTGGCTCTTTCTTTGCAGACATTTGCGATAGGTTTGCTGATCTGCTTTATCAACAAAACTGATAATTTTGCAATAGGAAATGCTCCCACTACCATTTTTATCTAATTGTAATTAGCACAACGACTAGAAATCTACTTCATCACAATCGCAACATTGACAAGGTTTCCTTCCCCTTCATCAGATTATGGCTTTTAAACGCTGCTTGACGTTTTTCTGCCAGTGTCAAAGTGAGTGAGGATCCAAACTAAGTCAGTGTCCAAAACGAAACGAAATTGACTGCTGACTCTCAGGTGACAGTTGGTAACACCAAATGTCACTGCATCAGGGCTGTCAATGTAAAAATAAGATAGTTTGTACCTATACCTTTATAATCTAAAATCTAACTATCCGTCATATATTACAAAGTACTCTGTGGTCTTATATTAGCACAGAGTCAGACATTGTTTGTGTATATTAGGGAGTTTAAATAAAAACAATAGCTCAAATTACCTACTTTATTACAAAATGGTTAATATATAAATATACAATACCTACTTAACTATTAAAAAAACGAAAATAACATAATTAATTATAATAATAATTACATCGGTAAAGTAGGTTTTGGAAGTATGCATACGCTATTTTTGTATGTAGGTACATAATACACAAAATGTTACTTACGAATGCAATTTTATTTCAATTCAAAACAAAAACGAGACGTATAAATAGGTACCTACGACTACGCTAAAACCCTGGCACAAATTAGCAATATGTGCCGGGGTACAAAAACTATATGTTCCTACTTATTTTAGCAATCAGAATCTACAAATAGTCTTAATTAATCAGTACCAAATAATATTAATAGCGGTAGGTTATAGGTATACAATAACACTAATAAAATGAAATCAGTGGCAAGAAAAATAAAATTGTTCGTTTCGTGATACGGACTATAATATTTGTATTCTCTTTAAACGAACCGAGAATAGAATAGATAATAGTACAAGTGCGGCACGTCTTGTTCACTCGTTTCATTGGTCAATATTCGTTCTATTGCAATGCAAGTTGCAACTCATTCAATTATAAGCAGTCACGTATGGCCTCAGGCTCTGAGCGTAGTATTATATTCTCTTTGGCTCTGAGCGTATGGCGCTTAGCGACCGAGCGAGCGCGCGGCAAATTCAACTATTGCGGAACTTGTGATTATCCAGGCATTTCAAAGTTATGGTATGTAAGATTATTGAAAAACTCACACCCAACATGAACCCTAAAAACATTTACACTCCCTTTTTGTGCAGTCGTGTAATAACTTATGCCCAAGTGTTACTGCATGGTTACTGCGTGGTTACTGCCAACCTACTGAATGACAAGTGACTATGCTCGGTACTACACCACAATAATCATAAGAGTTAAAAATGTCTCGAAGGTTTTTATTTTTAAAAATCCATTTGATACTGTGTTATGCTTGTTTTATCCGGGAAGCCAGTACGTAAAATAAACAATTTGTTTACTTCTGGTGTTGATTCCAATGTTTCCAAATATCCAAACCAATAAATAACTAGTCCTGGACCAAATCTATTCCAATAGCACAGAAGTTGTTCCTTTAGATATCCAGAATGGTTCTCTTCATCACCAAATAACGCTTTGCTTTCAATCCAGTTGACTATGAAGCCATCAACAGCAATTGGCACATCAAGTTTAAAATCAGGAGTTTTGTCATATCCTCTGGCTCTCAGAACATTTTCGTCAGAAAATGTAATATTCATTAATCTGAGTTCTCTTTCCAACCGCAACTCATATTCTAAACCTATTGATCTGAAATAATTATAAATACATATAGGCAATTACTGTCAAATCATAGAGTATGAATAAGACCTATATCCGTACAATAACAAATGCGAAAGTGTGTTTGTACGTTAGTTGGTTTGTCCTTCTTTCACGCAGCAACGGATCGACGTAATTTTTGGTATAGTTTAGGTATGGACCGGAGAGTAAAAACTTGCCTATGTTATATATATAGGCTAGTTTTTATCCCGGGAAAATGTACGGTTCGGGTGAAACCGCAGGCACAAGCTAGTTAGATAATAATATGAGGCGGGCAAAGAATTTCACTTTTTGGAAAGAGACCATGTGGTTGAACTTAGAAGTTTGAATGGGAATATGGAGTTGCTGAAAGACTGAAACACAATAATAAGTGCATAAAAAAAATAAAAATTGAGGCTTGAGGGCAAGCAATGATGTTTCCAAAAGGGTATCTACCTCATTATTTGCATTTGAATAAATTTCTTTTTTTTTATTCTTCTTTTCTTTTTATTATTATTTCTTTGTGATTTATGTGATCCAAGTTGGTTGATATAAATGAATTTGAATTTTATATATACATGAGGCGAGCTGGCCATTTGTGATTTTTTATATGTGGGTATAGGCCCATGTTTGACCGCAATCTCATCTGATGATAAGAATATAAGTGATGATGCGGTCGAAGGTGTAGCACTTGTGGCATGCTTGCCTAGAATGGCATGCTTGCCTAGAATGGCATGCTTGCCTAGAATGTACCATGTTCACTCTCCTTTTAAAGACTCGCAGATTTTATTTATTGGGAAACACAAATGCTGGCAACAAATTCCACTGTGGATACAACCGCAAATGAAACTCGCTTCAAACGCCGAAGCAGCGGGGAAATGATTGTGCCATCGTAATACTATAATCTCAGTTCTTAAACATGATGGCTGCTTTCTGCGTTTCTATCGCTACAATTGCGCACTTACAGCATGTCCGTATCGACGTATCCTCTGCGCGTTCGTAGCAATACAAACGTGAGGATCCTTTAATATGCTTTTGCACATACAACTTAGCGACTGCCTTGCGTTTGCTGAGCAGTTGAGCACCCTAACCAAGTTCAACGGGCGTTGTAAGCTTGCAAAGGCCATCAGTATTGGATTTACTATTTCTGCTCACTACACTCTACCGAGTAGTAGTAGTAGTACAGAGGTAGTACCTACTTACTGTTTTATTATTTCTGTATATGGTCCATAATGGTTGTCATTCATAATCCCCTGCAACAGCAATTCAATCTATGATGTAAGCTGATATAAAAAAAAATGGTCAAAATGGCTCAAAACCATTACAAGTCTAATTGGCATTAGATAAAGTGCTACTTTACATTGTGTAGAACATTCTTCCTCAACATAAAAATCTGTAACTACTTTAAAATCTCAACTTCCATTGAATTGAAAAATATGATTAAAATAAACTGTTAGATTAATATTTACCAAAAAAACTTGGTATGCCAAGTCTTTATCCTCAATAAGGGTTGTGTCCTTTAAGCACTTCTTAGCCACAGCAGGATCAGAATAAGCTCCTTGCAGTAATGATCTTGCAAACAAGGCAGGAGTAATGCCTTGACTATCTGAGAGCCTGAAATAAAATTAATTTAGATACCTATGTAATGTTATGGCGGAGGGGGCATTAAAATACCTATCATGAAAGAAAACTTTCAAATATTTTAGATCTCCATCCCCTGTAAGATACTATGCTCCGCAACTTAATGGCCTAAGTTACTCCTTGTAGCATCAGCTATCTGCCAGTGAAAGTCCCATTAAAATCTGTCGAGCCGTTTCAGAGATTTAAATTATAAACACTTTATTTTCGCTAGGAATGCCTTTGTCTTCAACAGTAAGCCATAATTCATATATAACATAGCCTACTTTAAACACTTACTCCAAGATCACATTGTCCTTTTTTTTATCCCGCATTATTTGGTCGAATAGGTCGTGATATTTGCTTGAGATAGATGGAGATTTCCTATAGCTTTGCTTCATTGATCGCTGTATAAGCAAAGACATGATACTTCCTAAAGTGGATGGGGCTGCTATGCTGAAATTAATATTAAAACAAAAATTTTGATATTATATTAGATACCAAGACAAGGGATCGTACTAAGTAAGTTCTGTATACTTTTTATATTTCTGTTTGAGTTCATTCTCAGATTTTCGACTATATGAACTCAATTTGTTGAAATCGTCAACAATAACACAATAATCTTCCAACTTCATCGGCTTTAGATCTGGCATGGTTAATTTTTAAGGACAAGGATCTAGTAACTTTGTCTGTTGTCTAACTAAATCAAAGAGAATAATATAACCGAAATATAACGCACTATAAACTACGAACATAGATCAGTAATATATAGAACTAAATTTTAATTAATATTCACGGATGACGGAATGAACGGGATTATATTCTATTTGGCAATTTCAATAGTTATTTCTATTTCTAAAAAATCGTCTTCTTATTCAGATTATGGCTTTTAAACGCTGCTTGACGTTTTCCGTTTTCCTGCCAGAGTAATAGTGAAAAAAAAATCGTCAACTCACAGTTGACGTTGACAGCATGCTGCATGACAGCTCAGGTGAAGTAGAGTGGTGACAGATCTATATTCTATAATAGAACTATAGCAAATCGTATGTATTCGTTACAGAGTAACGAGTACAAAGACAAAAAAACGTGTATTTTATCATTCTATCCAAAACTCCATAGAAGCATTCAGTAAAGTATCCACCGCTTTACTGAAGCGTCCGTCACTTCGACTCGACCACGTCTAGACTAAACTTTAACTTGATTTTGACGACTTTTATGCACCAAAACTAGAGATTTATTATAACTTGACACTGGCTAAATACGTAAATCACAAGAAGCCAAAAAAGAAAACAAAAAAAAATTGAACGTGAACTTTGATGTTGACAACTGATGACAGGTGAAGTGAATCAGGAATTCAGGAGTTTTAGCTTAGGAATTCCGAATTTGTTTTGCGTGATTGTATGTATTGAATTGTTCATAGAATTTAACTATTATTGCAATGTGACGAATACAGTGAATTGTTTAAGTTAATAATAATTTAAAAAACGATGAAAAGCTGAACATGGATTGCTCCATTATGTGATGTCCTGCACACGGAAGGTAATAGTACCATTTTATCCAAGTATTTTAATGTAGTTGGATAAAGTAAGCTACGTTTACTGTGGTATTGCAACACAATGAACGGTTCAAACAGCATGGTTATGCACACCTCCGAGTTAAAGAACAACGAAGATGCTGTGGTGCAGAGTACGTCTTTTAAACAGGATAGAAATCGAGTGCCAGGCACGAGCAGTCGCGACGGCAATGAAGATTTGGTGGATCTCAAGGGAAAGGTCGAGTCGAGATTATTATCTATGTGGAATAACGTGAAATTCGGCTGGACAGTCAAATTAAAAACCAACTTTTCAAAAGAGTCCCCTGTTTGGCTTTTGGGACGTTGTTACCATCGCAAACTCAGCCCTACAGGGTCACTAGAATCATCAACTGAAATCGGCATGGAAGCAACTGTACATCAGCCCATGGAACAGATATATGGGGAAGGTATAGAAGGATTCAAATCTGATTTTATCAGCAGAGTGTGGATGACCTATAGAAGGGAATTCCCCACTATGGTTGGTTCTTCATTCACCACAGACTGTGGCTGGGGTTGCATGTTAAGAAGTGGTCAGATGTTACTTGCTCAAGCTCTGGTTTGTCATTTTCTTGGTAGGTCTTGGAGGTGGACTCCTGAAAAAGGTATACAAAATGCCAGAGAATTCCAAGAAGACTGCCTTCATCGCATGGTAATAAAGTGGTTTGGTGATAAGTCTTCTGTAAACAGTCCTCTCTCTATACACCAAATGGTGAGCCTAGGTGAAGCTTTGGGGAAAAAACCTGGCGATTGGTATGGACCTGCCTCAGTGGCTCACTGCTTGAAGGCTGTAATGTCTGCTGCATCGAAGGAAAACTATGAATTTGATAGTTTAGAAGTTTATGTTGCTCAAGAATCAACCATCTATATCCAGGATGTGTATTTACAGTGTAGATTGCCACAAGGAGCATGGAAATCTTTGATTTTGCTAGTACCAGTAAAGTTGGGATCTGACAAATTTAATCCTATTTATGGACCATGTCTCACATCACTGCTCACACTGGACTTTTGTATTGGGATCATAGGAGGAAGACCCAAACATTCTTTGTATTTTGTGGGATACCAGGATGATAGATTAATACATTTGGATCCACATTATTGCCAGGAAATGGTAGATGTGTGGCAACCTAACTTTCCATTGCAAACATTTCATTGCAGATCTCCACGAAAAATGCCCCTTAGTAAAATGGACCCATCATGTTGCATAGGATTCTATCTTGCAACACAGCATGACTTTGAAACATTTATAAATGTAATCAAGTCATTCTTAGTCCCACAAGGTGTATCAACGAATTGTGAATACCCAATATTTAGCCTAAATAACGGATCTCGTGCCACTGTTATGGACATACCTAATATTAGATACTCAATATTTGAAACAGAGCAAAACTGGGTTGCTCCAAATATTCAAGATAGTGATACAGATATTGAGTCAGAAGAATTTGTATTAGTTTAATTGAACTGTAACATAATGGAATTACTATTTATAACTATTGTTAGCTTATTTATGTTGCTTAAAGTTAAAATACAAGATACACCATATAAATTATATTGCATTTTACTTTTCCTCTTGACTTCCTTGACTAAGGAAGCTTTTATTGGTAAGATACCATATTTATGAGTTAAAAAATATCATTCCGGTCTATTAGGACCAATTTTTATATTGTAGTGATTATTAGAATATAAGGCGCTTAATAATAAACAATGTTAAATAGTGGTTTAGTTTGTTTATTGTGCAGTGTCCAGCTGCACTACTAATAGCATTGTCTACAATTAACTACACTGCCAAGCCCTTTATGAATAAAATTGTACAAACAACACAGCAAAGTTTAGGACTCTTATAATTATGATCTATTACAAAAATTAAAGTATTATTTTAGAAATAACTAGCATTTCGGACCCTAGACTCTACCATGAGACTCAGTCAATTAATTGGTGATAGGCGAGCATAAATGCGAAATATGTAGTGTTAGGATAAAGCTGGAGAATTATTTCTTTATTCTATGATGGCCTGGTACTTCCGGTAGGTAATGTTGTAAATATAAAAATTCTAGATAAAATAGAGATGTATCCATGACAGATTTTTGTGTGCCATTTGACCTACTATTAAGAACTTTAGTTATTTTATTAGTTTCTTGGGTTAAAACCCAAGAAATTAATTTTTATTATAAAAAGTTACAAATATGAAATTATATGCAAGCAAGTACATGTAATAAACAAATTCTTAGTAACTGTTTATGTTACATATTATTATATGAACGAAACCATAAAAAGCAAACTTACTCAATTCAGAAAAATTCTCCATAATGTCAAGATACAAAATTAACAAGTCTCAAAAACCAAAAAATCAATTCTTAGCTATAGAGAGTAGAACTACTATATAGAGTCATGTTCAACATATTTTAAAAATTATGCTTTAATGTTTTAAATAGATCATAATTATATCAGTCCTACTGGTAGTATAACTACTGGTAGTGTTGTTGCCAATAAGCGGTTTAAATACTATGTTTTGTCATTGTCGTTCTTTGACAATTTTAAACTAAATCAAAAGAGACAAAACATAATGTAACTATTCAAAAGTGTCTTTTGTACCAATGCATGGGTTTTTAACTAAAGCACGTCAGATTTGGTAACAGCAATAATAAAAATGTTGTGATCGATGAATATCTGTAATACACAAATAATTTAATTATCTTTTACGGGTGGAGGATGTCTAATAAAGTAATGCACAGCATTGTAGACAAATTGAGGTGCTACATTGTGTAATGGGTGGACTCTATTGAGCTCATTGCGCGGACTGCCAATAACTAGGGGATCTCCTGTGCCAGTACCATGCTGCGCCACTGACAGGCCGCTCAAAGTGTAGCATGTATGGTAAATGTCTTTAGGCCTGCAACATACAAAATAATATTTTAAGTACCTAATGCCTAGTAAAAATTGTTCAACTTGGACATTTTCATGCTGATAACAATGTAATGCAGTATGGGGATTAAGCTAGCTAGTAAGACATTAATTTATCAACTTACTTGCCAGGTTTATCAATCAGTCCACCATCCCGTGCCTGACAGCAAATAACAATGTACTCTTGTAGGGCCCCTTGATTGAAGAACACTGTTTCTATCAACTCTTTGTTTTCTGCAACATAACCATTACTTAAATTTAATAACTAAGTAAATTTCAAAACTAAACTAAACAGTTGATATCTAATTCTTAACAAGAATTTACCTTGCTGTGATAATATTGCACTAATAATAGGAAAGGCAGCTCCTTGCCAGAAAGAATAACAACCGTCCACAAGTTTATTGGTCCTTCCTTGAAAACCTCCTTCAAGGCTCATTTGGCGATTCACACACCACCTCAGGAGGGCATCAATGTCACATAATTGGGTTCTGTTTAACAATGCTAGTGATGCAATTCCACAGAATGCATATCCTCCGTGAGCTTCCATGCCAGGATAGCCAGCGAAGCCACCCTCATATGTCTGGCAACTCACTATCCATTCAGCAGTCTTATCAAACAAAGCATCAGTGTATGTGTTGGTTATCTTGGCAATACTAATAGCACAGTAAGCCCCTCTAATGTCTTTCTCTCCACCTGTGTGAAGAGCAAAAGAACCATCAACATCTCTTACAGTCCAAAGAAACTTTTGTAAAGAACTTCTGTCCAAGGAGTTGTAGGCTTCATCAGTACCGATGATGCTGATTGCATTAACTGCAGCATATGTGGTTCCAAGGTGTGGAAATTGGGTGGGGCCTCCACCATACCCTCCCTCACTATGCTGACATTTGGATAAAAATTGTACTACATGGGATAAGGTTTCATCATCGGGCATGTCATTGAGTATCCATAGGGCATGTAATATCCAATAAATAAGCCATGTTCTGCTTGCATCTAGGCATTCATAGCTTCTGGGCAAACACTTTAACCAGCTCTTGAGAAACCTGACATGAGCACTTCTCTTCAGCTTTGGCAGTTCTGGATCCAAAGCTGAGTCCTTTTCAAACTGCCTATATAGTTTCAGAACCACTTCTTCTACTTCAATCTGTAAATAATAAATCATGGTTAGGTACCTACTCTTCTTCATTTCTTATCAATTATTGAAGTATATATTATATTGTGACATTTATTATTACCTGGTCTGCTGAAGAATCTGTAGGAGTATTGTCACAGTTAGATCGTGCCTCAGCAGCAATTTCGGCATAGGAACGAATAAGACTTTCCATGTTTATCTCAAAAGTAGGCCATTCACAATAGTGTTCTAGTGCCAGCTAACTGATCTAGATTTCATCGAACTAGATCTGTATTGAGGTGCACCCTTTATTTAAAAATACCTTGTAACCTTTAGTTCCCAGTTTCCAATTTAGTCCGAAGCAAGCGAGCGAACGAGTTATACATTCTTTTGTCCACTGAAGATCCACCTACTGATCGACGCTGCTCAATTTGATTTCAATCAGCAAACAAGTGTAAACCACAAATTATATAGGTGTAACTGTAAACCATAAAACTTATAGATATCCAGTAGCGGAAACTAATTAACTAATCATGAATGGTTTATCTTCTTTTGTATGTCTTACGACTTACGTAGTATTATAGTCTATATAATTTGTGAATTGTGACAATAGTATTCGCTTTCAGCAGGTAGATAGTTTCAGATCATAATATCAAATTATAATATAGGGTATACTATATCACCACAAATTACTAAGGGATACTACGTATATATCACAAACTATATAGGGTATCTATATATGTAGCATGTAGCCTTCAGACCAAAGAGTATAATAACTATCCATAAAGGAGAAGAGGGCCGTCTCACGCGAAACGTCAGAACAGTCGAACACTAGCGCTCCAAGCGACTTTGGTCCGAACTAAACTTGTATAGCTATAGCTATATATATAGGTATGCAGGTGTCCATATCTCTATATGTAATTGTATAGTATAGGCACGAAATAGACAGAGCAGACAGGACGCTAAGTACTTGGCACTGCTACCGTTTTGCGCTAAACAGTAGTGTTTAGTGTGCCAAGTACTAAGCGTCCTTTCTGCTCGCTCTATTTTGTGCCTATACCAGACCTATGCCGGCACCTACAGGTATTTAGCTCACTATATACCTAATATATTAACTGTTATGTAGGTACAAATTGCGGCCCTATCACCTACTAACTCAAACAACCCACTTTAATTGTTATTAGGTACAGTGAGCTGAAACCACACTACCTACCAAGTAGCTTTGCAGTTGATTATGTACTAAATGGGGAAATTAATACAACAAAATATGGTTACAATATTACAAATTTTTATTCATTTACCACACAATCCGGATTGGTCGAACACTCTCCTGGTCTAGGTGATTGTATTCCGGGGATGCAGTAGTTGTGTTCAAGTTTGACCAATGCAGTTGGAGATGAAAATATTCCTGTAAATATTTAAGGTCGGTATTAATCATAACTAATGTTTAGACACAGTCTCAGGTGTCACACACAGCTTCAACATCCATCTACCCTTATTTCCACTAAGTGGGGTTGCTGTAGCATGTTTTTCTCTTTCATTTACAAATAAAAAGCAAGACAACATCCCATAAACAAGACTTGAATTAGCAAGTAATTAAATATTTGCTGCAGGGATACAAACTCGGAGAATGCGGCTTTGAAAACTGGATGCACTTCTTTGCGCAGCAATGTGTTAAGCTTTGCTGAATTAGCAGACTAAAA
This sequence comes from Crocallis elinguaria, assembly GCA_907269065.1. Classification (NCBI taxonomy): domain Eukaryota; kingdom Metazoa; phylum Arthropoda; class Insecta; order Lepidoptera; family Geometridae; genus Crocallis; species Crocallis elinguaria. The sequence continues at coordinate 5,333,450 of OU026065.1, read as the reverse complement.
TTAAAATATCCATGGTAAATTCTCACAAAATAAAACACAAAAGTGAACAAAATACAAAGAAACAGACCCCAGTAACAATGTTAACATAGTATCGATACAGTATGTACACAGTAAGTATCTGTTTATGCTCATGCAAAAAGGGCCAATAAACAGCCTATAGTTGCGGATAAGAGCCCACACATCAAGTACCTACCGAAGTATCTGTCTGATTATAGCGGTATAATAATTATAACCCAGTTACACACAGTACAGTTAGTATATCTAAGACTCACCTTATAGACGCGAACGACGCGAAGACGGGACAGCTGAACACATCAGTCAATGGTTTGTTACTTTTTGATCCAATGTGAAGTGCACACACTTTCTTATGGATCTTTATGGATCTGTTTCTGTGAGTTTATTGCCCACAATCAAAAGCCATTTTCTAAACATTTCAGACCTTGTCTCAGGATGAGGAAACCCGTGCCGATATGCACCTGTAACCAGAGATTTTGTTTTCAAATAAGCTGATAGACGATTAGAACTCAGAATTCAATAGATAGGTCCTAAAGTCTCAAAGGATTAGAAGGAATACTAGACAAATTTGGTGTAAATGGTTACTGTGGCCATTCCGCTTAGAACAAAGACAAAATGAAGTACCTAATATTGTGGAATTCAACAATAACTATGAAAATTATGAAAGTCAGCTTGAGGTCTTTGAAAATTATCATATAAAAACTATATAGGCTTACCAAGATCCGAGCATCCAAAAACACAGTTACTGCGTCTTCCCTGGTAAGACATTTTAACAACAATAACTGAATAACAAAAACAATCAACAACTAACACCAACAATTACAACAAAATTAACATGATAATCAAAGAAAACTACGAGAAATTAGAAAACAATGGCGTTGCGAACAAATACAAATGTTTAATTTCGAATAATTTCAGTTTTCAGTAAATATAAAAAATCGAAGCAAACGTCTAATCACAGACTGTCTAATTCGTAGACGGACTATCTATAGACGACTGGTTTCCGTGCCGCATGTGAGATAGAACGATATTGGGTGGTGTTGCCATATCAAAACGTTTACCCTGGTTTTTAGCAATGCCAGATTTACTCCATAATTTATCTAGAGATCAGGGGTGCAATTTTTGAATGTCACCGAGTGACTAAATATCAGCGATATGACCGATAGTCACCGATTTACAAAAAGTCGTATTTTTCAATCTCAGCGGGTGACTAAAATTATCATACCTATGATATTGTTTACGAATGGGTACCCCCACTCGTAAACGATATCATAGATATGAATATTTAGTGCCAATTTTGACGTGAGCACAATTTACACCTTAAAAAATAAAAATAAATAGAATACAATCACAAGTTTATCTGTGATCAAAGCTGAGAAATAGTTGTATGATTGGTATACAGGGTATGACTTTAAAAAATACGACTTTTGCAAATTAGTAATTTCAAAGTCATCGCTGAGAATTTTGTCATCGGTGATTTCAAAATCATTCGTGACATTCAAAAATAGGTCCCCTGTTTTGTAATTAACTAGCCTACGCGTTACCCTATAGGAACTGGATTTTTTGCGATCTAAAGTTTGCTTTCGTGGTTATAGAACTTAATACAAATATCATTCAAATCATTCAGCTACTTCAAGGGAATTGGTGACAACAATTATATTACAGCACTGCAATCAAACGGTTCATTATTAGTTCATTTCTGTATTGCATCTTTCATTCAAAGTCACATTTTCACACTTTTCTACTGGCTACTTTTTACCATAAGGTTGGCGGTTTCACCCGCGCGGAGATATTGGATTTCATGGTTTTTATTTTTCTGCGCGGAACCCTAATTCTTTTTCTAAAATAAAAGTAGCCTAAGTTACTCCTTGTAACATCAGGTATCTGCCAGTGAAAGTCCCGTCAAAATCGGCCCAGCCGTTTCGATGATTAACCGGAACAAACAGACAGACAGACAACAATTTTATAAATGGTTGTTTTGTTATAAGTACGGTATATACTTTCATATGCATTTGGTAAAAAACTGTTATTTTGATGTTACAAACAGATACTTCAATTTTATTTATTTGTATAGTCTAATCAGTTCAATTTTATTTATTTGTGTAGTAGTATTTGTATAGTGTTTATATATTTATATGACATAAAAATACGTGGTCTGGGGAAAAATAATTTCGAATGCAGGCAACACCAAACTGAGATATTTTTTGGTTGAAGGATTCTAACATTGATTGAATTCAACTTTATTGCATATTAATGAACACAGTTCTATTCTAAATGTTGTTGTCTAGAGTGTTTATATGTTTAGCAATCAATTTTGAAGCCTAAATATGATCCAAAAGTACTGTACTTACGAGTGAAAAGACAAATCGGGAAGTTTTTGTTCACTGTCACTTTTGCATCCTAACACACTGCACCGAACCATTTTCTCATAGTAAATTTGTTAGGGAAATTGTTATTCACAATTTGGAAGTAATAAAACGTGTTCACAGTCTGGTTTCAATTAATAAAAGCGTCAAAACTGCGGCGAACTCCAGAATATAGGGCGAACTGTCAATGTTTGTTTCGCACAATAGTGTGAATGACCTTGGAAAAACCGGCACGCGGCATGAAACAAAAAGTCATATCGTTCTATCTCTTTTCTTTACATGAAGTATGCATAAGTGGTTCTCTTTCTTGTATGAATGAGATGCAAGCTATCTAGTCGTCTATTACCTCTCTGTCTAGGGTCTAATTCCGTTCTGACCACAGATTAGGTAGTATACTACGTGTTCTGACCAAAATCACGAGACGGCACCACTTGCCATACAAATGCTCGTTTTTCTAAGCTACCACCCTCTGCTTCAGACTTAGACGAAGTACACAGACTAGGTAGGACGAAGTATATCTACGCCACAGATTACTATATATGTAGCTCTACGCCTTCAGATTATGGCTTTTAAACACAAACCACAGATTACTATATATGTAGCTAGACACAAACTACGCTTTTAAACGCTGCTTGACGTTTTTCTGCCAGTGTCAAAGTGACATTAGTTTGTGCAAAGTGAGGCCAGTGGTTTTTTTTGTTTTGTTTTTGGCTCCACGCGATTTGCGTATTTAGCCAGAGTCAAGTAATATGAATAATAATAATATATAATAAATCTCTAGTTTTGGTGTATGAAAGTCGTTAAAGTCACGTTAAAATTTAGTCTAGGTGCACTCGAGTCAAAGTGACGCTTCAGTAAAGCGGTGGATACTTTACTGAAGCTTCTATGGAGTTTTGGATAGAATACGAAAATACACGTTTTTCATCTTTGTCCTATTTGCCTTTCACTCATGCACGTTTACGAACACATAATGGTTAATAATCCACCATTATTACAGATTAACACTCGATAAAATATAGGTTTTAGTAAATAACACAAAATCAACAACAGCACATTTTCGCATTCCCGCCAAAACTCCGAGGCCAGTGTTCCGAGTGTACGACATCGAGAACAGATCAGTAATATGTAGCTAGCTAGCTTCGAGCTAGGAAATGTGTACGCTGAACGGTATTAATGTCCCGGTTAGAAAATATGAAACATTGAAATACAATTATTTAAAAAATGTTTAAAGGCATAACATATACACCACTATTTTTTAAATACCAAAAGAACTGCGTAATGTAGTTGGGGTAGGACATTGTTTTACAAATCGTCTAAAAGCTGTCTCGCTTAGTTCGTAAGGTCGCCATTTTAGAAAGAGACACACCTCCTTAATGTTAGTCTCTTTCGGAACAAATTTTTGGTATCAGTGATCTTCAAGTTACGTAGTACATACATGAGTGTGAACCACAGAGTACTTTGTAACACATACTTCTTGTTGTCTTGTCTGTGGTACAAGCCACAGAACAACAACGGGCCACAGAGCACGTAGTACACCATATGTCATGTGCACAACTGCACAGACCATATACTTTTCTAGCTAGTAGCTACATATATAGTAATCTGTGCTTTTGTTGTGTGTTGAGTATGTAGTCTTATTTTCTGTTTGTGATTATTTATATTTTGATCTTACGTAGTAATTGTAAACGCAGTATCTCTATGAAGTTTGTTCTGCTAAAGCAGCAAATTTAATACAAGATGATGCCTGGAAGGATGCAAAACTTGCCTATTTCCAACGAAAACCCACTTGGTTTATCTTGGCATGATTCTGCTTGGATCCCTCTGCTGAGTCCTTCAAATATAATGGACTACTTTTCGGAGCGCTCAAACCCTTTTTTCGATCGTACATGTAATAATGAAGTGGTGAAAATGCAGCGACTCAGTATGGACCAATTACAGTAAGTGATAACCAAAGTGCTTTGGCGACTCAACTTTTCTCGCTTCCGTGTTGCTTGAATTATTATTGTTGTCTACTAAAGCTCATTTTCCACAAATTCTATGTCTGCCTAAATTTATTTCTCATTGGTTTTTTTATGTCTTCTGTTAATTTGTTAAAAATCCTCATGAGATACATTGTTTATTATTCACAGGTTTATTCTAATACAGGCACCTATTTTTGTAAGACTTCTATAATTATAGTATTTCACCTATGTAATTTGGATAAAATATTATTATTATTGTCTGATAGATTAAACCATTAAAGCCTCCAATTTTCCTAAAAAATCTATTAAAGCTATTTCAAGATAAAATTATTATTTTAACTAACTTGTCCAAAATATATCTCATAATAATAAGCTAAAACATTGTTGCACATTTTTATAATTTTGTTATTAAATTATCACTACATTGCAGTACATATATGTTACAGTTCAATAATTTCAGAAATATGACAGGATTAGAATACATACTGCTTCATGTGCAAGATCCAATTTTGTATGTGATCCGGAAACAGCAAAGGCACAGTCCCACTCATGTCATACCACTGGCAGACTACTATATTATAGCAGGGATTGTGTACCAAGCCCCTGATATGGCGAGTGTCTTGAACTCGAGACTGGTAAGCATATAAATTTTTGTTTTATGTTTTAATCATTTTGAATATTTCAATTTTGAACCGAAAATCAATATGACGCTGGACATGGTTTACAAACCATGGTTTTTAATGTATGCATTAAGTTCTCAAAATGTCCTGTTTTGTGTACCTCAAGAAATACATTCTTGGACAAATAGAAATGATGTAGCTGGCAAAAGTATTTAGCGTATAACTAGCTTCTGCCTGCAGTTTCACCTGCGTTCCAACTGGAACCGTGCATTCTTATTCTTATTCTAGATGGGGGCGATAAGGCCTGCACTGACGTCCCGCTTGGGGTGTATTGTGCATTTCCCCCTGCCAGCGCTTACCCAAGCCAGCCCAACTCCTTCATATAACGGAGTGCGGCCTTGGGGCGCTGGCAAAGCTGCTCCAGTAGCGTTGATGTTGATGTTGTATTATATGAATGAACGTTAGTCGTCTGCTGTTGTTGCGTCAGCTGCTCACGCATTCCGGTACTAATTCTTATTTCTTCTGTGGCCTTGCAATGCCATATCACGTGTTCCACAGTCTCATTTTCCTGCATACAGCCCCGGCACAGGGGGCTGTCTGTCGCTCCAATCTTGTGTAGATGATAGTTTAAGTCGCAGTGGCCTGTGATGAGCCCTACTAAAAGTCGAAGATCTAGCCGTTGTAGTTTTAGTAGGTTGTTTGTGATATTCCTGTTTAGGGCCGGGAAAACGGTTCTTGCATGTTTGCAATCCGTTCTCTTCTCCCACAGGCTTTGTTGCTCTTTTTCAGAGTGACGACGTAGCAGATCTCGCACTTCCATTGCTGATGGCTTGCATAGCTGTCTCACGTCATCACTGATTTCTTTCTGAATTCCTTGCTTAGCGAGGTAATCCGCCCTGTTGTTCCCTGAACATGAACCATGGCTCTTAGTCCACCTGATTGTTAGTTTACAACTATCCGATAGGTTTTGTAACACCTTGTGGCACTCAGCTATGACCCCTGACCTAGTGACTGGTCTTCTAAGTGCATAGATGAGTGCCGCACTGTCTGTCGTAAACACGAGAGTCCTGGTCTTTCCTTCCTCTATTTGGGACAAAGTAGTCACGTCGAGGTTTAGGAAAGTTTTTGCCGCTAGTAGTAATCCCATGGCTTCTGCTTGCAGCGCTGTTGTGGTTTTGTGCAAGGCCCACGACTCGGCGAAGCCAAGTTCAGGAGAATAGAAACCACAGCCCGCACCTATTTTATTCTTTGCACCATCTGTATAAACATTCCATGAAGGGGATGGCTCCACCAAGTCACCAGCCTCCATAATCATGACCGTTTCATACTTTTTGCCATCTAGGTGGGTGCTGGCTATTTTATCAGTGCCTCGACTTGCCTCTGGGATGATGCTTAAGGCTCTGTCTATGATTTTGCCATGCTTCGTGTTGGTTCCAGTGCTCTTCCACTGATTTGTCGATCTAATCCTTAGAGCGGACGCCATCGCTTCCTGCTGAATATGCAGGTGTAAGGGCGTCAGACCCAGAATTATATCTAAGGCGGTTGATGGTGTCGTTCTTGAGCATCCGCTGATCAGGGAGCATGCTAGTCTCTGAATTTGTTGTAGTGTATTTATCGTGGTTACCTGATTTGTGCGCGGCCACCACACTACGCAGCCGTAGGTGAGGACCGGTCGTACTATGACAGTGTATAGCCATCTGCATAACCGTGGTTTCAAACCCCAGTCTTTGCCGACAGCTCTAGAGGCCTGCCATAGAACATTTCTGGCTTTCGTGGTAATATGATCGAGGTGTTTTCCCCACAAAAGTTTACTGTCTAGCCAGATGCCTAGATATTTTACTTCCTTGCTAAGGGTTAGCGTTGTGCCAAACAGTGTAAGGGGTTTCAATGTTGCTGGTTTTGTCTTGCGAGTGAACAATACCATTTCTGTTTTTTGTGGATTTACAGATAGGCTGTGGCTCGTGCACCATCTCTCCACAACTCGAAGTGCCCTCTGCATTTTTTCGCATAGGGTGGCCTCAAATAGCCCAGAGACCATAATGGCTAGGTCATCCGCGTAGCCTATGGTCACTATGCCATCCGTGTTTAGTAGTTTGATAAGTTCATTGACCACCACAACCCACAGTAATGGAGACAAAACTCCTCCTTGAGGGCAGCCTTTTGTAACGAGGCACCTCGTCGTGCTCGTCGTTTCGATGCTTGCAGCTCTGTTCGAGAGCATAGTTGTGACCCATTCGTTCACTCTGTTGTCTACTCCCTGATTTCTCAGCCCTTCCCTAATACTAGGGAAAGTAGTTTTATCAAAAGCCCCTTCGATGTCAATGAAGGTAACTAAGCAAGACTGTCTGTTTTCCAGAGCTGACTCGATCTTGTGGACCACCTGGTGGAGAGCAGTTTCTGTGGATTTACCGGACTGATAGGCATGTTGGTTGCCATGCACCGGGTTGTCTGCCAGTGGCCCACTTCTAATGTATTTGTCACAAAGTCTCTCAAGTGTTTTAAGGAGAAAAGAACTCAGGCTTATCGGCCTGAAGGACTTCGGATTTGTGTAGTCTGTTTTACCAGGTTTGGGTAGAAAGACTACCTTGACTTCCCTCCAAGCCTTGGGTATGTACTTCCATGCAAGACAGGCCCTGAAGGTAGCCATAAGGTGTGTTTTTATCTTAAGTAGACTCCACTGAAGTAGGGCCGGAAAAATTCCATCCGTTCCAGCCGCTTTGTACGGTTGGAAAGTGCTGATAGCCCACAGGAGGGCTTCTTCGGTGACGATTGAGTCTGCAAAATCCCAGTCCTCTTTGACTGAACCGTGCATTGTTCCAGGATAAAAAGTAGCTTATGTTACTCTCCGGTCCATAAACTATATCTATGCCAAAAATCACTTCGATCCGTTGCTCCGTTATTGTGTCAAAGAAGGACAAATGCTAACAAACGTACAAACACATTTTCGCAATTATAATATTAAATATAGGAGTATAATTGTTGGTTATGAAATGTCTCGGAGTCATCCTCAACAGCAGATGGAGATTTATAGTGGCGTTGGGAGCAATTACGTGCACTGACTGCGGCATCATCGTGGAAGAGGCACGGCCCTCGAAATTCCTATTTCCCTGATTCTGCGTCTGCATGGTTTTAATTTGCTTAATATTAAGAGCTCGAACCATGTCCGCGGTTTTAAACTTCTGTTGGGGTGCAGCAGTTTGCGATTGCGATGGTATGGAAACAACCGACGCGGGTTGCAGCTGGTTATTACTACTGCACACACATTTGTTCAGCGTATCTAACACCTTTCCCATATGTGACTCGTAATTTTTCATTCTTGCCTCGTAACCTGCTATGGTGGAAACATACTGGCCAAGCTTTATGTCGTAATCGGCTATTATGGCGAACGACTGACTAAGCTTACTATCATACGTCGCTATCAGTACATTTGAAGAAGCAATCTGTTCTCTTACCAGTGCTAACTCTGCTCTGTGCGAGCTCCTGAACCTCATGTGATAGGTCTGGGTTAACTATACTTGAGCATACTTGTCTTTTACGCGTAAACGCATTGCTTTCTGACGTATTGTTACATTTGGATCCCGTTGCTGTTTAGAGTGCCTTGCGGCACTTTGGGGGAGAGGGTTTACGCTGTTATCCCGGCCTTTTTTAGCAGCACAGCGACACTCAGGACAGACCCAGGTTTTAACGTCTCCATAAACTGGCTTTTTTCCCCGATCAAAAAAAGATGATAGCTTTTGCTACAATCCAGCATCGTACAGCGCATAAAATCCTCCCTATCTACGATCGTATTATTACACGCAGAACAATTCATGTTTGCATAGGCGATTGATGCAGGCAACAGGCAATAATGCGGTGGGAAGCTCGGATATCGAGTTTGCATAAAAATAAATAAACACAAACGGCTGATAGCGGCAACAAGCGAGCAATACGCTGCAGTCGGACGGAGGGTCACATTGCCGTTAGACGTGCGTCGCCGTCCAAAAGTGAGCCGTTACGAAAAACTAAAACAGTTTTTCACTATTATCTTCTAAACCACTCGTCCGATTTGCATAGGATTAACATCAATGACAGCGTGTAGTTCTTGTCTACCGAACCTACTTTAACTTTAAGTTTTACAGATAAAGCTTCACTTATTGCCACTTTAAATTAAAAAAGATTGTGGAGCAAATAAACGTATTGTCACCACTAAGAGCGCGGGACGGACTGATGATGGAGCCGGAAAATGGCCACAGGAACTTTGTAATGAAACGACGTAACCCCGTTGAGTTTGGGCTTGTTTAATTTGTCTTACAAGTACTCTGATCCTTGATGATGTCCAGGGTCCTGATGATGGAGTCGAAAAGTATCAACAAGATACCAGTACCAAAATTACGTATTTTAAAAAAAGGCAAATAAAAAGAATGAAGGATAGGTCATCTAAATAGAACCATCAATCAAAAGTTTCCAATGTAGGTACAAGGAATATAATTGTTTCTGAAAGAACATTATTATATCAGGTCAGTAGGTGAAGAGAGAAGAGGCTCGTGGGATGTCGCATCGTTGAATAGAAACCTAAATCTTAAATCTAATCAAATCTTTCGTTACTTTACCTTTTAGTCGCGGGTTTTTCAAGAAAATTATTTAATTCTTTTTCGATTAGGTACGTTTACATTCGTCGTGAGTTTAATTTTTAAGGAATACAGAAATGTATTGTGGTGTTTCTATAAGGAGTTTATCTATCTATTATAATTTTTTTCTTTATTTGTTCCAGCTTTCTGCAGTTCACCACCTACAATGTTCCTTTGAAGAAACTATGTCATACTCCAGATATCACCCTAGCAAAGGATATTGGTGGGACTTTAAAGCCCCTAAACCTGGTATACTACTCGTCATGTCAAAGTTTTTTATTATTGAATAGTGCCGAGCTACAGCGCAAAATAAATTATAATATATTACACTCACAGACCAGTGATCCTAGATGCGGAATAATCCAAATTTTGCATGAGAACACAATCTTCAAATGTTGGCGGGGGACGAGGGAAGACGGCGTGTTGTGAATTGTGATTGGTTTACCGAAATGGCGGCTGGGTGGCGAGACACAGTAATCCATACAGATAAATAAAATTGTAGTGTCTGTTTGAAATATCAAAATAACAGCTTTTTACTAAATGCATATGAAAGTATATACGGAATTTATAGTAAAAAAACAATTTTTAAAATTTTTGTCTGTCTGTCTGTTTGTTCCGGGTAATATCCCAAACGGCTCGGCCGATTTTGACGGGACTTTCACTGGCAGATAGCTGATGTTACAAGGAGTAAAATAGGCTACTTTTATTTTAGAAAAAAAAAATTAGGGTTCCGCGCAAAAAAATAAAAACCATGAAATCCTATATTTCCGCGCGGGTGAAACCGCGGGGCAGCAGCTAGTAATAAATAAACTAAACTTGGTCAGCGGGGGTGTCAGGCTAAGAGGAGTTAGGTTTACTGGTCTACTATTAAAGAGCTAAAATCTTATACTTTTATACTTCTTTTTTATAGGAGTAAGCCCCTTCAACTCTGGTCAGTCAGGACCTAAAGATGTTTCCACCCCTCCAAAAGAAGAGCCGTCTACACTGTTCCAGCGTCAAAGGGTGGACATGTTGTTAGCTGAACTTGTGAGACAGTTCCCTCTGCCAGTTACGCAAACAGCTCAGGTACGTCATTATAGGTGTTACTACATTGTGGAGTTCCACGTTGCCACACAATAATGTTAGACTGCACAGGTATTCCGTTACATGAAAACAGCCTAAAATAATCCCCCAGAAATAGCTTCTGCAACTACAGGGTGTCCCAAAAGAAAATCATATTATTAAAATAGTGATATAAAAAAAACTGTTATATTGTTACACATTACTTTTTAAAAAATGTAGGTATATACAGTTTTAAATATAATGTCATTTAAATGTATAACCCTTTTCGCTTACGGCATTCATCTAACTAAAGCAGCGTTTTTCAAACTTCTTGAATATAAAAGTATAAAACTTCCAGCAACCCCAAAGTCCATAATACAGAAATCCGGCACCCTTCCAGCAGGGTGAATTTAAATCACTCTGACTGATTCCATGTAGGAAGCGACCTCTTTCTGACAGAGAAATATTGTCGGAAAATATTAATCCATGCTTATGCAGCTGGGTTGTCGAATCTAAACGGGAAATTGCGATCCCGAAATAACTATCATGACAGTCGCTTCCGACACGGATTTCATTCAAAGTGAATTACAATAACCCTGCCGATGCCGGTCCGTATTACAACTATATGTTAGACATAATAAATCACAAATCATTGGATTTCAAAGATGTTTAGTGGCATTTTGCATTTTTTTTTGTAGTGCAGACCTATTCCGGCTTTTTATTTTTACCTGCAAAATTTTGTCGTGGTGCGCATGTTAGTCTGGCTGGCTTGCGGACATGACATATGTCGCGGCAATCCTGGGGGTCGCGACCCACAGTTTGAAAAACACTGATTTAGAGGAACAGCAAAATTCCATAGAGATAGGCTTGGCAGGTCAACTCCGTGATGGTTTTCATGTTGAATGTTTACACCAGAGAACCCGGTTTATTGGTAGAGTGACTAAATTCCTAAAGGGCTATCAATTGACACGTGCCTTGCGTTGCTCAGATATGTTGTGTTTACACAGTGAGCTGATCAAAAATAAACATTCTTTTGGGACACCTTGTACAGTAGGCAACAGCCTTGGATTTGTAAGCTGTTCCAGTGATATTGTAGTGGGTGGTATAGATTTATTGTATTCTGATATAGTGTTTCAGTTTGTGACAGTGACTGCACGGAGAACATGCCATGATTTTCTAAGTAAAAAAAGCAGGTTTTCTAAAAAATTTTTCAATGATTGGACCGGAATTTTATATTTCTGCTGCATTCTTATTTTTCTAATAATCTAAATGCAATGGGTTTTCAGACAAATGGTGTGAAAGTCAAGACTGAGAACACTAATGACTCAAGCGGGGATAAGCCAGCAGATGGAAACATCAACAACATAAATATCAAACAAGAACCAATTGACCCCAGCAGCTCTGAAATGACTAATGGCAACATGCAAGGACATTCTGATATTAAAACTGAAATTAAACAGGAAAATATGAAACCACCTCCAGAAAAGAAGCCTAGATTAATGTAGAAATAAAATCTTCTCAAGATAAACACCATTTGATATTCTCTATTTGACTTTTGTTACATAAAAATTATGAAAATTTTCCACTAAAGCTTTATTCTGGTAGGTTTATTTTCTAGAGCTGAAATAGATTTAAGTTTATTAGAAGAGGTTTTTTTTGTAGCAAATGGGCTTGCGTTTGGCCGCTATTTCACGACGATGCGGTCGACGATGCAGGACGCTCTCCCAAAAGATACACTCGTCTCTTGAAGACTCAAAAATTGTAGTGTTCAGGAAACAGATGCCGGAAATGAGTTCGACTCTTTAGCTCTCCGCATGATGAAAGTCGAAGCAAAACGCTTAGTACGGGTAGGAGGGATATCAACCATAAGTAGATGGCGAATTTCCGTACGTCTGGTCGTCCGATGACGGCAAGGTGAAGGGGAAATCCAGTGATGCTCCAATGCTCACTCCAAAATGTATCCTGTAGAAGACAGAAAGACTAGCAACCTTGCGTTTGATGTCAAGGCGGGAGCCTGGCACAACCTCATACCATAGATGAGCACAGTACTCCATACACTAACGGACATGAGGTTGGCACAAATTAAGATGCTGTTTTGATTACACAATTGTTTTCATTATTATAAATTCTAATAAATCTTTTCTAAAGTTACTACTTAACTATAATTGTGCATTTCGGTAAAATAAGAGATTTTGCAAAAAAAGACATTCGCTCTTATTACCCCGTACTTCGGCAAATGAGAGCCTATTTATCGCTCATAATATAGATAGATAAACTCTATTTGCACACTACGATGAGTTTTTTTTTATGTTAATGTAGCGCACTATTTGTAACATAATAAAGCAATCAAATTATCAACCAAAACAAAGAAATAAAAATCAAATGATTAAAACAAAGAAATGAATTCTTCTAAGGATCCAAACAAAAAGCACAAATATAAGAAGCTGGATTATCGCTTCCAGAATATTCTTTATGCGCCCAGTTTCCGCAACATCTGCATCAGTACCTACCACATCTCGCCTCTTTTGCCCGTGTCTAAACAAATTATACATAGAGGTTCCTCTTCTGGATGTTCTGACTCGTCATCGCAAATTACATTTACATACTTCTTCAGTAGATGATTCCTGATTGTCATGGGTACATCGGAAAACGGAATGAAATATTATATCGCCACCACATCGATCACGGCATCACCACAGGTCGAAGGATCACCAGACAGCCAGTCATGAATAAGATACAAGGAAGGACCGCATCTCATGACTCATCCCAATCTACTGACTTGTATCGCCATACCCGCTGCGTGCCTCTACAGCTGAGAGGTATGTCGACACAGACTTCACCAGACAGTGGTCAGAGCTACCCAAAGATGATGAAACTGACACCGAGTCTCGGTCCGCATCTGTCGTCAACAGACGGTACAAGCAATTGGCTGTATGGTCTTCAAGATCTGGCACCCGAGTAGCTTCCTGGACCAGCTGGGTGAAATTTAACGATATTGCAAACTTGCATGTCTCTCCATATTATTATATTATGTTCTGTGCCTGAGTGGCCAGTGAACTGGTATGGGAACAACCACTCTTGATGGTGGGCATTAAAGTCCCCCAGAAGCACTAATTGAGCTGTGTGGTACCTCCATTGAGCTTGAGCCACATATGCCGCCTCATTGAGGTATTCTGATACCATGATCATCTACTGGTCTCCGCTGTGCAATCTGTACACACAGGCATATAGGATTTTGTCAATCCCCTGTATCCGCCAAAACCCACAGCACAGAGTCATCAATATTATCCCCAATAGATCCCTAACACAAATGTCATATTGGTAAGCTATGCTCGAGGACCCTGGGTACGAGAGGTGCGCTACATCGGATCAACATTTGATCTGGATCTCCGAGAGACATCAGATGAGGTTTTTCAGTCTTGAAATGGTAATGGACTGGCACGAGAATAAGAGTGCAGATCTCTAATATTAGTGAGATTAAGATTTAAGAGTTCTTACCTGAATATTTGACTAAGTAGTTATAATTTTAACAATTTAAAGAAATATATAATAGTTTTAATCATTTTCTATTGGCTTTTTTGTTTTAGTAGAGTAGTATTACTTTCATGCTGGGTATTGTACAGGTTGAATACATTCTGTTCGGCTGGTATACCATTAATACAAAGCTGGCAGTTAATTTTTCTTGAATCCCTCAAATCATTTTGAAACCCTGAACTGTCTCTTTGTTCCTGTAAACTGTAAATATAAGAATATACATGTGGTCATATCAGAGAAAAATAATTTTGTTTTTTTACACTAACGGGATGAGCTGGTAGTTTGTCTGATGGTAAGCATAATGCTGGCTCATAACAATTGCAGTGCCACCCAGAACTTTGAAACACAAAGGCCTGCATGGTACTGCAGTGCACTCAATAGCCAGGCCTTATATTGAGTCTCATAAGCCCAGGTTAATTTCACTGACTACTCATCAAACCGGAAGTAATGCCGAAAGCACGAGCAAAACGGTGGTACCAGCCCAGACGGACACTTGAAGTAACCTAGTAAAGTGGCTAGACACAGTTGCTAACAATGTTTGTCAAGTTTAATAATATTGACGGCTCTGTAGCTAAGTTGGTAGTAACCCTGTCTGCAAAGCAAGGGATCCCGGGTTCGATTCCCGGCCAGGACAGATTTTGTATAAGCATAAAGTTTGTTCTCGGGTCTTGGATGTTTGTGATGTGTATCTGTGTGTGTCCATACCACCTGCAACACAGGGAATCCTAGTGCAGGGTATGAATGTGTTTCTTATTATTATAGTGTTAATGTAAAACTTTTACTAATCTATACCACAACTGCTATGCAAAATATGCATACCTACTTGAAATTTATACGATTACCTAACTGAAAGGTTTTTAAAATGTCTGAGCTAAGAGATGTGTCTAGCAACAGATAATTTTACATATTCATGATACCACATACCTTATCATAGCATTTCTAAGGCCTAGGTCCATGCCAAAACCGAAGCCCTGTTTGTAGCCCATATCAAAGCTTGATTGAAACACAGCAGCTTGACCATCTGCAGCCCCATCCATGTAACCAATCTAAAATATTCAATATAGTGTTTAGAGGTAACAGTTCTCGTGCTATTGTTAGAAACAATTAAATCTAAACTATTATAGGTAGCAGTTAACACTCACCTTATTTACAGATTGAATATTGCGTGACCATGTTTTGCTCGAAATATTATCGGTGTCATCCATTCCATCCATTATAATATGTTTGTTAACTATTCAATCTTATCCACAGATCGGTTTTACTGGTCTGTGATCTTACCTGATAAGATTAAGAAATGCAATAATAATTGAACCTATTTACTTATTAGCTAGTCGACATACAACACAAATTATATAGAAAATAGAAATATGTACAAGCCCGACCACTGTTTTGTTGTTTGTTGGCACAGACTACTAAGAGAACAAGTTCAGACCGCCATCTCGGGAACATTTATGTTCTACCGTATGCGAGAATTGAACATGACGTTTCATTACTTTTTAATTCCGTCTTTGTAGACAAGGCAACGGAGAAGGATCATATAGCCTATATAATCTGTAGGCCCCAATATATAGTACCACATTTTTTCTTTATTTGTATGTGTAGGTTAATAAATAAAACAGATATGTAATAACAATTTATTTATTCATATTTTTATTTTTCATTCTTTTCTTGTACTTATTAAAAGCGTTTTGTTGCATTGGCAGCAAATTTGTTCTTTCTAACCGTATCACATCAGTCTCTTTTAAAATTTTATTAATTACATTGCACCAATTAAAAATGAACAATCGAATTGTTATTTTTAAAAAAGATTCAAGTACTATTTCTTGTGCAATTCGCAATTTAAAAAATGAAATGAATATACGGAACTTATTTTGTGTTGAATTTTTTTACAAAGAAGATGAAGTTCCAAATATTCATTTGTCGTCTTTATTATACATATCTCCAAAACTCCTCACGGCATACTCGGTTGGATAGGAGTTTTTTTTGTTTTATTGAAGTAGGTATATTCTTTAAGTTTTATATAAGCATGAATGTTACTGTCGTCCTCAGTCACTAGATTGCTCTTGCAATTTCTACAGTTCATTTTGGATAGAATTTTCCTTGTCACCCATCCAGCCGTGTATGCCCTTGAATGCACATTAATTCTTTCTCTCCTTTCCTGGATTTGAATATTGTCATGATCAAGACTTATAGTGGAACTCACTGATTGTTCAGGCATTGGTGCAGTGTTTACATACTCAGTTACATTAAAAAGGGACTGGATTGTCAGTAAATCCTTGCTCATATCATTCTCACAATTATAATTTTCGGAGTGAAAATTTATAAATCTTGTAATTAATAATGATTTAAAAGTATTAATAAAAGCATAGGGGCTTGGGTCATTACTCCTGTAATTATAAGTGCGAACTTGACCAAAAAAGTTTTCTATGGGGTCTGAATTAAAATATTGTGGTCTCATAATTTTAATATTTTTAGTTTTCAGGAAACGCCACACTCTATTAAAACTTTTCAGAGTAATGACCCAGTTTTTCACCAAAGGAACACTTTTAAGTTTGTTGTCTTTGGTTATAAACTTGATCCCTTCTATTGTTTTTAAAGCCCCTTTCCAAAAGTCATGATGTCTAGATTTTGCTGTAACAGCCTTCCGAAGTTCTTTCGCCTTTGTTTTTTTATGTAGAGTGCTGGCGCCATTTACGCTGTCAAACAGGTAATCGAAGAAAGAAATCGCGTCCGCCGTATTTTTTAATGTCGCACTGACTGGTGTTCCATCGGGATACAGCGCTGAAAATAAAAAAATAAATATCAGTCAGATCTAAAAATTGCAAATGTTCAATTAGTAATAACGCAATATTTTGCGTGCAGATATATCATAGAACCTAATATTTGCGCGACATTGCATTGCACTTGTTACCCTGAAACATTAACGATCTTAGCACAAAAAAATTAAACACACTTTAAACCTAACTAAAAGTAAAAAGTTATTTATTGACACAAATAAATATTACAACAATAAAATAAATAAATAAAAATAATTAAAACAATGAATCCATAGACTCCCGAACTAGTAACAACTGTGTTTCAGGAGTCAGTGGCTTCTCCTATTGTGTGACTCTAAACACACTTTAAACTGACTACTTTGCTCTTCAAACCATAACATATAACCATACTATTCTTCCATCACGCTTATTCATGTCAAATCTGGGTCAAGAGCGGATCAACAGACTTTCCGTGATATTTCAATAATCATGTAACTTATAGAAGGTCTTTTGCTGCACTGAGGGCAAGTAATACAGTTGTTGTCTGTGGAGGACATAGTAGTAGCAGAAACACGAGATTTTTCTGGTAGTAGTCTTTAGCTATTTATTTAGAGTAAAATAATTATGTACTTACGAAATGTTGATGTGTATGATAATGCTGCTTATACTGACTTGTTCAATACATGTACACAATTCTTCACCTGAAAAACAAAACAAGAATTATGTATATTAGATGATTTGTTTTATGAAGTGTGCAATAAAATTTATTAGGATTCAAATAAATCGAAGGCTAGCTAAATTTGTACAGGTATAAATGAAACCCCTAAGGCCCCATACCCATGAGATGGTTGTTCACCGGCTCTAAGCCTAAAACATTTACACAAAGAAGACTCAGTTCCAGTGCCGGTTTAATGCGTCTCCGGCCACAGTTATGCCAGTTTTTAGCCGACGCTAGCATCGATCTGGACCGTGTAGAAATGTTTGTTTTCCATGGTACCTACCATTAGAATGTACCATTGATGGTACTGTGGAGTTTTTTTTGCTGTTGTAAGTACCATTGAAGGTACTATAGAAAGCGTCTCGTGGGCATTGGGCCTTACCATGTAATACTAAATAAAGTAATAAAGGTTTAAAACATTCCAAACATTCCTACATATTTACCTTCATTTTTTTTATTTTCCCAGGGATCACATGCTGATCAGTTAACTTGTGTAAAATTCTTGATTCACCATGTTTACTATCCGCATTGTACTTCTTCTTTCTTTATTTCCTGGCTTCTGTGGAATGATCCGCATTGTAAACATCAACGATATCCTGCCATGTTGCTCTTTTTCCATAAACTCCATGTCTTTTGAGAGAAAATTATTTCACATCCCTTTTCTAAGGTGTTTAATCAACGCAAGCACTGTTCAATAATACAATGCTTAAAACACTGTATAAATGGATTTATAGAGGCGGAAATTAAACGACGCAAGCAATTCTCATTTCTCATCAAAACCAAAAACTTATAAGCGTTTCAGCGCTTGGTTTAGCCACAGACTACTAAGAGAACAAGTCGTTTGGCGGTCCGAAAAGTCAAATACTAGATGACATTGATTGCTGGATAGAAGATAAAATGGCCGCCATTGCATTGATAATAGCGGGGGTGAAGGAGGAAAGAGCAGGGTGCAAACGTCGTGTTCAAAACTCGCACTGTCATTCTCTACGACGGATTTTTTTTGTTCGAACATTGCCAGGCGCGTTTGTTGGTTGTTTGGCCGCGACCACAGATTAATATATATGTAGCTAGCTAGCCGCGACCACAGATCAGTAATATGTAGCTAACTAGCCGCGACTATACTCTATAGTATTTTCACGGAATTTGCACCACAGATCAGTAATATGTAGATTTGCACAATGACATATATAAATTTACCACAGATAACTAAATGTATGTTTTTCAACAAGAAAGTTGGGTATAAATTCCTTGGTTTTCACACAGATAACATACAAATAAATCTGTGAGTTTTCAATCTTTTATACTGTACTGCCAGAGACCTAAAATTAGATAGTGTATCGTAAGGACTGGCGTATTTCCTAGCTCGATGATCTATATAGGACAGGAGTAATATTATTCTATGCATAACCGCACCACAGAGTACTTTTGTTTTTGGTGTTTTGTTTACCTAACTTTGATGTGATCTCAAGTGATCTATTCTGTGCACATATATATTAGCCATTAGCTAGCTACATAATTATTGATCTGTGGTTTGTGCTTTGAGGTTATGTTTTTTTGTGTTGTTTTTTGAAATAATTTTAATATAAAATAAAATGAAGAAGGCTAAGAAGTTTTTCGGCAAGGGGAAAAAAGGCAGTTTTAAGCCCACTTCAAAAAAAAAACTAAACAAATCTAAAGGAAATGAAGTGGTTAATAAGAAAGCTCTATTCAATCGGTACAAAAATGCACAGAAAGTTGAGGAAGAAATAGAGAGAAAAAAGCATATGGAGAAGAAATTGCAGCAGATGCAGGTACAATACTCTGACAGTGAGGAAGAGGAAGACCCGTATGGTCAACTGGTGTCGTGTTTTCGTAGCACCGTTAGGCAAAGGCCGGGGGCAGGCAGTGACGAGGAAACTGAATCTAGCGATCACTCTGACGCAGGCGATGTAGATATGAACTCTGAAAACGGAGGGCCAAGGAGAAGTAGTCAGGAAGAAAACATTAACGCGGAAAATAGTGATGTTGAGAGTGAAAAAGAAATTGAGGTTTGTATTTTTCTAACTTCTATAGGTACTTATTCATCTATAATTGTAAGTAATTTATTACTATCTATACAAATAAAAATTGAAGTGTCTGTTTGTAATATCAAAATAACAGCTTTTTACTAAATGCATATGAAAGTATATATGATACCTATAACAAAAACAAACTTTAAAATTTTTGTCTTCTCTGTTTATTCCGGGTAATCTCCGAAACAGCTGGACCGATTTCGACAGGACTTTCACTGGCAGATAGCTGATGTTATTAGTTTTGTTTGTATAGATTGCATGAAGTTCAAAGAATAGAATTTGATGGTGTTTCCATAATTTTATTGCTAGCTCTCATCCCTACGGGGTATGTTTCAGTTTTATTTATAGTACTGTGAGATTGATGGCACAATGCTAAAATATCTTTTAATTTTATGTATCAAATAACCAGCGGCGCGAGTACGGATCTTTTTGATAAATAAAATTCGATAAAATTGACAGCTAAAATCGATAAAGTGGGTTTTATTCGATAAAATTGACAGTTAAAATCGATAAAGTGGGTTTTATCGATTTTAACTGTCAATTTTATCGAAATTTATTTATCGAAAAGATTCGTACTTGTGCCGCAGGTGGGATTTGTTTATGGTTTTTATATTATTTGCCATATTCTCTATTAATTCAGCACCTAAAGTAATTGGTGTCGTAAATTATTTTATTCAGGTAAAGGAGGAAAGTGATGAAGAAGCAGAAGATATTTCAAATGACCCCTTTACAAAACACTTACAGTACGATCTCAGTGATGAATTGCTCGTATCTCTTACAAATGTACCTCCAACCACAGAAAGCATAAAGAAAACATGGCATCTTCTAAGAAACTTATCAATAGTCATACCGAAACCTGTACAAACATTAACAAAAAAGGTTAAGCCGAAAATAACAATTCTTGAAGATAAAACTTTTGCAGCTGTTGGTACAGTCCCACGTTTATTCAATGACCCTGACTTCAACCAGTTGTGTATAAAATCACAAATTCAAGGTCACATAGTGTCAGCAAATAAAGCAAATCTAATAAAAAAAGATCTAGAATTGAATGAAGTGTTTACACCGTTACAAAAAGAATTATTTGCCATTATGAACAACTATCAAGATCTATATTATCCAGAACGAACTTTCACGAATGCCGAAGAGATTCGTTATACATATTGTCTCCATGTAATAAATCATATGTTGAAAACCAGAACAAAGATTCTGCACCATAATTCAAAGCTGGCTAAAAAGAACGACTTGAGTGATGAGTACAGAGATCAGGGCTTAGTACGACCAAAGGTAAATTATTATTTGTATAATTTATTGCAACATCTATTAGTTTATATGTTATATTTGGTACTAAACATTTTGACAAACAATTACATCATTTTGTAGGTGTTAATAATGGTTCCATTCAAAGATGCAGCCTACAGAGTTGTTAAAACCATAATAGACATTCTAGTACCGAAAGAAGCCGGTCAGGTGTTGAACAAGAAAAGATTTGAAGCAGACTTCACAGGAGGAGAACTGATGATGCCAAGAAAGAACCCTAAACCTGAAGACTATGAACTCATGTTCAGCGGGAATACTGATGACACATTTCGACTTGGCATGACTGTTACTAAGAAAACTCTAAAGGTAAATTAAAAGAAATGTCCTTTGCTAATAACTCTTCTTGGAAATGCTCTTACACACTGGTTTTCCGACTTTCGGAACCTTGGGCACAGAATAGGTAATAGTACCTTGGGTGAGTTATACAAGGGAATGATGAGATCAACCGGGACATTAAGTGTAGCATCAACTCAGGATGGATAAAATGGTGAGATGTCACAGCAATAACTTGCGATCCTGTTGAAAGCGAAATTTTTATGATGCATATATTTGCGTGAACATCCGCTAGTGTCGATAAACACTATAAAATATATTTCATAAAATGGTCTTGCTCTCGATAGACACACAAATACAATAAGGTGAAAATCTTCCAAGCTCCTTCAAGCCATAAACATTTATAAATCAATAGTTTTAATGTAGCACTTTTGTTTTTAGCTGTACACTGAGTTCTACTCATCAGATATTATAGTGGCGTCACCGCTCGGCCTCCGAATGATAGTAGGAGCAGAGGGCGAAGAGGACCGTGATTACGACTTCCTGGCGTCCATTGAGATACTGGTTATGGACCAGGCAGACGTGTTTTTCATGCAGAACTGGGACCACTTGCTGCATGTGCTCGATCATTTCCACCTGCAGCCTAAGAAAACACACGGGACCGACTTCTCTCGGATCAGGTCTTGGGCTGTGAATGGCTGGGCTAGATACTACAGGTGAGCTGGATATCTATACAAATAAATAAAATAGTAGTGTTGGTTTGTAATATCAAAATAACAGCATTTTACTAAATTTTAAAATTATAATTTCAAGATTTTTCCTATCTGTTTGTTCCGGGTAATCTCCTTAACGGTTGGACCGATTTTGACAGGACTTTCACTGGCTGATAGGTGATGTTACAAGGAGTTATTTAGGCTACGTGGGCGAAGACGCGGGGAACAGCCAGTATTCTATATGCTGAATATACATATACTATGGCGGAATTGTTGTAGAATAACAGTGCTTGGCACTAAGTGGAAGGGCTAACTCTTTGCGAGTGTCCGTGGGGGTTGGTACCACCGCTTTACTCGTGAAATCTGCCGCCAAGCAGTAATGTGCAAGAATTACTTTGTTCCAGTTTGATGACCAGAGTAGGTAGCCAGTGAAATGACTGGGCTTATGAGACTTAATATCTATATAATGGCTTACCTCAGGGTAAGGAGAGCACTGCAGTGCCGCGCAGGCTTTGTTGAGTGGCACCGCAATTGTATTGGCCGACGGTATGCTTACCATCAGGCAAACGACCAGCTCGTCTCGTTATCAAATAGTATAAAAAAATGTGTTAGATTTAGTTATATAAAAATATAATACCTCTTCGAAATGTCATTTTATCAGTATTTGTTATGTCTACAGGCAAACCTTGGTTTTCTCTTCAGTGCTGTTACCAGAGATCAAGTCGGTAATGAACAGAAAATGCCACAACTACGCTGGAAAGGTGCTTATAGAGAACTCTGTTGATGTGGGCAGTATCCAGCAGGTCTTGGTTCAAGTGCCCCAGGTTTTCCATAGGTAAATATTATCCGTACTATAGTAAAATACCTGTTTTTTTGTGTAAAATTGAATTTTTACAGATACCCGAAATTAATTATCTACATGACCTAGCTTCGATCTGTGCAGACACGAACAAAGATCGAAAAAACAAATTTTCATCCTGTTAGAGCCGTTTCCGAGATAGCTGCAATAATTTTTGAAATTTTTCATCAATATATGAACGTAACTATGAAAATATCCCGTTATAAATGAACTATATTACATATAAAATCGAAAGGTCACACTGATTCACTAACTCGCTGACTAAACACGAAATCTCGAAAACTGCTTCACTTACGAAACTGAAATTTGGCAGGTAGGTAGTTTATAGGTAGGAGATGTCACCCAAGAACGGATTTTACGTCAGGGCCGAACTAAGGAGGTCTAAGGGCTATCGTCACTTTATATGAAAGTTTTAAACTATTACCTGTGCGAAGCCGAGGCGGGTCGCTAGTAACATATAAAGTTGTATAACCATGTCTCGCTCAAGTAACTTGATATTTAATTATATTTTCTTAAAAAAACGGTTTTAATGTTTTGTTATGCTCGATTTTAGTAGGTCGATACAAAAGAATTTTTGTAAACAAACACAAAAATAAATAACATATATTTGAATTTAATGTACGATGAATGTGTATGATTCTTTGCTAATCGAAATAAATTCTATAAAAAAAAATGTGTCTATTGCGCTGAATGGGTGTCTTGCACTGGTTTAATGCAGAATATTTTTTTAAAATTAATAATAGATTGTTAATAGGTGCATTTTTCCTTTTTCTAGGTTCAATGCAGCAAGCCCACTGGTGTCTGTGGACGCCCGATTTGACTACTTCATCAAAGAAATCCTGCCAAAACAACGGGACACTTTGATGAGCCACACTTTGATTTATGTGCCTAGTTACTTTGACTATGTTCGGCTTAGAAACTATTTCAAAAAGGACGATATTGGATTTGTGCAGATATGTGAATATTCAAAGGTATTTATGATTTGTATTAATTAATCTAAGATTGGGAAGGTGAATCAATGAATTCGATGAATCCGACCATTACTTCCAATGGTAGTTAATCTTGTTTTCAGTGAGTAGCGAGTGGGTACTATCGCTTTGCTCCTTGGATTTGCCACTAAGCAGTAATAAAACTGCAAATTTAATATATTTAATTCGCCATTCAATGTTGCCTCCAACCATGCAATATCTTTTCTACATTCCTAATCTATGAATGATAATACTAAGCTTGTTCATTAGTCATCTCTTACAGATAGATACATACAAAACACACATACATTGATATTGTAGGTAGTGTTACTATACTATTTTTTATTTGGTTTACAAGTAGGTACTCGAAAATTTGGTTATGTATAAGTTCTCTAACTTGGCGTTGAATATGTTTTATTTTTTTGTAGGACAGTAAAATAGCGCGAGCGCGGGACATGTTCTTCCACAACGAGGCTCACTTTTTACTTTATTCGGAGAGGGTGCACTTCTTCAGACGTTTCCGGATAAAGGGCATAAGGCACATAATATTTTACCAGCCGCCGACCTACCCGCATTTCTTTTCAGAAATGTGCAATCTGATGCAGGTATGAAAGTAATGTAATTCTCATCTCGATTCTTTAACTTTCGATTATCAAAGTATTGTCTTTTAACAATATCGTACCAACAAGTTAAGATAACAAGCTAACGACAAGCTCCTTTAGAATAAGTTTCGTCACAGTTAGCTTTAAATAGTAGAGTACATTAGATATTAAGTCTGATAAGACCAGTACCGGCTAAAACTCTCGTGTTCGTTTTCGACTCCAACCCGATCGGCTGGAAGGAATAGTCTACAATTTTCGCTGGTTATCACTTTAGAACGAGCGTTATTAAGGAAAGAAGGTCTTACAAAACGAAAAGAAGCGAAAACTCTAGACAACTCCTTCCACACGAAGAATAGTAAGTGACCGCTGGTTTTTATCGTGTTGTAGTTGAAAACGAACACGAGATTGTTAGCCGGTAAGGCCCCAGGTTGGTTGTTACAAATTAATATTTTTCAATTTTCATATTTGACGTCGTAACTTCCAGGAGGTGAACCAAAACAAGTACGGAGGCAGCGAGTGCAACATGACCGTGACAGTGTTGTACTGTAAATACGATTTGAGGCAACTTTCCGCGCTGCTCGGCGCCGCGCGGCTGCCGCGGCTACTGCACGCGCCGGACTCAGTGCACATGTTCGTTACAGGGGACAAGCGGGGCGACCCGTCCGCTGCACTTGGACAGTGAGGCTACTGGAGAAGCCATGCATGTCTACGTTTCATATTTTTTTTATGTTATTTGGTAGCGAGACGAGCTGGCCGTTTGCCTGGTGGTAAGCATAACTCCAGCCCATAAGAATCGCAATGTATCTATCACAGCCCACAGTTATCTATACTTGTAGAAGGGAAGTGAACATGGTGCTAATCTCTGACCATTATGTGTAAAAGTATATGGGTGATTGTAGCGAACCACGTGTAAAAATTAAGATTATTAACTTATTTATTAAGTTATTAAAGTTGTTTCATATTATCTATAAATGGGTTTTATTGTTTTTTGGTTGAATTCAAATTATCTTAGGCACTTGGCAATAGGTTAGCTTGATGTATGGAAGTCAGGCAAGCATTACAAAACGACCTATCACAAAAAAAGCTCTTTCTCGAGTCAGCGGCGCGAGTACGGAAGTCGGTTCGATAAATTTGTCGAACCGAAAAACTCGACAAATTTATCGAATGTTGCGAGTACCGAAGTCTGATCGTAAAGTATTGTAGTAGCTCTATATTCTCTTTGGATTCGACGTAGCTTTTCAATAACTTTTGTCGATTGTTTCGAGGCTCGATAAATCCCACCTTATCGATTTGAACTGTCAATTTTATCGAATTTTATCGACCCGAATAGATCCGTACTTGCGCCGCTGATTAGACACAATAGCTTCCAAATTATATCGTAGCTAAAAAAATTAGGATTAACTAGCTGCTGCACGCGGTTTCACCCATGTGGAGATATCATATTTCCTAATATTTTTTCTAAAATGATGTAGCTTAAGTTACTCCTTGTAACATCAGCTATCTGCCAGTGAAAGCCCCGTCAAAATTGGTCCAGCCGTTTCGGAGATTACCCGGAACAGACAGACAAAAATTTTAAAAATGGTTGTTTTGTTATAGGTACCGTATATACTTTCATATGAGTTGATAAATATCAAACGTCAATATGTCCTTGATAAGTGAAAAGAAGACAGACCAATATAATTGTTTGCAGATGCAAACGACATTGTTTCGGCGATTTTAACGTTTAATTTAGCTTATTTTGACAATGTTTATCCCCGACTACGTAGAAATATAACGAATTACGTTCAAACATCCTCAAAATCCTTAAAACTGGTTCGACATATTGGATTTTGAACTAAATCAATGGACATATTTATTTTTGAAAAAAAGTCATGACCGGACATAACAGAATTTGATTAAAAACACTGTGACGAAATAATGGCGCCACGGCTAAGGGTTGCCACCGAAGACATACTGGGGATTTAAATTACTACAGTTAGGTATTAAATAATAAAATAAAAACTATTTTGTCATAGGTTTAATTATTTAAACAGCTAAAATCTCAAAGATAAATTCAAATTCAAAATGCTTTATTATAAAAGTCCCAAGTGAGCACTTATGAAGGTTCAAATAAATTACTCTAACAGCGGGCCTCTGTAACGCTCGTCTACCAGACAAGCTTTTATAAAATATGTAATGGTACTGTAATCTTGTGGCCAATATCAGCACCCTGGATATCATCTAGGATCAGAGTACTTATAAAGACAAAACAAACAAGCCTTAACTCGATGGAGTTACGTCATTTCGTTACAGAGTTCCTGTGACCACCTTCCTGCTCCATCATCAGGTCCCTGGTCCTCATCTAGGATCAGAGTCTTGTAAAGACAAATCAAACGAGCCCAAACTCGATGGGGTTATGTCTGTTTCATTACATAGTTCCTATGAGTGCCTTCCGGCTCTATCATCAAACCAGCTCTGTGCCATCATTATTATGCATTGTTATCCGATTCACAAATAGATGTTTTCAGCTCAATCAAACACCGAGAAGTGCGTCAAATTTGGCTTGCAAGATTTGTCTTAAACAAACAAAAAAATGTTTACATACATACGTATGTAACATACAAATTAAATCAAAGCTTGTAAATAATACAATAAAGATAGTTATGTATTCAAAATTTATAGTAGTTTACTTAGTGAGGATATCAAAATGCCATTGTGGTGGGCTGGTGGCAGCCCTGCGACTAGTTTAACTTTAGCTAAAGTAATAACAATTTGACATATAATTTTCGCTTTTCCTCTGCTTTCTTTTGCTGCGTATTATATTACTTCTTTTCCTGGCTTTATCAGGGTCAACACTTTTAACATTTGAGTCCATTTTCACTAATATAAACTAATTAAAATTAATTTTAATCACAGAGCTACGCCGAGTTAGCCATTAATGCAAACACTAATTCCCGCCATCATAGCCAAACGGATTGATTTGATTGGACGGTTGGGACATATTGGTTTCTGTTACGAATGCCTTTATGGACTTAATGTATTTTGAAACAAACCGAGGTTTTCACTCGCGGTTTTCACAGCACATATGTGTAATTTTAAAATTCCAAAATGATTAGTTTTTATTTTACTATACTTATGTTAGTATAATAAAACAGTTTTTTGTCCATAGTGGACATATTGACGTTTGATATTTATCAACTCATATGCATTAAGTAAAAAGCTGTTAATTTGATTTTTGACACTTCAATTTTATTTTTATTTGTGGCTACGTCACTGATTTATAGGTACGTTAATCTCGGTCTCCAACTAAAACTATTAGCAGACGACTGTTAGGAACTCGTTGTAAACCACAGATAGGAAACCTGTCTTGCATTGGTGTAACGTCTAATCCCACTTAATAAGAAATATACCTAACGAAATAAAATTAAACAATAGATCAACAACCAAATATGTATATTATCCAACACAATACAAATATACTCAACGCTAACTTACACACTAACGGGAAGTTCAAACTATGATTAAAAAAATTGTACTAATTTAAATAAAGTTATTTTTTTCATAGAGTAGGCCAGTGTCCGTCACTATCTCACGGCCACAGATCATAAATCACCTGATGCTAAGTGACAATGTTTTTGTCTTGGTAGGTAAGGAGAAATGAGAATACTCTTTTTTTAAATCTTATTGGTAACGAGACGAGCTGGTCGTTTGTCTGATGGTAAGCATAACGCCGGCCCATAACATTTGCAGTGTCACTCAGAACTTTGAAACACAAAGGCCTGCGCGGCACTGCACCTGAGACATTAGGTATTAAGTCTCATAAGCCCAGTAATTTCACTGGCTACTTTGCTCATCAAACCGGAACACAGTATTGCTTGCACATTAGGTACTGCTTGGCGGCAGACGTCACGAGCAAAGCGGTGGTACCAACCCAGACGGACACTCTCAGAAGAGTTAGTCCTCTCACTAACAAACAGAGTCAAGTGCAGCCGCCGGAACACTGGTAGGTGGGATCTAGCTAATTTATTCAAATGTGCAGATATTTCTATCGTGTGTATAATGGCAAGTTATATTTTTCTAGTGGCTATTTATGTCTTTATTAACACTCAATGATAAGTATAGCCAGTATGGATGATAATTGTTGTTTATATATTTACTGCTCTTACAAATAGATAGATACAAAAAAGATAGAAGATACTTTGTTAATTTAGTATTTACTATCTTACTCAAAGACTATAAATCCTGTTGACTAATGATACAACTTCCCCTCATACGAAAACGACATATTTAAATGCACTACTCGCCACTGCGAGTACGAGTGCAGACTTATAACTTATCGATATTCAATGTATACTTTACAATTAATATATACTACTATTAATTATTTTGGAAAAATAATAACCTTTCGTTTTTTATTTGTTAACCGACTTCGAAAAAAGAGAAGGAGGTTAAATGTTCGACTGTATGTATTTTTTTAAGTATTTTAATTTATTTCTCCGTTAATTGTGGACCGATTTTGAAAATTATTTTTGTTGTTTGAAAGTGTATCATCTCAAAGTGGTCCCATATACATTTTATGGAAGAACATCCGCAGATGAAAAAATGGTACTTGAATTTTCATATATCGCGATATTTTCATCGAAGTGGGTTCCCGGTTTTTTTTAAAGTATTTCTGCTTTTTGTTGTTAGATTTCCAGACATCCCAGAAATAAAGGAAAAGTGGATAGAAGCGACTCAAAAAGAGAATTGGTTCCATACATCGCAAGTCATGGAATCCATTCAGTAGCTTCGACGTGATGCGTGGCCAAAATACAGACAGACAGACAAAAATAATAATACAGTTTTGGCTTCAGTATAGATAGGAGTGCCATCCAAAAAAAAATGTGACCTGGAGTTTTATTATAAGTAGTATTATAGATTAATTTATAAAGTAAGTATGTATTGTCTAGGTTTTCCATATAATAATTTATTATTAATCGTATATGTCAGGGAATCAAGAATGCGATGCTAACTACCTATTCAATTTTATCGATATTATTCTGTTCAGTAGTAGTCGTACCACATCACTTAATTGCGTCATCCAAATGATCGGCCAATTGCAAGCATAGAATATTACCTCGCCCCCTGCCCGCGCCGGTGAGATATGTTTGTATGAGGAATTGTGTTCATGAGCTATCAACAGGCTAAATAATCTGTGATCTTACTAGTAATTTTATTTACTGTGAGAAATACAGGTCAATCTAATAATGATATCTCTAACACCTGGTAAAAAGAGGGGTGATTTGTATCATTTGCGTGTGACGTTGTAGGTTCTTCAGAACTAAAAGATCGTCTTCAATTTTTGTTTTGTAATCGTGGTTTTTGCGTCGAAATTATGCTTCGCTATTTGTGAGAGTTTATAGTTTTGGACTACACTTTGTATTGTTTAGCTTGTATTACATCACAGAGACTAAGGCTAAAATTCAGAGATGAGTCTAAGCGTGGACTTTTGCTTCCGTATGTCAAAACTCTATAGAATTTTGACATATGGAAGCACGAGTCTACGCTTAGATTCGTCTCTGAATCTTAGCCTTAGTCACAGATTTGTAATATAGTAGAGTACATTTATTTCACACTTAGAATTATAAACTACCTAGGTACCTACATAGAAATAATTGATAGGTAAGTAAAATTCGTTCTAGTCATGCAGTACCATAATACCTATACATATGCCACAGATCCAAGTAAACTCATCTGTTGAACCAACATTACAATCTTGTTCTTTAAATAGTTTTGGTTGGGTTGCATTACTTTGTTGCCATTTTTATTTTATATTAGGTATATAAAATTAGTATGAGTAAAATTACTTGGACGGACCTGTATGAACGCGTTCTCTTTTCATACAGCCGATCGAACACATGTCTTATTCTATATCTACGTTTTACCTAAATATGTTAACACTGTAATAACTTTTCGTTAAACTTTTCCATGCCAATCCATCTAAAGTGAATAAATATGATAAAATTTAAAATAAGTGGCGCTAATGTATGTATTTGTAGAAAGGTTACTGGATAAATGCGGTCTTATCAGAAAAATATTAAACACATCCTATGCCTGTGTTAAACAGTGTTTAACTCCTAAACGTCCCTTAATCGCATGTTTATATAGCCCGAGTTGAAATTGGTATGTTATCCCGAAAGGGGGTCAATCTACTTCTGGAGGTCAACAACATTTATTACGAGTTTTTGAAATTCAAAATTGTTCATTGAAGAAAAGGTACATATATAAAGTGTACGTCAAAATTCTACTATACAGAGCTTCCGTGTAGCTCTAGATCAGCTGATTCACTTGAACTTATTAAATAATGATGTTGATTAGAAGAGACTTAGAAACAATTCCAAACAACACCGCGTACTTCCCGTTTGAAGTGGATGTATTTTTTTCTACGGAAATTTTGAATGACTTATTTCCAGGGGAGGTTCACACAACTTGTGAACATTGTCCTAATCACCCCCTCCCGGGATAACATACCAATTCAAACTCACCCTGTATACCTACTATGCGAGCAACCACAAATCTTGATTTCAGTAGTGTATAACCGTTGGCTAACCCCATTATGTTGTTACATTAATTCTAATAATTTTAGACGTTTATCTTTAGATACTGTCTAGCTAAACAGGGGTCTAAAAGTGTTTTGTGGTAACACGCGAATGTCTAAATACTTATGTTAGTAGGGATGGCTATAATAGGTATAATATGCAAATTAAGTAAGCGATGAGTACAGTTTGTACTACTAAGGTACATGCACTGCTTTAAGTACATGCCTTTTATTTGTAATTAATAAATGATTATTTATAATCTAATGTATGTAATGGAACGTTGAAGACATTTGTATTATTTTGATTTTTTAATGTATATTGACATAAAATAAATTAAAGTAGACCTATCTACCGAGGGAATGATTCTATCTAAAGGGTACATAGAATAAAATAGGCCTAGAACATTGACCAGTAAATTAATGTACTTATATATCAATAGCATAGTAGCTACGTAATATACCTAATATCTAATGTAATAAGCAGAAACCATCAAATCACACTTCAATACATTTTCACGACGATTCTCGTCGTATCAGTACCTAATTAATAATAAATTCCGCTGAGCAGCAGCTGGTGTTACATTGAACGCTGAAAAGTAATTTCCCTGCCATAACCCGTTTATAGTGAGCCAATGATTCTCCGAATACATTTTCTACAGTACAAAACATGCAAAAATACTACGACCTAACCAACCTACTACAAGTTTTCTCTAGGAGACTAAAGCTTGGGTCATGTTATGTCGGTGTCGTTGATGCCACTATCGTAGGTGCTGTTGAGTGAATCTGGTAGCAGTGTTGAATCGGTGGTGGTCATTGACTCGTCTGTCGGGGAAGCTGTAGTCGACTCTACGACGCTCTCGTTTGAGAAGGCATCCGGGATGGTGACTGGAGCAGGGTCTTCGAGTGCGTTCACTCCGCTACCGCCTCCTCCTATAAACAAATTGAAGACATCTTTTTAAATACAATCATAGGTATAGCTACCTTATTATAGGTTAATGCGAACTTAGCATGTGGTGCCCCGTGCCATGCTTCGGGACGAACAATTTGGCGCGTAAGAGGTCGACGCCATGCGGGCTTTACACAGTTGACTATATTATAAGGAGGCCGCACAATTTTCGCCGCAGGGTGCAAATCGACTGTCTAAATGGCAATTCGGCAAGTACCAAAGTAGAGTAGGTTTCGACTTTTGTCGTGCCGCGTGCGGCAAGAGTTCGCATGCGGCGGGTGACTAAAATCGACCGGGAAAATGCTCAATGGCTGTCCTCATGATGGTGCGTTGTTGATTTTCTGATCGACATTTTGATGCAAGATGAACTATAGTCACCTAGCTATCGACCTGTGTAAATGGGGTGGTGATTCGGCTTGTGAGGCGATTTGGTAATCCGCACGGTAAAACCGACCTAGTGTAAATCTGTCATAAGATCTCATCCTAAATTCGGACACATAACTAAACAATTTAGAGTGGCATTTCGAGATTTATCTAAAATGTTTCTATTCAAAACAGAGTTTGTTATTCAACAATGTTTTCTTTTCAGACTAAAAAGATCGCGCGTTTTTTTAACATTCAGGAAGTTATTTATTCCTATACTGTTTTGTTTATGTTTATGGGTAGGTTTACACAAATGAGTCATAGAGTACGTATCTGCGAATCGTACTGGAGCTTGGTAGAGCAGTTAAAATTTCATTAACTTTAGCCTGCCGTTTTACGGCAGCAGAGACGATGCACAGACACATTTATTTACATTGGTACTCACATCTCGCCGAAAACATGCGCACACTTTCAAATATTTGTACTTACAAACAGAACTAATTTATCTATCCGTCCGCACTTCAATTTACAAAGTGGATGATTTTTGAAGCTTAGAGAATGAATGCTTTTCTGGTAGTTTACTAGTAAGTACTGCTGTGCAATAAATTTCTCACACCAAATGGGGAGTGCAGATAGAGGACGAAATATCTATGTGCTTGGTAGCTGGTAGAGCAGAAGAAACAGCTGACTCTACAGTCTACCTACTGAAGTGAGGCCGAGATAAAGAGACAATACGTAGTTAGCCGATTACAGTTGTTATATAGTATTTGTATAGTTTTAGCTTAGATATGGACCACTTTCTACCACATTGTCACTTCTTCAGATTATGGCTTTTAAACATCGTCACAATCGGGTCAAATAAAAATCCTGACTAAAAAGCAAAGTTCAATTATAATTTATCTATGCACAAATGTACAAAATGTGAAAATTAAAAACTACCTAACAATAAAAAAGTCAATATAAAAAATAAAGTAAGTCTAGGTAATTCTGAATACCTACTTCTGAATAAAATAAACAAAGGCAATAAAAAACACTTTTCGTTTTACCATATAAACACTTTTAGATGCCGGTTTAGCTAGACAGTGTCTAAATATAAAACGTCAAAAATGACTAGAAATGTGACCACAAAATTGTGTTAGACAATGGTTAGAGACAACTTAAATCAGGATTTGTGGTTGCACATATTTAAACACGCGACTAAGGCATGTTTTGGAGTTACCTATTAAGGTCTTGCCACAAAAAAATTTAAACAACGTTAAACACTGTTAAATGCCTAAACATGCCTTAGTCACGCTATTAAATATGAGCCACCACAAATCCTGATTTCTATCCCTAACCCTTGTCTAACACAATTCTGTTGTGACATTTCTAATCATTTTTGTCGTTTATCTTTAGACGCTGTCTAGCTAAACAGGCGACTAAAATGTTATTTTTTTGTGGTAACACTGACAGTGTTTAACACAGGTTGAAAGTGAATTTTTTTTTGTGGTAAGACCGTTATATTATAAATTGAAATCCAGTGTGTCATTTTTTGTATAAAGGTCGATATTACAAATAAAAATCTAAAACATTTCTAAATTCAGGGGCTCTATCAATTAAATAAAATTTTCGGTATCTTAGTAGGTACTTTGTTTGTAAGTATAACTCACTTTGTTGCACATAAAAACAAAACAAGTTTTTTGTGGAAAAATATATTTTTCAGACAAGCTTTTATAAAACACGTAAGTAATCAGTTCCTATATAATTTAGGCTACGTGAGCGAAGCAGCGGGGCACAGCTTGTTTGACTGTTTGTTCCGGCTAATTTCCAAAACAGCTGGACCGATTTTGATGGGACTCATAGCTGATGTTATAACAGGGAGTAACATAGGGTACTTTTATTTTATGTGGACGAAGGCGCGACGCACAGCTACTTCTATAATAATTGTGAATTGCATACGTCGACCGTAGTATAGTAGTGTTAGTAAAACACTAATGAAACGACTTTACTAATGAAACTTTTACTTTACTAATGAAACGTTATATGCTTAGCAATTGGTTCGTTAGTCTGTGATAGGTACATAAAAATTAAAAAGGTATATTTTATTTCATTTCTATGTGAAAGCGCTTTCCTTGTTTGAAACACAGCTCGCTTTGAAGTGTAACCCCGTTTTTACAATAAGAAATAAACGAGGTGCTTCACTCACTTGCGAAAAAGGTATATATACATTGTGTTAAACTAGGCTACGAGCTACGAGTTCCCCGAACAAACTGTATAGTTCTCGACTGTTTTCGACCCTTGGAAAGTTCGTGACCTACATTTGAAATAATTACATTTTCGATAACTTGGTGGTAGGCGTCTCGTTTTGTCACGACGCTGTTACTGTACAACGCTGAATGCATCTTCGGAGATATTTCCATCCGCTAAGTGAACTGCTACTTGAGCTCTAAATCTAAACAACTATCTGCATTACATTTCTATCTGTAATGCACATTGGTTTGGATTGCGCAGTGTGCTATTCTGGGCATTCCGATTCAATGTTGATGTATAAGGCACTGCTGTATTTTATCCGCAGCTCCGCCCATTGTTAATTTAATGTAGGTAGGTATAATTTATTATAATAATAAGAATGGGTTTATGTTTACTTGATATCAATCCCAACTCTCGATGTCACCATTATGACTATGAAATTTAACCACAGAGACGATAGCCATGGTTTGATTCAAAGTATTCATGTTTGCCCGATAAATAAGGCGAGGTTGAACATTATACCAGAAAAACCCACTTCATCAATTGGCGGTTCTGTGTTTGTTTGGGACTCATCCCCAATTCGGATTACAAATACAAATCAAATTTATCATCACAAGGAAAAGGCTACTAATAACTTATGATCAAAATATTTTCAGGTGTCTTAGTTTTGTATCATATAATGTTCTTATTTTTTTTTCAGCAGTGGCCTAAACCCTGCCTAAAAAATTGAATATGGTAAATGAATAAATAGATGTGCAGATAAGTCGTTTCACGGATTTATGTAATAGGCAGTTTATGTAGACATGATGTGTGGATTGTGAGGATTCCAGAGAGCTGGTTATCGCGCTACCTACGGCTATATTTAGCCCACTTTTGAGGCGCCCGCGTCGATCTCTTCAGCCGCTGAATCATTTGCGATTTGTGTTTCACTCGATTTAACGAGATTTTTTATGAAATCGTAATTTATTGATGGCTGTTAATATATCGCTGTTTTACTGCCTCTACCTGTTTTATAACAAAGAACTCATTATTAAGTGCTGTAGAGAAGAGTTGGGTGGCTATTGTTCTAAACCGGTACTCATACCTAAGTATATATTACAGTAAGTACCAACTGCAATTTGGAAAAGTATACCTATATATAGGTAGATGTTCAGTGGATAAAGGATAATTTTTAAAACTAAATTATAAGTAAGTACCATGAATACGATTACCTTGAGCACGAGAACTTGAAAACAATGGATATTAAGAAATAAAGTAATTGTATAATTAATTCAAAGATCCTCCGTGGTATATTTAC
Organism: Crocallis elinguaria; assembly: GCA_907269065.1. Taxonomy (NCBI): domain Eukaryota; kingdom Metazoa; phylum Arthropoda; class Insecta; order Lepidoptera; family Geometridae; genus Crocallis; species Crocallis elinguaria. The sequence goes on along the minus strand of OU026065.1, from coordinate 5,297,658 downwards.
GATACTAATGTGCTAAACATTTTAAAATAGTTATGATGCGAACTTGCGAAGTCATTAAAATTATGTGTTTATACGTGATGAGCGATTCGATCAAATTATCATACCAAAAAGACTCGGGAATTTCCTCGAATAATAATTGGGTGGTATTGAGTTAATTCAGCCGAGTGGGATATGTTTATTGTTTACTAGGTGGAAGAGGTAGGACTACCTCTCCTGCGAGTGTCCGTCTGGCATGTAGTCTGCTGCCAAGCAGTAATGTGCAAGCATTGCTGCGTTCCGGTTTGATGAGCAAAGTAGTTTGTGAAATTACTGGGCTTATGAGACTTAATACCTACTAATGTGTCAGGGTAATGAGCTCAATGCAATGCCGCACAGGTGTTTCTAAGTTCTGAGTGGCACTGCAATTGTTATTGGCTGGTTTTTATTTATTTATTTATTTAATTTAATTACTCAAAAACTACAGTTAAAACCAAAACGCTTTTGAGGCAGGACACATGTCAATAGGTATTTAAATATTAAATGCAAACAAGTACAAAATTGCCATTATTAAAAACATTGATGATTAAAAAAAGCTTAAATAATTATCGTTAATTAACTATCATAAAAACTCAGAACTTATTGTACTAAACACCTTATGACTGGAGTAAAATAAATCTAGTTCTGGTTGCTGAGCAATCAAAGTAATTTAGCATTTAGTAATTTAACAAAAGCATAGCGAGTGCATGGGCCGTGGGGGCGTACCGCGCAGTATTAGTTAGAGCTGTAAGAAACCGTATGTATTCGTTACTGAGTAACGAGTACATCGCCAGATTCGAAGTACCGAATCGTTACTTACAAATTCAATTCGTTACTTCGGTATGTTTCGTATCATGTCAGCTTGATTCATTATCCGTACGAATACAACGCACGATGCGTGAACTGAAACGGTTTGTCCAGCGATCGAATGAATGCGAGTGAGAAATAGCATCGTGGCTTCGTATTGTTCATATTTTTATCCAACTTCAAAATATGGAGCAGAAGGGTCCTCAATTCACCTGTATTTTTTTTGTGGAGATGTTACTCTTTATCTCCGCCATTTATCGACCGATTCGACTGATTTTCAAAATTTTTTATTTCATTATTTTACTAAGGATTTTTTATGGTGTTACTTTGTGCCAATAATGTCATTAACTATATCTAAGCAAGACGAGAATAGTTCATACGTTAGACAATACGTATGTACCTACATTTATATATTAGTCATTTTACGAAGTCAGGTAATCGTAAGTTCGATACTCGATGGTATCAAAAGTAACGATACGAAAGTAACGAGTACTAATGATTTCAATACCGAATACATACGAGTACTCGATTTCTCGTTACTTTTACAGCTCTAGTATTAGTGCGGGCCGCGGTCCCGCTCGAGCCGCCGAATAGCATAAAAAGCCACTTTCCTACCTGAGCGAGTGCTAAATTGGGACTAGCCTCCAATTGTTGATTATTTATTTATTTAATTACTTATTGAGGTTTTCCGATATTGGCGCCTCGGACGACTTTCGACATTTAGGAATAGAGTGCCCTAGATTTCCTATTGTAAAAAGTTACAAGTAGGTCAAATATGGCTTACATAAATGTTGCATTATACGAGTAGGTAAATATATATCTCTATGCAGACACACTTCAATTATTATTTACTAGGTTCTACCTTATGTTACTCTCCGGTCCATAAACTATATCTATGCCGAAAATCACGTCGATCCGTTGCTTCGTTGCTGTGTGAAAGAAGAACAAACCAACAAACACACTTTCGATGGACTAGCTTGAGCCCTCGGTTTCACTCACGTTCCCACAGGGATCGTGCATTTTTCCGGCATAAAAAGTAGCCTATGTATCTATGCCAAAATACACGTCGATCCGTTGCTCCGTTGCTGCTTGAAAGAAAGACAAACCAACAAACGTACAAAGACTTTTGCATTTATACTACGGACCATAATGCGGATCGGTATTAGATAAGTAACATTATCTACCAATATAGTGTTAAATTCACCATTATGGCGTAGGTAAATGTGGATTGGGTTGGCATAATTTCAAAGCGATAAACATAGCTTAGCTAGTACACACTGATCTGATTTTTTTCTAAATCAATTTGTAACGAATTATGTATATTATCAATACCTACATTGTTTTCTTATTTATAAATATATGCGTATCTCTATTAAATAATGAATCTTGCACACGTGTATTCAAAATAAAGCAGTAATGAGAATTTCATGAATATCGTGTGTCATTGCACGGTTGCTCGGTAGGTAATTAGCCACATTGCAGTTAAGACAATGCTATGCGCCCTGTCAACTCAAATACCTACTGGTAATTGACAAGACTTTTTATGATATTTCTTATAAGTATCATTCAATGTGCTGCGGTGAGTGAGTTTCCAAGTTATTATCAGTTTAACTACACAAAAAGCGAAAGAAGATAAAGTTGCTAGGCAAAGTACGTGATACGTAGGTATAGACTGCATCTACATTCTCACATGTATTATATCGAAATCGTGCTCGCTTCATTAAGAGTAAAAACTGAACAGTTTTATAAGCTTTTACTACTATAACATTGTGCAAATGGTATACACGCACAAATGTTTGAAGGTAGGCAAACATTCGTATGTACCAGTTACGCGGGATTCTAATGTGGTACCAACTGCTCGGTCAATGTTTACAGTTGTAAATCAGCGTTAGAGGGAGTTATAAGCGTGTCGGTCGAGTGACCTACCGGTGTGGGGCATAAAGCATGTGGGCATTGGTGTGGTGCTGGTTTGCTTCTCTACTGTGTGCAACACCTTGCGCTGCGCGTAAGGCGCGTCCTTGGGCTCCCAGAAGAACACGTAGTAGAGCGACAGCATAATGGCGGCCAGCGACACGCAGAACACGTAAATGATGACGGTGAGCACGCGAACGGTTTTCTTGTCGCGTTTGCGTGCGTAGAGCGCGTCCAGCACTAGCTCGTGCCCGCCGGCCGTGCCCAGCCGTACGGAGCCCGCGCACGAGCGCACGCTGCCCGAAGCACCCGACTTGCTCGACATCGCGCCCGAGCGCCGCCTCCCAAATGCACCGGCGGTGCCGCACGCCCGAATCCAGGTAACTGGGACACGCTTATTGATATGCCCCAGTTAGGGGGATGCGCCGCGGGCGAGTCGCGCCGCGCCGCTCGGGTCACGCCGCCCGTGTCTGCCGCTTGACACCTCTTGATGCGGACTGCTGTTTCATTATTATGGCGCCCGCTTCAAACTTCATTTGTTTATCCTTTAATTCCTCGCTCGTTACACGTGATTCTATTCCAGTTCGTGTGACGTGGCCGTACGATCGGGATTCGTCTGTCGCGAGTCGGTCCCTGAACTTTCATTGTTTTACTAAACGAGCGTTTATTTTTTCATCAAAGCTTCAATTAACGTTAATATCGTAAAACTTGTCGAGGAGCCGCCGGTCACTACGCGATAGAGTACAGCGAGCGCGATAGTCATGTGAACGGAAACAGGATGCGCGTCGTCATCGGTGAAGGGGGCTGTCACCTCGTTAACGGGTCCTCATATGGTGAGGAGTAACGATAAGTAAACGAAGTCAATTCGGCACAAGTGTCGTCGCGTTGTTGTTGCGCGCCTTGACAGCAGCTGTAGGGCGGCGGCGCGGCGGAGGGCGGGCGGCGCCACTCGGCCGCCGCGCGCCGCCGCCGCCACCGCCGCCCGCTGCGCCAGCTCCCTCTAATCAATAACAACTCGCTTCTTCTCATTTACATTGTCGCAATTTGCAGCTATTGAACAGTTAGGTTGGTTATGGTACTTATTCTGTTAAATTTCCAAATGAAGAAGTAGTTTGTAGTAGATAAATCACTAATCAGACTTAATTTTTCAGATATTTTAAAGTTAAATATTGTAATAATGTAACATAAATATATGTAATAATTATACTGTTAGTAAGAAGACAACCAACATCATCTTCAGCCGCAAGAGGTCCACTGCTGAACATAGATAGGCCTCCTTTATTGTTGTTTGTTGCCATAATAGAGCAAGCTTGGGAAGCGTCTTGGTGATCGCAGTAGACGTCGGTGTTGGCTGACGAAAATACTAGGTACTGACGATTCCCAGTATACCTATTCCTCGCTACCTCGATAATACGGCACTTACGAGAAGAGCTGGGATGGTCGGCGGTCCTTAATACGCCGGGATCACAAAGCATTAGATGGTAGATAGTGGATGGGTGATTTATAATGATTGATGGAATGAATTATGAAATAATAAGTACCTACCTGTCCCACAAAGTCTTAATAATACGTAGACACCCACTTAACAGCCAGTCAAATAAAGACTTAACTTTAATTTCATCTACGCTATAAAATAGTTGAGGAATTGAAATTGTCATTGATAGAGGTACCTAATATACAAGGATTTTTATACCAAACGTAATATTGTATACCTATAGGTAGTGGTGTCACAAATAACCTAACGCTCCTCGCGTCGTTCGTCGTCACACCTATCTGATTACCTACTCGAAAGAGTTTTTTATACTATTTGATAACGAGACGAGCCGGTCGTTTGCCTGATGGTAAGCATAACGCGGGCCCATAACAATTGCAGTGCCACTCAGAACTTTGAAACTCACGCAAAGGACTGCGCTGCGACCTGCGCTGCTTTGCAGACGCTCGTTATTTACCCTGGTCCCTGAGACATTAGATATTAAGTCTATAAGCCCAGTAATTTCACTGGCTACTTTCCTCATCAAACCGGAACACAGTAATGCTTGCACATTACTGCTTGGTGGCAAACTTCACGAGCAAAGCGGTGCCAACCAACTCGGCGGGATACTAGCAGAAGATTTAGTCCTACCACCTAGTAAAAAAATATTATTATTTGAAAGAGTTGGTGGGGAGGTTAGTCAGTACTTTGCGAATATACTTCAACTCGCTGTTATTGGTGTTAGTCGACGGCGGATCCTGTTCCACAACTCAACGTTGTACTATACAAGAAGACACTCAAAATTTGAATGAAAAAAGTACTTTTCATAATCGAAATGAAAACGCATGCGTTACGATCAAAGGCGAAAAAGTCGGATAGGTCAATCAAAATGACGTACGTTTCCGGCTGTAAGAATAATACGCAATAACAATCTGTAGTCTGTACGGTCTGTTTGCTGAATAAGTAGTACTGAAAGCAGGTGCAATTTTCAGTAATTTCAAATAGGGTTATTTTTACAAAGTAATACTTGATCAAATGCAAGAAATGAGTACCTATAACGCTTTATAGGTTTTATTTATTTTTTCTTTTTTTATTATTTATCATTATTACTTATATTGTTTCAGACAGAAAATTCGTAATAAACTGATATAATTAAATATATGTGTAAGTATATGCATTTCTACGGCTCTGATTGTGAATTTTAAAACATCGACAAAATATTTTTAATATTAAATTGCTACTAATTCCGAAACAATAAATCTATTTATTCATAGCCTTTGAACCCTCCGAAGTGAGAATGTTGCGATGCATAGTCCAGAATTATATTTTAGACTAGCTGTGCCCCACCGCTTCTCCCGCGTAATAAAAGTAGCCTAAGTTACTTCTTATACCTAACATCTGCTATTTGGCAGTGAAAGTTCCGTCAAAATCGGTTTAGCCATTTCTAAGATAAAATTAATCTATCTCTTATATATTTTTATTTTATAATATTCTTTTGACTATGTTTCAATAAAGAGCTTATATCTATCTCGAACGAAGCCGCGGGCTATAGATAGTTTCGTTCATGGATTTCATAACGGTTATATGTATTACGAAGTTCTTATCAGTTACGCTGCGTTATAGATAACAGTGTTATACATAGTTACAATCGGACGTTAATTTTTATTCAGACAAACATTCAATTATTATTAATCTCGTCATTTGGTTATCTCCGAGGACTTATTGTAATAATTATTTTATTTATTAAACACCTGTATACTACACCTACAATCTAAAGATAATACGTAAGAACTTGATTATAAGCAAAATTGAATTAACATCAACCTTTTTATTTTTACATGTTTAGTTTGGATGACAATGCATGGATCCACTCCCAAAGATGGCGGACCAGTTATATTTTTATGCACCCCCATGATATTATGGGTATCAAATAAAGATACATATACGACTGAAATCTGTACAAATAAATAATATTGAAGTATTTGCTTGTAATGTCAAAATAACACCTTTTAACTAAATGCTTATGAAAGTTTTTTTTTTTATATTATTTGGTAACGAGACGAGCTGGTCATTTGCCTGATGGTAAGCATAACGCCGGACCATAACAATTGCAGTGCCACCCAGAACTTTGAAACACAAAGGCCTGCGTGGCACTGCAGTGCGCTCGTTACCCTGAGACATTAGGTATTTAGTCTCATAAGCCCAGTAATTTCACTAAAAAAAAAAGAAAGTAATATTATATGGAATTTACTTAAACAAAAACACACTTTTTAAAATTTTGGTTTATCTGTTCCGGCTAATCTCCGAAACAGTAGGACCGATTTTGACGGCACTTGCACATTACTGCTTGGCGGCAGACTTCACGAGTAAAGCGGTTGTAGGTACCAACGCAGACGAACACTCGCAAAAGAGTAACCTAGTCCTACCACCTACTGGTAAAGTAGTGTCTTTATGTCAAAATAGTGTATTCATTCCTTAAACCAGTCTTCAAATTGTGAGATGTGAATATTCACTTCATATTGAAGAAAGCTGGATGCAGGGGTAGAGGAAGACCAAAGAAAGTATGGATGGTTTGCGTGAAAGATGGCATGTGTAAAAAAGGACTAAATGCCGAGGTGACAGAGAATATATATAGAAGACAAAAACATGTTGTACCAACCCCACATAGTGGGATAAGGGTAGGGAGAAGAAGTACTTAATTGAAGAAAGTAGATTCGGCTTCGTTGTTTCATTTTCTAAAATAAAGATCGACCTATTACTAATTTAAATTATTACCCATTCGAACCGTGAACCGAACTATTTGTATCCCCTTTGATTCGAACTGTCAATTTTATTTATCGAAAAGTTCGGTACCTACCTACTTGCACTGCAGGTGGGCCGGTACGCCCTACCACCACGCTAAATAGTTGCATTATGATACATTGGTTTCCTTCATCGAAAAGTTAAGGTCATTCGAATTCGACTTCGAACATAGACTTATTACTATTCACTGAATGACTATCGTTCGCATCACAGCAACATACATAGTAATGTTAAACATTGACTTTAATATCTGTAGCGTCTGTTATTGCTGAATGCTGAGAAGTTTCCCTGATTTGTATGAACTATTAGTTATTTAATTTACTCAATTCATCATCAGCCGGAAGTTATAAAGATATTCATCTGGCTAGCTGGACGATGGAAAAATGTTTTTTTATATCCATAAAAATTACGCGGAATTAGCAATCGTTATAATATATTTACGTCTTAGTCCACACAAAGACTTGTAAATTATCGTTGGCAGAGTTGTAAACCTGACTAAATTAACAAGTTTAGCTTCGCGGTAAAACAAGATTTATCTGCAAGAGTTATGTAGATTTTTTAAACACAGATTTATGTTTCCTCTCACAGCTTGTTCTTACAGTTTGTTTGTGCTGCAATTTCATGTGTAAATCGAGCCATCTTTGAAAATCAGAACCTTAGAGGAAAAATCTACCCACATTTATCCTCTAAGGTCAGAACGCATTTTTGCAACGAGGAGTTGGAAACAACCTTTAGTTTGCCTGATGTTTGAAGCATCATTTTTGGATATTAAAGTGCAACCTACCCACAGAAGATTTTCGCGGCACTGCACGCCACTTGATAACTATACGACTATTATTTATCAGCTCTCATGTCTTATATATTTGTTTTTATTCGGTCTTCTGTATATTCTGTATTTCTGCTGAGCTTTTACAAGCATTAGTGTAATTAAGTACTTCGAGTAGCTCACATACCTATTCCATATACTATTGATGAATGTTATTATAAGAGAGAGATGAGATTAGATGAGATCTCGTAGAAATGCTTTCTCAAATCGGCTTTTAAAATCATGCCTTACATCGCCTCAAATCGCCTTCAGAGCTATTTAAGTATGTATATTGTATATACGTAACAAAATTTTGCTATAGAAAATATAATTGTCTAGCAGATTACCTACTGATAGTCTGGATTCTGGAATGTCTCATTTTTGGGCAAACTGAAGAAGCTTGGAATATATAATATGTAGAGATGAAAGTCAAACTGAAAATAATAGTGACATGACCTACTTACAAAAGTAAAATATTTAAAGATACCTGCGGTGCGCGTAATTGAGGCTCAGTTTTGGACACAATTGGGTTAGCTAAATTGGATTACAGGAAACCCCACGAGTCTGTGTCTGAACTAATATTGTGGATGTTCTTTACTTTTGGGAATTCCTACGGCTTGTGTTGCTGTGGTGATAATACTGGTGTACTATTTCTGTTGTGCTACTTTGTAAGGCTATTAGTAGAGTATTAAATCGAATGGATCATTATGAACTTTACTGCATCTCATGATGTTATAACAAAGAACCTATAGTACTCATCTTACTAACACGGTGCTTACTGTTTATGTATGGACCCTAATTTAATTTAATTATTTGCGCGGAACCCTTAATTATTTTTCTAAAATAAAAGTAGCCTAAGTTACTCCTTATAACGTCAGCTATAGAATCTGCCAGTGAAAGTCCCGTCAAAATCGGCCCAGCCGTTTCGGAGATTGCCCGGAACAAACAGACAGACAGACAAAAATTTGAAAAATGGTTGTTTTGTTATAGGTACCGTATATACTTTCATATGCATTTGGTAAAAAGCTGTTTTTATGATATTACAAACAGACACTTTAATTTTATTTATTTGTATAGAAGATGTATAGATAAGTCCTAAAAGCTTTTATTTCTTATGTTTATGGTTCTAAAGTGAGTCCTACATGGCACTGCAATCGCGCCCTTTCTCGTCCCGCTGCTGGGACATCCGTAGTGGAGTAAAGGGTATTGTAAATAGTGCGTCCATCGGCATCGTTAGGTTAGCTACATTCACCAAACAGATTAATTTAACTATTTTTATGTGTTGTACCTACAAATTTACGGTTTTCCGATGTTTTCCTTTACTTGTGCTATAAGACATTGCTTCTTGGCAAATATCATGATTCTAGGTCAACGGAAAGTACCTACTCTACTCTCTGTTTTAGGTTTTGTTGTGGTTTTGTTTTCCTTATATTGCGAGTGTCAAAATACGTTGTATTAACGGTGGTTTTGATTGCGTTGACTTTTTTTCACATCTTCAAGGAATTGCAGACCTGAGTATTTGATATTAATTTTAAATTGATACCTCCACGCGTTCCTGAAAAAAGGGCCCAGGCAGACGGACTACGAAGTGATCCTATAAGGGTTCCTTTTTTCCTTTTAAGGTATGTAGCCCTAAAAACAGTCATTTAATCTAAAATATCAAATTAATATTAATTTTTATAAAGAAGAACTCATCACCTTCAGTGGCGTATTTTAAAATTCAGCGCCCCGGGCCAGCAGGCCCCGCCGCCCCGCCATCACCACGCGCCGGTCAGTAGCTATATACATATACGATAGCCCCGCATCTTGATGTGTATGAAACTTACAGCCACGACCCCCCCCCCCCTCCGGCCACCTTACGATATTTCATCATCACCATTAGTCGGAAGACGTCTACTGCTGAACATAGACCTCCCCCATAGAACGCCACTTGGATCGACTACTCGCCTCTTGCATCCAACGGTTCCCCACAGTTTTAACTAGGTCATCGGTCCACCTAGTGGGGGGTCGTCCTACACTACGTCTTCCGGTTCGTGGTCGCCACTCGAGAACCTTTCTTCCCAATCGGTTATCGGTTCTGCGAGCGATGTGGCCTGCCCCTTGCCATTTCAACCTGCTAACTTTTAGAGCGATGTCGGTGACTTTCGTTGTCCTGCGGATTTCCTCGTTTCGGATTCTATCACGCAGGGAAACCCCGAGCATAGCCCTCTCCATAGCTCGTTGTGCAACTTTGAGCTTGCTGATGAGGCCAACACTAAGAGACCACGTCTCATTGCCATAAGTCATCACTTGCAACATACACTGGTTGAAAACCTTGGTTTTCAAGCTCTGCGGTATTGTGGACGAAAAGATAGGTCGAAGCTTTCCGAACGCTGCCCAGCCGAGTTGGATTCTTCGTGCGACCTCTTTGTCGAAGTTGGACCTACCTAATTGGACAGTCTGTCCTAGGTAGACACACTCGTCAACAACTTCGTGAGTATCGTTCCCAACAATTACCGGTATAGGTGGAACATGGACATTTGACATGATTTTCGTCTTGTCCATGTTCATCTTAAGACCAACCTGTTGGGAAACGCTACTGAGGTCGTTGAGCATGGTACCGAGATCCTCAAGCGATTCCGCCATTCTGACTATATCATCGGCAAAACGAAGGTTAGTGACGTACTCGCCATTTGTGTTGTTGCCTAATCCTTTCCAGTCCAAGAGCTTAAAAACATCCTCCAATGCGTTTGTGAACAGTTTCGGAGAAATAACGTCTCCCTGTCTCACGCCTCTTTGCAATAGAATTTGTTTCGTGCTCTGGTCCTGTAGTCGGACTGACATGGTGGCGTTGCTGTACAAACACTTCAACACTTCAATATACCTATAGTCAATTTGGCATCGCTGCAAAGACCGCAGTACCGCCCAAGTCTCGAATGGATCGAAGGCTCTCATAGTCCACAAACGCTAGACATAGCGGCCGATTATACTCCTCAGTCTTCTGTACAATCTGGCGTAACGTATGGATGTGGTCTATGGTGCTAAAGCCTTTTCGGAAACCGGCTTGTTCAGGAGGCTGGAATTCATCAAAGCTGCGTGCGAGACGGTTCGTAATGACTCTCAAAAACAGCTTGTACACGTGGCTCAAGAGCGAAATGGGGGCCTATAATTTATTATTTAGGTTTTATCACCTTTTTTGAAGAAAAGTACCACCACGCTCTTGTACCACGCTTCTGGCGTTGTACCTTCAAGGACGACGGAATTGAATAACTTCTGGAGGACTACAAGTGCCGTTCTACCAGAAGTTCAGTCGTAATTCCGCCCTAGCCTGCCGCCTTGTTGTTTTTAAACTGTTTGAGAGCCATTGTAATCTCGCTCAGGCTGATGTCCGGGATGTCTTCGGTATAGTGCCGGACTAACTTGGCTCTGGTGTCTTGAGCTGTGTTAGTAACGGGTTTACGTGTTGAGACTTGAGGTGTATTATATAACTGTCCATATTTTCTGCCTATTTACTGTCTTACGATATTTAGGCTCTTACTAATAAACAGTGCTAAACGATGGTTTGGTTAAACTATGTTTTGTTTTTGTTGTTCTTTGACAATTTTGAACTGAATCGAAAAAGACAAAACACAGTTGAACTAAGTATTCCACTGTTTATTAATATGAGAGCCATAGATAGGCTTTTTTAAATTTCTTCTGCTTGCGCCGCCCCTCGCAGCCTGCCGCCCCGGGCCATGGCCCTTTTGGCCCTAGGGTAAATACGCCCATGATCACCTTCACTATCATCAGCACCAGCAGTAAGACGTCCATTGCAGAACCTAGGCCTCCCCCATAATTATAGGCTACGTACTTTTTGGTTAAATGGAACCTATACTAACCATTTTTAAAATTTTCCTTGTAAAGATTACTTCCTTAAGCTGGAAGTGGATATTGGGAATGTTATCTAAGAGTGAATCTTTAACCGCTCCATTAGTTCGGAAGATTACTTCAGGAAAACTTTTATCTCTAAGTGCCTTTTTCCGAGAGGTTTAGGGTAGGGTAAGGGCACTATAAATTGACCTTTAGTACATACCTCCATAAGTATATATTATAAAATTATTTTTATGTAAGTATAATTGCACGCAGATAATAATGAAGGTAGGCACACCGTGACCTCACCTCTTTAGTGGTCATAACCGCCAGCATGTTGGGTATGATGCCAATTGATGGTATAGCCTATTCGTATAAAATTTAGATTACCTATGGGTTTCCACTGGCTTTTAGGTATTCCTATTTGTGCTGTATAGCTTGTTAATATAATCATAATGACCATGAAGTCCCAGCTAAATAGTACCAACTACCACCCCATTTGTTCCCGTGGGTGCCGTTAAGAGCTGGGGAATTTACAGGGAATGGACAGCAGCATTCCCGTTAGTCAACGTCATATTCTAGTACTGCGATCACCAAGGTGCCTGCCAAATGTTTTTTTTTATAGCACATGGGCATGCGTTTGACCGCTATCTCACCTGACGTTAAGCGACGACGCGGTCGACGATGGAGCACGCTTGCCCAGAAGATCCCCGTTCACTCGTTTCTTAAAGACTTCCAGATTGTAATGTTCAGGAAAAACAGACTCCGGATGAGTTCCACTCTTTAGCTGTCCGCATGAAGGTTGAAGCAAAATGCTTATGGACGCATACGGATATGAGGAATGTCAACCATAAGCGAATGGCGAATTGCCGTACGTCTTATCGTCCGATAATGGAAAGGGGAAAGGGGAATCAAGTCATCCAGTACCATTGCACACTGTTCAAAAAGTATATCTTGTGGAAGACAGAAAGACTAGCAACCTAGAGTCGATGCTCGAGGCTTTGAAGCCTGGCATCAACTTGCGTATGCCTTTATGCCAATATGCCTTTTGGCTCGTCTTTAAATGGTCTCCAAAGCCTCAAGCTGGTATTTGGCTGAACCATCCCATAGGTGAAAACAGTACTCCATACACAAACGGACTTGAGGTTGATACAAATTAAGAAGCTGTCCCGGTGAGAAGTCATGCCTCACTTTTGCCTATATGCCAAGCTTTCTCGCAGCCTACTTGGCCTTGGACTCAAAGTAGGAGCCAAAGTTGAGGTTAGATGTGAGTGTAACACTTAAAAGCTCCAGATGGTCGGCAATCGGCAAGGATACATCTTGGAAAGTGGGAGTCAGAAGGATTGGACTCCGCTTAGCAGAGAATAGACATGTCTGGGTTTTCGAAGCATTGAACTTGACAAGATTGGCATCGCCCCAATCGGACACGGCCTTTAGTGTCAAGTTCATTCGATCAACCATGGCCTCTATAAGAGACTGAATCTGTGCACTGCTAGTTTGTGTATTGGACATTTATTTATTTATTTACCCAAGAACTATTCGAATTGATCGGTTTCTCAGGAAGTCTGATATCCATACACATAAGCAAGCGGGTCTACCATAAGCTGGAAGCTTACTTATAAGGCTATCATGTCAGACCCTATCAAAGGCCTTCGAGATATCCAAAGAAACGGCATGCGCTTCTGCGTGCATCGATCTCGAGGACCTCACTCCAGATTTGAGTGACATACGCAAGAAGATCTCCAGTAGACCGGTTTCAGCAAAATCATTATTGCTGGTAAGCGTGGTGTAACTGGTGTATTGTAGCAAAATCCCCTCCATTGGGGGAGGCAGATGTTCAGCAGTGATGCTTTTCAGCTGATGATTATAAACGTTTAATAAAATGATATGACGTTTTTTACTATAGCAATCATATAGTAATAAATAGACAATGGTTAGATAGTCGCCTATCTATTTCTATTCCTGTTAAAATATTCAGCACAGTTGGAGCACTCCTTGCAGCCAAAATTAAGTCGGTAAGGGTTCTGTTCAAGCCTACGATTTGCAAACTATTAGAGGAAAGTTAGTGGAAAGAAACTTATATTGTTTTCACACAATTGGACAAAGAAAATCTTTACTACAGTTAGATCTACATCATGGAGGAGATTAACACTTATGTTCGAGTACGTATATACCAGTAGGTTTATACGTTTCATTATTTACTTAGCTGATAAACGATCTTGGCATACACATAGTAGCCATATAGGAGTTCATTAATCGATCAATTTTTAACGTCAACGCAATTTTTAGCGTCAAGAACTAGTCTTGTGTGATGCTGCAGGCTGCTTCTGTCACCTTCATGAGTCAGAAATGATGTATCATACCCTAATAATAATAATTTTTCAGGCGGCCACTACCCTTTTATCTGCATGTCAGGAAGGGCGGCTTAAAATAATCTTACTTTAGGGCAGCAGGCCACATGTATATACCTACGATAAGAAGAGCACAATGTGGAACAAGTGTTCGCGTTTAGGTATAGTTACCTGTATGGTATGTTGATAATAGATAACTGTTTTATGTTACCATTACCAGTATTACCATGTATAATTCACGTATTATGTACGCAGCTATTATTTTATGGGAATTAAGGCTGGGTGCGTGCCAATTAGCTGTTCACGTATCTCTTGAGAATATAGAGTAATACGCCTGTATTACTCTATATTCTCAAGAGATACGTACGCAAGTATAGTAGTAGGTAGGTAAGTACATAGAAACCAATTATCGTGACCGAATTAGGTAAAGTATCTTTAAGTTGCGTCGCACACGACGACGACTTGTCGTGCGTCACGACGACATCTTTTGAATTAAGTTTCTATAAGTTTGTTTATTATTTGGCTATCTTGTCTTGAAAGACAGCCAGGTAGTGATGAATCATTACCTGGCCAGTCAGTTTGGTAACTATTACAAAAATTTATGCTTCAGTGTTGCAGCTACTTCTATGCTACTTTTAAGGTTTAAGCTATTACTTTTATTTTAAATTGAGCAAAAGTACCTACCAAGTGCGTTTCTGGTCACGCATACTCTGAGCTTCTTACTTAATTCTCTAACTAGAAAACTTTCACCACAGGATACCCAATTTTAATCGGTACATAGTTTTGAAAATGCGCTCACATGAGAAGTTTGTACACTCATATAATATATTATTTTCTCGCTGAACGGCTATGGTACGATTGGCAACTAATTAAGGGCTTTATAAGCAAATAAGCTGCTAAATAAGCAATTTTAATTTAAATTGTTGAATAGTAGGTTTTTAAACTTTTTAATTAAAGATAATATATATTTTAATATGTTAACCGACTGCACTTAGTATATTTATAAGATTATTATAATACGTGAGGTTTTTAAACACACAACCTTTACAATCTACTGTTAGAGTACCTAAGTATGTGACTTTTACAAAATTTATTTTGTCTTCGAGAGTTGAACTCCAAAGATATGATGAAATTCAAATTGCCGCTTTTTTATTGTTCTTGTATTAAAATGAAATTCTTGGTTGTCTGAGATTATCTGACCCACCAAAATAATCTTTTTACTTAAAAAGTTTTACTTGACCATCTTGCTTAAAATCACAAGATAAAGTGGCATACCTACGAGTAAAATATAATATAAAAAAATCGAAACAATATTTATTTTGAGACCAATGTTGCCCAAAGCCAATTACAATACTCCTACTTAGTTATATTTATTATTCATCAGAATTAGACTAGAGCAATATTTCGTTTAGTTCCGCTATGACTAGGGACATTGTCTAACCCAGAACAAATAAAATTATTCTAACACTATTTTCACTAAACGAATATTAAAAAAAAACTGAGTGTTTCCTGTCTGTCGATTGATGTCTCAATTCAATCACAATTTGTAAATAAGACACAGACTGTTCAAATTCGCGATTAAGTTGTTTGAATTTCCACCTGCAGTATGCTACAAGAGCTGCGAGCTCGAACAGAAGCAGAAACCGCCTTGCTGCATTTATGAATGTCTTACCAGTAATGTTTTTAGCGTCTTCCGACGGCATGTACTCGTGAGGCATGCCAACAGAGCGCTGTGCACTGCTCCCGCCGGTGTCGTTGAGCGGTGGCAACTCCGGCGACTTCCATACACACACGTAGTACACGGATAGCAGGATAGCCGCCAGCGACACCGACAACAGGTAGGCCAGCACCGTCAGCACGCGCACCACCTTGGACGCCGGCTTCTGCTTGTAGATGTCGCGAACCGCCGCCGCTGTCGCCGTCACCTCCTCCGACCCGCTGTCGTCCTCCGTCTGTCCGCTCTGGCCGCACACCGACATACTGCACCGCTACATGTTCCCGCTTATGTAACGCACTTGGAACGCGTGTGGCGCGTGTACCATCCGCCGCGGATGGAGCGAGTGCGGCCGCGCGGAGTATCCCGGACCGGTGACGTCCCGCGCTAAACCGATCAACCACATACGTCACAGATTTACGAATGCTACCACCGGATCGCCGCCGCTGCCGCTGACGGCCACATAAGATGCTCCGTACGGTATGACGGTATAATAGTCATTCATATTGCGGAAACTCTTTTGCAATAGTTTTCATGTTGTTATTACATTCCTGCTTGCTGACGTATAGATATTCAACGTTAAGGCATTTTAATGTTTCGCGAACATCAATCGGGAACACGGTGCGTACATTTTATTGTTTTAAATGACGGAACGACGTCTAACTCTTAAAAGCAGCGAGGATAACTCGAAGATAATAAATAAACTAAGACATTAAAAGTAGTCTAATTGTTTGTTATTTACGCAAATTACAAAATATTCTCAAAAGTTTTATCCCGCCCGAGTAAAAATTATAAAAGAACATATTTTTTTCAAATTTCCCGCCACCTCCCGGACATTCCACCTTAATAGGCATAAGAAGATATATTATAAGTACCTATTTATCTAACTAATCAAATAATATGTTGGTACAATTAATGACACTGTTATCAGTTTGGGAAGTTCAAACTGGGAGAACAAAATTATGTTCACCCCACACCACACAAAGTGTGCCGCGGCTGTGGAACGACCCCGGCGGAGTTACTACCAAATCAGCTATACGGACCCGTTACTAAAAGTTTCTAATAACTTGAGTGTCCGCAAACAAGGGCCGATGAATATCCAATTTGGCGAGATCGCTTAACCACCGCCCACCAGAGACCGGAGCACCGAGGCGCTGGGAGTTTATCCATTAGATATAATTGGATTGTTACTTGTTGTACCAGTCTACTCGATATCATGGCCCATTCTAGCTATACCCGCCTTGTAGAGTTGAGACCATCAATCATGCCTTTATTTGATGGCCAGCGATGCCAAGGGATCGTCGTGCAGTTTAGTTATTCGAGGAAAACAATTTTGATCATGCGATGTTTTTTTAAACGATAGGTAACAGAACTGCAGTCTAGATGAAGATAAAAACTTTAGTGTCTTTGCTATGTAGATAGTATATATTAATGAATTATTAATCTATGTATAGGTATATAGAAATGCAGCGAAAGAAAATCATGTAGGTGTATCTATCTAAATTATCTACCTAAAAAAAGATAATTCATATTTTTTTTCTTTCTGTTTTATTTTGTGCTCTTATTTAATTTTGATACCACACACCATAATTTTTCTCGTATCTTTTTTCTTGTATCCTTTCGGGCATAAAATAAAATATAGTAATAAATATTAATCTCACTTTTAATTTTCGCGAGTTTGGCGAACAGCGTATGATCAGTAACTCAGCCAACCACGTATTTTTAGGCGTACATATACAATTAAGTGATGACATTATTATTGAGGCAGCAATCTCTGCTTTAACAAACGCCGTAAAATCTTCCCTGCTGGACTCTTCGGTATCTCATCCACGAATATGATGCCACCACGGAGGCGAGACAACGGTGAGGTCTGAGGAGTAAATGAATAGTAATTTAATAACTGTTGAACCTAAACTGTCAGCTAATTATCTATTCTGCACTAACGGGGACTATTAGCGAAACAAATTAATACCTTGGCATTGGTGTATTCAAGAAGCTCCTCCTCAGTCAGTCGCGCTCCAGGCTTGAGGACGACGAATGCTGTGGGGAGCTCAAAGGCCATCTCGTCAGGCTTACCCACCACTCCGCAGTCAGCCACGTCGCTGTGTTGCAGGATCATATTCTCTATCGTTGCTGGCGCTACCTACATTGAAAGAATTTAAAACTGGTGTAAATACAAACCCTATAAATAACAACTTATAAACGTCTGTTTAGCTAGACAGTGTCTAAAGATAGACGTCTAAAAATATATTAACCTAACTGTGAGCGATGTCGGTCTCAGGACAGGTTATTATATCAAAATTATTAAAAGTACATAAGTACGTAAGTTTCGTGGATTTTTTAAAGCAATATTTTTTTTCAGTCCGGTCAAAAGTAGGCGCGCTGCCCATTCCAAAGGCTGTTTCATAAAAAATATTAGTCTAATATTATGAGTATAAACCTCATAAAATATATGAAAAAAAAAGAAAAACGCTGATAATATTAGACTAATATTTTTTATGAAACAGGCCCATGAGGCGCGTCGCCTACACTAACTATAAGTGTAGGTATATTTTTAACAAAGCGAAAAGTTTAATCGGAGGTTATGATGATGACTAAATGCAAATTGCTCAAGAGCCTCTTAGCCTGTGGCCAAATTTAATGTTAAGTGATTCATATATAAGTCCAGTTTAGTTCAATTAAATGACAGGTAATAATTATTATTTAGTATTGTTACTAATAATAATATGATCCATGTTGGTCGAAATAAATGATTATTATTATTATATTATTATTAGCGATTATACCTACTAAGTCTTACCTACTTCGGCTGAAATTATTAACAAACCTTTGTTAATATTGAAAACATTTTAAAAACAACAGATATTTAATCTGTTGAATTATTGGGGCGGGAGTAGTTTAACTATCATGAGTGATTTCTTTGAGCCCATGTAAATACAATTTTACTAACTTTAATTAAATGTGTGAATTGTACTACAGTTATTAATTTATGTTCTGAATCCATTGGTAGGTAACTTATAGTGATCCTGCACTGGAGACATAAAAATATATATTTTTTTTAAATTACATTTAAAGATTTGATCAAGATAGTACTTATAATATTTAAATACGAATGACATACCATACCATACAAACCATTTTCATATTACGAAAGAGAGCAGTACGTGTTATCTATGTTATGGGTCCACGCGAATTTCTTATAGACTTATTTTAAAGAAAAAGTAATTCTAACCTTGCCATCGCTTTACATTTTGGATGATATAACGTATGTACGGAAACATATTAGTAAATTAAACTTAAAAAGTGATGTACCTACATGATATAAATACTAGAAATAAACATAAAATTGTAGTAGGTACCCGGGTTCAGAATAAGTAAAACTAATAAATAGTTTCTGGGTAATAGTGTCAGATTCTACAATAAAATTCCTAAAACAATGACTGAATTACAACAAGGAATATTGAACATAGTTATGTAAACATTAACGAAACGTATTACAAAGTTAAGGATTATGCAGATGACAAGGATGCAAGGAGGCAAACAGCTCTGGAGCATCCTGGCTACTATCCTAATACTTAAATTTTATACATAATGAAAATAAACCTTTCTAATAGTCTAAGTATCTATTACCTTTAATAAAAATAATTAGGTAAAGACGTACTAGGTATGTAGGTATGTTTTTGAAGTTTGAAGTCGTTATTTTTATTTATCAAGCAATTAGTGAAATAATACAATACAACTTTAGTTCTCACACGATGATAAGCGTTTCTAATGTTATAAAAAATCGATTACAACGTCCATTTATAATATTCTAGAAACCTGTGCGAATTCAACATATTGAGAATCAACTTAATGCCGCCAGCATGCTGGCACAGAATATAATATATACATATATGATGCTGGGTACGCTTCCAACTGGTAGTGGGCTAGAACATTAGGATTATCTATATGTAGACTTTGATTATTATTGGCTTGTAGGTTATCCAACTATTTTGTAGCTAGGTTAGATGTAGTGTTTTTATGTATTAGTTAGTTAATAAGTGCCGGTTGAAAAAAAAACTTTATGATTAATTAAACTTTATGAAAATTCAATATTTTATCAAATTCAACGTTATGAGAATTCAACATTTCGGCAATGCAACATTTCACTGGATACGCTGCTCATCAAACCGGAACACAATAATGCTTGCACACTACTGCTTGGCGGCAGACTTCACGAGCAAAGCGGTGGTAACAACCCAGACGGACACTCGCAGAAGAGTTAGACCTGTTATAATTGGATGAATTGTACTGACCTGATGTCCTTTATATCTGATGATTTCTTTAAGCCGATCTACTATGCTAAAGTATCCGTTTTCGTCGTAGTAGCCAATGTCGCCAGTTTTCAGGTATCCTTCTTCATCAAATGTGGTCTCCGTGGCTGTTTTATTGTCCAAGTAGCCCTTCATCACGCCAGGGCTTTTGACGCATATTTCGCCATTTTTGTTTGGTCCTAATTTCTCTCTTGTCACTATGTTCACAACCTTGAAGGCATTGAAAACGTCAAGCTTCAATTATCAGAAATCGTATGAATTGAATATCGAATAAGAACATTTTGTTAAGTTGTTGATAAGAAATTTGTAAATCACACCTTAAGCTTACATCCTGGGACTGGCATATAACCTGGTTTGGCGTCGAGCTCGTCTATTTCTTTAAGCACCGCAAAAGTTGTTTCAGTCAATCCATATTCCTGTATCAGTTTTGCGAAGTTTGGCAATCTGTGTAAAATTATTAATAAATGAGGGTCATATAATATACAATAACTTGTGACTACCTACAATCACTGAAATCATCTCAATTGATTATTCATACTCCAAGGGACTTCCCTTTGAGGACGACTTCTAGGAGTTCTAGGGTAGTATTACAATGACTTGATTAATTATTACCGCATGTCCCTAACTTCGGCAACACGTTCTGTAGCTAAACAGTGTTTCAATAAAACTGCCAAGATGCTGCATGACAAGCCTTTGTAATTATATTGTCAATCATATCAGTGATCTTCCTTTTCACATTTCGTCTTACATTCCATGCATTCTCCTCACTACATTTTCCACCAAACGGAACTCGATGTGATGGGCACGTTGCCTGATGTTTTTCACCAGCGAGGTTTGCCGTAGTGGTCCTCGCTTTGAACGAATTCCATTGTTTAAAGAGTTTGAGCACTCTGATTTTGGCAAGGTAATGGTGGTAGAGTATATGCAAAAGTGGATTCGGTAGGTATACGTCTCCACACTTCTTTATGATAGCCGATGCAAGTGAGTGGAGTATTCTATGGAGGAGGTCTCTGTGTTCAGCAGTAGACTTCTTCCGGCTGATGATGATGATGATATTTAAACATATTTACTGCTTAATGAATCCGTCAGCTGTTTCTTGACTGAGAGGGGCCGCTCCACTCATTGCGCACTTGACAGAAGACAAATCATATTTTTTCGTAAGCGGAGACTTAACCAAGAATATTACAATTGGCGGCACGATGAGCAGGAAGTTAACCTAAGCAAAAATGAGATAAGTTGAATGAATTAAGGAAAAATAGTACCTATTACTACTACCACGAGACAACCGTATAATATCGATAAATAATATTTCTTACTAATAAACGTATAGGTACCTACACTGTGAAAATTACGTGTTCTCCCGTGATCATGGCGTTTTCAACAGCGCCGAAATATCGAAAACTCAAATCAAATAATATACATGGTAAATATCCCGCTTCTACTGATAATTTTCAAAGTGCTAATATATATACAGTTATAGGTACAGTCAAAGTAAGAAATGATTCGTCACGTTAAGGGCTATTTTTGTTTGCGCAGTAGTTGTTTTGTGGCTTAAAAGTATTTTATTTTATTTTGTCTATGACAGATTTGCGTTACCGCGAAGACTTCGAAAGTTAAATAAAAACAAATTTGATTTATTTTTCTAAATAACCACTTTGAGCCATACAACTCAATTCACTTCGATTCATTTCATTTTATTCTATATAAATATAAGAAAAACACTTTTACTTTGTCATACTTTTGTTTTGTTATGACTATTTTATTTTTTATTTCTCGTTTTTTACTGTACCTATCTATTATCTATAAGTAAGTAAAGTATTACTAAACTATTGGTTTTGCTCCTCTATTTGTGTGCTTATTTATATGCATTCACAGTTCGTAAATGTACATGTATTTTAATTGTGTAATCCTTTCTTGGCCTTATTGTTGTCTATTTTGTTAATATATAAATAAATTGTAATTAACGCTGTTCGATTATCGAAATAAATAAAAAAAATAGCTAGGCCATTAAGAAGGTTTTATGTTGATGTACACTAAACATTGGTCAAAGGTGAATGCTATTTTACCTTTGTTATCACTGCGTTAAATAATAGTGTTCTATACAGTAGTCTGCTAAGATCAAAAGGTGCTAAGTGTCCTTACGCGATAAAGGAAAGCATTTGGAAACTGACGAAGGTATTCTTACCGTGATTATACATGAAAGAGGTCTAGATGCCAGTCAGGAGGTATATCACTGTGTCCAATATAAACATATAAATTACAACATAACATTAACATACAATATATAAATTACTGTGTTGACTTGCAAATCGAAAATTGGTTACATTCGGATAAGTTGTAAATAAGTAGGTTCGCTTATTTGGGCAGGAATAGATCTGTTCTTGTTATAGGTACAGTGATATAATTATTTAAAAGCTCTACTACATAAACATGCTTTCTTGTGCACAAACTTACTTTATAGTCTTGAATGGTATTCAAATACTTTTCTGGATTGAATCCCGATAAGTATATTATTTGCTTATGCTGCATCAAAAATTGAACGGTGGCCATTAACCCAAATACGTGGTACCATGGCAGTACAGTCAAAATGCGACGGCTTACTTCAATGCAGTATCCTGATCTGGAACACAATTGAAACAGATTATTAAGTACATATGCATTTGCCTAAAAATAAGTAGACCAGTCAATACAATTTCGAGCTCTATAAGCATCAAGCAGTTTAATACTTACTCGAAAGTGGCACATATATAAAGAATGTTCAAATGTGTAATCATTACACCTTTTGGCAGTCCAGTTGTACCAGAAGAATACAGTATAACTGCCGTGTCCGTGGCGCCACGTACATCTTCTGGCTCATAGTCGCGTGGATCGCTTTTACATTTTACTTCATTAAAATTAATCACTCCACTTTCTGTTGGGTCGCCATTTAGTTGCACCATGTGTTCCAGACTTTTTGTGGCTTTTAAAACATCGATGTGAGCTTCAAGAGCAGCTTTCGAGCAAAAAATTACGCGTGGCTTGGAGAGGTTCAAAACGTGTTCTAACTCATCTGGAACAAAATATTTTGTGTTTGTCATGACGCAAACTATCATCTCTTATATATTTCTTGGTTGCATTGACATATAGGTATAGGTGCCTACAAAGTTAAATAGTGGACGACGACGAGTATTTTGATGGAACTTTACAGTATCGTTTTCGATCATAGATTTGATGTGCTTGATTATTACTATTTATTTAATTTAATTTTCGTAACTGTCGTTATGTTACCTTAGTGCCCTAGTGTTACCTTAGTGAACTTTGACCACTATCTCACTAGATGATACCTAAATTACGACGTGATGGGTAGTCGTCCCTTAGTGTAAAGTAGAGAATTATGTACCGTAAGTCTTTGTAACTGTAACGCACGAAACGTCATAATCGTGTGCATCATCGTGAAGCGCCTAACAATGCAGCAAACTATTTATAAGATTACCTTTCGTGTACATTTTATTGAATATAGTTACACTGGCTCCACAACTTATCGCTCCCATTAATCCAGACATGATTTCGTTCATGCTCTCGCCATAGAAGGCGACCACATCTCCGCGTTTCACACCCAGTTGCTTCAGCCCCACGGCAATATTCACTATGTCTTGTAGAAGTTGGCTGTACAAGAGTTGATCGCCTGAATTGCCATCTACCTGAAACCACCAAACAAATTCTTTCACAAGGCAAGAGTGTAATTTAAGATTTAAGATCTAAACAAGTTCTTTCACAAAAGATTAATTGAAGATCTAGGATCCAAACAAGTGCTTTCACAAGACAAGAGATTAATTTATGATTTAGGATCTAAACAAGTTCTTTCACAAGACAAGAGATTATTTTAAGATCTAAGATAAATAATATGTATAAAATTTAATTTTAGAAATATCAGGCAGAGTTCCCAAAGCTGGCCACGTTGCCGCGCTGGATGGCAACAAGGCTGATCCTTGGAACGAGATAAAAGCCAGCATTTTGTTCACGCGTCAATCAAGGGTCAAGGCACAATTACTTTTTATAAATATTTGATTACTCTATTAAATAGTTAAAATTCTATATATTTCATCCACACGACAAAGGCTGACTGTTGTTTAAAAATCAAAATGCATGTTACTTTGTATATGTTAAATGTGTGTAATGTGTATGCAGTAAATAAATAAACATTTTTTTTTGTACAAATATATAAACGTTTATAACAGAAAAAGTAAACAACATAAACTAAAATAACTAAATAAAATACACACTAATTTATTAATAATCCGATACCAGTAGGCAACGTTCCCAAAATGCTGGCAGCATTGCCACGTTGAATGGAAATGCTTAATCTTTGACCTAAATAGAGGCCAGCATTTTGGTCACGCAGCATTTGGCCTCGACCAGACGCCTTGAAAGTTCTTTAAAAATTCGATGAGCTCCAGGTCCCCACGGTCCAAGTGTCTCAACCCCAAAAGGCTCAAATATGTAACTGCTATCAAGACTACTTATATTTGCGTCTTTTGAGGTTCTCAGCTGATTCAGCTGCCGCACCAGACTTATTTTGAGTGCCGGGAAGATGTGATGGCGCAAGGGTGTCAACACAGATAGCATCCCATACCAAAGGTCGTTCCATCTTCCACGGAATAAGAGTCATTCCATCGGGTCTTTTCGTCCATCGTTACGTACGAGGCCATTCGGTTCTAAAATGGCCGCGCAGTTGGCGCTGGCAAAAGCCCGACGGATTATGTCGTTAAGACTGGCGTGGCGTGAAATTAAATTAAATAAAAATATCTGCAAGGTGATACCACCATCGACTATGTACATATTTACCAATGCAACTGCATCGCCTTCACGGTCAATATTCTCTTTAATTTTATCCAGAAAATATTCCCCCAGCGACAAATTTGCGGACACTTTTGGGGAGGATCCATTGATTACCACTTTGTTGCGAATCATTTTTAATTATTGTTGAACCAACCATCCAATAGGACTGCCAAGTTAATAATAACAACATTTAAGTTGGTTTTAGCGATTTCTATTGTATGAAATTCAGATACAAAAATATCTCAAACAAACAGATAAATATCTGTGACATGATCAAAAGTTCTGGGATGGGAAATAAGCGATGATAATGTACCTACTTACTTATTCATTAGTATAAAAAAAGTTAGTTAGTTTTGTTAGTGGTAGGACTAACTCTTCTGCGAGTGGTAGGTACGTCTAGGTTGTAACTCGTGAACTTGTAGCTCGTGAAGTCTGCCTGTGATAGCTTAACATAAATATATAAACCACTAATAACTCTATATAGATAAATAGATAGATATATAAATAAATACAATACAAATACATAAATAACACACACCACCACCACCCACCACTTCCTGGTCACGAGAACTAAGTTGTGATGCCTAACATATACATATACTTACTTAAATATAATAAATAATAATAAAGATAATCTAGGAAATAATAGAATAATCTATAATAAATATGATAATAAGATAATCTATAATAATAAATAACGATAATCGAAGAAATGGCCAATCGCGTCGTCTCGTCTAGTGTTAGAACCCTTTTTACGTTGTGTTTCCATAATAACTTTTCTTTTCAGCAGTGTTTTGAAACAGTCCCTAATGAAACCTAATCACTTACAATAGTTACTATGAAGATTTCCTACACCTAATCACCTAATGAAATAATGCCTTAGGAGTATTCTTTTTGTTAATTTAATGATGTGATGTGAAAATTGCAAGAAATAGTTTGATTAGCAAAAAAAGGGTGCGAGCCCTGGAGCTTGCAGGGGAAATGTAAATAAATAAACAAAAAAAAAACCCCCACTCCCGCTTCAACCGGTGAATTTCGACTTCCATACTGGACATATCTCCCCAGCATTTCAGATGACAATGAGATCATCATAGGGAATTTTCATTTATCTTACTACTCTAGTTAGATCAGTTCGTTAGTAATGTTAATTAATCAAATAGCAAGAGATAAGAGGGCATTATCTTATAGCAAAGGTAAGTTTGTTTGTTTGTCAAAAATTATCTCTACTTTAAATTTATAATCTAAACTAATCCTTCATACTACTCAGTCAGAATAACAAACAAAGTAGGGAGCGCAGGTCACTCTCTCCCGTCTATCATCCTAATCTGAGTTTCCATCCTTCATCTCAACATAGCCTGGTTATGCTCGAAACTATTCCATACTTTTATCCAGTATAGATAAGTTTCTAATGTAATCCAATTACTTACTACTCTACCTAGTCCTATAATTTAGTACGAAAGTCTACGTAAATTCCTACAAAACCATGACATTAGAATTCCTTCCTTTAGTATTGGAACTAATTACTTGTTTCCACGTAATTATAAATTGTAATTCCCTACATATTAGTAATCTTATTTCAATATAAAGGCTAATGCGCTCACGTAACTATGATATTAGGATTCCCTATTAGTAACCCTATTTTAGCGTAGAGATGAGACTAATTGCTTCACAGTAATTATATAACTACCTATAGATTCCTCTTTAGTAATCTCGTTTGAAAATACTTTTACTACTTAGTTAGTTAGTGATGAACTCTCAATATAGATTTATTTGCAATGATTTAGTGCTTATATAAGTATCTACTAGATATCCTTAGTCTTATTTTAGTATCATTTATTAAAAGTAATAATTTTCCTTTATTTAGGTTTTAGGTATACCTAAAAGAATTATAATTCTTTACAAGTTTTAGTTTGTAAGTTGGTACCAACATTTTAAAGTTTATTTCTTTTTGTTCAACTTTCGTGCCATTACAAATTCATAGAAGGAAACGCAATAAAACTAATTTTAACTCAATCTTTAACAGTACAGTTAAAAAATTTAGGTCGAGGTAAGTTATCGGCTCCACGACATGATTCACTTGAAGCTTTTCAGTATAAGTAACCTATTTATCTAGCTAATCAAATAATATGTAGGTTGAATCAATGACACTGTTGTCAGTTTGGAAAGTACAAACTGATCTTTATATGTATTTAACCGGATTCACTTACGTGGTACAGCCGAGCTTCGCGACGATTGCTCGACCGGTTTCGAGGTATTCAGTACCTCTTCATCACGGGCTGCACCCAGTCGGAGCAGTCGCGTGTAGCTCCGTGATGAAGAGGTACTCAATACCTCGAAACCGGTCGAGCAATCGTCGCGAAGCTCGGCTGTACCACGTAAGTGAATCCGGTTAAATACATATAAAGATGAGTAATACTTACGAAAGTTTTAATCAAGAAAAAGTACAAACTGGGAGAACAAACCTTATGTTCACCCCACACAAAGTTTGCCGCGGCTGTGGAACGAACCCGTTTTGCATCGCCGGCGGAGTTACTATCAAATCAGCTATACAGACCCGTTACTAAAAGTTTCTAATAACATGAGTGTCCGCAAACAAAGGTCGATGAATATCCAATTTGGCGAGGTCGCTTAACCACCGCCCACCAGAGACCGGAGCACCGAGGCGCTGGGAGTTTATCCATTAGACATAATTGGATTGTTACTTGTTGTACCAGTCTACTCGACATCATTGCCCATTCTAGCTATACCCGCCTTGTAGAGTGGAGCCTATCAATCATGCCTTTATTGGATGGCCAGCGATGCCAAGGGATCGTCGTGCAGTTTAGTTATTCGAAGAAAACAATTTTGAGTATGCGATGTTTTTATATACGATAGGCGTTAGTGGTAGGACTAACTCTTCTGCGAGTGTCCGTCTGGGTTGTTACCACCGCTTTGATCATGAAGTCTGCCGCCAAGCAGTAGTGTGCAAGCATTACTGTGTTCCGGTTTGATGAGCAGAGTATCCAGTGAAATTACTGCGTTTATGAGACTTAATACCTAATGTCTCAGGGTAACGAGCGCACTGCAGTGCCGCGCAGGACTTTTGTGTTTCAAAGTTCTGGGTGCAGGGCCGGCGTTATGCTTACCATCAGGCAAATGACCAGCTCGTCTCGTTACCAAATAATATAAAAAAAGGTAACAGAATTGCAGTCTAGATGAAGATAAAAAATTTCGTGCCTTTGCTATGTAGATACCTATATGCAGCGAAAGAAAACCGTGTAGGTGTATCTATCTAAATTATCTAAAAAAAAGGTTATTCATCTTTTTTTTTATTTCTGTTTAATTGTGTGCTCTTATTTAATTTTGATACCACACAACATAATTTTTCTAGTATCATTTTTTCCTTTCGGGCATAAAATAAAATGTAGTAATAAATATTAAGCTTACTTTTAATTTTCGCAAGTTTGAATAGCGAATGATCAACCACGTATTTTAGGCGTACATATAAGTCATGACATTATTATTTTTGAGGCAGCAGTCTCTGCTTTAACAAACGCCGTAAAATCTTCCCTGCCGGACTCTTCGGTATCTCGTCCACAAATATGATGCCACCACGGAGGCGAGACAACGGTGAGGTCTGAGGAGTAAATGAATAGTAATTTAATAACTGTTGAACCTAAACTGTCAGCTAATTATCTATTCTGCACTAACGGGGAGTATTAGCGAAACAAATTAATACCTTGGCATTGGTGTATTCAAGAAGCTCCTCCTCAGTCAGTCGCGCTCCAGGCTTGAGGACGACGAATGCTGTGGGGAGCTCAAAGGCCATCTCGTCAGGCTTACCCACCACTCCGCAGTCAGCCACGTCGCTGTGTTGCAGGATCACATTCTCTATCGTTGCTGGCGCTACCTACAATTACATTGAAATAATTTAAAACTGGTGTAAATACAAACCCTATAAATAACAACTTGTAAACGTCTGTTTAGCTAGACAGTGTCTAAAGATAGACGTCTAAAAATATATTAACCTAACTGTAAGCGACGTCGGTCTCAGGACAGGTTATTATATCAAAATTATTAAATTCAAAATTCAAAATTCAAAAGTCTTTATTCAAATAGGCCCCAAAGGAGCACTTATGAAAGTTAAAATGACTCTAACAGCCGGCCTCTGCAACATTCATCTACCCGAATCACAGACTAAAACTAATGCTGTCTTTATCAGAACATAATAAATGACAAAGACACCAACAGACCCAATTAAAAGTAATTAAAATTAAATTAAAAGTACGTACATAAGTTTCGTGGATTTTTTAAAGCAATATTTTTTTTCAGTCCAGTCCAAAGGAGGCGCGCTGCTCGTTCCATACGCTATGGAGGCGCGTCGCCTACACTAACTATAAGTGTAGGTATGTTTTTAACAAAGCGAAAAGTTTAGTCGGAGGTTATGATGATGACTAAATGCAAATTGCTCAAGAGCCTCTTAGCCTGTGGCCAAATTTAATGTTAAGTGATTAATATATAAGTCCAGTTTAGTTCAATTAAATGACAGGTAATAATTATTATTTTTATTTAGTATTGTATGGATTTTAGTTTATTTTTATTTTATTAATTTCATTTTTAGTGGCATTTGATAGAACTGACACTAATGTATAACTACTACTTACTAACAACTTAGCCTAAATTTTATTTTATTGTTACTAACAATAATATGATCCATGTTGGTCGAAATAAATGATTATTATTAATATATTATTATTAGCGATTATACCTACTAAGTTACCTACTTCGGCTGAAATTATAAACATAACTTTGTTAATATTGAAAACATTTTAAAAACAACAGATATTTAATCTGTTGAATTATTGGGGCGGGAGTAGTTTAACTATCTATAATGTATTTATTAGTTTAACTATATTATATGAGTGATTTCTTTGAGCCCATGTAAATACAATTTTACTAACTTTAATTAAATGTGTGAATTGTACTACAGTTATTAATTTATGTTCTGAATCCATTGGTAGGTAACTTATAGTGATCCTCCACTGAATAAAAAATAAAAAAAAAATATACTTTTTTTAAATTACATTTAATGATTTGATCAAGATAGTACTTATAATATTTAAATACGAATGACATACCATACCATACATACCATTTTCATATTACGAAAGAGAGCAGTACGTGTTATCTATGTTATGGGTCCACGCGAATTTCTTATAGACTTATTTTAAAGAAATAGTAATTCTAACCTTGCCATCGCTTTACATTTTGGATGAGAAATAAACATAAAATTGTAGTAGGTACCCGGATTCAGATTAAGTAAAACTAATAAATAGTTTTTGGGTAATAGTGTCAGATTCTACAATAAAATTCCTAAAACAATGACTGAATTACCACAAGGAATGTTGAACATAGTTATGTAAACATTAACGAAACGTATTACAAAGTTAAGGATTATGCAGATGACAAGGATGCAAGGAGGCAAACAGCTCTGGAGCATCCTGACCACTATCCTAATACATAGACTTAAATTTTATACATAATGAAAATAATCCTTTCTAATAGTCTAAGTATCTATTACCTTTAATAAAAATAATTAGGTAAAGACGTACTAGGTATGTAGGTATGTTTTTGAAGTTTGAAGTCGTTATTTTTATTTACCAAGCAATTAGTGAAATAATACAATACAACTTTAGTTCTCACACGATGATAAGCGTTTCTAATGTTATAAAAAATCGATTACAACGTCCATTTATAATATTCTAGAAACCTGTGCGAATTCAACATATCACAGAATATAATATATATATGATGCTGGGTACGCTTCCAACTGGTAGTGGGCTAGAACATTAGGATTATCTATATGTAGGCTTTGATTATTATTGGCTTGTAGATTATCCAACTATTTTGTAGCTAGGTTAGATGTAGTGTTTTTATGTATTAGTTAGTTAATAAGTGCCGGTTGAAAAAAAAACTTTATGGTTAATTAAACTTTATGAAAATTCAATATTTTATCAAATTCAACGTTATGAGAATTCAACATTTCGGCAATGCAACATTTCACTGGATACTCTGCTCATCAAACTGGAACACAATAATGCTTGCACAGTACTGCTTGGCGGCAGACTTCACGAGCAAAGCGGTGGTAACAACCCAGACGGACACTCGCAGAAGAGTTAGACCTGTTATAATTGGATGAATTGTACTGACCTGATGTCCTTTATATCTAATGATTTCTTTAAGCCGATCTACTATGCTAAAGTATCCGTTTTCGTCGTAGTAGCCAATGTCGCCAGTTTTCAGGTATCCTTCTTCATCAAATGCGGCCTCCGTGGCTGTTTTATTGTCCAAGTAGCCCTTCATCACGCCAGGGCTTTTGACGCATATTTCGCCATTTTTGTTTGGTCCTAATTTCTCTCTTGTCACTATGTCCACAACCTTGAAGGCATTGAAAACGTCAAGCTTCAATTATCAGAAATCGTATGAATTGAATATCGAATAAGAACATTTTGTTAAGTTGTTGATAAGAAATTTGTAAATCACACCTTAAGCTGACATCCTGGGACTGGCATATAACCTGGTTTGGCGTCGAGCTCGTCTATTTCTTTAAGCACCGCTAAAGTTGTTTCAGTCATTCCATATCCCTGCATCAGTTTTGCGAAGTTTGGAAATCTGTGTAAAATTATTAATATGGAGCGTTATAATAAATGAGGCTCATATAATATACAATAACTTGTGACTACCTACTACCACTGAAATCATCTCAATTGATTATTCATCCTCCAAGGGACTTCCCTTTGAGGACGACTTCTAGGAGTTCTAGGGTATTACAATGACTTGATTAATTATTACCGCATGATGTCCCTGACTTCGGCAACACATCCTGTAGCTAAACAGTGTTTCAATAAAACTGCCAAGATGCTGCATGACAAGCCTTGTTAATTATATTTTCAATATTTACTAGTGATCTTCCTTTTCACGTTTCGTCTTACATTCCATGCATTCTCCTCTCCTCACTACATTTTCCACCAATCGGAACTCGATGTGATGGGCACGTTGCCTGATATTTTTCTCTGGCGAGGTTTGCCGTAGTTGTCCTCGCTTTGAACGAATTCCGTTGTTTTAAAAAGTTGACTCTGAGTTTGGCAGGGTAACAGTGGTAAAGTATATGCAAGTGTGGATTCGGTATACGTCTCTACACTTATTGATAGCCGATGCAAATGGCGTATTCTATGGAGGAGGTTTATGTTCAGCAGTAGACTTATTCCGGCTGATGATGATGATGATGATATTTAAACATATTTACTGCTTGATCAATCCGTCAGCTGTTTCTTGACTGAGAGGGGCAGCTCCACTCATTGCGCACTTGACAGAAGACAAATTATATTTTTTCGTAAGTGGAGACTTAGCCAAGAATATTACAATTGGCGGCACGATGAGCAGGAAGTTAACCTAAGCGAAAAATGAGATAAGTTGAATGAATTAAGGGAAAATAATACCAAGTACCACGAGACAACCGTATATCGATAAATATATTTACCGTAACCCGTATATTGATAAAGCTATTCATACAGTACATGAAAGGGGTCTAGATGCCCGCCAGGAGGTATATATCACTGTGTCCGATATTTTAACTGTGTTGATTCGATCGAAAATTGGTTACGTTCGGATAACTTGTAAATAAATAGGTTTGCTCTGATCTGCGAATGATCTGTTCGCTTGTTATACAGTAATACAATTATTTTAAAGTTCTATTACATAAACATGCTTTCTTGTGCACAAACTTACCTTATATTCCTGAACGGTATTCAAATACTTGTCTGGATTGAAGCCCGATAAGTATATTATTTGCTTATGCTGCATCAAAAAAATAACGGTGGTCATTAACCCAAATACGTGGTACCATGGCAGTACAGTCAAAATGCGACGGCTTACTTCAATGCAGTATCCAGATCTGGAACAGAATTTAAACAGATTATTATTAAGTATAGGTACATATGCATTTGCCTCAAGATTTGCCTAAAAATAAGTAGACCGGTCAGTACAATTTCGGGCTCTATAAGCATTAAGCAGTTTAATACTTACTCGAAAGTGGCACATACATAAAGAATGTTCAAATGTGTAATCATTACACCTTTTGGCAGTCCAGTTGTACCAGAAGAATAGAGTATAACTGCCGTATCGGTGGCGCCACGTACATCTTCTGGCTCATAGTCGCGTGGATCGCTTTTGCATTTTACTTTATTAAAATTAATCACTCCACTTTCTGTTGGGTCGCCATTTATTTGCACTATGTGTTCCAGACTCTTTGTGGCTTTTAAAACATCGACGTGAGCTTCAAGAGCAGCTTTCGAGCAAAAAATTACGCGTGGCTTGGAGAGGTTCAAAACGTGTTCTAACTCATCTAGAACAAAATATTTTGTGTTTGTCTTGACGCGAACTATAATCTGTTATATTAAATACTTTCAAACTATCATCTCTTATATATTTCTTTGTTGCATTGGCATATAGATATAGGTATTGTAAGATATATATTATGTATAGTACCTTCGTATTATTGTAATCAACGAATGTTTGTATATTTCATACTCTGTGGTGACGAGCGCCTGTGTCTGTTGCTGTCAACTATGTAGTGACAGTGACAGTTCTAAACCGTATCTGACAGCACTGACACTTGCGCTCGTCACTGACGGACGATGTAGAGTGTGTGGTAGTCTGTGGGTTAGGACACTTGATTTTGTACGGTCTAGAAGGCAACACGCGATTGAGAGTACGGAATAAAAATCTAAATATATCCTAGCAATCATCGTTTCATTTCTGAGTTTGAGGGCCAGCCTTTCAACTCAGAAGTGGGATAAAGAAAACACTCCCACTATTTGACTAATATCACGAACCGAAATATTTTTTTTCTCTTTTGTACTTTGACGGTAGTGAAAATAATAGTTTGAAATCATGGATTTACACAATCGGAAGAGTCGATCCCGCTATACTCCGGACATTGAGGAACCAAGACGTAAGCGTCGTCGTGATCATGGAGCAAGTGAAAATAGATCAAGAGCACTGAAACGTAGCAGACACCAGTATAGAGGAGCACGCGCCAGTGAGTCAACCGATCGAGATGTGCGGAGAAGCCGATCTACATCGCGCACTGGAAGGCGACATCGACGAAGCCGGAAGCGCAGCCGCAGGCGGGAGCACGAGCATCGACCGAGTCGCAGTACGGACAGAAAATCGAGACACATCAGGCACGGGTCAAGACGAGGGTGTCGGCGCAGATCATCGCATCGTGGCAGCTCTCTCAGTAGCAGCTCGAATGATACTACTGCTGTACGTGAGGCGCTGCGGCCGCCGACGGAACACGTGAGTCAATCGGTTTTACCTAGTAGTGAAACTCAGTTGTTTTTAAGTGAACTAGTAAAATCATTGACGAGTGTTAAGCCAGAAGGCAACAAGTTTCCGATGCTAGGCAATGTCATCCCTGAGTTCGATCCTATGATTAAAAGTCAAACTATTAATATGTGGTTGAATAAAGTAGAAGAATGCGGTAGGTTATACAAGTGGGGCGATGACCAGATCATACACTATGCGTTACCCAAACTGACAGGCATCGCCCGCACTTGGTATCAGGCTTTACCATCAATGTCATTTTCGTGGCCCGAGTGGAAAAACAAACTGATTGATTCATTCCCTAGTAGTGACGATTACGCTGAATTACTGTCCGATATGTTATCTAGACGTGTGAAGTATGGTGAGTCGTTAGAACTTTATTACTACGAAAAGATAAATCTGTTGAATCGTTGTGAAATTTCTGGAAAGCGCGCAGTGGCCTGTATTTTACACGGTATCGAGGATCGTTCTCTAAGATTAGGCGCGAAAGCGGCAAAATGTCATGAGCCCGAAGAAGTACTGAATTATTTTCAGTCGATTAAGTTACAAAGTCGGGAGGTAGATAGATTAAAAATTAGTCATGACAAGAAACAAGTGATGCCAAATAGCGCCAGCTCGAATTTTAAGCAGTTTGGTGGCAATGACCCAAAAAGTTCTAAGGCTCAGGCTAGTACGTCGATCACTTGTTTCAATTGTAATGAACTAGGCCATTATAGTTTCCGGTGCACAAAGAAGATACTAAGGTGCAACATTTGTAACAGGATAGGTCATTTAGCTAATAGCTGTACTCGGTTACCTAATGAGTCAAACAAAAATACCGAGTCAGAGAAAACAGTTATGCAGGTTGACGTTGAGGGCTCTAGTAATAACAAATATATTGTGCCAATAAAGGTGAACAACAACGATTTGGTTGGGTATATAGATTTAGGCAGCCAGTGTACTTTGATACAACGTAATGAGGCATCCATGTTGGGGATTAGTTGGTCGGTAGATGAATTACCTGTTATGAGAGGGTTAGGTAACAATGTAGTGATACCATTAGGAAAAGCAAGTGTAGACATTGAGATTCACGGCGTTGCAGAGAAGATTGACGCGTACGTAGTCGAAAACGGTATAATAAAATATCCAGTACTAATTGGTCACAGCTTCACTGAACGACCTGGAATTATAATTACGAAAACAACTGAATCTTTAACAATCAGTAGGGAGGATAAATCAAAATTACGGCTTATGCTTAACGAAGATACCATAATTCAGCCAATGCGAATGACGATCGTTTCGGTGTACTCTGATAAGACCTACTCCGGCTCTGTGTATGTTAAGGGTTCATTAAGGGGCGAGCCTAATAAAGAATTCTACATTTTGCCCGGCGAATACGAATTAGAAAAAGGGATTGGAGCTTTGATTATACAAAACTTCAGTAACGAATCATTTACACTAAGCAAAGATACCTTGATAACTCGAGTTGTTACTACTGAAAACTTTCTAAGTGTGAACATACTAGACCTTAACGACTCCGATACGAAATCTGATCTGAATTTTGGCACTCAGTTGACCGGCGATGAAGTCCGTCAACTCGAGGTGCTTCTTAAGAGATACGAACGTTGTTTTTCTTCTAGTTTAAAAGATTTAGGGTACACTAACGTAATACAAATGGAAATCGAATTGAATGACACTCACCCAGTTGTTTATCGTCCTTATCGACTTTCCTACCCCGAGCGTGAATTAGTGCAGACTATGGTCCAAGAGATGATCGATGCTGATATTGCGTGTGAATCCAATTCACCTTATGCCAGCCCCATTCTTCTTGTAAAGAAGAAAACTGGTGATAAGAGACTATGCGTCGATTACAGGGCTCTTAACAATAAAACTCGTAAGGAACACTACCCCTTACCTTTGATTGATGATCAGTTGGATAGGTTGGCGGGTAATTCCCTCTTCATCAGCCTCGATCTCGCATCTGGTTATTACCAAATACCGATGGCAGAATCGTCACAAGAATTCACAGCATTCGTCACACCGGACGGGCAATACCAATTTAAAAGAATGCCGTTCGGATTAGCGAATGCCCCTTCGGTTTTCCAAAGGGCGATGAATAAAGTTCTTTCGAGATTGAAATATGTGGTAATTTACATGGATGACGTATTAATCCCTGCCAGCTCATTTGATGAGGGTATGACTCGTTTGGAGGAAGTCCTTCAACTTTTGTCACAAGCGGGACTAACGCTTAAGTTGAAGAAATGTCACTTTTTCCAAACTGAGTTAGATTTCCTGGGTTTCCATGTATCTGGAGATGGAATACGGCCGGGGTCACGCAAAACTATTGCCATTTCCAACTTCCCTGTGCCCCAAAATGTACATGATGTGAGACGTTTTATAGGACTCGCTAGTTTCTTTAGGCGATTCGTTAAGGATTTTGCACTTCTGGCGTGTCCCATGACAAATTTATTAAAATCCAAATTTGAATGGAAATGGACTGAAGAATGCACAGCAGCTTTTAATACAATAAAACATAAGCTTGTAGAACGACCGATATTAGCCTTATTTGATGCCCGACTAGAAACCGAATTGCATACAGATGCATCAAAGATAGGTATCGCCGGTATACTGATGCAACGCGGTAGTGATGGCCAGCTGAGACCAGTAGCTTATTATAGTCGAAAAACGTCAGAAGAAGAACAAAAACTTCATTCTTTTGAGCTCGAGACATTGGCTGTTATTGCCTCGTTGAGTCGGTTTCGTGTATATCTGCTAGGATTACGATTCAAAATAATAACGGACTGTAATGCCTTGAGAACAACTTTGACAAAGCGTGATCTGATTCCTAGAGTCGCGCGATGGTGGGTGCAGTTACAGGAGTACGATTGTGAAATCGAGTATAGGCCTGGAGCACGTATGGCTCATGTTGATGCTCTAAGTCGTGCCCCAGTGACTGAGCCCACCGACGAGACAAACACGCATGTGATTGATGTCTTACAAGTAGAAATAACAGACTGGATTTCGACAGTTCAGAGTAATGATGAAGAAATAAAACGAATAAAAGATATTTTATTGGACGATCATACTAAATTCGTGGCTGACGTACGAAATAATTACCAAATTAAGGGGGGACATGTGTATCGTATTGTAAAGGATGGGATTCGTTGGGCAGTGCCAAGAAATGTTAGGTGGCAGGTCCTGCGAATGAACCATGACGACGTAGGGCATTTTGGGTTTGAGAAAACCTTGGGTAGATTAAAGGCATCATTTTGGTTTCCAAAAATGCGTCGCTTTACCAAGAAGTACGTATCGTCATGTTTGCAATGTGCACACCACAAAGCTCCATCAGGTCCTAAGGAAGGTTTGCTACATCCAATACCTAAGGTAGAAATGCCATTTCACACACTCCATGTAGACCATCTTGGCCCGTTCGTTCGCTCTAAAAGAGGCAACATGTATATACTTGTGATTGTCGATGCATTCACGAAATTCGTGAATATACGCGCAGTTAAAGACACAAAAACTGTAACTGCAGTCAAAGTATTAAAAGAATATTTTAGCTACTTTGGTGCTCCATCACGACTAGTTTCTGATCGAGGTACGTGTTTCACAAGTGCAAGATTCGGGGAATTCACGGAGAAGATGAATATAAAGCATATATTAAATGCAGTCGCAACTCCTAGAGCGAACGGACAGGTGGAGCGCTACAATCGAACTATATTGGACGCTTTGAGCACAAAATGTCACGATGAAAGTGAAAATACTTGGGACGAATACGTAGGTGACATTCAATTAGGTATAAATACGACGGTGAATAAGTCCACGGGAAAAAGTCCTTCGGAATTGTTATTTGGGTGCAAGTTGATGACTACGTCAGAAAACATGTTATCTGATGTGATTTCCAAAACATCTCAGTTGGTGACAGGTGACGATTTGATGCAGTTGCGATCTGCTGCCAAAGACAAAATCGATAAAGATCAACAACTTGCGAAGGTAAGATTTGACAAGAATAGAAAACAGCCGAGGTCATATAATGTTGGAGATCTCGTCAGGGTTGAAAGGACTGTGATAGACAAAGAACATGTAGGAAAATCAAAAAAACTTATTCCAAAATTTCAGGGTCCATATCGAATTACGAAAATTCTACCTAACGAACGATTTGTAGTAGAAGATACTCCACTTACTAGGAAGGGGAACAAAAGGTATGAAAATGTAGTAGCAATTGATAAGGTACATCCGTGGCTCAACTTTAATGATTATTGCAGTGACAGTGGTAACGAAAATGACAATGAAACTAACGAAAGCGATAATGAAGTAGATTGAATAGATAATAAAAATAATAATTTTGATAGCAAAATATAATATATAAATTGAAATAGATACAAATAATATAAAAATGAAATAAAGATGTAAGATTTGATTACTTTGATTTTAATACTAATACTAAGTGCCTATAATGGTATTATGTTAAGCAATGAATGATCAGTGCAGAAATGAACAGCTTTGTATATAAATTCAATGTTGCACAGATGGTCGTGGATTATTGCAGAACATGATACTACTATAATTACTAAACTGACATAGATTAATAATAATGAATAGATTAGATTGTGATTGTGACATACATTAAAAAGAAAGCGTTTGAATAAGAATTAAGATTTGATAGTGAATGAGAATGGAGATTGAACCACCACAAGTGATAGATTTGATAACTTTTACTTTAATACCAAGTATAGAGCAATGAACAATCAGTGCAGAAATGAATAGCATTGTAAAATATTTCAATGTTGCACAGATGATTGTGGATTATTGTGGAACATGCTAATACTAAATTGATTAGACTGACATAGATCAATAATAATAGATGGGATTATAATTGTTTAATAAATAAAAAATAAGGTCATTCGAATTAGAATTAAGATTTGATAGTGAAGTGCAGATAGCGAATGGAACTGTATCACAGTTTTGCACAGATGGTCATTGTGGTGGGAATATCAAGAGCACATGTTACGACCAATCAGTGCAGAATGGGAATGATACCAATTATTGGTGTCGCACAGATGATTGTAGTTCGTAACAGATTGTGCAAGATAAGATAAGATTAGATTAGATAAGATAAGATAAGATAAGATTTAACTAGCCATAATTAACAAAAGGATGAATATATCATTAGACTATGTTAAAAAGCAAAAAGTATACTATTAGTCATGACGATGTATTAGAAATTCTACAAGTTTTTTTTTTGTTTTTTTTTGTGTTTGCGAAGATTATTATTGTATTAGTTCCGTGCCTCATTGATAATGTGTAAGTGCGAGGACTCACTTATTTAAGGATGGCCGAGTTGTAAGATATATATTATGTATAGTACCTTCGTATTATTGTAATCAACGAATGTTTGTATATTTCATACTCTGTGGTGACGAGCGCCTGTGTCTGTTGCTGTCAACTATGTAGTGACAGTGACAGTTCTAAACCGTATCTGACAGCACTGACACTTGCGCTCGTCACTGACGGACGATGTAGAGTGTGTGGTAGTCTGTGGGTTAGGACACTTGATTTTGTACGGTCTAGAAGGCAACACGCGATTGAGAGTACGGAATAAAAATCTAAATATATCCTAGCAATCATCGTTTCATTTCTGAGTTTGAGGGCCAGCCTTTCAGTATGTACCTACATAGGTGCATTTTGGACGACGACGAGTCTTTTGATGGAACATTGCAGTATCGTATTCGATCATAGATTTGATGTGCTTGATTATTACTAATACTTTTTTTTCGTAACTGTCGTTACGTCACTTTAATGTTTGAACTTTGACCACTATCTCACTAGATGATACCTAAATTACCACGTGATGGGGAGTCGTCCCTTAGTGTAAAGTAGAGAATTACTTATGTACCGTAGATAAGTCTTTGTAACTGTAACTCAAGAAAAGTTGTAATCGTGTGCATCATCGTGAAGCGCCTAATAATGCAGCAAACAATTTATAAGATTACCTTTCGTGTACATTTTATTGAATATAGTTACACTGGCTCCACAACTTATCGCTCCCATTAATCCAGACATGATTTCGTTCATGCTCTCGCCATAGAAAGCGACCACATCTCCGCGTTTCACACCCAGTTGCTTCAGTCCCACAGCAATATTCACTATGTCTTGTAGAAGTTGGCTGTACAAGAGTTGATCGCCTGAATTGCCATCTACCTGAAACCACCAAACAAATTCTTTCACAAGGCAAGAGTGCAATTTAAGATTTAAGATCCAAACAAGTTCTTTCACAAAAGATTAATTTGAGATCTAGGATCCAAACAAGTGCTTTCACAAGACAAGAGATTAATTTATGATTTAGGATCTAAACAAGTTCTTTCACAAGACAAGAGATAATTTTAAGATTTAAGATAAATAATATATAAAATTTATTTTTCGAAATATCAGGCAGAGCTCCTAAAATGATGGCCACGTTGCCCCGCTGGATGGCAACAAGGCTGATCCTTGAAGCGAGATAAAAGGCAGCATTTTGTTCACGCGTCAATCAAGGGTCAAGGCACAATTACTTTTTTTAATATTTTATTACTCTATTAAATGAAATAAAAATATCTGCAAGGAGGTACCACAGTCGACTGTATATATATATACATATATATACCTGGGTGGTACCTCCTTGCAGATATTATATATATATATATACAATCCTTGGGTACCACCCTGAAGTTGAAAATCTGTCACCAAGCATGTATCATGAGAATTTGAGTTAATTGTGACATTAAAATGTGATGAACAGATAAAAATAAAAGTTTTTAAAGGTTTGTACCGAAAGTGCGTCGCAAACACGCGTTACGGACTATAGTTGAAAATTTAAAATACAGACCGAATTGAGAACCTCCTCCTTAGTTATACATGACACTTAAGTAGTTCGTAAGTTACGAAAATTAAAATATTTACCAATGCAACTGCATCGCCTTCACGGTCAATATTCTCTTTAATTTTATCCAGAAAATATTCCCCCAGCGACAAATTTGCGGACACTTTTGGGGAGGATCCATTGGTTACCACTTTGTTGCGAATCATTTTTATTTATTGTTGAACCAACCATTCGATAAGACTGCCAGGTTAATAATAACAACATTTAAGTTGGTTTTAAAGATTTCTTTTGCATGAAATTCAGATACAAAAAAGTCTCGTACATTTATCGAGTAGGTATGTAGGTAATTACCTAATTATTAACATTTATCTGTAACATGGTCAAAGGTTCTGGGATGGGAAATAAGCGATGATAAAATCAGAGAAAACAATGTACATTATTCATTAGTATAAAAAAAACCTAACATGATGTGGCGTCAAAAAAAATTTATCACATCGTAAATGCCGTTTGCACAAACAGTCGACGCTGATTTTCAGGTAAATTCTGCGGGTGATGTTGCGGATACGGATGCAGGGAGCAGACCTTTGTTTTTCAAAGAACTGTGTGGCACTGCAATTGTAATAGGCTGAGGTGATGTTTACCATCAGGCAAACGAACCGACAGTACAAAAAACCTAGATTGGCAGTGATTGGCAGAACACACGTAGTACTAATAGCTAACTCATAGTTGGGGAGCGAAGTCAGATAACCTCCTCGTGTTGTAATATGGGTACCTGTCAGCGATCTCTCCTGGTTGACCCTTATTCATTCTCTTGACAGATAGCGAATTATTCGGCGAGGTGGGCCTCTCCTCGTGAACCTGTGAAAGGAACTGCAGAGGGCCTTGTGGATGAGGCACAAGGTGGGGCCCGAGAGTCCGCAGACAGGGATTTGGGCGCCAAAGCGTCGTGCTGTCACCACGCATTCGAGTGCCTTTGGACGGATGAGAAGATGGATGAGAAGGATCAATCCGTTCTCCAACTGGCAGCTGGATACAGCAGTGGCGTACGTGGAGTACGTTGCGCAGGTGGTTCCATCAGTGAGACCAGCACGTACCCGGGGCCAAGTTTGGCTATTAAAATTAGCCCGCAGTTCCCACGCGTGGCACACACAAACTTCCGTTGCTGACTCAAAGAAGGACAAACCAACAAACTTATAAACACAGTTTCGCATTTATTATATAAATGTGGATAAATACATCAATTTATGTACGCGCGTTGAAGTCTTTCATTTTG
The DNA here is from genome assembly GCA_907269065.1 of Crocallis elinguaria. Classification (NCBI taxonomy): domain Eukaryota; kingdom Metazoa; phylum Arthropoda; class Insecta; order Lepidoptera; family Geometridae; genus Crocallis; species Crocallis elinguaria. Next base: position 5,255,346 of record OU026065.1, on the reverse strand, counting down.
ACAGTTTATAAAGATGCGGTAATAATGATTAGACAATAAGCCAATCAAAAGTACATCGAACTGGGGTATAACTTATGTTACACGTAGAATAAGGATGCCTGATGCGGAACCTATCAGGCATCCTTTACACGGTCATGTTTGCGTTATTGATGTCAAAATAACCATGGTTTGTGAATAAGCGCGGTATTACGATTTTACGGAGCATTACACGCTCACGCTGTCACGCACGTATTGTATATAATACATATTTATGTAAGCTTGTCTGAAAAGAAAAATATTTCCACAATAACTTGTTAGTAATTTTCCTGTTAGATAGCGTACATTCAAAGTGTGATCTTTTCCGTGTTCTGTGACCTAATCAATGATGATAACGTTATAAGATACCTTTTATTCATATTCTCGTACATATATTTTTATTGAGGGAAGTACGTGATACGCAACAGCTGATAACGTTCTCAGTTGTGAAAACATAAGGAATTTCTTATGAATACCTAATTGCATTGTTTTACCGCATACTAAGAATTATACATACTTTCTTTATTTACAGTGTAGGTATCTGGTATACATTTTAATTTCTGCCTGTCATTGATGAGATATGAAATCCTCTAGAAATAATAAATCCCAAATAGGAAATACATCAAGAGCAGAAAGCATTTGAAGAAAATGGCTAGTGAATCCGGCGGTGTTTTTCAAACAGTCTTTCATGCAGATGGCTGCATCTATTATCCTTATAATCAAAATATGAACTTTAACACGCTGAAAAAATAAAGCACATTGCCATTTTTAACCAACTTTGAAAAAGGGGAGAGGGTTATATGTCCGACTTGATGTATTTTTTTATGTATATGTTCACCGATTTCTCTGTCAATTGTGACCGGTTTTGAAATTTTTTTTTGTTTGAATTGACTCTCGAGGGCGACCCTTTTATTAGTTATTTTTAGACGATTGCACAAAAAAGGAGTGTAATGTGTTTAGGGTTCATGTATGTATGTTATGTGAGCGTGGCCGAGTGGGAACTTGTGTGACTTCGACAATCCGACGCACCATAGTTCGAATCTCGACTCGGCCCACACCAATGACTTAGGTATATCAAGCTATGTGTGGAGTATTCACACTAACTTGTGCGACTTGCAATCCGACGCACCATAGTTCGATACCATAGTTAGAGATAAAACGCGGGGGAAGCCGTGGGCAGGAGCTAGTAATTATATAAATGCACGTTGAATGAAATTGACTGTTGCACAATAGAATTGTCTTTCAATGATACCTAGTGGCTACGATTTTTTGATGTGTCATGCTCAGGATGAATAAACGAAACAAATAATTAAAAAAAAATATATCTATATTTATTAAAGTTAACTAAACAATGTTAGGATATTCCAGGTACTTTTTACACACTTACTAGCTACTTATATATTACGTTTAATTACACCAATATATAATTATACCTATCGCAAGAACAATACAAAAAGTAATTAGTATAAAAATTAGTAATAATTTCCTCTTTTAAAGCTACAATCTTGTCAGTTCTTTCCTATTTAGCAGTTTTTCTTTGAGCAGACGCCTCAAGATCTTCCCCGAATGAGTTTTTGGTATTTCGCTGACGATGATCACTCCTCCGTGAAGGCGGGCACTCGCCGATAACTGAAATAAGCAAGATTACGTACATTTTAAAGTCATATCGGACGATTTTTAAATCAAATCTAATCCAAACTTTATATTAGGTACGTACTTTTGTTTTATAAATCTGTTTATAAGATAGCAAAGTATGGCTGAATAAGTAAATACTTATCTACGTATCTCCGTAGTGTAAATACACTTGCTACCTCTCCTCTGTGCTAGTGGCCAGAGGGTAGTCTTTAAGAAGCTAAATAACTGTTCCTAAATACAATTAATAAGACAAGTCCTACAGATAAGTTATCAGCTCGTCGCGTTATCAAATGGTATTAAAAATAAAAATAAGAGATTAATTCTAATAATTTTAAAAATCTTCGAGTACCTACGGTACATATTAGGTACTAAATGTTAACGTTACCCTAGCTTCCGTAAAAGCAAGCAGCTCCTTCACCGTGACGCAGTCTCCAGGCTTGGGCACGACGAAGGCGGTGGGCAGCTCGCCGGCCGCCTCGTCCGGCGCGCCCACCACGCCGCACTCCGCCACGCCGCTGTGCTGCAGCAGCACGCTCTCCACGGCGGCGGGGGCCACCTTGGCAAATTTTTAGTAGTAAGTTAAAAGTATTTGTACGTACAAATCATAGGTACTTTTCTCCATGTTTGAGCTTTTTTTTAGACAATTTAATAACGAGATGAGCTGGTCGTTTGCCTGATCGTAAGCATAACGCCGCCCCATAACAATTGCAGTTACACCTAGAACTTTCAAACACTAAGGCCTGGGTGGCAATGCTATGCGCTCGTTACCCTGCGGGCTGGACTATAGGTATTAAGGGTATTATATTATATAAGCCCAGTAATTTCACTGGCTACTTTGCTTTTTCACATTGTAAAAAGTCGTAAAGCAAGCATATAGGTAAAACTCTGCAGTTGTATCTCATTTCTGCTAGCCAAGTGACAAAATGAATGTAGAGCAGAGTTCCACATTTATTTATCTTTGAGATTTTACCTCGATTTTATTTTCATTCGCGCATATCACGCGTATCACGAACGAAGATCTTGATAGGTATTTTTTATTTCATAATATTTACCTGATGTCCCTTATATTTTATAAACTCCCGGAGGCGGTCAACTAAGTAGAAGCATCCATCAGGATCATAATATCCTATGTCTCCAGTCTTGAGGAATCCTTCCTCGTCCATAGTTTCCCGGGTGGCAGCTTCGTTGTCAATATAGCCCTTCATAATAATAGGTCCCATGATGCAGACCTCACCATTCTGATTAGGTCCTAACTTCTTACGTGTTTTTATGTCAACTACCTAAAAATAAATATCATTGAATTATTATTTAAGTGGCAGTTGAATAGCTTAGGTCCTAAATATTTGTTATGGAATCTCATAATGGAAATAATGCATGCGTTTTGTAAACACAATTGCCAACTCACCGAAGGTATATACTTAGACAGTGTGTTTTCTTATCGTTTGGCGTGTATAGAAGTACAGATGCTATTTATAATAACTAATAGTTCTAAATGGCTCTACAATTGTTATGGGGTGGCGTTATGCTTGCCATCAGGCCAACGACCCGTTCATCCATTAGTTTAAAAACAACATCAGAAAAGCTGTCAATAATTGTAAATAGCTTCCGGTGTCCTAGTCTTTAGTCTAAACTAAAAACCTGCACCTGACAACTTGTTTTCACAACTCGATACTAAAAACTTTCGGTGATAAGATTTTTAAGAATTTGAAAACTTTTGGTAGTCTTGCAGACCAGGAACTAAATCTAACGTTTTAAATTTAAAATTGTACTCTTTACCTTGACTTTTACTCCAGGTATTGGATATCCGCAACTTCCTGACTTTGCCACACCATATTTACTGGGCATTGCTTTTGTGACTGCTAAAGACGTTTCTGTCATCCCGTACCCTTGGAATATCCCCAAACAGTCCGGCATCCTGTCATAGTTAGTAGAAATAGTAAACTTTAAATTATGGTATAGTTGGCATGTAAAATATAAATTCCAGAAACTTAAATTTTCCAGTGCGTAATGGTCAACTCCTGCAACGGGACAAATATCTGATGACCTTCCGAATATATGCTGCAGTGCCACGCAGGCCTTTGTTTCAAAGTTTTGAGCACCGGCGTTATGCTTACCACCAGGCAAACATGCGGCTCGTCGCGTTATCAAATAGTATAAAAATAGATATAAGTATAAATAAGTGTGTACCATTTTAAACGATACCTAGACGTTGATTCACGCGAGGAAATGTCACGCGTGAAAACAAAATAAAACATATTACTTTATTTACGTCTAAGCAGCCTAAATAAGGTCTAATCACTTTGAAACTATATTATCTACTTAACAATAAATCCAATAATAACGGCTATGTCAAATTTAGTGTATTACATACCTAGGTATACATACCGGATGCACCAATTTATTTTGTGCAGATAAAAATTATCAGTGCTTGATAAATGCATAGACACCTGGTTACAATACTAGTTGATTGATATTATGATTTATTGGCTTCAGACGGAAAAGACGGAGAATCTTCTACTAGGTTTACCTACGCGTTTATTTAAACACTGACCAAAGAGCATATAAGACACTGACCATCAATTAATCCAAGCTAGCGGTCTGAGTGGTTGTTGGAGTATTTAGCTTCCAATATTAATTTTTTTTTGTAAAGTACCAATTATATACTATACTAGCAGACTCGGCCACGCGTTGCTGTAGCGGCTATAAATTGAGATGTAAGCTATCCTATCCTTTAAGTTAGATCAAACTGCACACGGTGTGCAAATTTGATTAAAATCGGTTAATTAGTTTAGGAGTCCATCGCGGACAAACAACGTCACGCGTAATTTATATATATTAAGATATAATATTATACTACAAGTATACGAAATAGTTCATTTTCTCACCTTTTCATAGCCGCTGCAATTGTGTCGGAACTGAGAGGGGCGGCTCCGCACCACACCATCTGTACTGACGACAGGTCATACTGCTCCACCAACGGGGCTTTGGCCAGAAATACGACTATAGGTGGAACCGCTACTAGAACCCCAATCTGCGCATTTAAAGTTATAATAAGTACACAAGTCTCAAAAATAAAAATAACTAGAAAAAAAAACAACAAAAGGGACCTTTAGGAATTGAGTGCCTATACTATAAGCAGTGTTAATGTGGAAAGATAGGGTAGCTAATTTCCTACACTTAGGTAAGCATTGGAAATTGGATTCAACTAGCGTCAAAGAGAGGACACATTTATTTTTTTTCTGATTTTTGGTAACCTATTGGTGGTTGTTATTTGTTATTCGCAAGGGCGCTCCTTACCCTGAGACATTAGGTATTAAGTCTCATAAACCCAGTAACTTCACTGGATACTCTGCTCATCAAACCGGAACGCAGTAATGCTTGCACACTACTGCTTGGCGGCAGACTTCACGAGCAAAGCGGTGGTAACAACCCAGACGGACACTCGCAGAAGAGTTAGTCCCCCCACTAACGAACGCTGAACACTCCTAAAGCTGAAAAGAGGAAAAAGAAAGGTTGCCACCGTCCGCTCTATTTAAAATTACTTCTATGTTAGATGGCTATCTATCTATTTGGCAGTATTGACATCAATCTTACCTTATAGTCCTGGATAGCTTGCAGGTACTTTTGTGGATTGAATGCTCCGGGAAAGTAAACTACTAATTTATTCAGAAGGAGCAGATTTATAATTGTCATCAAGCCGTATGCGTGGCACCAGGGTACGATGGACAGGAGGCTCTTTGGTAGATTTTGAGACCTAAAAACAAAAAACGTTTACAAAATAAAGAAATTGTTATACTCGTAACTATCTACAGCTGGTATATATATTATTACTTGCGCTCCGTTAATGTTCTTACCATCAACTATAATACCTAACTGCAGTTACTAAATGGAAAAAAATTAACAAACAAACCATTTATTCCACATCAAAATCCGTATAGTAACTTCATAAAACAGTAAAAAAATATTTGGGACCCACATAACAGAAGACTGTTATGTGGGTCTCTAAAGAGGCTGCTGGAACACATTGATGGCAACAGATTTTTTACACAAAGCCAGTCGAGCACTTGTAGGTATCTAGGAGAAGTCCTATTTTTTATGAGCCGAAAACCAGACAGAGCGTCAGCAAAAGTTTCTAAACACGAGCAAATAATATTTCTCACGTTCAGCTACTCTTATCGCTAACTGTACAAAACGCCTAATATGCTTCCAGAGAAGACACATTTGATTGTTCATTTTCCGTAGTACTACAAGATATCTCTATGACTACGAGGTTTCTCGAACACGTTTGTTAAAATAGTAATTTGTTTATAAATCATTCTGAAAGACACTCACTCGAACATTGAGACAGTATATAAATAGTTGACGTGCGTCAGCATGACTCCTTTGGGTAGCCCTGTGGTTCCTGAGGAGTATAAGATAAATGCGGTATCTGTGTGGCCCCGCACCGGCGCTGGTTCGTACGCTTGCACATCACCTCCTGGTACGGCTACTTTACTGAAAGCCAGCACAGTGCTGTCGACTGTTGTCGCCCCATCCAGCTGTATGATCTTCTGTATACAGCGAACAGACTTAAGGGCACTCAAGTGAGTTTTCAGCGCTGCTTGGGAAGCGCAAACCCAACGTGGTCGTGACAGACTGAACGCGTGCAGTATTTCATCTGAAACAACAGACTTTCTTTTTGTTTTTGCCTTCATAGTCTAATTACCCATGTTGTTTGTATGACCCTGATTCAAAATGGAGGTATATAAGGTAGGTACTGGCATAAGCAAATGCATAATGTGGGCTACCTATAATTAGAGCTTTTTAGTAAACTGAGAGGTTATTGGCTATAACATAATCCACTCTTACCTTTTGGGTACATCGGATTGACAGGAGTAATGGTAGCCCCACAACACACCGCTCCAAGCGCAGCAGTGAGGTATTCTATCATATTCTCGCCGCACAAAGCGACCGTGTCCCCTTTCCTCACCCCCAGCCTCCGCAAGCCGAGGGCGGCATCCACAGTGCCTTGGAGTATTTGAGAGAATGAAGTTTCATTTCCGTCATCACCGTTTACCTGAAAGAACACGACGAATAATAGGTAATCATCTATGATCAACTGAAAGAACGTCACAAGGCTGAAAAGACCCCTGGAGTGCATGATACACGGAGTACAAACATTTGAACAAATTAATCTCATTAATTATGCCTAATGAAACAAGTACGTATATAATTAATCCGATTAACGATCACTTCAGCATTTTTGCGGATTAAAAATGTATTAATCAAATCTGATTGAAATGATATATCGCTATGATTGCATCAACCTGATATCCACCTGGACGCCCGTGACACCTGTGAACGAGTGATGCGAGATTATAACTGGCAGATCCGGGTACCTGCACATTTATTGTATATAGTCGACAGATTTGCGTTGGGCCACGTGTGATCCGAGGTGGCCAACACAGTTGACGTAAGAATAGGATATATAGGGTTAGCCCTCAGCTGCCGCAACTCACCGATTTGTTGTTTGGCGACAGATTTCTTAATTATGTTTTATTTAGACTTAGCTTTGTAAAATTAATTTTTACTTTAGATATTAGATAAGTATCTAACACTGAATTTGACCAGATTTCAAGTCCAGTTTCAGGGCCACTCTGGGCCAGCAGGGACCCATGTGCGAAGTGCCTTTTTAATCTATTTGATAACGAGACGAGCTAGTCATTTGCCTGATGGTAAGCATAACGCCGGCCCATAACAATTTCAGTACCACTCAGAACTTTGAAACACAAAAGGCCGGAGAAACACAAAGGCCTGATGCGACCGCTCGTTACCCTGAGACCTATAAAGACGTTTCTCATATATACCCAGTATTTTGACTGACTACTGTGCATATCAAACCGGAACATTGCAATGCTTGCACATTACGGCTTGGCAGCAGGCTTCACGAGCTAAGCGATGGTAGGTACACACCCAGACGGACACTCGCAGATGAGTTGGTCCTACCACCTAGGCCTTACTAAGTAGCAGGAATTTGTCTGTATTTTAAACCCGACTTTTCTATTCATACTTAGAACTGCAATTTTATGAGCGCAACGCACACAAAATAATGTATGGAATGTAATTACTGTTAAAGTACCTACCTAGGTACGGACTGCCATGTATCTTAATCTTAAGTATAATAAAATTTATAACTTTGAGGCTATGTCGCTAAATATCTCTAGCTAAAGAAAAAAGACATTTCCAAACCAACTTTTCTAAAACTGGAATTTTTTGGTTTCTATAATAACAAGTTTTTTAATAATTATACTATTAAAAAAGCTTTTACTTCTACAATAAGAAATGCATTGATGGTAGATACTGTCCTACTTGCGCGGGGTCACTATGTCGCTAAAATATCTAATTGATATACCTAATTGCGCAACTGTACAAAAACACTCTGTCAAAGGCCAGTTTCTGTACGGCATATTCAACCACTGAATGCTGTACTATGCCACAGGCCTTCTGGGGCTCAGATAATGAAGAATTTTGAATTTGAATAAATTACTTCCCAGTTTGCAACGACAACAATACAAAACTATGCTTACCAAAGCCACACTGTCAGTTTTACTATTTTCTCTCAAACAGTCGATCACATGCTGTCCAATAGACAAATGCGCGGGCACCCTGAACGCTGGACCACCGTCCACCACATTATCTATTATCATTTTATGCACTGCTTTATTTACTGTGTCAGTTCTTTGCAATTTAGCTTTGGTAGAGTTTTATACGATGATATTAAATGTTCTTTAAAAAGTCCGTCACCACGATCTAAGAGGTACCTTTTCGAATTGAGATTTGACAAAGCTATGTGTTTTAGAAATTTGCTTGCAAAAAACGCTGATTATTTGTATTACATCAGTTCGCAAAATTTAAAAATAGGTACTTTAGTAAATGATTATTTGTTTTAAGTATGTGCTATAAGTTAGAGTGGAAAGCGAAGAGTGCGTGTAGATCAGCGGAGTAGACATTTATACAACATAATTATACCTACTTTTTTATTTTTATTTATAATGATAAATAATCAAGCAAAACCAGTAGCAAGCATAAATAAAAACCGTGGCATTTCATGAAATGTCTAAAAAACCAACAAGATGTTTGTCAAATGGAGCTCAGTATACCTACTGTTACTGAGCTAGAAGAAGTATGTAAGATGTAACCATTGCAATTCCAGTTTCCACCTAAATAACTACTTCTTTGCTCGTGTTACGTGTAATGTACGTGTAAAAAATGTATGGATATTATCCATACTTGTTCCCATCTTTGTTTGTTGCTGGAATGGTTGGGATGAATTCCCTTGAACTAAGGCGTAAGATGTTCCTCGCCATGCACTATTACTTTCTACTGCATGGCAACGTCAACAACCCGTCTGCGTTAGAGGAGCTGCGGCTGTGCGTGCCGTCGCACTACATGCGCGGCGCCGACGCCTCTCGCGGCCAAAGACGCCAACATCGCCTATTTGCGGCGCCCGCGCGCCTGCACTCAGTCCGCGCTAACAATGCCCCTACCGCCAGGGTCGTAAGGCTACTCAACGATATGCTCGCTCAACAACCAGATCTAGATATATTTAATGATAGGGTAAGCAAGTTCCTTAATATACTACTGGCTTACCTTAGTTTTGCTATGTAATGTGTTGGACAATAGTCTGTAAGTTACATGTGTTGTATGAATAAATGAATAAATAATCAACCGCCAAGGTAACGTGCTAGTATTACTATGTTTCGGCTGTGGTTTCGGTTTCATTAGCAAAGTATAGTCGGTGAAATTACTATGGGCTTATGAGACTTAAGAGGCTACAGCTCACCATACTTTCCATACAAGCGCTCGTACGCGATTATAGTGTCCTAATAATTTTTTCTTTAGATATTTTGAGCAAATAGGTATCATGTGCTCTATATCTAGGATTCCGTGGGAGCAAAAATGTAAAATTTTGAGATTCCAACTCAGTACAAGCCTTCAAAAATCAGCTTTTTTGGACAAATTTTACCTTGACTTTGGCCGTTCACAGTGTTCTCATAAATGTAAAATTCAACAAAACACTTCCATATAATCCTTGGACATGTAATGGAGATTCTAAATAAAAAACATTTTTTTCACAAACTTGTAAGGCATTTTTAATACCTAACACGTATTTCCTGGAACAAGTTTTAGGAAATTACCACGCACTAATTGTCTTCGGAAATTTTGTTTGGAAATTTATTTCAAAATTTTCAGATTGCCAACCGAAGGCTCTGGCGTTGTCTCTCGTTTTCCGTAATGCCTGTTTTTCTTCGATGAACAAAAAAGCCTTTAGGCCATTTTTGCGATCTAGGATTTTTGCGTTAGGCGGGTCATGAAGCGGCACCTTAATACCTATAATGTATCGGGGTAACGAACGCGGTGCAGCAGCGCAGGGTTTTGCAACTTTGTACTTCAAAGTTCTGAGTAGCACCGCAGTTGTTATATTGGGTGGCGTTATGCTTACCATCAGGCAAACCACTCTCTAGTCTGCGGCACAAGTACGGAAGTCCAAACTGAAATCCTGAAAGGGGTCAATTCTACTCCGGGGGTCAACAATACGAGTTCATAAAATTTAGAAATTTTCATTGAAGAAAACACATCTAAAGTTTACGTCAAAATTTTCTTCAATGAAAAGTTCCGAATTTCAAAAACTCATAAAACAAATTTTGTTGACCTCCAGGAGTACATTGACCTCCTTTCTGGATAACTTAACGATTTAAACTCAGGTAGTATTTACTACATACCTTTTTACCGTTACATTGTAACATTAAAATAAACCTAGTTAGGTACCTACCTATCACACAACTAAGAAATGCTTCTTATTTAAAATTTATATTAAAATAAATAGGTACTTTATGAAATGACACCATTTTACGACATACCTAGCGCACAATTTACCAGAAATAAGAATTGATTAAGCAACTAGTAAAGACACTATTTTAGTAGGTACCTAGATACAAGGTGAGTAAAAACATTTCAAAGCGAACAAATGTAGATCATATGGCACAAAATGTAGTAGGTAAATGTACTTCATTTTGTGGTAGGTACATACATTTTTAGTGGTCGCCAGTTTAGCTACACTACTATTTATAATAGGGCTACTATATAGTAGGCCTCAAGTTGAAAAATTTAAAGTCAAGCTGAAATTGGTGTATTTAGGAAGACAACGAGCCAAATAAATAAATAAAGGCTGCAAGCGGCAGCTGCAGTGGGGGTCGCGTATAAATAACCCCTTTTTATTAGTTTGTTTAACCCCAAGAAAACTACTGCTACGTATTATCCTACTAATCCTACTTCCTACCGATATTATAAATACGAAAGTGTGTTTGTTGATTTGTTGGTTTGCCTTTCTTTCATGCAGTAACGGCGCAACGGATTGACGTGATTTTTGGCATAGATATAGTTTATGGACCAAAGAGTACCATAGGCTACTTTTTATCAAGGAAAATGTACGGAAAGCGGGTGAAAACCGCAGGCAGAAGCTAGTTTGCATATAAAACAAATTTACTCTCCCTGTATATAATTAAATGAATGAATTTTCCTTCTGTAAACTTATCAATTCCGTAATTATATTGTTTCTATCACTATATCACACATTCTCAAAACTTGAATGATAATCGGAAAATAAACATCATGATATGATAACGCTTTTGGCCCGAACATGAAGATTGAAATCAGTGCTACATCATATTTTATGGCACTAATTATTATTAGCTAGCCTAGCTTCTGCCCACTGTTTCAGTCGCGTTCCCACAGGAACCATGCATTTTTCCGGGATAAAAAGCCTATGTTACTCTCCGGTCCATAAACTATATCTAATATGCCAAAATCACGTTGATCCGTTGTTCCGTTGCTGCATGAAAGAAGGACAAACCAACAAACACAAGTGTGTTTATTATATAAGTAAGTATGGAAGTAGGGATTATGTTCCACTTAAATTGATGAACGCTATCTAGTGGCTCACAACTGAGTTAGCATGTTTCCATGAGTATAGATGTAATTGTAGCCTACAATTATACACAACATTGGTACTATTGGCTACAATATTGGTTTTTACGAAAATGTCACCTACAAATTGTAGGTGACATTTTCGTAAAAACCAATAAGTAATAGTAAGCCAAAAAGTATTAATAGTATTCGCAGTGTTGATGACAATGTTGATGATATGTTTATCACAAAAATTATTTAGGTAATTTTAATTTTTCTATTATTTATAGATACATGTAATCTATCTTTCTGACTGAATTCTGACTTTCATCATTCACGGGGCTTGTATGAATGACGCACATTGAACCAACCAAAAGCACAGTCGCCTTTCCAGGTGGATACGTTAGCTACTCGTATATTTTCTTTTAAACTGCCTAGTGCCTATCGTAATATTTCGGTAGCCACACTTGAAAGCCAGTCACATTCTACATAGTACATAATCTATTATGAAGTGTTTAACAAATTAATTTAAAAAAAAAAAATCAAATAGCCGTTTAGATAGTTGGTAAACAATAACCAAACTAAAGTTGTACTAGTATCTATTCTGCGGCCGCAGTAAAAAAACAACTAGTTTTTTTTTGCTGTGGAATGTGAACATAGCTAACATAACATAGCAAGACTACATAGTCTTGCTTGCCCCAATAGGGAATTTGACCCATTATTTTTATGATGTCAATTCGTTTTTTCGTGAGAATCAGAAGAAACCTAGAAAATCGAAAGCTATAGAACGTCGAACGTCAAAATTGGAAGTTAACGTCGGGCGTATCTATATATGTACTGAGCGCTAAAACGCTCTATATTGATACAAATTCCCCATGATATATTGTGACGTCACATATTATCATACGCGGGCCGTAAAGCTTGTACTAAAACCGTGCATTTTGTTGATTTTAGGCGGAAAAAACTGCCTTTAAGTACATAATTGTCATACACTTTAATTCATTGAAATTAAAAGTAAATTATTATTTTTATTATTATTATTTATACGAATCAGATAGTATCATTTAAATTACTATTGGATGATGAAAAAAATCGTTGAGATCGGTAAACTTTTAGAGCTAGTGGCTATTTGTGGAAATTATATATGTGTTGTGAATTTCATTTTTATTGTGTTAATGTGATCTTAAACCTGTATGTAATCACAGTAATTATATACTAATATTGTGTTTCATGCATTCATGTATTGAGCAATAGCATAGCTTTATCATTGCTAATACAAATATGTAAGTAAAATTTTCAGGCCTAATATAGGTAGGTATTTATTAAGTTTTAGACGGACTATACTTTTTATGTAGTAGTAAATAGTTCATGAAATCAGCTGAAAGACGTCCACTTCTGAACATATAGGCCTCTCCCAAAGAAAGAGCACTTGGATCGGCTAGTCGCCTCTTGTAATAAACGGGGCAGAATACGGCGCGCCGCTATCTCGCTCGCGCATAGATAATGTAAATATAATTATGAAAAATAGCATTCGGTGAAGTTGCTGGCAATAACATTACAAAGGTACGGCAAAAGTATCATTTTGATCCGATCGAATAGGGAATCTATTCCCTATTCTGTGAAGGGAACACACCTGACCGTGTATAGCATATATGCCAAACACGGGTGCCCTACGAGCGCTCAAATCCACAACATTCCACGCCAAAGGTTAAAAAAGCCGCCCGTATGTGGGGATTCTCAGGAGGATTGCGTGGAGCGTGATAGGAATATTGGATATCGAAATATTCCAAATCCAACGTTCCAACCCATCGTGTGTGGCCGATACAACCATCCATTTCACGTTCGGGTGCTGCACTCAAGACGCAGAATGACCAAAAAATGGAGCGATAGCAATTGCGCGCCCGGAATGGAACGACGTCTCGCGTCTGTGTGCTTGAAATTGGATCATCTCGTTCCATTCGGAACGCTCGTGTATGGGGGCTCTTATCGCACAGGTTCACCATAGCAGTAGGAGCGTCGAGCGGTACTTTGGTGTGGAACTGCTGAATAAAAACGAAAACTACCGTCTATTATAAGGCAGTTAATAAAATATAAGCTTGAACAAAAATATCTTTCATTTATTAAAGCCAAAATACCACAGCTTTCATATTTCATATTTCATATTTTAACAAATTACAATTTGCTCTTCGGTTTTTCTAGAAGTTTCTGTTTTAGCACACGACGCAATATCTTCCCGGATGGGTTCTTGGGTATTTCCTTCACGATGATAACTCCTCCGTGTAGACGAGAACTTGACGATAGCTAATGGAATAAAAAGGAAAATTATTAGTCAAAATGTTTTATTCATATAGGCTACAAGGGAGCTCTCCACCAGTTTGGTGTTGTTTGTGGTACCTAACACGGTATGTATTATATGTTGTGTTTCATGCAACATCCCAATTGAGCATACCTTCGCTGAAGAAAAGTCAAGCAATTCCTTCTCCGTCAGGTTAACTCCAGGCTTGGGCACGACGAAGGCGGTGGGCAGCTCGCCGGCCGCCTCGTCCGGCGCGCCCACCACGCCGCACTCCGCCACGCCGCTGTGCTGCAGCAGCACGCTCTCCACGGCGGCGGGGGCCACCTGGATGCACGGACAAAACGGTCAATACAATATACAGGCTGTATTTTTGGACCGGACAGTAAGGGGAGGTAATAGGTATAAGTATCCTTTTTTTCCCGTGTAGGAAATCTTCTGAAGATACCCAGCTGCCATGAGGAGCAGCTGGATTATGTGGGATTTTTACCCACTAAAATCCCCCGGTTCGGTCTGCCTCGGTGCTACAACGGGAAGGCCCCGGGCTCTCCAATGGACCACACCAGTGCCCCCAGCACTGCGCCCTCCCTGCCGGCCTCCATCCACGAAACTCCGCGCCACAATGATACTGCCGTTCTTCCAGGGCTAGCTTGGTTGGGTGGTTAAAGCCCCATCTCCAACCACCCACAAGCCCAAAATGACCCCTATTAGTCGCTTTTTACGACAGGCAGGGGATACCGAAGCCCTATTCTTTTAAACTCGGGACTACTGGGTTGAAGTACCTATAAGTGTCCCAACTGTTGTAGCTCTACAAGAAAACTTTCTTATAAATAGCAAAATCGACTCTGTAAAACATGAACTTAGGTGTATATAGTTACAAGATGTATTTTTAGACGTGGCAGTAAGGGTAGATAACCGTTATAGCTATACAGGAGAACATTCGTAGAAGATCGAACGTCTTGAAAAACTAGATAGCTTTTCAAGATCTGCATTCATAGATTTTAGAAAATATGTACACTGTACAGTCAGTAAAAAAGGGCAGTTTACGCAAAAACTTTTTTGATGCCAATCGGTCTTGTTTCAACTGTGGTTTGAGTTTAGTAATGTAAGAAATCGCAAAAAACGTGGCCTTTGGGCCACATTCATTTCATTTCATAGGAAATCACTGTAACTTCAGGAAAACGTTCTTAGAGGATATTTTCACTTTCAATCACAGATTTTGGAAATAATGTACATTGTACAGTCAGCAAGAAAATGTGTCGTTTAACGTACCTATTGTTAATGGGGACTCCAACTTTGAAGTTTGAGTCCCCAATAACAGTAACTCTAACTCTTAGTTCGTTAGAGTCTTCGTTAGAGTCGATGTTCTCAGAACGATTTCCTGTAGCTCCTACGGTTAGAGTAAACCTACCCTTACTGTCCCGTCTAAAAAATACACCCTCTCTGCTGAACATAAGCGGACCCCCATAGATGTATACTTTGAAGCTGAACGTCTGCTTATTATTAGATTATTAATTATAATAATCCTTTATTTTCAGGCATAAAAACCCCACACATTTCTTACAAATAGAATAGAATAGGTATAGCTTTTATAAATAGAATACTAATTATGTTTGTACCTTGCTTCTTGTTGCTAGGTAGGTACCTAGTAACAAAAGTAATTAGGTAAGTAATAATTATTAATTTGGTGCAAAAACGTATCTATGTGATTAAACAGGTTAAAGATAACAAGTTATTGAAATGCATTCCATAATCTTTCATGATAATAAGATTATAGATACGTAAAAATAAAACGCATTTGAATTTTAATGATAAAATGACTAATCAGTCATTCTAAATGCTTCTTACATAAATCAAATTCGCGACTTGAGAGATACCTAATCAACCGATTTCAATAATATAATCAACATTTAATAAAACTGAACAACCAATGGATCTCTTCAGAATCGGGAAACCGAAACGAGTAACTTGTGACCATATAAATAACAAATATATTTTTATATGAGAACTAGAACGTGGGTTAGTTAGTGGAGCGTTAGTTAGTGGGAGGACTAACTCTTCTGCGAGTGTCCGTCTGGGTTGTTACCACCGCTTTGCTCGTGAAGTCTGTCGCCAAGCAGTAATGTGCAAGCATTACTGTGTTCCGGTTTAATGCGCAGAGTATCCAGTGAAATTACTGGGCTTATGAGACTTAATACCTAATGTCTCAGGGTAACGAGCGCACTGCAGTGCCGCTCAGGCTTTTGTGTTTCAAAGTTCTGGGTGGCACTGCAGTTGTTATGGGCTGGCGTTATGCTTACCATCAGGCAAACGACGAGCTCGTCTCGTTACCAAATAAAATAAAATAATAAAAAACTAGTACTCGAAATGCGCGCTTGACGCAAAAGCGTTGTTATTTTGACAAGCAAACGTACGTTTGCATAAACGTCTACGCTGCCCCTAACATTCATGGATAATGTAGCTTCCTATTAGTTGAAAGTCTACAGAGTCTGTGATTGGTTATTGGTAAATGTGTGTCCATTGGTATGTTTATTAGATTTTTAATATGTAATTAATAAGTACACCAGTTAGTTCATTATCAGCCTCTTACGCTCCCACTGCTGGGATACCGGCCTTCTCTCAGAGAGAGAGAGAGAGAGAGAGAGAGAGAGATATATGGGCCAAAATTCCCTACGCGAGCGAGTGGCTTGGTGGATGTCACATGTCCTCGAAGTTTGTGGTTCTTGAACATGCGGGTTTCCTCACGACGTTTTCCTTCACCGTTTTAGAGCGAGTGTGAATAGTCCGCACATAACTTGATATAATAAGTCATTGGTGCGGACCGAGTCGACATTCAAACTGCTATGGTGCGTCGGATTGAAAGTTCCCGCTCGGCCACACTCGCTCTTAATATTAATTATTTAATAGTATAATCACCTGATATCCCTTGTACTTTATAAGCTCCTTGAGCCTGTCTACGATGAAGAAGCAGCCGTCGGCATCGTAATACCCGATGTCTCCAGTCTTGAGATATCCCTCCTCGTCCACCATTTCCCGGGTTTCAGCCTCGTTGCCGATGTATCCCTTCATGATGATTGGCCCCTTGATGCAGACTTCGCCGTTTTGGTTCGGCCCTAATCTCTTACGTGTCTCTATATCGATCACCTAAAAAGACAAAGCGGGTTAAACGAAAAAAATCGATAAAATGACGATTTTTTTAATTACATAGAATGTAATCAATATAATTATATAAATATACTAGCTTGCCCGCCGAATTTAAACACATGATGATGATGGAATTTGAACACAATAAAATAGTTAAATTTTTGGGTTCAATCTCCAAAAGCACGTTCAAGATACAAAGGGCGATAAGAGTTAATTTCAAAGACCATCTCACCTTAACCTTAACTCCAGGTATAGGATATCCACCACTTCCGGGTTTGGATATAGCGTCATCATCTGATTTGTCACGTGTGGCTGCTAAAGAAGTTTCTGTCATGCCGTAAGCTTGGTATATTCCCTTACATCCCGGCATCCTGTTATATGTAAAACACACAATAAATCACACAAAATGTTACTGAAATTGTTATATACATATATATACTCATCGTTAGCCAAAGGCTCTGGCGCTACCTATGTAGTTTGAGATCTTGGGCTTCTAAGTAATCGCTTATCTAACGCCCCTGCATCTTCAATTACCTATTTCCTCCCCTTTTTCGATCGTATATGTACCACGTTTTAAAGTCCGCTTTGTATCGAAGAGCTTCAATTACTTTATGGCGTGATCTACTTAATAAAAATATATAAGAGATGGTGAAACGTCATTAATGTTACTCACCTTTTCATGGCCGCTTCAATTGTGTCGCAGCTGAGAGGGGCGGCTCCGCACCACACCGTCTCTACGGACGACAGGTCGTACTGCTCCACCAACGGCGCTTTGGCTAGAAACACTACTATAGGTGGAACTGCCATCAGCGAACGAATCTACAATCATTTAAAATAATTAATTAAAAATAATATATTTCTCCCACTTGCATATTGCTTCATTACCTACTTAAATAACAACAATACCTACATCAATCGTATCTTTTAACAAACAAGCCAGCAATTAACAACATAAAAAAAATGAAAAACGCTGTTTTCTTTTTAAATTATTCTTAAACGGCAAGCGAGGTTTTTTTAAGTACCAACATTAACGAATTTAAAAAAAGACAAATGTATTATAATTATTATACTCGTATATGTGCAGTCGAATTAGAGGAAATTTGAAAATTACAAGTCTAGGCCGAAATAGCATCTAACGACCTCGTTTAGGATAACTTCAGGACTTCAGGAGCGCTTCGCCTCATCCTTCCAATCATTATTATTTTTTACACGGCCGTCAACTTATTACCTCCAACCGTTACTAAAACAGACAAGGAAACGTAAAGTAAGATCAACACAGTGACGCAATAAGGATTAGTATTATGGTTCGGAATCCTATAATTTTCTTTTCTATACAGGGTGAGTTTGAATTGGTATGTTATCCCGGAAGGGGGTGATTAGGACCATGGTTATCCACAAGTTGTGAGAACCTCCCTTGGAAAAAAGTCATACAAACATAAAAAAAAAATATAACTTCCAACCGGAATTACCAGCGCGGCATTTTCTGGATTTTTTAAGTCTCTAATTCTAATCAACATTATCATTTGACAAAGTTCAACATAGTTCAAGTGAATCAGCTGATCTAGGAAATCTCATGACCAATTTGGAACGGGCACGGATGGATTTCTGGAAGATTCGTTGACTTTGAGCATTGATTGGGTCTGTTGATGTCTTTGTCATTATTTTATTATGTTCTGATAAAGACAGCATTAGTTTTAGTCTGTAATAGCTAGCTACATAGGTATATAGTAATCTGTGGTCTGTAATTCAGGTAGACGAACGTTACAGAGACGTTTCGTGAGTGCTCTCTTGGGGCCTATATGAATAAAGCATTTGAATTTGAATTAGGGCTGCCCGGAAGTTCTCTAGTAGAATTTTGACGTAATCTTTAAATGCGTTTTCTTCAATGAAAAATTGTGAATTTCAAAAACTTGTAAATCAAATGTTGTTGACCTCCAGGAGTACATTGACCTCCTTTCTGGATAACATAACAATTTAAACTCAGGTAGTATTTACTACATACCTTTTTACCGTTACATTGTAACAATAAAATAAACCTAGTTACCTACCTATCACACAACTAAGAAATGCTTGTTATTTAATATTGTCATTAAAATAAATAGTTACTTTATCAAATGACACCATTTTACGACATACCTAGCGCACAATTTACTGGATTAAAGAAATAAGAATTGATTAAGCAAGTAGTAAAGACACTAACTTCAGTTACTATTAAACATCATAGACTATAAGTAACTATCTAAACAACATTACAATAAACACCTAAAATTTGAGCCCCTTTTATATACGTATATAAATATATAGATAAAGCGTTGATTATATTACAGTAAAAGTAATCTGTCTCTATTGAACTACGTGTCTATCGATCCTTTTACATCGCGATATGGAATTGAGTGGTAGGTATGGTTGGTGTTTGTGGCCGAGTTATACGAATAATATCTAGGAAATTAAATTATAGGTACCTTATAATCCTGTATACACTGAAGGTACTTTTGAGGATTGAATCCTCCAGAAAAGTAAACTAGAAAGTTCTTCACAAGAAGGTAATTTATTGTAGACATCAAGCCGTATGCGTGGTACCAGGGCACTATGGAGATGAGCCTCGTGCTCTCTCGGTCCTGTAATCTGAAACATATCGTATATTGTCCACTGTTTAGGAATTATTTAATACAATGACCATAAACAACATTAAAAATATATTTTCTAACAATAGGTAACCAAAACTGACGGATAGGTACCTACGACAATAATTTGTCATGCATCATAATGACTTGAAATTACTGGCTTAGGGTAACGAGCGCACTGCAGTGCCGCGCAGTTCTTTTTGAAGTTCTGAGCGGCACTGCAATTGTTATGAGCTTAAACCACAGCTATATGGCATATACGAAAGTCTTGTTAATTCTATCAATATATTTTTATTTCTATCAATATATTCTATTTATATTCTATCAATTCTATCAGTATTCCCGTGAACATGATGCTTGCAACAGCGTCGAAATATCGGGAGCTCACCAGCTTATAATAATCACGGTAAATATCCCGTTACAATGTATAAAGTATCAATATATATTTATAAATAACAGAGATATTTAATTCAAAACTTATTTTTAGAGGTAACTTTGACATTTTTTTTCGCCGACCAAAGGGCACTGAAAGGCAATCACTCGGCGTTGATCACCAGCATATAAATTTAGATTTACTTTTTAAAAGGTTTACTCACTCAAACAAAGCCACTGAATATAGAATGTTTTTGTGTGTCAGCATGACTCCTTTAGGCAGTCCTGTGGTTCCTGAGGAGTACAGGATAAAGGCGGTATCTATGTGCCCGTCCACCGGCGCAGGCTCGTACTCCCGCACGTCACTGCCTGGCACCGCTACTTTACTGAGGACCATTACTGCGCTGTCCACCGGTGTCGTTCCGTCCAGCTGGATTATCTTCTCTATGCTTGGATACGACTTCAGCGTGTTTAAGTGCATTTTAAGCGCCACTTGGGATGCGAAGATCACTCGTGGCTTAGACAGGGTTAATGCGTGCAATATTTCATCTGAAAAGATAACGATTTCTCTATTCATGTCCATAGTTGAAAATATTTGGCCGCGATTAAGTTTTAATCATGATTGTTAGCACTGGAATAATTGTAAAAACTATTTTTCAAAAGAATGCAGAGACGTTTTTCTTGGCCTTCTTGTTCGGTCTACTTATACCATTTTGAAACGGGCGCCTTAACCTTCATGAGAGCTCCCTTGGGGCCCATATGACTAAAGCATTTTGAAATTGAATTTGAATTTATACTTTTCTAAGTCTAAGTATAATACCGATTCAATCAAACAAATTGAATGCGAAAGTTCCTGTGGACACGAGGGTGAAATTGCGGGCAGAAGCTAGTTTACAAACAGACACATATCAGTTTTTTACTAAATGCATTATTATTATTATTTTATGTTATATGGTAACGAGACGAGCTGGTCGTTTGCCTGATGGTAAGCATAACGCCGGCCCATAACATTTGCAGTGCCACCCAGAACTTTGAAACACAAAGGCCTGCGCGGCACTGCAGTGCGCTCGTTACCCTGAGACATTAGGTTAAGCCCAGTAATTTCACTGGAAAGTAATGAAAATATATACGGTACTTAAATAACAAAAAAACATTTTTAATCAAATTAAACAATTTTTACCTATCTGTCTGTTTGTTTGTTATATCTGGACCGAATTTGACGGAATTTTCTCTGGCAGCTGATGTTATAAGGAGTAACAGACTATATACGTAGTTGAAGCCACGGGGTATAGCTAGTTTAAAATATGATCATACCTTTTGTATACATGAGGTTCATTGTCGTCATTGTGGTGCCACAGCATATTGCTCCTAACGCAGCATACAGATATTCGATCCTGTTCTCGCCGCACAGAGCGACCGTATCCCCCTTCTTCACCCCCAGTCTCTGCAAGCCGAGGGCGACATCCACGGTGCCTTGGAGTATCTGGGAGTATGTGGTTTCCACCCCGGTATCGCCATTTACCTGAAACACGAAAATTGGTTTATTGTAACACTAGCTTCTGCCCACGGTTTTCACCCTCGTTCCCACAGAAACCATGCATTTTTCCGGGATAAAAAGTTAGCATATGTTACTCTCCCATAAACTATATCTATGCCAAAAATCACGTCAATCCGTTGCTCCGTTACTGCGTGAAAGAAGGACAAGCCAACAAACCAACAAACACACTTTCGCATTTATAATATTTTAACATTATCGTGCCTTTAGGGGCCCTACCTCATTGCCTTCCTCTCTTCTAACATAAAGGATAAGAATCTTCAAAAAGTATAGCATTTAACTTTAATTCTCTGTATAAGAAATTATTTTCAAAGTATTTTTTTAATTTCTATTTATCCAATTTTTATATATAATTAGCCATTTAATTTTAATTTTTAATCTTTAGCTGTCGCTATAACCTTTGCGATGCCTGAAAAGGGCTACTAAGTCAAAAGATCTCATATAAGTAGAGTAAGACCTTTGTACATACACTTAGTTATGCAAAATAAATGAATATGAATATGAATGAATATATCGCAGTAGATCTAACTATAATGTATACTTCGCACTTGACTAATCATAAAAAGCAATCCTCTATGTATTAGGCCAGCCATATACGCTTTTTCTTAGGTGGTTTTTCCTTGATTTTCGCGTGGTCCGTGATTGCATGATGTTTATCCATCAATTATGCACTAGGTGTACGGCCTGCCTTAGGTACACCAAAAAGTTGTAAGGATCGTGACGTAGCGCGTCGTCACCAGCTATGTACTGTAATAATTGGTAGCTAACTCAATTGGCGACTATTAACTAGCTAATACATGGGCGCATCATTGTCCATCGATTACTAGTACATCAAGTGAGATTGCAGTCAAATATTATGATAAAAAAACTTCTTTGCTTTCTTTTCCTTTTTTTAGGTGCCGACCATTGATTCGGGTAGTAGGTACCTATCTTCGACTTCGAGGGAGCCGACTAAAAACATGCTGACGTCTCGTACGTCAGCACCGCTGATAAGGGTACCTTAGTTATCGCATTACCTTATCAAGTCGTAATCGAACCCCCAAAGGACTTCGACCTATCTACTACTATTTTATATAGATAAAGTTTGTTGTAAGTTTGTTTGTTACCGCAAATCAGAACCACTGCAACTGGTCCGATTCTAAAAATTCTTACTCTATAAGAATGCTACATTATGTTTGGGTGGTACCTATATTATAGCCTATGTTAAAGGCTAATGAAAATAGGTTTACATAGGTTTACAATATTTCTAATAAAAGTCAGAAAAAATTATACATTTCGCGGCTTTTCAGTGAGCGTGCGTTGACCAAACAGTTGGATATAAGGGCGGCAATAGACGCTAATGCAAGTTTGCCTTTTGCTATTGGTTTTGCAACAAGTGCGGATTACGAGGTATTACACGTTCACGCGCGGCTTGAAGTAAAACCAAAAAAAGACAAGAAAAGCAATACGGCCAGATAGTGCTGTCTCTTTCACTCCTTCGAAGCCCAGACTCAAAGCGACGACTGCTCCGCTACATACATCTCATGCGCACAAATCGCGTATTTGTCGTAATTACTTACGTATACCTAGATTGTTTACCAAAGTGGAATGCTTGTTGGAATGTGGTGTGCTTATAAATTGGTAAAATTGTTAAATAAGATTTCGCAAAATGAGATGTTTACCAAACGAACGAAGCCTCTAAAATATTATGTAAACTCAATTCATTATCTTTATCCTTGTTGTTTGTGTTTCATGTCTGTCGTGTTGCTAGACCTACCTATACCTATTTATAGAGTCGAGTTCAAAGTTCATAAAGCTAAAACGCTGTTGTGAGTTTTGTTGGAGGTGCAGCTGCAGAGTTCTATTTAGATTTAATTTCGGACGTTATCTCGAGAGTGTATAAAAGTGCAAATGTAAAAAGTAAACAATTTGATCTATATAAAATTGTGTACTTACTGTAGTTTACCTAACAATTTTTTTTTGTACTTGACATGCTCCTGATCTTTATAGCCTTTACTCAAACAATTAGTGGGTACTTATAGTGAAACCAACTTACCATTGCCACACTATCTGTTTCACTGTTCACTCTCAAACAGTCAATGACATGCTGCCCAAAAGATAAATGTGCCGGCACCTTCAAAGCTGGACCACCGTCCACCACGTTATTCACAATCATTTTAGTAAAATTAAAACACTATTGTAAATTTATAGTGGTGACTAACAAAACTAAATAATGATGTGTAGCGTAGTATAGGCGTCGCAGTTGACTGACTGACTATCAGCAAGAGTACAAACAATAAGTGTAAAGTGCGGTGTAGCAAACAAGTAAAGTCTACATTTTTTTATGTGACTGTAATACCATTTATTACGGTCTACAATCGCGTAGGTAGCTACAATAATCAGTATGCACGCCTGCGAACATTTTAATGACACATGGATCCTACGTATCTCGATAAGTATGTATAAGACAACTGCTTTATTGCTCCTCAGATAAACAATCAAAGATTTATGGGACAGGGTCCCTTTTGTAGCACTGAACCCCGTACCATATAGAATAGTACTCTGTGCCCGTACCAATATAAAGTCACTCGCGGTCAAGAAAGTATATAGAAATATTTATTATAAGCGATGTGAATAGAAATAAAGATAGGCCGAAAGAAATGAAGAATGTTATTAGCAAGTATGGAATTATTTAATTTGATTGAAAAACGAAATATAAGCTAGAACAACAATAATTAATAGGAAAAGTAAACAAGCGCGACGTTAGCTAAGAGTCCAGTCAGTGACGTATATTACAAAGTACTCTGTGGTGAATGCGGATCGCGCGTCAGCAGGCCGGGCGGCGAGAAACCGGTCGCCTAAGGAGCTGGCCCAAGCGCAACAAGAGGAAGCAAAATATTAAAAATATGAGGCGCTGGGACAACTCGCTAGGCGAGCGATTTGGAATGTGGCAAATAGGTACGCCACAGATTTGAGACAGCGAATTTACGAAAGTGACTACGTAAAAAGAAATACCTTAGTTTTATATATATTAGGAGCTGATGTCCCTTATTTGCAACTTGCAAGGATGCACGGAGATCTATTAGCAAAACAAGTGTGTCTACCTATTTTTATTTTTGTATAATCTAGCGTCTAGGTAAATGCAACGAGCGGATAATTAGGAGCCCAAACTGCCATCCACCAGCCAGTTTATAAAATACCTACCTAGAAAACTAAGTTATCTAGTTATATTATTTACTGTAGTATTTAGTAGGTATTTACTTAAGTATACCTTCACCATTTATATAAATACAGCATGAGTTTAAATTGGTATGTCATCCCGAACCCTGGAGGTCAACATTTGTTTTACGAGTTTCTGAAATTCGGGAATTTTCATTGAAGAAACCAAGTTTCGCTCGGTATTTTTTTTATATAAAATAAACTTTTTACAGAAGCCGACATAAATTTTCTAATGATCTAGCTTCGCTCTGTGCAAACACAAACAATCAAACGAGCGGCATACCTACTTGTTTTTTGTGTAAAATAGCGTTTTTACAAGAAATATAACTAAAACTTTTTTTAACGAGGCAATCTGGTCGTTTGCCTGATGGTGAGCATAACGCCGGCCCATAACAATTATACAGTGCCACTTAGAACTTAGAAACACAAAGGCCTGCGCGGCACTGCAGCAGTGCGCTCGACTCGTTACCCTGACTTCTGAGACTCATAGCCATAAGCGCTGGGCTTATGGCACTGGCACCTTTGCTCATCAAACTGTTACACAGTATAGTATAATGCTTGCACATTACTGCTTGGTGGCAGACTTCACGAGCAAAGCGGTGGTAGGTACCAACCCAGATGGGCACCCGCAGAAGAGTAATTAGTCTTACCACCTATTTATAACAGCAAAACCTTATCTAAATCAATGGCATATCTAACAGAGCTAGACAAGTGAGATAGACAAGTGACGCGCTAATAATCTATACCTATACAACTAAATAAAATTGAACCGTCTGTTTGTAATGTCAATATAACAGCATTTTACTAAATGCATACGAAAGTATATACGTTCCGTATATTCATTCCGGGTAATCTCCGAAACGGCTGGACCGATTTTGACGGAACTTTCACTGGCAGATAGCTGATGTTACAAGAAGTAACTTAGGCTACTTTATTTAAGAAAAAGAATTAGGGTTCCGCGCAAAACAATAAAACCCATGAAATCCAATATCTCCACGCGGGTGAAACTGTGGGCAGCAGCTAGTGTAATCTAAAAACTTGGGTTTGCTGCGGCACAGAATAGATAACAGTTTCTATCTCTGTTAGAAATATCATTTAGATTTTAGATATGTAACTAGAACACAACCATTTATTTATATGACGTAAACCGAAAAAAAATACCAATTTGAATTATAATGACAATGTTATTTTTCGAAACAGAAAAGAACTGTTTTATTTGTTATTGGTTTCCATGGTAACCATTTTAATTTAGACATTTTCGTCAAAATATTTCAACATTTTCAACGCCTATAAGCAGATGGCGTTAGTGCCTATGTCCCGGGTCTATAATCTTTGGTCCCGGGTTTCCAGTAGGTACATTTTTTCTCTATGGTCTCGGGCCATTTATAAAAAGTACTCTGTGGTCTCGGAGCTCGATTTTGCTCGATTATAGAACTGTCAAGTGTCACAAAGTGTACAATAGTTAATTATGGTTAATTATATCGAAGTCGTTATTTGTACGTCATTTTTTCCTCCATTTTGACAGTTCCAAGACCGAATGGAATGAATGAACTTTATTAAGGTGAATGATGTGAACGTATATAGTTATCTGTGACGTGTACGCCCGACATATATGACCAAAAATAATTTCTGCCTGAAAGATTTGGAGGAAAATATTATTTCGAAGGTTTTATTTGTAAGAATTTTTTATCTCCATTTTGACAAACCCACACTTTTTTCAGGTAGGAAATGATAGATGGAACTGAATTATTTTGAATGACGTGTATGCCCGCCATGGTGACAAAAAATCTTCCTGGAAGATGTTTATAGACCAAAAAAGACAGTTTATTGAAGGAAAAATATTAATTAGAAGTAAAATAAAACGAATTAACAATTTTTACTTTCACTATTTCTGATTTACAAAACTAGCGAAATGAAGATTGAGACTAATTATTTATCCTGGCAATTTTAAATTCCGTTTTCGGTTATGTGTGAGTAAAATTTCTTTGCATGTGTGTTCATTTAATCTATGATTCTATCTATGTGTGCAGTTTCTGACGTTTATAATGGTTTGTTGATTCTTATTTCACGTCATACCAAGATAATTCTGCGTTCATTAGCAGTCGTATAACCATAAGGATAAGGTCTATTATTGAAAGTTTATGTAGCTTTTTACCTTGTCGATGATTTTCCGTGTACATGTAGATCCTCTTGCGTACGATTAGTGGTGATTACGTTTCGTTCAACGCAGATTTTTTAATTAATACAAATATGAATTCAAATAGGGAATTATTTTAGAGAACAATTTTATCATATCTTAAATAATTACTTTTCTTTGCTAGCAAATTAAACCATATTGTAAGATAAATAAATAAAATAATGTATATCAATATAAATATCTATACAAATAAATAAAATTGAAGTGTCTGTTTGTAATATCAAAATAACAGCTTTTTACTAAATGCAAACAAAAAACAAATCAAATTTATCAAAACAAAATTTTTTTTAATTTTTTTTTGTCTGTCTGTCTGTATGTTTCGGCTAATCTCTGAAATAGCTCGATTGATTTTGGCGGGACTTGCGTTGATAGATATCTGATTTTCTAAGGAGTAACTTATACTACGTAACAACTGCATTTGTTACTGAATATAAATAAAGATGAAGGCAGATCGAGCGAAAATGAACCATATTACCTGGAAATAATGTCAGTGACTTATCATTTTCCACACGTTGTCTAATTAAATTCTATTGTGATATTTTAAAGACACATTCTTGCTAAACAGGCGTCAAAAGTTGTTTTAAGTGGTAACAGTTCCTCCTTTTTTTCGAAGTCAGTTAAAAAGAAGTAGATTCGGAGCAAATTGGCTACGACATACGGATAGACATTTATATGAGTGATCCTATAAAGTTTCCAATTATTATCATTCAGATGTACGGAATCCAAAAAAATGTAAAAAACATAAATCATCGGGTTTACTTGGTTTAAAATTCTCTTTAATACGGACCCCACTACTGCACCGCACGCCACAGTCGAATGCAGTGAGGAATTAGGAAAAAGATTTACTTATCAGGCAAATGTCCCTCTCGTCTCGTTATCTATACAAATAAATAAAATTGAAGTGTCTGTTTGTAGTATCAAAATAACAGCTTTTTACTAAATCCATATGAAAATGTAAGTATAAAAAAACAATCATTTAAAAAAAAAATGTTTGTCTCTTTGTTCCAGTAATCTCCGAAACGGCTAGACCGATTTTGACAGGACTTTCACTGGCAGATAGCTGATGTTATATGGAGTAACTTAGGCTACTATTATAGTAGGAAAATAATTCCGCAAAAAAAACCCCATGAAATCCAATATCTCCACGCGGGTGAAACCGCTGGCAGCAGCTAGTCCAATAGTATAAAAAAGGTATCAGACAGACTCCCTATGCCTTAAATGAGAAAAATAAAGCCTACTCTCACCTAGGTCAACCCCTCCAAACCAAAATCCTGGATCCACCACTGCTTGCATATTACTACTTGGCGGCAGAATTCACGAGCAAAGCGGCGCGGTACCAACCCAAGTACGGATCTATGCGGGCCGATAAAATTCGATAAAATTGACAGTTCAAATCGATAAAGTGGGTTTTATCGATTTGAGCTGTCAATTTTATCGAATAAAGTGGGTTTTATTGATTCGAAGTGTCAATTTTATCGAATTTTTTTGACCAAAAAGATCCGTACTTGCGCCGCAGATTAGCCCAAGTTTGAAGTTTCCCATTCACGGGTTTTACAGTCTCAGAAACATGGCAGCACAGATATAAATTTAGTTATCTGTGGTAATTTTATGTATGTGTGAAATTCCGTGAAAATAGCCACTGCCTAATTATATTCCTTTCACAATAATTCGCCAAGACGCCAAGTAATTTACGACTAGGACGCGCTTATATGATTTAAATAATTTTTATTCTGACCGTATGCCATTATCATTTCAGCCAAAGATTAGCATTATGATAACCAATTTTTTCAGATAACATTAAGCCAATCTTACTTCATACCTACTTTGGATTATTGTCTAATATATTCCTGTTGCTCGGCTGTGTTTTGTATTTTGTGAAGCTGTGAACCGGGTACCCAGTTCTGTGATTTTTGTAGAATTATAGTGGCTTTGTTGATATATATTATATAGTAACATGTCGATTTCAATTCATAACAACATTGTCTCAGGACCTGAAGAATGCCCCATTCCGGCACATTTGTCATATGGTCAATTTTTATTTGATAAACTGAAAAATGGTGCAGATAAAATAGCATTGGTATGTTCTATATAATAATTTCATATCATAAGAATCAAGGCACTTTTTTACATTATTTTAGCCAATCTAACTATAGGTTGGTATTGAATGTATCCATTTCATCATCATAATTATATTTCGTCACATTTTTGTTATTATTTTTCCAGATAAGTGCAGAAACTGGAGAATCAATAACATACAGTTTTATTCTCCAAAACAGTGTGAATTTAGCTTCAAAGCTGCGTCAGTTGGGAGTGAAGAAAGGAGATGTAGTAACTTTGAGTGCTGAAAACAGATTTGAATTCATTGTTGCAGCTCTAGCTGTAACATACTGTGGGGCTGTGCTCTCTACACTCAATATAACATACTCACCAGGTAATAAAAATCCTATTTTAATTTAAACAAGTCATTGTAACAAAAGTTACATAAAAACAACACAACTGCCCTAGCCAGTGTCACTTGCGATGATGTATGGATTCTAACGATACCCCATACATTCAAATCTGTTCAGGCATTTACAAGTTATGGTGGAATAAAGAAACTCACATACACAAACCCTAAATAGATATGTACACTCCTTTTTTTGTGCAGTTGTGTAAATAATTTATAATACTAGCTTAGGTTTCATAGAACTTTATTATACCTACTACCACCAGCCATATCAAACTGCTATTAATGAATGTAACTATTTAATACTTTAAAGGATAATACCTCTTAAAATTAACTGGTTTTCAGGTGAAATAACTCATATACTAAATATAACAAAACCAAGATTTATATTCACATCACCAATCACTGCACAAAACATCTATGACTGTAGCAAAGACTTACCATTTGTTGAAAAGCTCATTGTGTTTGGAGAATATGACGTTGTGCCGGGTCTCATGTACAATGACTTGATCAAAGATCATGAGGATATTGATGGGTTTATGCTGGAGGATGTTGATGGTGCTAATGACCCAGTGGCTGTCATGTGCTCCTCGGGGACCACTGGCTTACCCAAAGGTGTGATGCTCACTCATGTCAACTTTTTAACATTATCTGCGCATATGAAGTAAGTATCTTGTGATAATTATTATCAACATTAAGGGTAAGATTCAGAGAGGAGTCTAATCGTGTACTCTTGCATCTGTATGTCAAAATTCAGTACTTACATACAAATTCATATTCAGAGACATTTGGAACATTGCTTAGCGCAAGGTTACCAAATTGGCTACTTTGGCAGCTCTTAAAATCAAAAGTGGTGCCACCAAACTATAACGGTAGTAGCCATAGGAACGAAATGTAGAAATGTCAGACTTGAAAACTAAAATGTTTTTATTAATAAAATAGCAAAGTAGATTTATGCCATAAATATTATTGTTTCACTCACTCCTATAGCATTTTGTGTATTGCTGTCTTTGTTGTACTGCTATTCATACCTATATGATAAAACCGGTAAACATACCAGTGAAAAAATTAAAAACTTAACAGCCATAGTCTTAGGTTAGATGGAACACAAATTTTGTTTCTGACTACGAATTTGACTGCGCGGCCGATACTTTGCTAAGACAGTTCTTAGATCGTTTTACATTGTTGTCTCTGAATCTTACCCTAAGTCTGTGTTGTAACACTGAATAGTTCAGATTTTGTAATTTATCTCCAAACTCCAGACAGGGACTTCTGTTAAATTTTGTTGTTTTACAGCCCTGATGCTGGTTCAATCTTTCCTGTTGAACCTGTTATCCAATTGAAACAGTAACAGCATAACAGTTATACAAATGCCCATATTTCATTTTTCAGGTATTACTTCCAGCGGGTACAAGAGGACAAAAACAAGGGTGGTATCCTCACTGGGCTGTCACTGATTCCCTGGTTCCATGCATATGGCTTCATCACAACTTTTGCAGTCATGGCTATGAATATTAAAATAGTGTTTTTGATCCGCTTTGAAGAGCAGCAGTTTTTGGAAACCATTCAGAATTACAAAGTAATTTTTTCTGTAATCTTATCTAATCAATATATAAATAAATCAATAATCTACTAGCAATTCTATAACAAATGGATGAATTTAAGTAAATAAGTAAACAAACAAATAATATAAACATTTTGGAAAAATATTAACTAGGTATAACAATTTTGATGAATCAGTGAAGCCTAGGCTATAATAGATTTTTATTCTTCTTACATTTTGATGAAGGTTGTTCAAATTCAAAATGCTTTATTCAGATAGTTCCCAAGGGAGCACTTATGAAGGTTAAAATAAATGACTCTAATAGTGGGTCTCTGTAATGTTTGTCTACCCGAATCACAGACTAAAACTAATGCTATTGAGACTAATCTCAATAACCTTTATCAAAGTTTACTTAGGTAAAAAGTAACTCTTTCATCTATTGGGGCTTCAGTTTATTCATGATGTTTCATAATATGTGATCAGTCTTTCTGAACTAAAATTAAACAGTTTGTGATTGATAAAATGCATTTCTGAGAAATCATTTCATTTCATTTCATTGCAAGTGTATAATTATAAAACATACTCATTTATCTTGTCTTGTTTTAGGTCAACATGACTACCATAGTGCCACCACTTGCTGTGTTCCTAGCAAAGCATCCTCTAGTACTCAAATATGACCTCTCATCGCTCCATGAAGTATGGTGTGGGGCTGCTCCATTATCTAGTGAAATACAAAGAGAAATTTCAAAAAGGTGAATATTATATATTGATCATTCCTTTGCTTCCTTTTGTAAAAAAAACAGGACCTGCGGCATTACCGGCTAATAAAATTGTCTTCGGTTTCGGCTCCAACCCGATTAAAACTTGCGGTTGCTTGTTTTCGGCTGGAAGGAATTGTCTAGTGTTCTCGCTCGTTTTCGTTTTGGAACAAATTTTTCCCTTAATATTGTTCGTTCCAGTACGAAAACTAGCGAGAACTAGACAATTCCTTCCAGCCGAAGACTAGCAACAGCTCGTTTTTATCGGGTTAGAATTGAAAACGAAGACGATTTTATTAGCCGATAAGACAGCTGTAAATTTTGTAAGCATAGATTCTATACATATTTAATTCATAAGACATTAGTAAAATAATGAACATTGAACATGCTTGCAGGACGGGCATTGATTTTATAAAACAGGGCTATGGTCTAACAGAAGTAACAATGGCATGTTGTGTGGATCTAACCAGCGGTGAAAAAGTTGGCTCGTGTGGCACTCCTGCACCTGGCATGAAAATAAAGGTACTAAGCATTGATACAACAATAATTACTACAACCACATAATAGGTACCTATATATCAGGAACCCATAACAAGGTTTCCTTGTTTCCAGAATCATTGAATACATGATATTCAACTTCCAAATACAGAACAAATATGAATGTCCTTATTAAGTGTACAAATATTTACACTACACATATTAGCGCAAGCTGCTCATCTAGTAATTAATTCTTCCCATTAAAAGCATACAATAACTTATCGGGCATAAGTTATTGTTATCTGCGCAGTCTGCACTAAAGTCAACTATGATGAAGCTTATATAGGCAACTCTTATACTAAGTCTTGAGTCCTGACAACAACTTCGTCTGCACTAACGTTTCTTTATTCGTAACTAAGGGAATGAAATGAACGAAACTGTGTCTACTTTGTTTATATTTTGTACTCTGTGGTTTAGTTGGTTTTGATATTGAAAATCGAGTTGCGCATGCGCGAATTTCAAATAATTAACGTGACAGTTTTGTTTGACCCTGGTTAGCGTTAGGACTTGCATAATCGGTGTCATAAAGTTAGGAATCGCCTAAATGCAACGCGTTTACATTCTTAAGTACCTCCTAGATAGTATCGGTTTAGGTGCTGTCAAACTAGTGCAGATAGACATTCATGTTTTAACAATAATTTAGTTTCTGGGATGCATGTGCTGGCTGGTGATGAATTAAGTAGTTGCCTCACATTAATTATAATAATCCTTAGAGATTTAAAACAAAGCCACTGATTCTTAAACAGCAATTAGTTTTCTTTTATTAGCTATTATGGAAATTTCACACCTTTGTTTCGAAAAATAATTATCTTTTTACTTATGTTTACCTAAGGATCTTAAGTAAAGATAAACTTATTAATATGTAAATCAATATATTTTAATATTTATATAATATCTTTTTAAGAATTACATCTTGGCACCTATATATTTTATTTATTTACCTACATGTCAGGATCAATCAAATAATTCAAAACTCAGTGGCTTTATAAACCCACTTAACAGGTTAACTATGGTTAACCTCAAGAATTCTTACAACCATTTTAGTACTCCATTATCACAAATATGTGTACTTAGGTATACCTAATAATTATGGTGACATATTATGTGTCACCATAATTATTATAATAATTTTGTGGCCAATGCTTATCGTAAGCATAATTTTTAACTAAAAAAAAGATGTTCTTTGATAGCGAGACGAGCTGGTCGTTTGCCTGATGGTAAGCATAACTCCAGCCCATAACAATTGCAGTACCACTCAGAACTTTGAAACACAAAGTTCTGCACGGCACTGCAGTGCGCCCGCTACCCGTAGACATTAGGTATCAAGTCTCATAAACCCAGTAATTTCACTGGCTACTCTGCTCATCACTGATTGGCGGCTGATACGAGCAAAGCGGTGATACCAACCCAGACGCACTCTCGCAGTATAATTAGTTCTATTTATAATATTAGTAGGATAATATTTTGATTACATACTACACAAGCTATTTCAACAGGTGGTGCACATAGAGAACGGCAAAAAAGTAGGCCCGAACGAAGAAGGCGAGTTGTGGATAAAGTCCCCTCTGCGCATGAAAGGGTACATGGGCGACAAGGCGGCGGGCGACGAGCTGTTTGACTCGGAGGGGTATGTGCGGACGGGCGATATTGGCTTCTACGACAAGGACGGTTTCTTCTATATCGTGGACAGGCTGAAAGAGCTGATCAAGTACAAAGGCTTTCAGGTAAACACATCTTTTAACTTCTTCATAAATAGTTCTCTAATCGACCTGCATAATATGTTATATGACTATGTATTATATTATGTTTAATGGTCTTATTTAAATGTATGTATTTTATATAAGTGTATCGGTTTAAATTTAGTTTTAAAAAAAATTAGGTATACAAAATAATTGAAAGCCACCGACCACCGTCCATTTTTATTTAATGTTATTCCTCTCCATGCACGGTTGTCTGGAAGAGATCGCTCTAAGCGATGCTAACGCCAATTGCAACACTTATTGTTAAATTGTTTTAATTTTGAAGGTACTTATAGTGGTGTTTCAATAAAGAGTTAATCTATCTATATATGACGTCAGACATTATTATGCTATTCGATATTTATGCTGGCATTTTTGAAGTAATTGTAGACCTAAACGTGGAATAAATACGTGCACTTTTTCGGTGCACAAATAATAAATATAACTCCTACCTATTTACACAGCCCGACCACTTCAAGATTACATAATACCTAGGTACATAATACTACAGCAAAAAGTGTATGTTGCCTTTTTTGCTATCATAGTTTCGTAACTGATAAGCATACTTAGCTATAGATTTTAATGAAATATCAAACTAAACATCCGAGTATGTATTCATATCATTATAAAATATTTTATCTAAAGCTATTTAAGAACGCGGATGCGTTATAATCGGGGTTCCTCCGTTTCTTCTATATATTAAAGAGAAACGAAGGAACCCCGACCTATAGATGTAGGTATTTACCACAGACTATATTACAAATCTGTGGTATTTATGATGTATCTATATAGTTTTTCAAAAAACAAAAGCCTGCGCGGCTCTGCATTTTTTATTTGTTTTTTTTTATTTGCAACTTTGCTCATCAAGCTTGCGCATTACTGCTTGGCGGCAGACTACACGAGCAAAGCGGTGGTACCTACATTAAGTTGTTTATCTTCAAAAATGTTGAGATGCATTAGCGAGACAGCGGCGCGTCGTATTCTGCCCCATAACGGTTCTAATCACGTAGGTATATTTTTCATTAGGTAGGTATTTTGATTTCCTACGATTCGAACCAGCGGCGCAAGTACGGAAGTTGGTTCGATAAATTTGTCGAACCGAAAAACTCGACAAATTTATCGAATGTTGCGAGTACCGAAGTCTGATCGTAAAGTATTGCAGCTCTATATTCTCTTTGGATTCGACCTAGCTATTCGTTAACTTTTGTCGAAAGTATCGAGGTTCTATAAAAGTCGATAACACCCACTTTAAATGTCAATTTTATCGAATTTTATCGATCAAAAAGATCCGTACTTGCGCCGCTGTTGTAGTGTTCCAACATGACCAAGAATTATACTCCAATCGGTCTCGTATTTGTAAGTACAGGTGGCCCCAGCGGAGCTGGAAGCGCTGCTGCTGCAGCACAGCGGCGTGGCGGAGTGCGGCGTGGTGGGACTACCGGACGAGGCGGCCGGCGAGCTGCCCACCGCCTTCGTCGTGCCGCAACCGAAGGTGGAACTCACAGAGAAGGAGCTGGTTGAATTCGTCGCTAACAAGGTAACATCTATACAAATAAATAAATTGAAGTGTCTGTTTGTAATATCAAAATAACAGCTTTTTATTTAATGCATATGAAAGTATATACGGAAAAATAATTAGGGTTCCGCGCAAAAAAATTCAAAACCATCAAATCTAATATCTCCGCGCGGTTGAAACCGCGTCAAAATTCTGCTACAAAGGTTCCGGGCAGCCCTAGATCAGCGGCGCGAGTACGGATCTTTTCGATAAATAAATCGATAAAGTGGGTTTTATCGATTTTAACTGTCAATTTTATCGAATTTTATTTATCGAAAAGATCCGTACTCGCGCCGCAGTAACAGTTGATTCGCTTGAACTATGTCGAACTTTGTTAAATGATGGTGTGGATTGGAAGAGACTTAAAAAAAATACAGAAAATGGCGCGCATTTCACGTTTGAAGTTCTTTTCATATTTTTTTTTTAAATGTATTACATTTTTCCAATAGGTTCTCACAACTTTTCGATAACCATGCTCCTGATCACCCCCCTTCCGGGATAACATACCAATTCAAACTCATCCTGTATAAGTAGGTAAGTACGGAGTTTCTGCTCCTACAGAAGTTCAAACATAGTTTTATTAAATAACTATCCAGGCACTGCGAGTTCGCCCGCGTTCATTTTTAAAATAAATGTATCCTAGTAAGTTATTCCTTATAACTTATGCCAGGGATAGTCCAGTCGAAATTGATCCAGCTGTTTCGGAGATTAGCCGGAATACTCAGACGACAAACAAAAACTTTAATAATTGTTTTGTTTTTCTCTTTTGCGTAGGTACCGTATATACTTTCATATGCATTTAGTTAAAATCTGTTATTTTGACATTACAGACAGACGCTTCAATTTGTTAATTTGTATAAATATTTATATTAGGTACTAGTTTGATTGGTTCATTGAGGAAACAATAAGAAATAATTGTAGGTACATAACTTGTTTTTCCAATTAAATTAAATTCAACTGAGAACATTATTTCTTTATTTTATTACTTGTTGAAGGCTATTAGTAGTTTTAAGTACCCTTATAGGAAATACATTTACTTTTACTATTATTTTGAGTCAAGGTTATGAAGTCATTTAGTTTTAGCCTTCACTAATTTAATCCTTCACTTCCTACCGTTTTGAAACACAAGTTATATTGGTTAGTACTCTTTAACAAAACCACAGAATAAATAATAGTGGCAGAACTAAATACCTAATATAAATAATTTAATGATGTTGTTAGAATGGTAGCCTAAAACCTACCCATACAAAAAATTCACACTGAATGCAAAGAACGCGTCGCAGCTATTGTTCAAAGAATTTCGCATAATTAAGTCTTTTGTTCGACTTCATTCAAATGAAAAGTTATGTACCTCATCAGAACTCTTAGCGAAACGGTTGAATCTCCTTACACAATCGTATCAGTGAATAATCAAGTTTTTATTATCAGGTGTCGCCTGCGAAGCGATTGCGCGGTGGAGTGATATTCGTCACGGAAATACCGAAAAATGCATCAGGAAAAATACTCCGACGAGAATTGAGAGCACTGCTCAAATCACATGTGAAAAGCAAGCTTTAAAGTGTTTAGTCAATGATTATTATTTAAATGTATTACAATTTCGTTTTTACCATGTTGACATTTTATTTAAATAAACACATTATTTTAACAAAATGTTTTCAATTTATTTCCATAAATAATCAATCACTTATAGTGAACAAATGTCAAATTAACATTAAATTATTTACAATGATTTAGATAATTCTACTTTTTAGCTAAAGTATCCTTAAGTTCTTGGGGTATTCGTTTCAAAGCGTAGGAGTGTAGATCGTCGTTGACTGCGGCCAATACTCCGGTCTTATTGGGCTTGTCCTCTGTGGCTCCATACTTGTAGAAGTTGCCGAGGATGTCGGTGAGCCTCCCGCCGGCCGCCGAAAGCACAGCCTCAGGGGCGCAAGTGTCCCATTTCTTACAACCAGGGCTGGCGAACACATATATCGAAGCTTTTCCTTCTAATAGTTGCAGAACCTAAAACAGTAAATTAAGTAACAAATGCTGAAAATAAAAACTAAAAATTTTGTCTTTGACTGTACAAGCTATTGTAATAAAATTTTCGTAATTTCCATGACCTCGAAGGTTGTTTATTTAATGACTACTCAGTTTAAATTTAATATTTAAATAGCTTTGAAAACAATATTTTTCAGTTTGTTATTTTGCATAATGGTAATAAGTTTTTTTTATCAACAAAGAACAAGATAGATTGGCTCTTATTATTAAACAGTGTTAATTGTTAAATAGTTAAACTAAGTCTTGTCTCTTTCAATTCAGTTTAAAATTATTAAAGAACAACAAAGACCAAACATTGTTGAACTAAACCACCATTTAACACTTTATTAATAAGAGCCATTGTAGTTATCTATTTACACAATATCTCTCTATCTATTGCATCATTGATAGTATTTGATATGATAAACTCATAAATATTTTATTATCTTTAGTGAGTAGGTAATATGTACTATAATAACCTTATATCCTGCTCCACCAACTCTCATAACTTGAGCTGCGTTCATGACTTGTAAAGCTTTCTCCACCACAGGGTTTGAATGACTCCTAGTCGTAGTGATGATCAAAGAATCTGGTGGTGGTGCCGGTGTATAGCCTCCAACACCTACTTCTTTCAGTCCCCATATTGTCCTACCCAATTTCTTCTCATCACCAACCATAGTCTTGAAATAAGGCTGGTGAATGACTCCAGCTACTGGCTTCTCATTGACAGATATTCCAATTAAGACAGTCACATGTTCTAGGAACCCTAAAACAAATGAAATTTTTTAATGTCCTAATCATTTTTAGTTTTAGTTTAGGATGAACCATGCATGTTAGTTATTTTCTAGCAAAAAATAGACAAAACTAGCTAAGTAGGTAAATGTTGGTTAGTTAAAAATTATACAAAAGGCACCCCAATATATGTACAATGTAACTTGTAAGGTAACACAACAAATTCTAAAGATAGGCAAGATGGATTTTTCTGTTAGCATATTATAAAGTTCTGTGTATGTGCTCTCTACAATTCAATAAGCTTGTACAAATGTCTAGTACATACTCAAATCTTACATTTAATTTACCATAATGTGATTGGAGAAAGCTTAAATACCACTTCATACTAATAAATGGATGAGCTAAGTACATTTTCCATCGTTCCCATGGGTCTCGCTTCAACATTAGGGCACCTAGAATTTTACACATATGTATGCTATAGCCACATCACCATATTACAAAAATATTATTTAAATGCTTGAAAGCATAAGGAAATAAGCTATAGAATCATAGTATTTTATACATGTTTATCTATTTCATTTATATGCTGTCCGTGGTTTCACCCGCATGGAGATATTGGATTTCAAAGGTTTAATTTTTTTGCACGGAACCCTATTTATCTGTCAAAATTGGTCCACAGTCGTTCGGTGATTACCCGGGACAAACGGTGGGACAGACAGACAAAAAAAATTTAAAATGGCTGTTTTGTTCTAGGTACCATATATACTTTCATATGCATTTAGTAAAAAGCTGTTATTTTGATATTACAAACAGACACTTCAATTTTATTTATTTGTATAGATATAGATTCAACAAACCTTGAGTATATTCCGAAGTGCCATCCAGAGGATCCACCCAAACAACTATGTCCTCCTCTTTGACACTTTGTAAGTCTAAGGGGCATTGTATTCCTAAAATCTCTTTGTCTCCTTCTACAACTATCCAATCACTGGGGATATCACCCTGAAATAAAAAGTCACTCTAAGTCAAAACTGACAACATTTAAATTTTCCTCCATCCAGTTGTCAGTTTTTCACCTCACATCAAATTCACATGTCAGTCGCTAGATATTTCATAGTTTTACCTCATTGTCAGGATTATCCTCTTCACCAATAATGCTGATCTTAGGGTACTGGGCAGCAAGTGATGCAATGATACATCTCTGCGCAGACCTATCGGCTTCAGTTTGATAATCATCTTTACCCTGGAAATAATTGGGACAAGCTGCCTTATATAAACTATTTTTATATAAGATTAACATGGTTCTAACATGAAAGAAGATTTTCATTATTTCTTTTTTTATTTGTGCGATTGTCTGTATTTACACATACGTTTTTGTAATTTTGTACTTACTACACATACTATAATAGGCACCTACTGTTAAAGTTGTCAAAGATGCATATGTCACAAGACCTTCCTCACTATTCCAACAATAGGAGTCTTACTGAAAATTGACACAACTGCACAAAATAGTAGTGTAATGTTTTTAGGGTTCACATATGTATTTGAGTTTCTTAACTCTACCATAACTTTTAATTTAAATGCCTGAACAGATTTGGATGTATGGGTTATAGTTAGAATTCTTACATCACTAGGGCCAGTCGTGTTTTTTATGTAACTTTTGTTACATCCACTTGTTTATATTTCTAGTAGTATGAACAATACACAACACAGTAGTCAGCATCAGCAACAGCAAGTCTAAAGTCCAAATCAAAGCAGTGCAAAAAAATTAGGACAAAGTGAATGTACAATTTCTTTACTGGTGTAAATAATAACAAGAAAGCGAAAGTTGGCACCTTTTCTACGATACCGAGTTCTCCTTTGCTCATAACATCGCGAACTATTTTTCCAGCTCTATTGGCAACGGATACCGAAGAAGCCAGGACCCTCACAATAAGAGGAACCGTAGACGACATTTGTCATGTATTTAATCTCCCAAGAATCTTGTACGAACCACGAATACGAAACTATTTAGTCCGCCAGCAACTGTTCTCCACTTAAATGTAATGACATAAAAGTTGTAAATAAATCGTAATCCCACTTCGCAGACTACAATATACCTACTATGTAATGTATATTGTATAGTAATTTTTCCGCACTACTCCACAAATTCTTAGTTTGTGTCCACAACTTTCCAAAGAGAAGACAAATACTACGGAAGACAATGTCACTGTCCCTTACGCTGTCATTGTCATTCGTCTACTAACTAATTAGAGCTGTAAGAAACCGTATGTATTCGTTACCGAGTAACGAGTACATCGTCAGATTCGAATTAATGATTCGTAACTTACAAATTCAATTCGTTACTCGGTATGTTTCGTATGATGTCAGTTTCATTCGTTCTTCGTACGAATACAACGCATGATGCGTGAGCCGTGAACTGAAACGATTTGTCCAGCGATAGAATGAATGCGAGTGAGAAATAAGCATCGTAGCTTCGTATTGTTTATATTTTTATCCAACAAAATATGGAGCAGGAGGGTTTTCAATTCGCCTGTATTGTTTTTTGTGGCGATGTTACTCTTTATCTCCGCCATTTGGCGACCGATTTCATTGATTATTTTTTCATGAGTAGGGTTCCATAAATTTTATAAAAGAATACCATCTCTAAATATGGTGAAAAAATGGGTGATAATATTTCATATTTCACGACATTTTCACAAGTCGATTCCCGCTTTTTCTTAAACCAAATTTTTATATAAAATGAACCAGGGATTGCTTTCATTAAAATACCTACAGTAATTTTCAAATTTTTGTTTCATTATTTTTTCAAGGATTTTTTATGGTGTTTCTTTGTGCCAATAATGTCAGTCACTATATCTAAATGTATAAAAAGACGAGAATAGTTCATACATCATACAATCTAAATAATAAATATTTAGAACAAGATGAGACTACTTAAAAATACAGTTTTTTTTTACGACAGTACTTAATACGTACGAAATCATACCAATGAATACAATGATACCAACCAACAGGACTCGATGCGATGTTTCATGCTAGTACTCGATTGTATCAAAAGTAGCGAGAAAGTAACGATACGTATGAGTACTCGATTTCTCGTTACTTTTACAGCTCTACTACTAATACAAAGTACTCTGTGGTCTACTAATACCAAAGAGTTTACACTTTTCTTTTATCATAGACTAATACCAGGGGAATAATTATTGAAATCTCTTTGGGTGGGGCAGACATTATGAACAGTTGGTTCCTTATTCGAG
This sequence comes from Crocallis elinguaria, assembly GCA_907269065.1. Classification (NCBI taxonomy): domain Eukaryota; kingdom Metazoa; phylum Arthropoda; class Insecta; order Lepidoptera; family Geometridae; genus Crocallis; species Crocallis elinguaria. The sequence goes on along the minus strand of OU026065.1, from coordinate 5,213,776 downwards.
CCCCGAGCGTATTATTTTTCTCTATGCCCGAGACACAGAAACTAACGCCATCTGTTTACAGATGTGGAGTGGTATGTCACTATAAAAATGTCAGTCAAAATGGTTTCCATGGTAACTATTCATAGTCAATGGGGATCCACGCGCAAAGCTCAGAGCAGATGGCGCCAGCGGCGCGATGGCCACTGTCAAATCATTTTCGCTTTGTTTACATGTAGATTTTTTATATATTTTTGTGTTCAAACCGGTCGAATCATCATAATGGATAACGTGTATGGTACCTGGAAGCTTAAAGAATTGAAAGATGTACTGAAAAAACTAGGAGGAAAGATAACTGGAAGGAAAGCAGATCTTATTGAGAGGTAGACGTTTTTATAATAAAATATTTTTAACAGTGTTAAGTTACACAATTTACAGCTTTTCTTTAATGTAACACGTTAACACTTACTTGATTCATGCTAGGAAAATTTACGAAAAATCACAGACCATTATTTATAATAATATGTGGTTTTTTATTTTTAGGTTAGAAGCTTAAGACTGAAATATTAGTTTCGGCCATCAAAGCCCTAACAGCGTCTGAAAGCCGAGCAGTCGACGTTTCCGCTGTACAACTTTACCAAGACGTCAATAGTTCCACAATATTGCCGAAGATTATCAAGCAACAAATGCAATGTAAGTAGTTTATATACAATTGACAGGTAGTTTCTATCTATACAATGTTAAAGGTATATGAAATCATGTTTAATACCCCTATCCGGATCTTATTTTAACATGATGGCTCTTGTTTCAGATTGTTCTTGCAACGCAGCGAATCACGGAGAGAGGCTTGACCAAGATTGGACTCCAGAAAATGTTCACCACCTACAACTTTACTGGAACAGCTGTGCCAGCAACCCAAAGCCGCGCTCCATTATGTAAAGGAGTTGGGATGGCTTGGGTAAATAATGGCAGTGGGAAATGCACAATAAACCTCAACATCAGTGCAGGCCTTATCGCCCCGACTTGAATAAGAATAAGAAAGAATAATTATACTGTATAATAAAACAATAAAAAGTAACAAAAACTTTTATTTCACTATATTCTCTCTAAAATTACAAACCATAGCACAACCAAATAAAATCCTAGATGCTAGGGGGACATAATATGGGCTTAGTTCATTTTTTTAAATCTTGTACCTATGTCTTAACTAGACCAATAATATGTTCTATATGAACATGTTTGCTCACTAATTTCCGGTCCAGTATTATTCTAACACTTGGTATTTGTCTTTCCTTTCAAAAACATCGTAATATTTATACTAATGTCTTTTGAAACATAAAAGTTCTGTACATTAAAGCCTCTGTCTGCCATGATAGAATCACCACTGGCACAAAGATTTTCCAGTTTGGATCTTCCTATAATCTGTCTATCACTGACTGAATCTCCATAACATTCTGAGACAAGATGTAAGACCACCAGTCATAGCCCAATCATTGCCTTCACAGTATTTTTGTGTTTGTAGCTGCTAAATGTCACTTGCTGTGCTACAGGATTCACCGGCTTTGTTATGGGTATTTTTGTAGTTGATCACCAACACAAACATTAATAATTTGACTTCCCTTGTAATTTAAGTTATTACACATGTGTCTATCACCAGCATGAATTTATCATAGATTTCTAGGCCCGTATAAAAATGAATAGCTTCTTGCTTCTTTCTAAATACCGAAGGCTTCTTAATGTAGGTGTTGTTGAAACTCAAGTGCACCAAGGGAATACGCTTGGTACAGTCTCTTTTTGAGATATCTGCATATTTGAGGATCTCCTGAAAAACAATAAAAAGTTTCAAACAAACTCTTACAAGCTACTTATTAAAAATAACCACAGAGATTAAGATAAGACGATCTGTGACACTTGATGACCGAAATAAACACATAATAATTCACCTGTATAAGCTGATTCTTCTACATAATCAGATTCATGGAAATGACTCCGGCATAACCTTGTATGCTGTATAGTACAAAGTTTTTGCGACGTATAGCTTCTTTTTTATTATTGGATCCTTGGGAAATAAATGTACACCGGGGTTCAAACATCCTGGTACTGCACACAGTGGCATAAAATTAAATAAAATTAAGATTTACTGAGTTATAGGTTATAAAATGTATGAAACTGACAGTTTTCAATGGCCATGGCGACGATGCGCCACCTATCGTGATAAATTGGCAGTCAACATCCCCATTCTCGGACAGAATAATTCAGAACTCCTTTGACCAAAGAGAATATAACCACTACGTTTATGACACTTCCACGGAACCCCTGGGTTCTGCGGACCACCTTTCGGGAAACGCTGTACTAGACAGTAGCAGAACAATACTTCTCACAGGTCACAGGGTAGTGCTAGTGACTACAGATAATAAAAATTAAGAAATTGTGGCAGTTTCTTAGCAGCGTCATCTGGCGTGGACATGGAGTAGCAATACTACCTGCACCTTTATCCTGCAATCCTGTATTAAAATTCGCGATCTTCCGATGGCTAACACCGTGGGCCGTGCCTAGCCACACGGATCCTGTCGGTAACCACAAATCTTTCTCAGCTAAACAGCTCAGTGGATGTGTACAGGCAGCCTCGAAAGTTAATAAAAATCAAAATCCATTGTCTCGAGTAGCACTTTGCCGAGTTTCGCTGGAGAAACCTTTGTGGGTACGGGGGTGAGAGGGAGACACCTAAGAACACCCTCGATTAAGTCACCTTTCAGAAAAAAACAATATATCAAAATCGGTCCATCCGTTGTCAGGAGTTAGGAAGCATGATACTGCGATTTAATCTAAACAACCTGAGGGACAGTCCAAATTCCAGTACTGTCCCTATAAACTGCCAGTAAATGTAATCCAACAACATATGTAGAATATCTTGCTGGATTACATTTACTGGATGCAATGGGATCTCGTTAACTTCCCACTTCAATGTTGAAATTATTATTTTTCCTGGGTATTTTACAACTAATTTAAATGACAGAACAGTTAAACAACAATGGTTTATTCAATAAAATATATTTTAGTACATAAATATACAATCTAAAACTTATATCATTTTTAAATAAGTAATCATAACCCTACTCACCAATATAAGTAATAAAATAAGCTTAATTTGTTTATTTAATTTAAGGCACAATTTTGGAAGATTAATAATTATAAGGTATTTTTGATCCTTCAAGATAAAATGTATAAAACATTTATGATATCAACAGACAATATTATAGTTTTTTTATAAATCAAATAACTTTTGTTATGCAAGGCTGCTAAGTTGTTATTTGGCGCCAGTAGTTGTATTGATACCTGAGAAAGAAAATAATACTAGGATTCGCTTATTGATTTCGCTCGTGGTTCCAGAATAGAATGCTGAGCTTAGCGAAGGTTTCAAAGTACGAGACGCAAAACAACTTTACTGCCGAGCGAAACACAATTTTTTATCCGCTGGCGTGGAAAAAGCAAGTTGCACGCAGATTTCGAATGATAAACAAAACGTTTCCTCACAAATAATTATTTCATTACAGTGGCTCAGTACCCAACAATCAAAACTATTGTGTACCATGAATTATTACTGTTATTAGTTTGCAGTAGCGTAAGTCATGATCGCAAAAATTGTTCCATTTGTGATTTATTTAACTTAGATTTTATTGTTACAAGACTTTGCAACTTACACAAGTACATACTTGTGAACAAGTTGCAGAGTCCAACTTGGATGTATGTACATATTAACCCAATAAGCTGTTGTCCGATAATCTAATCCGGAAATATGTATTTGTAGGTTTTATATCGGACACTTTAGTAGTACATTCATCCTATATTTCTTCAATGATTTAACAAATTAAACTTAGTAACTAAAACTTAGGTAATTATTTCTTTGATCAATCAATAATAATAAAAACATGATACCTACATTATTAAAATTATCTTCTTTAACAACAACAAAATATTTTAAGACTTTATTTTTTACACATACCTACAATTTTCTTTTCTCAGATAAAATAAGGAACAAAATACATGATAACGAAAGATAAAAAAAGAATTTAAGATAATTTTGGTTAAAGTAATTCAGTTCATTTTTATTGTCAAAAACAATTAAAATTCGAAGTCACATGTCCAAAACTACAACAAAAAAATAGTAGATAATTGCCAAGACTACAATATGTTTAAAAAACTTTCAATTAAACACATTCAAAAAGTGTGATTCCACCATGATGCATGTATAACTAGATTCCCGCGATTGCTAATCCTAGGCTAGATACTATAAAACTTAAAAAAATGTAAACATACCCATTTACTGTTACATCATTATTTCGTCTTTTTTATTTATTAAATTGTTAAACTTTATTATTGAAACAATTAAGTTTATTTACACTTAACCTATATTTTAACGATAAAACTATAGAATAAGAAATAATAAGACACATAATATGAATATGCAACAAGCAATTGATAAATCAGTATCATTTATAATAATGAGTCCTTGACCTCTATAGAATTCATATTATGTATCCTAAAATTCGAATTAGCAATATCAACCCCATTATAATTATTATAATAATGCCCAACTATGTATACGAACCCTAACCAAGTATTATTACGACGAAAAAATTATGTAAATTAAAATACTAACAGTGCGCACATCAGATCTAGGCCGAGTCTGAAGTGAGCGGCAGGCAGCCTTTATCTCATTTACTCTACAGCATGTTCTAATTCTCTTTCTCTAACGCTCGCAAAGCGAGTCGCCTAGATCCGTTGCGCGTACTGTACAGTCCAGTGCAATAATAAGTAATACATTCCATAATTTTTGTACACAACAAATGCTTAACAATAATGTTAACTTGTGTAACAGTGAAATTACTGGGCTTATGAGACTTAATACCTAATGTCTCAGGGTAACGAGCGTACTGCAATGCCGCGCAGGCCTTTGTGTTTCAAAGTTCTGAGTGGCACTGCAATTGTTATGGGCCGGCGTTATGCTTACCATCAGGCAAACGACCAGCTCGTCTCGTAACCAATAACATAAAAAAAAAAAAAACTTATGCCATATAGCAGTGGTTCCCAATTAGTAGAATTTATTCCCGAAATCCCCACTAACCAAAACTGCAAACCGCAGTGGGGATCTCGGGAATAATCGTCGCAACTATTATGAACATGAACCAAATTATAATAAAATAACTTTGAGGCAGATACAGGTTCAGTTAGGTATATTTTAATTAATATGCCTATTGGTCTTTTTTAATCGACCAATAGAGGTTAGTGTGCCACCCCGGAGTACCTGAGATTGCTAGAAGGGGTATCTTAAGTCGGGTTCAGATTAACTGTGTCGTGGAGCGACAGAATGATATTGAATTCATACATCTACTATGCTCAGATTCACACTAATGAGTTGCGTTGTGTCGGGGCGCCTTGTGTCTTGTCTTTTTCCTTTGTATGATGTTTGCTTTGTGATGTGTACGTTTGCTTTGCGCACTTTTCATTATGAAGTTAAGGAAGTACGCGAATTGTAATATATAGTTAATTATAGTGTTCTTTCTCGAAGATTCAGGAAAAACTAGTTGGGAACCAACACCTCTCGATCGAAGCATCTCTCGATTTTCAGTAAAATTTTATTTATCACAGGCTCAAAAAATTCAAAATTATGAAATGTATGCTGATGACTGTACTGTAACATAATAATTGAGCTTAAACAGTGAAAAATTAAAATGAAATTATTAATCAATACGATATTATACCTAAACTAATAAACAATCTTTGGATTGAACATGAATAAATTAGCAATATAGCTGCACCATTAGCTGGTTACTATTCTTAAAGGGGATAGGCGCACCAACCAATGGTGTGGTCCAATTCCCAATCTCATAAAATTTTCTATCCTTAGATATGGTCCGGTCGTTAATAACTACATATTACAAACATATTATATAAGTTCTATTCTTTACTTTATTTGCATGGAAAACTAATAATTAATTTTCATATAAACATAAACGCTTACACACTCATACCCCCGCACTAGGATTCCCTGTGTCGCAGGTGGCATGGACATACACAGATACACATCACAAACATCCAAGACCCGAGAACAAACTTTATGCTTACACAAAATCTGCCCCGGCCGGGAATCGAACCCGGGACCCCTCGCCTTGCAGGCAGGGTTACTACCAACTTAGCTACGGAGCCGTCATGAAGAAGTCATATCTCTAGGAGGGAAAAAATGTGATAAGGGGCTAAATGTAATTCACGACATTTTTGTCCCGGTTTTTTTCATTTTTAATATTATAGATTTATACTATTTGGAATATCATATAATTTTAATTGAAATCAGGTGCCTATTAAAAATTCAAGAATAAAGAAAATAGCTACCCACATTATGCAGAAGCACAACAGTGAGAAAGGATTACACAATTTATTCAAGTTCTGAGTCTGAGATGACTATGGCAGAGCATACTACGGCAGCAAAATATAAAGAGAATACCAAGATTTTGCGGATTATGTGACAATTTCAAACAAAAAACAGCAAATGTAGCATCTGCAGTGGCAGCAGTAAGCACTGTTAGTGGGAGGACTAACTCTTCTGCGAGTGTCCGTCTGGGTTAGTACCACCGCTTTGCTCGTGAAGTCTGCCGCCAAGCAGTAATGTGCAAGCATTACTGTGTTCCGGTTGATGAGCAAAGTAGCCAGTGAAATTACTAGGCTTATGAGACTTACTACCTAATGTCTCAGGGTAACGAGCGCACTGCAGTGCCGCGCAGGCCTTTGTGTTTCGAAGTTCTGATTGGCACTGCAATTGTTATGGGCTGGCGTTATGCTTACCATCAGGCAAACGACCAGCTCATCTCGTTACCAATAACATAAAAAAAAAACTACATTCAGGAATACATGACACAACTAACTTACCATTACCAAGCAATTCTGAAAGAATACGTTACTATGGTAAAATGCAAAATTGTGTTTGTCTGTTTATTGGTTTGTCCTTCTTTCTCACAGCAACGGAGCAACGGATCGACCTGAGTTTTGGCATAGATATATATTTTTTGGACTGGAGAGGAACAATGCATATTTCTTATATTTAGGTCCAAAATTTTTCTGAGCTTCATTTTAGCCATTTATCAAATTTTTACTCATAAACTCATACATCTAATCAGTAGGCTAAATTAAGTTTCAATTATAAACTATACATAAAAATGATTAAAATTAACAATTGATGGAAAAATATCACCCATTCAAATAAATATAAACGAAATTGATTCAGCTAAATTCGTAAGTCGAAGGCCACCACGGTGATAAAAACTGGAAACTTTAACAAACGAGAAGTCTTGACTCAAGCCAGGCCGATGTCGCTGTCTCAAGGCATTCTGTATTTCAGCTGTTTTTAAAACATTTCGCTGCTCGCCTTACTGGCACGTACCGGCCAATGGGGAGCCACACTGCTTACTTATCCCGCTAGGTGGCGCATTATCGCTGGTGTTGTTTCACTATGAATCTTCATTATAAAATTTTAGTAAGTAAACAAAAAATAATTTGCAATAAAGTATGCCTCTGTAAAGTTCAATCCAGTGTAAAATTAAGGTACACACGTTCCCCTTCTGACGAGAAAAAACGGAAATCGTGGATCAACGTATGTAGTGACCATTTCAAATCTAATTATTTTTAAGACGCGAGCATGTTTACTGGTTATAGTTTAATTCATTAGCCCTCAAAGTAAACATCAATGACAAGCACCAGCGACGGTGGCGCCATCTGAGATTAGCTTTGCCTGTGCCTCCCCATTAGCCCCTTAGCTGACTTCAAGCTCAATCTCAACGCACCCGTTCTGTTTATCGGGCGCGTCGTCGGTGGTCTGCGCCAGGATGTGCTTGATAATTTGGTCGATGGTGTGCGTTCCGAGCATCATGGCAACATTCTTGTCGTCAACGACGTAGAGGAACAGATGTTTGGCGTTCTCGCGCAAGCGCTGAACGCGCGACCACATGTCGCGGTCAGCCGGCTTGGCGCCGCACTGCTCGATTACTTTCTCCAAAATCTGGAACAAGTTTTAGACGGTCTTACCACAAAAAAATTAAACACATTTCAAACCTGTTAAACTGAATTTAGAACGTTAATAGCTGGAAAAAAAAGTATTTATATAGAGTTATTTTTAGGTACCTATGTCAGCATAGTTATGCCTTCGGAGTGTTCTTTATGTTAATTTAATGATGTGAAAAGAAATTGCAAGAAATAATTTAATTAGCAAAAAAAGGGTGCGGGCCCTGAACACAGTGTTTTTTTTTGTGGTAACACTGTAAATGTGGGCTATGGTTAACCATTGGTTATGCAATAGGGATGTTGACTCCTATTGTTTATTATGTCAATCAACTCGTTTTCTTATGAGAGTCAAATGTCTATATCGAATAAACTGGAAATCAAACGCCTGAAACGTCAAAATTGAGAGTCAGAGTCGGGCGTATCTACTGAGCGTGAAGACGCCCCATACAAATTGTACAGAACATCTGACGTCACTTGTTCTACGCGGGCTGTAAAGCTGTACTAAAAACATGCATTTAGTTGATTTGGCCGTGAAAAACTGCGGTTTAGTATATAGTTGTCTTACATTTTTTTATTCATTAAAATGTAAAGAATCTGGTGGTATCATTTAAATGACTAAAAGATGATAAAAAAATTGTTGAATTTGGGAATCTTTTCGACGCAGTATCTTTGTTGAAATTATATATTTTTTGTGAATTTAATTTTTATCGTGTTAATGTGATCTTCTTAAAACCGTATAACGACAGCAGTTATGTATTTTGCATTTCATGCAACATCCCAATTGCTATAATTGCTGAAGCAAAGTCCAACTTCACTTCAGATATTACCCTTGCATCCATAGTCAAGTCATACATGAAATATTCTATAAATAAATACTTTGTAGTGTGTATGAGTCTTACAGTGTCAACAGGCTCCTCGGGCCAACCGAGGTACTGCAAAGTATCTTCGTCAATTAATTGCGCCAGGAGTTTCTTCAAACTCTCTGCTAGCAGTTCCTCTGACATAAGCGGAGAGTTTTCTTCCTGAAATATTTTATTCATGATATAAGTTTCTTAGAATTTCAAGATAGCTTACCAAGATGGCATTTGAATCCTAACTGTTGTTAGTATTTTAATTTTGTATATAATGTCCTACTAATATTATAAATACGAATTCCGCCCAATGGGCGTCTTATCGCTTATAGCAATTGCTACCAGACAACTACAACAGAAAAAATAATGTGGTCGGTGGTGTACAGAGATGCAAAGATATACCATAGACAGAGTTAAAAATACATATTACACGTCCATAGTAGTAATACATACCAATACCTAACAATAAACAGTTAAACATGTAACATACATAAATATATATACAAAATAAATAAAATTATTTATACATATTAAAGTGATATGAATATGATACCTACATACAACTACATAAATACTAGCATTGCAAGGATAGATAATGCTTGTATATCATAGTTTTAAAAATAATAAGAGATTTAGCTTGCTAGCTAGATATAGGTAATGCGTTCCACAGACAGGTTCTATTGTTTGGAATACAACTTCGACTGCATACAGTACCTCGATTTCTTCTTCCTGTGCAGTGGGCTCGGACTGCATGCCTCCATACAGCACGCCGGCGCCGCTGTACCCCTCCAAGATTCGATCAGACTCCGCGTCTAGAAGATTCAGAACGGACTCCAGCTCCGACTTGGTCACGCGCTCACTTTTCGGGTTCGTTGACTGGAAGGGAGAATGAGGCGATCATGATATGAGATTAAAATTAAAAACATAATTATTTTATCTAGAGACACGACGCACACTGCTGTAGTAGGACAGGACTCGCGACTCCAAGGATTCTATGGAAGTGTTTTGTTGAATTTTACATTTATGAGAATATTGTGAACGGCCAAATTCAAGGTAAAATTTGTTTAAAAAGGCTGTATTTTTAAGGCTTTTACTGAATTGGATTGTCAAGATTTTAAATTTTTGGTTCCATGAAATCCATAAAAATTGATACAACACTTTAATCACGTATGACCGTTTTGTATGGAAAGTACGGCGAGTTGAGGCCTCTTAAGCCTTCTATTAAATAATGTCAAGAATCATAATAACATCCCATTAGCTCGTATGGTATTAGATTTGTTTGCCTGTTAAATATTGGGAGATGGAACAAAAAATGTGCCAACTATCATGTGAACTCAAAGGTCACTTTCGTTTCATTCAATTTAAATAAAATACTAAAAATACGCCTTTCTTATTTACTTAACTTAAAATAAAATTATTGTATAAAAACAAAAAGGAATCGAAAAGAATCGAAAAAACCGGGTACCCGATTCCGAGTCAGCGGCGTAAGTACGGAAGTCGGTTCGATAAAGTTGTCGAATCGAAAAAACTGATAAATTTATCGAATGTTGCGAGTACCGAAGTCTGATCCTAAAGTATTGTAGTAGCTCTATATTCTCTTTGGATTCGATCTAGCTATTCGATAACTTTTATCGATTGTATCAAGGCTCGATAAATTATATAAAAAATCGATAAAACCCAATTTATCGATTTGAACTGTCAATTTCATCCATCGATAAAAGATCCGTGCTTACGCTGCAGGAATCGGTATCGATCGATTCTTCGAAATGGTCCGATTGTGCATGCCCTACTTGACGGTCAGTAGTCAGTAGTGAGTACTCACGAGCACGTTGCGCACGTGCGCCAGGTGCGCGCGGAACACGTCGGCGTGGTACTTGCGCACGTGGCGCACGAGCTGCTGGCCGCGCACGTAGGCGCGCGCCGACACGCAGTGCATGCAGTGCATGCCCTACTCGACGGTCAGTAGTCAGTAGTCAGTAGTGAGTACTCACGAGCACGTTGCGCACGTGCGCCAGGTGCGCGCGGAACACGTCGGCGTGGTACTTGCGCACGTGGCGCACGAGCTGCTGGCCGCGCACGTAGGCGCGCGCCGACACGCAGTGCATGCAGTGCATGCCCTACTCGACGGTCAGTAGTCAGTAGTCAGTAGTGAGTACTCACGAGCACGTTGCGCACGTGCGCCAGGTGCGCGCGGAACACGTCGGCGTGGTACTTGCGCACGTGGCGCACGAGCTGCTGGCCGCGCACGTAGGCGCGCGCCGACACGCAGTGCATGTAGTGCATGCCCTACTCGACGGTCAGTAGTCAGTAGTCAGTAGTGAGTACTCACGAGCACGTTGCGCACGTGCGCCAGGTGCGCGCGGAACACGTCGGCGTGGTACTTGCGCACGTGGCGCACGAGCTGCTGGCCGCGCACGTAGGCGCGCGCCGACACGCAGTGCATGTAGTGCATGCCCTACTCGACGGTCAGTAGTCAGTAGTCAGTAGTGAGTACTCACGAGCACGTTGCGCACGTGCGCCAGGTGCGCGCGGAACACGTCGGCGTGGTACTTGCGCACGTGGCGCACGAGCTGCTGGCCGCGCACGTAGGCGCGCGCCGACACGCAGTGCATGTAGTGCATGCCCTACTCGACGGTCAGTAGTCAGTAGTCAGTAGTGAGTAATCACGAGCACGTTGCGCACGTGCGCCAGGTGCGCGCGGAACACGTCGGCGTGGTACTTGCGCACGTGGCGCACGAGCTGCTGGCCGCGCACGTAGGCGCGCGCCGACACGCAGTGCATGTAGTGCATGCCCTACTCGACGGTCAGTAGTCAGTAGTCAGTAGTGAGTACTCACGAGCACGTTGCGCACGTGCGCCAGGTGCGCGCGGAACACGTCGGCGTGGTACTTGCGCACGTGGCGCACGAGCTGCTGGCCGCGCACGTAGGCGCGCGCCGACACGCAGTGCATGTAGTGCATGCCCTACTCGACGGTCAGTAGTCAGTAGTCAGTAGTGAGTACTCACGAGCACGTTGCGCACGTGCGCCAGGTGCGCGCGGAACACGTCGGCGTGGTACTTGCGCACGTGGCGCACGAGCTGCTGGCCGCGCACGTAGGCGCGCGCCGACACGCAGTGCATGTAGTGCATGCCCTACTCGACGGTCAGTAGTCAGTAGTCAGTAGTGAGTACTCACGAGCACGTTGCGCACGTGCGCCAGGTGCGCGCGGAACACGTCGGCGTGGTACTTGCGCACGTGGCGCACGAGCTGCTGGCCGCGCACGTAGGCGCGCGCCGACACGCAGTGCATGTAGTGCATGCCCTACTCGACGGTCAGTAGTCAGTAGTCAGTAGTGAGTACTCACGAGCACGTTGCGCACGTGCGCCAGGTGCGCGCGGAACACGTCGGCGTGGTACTTGCGCACGTGGCGCACGAGCTGCTGGCCGCGCACGTAGGCGCGCGCCGACACGCAGTGCATGTAGTGCATGCCCTACTCGACGGTCAGTAGTCAGTAGTCAGTAGTGAGTACTCACGAGCACGTTGCGCACGTGCGCCAGGTGCGCGCGGAACACGTCGGCGTGGTACTTGCGCACGTGGCGCACGAGCTGCTGGCCGCGCACGTAGGCGCGCGCCGACACGCAGTGCATGTAGTGCATGCCCTACTCGACGGTCAGTAGTCAGTAGTCAGTAGTGAGTACTCACGAGCACGTTGCGCACGTGCGCCAGGTGCGCGCGGAACACGTCGGCGTGGTACTTGCGCACGTGGCGCACGAGCTGCTGGCCGCGCACGTAGGCGCGCGCCGACACGCAGTACATGCAGCGGCGCGGCCGGTCCAGCGTGTGCGTGCCCAGGTGCCGCCGCATGTTCAGCTCCGAGTGGAACCGCTTGGCGCACACCGCGCACGACCACGCTGCAACAGAACGCACGCCCGCATTGTACACAATTACTGTCATGTACACGTACCAAACAGTATTAATGGGGAGACACACTTATCCCGCTAGGTCAGAGGTTCCCAGACTTTTTTCTCATAGACCACTTTCCAAATTTAGCTGGTTCCGGTAGACCCCCTGTAGCTACATTTCTATCATATTCCCAAAACTCGGCAAAAAATGTGAAGATTAGATTTAATTCAAAGTAAACATCAATGAGAAGCACCAGCGATGGTGGTGCCATCTGAGATTGGCTTTGCCTGTGTCTCCCCACTGGGTAGGTATGGGGAAAGCTAAAAGGCGACATGCATGAAAACTGTTAGGAACTAATAGGTCTTTTTTTATGAAAACAGTAAATTTTTTGGTCTAGCAAGTGGGCGTTTACCATTAAAATCAACTCACTTTTGTTGTCTACTTCCAGATGCATATTTATATGATTCAATAGAGTAGCGTCGTTAGCGAACTCTCTTGAAGTGGAATAAGCGCACTTGGTGAAAGGACATTGTCGCTTTACATGTCCTTCGTGATGCCTTTTGTGCATTATCAAACTGAAAAGCAAAGGGTGAAAATTAGTTATGTGATTGTTTACTTTAATTATGACATTTAAACATGATAAAAAATGCAGGTTTTTATTTTCCTCAATCATTTTGCATTGATCGTCCAGCGGCCTTATCAGCTAACAATCTCGTGATCGTTTTCAATACCAGACCGATTAAAACCAGCGGTCACTAGTCTTCGTGTGGAAGGAATAGTCTAGAATTTTCGCTGGTTATTAAAGAAATAAGCTCTTACAAAACGAAAAGAAGCGAAAACTATTGACAACTCCTTCCACACGAAGACTAGTGACCGCTGGTTTTAATCGGTCTGGTATTGAAAACGAACACGAGATTGTTAGCTGATAAGGCAGCAGTTCTTACATTAAATAATGTTTTAGTGATGATCTGTTGTCATGGAAAAGTACTTTTATGGCTACATAAAGACTACATAGATTTTTATAGTGCAGACTTTAAAACATTAAATATAGGGTGATAGAACTATCTATACATATAAATAACATTGAAGTGTCTGTTTGTAATATCATAATTACAGCTTTTTACTAAATGCATATGAAAGTATATACTGTACCTATAGCAAAAACACAATTTTTAAAATTTTTGCCTCATGTATGTTTGTTCCGGGTAATATCCGAAACGGCTGGACCGATTTTGACGGTACTTTCACTGGCAGATAGCTGATGTTACAAGGAGTAACATAGGCCACTTTTATTTTAGAAAAAGAATTAGGGTTCCGCGCAAAAAAATAAAAACCATGAAATCCAATACCTCCGCGCGGGTGAAACCGCGGGGCAGCAGCTAGTAAATAATAAAGAAACCAGAGAAAGTTACTTGGCTTTGCAGTTTAACTCCTTGCCGCAAAGGTCGCAGCTGTTCCCCGTATGTTTGTCCATGTGGCGGTCGAGCTGTGCTCGCTGGATGTACGAGCTGCCACACACGGCACACTTGTACGGCTTCTCGTCCACATGGGTCAGGATGTGGCGGCGCATCACCTCTATTGTGTATGTACTGTAGCCGCACTGGAAAATTAATTCAAGCTTTCATTTATGAACGTAAATTTAAAGATCGCACCCAGTCTTCAGAGTCTAGAGTCTGTGATTGGTTATTGGTTAATGTGTGTCCATTGGTATGTTTATTACATTTTTAATATGTAATTAATAAGTACACTAGTTTTTTGCTATTTTTTTAAATACTTGCCATGATAATATTGTCTGGTAGAGAACGCTTTTTAGCGATAAAATAAACTGTTATATTGTTTTGTATGTATAGCATTAGTGTACAATTTTATTGTACACGATTATAATTAGATTGTTAAGAGCACAAATTAAAATATTAGCATATTATTGGTGTCAATCCTATCATATCATACCTATACCTAATATTAGCGAAACTAAAATTAGGTTTATGTATGAAACGACAGAATCGACACCACTTTAAGTACCATAAGTCATAAAGATTTTATCTTGGTACCCCAGATATGGAAAGACAACAAAGGCATGGTCAGAGAGAAGGTGGGAGGATGATCTACCGTAAGGCTTGCGCAGGAAAGCCAGTGAAAGAAAAGATGGTTTCTAGAGGAAGCCCGTAATCAATATACAGGGTGAATCACCTGATCGGAAAACGAGTGCTGATGTTAATAGATAAGTGGATAGCTAGGTTCAGTGAAAAAATGCTATTTTTATTATATTTAAAGGTCATAGTCATTATAATGCACTCAGTATGAAATAGTTTGTATGTCTCCAGACACATGTTGTAGCAGTATTCCGATTCAGGTTTGACGCATCATCTGACTTGTATTTTATAAATGTTGACTTACCTCTGTTTCCTGTTTTGCCAAGAATGAGAGCAAGAAAATAAAATATAAGTTTTAATTTATAAAAGACTAAATTTTGCTATGTAATAAGCAGTGATAGCGGATTTTGGCGTGCAATTACTGGGATTTCACCAAAATATGGACAGGCTATATAATACCGGTGTCCCGGGAAGAGTGAGCTTTCCACATACTAGTTATATTAAGTTGTAATATCGATTAAATAAGTAAATTTTGCTAACTGACATGATTATTTGTTTACTTGTATTTCAAGTTAGCATTTCCTCATAACGAGGCTGTCCATGAGACAGTCAAAGTTTGTCACCCTGTTGTTGTGCATAAACTTAATTAGAACACCAAATGTACAAATTTTTAAATCAATCGAATAACAGGAACTGGGTCAAAATTTGTTGCCAATAAACACTCAAATATACAAGGTATATTAAATAAAAGCTCGCAGAGACACTTTTCATTACACATTAAGAAAAAAATATTTCTTCAAAATTGCAAAATCCCAGGATTTCCATGGGATTATCCATACTAATGATATTGTTGATCCCAAATTGCATGCCAAAATCTGATCAATGGACTAATAACTAATAACATTAGCTAGTAGTCGAAAGATATAGTTGAAGAAAATCATTGATTTGCAATATAATAAAGACCATGATTACAAATTAATCATAGTCAAATTGCGGATCAACGAGGCAATGCCGCCAGCATGCTGGGTACGCTTCCTACTGGTAGTGGGCTAGAACATTTGGATTATCTATAGGCCTACTAGGGCTTGTAGATTATCCAACTGTTTTTGTAGCTAGATAGGTTAGATGTAGTGTTTATTTATGTATTAGCTAGTTAATAAAGGCATTTAGCCCGTTAAAAAATCATAGTCAAAAATTTCATAATCAAAGTTTTATACTTAACAATATTATACACATTCAGATTATTGCATATTCATTACATCATCACTTCTTACACACTCATGTATTAGTATTGAAATAATTATAAATTGTGTACCAATTAGTTGCGAGTTGTGACACAGCTATTGACTTTTATTATTTTTACTGTTAATTTGTTTTTAATTAAGCTTTATGGTATTATGTCACATATTATATCGCTTTTTAATATTTTTGACATCAATTTAAAAAAATTCATATACAATATATAACTTCATCAACTTATATTGGCTGATAGAGCAAAGTTTATGCAGGAATCTATAATTTAAACTATGACATTTAATCACATCTTTTCAGTGCAAACATAAACCATTAGCATATTTTAGCATAAAATAAAGATGTATTACCACATCACATGCATATTTTTTCTCTCCATGAATTTCTAGGTGTTTGGCCATGGCAGCTCTGGACATAGTGGACTTGCCACAAGCATCACATTCAAACTGATTAGGTACCTCTGTGAACATGTGAAATATGCGTAAATGCCACACCCTAACATGTAATACAGTTTTGTGATACCACAAGGTTGCAAGATGAGCAGATAATTTGCTTGATGGTAAGCATGCCTACTCACTGCCAGAATTTTGCAAGACAAAAGACTACTCAATATGCTCGTTACCCTGAGGCATACTCATATGTTAAATATCAAATTGAAGATCTTGACGCAAAGCACACTATTCGTAAAGCACAACCCAGCGCTCCTACAATTACACTTATAAAAACGTTGGTCAGTTTTTCGGCAATATATGTAACTGTGCATTCAAGATAAAATTTTGTTTAGCGAGCCATACATTAGGGCTCATGCCTGGAGGTAGGCAATAAGATTGTCATTGTCAGATACAACAAGGGTGACCAATTTGAATGACTACTTTACTCATCAAAATGGAACAATAATACACGCACGCTACTGCTTGGTGACAGACTATGTAAGCAACCTCCTGAGACACACCTATAGAATTTATAAAAAAACCCCAACAAGATGTGGAACATTCGAAGTGCCAATCATGCCTGGTGTAGACAGATCATTGATCTTGTATGAAACTTAATTCACAACTTTTACTACATAGCTGTTGACTTTTTATTTTTTCTTTAAATGGACAGATCAACTAGGTGGTAGGACTTAACTCTTCTGTGAGTGTCCATCTGGGTTTGTACCACCAGTTAGCTCGTGAAGTCTGCCATGTGCAAGCACTATTGTGTTCCGGTTTGATGAGCAGAGTAGTTAGTGAAATTACTAGGCTTATGAGACTTAATATACTAAATGTCTGAGGGTAAAGAGCGCATTGCAGATCCGTGCAGGCCTTTGTGTTTCAAAGTTCTGGGAGGCACTGCAATTGTTATGGACCAGCGTTATGCTTACCATCTTAAATGGCCAGCTTATTTCGTTATCAAAGAGTATAAAAAAAGATAAGGTATACTGACCTGCATGTACTGCATGCCAATGTCTGATAAGTTTTGTTAAATTTTTGCTTGAAAAATCACATATTGCATACTTGCAGCGAAAAAAAGTTTTCCTTATGTGCATCTGACGAAGGTGAACTATAAGATTATCTTTTCTTGTAAACTTTGCATTGCATATCTGAAAAGAGAGCAGGTATTGTTAATTACTGCTTGGTGAAAAATTATATTTTTACCAAGTAAATTATTAATTTAGTAAGTTGTAATTTTAACCAAGAAATACTATAAAAGTTGTGTTTATTTAAATTCTTAGGTTCAAACTCCAAAGAGATATGTACAAGGAGGAGTAAGTGTCATTTTCGAACAGTTGAGTATCTTGGATGTGCTAGTAAATGATGGTAGTGCAGTAAAAAAATAAATATCAATACTGCCTTCCTAAGCCCAAGAGCTGTATGTCAATAATTAAATTTAAGTTTAAAGTCAAATTTCGGTTACACTGTAATTGTATACTGTAAACCTTAACCCTAATCTGTTTTGCGCTGCAATAACAAAGGTCTCATTAAATAATTTTAGGGTATACTTATTTAGCGGTACCTCAGGCCCTTAGTACTTCACTATTTTTCCAATAATTGCATAAATTCAAAGTGTAATTGAGGGATTAGTGAAATAGAGTAGTGCATAGAGGGGTTTTTATGTTTTTGCATAATAAAAGAAAAAACTTACTTCACATGGGAAAGATGCAACTCGACTGCCATCACATCCCTTTTGTGCCATGTGCCTTAATACATGAGCCTGTCTAACAAACTCTTTATTACAGTACTTGCAACTGAATACACTCCTTTCATGAACTTTGCTCACATGCGCATGCAATGTGTCTTTGTCAGGGCAAACAATATGACACTGTTTGCAGCCCACACTGCCCGGCAATGTTGAGTGCTCCATGAGGAGGTGTTCTTTGTAATTCTTCTCAAACTTGAAGTTTTTGTTAGAGCAACTTTTGCAGTTGAATATGACCTGAAAGATGTTTCAACCATAACAACATCAGCTATCTCTAACTTGGTCATGTCATGTTGTGGTCTTTATATCACAACATGACTGACAAGATCGAGTACGTTTATATTAGATCTTCCTTTCTAAGTAGTACCTCTGTACCTATATGCTTTCATAGTCCACTGAGAAAGGTTAAAAAAAAAGGTCACAAACCTTTTTTAACCCAATTCCAATGGTTTCGGAAAGGTTGGATTCGTCCTGGTCTGAATGATCGCTTTCAAACCTATGATCATTATTATCATTAGAAACATTTTCGCTTTTGATTAGGTTTGCTTCGGATTTTATCTCCCTCAAAACGCTCGCTACTTTCAGCGTTTTCTTATTCTTTGATCCTATCGGACGTCCGATCTTTTTATGTCTTGGTGGCATTTTGCTCTGGAAATTTTGATTTGTTTACATTTATACACCCAATTGAAACGAACACAGCAAGTGCAACGAGTTAACTTGTATTTTTGATATTACTTTCACTCAGGCGCTGCTTCTATTAGGATTTAAGATAACTTGCTTCACCATTTTGTCAGGCGCATACGCCACGTCATTTTTATTTCAATGACAGATGGAGAAGTCTTGCCAGCCAACAAAATTGCGACAGCGAATTTACGTACCTCTAAGTAGTCTGTGGTGAATTGCTTCATTCTGGAATAATTAAATAGTATGTAATTCCGTTTCCGGTAATGATAAATCAAAAACATTATTTTCACGCTAAAGGCTCTTTAGTAAAAACTGCCTAAACGGTTGTTTAAACAGTGGTTTAGTTATCCACTGCATAAGAGGCTAAACCATTGTATAGTGTTTCCCGTGAAATAACCAGAGACAAAGACCGAATGAGTAATGACTGAATATTTTGTATCTTCTTTTTTTCTGTTTTTTTTTTTTTAATTTATTTCATGACTTGGATACAATTTTGTATCTTCTGACCGTCCAGTGTGACCATTTGTGGCGGAATTGTGCCATTTTGGCTTATTTGATTCTTATGAAGTCTCAGATTATTATATGAACAATTTCTAAAACGTGGCTGGTTTTGCCACAATTGGGAGTAATCAACAAAATCTCGAAAATAAATAATGCAACAGATTCATGAAAAACATTTATCTTCCATTTTAAAAGTAATATGTGTTATCTTAAAAGCAATTAATGTTTCCAAAAACAAATGTTCTACCCTTACAATTAAATCAATCTGTTATTTATCTGAACTAATATTATAATAAGGTAAAGTTTGTTTGTTGTTACAAAGAATGCACACGTAGACAAAATATATGTAAATACACAAACTGATGAAACATTTAACAAGTGAATTTAATTTTAATTTAACTTATTTAACACTTATAAAATAAACTAAAATAACTAAATAAAATACACACTAATTTATTTACAATCTTAATCTAATAATCCGCTACCAGTAGGTAACGTTCCCAAAATACTGGCAACATTGCCACGTTGAATGGCACAATTCCTTTGACTAATTACTTTGACCTAAGTACAATGCGATTAAAATAAGAATAGGACGGGCTCTCGGCTAACTTCACTCATATAAGTACGGTCAAGTACGGTCAGCAGAACAAACTTAAAAATAGATTAATTTTAAATGAATGACTAAAAATCGTTCATTTTATAAAATTTATATATTTATAAGGTTGGCAGCACAGACGCAGTGTTGCAAAAGTTTCCGATTTATTGGGAGATCTACTGATTTTGGTCATTGTCTCCCGATATCCCGATTTAGCAATTCAGTATCCCGATTTTTGAATTATCATCTAATGTAAAATAATATTCATAAATAAACATGGAAAATAATATTCTTCATACGGCAAAAATAAAATATCTTGAATAAATGAATATATTATTAACATAAAATACTCTTGTTTTATTCCGAATAAAAATCTCCCGATTTTTAGATGGCAAATTTAACGAATTACCTAGTAATACCTACTACTATAAATAATACCTACCTATGATTCGTTTTTAGACTAATTTTTTCTCTACCTATCAGATAAAAAAGTACGTGCTATTACAATATAAAACAAGCCAATATTTTTTAACATTGCTTTTTTTGCACACTATACCAAGTTCCCGTAGTGACGTCACAACATGGCGCTAGGCCGGTCCTATTCTTATTTTAATCGCATTGTAGAGGCCAGCATTTTGGTCACGTGTGGCTTCGACCAGATAGATAGTAAAGTAGGTAGTTACCTTTTGATCGCCTTTTTGTATGTGGCGCTGATCCCCATACATCGTAAACTAGATAAAAGAGCGCACTCTATTCCTTTTATTATAGTAATACTCTATGGTAAGCAATATGTGTGGCAGTGAGGGTGGCCGGTGGTGAGTAGCTAGCTACATATATAGTAGGTAATCTGTGGTGGTGAGGTTGCCATGGTTACGTCGCATGGTGGTCGTATGTAAACAAAGTATCTGCAGAGCTAAGATAGCTGATTTAATTTATAATTAAAACATGCATAATGGAAAAGGAATTGGCACCCGAGGTGATAAAAGCAACGCAAACATCGCTTGGAAAATACGTAAAGCGCCCTCCGCTTAATGAAAAACTCCTGAAAAAGCCCCCTTTTCGATTCTTGCACGACATAGTAACCTCGGTGAGTTATGAAATGAGTATTGATTAAAAGAAATAGGTACATTAAAATTTATATATACAGTACCTATATATCCCCCACTGCCCTCTTGATATATCAAATCATGTTTATACATAGGTAGATACTCTAATTTAAAAATAATACTTCCCTACTTATTAATTACGTAGGGAAGAAGAGGTCGTTACTCGTTACTTACCTATGCTATATATGATCACTTAGAATGAAATCACTTAGATGAATCACTTAGAATAAAATAATGGATAGTATGAATCTTGCTACATGCCTAGCAATCAATATCATTAGTCGGACCATAACTGAACATGGTCGCAGTGAATTTTATTTATGATGTTGGCTGAGGATCCTTGAGAATGCTGCTGCCATGAGATGAGGCGGCCACAGTATGCCAACCTATATACATAATAATAATATTGGCAGTGGCTTATAACAATAATAATAAAGAAATACAAAGGGGCGGCTTTGTGGCGAGCCGTCGGTAAGCGGCGACACTGTGTACCCCGACTCCCTGGGGCTAAATGAAACCCCTGACCCCTAAGACCGCAAGAGCTAAGACACTAAGCTCGTAGGGTGGAAGTGATAAAAAGCATAATGCACGGGAGTGCGCCTCAGTGAAACTGCAGCACACCTCTCAACATTAGCCATCCACGCCAACGTTACCTCTTACTTCGCCAATTATACTGGCGTTATGGGGCCCGTTCAGTGGGAGACGAGCGAGTCAACACCTGCAATATTTTCACATGAGGCGGGTCTTGTATATTTTGAAATAAGTATAATATTTTCGATTATGCCGAAAATATAATACTTATTTCGGTTATGCATAAGTTGCATAACACAGCCGATGTACGTACGATTGTCGATTTATCACAAACCTCACACTTTCATAAAGCCTTGTCACGATGAGATGGATAATTGTGTGAATTTTTTTGTAACTATCCTTGTATGTTGCTGTTCCATTTTAATGTTCATGTAATGTAGTAGGTACCTATCTATGGTAAAATAGTTGATTGTAATTTTACTTGCAAGAAAACCAATTATTTTAGGTTTTGCTAAAAATAATACCTACTTTGCCAGACGCGCTAGAGTCTAGCGGCTAGACGTTCGTACAAAGTTATTTCTAGTCAACACTGTTGTCTGTTCAATCAAGCTTATTTGGGACATATGTATTCATAAAACACAAGTACGGTAATGTAAAGTAAAACACAGAATCCACGTTATGAGGAAGTATGAAAAAGTTGTCTTTCAGCAAAGATATTAAACTGCGTAGTTATCTTTGCAGGTACTGAAGACGAACGGATTTTTCGAGGGTTTATTTGAAGAAGACGAATTAGTATCAGATAATGTCAAAGACAGAGATAGTAAAATATTATTTCTCAATAAAGTAATCTCAGTGATAGGTCAGTGGTTACCTATGAATACTTAGTATAAACATATTTTTTTATTCTAAATGTTAAAATATTATGATTAGTTACTTATTAGGTACGTACATAAACGAGCATTCGATTTAATTTTGTTTTAATTTACAGCTTTGACTACAGGAAAGAATTTATCAGTCAAACCTACAAAAATAGTTGCTGGGCAAGAGCCCGAAAAAACTAATGAATTGCTTCAAAATCTAGCTTATGCTCTAGATAGAAAATTAAATACTGATGAAGCTGTAAAACAATTTAAAGAAAATGCAAGCGCAGCTCAAGCTACCGGTGTAAAAACAAAGGAAAAAGAATCAAAGCCTGTTAAGAAAAACAATGACACAAAAAAACTAACATCAAGAAGTAACGAAAAGCTGACAACTACTAAAAAAGAATCTGTACCTGTAAATAAGAGCGAAAAAAATAAAATTAATGATACTAAATCAAAAAGGAAAGAAACTAGTGGGAGCAAAAATGAACTACAAGTTAAAAAGTCCGCAAATTTAAAAGCTGTTAGTAAAAAAGCACCTGTAGAAAGCATAACAAAACCAATACTTAATGCTACACCAATCGACGAAAATCATGAGAAAAGTTCAGACTTATTAACCAAAGAAACAAAACAAAACGAAGAAATCAAAGCTGTTGACGACTTTAAAAGTACTGTATTACAAGTGAAACAAGATACGTCAGAAACTGATTCAAATGTAGACTTAATCACTGTAAAAAAAGATCAAGATCATGGAAAACTTAATAGTTCATATACAATTGCAGAAAATGATCTTAACTCTTCACTATCCTCTCAAGACTTAATGGATGTTGAAAGTGACAAACCGATCAATGATAGTAGCTTTATGGAAAACCATGGACCAGAATCAAGTGAAACTATATCTAAAGATCCAAATATCGGGACAAAAGATGAAACCACTTTGAAAGCTAAGGAAGAACCTGACGACCCTCCGTCATCTTCGAAAAAAATCAAACCTGCTTTAATGCCTAAGCAAAATAGTTTTGATTCCGAGATTAAAGCGAAAGAATTAGTAAGAAATAATAGTTACGACACCAACTATCCTACGAATCGGCAAGCTGCCGATATTGTTAGACCGACGAGTGTGAGACCATCGTCATCCAGACCAGGAGCGCCAAGATTAAGAGAGAAGATTGATAACGTAATCCTCGAAAACGAGAGCCTGCTTTTAGGAAAAGTAAATATTATAGCAGAAAATGCGCAAAATGACGAGGTCAGTTAAGTTCATTGTACAAGATAGAAGTAAGACAAACTTCTAACATTAGTGATTATTTAATATTTTTGTGATGTTACTTGTTAATATATTAATATTCCAGGAAGAAGATTCTAGTGTAATTATTGTAGAGCAGCATGCAGTGGGATCAGGAAAAATATTAGAGGATCAGCAGGAAGTGTTACAATTATCATCGAATGAGCATGGCCATCTTGTTCAACAAATCCTTAATTCGCAAAAAGAGTTATCCCAAGTTGCAGGAAAAACTGAAATCGTAAGTTATTATTACACTACGCCCGCACAATGCGTGGGCGAACTTGTCGTTCCAACTTACTACCGTATTGGCTCGTTCAACTATCAAAGCCAATGTTCCAACAATAGTAGAGTAAATCCAGTAACCTGTCGATTTTAAGAAACAGTGGCGCAAGTATGGAATTTTGCGATTCATAGCGTTCGATCAATTGACAGTTCGTTAAGTTAAATATTATATAGGTAGTTAATTTTTGTCGAAAACGAAAATCAACCTTTTTCCCGAGAACGAAAACTAATTTGCAAAACTAGTTTTGCTATGACGACAAGTTTTAGGTACTTGTAATCAGTTATCGATTGCATTTCCTACACAATGTAGTTCAATTTTCATTGCATTGACCGAATAACTAATATAGCGAAGTAATTTTTGTGTGAAAACCGTGGCGAACGACGGTAAAACCATTAATACATTTATGTTAAAATAGCCTTCGTCCCATAAACCAGTCTTCGAATTGAGATGCGAATATTCACTACATATTGAAAGAAGATTAGGCTTCGTTTCCATTTCGAAAAAAATCAAGAACTAGATGGGCATCTTCCACGGAATAAGAGTCATTCCATCGGGTCTTTTACTATCGTCACGTACGAGGCCGTTGGTTCTAAAATGGCCGCACAGTTGGCGCTGGCAAAAGTCCGACGGATTATGTAAGACACATGTTCGAGTTTTTCGCGGTCGAGATAAATTAACCAACTCGTTAAGCCAATAAAAAAAAGAATGGTCACGAAGTCGGATTAATATATAGTTTCGGAGATTTGCGTGGACATACTCATACGTAAATACAACTATAAAAAAATGTATATTTGTTTGGAAGCCCTAATAGTTATAATTTTTGGTAAACTCCGACCTTATACTCGTAGTAGGTAGCTACAGTTCTAGTAGGTATAGGTGGTAGGTACAGAAGCCTTGGAGGAAAGTTTCCCATTTGCCATTTTATCTTTTTTCCCCAAGGAGTGGCAATTTGGAGCGCAAAAGGCGAAGGAAGCTTCAAGCCAAGAAGTCGAACAACTACGTTTCAATATTCAAGCTTTATCTCGAGTGGCTAATCCTTTGGGAAAACTTCTTGATCATATTCAAGAGGACGTGGAAGTCATGCGCCAGGAACTTCAGCAATGGACCAATGTCTACGAAGACGTTTCTAAAGATATGCTCAAGCAAAAAGCGTAAGTAACAAGCTATAACTTACAACTTTTATTAGCCACTGTCGTCGTATCGTATTCTTCTCCTCTTCTAAGATTAGACTTGAACGATATAGGTACCTAATGAGTAGAGTTGTTAAGGTGGTTGGATTTTCATACTAACATGTTTTTCCATTTATGGGCGAAGAAAACACCTATACCAATCAATATCATAAGCGGGAAGTTCTACCAATGCTGCTCGGTAATCTAAATGGTCAATCGGTAATTTAAATACTTTTAGTACATATACCTAATTCCAACAGAAGCGTAACTTCCTATCCGCATAAACCGAAGGAAATTACTCAATAGATTCTTACTATAGTTAATCATCTAAAGTACCTACATAATAGGGATGTTGCATGATACACAAAATACATATTTACTGTCGTTACTCGTTATAAAGGTTTAAAAAAAACACATTAACACAATGAAAATGAAATACACCAAAAATATATAATTTCCAGAAAGATACTGCATCTAAAAGTTTCACGAATTCAACGATTTTTTTTATTATCCAATAGTAATTTAAATGATACCATCAGATTCTTTACATTTCAATGAATAAAAAAAATGTACCACAACTATGTACTTAAACGCAGCTCTTCACGGCCAAATCAACAAAATGCATGTTTTAGTACAGATTTGAACAAGTGACGTCAGATGTTTTGCCCAATATGTATGGGGCGTTTTAGCGCTCAGTAGATATGCCCGACGCGTCGGGCATATCTACTGATTTTATATCTACTACTTATTTTTGACGTTCCTAGCGTTCGATTTCTCATTACAGACATTTGATTCTCATGAGAAAACGAATTGATTGACATCATAACAATAATTGAGTCCACATCCCCATTATCGTTGGTTCAATTATTCAAGATCTATTTTAACAAAAATAAAAAAATCTCCATATTGTCATTCCTATAATACAAAATAATAGATAAGTATACAATATACATGGTTCTTATTTTTTCACAAACAATCTACCTAATGCTATTCTAGTAATAAACTGGTAACATTATAGATAGGTACTGCAAAAATTTGCTTTGTAAATATGGATGTTGTATTTGTTTCAGAGCTAGTGACGAGACTCTAGTTCCTCTACAAACGCGTGTAAAGCAACTAGATGTGGACATAGAAGAAAAACGCGATAAAATCAATGACATCAAGATTGTGATACATAAAAACACGGCTAGAATTGAGAAACTCCTGGCTAACGGGAATGTGCAATAAAGTTTATTAGATGTAGGTACATACCTATTTGTTTTTTCTTAAATATTAGTGGCGTATCTACGCTACGACGTGTACCATGGCTTGTACATTAACAACAATACAATGGTTCACACCTGTGTACGGATGTACATCGATAGCCAAGTAAAACAACCTTTTTCTGTTTTATAGATTTCCAAGTGGTTTTTCCTATAATTTCGTAACACCTTCGTATCTACCACAGATCTCTTATCTCTAGTTTCTACCTACCTGCAGTCTATGATGGAACTTTGTACTAATGAATACAATAATAGTGTGTTGTTTTGTACTAATGAATAACTATGTACATAAGGGTATTCATTAAATTCTAAGTACAAAATAAATGATGGAGGGAAAATAATAATGGGAGCCAGAGCTATATGCCGTATTGCCGGTCTTGTCTATTTCGTGGTTTTGGATCAAGCCGCGCTTGCGCGTGTATTATCTCGTAATCCGCGCTTGATGCAAAAGTATGGTTATTTTGACAGCGAACCACATACTTGCATAAGCGTCTACGGTCTGCATATCTCTAAATTGCGGTGTACACGCGCGCGCCGACGATCAGTGTCTCAGTGCGCCATGCGGCTGGAGAGCCCGTCTATGGGGCAGCTTAGACGCTCAAGCAATCGTACGTTCTAAGCTGCCCCTATGACGGAGGTAGGATCTGCGGCGCCAGTTCTTGACTTTTAATAAAAGGATATATTTTTTTACCTTGGGAATAATCAAAAGGTATAACAATACTCAGTGCAACTTTTGACAGATGATTGAGGGTAGTAATAAGTACGTCATTATTATACTTTCTTGGTAAAAAATAAGAAATTCTGTTGCCATATGTACTATAGTCGAACATAATTATAATGGAGGTCTGTGGCTAATAATAATAAGATTTTTTATGTCACGCCCTCAGAGAGTTAATCAACTGTTACCCTGTAACCTACTTATTAATATATGTTCGTTATGGTACTTCTAAACAAAATTTTATTCTCATCTATGAACATTTTAAAAAAGACTTCAATTTAGTGAAATGTCTCAATTATAATTTATAACAAACACATTTATTTACAGTAGATAATTACTAAAATAATTAATAATACAGTAAAATTATTATCACTAAGAAATGTGTATAAATTAACTATTTTCTAGATACAATTTATTTGCCAAATTAACATAATTTAAGTAATACAATTAATAATACTAGTCTATTATTTGACTATAAACCTAAGAATATTATGTTAACTGAATAAACAATAGGCATTTGTATCATCTCAATATTCGATTCCGTGACAAGTGATAAAATATTATATAGGTACATTTTGTTCTGTTCTAAACAATTATTTCTTATCAAAGTAATAATATTATTTTCTTTATCATGAGTGTGGAAAACTATAGTAAAAATCTAATTCAGTTCATAAAAATTAGGATGATCAATTGTGAGTTGCGAGTGTTGTGACACTCCAGAAATCCAATATAATAAGCACTACCTACATAATTACACAAATTTTGGTACTTACCGTAAAAGATGGCAGCTTTTCTTAGTGCATGTGAATTTGCCTACTCATTGTAGATTATAATATAAGAAAATGTATTTAAATATACCTACGTTATATACAATTAAGGGATGTGGTGCAAGTCAGCCTAAATATAATATTTTATTTATGTATGTAATATAAAAAAATGTATTCTAACATTATGTTGCTAATTAAAAAAATATGCCACCTAGGATTTTGTCTATGCGATTGCGAGTACATAATGCGCTTGAAATGGACAAAATTGCCAGCTTTTACGGTAGGTTCTAATCATCCGGGGTGCTATGCCGGGTAACCTCCACGCGGTGCACCCGGGTACCTGTCAGCAACCTCCTCTGGTTGACTTTTCGGTCCCGGAGAGGTTGCTGACAGGTAGCTAATAACCCGGCGAGGTGGACCTCTCCGCGTGCCCCTCTGAAGGGATCAGCAGAGGGCTCAGCGGATGGGGCGTACGGGCTGGGCGGGGGCCGAAGGCCGCAGTGAGTGACGGCGTGTCGGGGCGCCGCGGACTCACGTGGCGCCCTGGCACTGCGAAAACCGGACGCGTAGGGTGACCGAGAGGTGGGGCGCGCTGTTCAGTCGATCAGCGCGCCAACAGTGGACGGGACCGGGAGAAGTTACGAGGTGGGGCGCGCTGTCACCCAGCGTGGGACCAAGGTTATATCCCCAGGGATATAGGGTACACCTTGCTCCCGCTGGCAGCGCGCCAGATGGGACGTGACCTAGGAGGAGTGAACCCCACCCTGGCATACAGCGGTTGGGGGGGGGGGGGTACATCGGAGGGAACATGGGAGGAGGAGTCCCCGGACCGGTGGCGGTTACCGGGACCCCTGGGTTCGGGGGCAAATCATATCGACCGGACAAAGACGAGGTGGAGCGCGCGGCCGTATTTTGCGCCCGCGCGCCATTGTGATGGCCCCCGCCCTTTTTTTTTTTGGTTTCCCGGGGAAAAACTCCTTTGCGAGCTTACCCCTCCGTGCCCCGGGGGGGGGGGGGGGGGGGGGGGGGGGGGGCGGCGACGGAGAGTGTGGGACTCACGCTCGCCCGCTGCGCAGCGTCCTACCCACTAAAAAACCACCGGGACGTTATACGACTCAGCCTTTGGACGGGGTCGCGGTTCCGCTTTCGCACTCCGCACAGGACCCCGTCAGCGATGGCCCCCGCCCTACCGCAACCCCGTCCAGAAGCTGAGCCGTATAACGTCCCGGTGGTTTTTTGGTGGGTAGGACGCTGCGCAGTGGACGAGCGGGAACCCCACACTCTCTCCGTGACCCCCCGAGGCACGGAGGGGTAAGCTCGTAAATGAGTTTTTCCCCGGGTGACCAAAGAAAAAAAAGGAAAGGTACTAATCATCCCCCTGATGGTACTAATGAATATTCAAATCTAAGTAAACATAACAGGATGTACTTGTCCATGCATTTATATAATAAAGACCAGAAAAAGGCCCCTTTCTGTGCCAGAACTGAAACTCAACGAGGTAGAATAGAACAGAGTTGCACAGTTCAGGTACTTAGGGAACCTTGTGACCAAGTAGAATGGAGGGGAGCGTGAGCCGCTGACCGTTAGATGTAATCCATATTATAATATTATAAATGCGAAAGTGTGTTTGTTGGTTTGTCCTTCTTTCACGCAGTAACGAAGCAACGGATCAACGTTCATAAATGAGCCACTGGAATTCGTTAAGATTTGCACAGAAAACGAAAGGAAGACGTGGCTGAGGTAAGGTAATTGGCTGCTTCTTTAGTATTTGTGTGTAAGATAATCTTGCATCCTACTTCTGTGAGCGTTCAGTTGCACAGCAGCTACGATGTATTTAAGTTTGACCTGTAAACACTACATAATTTTACAAAAAAATAAACACTCAATCTCGGACACTCAATGGTATAACAGATAAGCAAGGTTTGTGATAGGAAATAGTTTTAAATTTTTTAGATAATCAACTAATTTAAATTTTTACTTTGATTTAAATAAATAATTTGCAATTAAATAAAATAAAATATAAGTCTTTTGCAAGTGCATTGTTACTAACTATTACTAAATATTTAAACTTAGTTTTTTAACATGAAATACACTGAAATGGAAAGGTTCACTAACATCCACATCCCCGCCCGCCTCTAGTTTTGAGCATGTGAGCCGCTCGCTCCATCACCATCATCAGTCTGTGCTGGTTCTCCAGACGCTCCAAGCAACTGCTGCATATTGTTTTGGGAAGAGGGTCCGACTGTGCCACCTGAATAAAATTTACAATTATGTGGTAAAATTTAGATGTAATTACCAACTATTGCTGTGGATGAATTTAAAATATGTGAAAGATGCCCAAAGCAAAAACGGATGTCATTACGACTGATTTGATATTGTCAGATATAATATTATTCCTACATATACATATTACAATGCAGGTAATCATAGCAGAATTATAATTAATTAAGTGGCCACGGTGTGCAAATGCATCTTAGGGCTTTGATTTAGCTTAAGCTACTGCTAAGTAATTGGGGGCATGAAAATGGTCCTGATGTTGTTGCTAATGGAAGTTGAAGAAACTCAACTCAAGAAGAGAGCAAAACTCAGTCTTTAAAAATTAAAGTTGTCTAGCCAGTAATGAACCTTGCCAGCAAAGTCAATATTTCTTACTTCTAATTTGGTATGCAATAATGCAGCCGAAAACCAAATACCCTCCTGCAACAGCAGATTGGGCAGATTGGTGAATCCCACCTCAGTCAGTGACAACTGTGATGAAATCATCTCATGAAGAGAAAGAAGCAGAAACTTAATCATAAATGATAAAACTGCCTGTTTCAACAACTATTTTTGACCTTGGTAATAAGAATGAGAGACTTTACTCTGAACTGAAAGAAATAAAACCTGGTGTTCAACAAGAAAGTATTTTGGATCTAGTCCTGTACCTACCTGCTATATAATATGTATTACCAAATGAAAAGTAGTATGCCCCTACTAGAGAATAACATCATCACAATTTTTACTGACTATGCTGTTGTTACCTGTAGTAACTAGTAAGTACTCACAAATAGCACTTAAAATGTGTGAAAAATGTATAATTGAGTCTATGACTTCAACAATGAAATCAGATTAAGTTATTAATCCTAATCAATAAAACATTTGTATATGATGCCAGAAGAAAAAAGAAGAAATAGTATTACATTTGAATAAGATTTATTGAAAACTTTTGTAAATGACACATAGTTACTATTTCTTAGCATATTTACTATAAACTAAGTTGAGATTTTTGATGATACTTAACTGGATTCAAGTCATTCTGAGCTTGATTGTCATTTGCACATATATCTCAACTGCTTACAAAATTATAAAACAGTATTTAGGTTTAGAAGGCATTAAACACTTATTTATAAGTGCTACCTATAATGAACAGTGTTTTCCCCAAGAGACAGACCCTGTGATAGATGTTCTGGTTGTTTATCTTGTATATATTTTTCTAAAAGGCTAGATTATGGTATATAAATTAACTATTATACTATATTCAATAATAGTGCCTTATTTATTTTAACTATATTTTTTTCTTTGCCTAGGGAAAGAATATTTATTGTAATATTTTTAAAACAAATGTTTGAATGTGTTACACACTAAAACGAAGATTTTTCACTAACAACCGCACCCCCGCCCCCCTCTAGCTTTGAGCATGTGAGCTGCTCGTTCCATCATCATCATCAATTTATGCTGGTTCTCCAGACACTCCAAGCAGCCGTTGCAAATAGTTTTAGGAAGGGGGTCCGATTGTGATACCTGAATAGAAATTACACTTGTGTGATAAACCGTTACACTGACGAAATAAAAATGTGTGAAAAGTATCCAGCTTATAAAATTGTTACAAAATTATGAGAACCGTGTATTTTTCAGAGTGGAAAGTCCCATAATTGTTAACTCAGGACATAAAGTATAAATTCTAAGCATCCATTCAATCTTTTTAGCTGGGCATCATTAACTAGGGGGCAAACATCTAAACTTTTTCATTACCAAATAATTAGTAGTAGGAAAATGTGTCAGTGCCGTGTCTTGAACGGCAAAATTTTAAAAACAAGATCTTAGTTACGAGGATTTCTTCACTAGACAGTAGACACACAAATTGCAGTCAGCAATAAATGAACGGGCTAAGGAAGTTAATTATTTTATCAATGTTTCTTACGTTTATTGAGAGATATGTGCTGATTTTTTCTGAGATGCAAAGACGTAGGCCTTCTTCCCCATAGATGTGAAGAACAACCCGATGCATTTCGGAACACAAACGACAAATGAATCCCGTTAATACCGCCCTGTCCAAGCTTCCCATCGTTGATATTTAAAAATTACAAAAATCAATCACAATTTACGACTGAGGTAACAAAAATATTTCAAATTTTGGGAAAGTAAACAGTTCAACTCAACTCATACAAATTAATACAAAATTACAACTTCAACTCTTTAATTCCTGGCTTTACAAATACAAAATTACAAATGTGAATTGGGTGAATTGAATTGTGATTTGTGATAAAATCCATCAACTCATAATTACAAAACAAAACTATTTCCATAGATAAAATAAGAATTACTTACGTCATTTTAGGTGCACAGGATCCACAGAACATTATTACTCAAGGACCCCTGTCCTTGAGTGTCTGTGAATGAAATTGTTTGATGAAATTCACTGACTTTATTTTAATTTCCTACTTTTCCTAGCTCTATGGAAGAACGTGAATCATTAATTATCAATGTATGTCAGGACTAATTATTATTATCCTAAGTTTTTCATTGTTTATCTTACCCACATTGTAATAAACAGTAGTTTGTAGTTATAGGATATTTTTCTTGTTTCAGAACAGCGAGCAACACGGATGCTCGCTGTTTCAGATACACTAAATACAAAATTCCGATTTTTTTTTCTACTATTCCTCTTTAAATGACGTTGGCAAAAATGTGGCAAACAATTACATTAAAAAAAAAAATAGAAAGTGAACGCGAGTTTAGGTTTCATTCCTACCACAGACTAGGTAGTGTACTACGATTCCTACATACCTATTAGCAAAGAGAATATAATTAGTGATCTGTGGTTTCATTCATTGTTGTGTTTTGTGCTTTAGAAAATTAGAAATTGAATTTTATAATTAAACAAAACAAGTAATGCCTCAGCTAGATGAAAAGCCGAAAGTTATTTTAGAAGAGTTTCGTTTAAAGGTACGTCAAACTTCATACATACCAACTTTGATACAATAATCAAAGGATACAATATGTAATTCTTTCCAAATTTACGTTTGAATTTTTCATAGTCGCTGAAAAATATTGGTGCTGTTTTTGAGGTTAAAGTTTTATTTTAATGTTACAGAATGCTCCCAATGATTATGGAATGGCTGACGAGCCGTGGAACTTTAGGAAGTTTGTTAAAAAATTTCACATTGTCATAGTAAGGATGGATAATAATGAAATAGAATTTGATTTGATCGGCATACAGCCTGCGTTCGCAAACGCCTTTCGTAGGCTGATGCTCAGTGAGGTGCCGAGTATGGCTATTGAGAAAGTATTAATAAGGAACAATACATCTATCATACAGGATGAAGTGCTGGCTCATAGGCTGGGCCTTATTCCCCTGAAAGCTGATCCGAGGTTATTTGAGTATCGCCATGAAGGTATTTATTGATATCTATCTGATCTTTATTCTCGAGTAATTACACTATTTGATTTCATTTATTGTTTTAATGAATTGACAAAACAAAATTAATTAGTGTGGGATAGTAGTGCAGCGCAAAAACTACATGCTGATACAGATACAATGTTAAAACATCAAATCTTATTATGTAGTTTTTGCGGTTATTGTTGCTATAAGAGTAAATTGACCTTGACATCAGATGTCACCAATGTTGACCTCTGAGATAGCTGACATTGACCTTTACCATCATGGTCATTTATCTTGACTTCAGGGGTCACTGATATTGACCTTTGAGGTCATTTACCTTGACTTCAAGGGTCACTGACATTGGCCTTAGAGGTCATTGACTGTTTGATCTCAGGGGTCAGTGACATTGATTTCAGAGTGATTGTACTTGACTTACTAATATTGACCTCAGAATTTGTAACACAGACACTTAAAAAAAATCGACTAAACATGGTACAATAAGGTTATAAATAAAATAAAATATTTAAGTTTTTCAATAATATGATTTGTGTATAAAAGTCACTGTAACATAATATAGTGGCACCGAACACTAGGTTAGGTTAGAACTGTGACAATACAAAAAGAAAATACTGTAACATAATAGAGTTGCCCCAAATACTAGGTTAGGCTATGTTAAAATGTGAAAATACAAAAAGACTAACATAGTATAATGGCCCTGAAAACTAGGTTAGGTTAGAAATGTGACAGTAAAAAAAACTAAATACAAGGTCAATGAGCTATGAGGTCAAGGTCATTGACATCTGAGGTCAAGGTCAATTACATCTGAGATCAATAGCTATGACCTGTAAGCCCAAGTTCAGTGATATCTGAGGTCATGGTCAATGACAACTGAGGTCTATGACACTGACCTCTGCCGTCAAGGTCAACAACCACTTATGTAAGGGTCAATGACCTCTAAGGTAAAGGTCAATGAATCAGAGACTATCATTTGGGGCTTCACAATATACCTTCTGATATTGAGATCTTCACCATTCTTCTGTAAGTGTGTAATCAAGCAAATTTCGATAATAATAATTTCGTATATTATTTGCACTATTCACAGATGCTACAGACGGAACAGAATTCAACACATTGGAATACAATATAAAAGTGAAGTGCACCACAAACAAATCTCAGTCCAAAGACTCTTACAGGGCTGACGACTTGTATGAAAACCATAGTGGTAATTAATGTATTTTATGTACATATTTTAATACCACTAAATAAATAGTAAAATTACTTTTGGGGCCATAATGGCGTTAGGTTTAAAAAATGCTTTCTCAGAATGGCTCTATTTCCCGAAAAATCTTTTTCCCATAATTATTATCCTTGATTCCTCGCAAAGTAAGCATTAATAAATTTCCAAATAGAGCATTCTGCACATGATACAGGTTGGGGCTTTGGAGGTGGTCATTAAAGGGCAGAATATAGAGCGCCGCTACCTCACTCGCTTTGTAATGTTATTGCCAGCAATTTGAAATGGTGTATTCTCATGAAATAACTTTTCCAATTTCTATGCCATATATTTGATCAAATTTCTTTGACAGATCACTCATCCAATATCTTTTTCCAAGATTTCTAAGTATATTTTGTACAGTATTTTGCATAGTTTGAGAAAATAGAGGTACTTCAACCTCATTTGCTGCTATTATCATTGTCACAATCTTTGATCAGAAATCGGTGTCCGTAGGTGATTTGATGAAGTCATCCAATTTCTTTGACCAAATATACATTGGACAAAGATCTTTGATGAGTGGAATACCATACCGCCCTAAGGATTGCTGTGCCTGTTAGATGAAGATTAAATCTTATTTTTCAAGTATACTCGTCTCAAATAAAATGGCAACCCATTGGTAACCAAGCATCAGTCCATAAGGAGTCGGACGTCGGGCCGGTGCACAATGACATACTCATATCGAAAATGCGACCCGGTCACGAACTAGACATGCAGCTTATTGCAGTGAAAGGAGTTGGGAAGGACCATGCTAAATTCTCACCGGTTGGTAGGTATTTGGAAATAACACCTTGAATGAAATATAATGTTTTTTATTTGTAGGTACATTGTAGAGTATTTAGTATTTATATCCTGAAATTTGTTTAGAGGAAACGACAGACTTGTAACATTTAGGGTTACATATTGAATATGTTTCACCTACTAAGCTTGTACAATGGGCAAAATAAAACACATGTACATATAAAAATTGTTTGATAAAGCCGTATGGAATTTTTCGAATTAGAAAGTAGACATTCCTCTGATATGAAGTATAAAAGCAACAGTAATATGTTTTATCATTAAAAAGAACATATTACTTGCATGTTCGGGTTGGATAATGAAAATTTGCCTTAACATGCACCTTCTTATTGCTCGTTCCAGCGACAGCCTCATACCGCCTATTACCCGATATCATTCTGACCCGAGAGGTGAAAGGTAGCGAGGCCTCTTTGCTTCAAAGCTGCTTCTCCCCAGGAGTGATTGGCCTGGACTCCGAGGGAAAAGCATATGTCAAGGAAGCAAGATATGACAGCTGTAGCAGAAATATTTATAGATATGATGAAATAAAGGATGCGGCTGTATTGAGTAGAGTGCGGGACCATTTTATATGTAAGTAACAACTAAAATTAGTATACTTATATATTTACGTTTTGTTATTGTTGATTAGATAATCACAATAAAAAAATAACAACTAACCCTAAAAAATTCAAAATAAACTTACGATTTAGGGTTCCAAGCAAAGATAAATTGTGAACAACATAATTGGGATGTTGACTGATTTTAGGAAAGTGTTTAAAACGATGCGAATGGGCTTAATATAACCCAAAATATTTAAAATTACTTTTTGAATACAGCTAATACTTCTTCTTCTTCTTCTTCAGATTATGGCTTTTAAACGTTGCTTGACGTTTTTCTGCCAGTGTCAAAGTGAGGCCAGTGTACGGTATTAATAATTGCCCGGTTACAAAATATGGAACATTGAAATATAATTATAGAAAAAAAGGTTTAAAGACATAACATTTGTTTATAAACGAATATTATTAGACTTAATAAAATTACATAAAATATATAAAAATGGAGTAAAAACATATGAGAGAAGAAATTTAAAATTAAAAGGACGAGGGACGTCAGAACTTATGATATCATAAAGAGAAAATGATAACTTAGGACAGCAGAAGAAAATATGGTCTAAGGTTCCATCATCTAGACCACACTCACAGCGAGAATGGTCCCTGACCCTAATACTTTAATTTTCATGTATTTTAAATGCCAGTTCAAGTTTCGCTCCAAAACGCCAATACTGGTCACGTGGTCGATGTGACGTCACGATTCCTGGCACAGATAACTATATTCACTGAAATCACTCTAAAATACTAGGCAGAAAGAGCAATATACTCATTCCGATTGAGAAAGTGGCGTCACGCGCGTTTTATGTCACGTGACTTCGGAGTGATGTGATTACATTTTGATTATTAAATTAAAATTATATTAAATAAACAAAAATATTGTGTTTTATAGGATTTCTGTCACAAAAACTACCGTTTCGCGGCAAAATTATATTTTTATTTTAATACAGTCAACATTCCAATTGGTCTTTGAGGTATAGTTTGCACTGGGGATTGAGCAATCAACTAAAATGGCCATTTCTATCTGAATTTTTTTTTCTAGGTTCAGCTGTAAGTTTCTTACACTCATTTGATTTCGTGACTTGACTTGATTTTAAAATGTCAAATGTTTTGTTTATAGTACCAGTTGTAAATGTAATAGGTCTAGTTCTTTTAAATAAAGGTTTTGGGTGGCACCTGAGTTAATCCAGTCATGATGCTTTACCATAAACTGACTGAACTGCTCAACCTGTATATTATGTAATTTTGTTTTAACCAAACCTTTTTTTTATACTATTGGATAACGAGACGAGCTGGTTGTTTGCTGGTATGCATAATGCGGACCCATAAGAATATCAGTGCAACTCAGAACTTTGAAACACAAAAGCATGCGCGGCTCTACTTTGCGCTCGTTACCTTGAGACATAAGGTAGTCTCAAAAGCCCAGTAATTTCAGTGATTAGTGACCTAATCTTGTAATGATCTTTTTAATAGTGTAACTTCTATACTTCATTTTTGTTTCAGTTAACGTGGAATCCGTGGGAGCATTGGCGCCAAACGTCATTTTCATTGAAGCTGTTAAAATTTTGAGGGATAAATGCACATCTTTCCTTGACGAACTAAATAAATTTGACTAACCCTTAATTATTAAACTTAAGTCTTTGTAAAGTTAAGGTGGTTATAATTTTTCTTATTTTTATGGAAATATAATCGAAATGAATACCTACTTATACAAATACGAAAGACTTTCTAGCACTTCCTTTTCTTTCTCTGCGAATGCGTACCACTCTCGAATTAGTCCCTGTTTTTCTACATGAGATTCAGGATCGGTACGATTGCTTCAAAGGTTTAGGTATTTATTGGAAGAGCAAAAAAGGATCCATGCACAAACTTCCCTATGTTGTCCAATATTGCATGCGCATTTGAGCCCCCATACACGAGCACTCCACTACACAATATTCCACACAAACGATCCAAAAACCGCCCGTGTGTGGGGAATCTCAGATAGATTACGTAGAGTGATAGGAATATTGAATCGGCGGTTAAAAGTGAAGTTTTTTACATTTATATATAAAAATAATTATTGTATTGGTCGTTTAGAAATAAATTTTATATATTTTAACAACTTTCAGCGCCCCCGTGAAACCATCCTAAATACCTAACAGATATTATTACACTTCAGACTTTTTTCTCTTTATTTTACTTCTTCGTGGCGCTTTTTCATCTGCAGCTTCCTTGCTATTGGCCTGCTCAAGCTGCCTAAGCTCCACTTCATTGATAGCTTTATGTAAATCAAATTTGATACGTAATTGATCTATTTTTGGAAGCTTTTTGGTCATCTTACTCATGCTCAAGAAGAAGTGATCTGTGTCATCCAAATCTTGATTTCCATATCTTATTTGAGAACTTAATTCCTCCGTGTCCATCATTCCGTATAGACAAGTATTTTTATCGTTCTCCGTGCTCGGCATTCGTTTGTACGACAATATTGACGTCGGTGTCGTGGCACGAAGGGTGTCAGGGCTTTGCGCGCCTTGAGGTGAAGGAATGCTTATCCACGAATCTTCATAAAAAGTTACATCTGTATCAGGATCAGGACTTAATGGATTTTCTTTAATGGAATCTTCGGCACGTGCCTTCAAATGCGGCTTCAGAAATGACATTTGTGGTTCGAATCGCCAAGGCGCAAATTTTCTGTTCTTCTTTTTCCGACGCCTTTTTATAGCGTTAGTGTAGCAATTACGTAGCTTACTCCAAGCTTCTTTGCAGTCGTCAACTGGAACAATAATTCATTTATTATAATTAATAGTAAATCCGCCCAAGATTAATAAAACGATACGTACTAGCAGGGACATATTTACCCTAGGGCCAAAAGGGCTTAAAATAGTCAAAGAACAATAAAGAAAAAAACGTAGTTTAACTAAACCACCGTGTTTATCAATAAGAGCCTAAATCTCGTAAGGTAGTCGTGGGGGCTCGTGGGTGAAAGTTTGATAGATATCAAGAAGCGGGGCTATCGTATATTCTGACGCGCGCGGGTGCGTGGCGAAGGCAGGGCGGCGGGGCCTGTAGGCCCAGCTCGCTGAATCCTAGAATACGACACTGTACACTAGGGCACAGTTTTACAATCCATGTAAAACTGTGACCGTAGTATTATCACAGAATATAATTATAATGGTACCTATTGTGTACTCTTTGATTGTGTACTATATAGGGCTACTACTACTATACTATCTACTATCATGTCTTTCCGTATCAAGTATGGGGTCACCGATGTGTTGCGGCATTAGTAATCATGACAAAAATAATAGATCCTATATATGCACGAGATGATGTTTTGCATAAAACAACATGAAAGTTGCATTGATTTGTCGTGTACGTCGTTTCGTGTATAAAAGGGACTAGTAATAGAGATAGATACCACTAATAAGAGAAATTATAATTATAAGTAAAAGGTATATTATAACTAATAAATAGTACCTACCTACCATAGTTCTACCTACTTATTAGGTACTTATATATAATTATTTCGGATTGTCCCCCTGCTCTGTCCCGCCAGGGGGACAAACAGGAAAAAAAATCGAGATGTCCCCCTGTTGCACGCTGTGAATAGGGACAAATCGAACTATTAAATTACCTACTCATTTCTCACATATGTAGGTAATTTGTACATTTAGACAGAATAGATTAACAATCTTGTTTTTTAATTTAGGTGGGACAAGGCTAAAAAATAAAGTTATCAACTTATCATTGATAACAACAGTTGATCTGCGGCGCAAGTAGGGATCTTTTCGATAAAAATAATTCGATAAAATTGACAGTTAAAATCGATAAAACCCACTTTATCGATTTTAACTGTCAATTTTATCGAAAAGATCCGTACTTGCGCCGCTGAGATGTGTTTACACATCATGTTTAGCTCCTCAGAATTGTCCCGACGAAAAAAAAAACGGCTTTCGTAATTCTAGGAGGATCGCAACACTAGACTATCTAAGTAGGAAAAATCTGTACGTTTACTTGAAAAAAAATGTAACTTCAACTGCAAACTTCAAGCATTATAATCAATACCGATCAGATACCTACTCTGTGACTACAAGTGTGTACGTGACTGCTGTGAAGTGCTATGATATTGATACCTACAGATACGTTACACATACTACTACTGACAAGCTAGCTACATATTACTGATCTGTGCTGACAACTCTGTATCTCTGTAAGTGATTGTTCTTATTTTTTACTTACCGGTGCTGCCATATAGATTTGCAATCTCTGTCCATGCTGCATTTCTTGATTTGGAATCGCGATATCCGTCGCAGTTTGTGTTATAGACTGCTTCGTTACGTCTCACTAAATCTATAAGTATTTCTTCTTGCCCCATTTTTGCAACAAAACGATGAATAGAATGGCCGAGTGTTTATTTTCTGAGTGACGCGACGTTAGTGTCGCGACGCGACGCGAATGGCCGAACCACAGACTACTTAGAGGTACTAGGCGAACCACACCGAAGATATTTCTGGAAACACGCGTGGGACGCGTGCAGCCCATAAACGAGAGAGAAAGAGACGGTACGATCTTATGCTTAAGGCCGATTTACACGTATTAAGTTGTCAAGCAGTTATTTTTTGAATGACTTCATTCTTTTATTGAAGGTCGATTTACACGTATTAAGTTGTCAAATAGTTAGCTAAATTTTAAGTGACTTATGCAAATAACCACAGACCATTAAAGGTCCGTGGCAATAAGTAAACAACGAATTTATTAAGGGGGATTGTCCGTGAGGTGGCGGGTTTGAAAAAAATATGTTCTTTTATAATTTTTACCCGGTCAGGATAAAAATTTTGAGAATATTTTGTAATTTTCGTAAATAACAAACAGTTAGGCTACTTTTAATGTCTAAGAGCCGATTTTTCAATAGTCAGATAGCGTCCTGTTAGGTAATTCCCTGAATAATCTAGTCTGTGGTGAAGACAGACATAAATAAATTTTATGGCATTCTAAATAAATAAACCTTAGTTAGCTAACGGTCCATTAATTTTGAAATGAAAGACCCGAAAAGCACACGAAAAACTCGAAAATTATTTGATTGGATAGCAATCAGTTCGTTAAAGTGCAATTGAAAAATCGGCCCTTAGTTTGGCTTTGAAATTAAACCAAATTTAAATATTAGTACTTATTTAAAACGTGTGACAGTTCTTACATTTATGGTACCGATATTTAAATTTGGTTTAGTTTAAAAGCCAAACTAAGACTTATAAAGTAGTCTAATTGTTTGTTATGTACGCAAATTACAAAATATTCTCAAATTTTTTATCCTGACCGGGTAAACATTATAAAAGAACATATTTTTTTCAAATTTCCTGCCACCTCACGGAAAATCCACCTTAATAAGTTGCAAGTTGGTGGGCAACAAAACATGCAGGTTACAAATGTTTCTATTTTGGTTAAGTTGATGGGCGTGGTAAAACCCTTCACGTCTGTCCAAACGCATAAAACATAAACGCATTAAACAAACAAACTGAACTCAACCATTCCATCAAACTTGTACATTTAACTAAATTAAATTTTTGCTGTTTAGGCACGGGAACAAACCCGCATATAAATTAAAACAAAAAATAGAAACATTTCTAATCTGCTTGTTTAGTTAACCAAATATTAACTTGCAAATTATTACTAAATTCGTTGTTTACATAATATGTATGTGAAATCATTTCAATTAAAATTTAGGTAACTACCTACTTTATGACTTAACACGTGTAAATCAGCCTTTATTTCCGTCATACATTCCCGCTCCATCGTACACTTGTCTCCCCGCGCGGAACGACCACTCGGCCCGCCCGCGTCCTTGGCCCTGGGCCACGGGTTTGCCGATATTGTTAGTGGAATGAGTAGGAAGGCGCGTCGGTACAGTCACTAGACGCCCGCCAAAGGGACGCACCCCCCGAAGCGCGTCGTGCGTCGTCGCTGCCGTGCGGTGCGTCGCGTCGCGTCGGTCGTCGCCCCCCAGCGCGTGTGACTGCGTTGCGTATAACAACTACTTGTTAAAATTTCTCCTACGAGTTGTTGAAGTTCCCG
The DNA here is from genome assembly GCA_907269065.1 of Crocallis elinguaria. Lineage (NCBI taxonomy): Eukaryota > Metazoa > Arthropoda > Insecta > Lepidoptera > Geometridae > Crocallis > Crocallis elinguaria. The sequence goes on along the minus strand of OU026065.1, from coordinate 5,171,382 downwards.
TAATGTTTCGATGGTTTAGACACTTTCATCCATGTCTTAAAAAATAGATACCTACTTAATTTTTTTCAATAGAAGTAGGTACCTATTATTGATAACGAGACGAGCGGGTCGTTTGCCTTACGCCTGATTGTCACGCCCGCCGCGCCGGCGCACTGCGTAGTATCACTCAGGTATAGATAGGGACATAGGTAGCCTATATAATTTGTGATAGGTAGCCCCATAGAGTAGTACTATAAGGTAGCCCCAAAGCAATGATAGGTAGACCGTATAATAAATGAACCAAAGAATTAGAAAAAAAGAATTTAACATCAAAGACAAGATTAGGTCGATATGATTGGAATCATACGATCTAGCTACATATATAGTAATCTGTGCATACGATGTGCTTGAGCAATTGAGCATGTGTTTAACGAGAATATCATGACGCAAACAGCATGGTTAGATTTTCTAGTGCTCGCTTGGCTAGCTACCACTCTTAAGATAAATATGAGCAGCTGCATGTGAGTGTTTATTGCGCGTGGTCCTATACTGGTAGACCCACGAGCAATTTTTTTGCCCAGTCCCTATATAGGTAACTAATAAATCAATAATAATGTAAGCCTTTTTAGTTTTGTTCTATGCTATATGGAGCTAATAACAATGCCAATAAACTTACAAGTTGCAAAACCTATTATCTTAATATATATAAATTAAGCGTCACGTTGTTTGTCCGCGATGGACTCCTAAACTACTTAACCGATTTTAATCAAATTTGCACACCGTATGCAGTTTGATCTAACTTAAAAGATAGGATAGCTTACATCTCAATTTATAGCCGCAACAGCAACGCGTGGCTGAGTCTGCTAGTAGTATATAATTAGATAAACGCTTTATTGAAAAAAAATACAAAAAAAAAATACATTGGGCGTCCTTATCGCGAAAAGCGATCTCTACCAGGCCACCTTGGATAGAAAGGATTTATTGAAATTTTTTGATTTTTTATTCTTATTGGTCTGCATTTGCACATTTACTCGAGGAGACCGTTTCGTTTCAATGTCACCGGGCGGCAGTCAAATGACGTAAAATGACGCGCAGTGCGTATGAGTCGACGCACGCGTTGATGTCTTTTACATAGAGCTTCCACATCCCCTCGGAAAGACTTCAACGCGTTCGTGTTTCTCACTAATTTTTGCTGACAATGCTTAAGACCATACGAAATTGCAATTATATAGGTATGCAAATATAATTGCAATTTCCTCCTAAGTACTTTCATTATGCATCGCTAAGAAGTGGAATGTCCCGCTTGAGTCTGTGTGCCCTGATCGCTATAACCTGGATTTCTTCAAGTCACGAGTGAAAAGCCAGATTTTTTTTTTTTATAGCCAGATATTTTAGGTATAGGCGTGCTCCATCGTCAACCACATGCATCGTCGCTTACCACCATCAGGTAAGATGGTGGTAAAACACAAGCCTAAACAGTAAAATAATACTTCTAGATAAGTAGTGGTTTTTTAAAAACATAATAATAATCTCGCAAATAATTAGGTACGAATGAATAAGTACTATTATAATCGAAATCTTATGGCAACAAATTAACCTTATGTCAAAGAACTTATACCCTTATATCTATATATATACTAAAAAACAATACCTAATTATTCACACCTCAAAAACTTCAAAGTTTTGAAATGCAATTAATTTTTCACGCCTTAACATCAAGGCCTTCTAGAATTCACTTACAGCTCAATCACCTCTGTTATTGCCATAGAGCCAATTGCGTTGCGTGAATTAAGTTATTGCCATTGGTGGGTAGACAAGATGTGCCATCGAGAGTGCTATCTCCATTTCACTCTTTCAAGCTGCATAGATATACTGCTCTGTATGAGACGGATAGCGCTTTTCAAATTATTGCTTTAAATGTCATGCCAGGATCGTATTCAATGCTGCAACCTCTGACTCTACCTTTACGACCGTACCATCACGGCATCATAAAACTATATACCTACCTAGTACCTATACTTGGCATTACCGCAGTTTGTTGTAAGATTGCATACTCATACAATATAACGTTTTTTATTGCAATTTGAACACTAAATTTGTAAGAGTAAAGTCCAGAATGCTTAGATCTCTTTTTAGATACTATCATGTTCGGATACCATTTCACGGCGCATTGACTGTAATGTAAAGCAAACCGACGACACGTCTAATGTTATTCAACATCAAATCTTACAAGTTCAAATCGTACAGCAGCAAATGAAGGTAAGCAGCGAAAGTAGGTACAGTGGTGTCCCCCAAATGATAATCTGTATCAACTGCACTTATGCAATGGTTGTTGGTTATTGCGGGTGGTGAGCGCCGCCGTTCGCCAGCATCAGTGGCCGCCGCGCTGCCAGCTGCCCACCACGCGCATTCAACACTGACCTACTCGCTACACCATCACTATTCTCATACCTACCACACTTGGCAAAATAATTAGTAGCAACCACAGTGCGTGCATATGGATTAACTTTTGAGTGAATTTCGGACACCTCCCAAAATGAATTTGTTGAAGGTTTTACCCCTGTCGGTGGTTCTTGTGATCGGATTCTTAAACTCTGGTAAGATAGCGTTGTCTTAATCTTAACTGTATGTAATTTTACCATTTTGCAGGAACGTCACTTTCATTATCTATAGGTATCTATACAACTAAATAAAATTGAAGTGTCTGTTTGTAATATTAAAATAACAGCTTTTTACCAAATGCATACGAAAGTATATACGGTACCTATGACAAAACAACAATTTTTAAAAATTTTGTCTGTCTGTCTGTGTGTTTGTTCCGGGTAATCTCCGAAACGGCTGTGCCGATTTTGACGGGACTTTCACTGTCAGATAGCTGATGTTATAAGACATAGACTACTTTTATTTTAGAAAATGAATTAGGGTTCCGCGCAAAAAATAAAAACCATGAATTTCAATAATTCCGCGCGGGTGAAACCGCGGGGCAGCAGCTAGTATTATATAAAATGACGGCTTTTACTGAAATGTGATTTTAGTCAAAAAATTCTGTAAAAGCCTTTGAATGATGGAGTATCATATAGGTGCCATAATTCACTTATATAAAGCAGTTTGCAACGTTTAATTTAAAAGCCTTCCAAAGAGAAAAATTGTAAATTTTGTAATACCTATACCTTTATGTAAGTACCACCAGCAGCATTTTGTAGGACCACCACCATTTGGTCAATTAGCATTCTTTATTTATGTTTCCCGCTTTTTCGTACAATTATTAAAAAGTACGAGTATGTAGGTACCTACCTAATGCCCATGCCTTCATACAGTCTCGCTGCACCGACCGAAAGGTATGTACCTACGCATTTAATTTTAACGATGCGTTTTTAGGAGACAATAATTTGTCTTTCAACACAATGGGTTTGTATCGGTTCGAAAATCCCACAATCAGGCATTGTAATTAATACTTGGATACAATCATAAAACTTATCAGTGTTAGTTTAACTATTAAATATTACTTTGTACTCAGACACGTTAAAATTATTGCCACGGCGTGACGGCGGCGGGGTGGTTGGGCTGGTAGATCCATGGAAGCTTTTACAGTGCGTAAGGATTGTTGCGTCTTCGATTCTCACGGAACAAATACCAAGAATTTGTGCCTTGACCTATAATAGGTCACCTAGCTCCTAATTCCCTAGATACAGCCATCCTAGATTAACTCTTTATTAGCACACTACAATGAAATATACAAGTTCAATAAATATAAGCTTATTTTAACTTAATCTAGTATTACAAAAATAAAAATAGCTTTAAGCGATAAGACCGCCCGTCTTATCGGTTAAAGCTATTTCTTCCAGACAACTAAATGGAGAAATAAATAGTATTGCTTCCTAATTCTAGGTTTAGTGTCTTTACCAGCTTAGACCACATCGAAATACGGTAAAGCTAACCTATGAAAAGTAAAAAAAAATCCTAGTTGTGGGTCCGGGTTCAAGTATATGAAACCTTCAGGAGTTAGTTTTCTTTTTTCCTTATTTTTAACAAGCAATTCTTACAAGTCTTGTTCTCTGTAAAGAGTAGTGGGACCATGAACCATCGACCTCTTAGGGCAAATAGACCTTTCTGCGGGGAATGTGTCAATGGGCCCTTCGTCTCCTACAACGCCTGTGGCTGGGCCGTAGATACGAAGGAGTTTTTACTGGGTACTATCCTGAAGCCGACGTTGATTATCCGCTAAAAAATGTATCGACATTTGGTGCATAGATGTCGGTTGTTGTAGATGTAGCTAGGTACTTATGTAGGTAACATTCAAAGATAACATAAACATAGGAAAAATCATGAATCCACTTAATTTTGTGAAAAATATTATACTTAAATATAGACTAAATTGGAAGAATATTGCAAATCGACGCCTGCGCAACGTTTTGCAAAGGTTAATTCCATATTGATTAATCTCACGTTGAACGTGCGCTGATGTAATTTGTTTTATTGCGGTGCATCCATAAATTAGGTATGTGTAACTAATAAAACTTAAATTATTATGTATATTAAATTAAATTGGATTATAATTTTTAACCTGGCGAAGATGATTGAAGTCTATTTAAAATGTCTATATCGTTGCCCTCGGCTACTACTCCCCGACACTTACGCAAAGTTAATTTGTTTATATAACTTCATGATTATTATTGCTCATTTTCACAAAAATGTATACTTACATTAAAAGATGACTTCCTATTACCATAGTAAAATAATCTTACTTATTACATACCTTTATACCGATCTAAAATTATCAGCAGACGCGCAGGCATTTGAAATAACACATTTTTCCCACAGATATAGATTCCCTTGTTCCTAAATCTGTGATTTTTCCAGACAAGCTTTTCTAAAATATGTAATTTGTTCTGTAATCTTGTGGCCGCCTTCCTGTTCCATCATCAGACTAGCACTGTGAAATCATTATATCGCGATTGTCACCCGATTTAGGTACAATGTATGTAAAATTTCGGCTCAATCGAACACCGGGAAGTGGGTCCAAATTAGATTGCAAGATTTGAACAAACCAATAGGTACCTACATACAAAGCTTGTAAAAAACTGTTAGATCTTTTTCATCTGAAAAGTTAGGGTGGTCCCATTCAATAACTGTAATGGGACCACACTTAACTTAAAATTAACATATACCAAATTTAAAGTCGGCTTATATATGATGAACATCGAAGATAAAGCGATGGAAGTCAGTTTTTCTGCTTTCTATAAGTAATAATTATTGCCTTATTTCTAACTGCACTTAAAAGCGCGGGGAAAATTCTGCCTACGGTACACAAAGTAAAATTTGGATCGAATGGTGAGGGGGACTGTACCGGCATTCAGCAAATCGTGAAAAACTCAAGAGCGATGCTTTGATTGTGACAGCACTATTACCCAATAAAAGCTCTTGAGTTTTGACGAATCGACCGTCACCTAAAGGTCAATTAATGTAGAACAGCTGACTCACATCCTGCCAGAAAAGAACAGATACACTCGATTAAGAAAAAACCAAAACTTACATTTATGTATTTGAAACCGTGTTATGTAAGGTATACCGGTCGGTTGCATGCGGTGACCTGTTATACGACAGAGCACGTCTGAGACTGACTCTACCACTACCTGTATATCTCTGCACAGAGTTACAGATATGATTATGTAGTGTGGGTTTTTCTCAGAGCAAATTTTACTGCGATGATGAAAGCCTTTCTTCACTTATGTTTCCTCTGTGGTAGAAATATAAGCGGGCAACTCTTTTACTCCTGATAGGTTAGCGTTAAATAAACTTAGATATTTATAGGGTTTCTTCCTCCAAAATAGGACAATTTTTTTTTTCGTGAATTACTTAATTTCTTTGGTCCTCTCATTTTCTTTTATGTTATAAATGCGTCAAATTGGTATGCTGGACGTCTGATCACGGCGGTAAAACTTGTTAATTTTTTGGGGTTTTAAGGTTCATATTTCTTTTAATGATTAATCCATCTATACAGATAATCTATACATACATACATACAGATAAATAAAATTGAAGTGTCTGTTTGTAATATCAAAATAACAGCTTTTTACTAAATGCATATGAAAGTATATACGGTACCTATAACAATAAAACAGTTTTTAAATTTTTTGTCTGTCTGTCTGTCTGTTTGTTCCGGGTAATCTTCGAAACGGCTGGACCGATTTTACCGGGACTTTCACTGGCAGACACCTAAAAATAAAAACCATGTAAGTAATCCAAAATCTCCACGCGGGTGAAACCACGGGGCAGCAGCTAGTTTATAAAATAAAGCAGAGGAGCACGACTATAGTAAAGAGATTTTATGGAAAAAAATATTGCTCTAGTGGCGTTATTCAGAGAGGAAACAGGTGCCAATGACAATGGCTAGGGCAGTCGTGTTTTTTTATGTAACTTTTGTTACATCGACTTGTTCGTCTTACTAATAGTTCATTATCAGACGAGTATCAACATAGTGGTCGAACGCTGGTCCACAACACAATAAAAAAAGAACAAGACTTAAAATTAGTTGGTAACAGTCCTTTTTTGTTTACGAATTTCTTAAGAATTGGTGGCTATCTCTGCATCAGATTCGAAAGGGTTATATGAATAAAGAACGTTGTCGATTCTGTGTGTGGTGTCTCTCTCTTTCCAAATCATAACATGAGATGGAAGATGTTTTACAAATTTAAATTAAGTTTTAGAGCTGTCAAATGTCTAATCCTTGATAAGTTAGACTCCACTAAATTCATTGCCGTTAAATGTACACTTTGATCAATTTACAATTTAATTAAGCAAGTGGATTAATTTTGGCAGGTCTAAAATATTTTCCATCTCTTTCTCATGTTCTCATTTAGAAAGGGAGATTAAAATCAGGTTTAGGTATGAGATGACAGAATCGACACCATTGTTACGCAAAAATGTAATAATAAGTACGTATATTTTAGAAGTGTAATAATACAAATGTAACGGCCATTGATAAATATTGCGAACTAGTTAATTACCTATTATACCTATAAAAAAGTAAGCAGCATTACGAGAAAGCTATTGCTGTTTGATACTTCTTGTCAATACCTATCATAAATAGCTTATTAACTACCAGCACAACTTACGAAACTAGGTAGTACCTATATACCTACCTATATTGAAACTAAAAAGTCTGTTATTGACCTGATTGTAGCGTTAGTAAATATTGGGACTTTTTCAGATTGTGTTACACTCTCTTATTTTATTCAAATTCTTTTACCAAGTACTAACTTTATTTTACAAAGGGCGGATCTCTCAACTGCACGTTAACGAGCTGATTGCTATTTCGCTAATCAATCAATTTTCGTGTTTTTAGTGTGTTTTGCATTCCAAAATTAATGGACCGTTAGCTAACTAAGGTTTATTTCTTTAGAATGCCATAAAATTTATTTTTAACACCCTCTCTCGTAAAGCTGATGTAATTCCACCGGTTTTAAATATGTAAAGCGGGTCATAAAAAACGCGTGTGTTATCAAAGCAAATAGTTAAGTTATAGTCCATACAAATTCCATAACAGTATTATTTGCCATTTCAAATATGGAACTGATCGCCGCCGCACCACTCCAGCTAGTGAGCAGCGCGCTGTTGCTATTCAAGCGCGCTGCGCTGGTAAAATGGCGGGAAAGCAACAGTGTGCATTCACAGATTGAGTTTATTTAAATGTTTTTTTTCCTGTTTACTCGCAAGTGTGTTAAAAAACGTCGTACGATATACGTGCGTATTGGTTATAACATCTTTACGCACTAATATCGTAATGTACTATTACGCCTGTCTTCACACAGACTTAGGTGATTCAAGGAATTATCTAACAGGACGTTAATTGACTAGTGAAAGATCGGCCCTGAATGTTTTCGACGATGTTATTTGTTGAACTCTACGACTTCCTATAATTTTCTACTGTACCGACCCGTGAATTAAATTAAGTTGTCCGGTTTATAATCATAATCCAGGGTCGAGTAGAGAAAGCTTCCGACGATACAATACAAACAAGTAATTTTATTAATTTTTGTCTAACATTTCGCAAGGTGCAAGGTTTAAAGTATTTAAATCTAGGTTTAGCTCAAGGCTTTAACGTATTGTAATTATATTTATTTTTACAAGGTTTAATTTAACTTGCAATGTTTGTTTGTTTAAGTCAAATCTTGCAAGCTCGATTTGATCCACTTCCCGGTGTTCGATTGAGCCGAAATTTTACATACATTATGTAAATCGGATCACAATGCAATTTAATGATGGTCAGATGAGTAGGATTTCACGTAATGAAACACGGCCGGGCGGTTCAAGACTGTTTATTCCATGTTGTAGGGTACACGGTAAAAACATATATGTGGATTACCCACTATATCCAACACCTCCTTATCAAATTAACAATAATACAAGAACTTACTGCTAAGAATACACATTATATCTACGTAGGAGTTTACAACGATTTTTTTACTCATTATGAGGCGGTCTGTTGCGACGAGGACGTAGACGCATGGCATGCGCTGCTTTCGGATCTGGTGACGATCTAGCCATCTCAAATTCAGTGTTATTATCATCCTTATCACCTGGCGGCGCGGTATCAGGCCCGAAGCATCGGCCCGTAGTCGGCGTGGGGCTACTGTTAACACCACTCGTCGTCGCAACAGAACGATCGGTGACCTCGTTATTTACATTAGTCACTTCGCTATCATCTGACATAACATTAGATGTACATGATAAAGAAAACCTTTTATTATTAACAGGTTTAGGTACCAGTATTTGATCAATGTGCCTCTTAACAATAGCGTTCGGCAAACTTACATTAAATGAAGCTGGCCCTACCTGATTCCTAATTTGCCCTTCCACCCATTTATCTTTATTCTTGCCATAATCGCGAACATAGACCGTGTCCCCCTCGTGAGCGCGGCGCGGCGTGCCGCCCGCGCGGTCCACCTGCGCGCACTGTCGGTCGCGCACGCGCTCCTCAGTGCTCGGCCGCAGCACGTCCAAGCGCCCCCGCAGCCGCCGCCCTATCAACGCTATCGCCGGGGCTACCCCTGTAGTGGCATGTTCGCAGTTCCTATATTGGAACAGCATTTTACTAATAGCTTGTGTAACATCCGCACCCTCAGAGTACGCCTTTTTGATGCAATTTTTTACAGTACGCACCGCGTTTTCCGCGGCTCCGTTACCTTTGGGCCTGTAAGGGCTAGTTAGGGTATGCACGATTGCGTTTTTGTCAAAATAACATTTCAATTCTCGTGACGCAAAGGTTGGGCCCCCATCTGTCACGACCTGCAACGGAAGCCCAAAACGAGCAAATAACTCTCTAAACACATTAATCACCATTTTAGCGGTCGTACTATTCATTTGGAAAACTTCAATCCATTTACTGTGCGCGTCTATCACAATTAGGTAATGTTTACCGTTATACTCGGCAAAGTCGGCGTGCAGGCGCTGCCACGGGCGCGAAGGGAAGTGCCACGGGGTGAGGGGCGCGTGCGGCGGCGCGTCGCGCTGCTGGCGGCACGCCTCGCAGGCGCGGCACAGCTGCTCGATGTCCGCGTCCAGCCCCGGCCAGTACACATAGTTACGTGCGATACTTTTCATTTTAACTACTCCTAAATGGCCTTCGTGCAATTCGCGCAATATATATTGTCTGAATTTCGGTGGTACAACTATTCGATAGTTATATACGATACAACCCTTTTCAACAAATAAATTATCTTTACGATTAAAATAACCTTTTTCCTGTTCTACGCTCGTGTGATCTGGCCACCCGAATAAAATATTTTTATAGATTACGCGCAAAATAGGGTCGGTCTTAGTCGCATCAGCTACATCTTTGTGATTTATGGGAAATTCGGTCTCCAAAAACATCAAATACGATACAGCGTTGTCCCCGTCCAGAACCGAATCACTGCGGGCCCCTGACGACTCGCGAGATAACGGCAGGCGCGATAGACAGTCAGCTGGGCCGTTCTGTGCCGAGCTCACCCATTCCACCGTGAAGTCGTAAGCCGCTAGACGAGCCGCGTATCGCTGCAGTCTACTTGCAGCCGTTTGCGGAATACCAACCTTATTCCCGAATATATAATACAAAGGTTTATGATCGGTGCGAATACTAAACGATCTGCCGAATAAATATTGATGATTTTTAACTACGCCAAAAAAAATAGCTAGTGCCTCCTTGTCTAGCTGGCTATACGACTTCTCCGCATCGTTCAGTGTCCGTGACGCATAGCAGATCGGTTTCTCAGAACCGTCAGGGTACCTGTGGGATAGTACCGAACCGAGGCCATAAGACGAGCTGTCGACACTGAGAATGAGAGGCAGGGTCGGATCGTAGTGAGCTAGGCATTGTTCACTGCTCAACATTTTTTTAATATCGAGAAACGCTATTTCGCATTCCGCGTTCCACTGCCAATTAACTTTACCCTTTAATAAATTATGTAGCGGATGTAAAATAGTACTTAATTTTGGAACAAATTTCCCATAATAGTTTACAAGGCCCAAGAATGACTTAAGCTGATGCACATCGGAGGGACGCGGAGCATCAGCAATGGCCCTAACTTTTTTTTTATCAGGGTGTAAACCATCCTTGTCAATAATATGACCCAAATAACACACAGCCGTTTTAAAAAAAACACATTTCTCTAGCTTAATTCTAAGCCCTACGTCGTGCAGACGTCTCAAAACTTCGCGGACATTTTTAATATTATCTTCTATTGAGATGCCCCCTATACAGGCATCATCAAAAAATACTACAGTCATTGGCACGCCTCGGAGCACCTCCTCCATAAGCTTTTGAAATTTTTCTGGGATACAACATAAACCATAGGGAGTACGGATGTATTCGAAAGTGCCCACATGCGTGCTTATCGTGGTACATGGCCTAGACTCGGGAGATAAAATCACTTGTTCGTAAGCATGAGCTAAATCGATTTTTGTAAATACCTGAGACCCTCTTAGCGATGAGTAAAGTTCCTCAATACGTGGTAATGGGTAGGGCTCGCGTTTTAATTTTGGATTAATAGTGACTTTATAATCCCCGCAAATTCGAATACTCCCGCACTTCTTGACCACCGGCACGATCGGCGTACCGTACTCTGAGGATTCTACTTTAACGATAGTGCCCTCGTTCACGAGGCGGTCCAACTCCTGTTCCACTGGCGCTTTTAACGCTAGCGGTAAATTGCGTGCTTTATGAAATATGGGCTCGTCATCTTTTAATTTTAAGGTAAACATTTTAGTGCAAGTACCTAAACCATCTGCGAAAACATCAGGGAACTCAAGTTTTAAAGCCGTAACTGCGCGATCCGTTCCATCAGCCGCGCCGTGAGAGTCAATCTTGTTAATTTTAATTTCAATTTGTTTTAACTTCAAATGACGTAACCACATGCGCCCTAGCAGCGGCGGCCCGCCGCCCGGTATCACGAACAACGGCAGGTCGCGCACTTCGCACTCCTTTCGCCCGTTTTTATAACAAATAGATACGCTGATGAAACCGATAGGCAGAATTTTTCCTCCTGTATAAGTCTTAAACTTTAAATTACATTTTAATAATTCACAGTTTTTAAAATATTTGTTGTAATCGTGCTCATTAATAGCTGATATCTTACTTCCTGTATCAATTTCAAAATTTATCGGAATGTCATTAACAAAAATGTTCACTACATACGGTTTATCGTCCTCTCCATCCACGATGATGTTAAAAAAATCACTGTCTTCGCTCCCTGAGTCCAGGTCGATGTAAAACTGGTTCTTACGCTGCACTGTACCGGACAACCCGCCACTATTATTGGTCGAACGCACTTTTCTGCACATAGCCCTAAGATGGCCTTTAGCCCCACATTCATCGCAGCTATAATTCTTAAAACGACACTTGTCGGGCGTATGTTGGCGACCGCATCGCCAACAGTTCCGCTGCTGCCTGTTATTCTGCGCCGCCGCCGGGCCCGCCGCCGCCGCCGCGCCGCCGCCGCCCGCGGCACCGATGCGCAGCACAGCCGACGGTCCCGCAGCCGCGCTCGCGCCCGGCGCGGCGCCGCCCGAGCTGCTCGCTTCCGCGTGCCGCTCCGCAGCCTCCAGCGCCAGCGCCAAGTCCACCGCCCGTTTATAATCTAGATCTTTCTCCGCGAACAAACGACTACGCATCTCGTCGCTTGTGAGGCCGGAAACGAACTGGTCTCTTAGATTCTCCTCGAGTTTTCCGCCGAAATTACACGTACTCGCTAAATGCTTCAAATGTTGAAGGTATAAACTGAGCTCTTCTCCTGGGCCTTGACGACGTAAACGAAAAATATGGCGCTCCGCGATGTCCGATCGCCTGGGTTCTAGATGCTGCTGCACGATGGTGACCAACTCCGAGAAGGATTTGTTTTCGGGTTTATTCGGAGCACACAAATCGCACATTAGATCATACGTAGGCTCGCCGACTACCGTTATGAGCGTGGCTAATGATGAGCGTGGTATGAGCGTTATGAGCGTGGTAAAGATTCTTTAATTTCATTTAACAAAATAAACTGTTTCACACGATTCACGTACGTCGTCCACTTTCGCGAAGATAAGTCGAAACTATCGATTTTCCCGTATGGCATTGTGTTTACTACGCAAAAACTAATTTTAATCGTCGCCAGTAGGATTTCACGTAATGAAACACGGCCGGGCGGTTCAAGACTGTTTATTCCATGTTGTAGGGTACACGGTAAAAACATATATGTGGATTACCCACTATATCCAACAAGATGATGGAGCGGGAAGGCGGCCATAGGAAATCTGTAACTGAACGACGTAACCCCATTGACTTTGGGCTCGTCTGAATTGTCTTTATAAGTACTTTGATCCTAGATGATGTCCAGGGTCCTGATGATGGAGTTGGAAGGTGCACACGAGATTAAAGTACCAATGATGTATTTTATAAAAGCTTGTCTGTAAAAATATATTTTTCCACAAAAACTTGTAAGTATAGAGGTTAACAACTAAATATTACAGCGATTGGGAAAAGGTCAACGGTTACTTCATTAAATTGTTCCATAAAGGCAACGGGCGACGACACTATATGCTGGTAGCGCGGCAGGTAGTGTCGTTGCCAACAAACGTTCTTGTGAGTATTGAGTAATAGTTACTATATAATAAGTAATAAGACAGCTTACCTGTATTTTTATAGGAATACCTATATTTTATAGCACAGGTTTTAATGAAAGAGACGTGACGATCCGTTACGAGCCGACGGAGAGAGAGCCATCCACGTAGATATGCAAGTATTCATGGACCCAGAATACGAAAAATCTACCCCCAGGATTACCCGTTAGGATAGGTACCTCTTTACTGGAAATTTGGACCACTAAAACAAAATATTTTATTAAAAAAATTTTTTCTGTATCGAGCTTTAATGAAGGTGTTTAATTCTTTTAAATTTTTGATGTAGGAGTGCTGCTTTTTGCTATCTGGAATAGATTGTTTTTTAACCAACACCAGTAAGAATCGGAACTATATAGGAGCTGATTAGGAGTACCATTTCGTGCTAGGCGCTCCAGTAATGATAATGACGTTTTGATGTAACGCAGTTTATTGGCAGGTTATCTCGAATCTCTTATGGTAATGAACATGTCTCCCAGCAAATGTTACGACACCTCAGTATGCCTCCTCTCATTTAGCCCCGCTGCAGTGGTTAGCCTACTTATACCGCTGCATTTTCGATGACTTGACGCAACAATGTTCGTATTTGCCCACCTACATAATATATTGTAGGTAAGCAATCTAGACATCTGCTTCTCTATAGCTTGACTATCCTAGACTACAACATTGACCGACTGTTGGTACAGTAGTGATAAAAGATAAGACATAGGGTCTAGCAGTCTGTAAATTTACAGGATAGAGAGAAGTGCTTGCGAAAAAGTTATGACACATGATGTATTGCTCTTGTTGTTTGATATTTTTTGAGATATTGTACATTATTGTATACAAACGGCTCCGTAGCTAAGTTGGTAGTAACCCTACCTGCAAAGCGAGGGCCAGGATTTGATTCCCGGCCGGGGCAGACTTTGTGTAAGCATAAAGTTTGTTTTTGGGTCTTGGATGTTTGTGATGTGTGTCCGTGTGTTTCCATACCACCTGCGACACAGGGAATCCTAGTGCGGGGGTACGAGTGTGTAAGCGTATATAACGAGAACAAAGCCAATTAAGTTATAAATCTACATACATATAAGGATACTTATAGATACAAAAAAAGAAAATGCTTGTTAGTTAGTTTGTGTGATATTTAAGTGGCAAGTCTTATATTTTATAATTTCAACCACACACGACAAAATCAATTCTCTCAAAAACAAGCTATACAATCACAGGCCCACGTTTAAATTTAGTTTACTCAGTGGTCCAGTAAAGTCGACTTCCCAAGCGAGGAGGTGGACGCGGCTTGCAGTCCGGTAGACTTGGTGTAGGGTCCGGCACAACTGGGTGGCAAGGGCACGGTGGTGGAGGGGGATAGGGAGAACTCGTCCTGTGCACCCTCCCACGGGTAAAGTACCCAAAATCAGGTCTATCCAGGCATAATTTGTTATACATACATTCGTCGAAAATCGCTTGGGTGTTCCGACAGTGCCGGAAGGCGCAGTCCCCCGAGCTCTGGTCAACGCAGTGCGCATACTGGTTGAACTCCTCGAGGCATTGTTTTTTTATATTTTTGAACACTTGCATAGCGCAAGCGGTAACTTTCTTGCCGAGGTCGACGCAAGCGCGCGCGTCCTCTCTTTCCTGGCGGCACAGCATAAATTCGTTGTTGATGCCTTCGCACTGTTTGCCGAGGTAGGGTGCGGCGGCCATTAGCGTCGGGGATGACAGATTCACCTCGGGCACGGTCAACGTCTTGATCTCCGGGAGGTCTACTTCTGCTGTTACAACCATGGCGCATATAATGGTGGACAAGGAAAAACGATTTTAAATATGTAGCTATAACAACCAACAAGTTGTTATTCGTAGTCGTATATTATCTTAGTTATGTAGATGTTGTATTTGACTTCAACTCTTTATTTCCTGGCTTCTGTGGGTTGTCGTATTTAGCACGTTTGTTTTGATTTTCGTTGGGATCTTCTTCTTTCTTTATTTCCTGGCTTCTGTGGAATGTTAGCCACAATTTCGCCAATGTCAAGTAGGTATTTTCTTTGGGATTTTGTCAGTTGTAATTTATTATTGTCAAAATGACAGAAAATAAATGTGGCTACAGATTATAGTATAAGTCAAAGAGAATATAATCCCGTATAAGTACTTACTTATCACTCGTACCTACATAATTATCTCAGCTACATATCTGTGCTGTACATATCCAAGTTCTATAGGTACTTCGATAAATTGGTCATACCAAAGAAGAGGTTCCAACAATTATTTGTTATAAGGTCAGTCAATTTTGGTCGAATAGAGCACATTAGAGTTTTTGACCAATATCGACTGCGACAAATATAAAGTGAAAGTCGAAGGTGATAAAAACCTAGAATGGAAATGTTCGTATTAGTAGGTAGATACCTATTCGAAGTATTAAACCCACTAAATATTTCCAGCCGTCGACGGACAATCCCTGGCATGTCCCGCGGTGCGCACCACCAGCGGCTGGCTGGACCTGTTCCCGTTGCCGTGCCGCAAGCACTCCGAGTGTAAAGTGATGACCAACCAGCACCGCTGCTGCAAGGGATTCTGCACCAAGGGGATCCAAGTAGCCGCCGCGGTTACGACGTAAGTCTTGCTTTCTGCTTGCTACCAGTAATCAACAGTAGATAACAATCATGCACCGAGCGAGATCATAATATTATTTTGTAGTCAGTAGTATCCTAGGATTCCTAGGTACTATTACAGTACCTAACATCTAAGTGCAACGGATCTAGGCCGGACCGAGCAGACTCGATTAAAATATAATCTATGCTATGACATCATAGATATTGTCTGGGTACCCAGACATAATATCTATGATTGCACCCAAAATTCTAACAAATAAATAATTTCATTTCATTTCAAAAGTTTTATAGGTTCTATAGAACTTTTGAAATTAAATTACCTTATACTTTATAGTGGCACATAGGTTCTGCACCTAGTCATTTAACTTCGCTAGCGCTCTTTGGATCCATGTGAATGAAGAATCTTGAATTTGAATTTTGTAAGGTTCAGAATAGTAATTATAATATTGCAAGTGCAACAACTTATGAGGTTGTGTAACTTAATGCTGTGAACTCACACTCCTATTTCCTTAGAAATAGGGAATTCTAGTTAGAGGACAGGGTCTTTATGTGAGCATTGGACGTCATTTATTTGTAAATGTTTGGAACTCATTGTAACACAAACTGTTTCCAATGTTGGTTGACATGAAAGGACACCCGACATAATCTTAACTCAGTTAATGCACCAAAATGGTCGATTGGCCCCTAAACTCCAATCACGTCTAGTTAATCCTAAGTAGGTAGGTAAAAACTACTTTCGAACGTTAAAGGTACAAGACCGTAAAGCAAACTCAGGGCCACAACGGTTAATGTCTTTCAAATTGAGCAATTATTAACTCTACCTATAATAACATAATTTCCACCATCCTGAGTGCCTAAATTTCGAATAGTAAAGTACACCTCTGTGTAGTAGTATAACTGTGTATACTTGTATATTATCTATTCTGTGGTGTAGGTTACGTAGTTAGGTTTTTAATAATTATCGCTTATAAAATATCTACCAGACCTATACAGGGTGTTTTTAGACGGGGAAGTAGGTAAGGGTAGGTACCATGACCGTTGAGTTATAGGAAAACGTTCTAAGAAGATCGACTCTTAACTTTTGAAGAGATTTTGATTTGCATTCATAGATTTTAGAAAAGAATAGTCAGCAAGAAAATGGGCAGTTTAGGCAAACTATTTTGATGCCGATTGAATATGTTTCTTATAGGGATCAAAATAATCTACAGGAAGAACTTAGGTTTGAGTACCTACTCCCGCAAGTTCTGACATTTCTTGTCTAGTTATCCATACTTTACGTATACTTTTGTTGGTTTGTCCTTCTTTCACGCAGCAACGGAGCATCGGATCGACGTGATTTTTGGTATAGATATAGTTTTTGGACCGGAGTGTAACATTGGCTACTTTTATCCCGGAAAAATGCACGGTACTTGTAGGAATGCAGGTGAAGCCGCGGGCAGAAGCTTGTAGGTACTAAATCACAAAAAACGTGTCCCATACTATTTCGTAAATCACTGTAGCTGCTGGAAACAGTTCTTGGGAGACTATCCTTAATTAGGGTTCCGTAGGCATTTCAAAAGGGTAAAAAGAAACTTATAGGATCACTTCGTTGTCCGTCAAGAAACTTTTTTTGAAGATTTACTGTTTCATAGAAGGATAAAAAAACTCAACGGGACCAACTGAGGTTAACCTTTTTAAAGTTTATTTGACTTGATTTAAAAGTGATTGTAACTTTACAATCACTTCTTTTTTATTATTATTATAGCGCAAGAATGTTTGCTTCGCAAATTCACCCGCAACAGATTTTGACCGCCATGAACAATTAATAAAGCTGTCATTAACTGATTACACGGTAATGCATGATTGACGGATACGCATCAATCACGGACCATGCGACAACGATGGAAAACCCACGATCACCGCTTGATGCATATCGTACCGTCTACTGCCTATCTTCGTATAACATGAAATGTCTATAATGCCCCAAACGGCTGCTATTCAGTCAATCGCTCGATAGTGCATCAAATTGCGCCATAGTCGACTCTACTTGGCTAATTGGGTAAATGCCGTGGCATGTTTTTTTCTGTTTCGAGATTTACTTTTTGCTTAAAAAAGGTAACTTTACCTTTCATTCAAATTTTTATACAAATTCTGTGGTACGTATAGGTAAAACGATCAACTTTCGTATAGGTGTTTCAGTACTATCAGTGCAATACCTACTTACGTCCGGACCTAATACCTACGTAATAGGCTAAAAAAGTTCCTACAAGCGCAGCGTGTTCTCGCTGTAGTTTTGCATACTTAGCATCTTTTTGTTGCCTCATTATGTAGTAAATCCATCTCTCAAAAGTAGCACATTTCGTTCTTCTATGATACCTTTAACTGTGTAACAATATACAGGTATGTTAATGCGTTGGGCTCAAAACGATTTTTCTACAAATGATTTGCTTTCTCGGTTCTGCTCGCAGACCTAAAATTACGCGTTCTGCTCGTCAGAGCGTTCACGTAATATTATATAATAGCTAGTTCCTTATTAGTAGTTACCTATGTTCACTTTCATTCTCTTAAATATAAATTTTGTGTTTGTCATTATAATATATTATCATCGAATACGTCCTTGTACAATATTAATTAGATAAATACCTACTTCATATATGGTAGGTAGTAGATATTACGTTAGTAGGTAAATACTAAGTACCTACTACGAAGCCAACTTTTGCACTTAGTTAAATAAAAGCATACTTGAAAGCAACAATGAATCTGGATTTATACCTATACAAAACAACAGTTTAATTCTTTTAATACATTTTTAAACCTGTCTTCATAAAAATATACTAGTAGCCTTTAAAGTGTAACCACAATTTAACCGTCAAAGATCAAAGCACATGCCCGCTGTTAATTTATTCGAACGCAACGCAAGTGTTGTTTTCAAAAACAACTCTGCTTATTCTGCTACTCTGCTATTGCAACTATGCCTCATTACTACTATCCTAATATTCATACCAGGCTGGTTTCGTCTTTGTAGAACCACGAGCCAGCCGAGCCCGAGTAGCGTAGCGCCAAGTAGTGAAATCACAAGCACTAGCACCTCACCTAGCACGACAGAGCCTAGCACGACTACGACGACAGCACCTAGCACCACGACAGAGACTATCACAACAACAACGACACCTAGCACGACAACAACGACACCTACCACGACAACAAGCAGTACAACTCCAAGTACCACCAGCTCTACGACGACAACGACTACCACAACAACGACGACGACCACGCCAAAGCCGAAGCCGACCACTACAGAGTTATCGCTGCTGCAACCCTTCCTGCAACTGCTGCCGATACAGAGAACAGAGGCAACTACCGTTGCCAAAACCAGCGCTCCCGCCAAATCAAGTACGTATAACGAGTGTTTATTTTAAATGGGTACTCGAAGCAGCGATGGGAAGAAAGGTTCTCGAGTGGTGGTCACGAACCGGAAGACTTAGTGAAACCGGCCCGGCACTAGGTGGAACGACGACCTAGTCAAAATCGCGAGCAACCGTTTGATGCTATAGGAGAGTAGCCGATCCAATTGGCGTTCTATGGATGAGGCTTATCTTCAGCAGTAGATGTCTTTCAATGATGATGATGACTCACAGCACTAAAAGCCACTTCTTTCCATCCAAGAGGTTATCGTAAGTCATGATGAACATAAGTTATTAAGTTTAGGCAAATGAGACTATTCTTTAGTCATATTCATAATTTTCTCTTATGGAGTGGATGTAGATCGTCTAATAATAACTATCTTAACATCTGTACATTAGTACTATTATATATTCTGTGACACCAGTGACCAGCCCTACCTTAAAACCGATAAGCGATCGTACTAAATTCCACAGCCCGTTCTAAAGCGATGACGCCACGCTCGCTCCTATACATAACAGGGGAAGGTCAAGTCGTTCACAGCCCTGTTATTGAACTAGGCTCGCATTGTTCGTAGGCAACAGCATAACGACTGACGTAACGTATTCTCACACGCGCAACTCTGGTTCGCTATACGTGTTTAACGAAGATTACTCGAGCGCAGGCAAGTCGAAAAAGCTGGTGTGTCCGAAACCGGGGCAAGCACCGTTGCTCCTGTTCCCGATTCCCTGCGAAAAGAACTCTCAATGCCGTGCCAGTATCGGCCCTGATCAAGTATGCTGCGAGGGACGATGCGTAAAAGGAGTCCCAGCGCCGAAGCCCACTCCGGCGCCAGTGCCGCATCAACGTAAGTTTTTGTACCATTACTTTTTGGCATTTTGTATCTTCTAGGAATTGGCCTCTTTCTCATCCTATCTTAAATGGCAATGTAATCGAAAGTGGAAAACGAAACTGGAAAGAGGATGCAGCTGCCAGAACCGATTTTGCACTTGAAGGGCAACTAGCAAGCTAGGCTAATACTAGAAAATCATATGCCAAGGTGAATAACGATGCACGATGATTTCCTGCACATGAAGTGAAAAGAAGAAGGTTACGACGCGCCGCATTCTCGCTCGCGCATCTCAACAGTTTTGATGATAAACAAATGAAAAATCGAAGTTACAACATTACAAAAGTTGAACAAAAATTTCATTTCTATCCACTTAAGTTTTCAAACCTAAAAATGGGATTTTGCTTTGCTCATTTTCATGTATGAAAACCTGATCGGATCAAAATGATACTTTTGTCGTACCTTTGTAACGTTACTGCCAGCTACTTCACAGAATGCGGTGTTTCATAATTATATTAAAATGTTGGTTATCTTCAAAAATGTTGAGATGCGCGAGCGAGAAAGCGGCGCGGCGTATCCTACCCGACAGAAATCTTCGATCTACGATCAGCGGCTGACCTCGCTGACTCATCCTTTTTTTGTAGCTCTACTAGGAGTGATCCCGCGCGAATGCCCGTCCACTCCGCTCGGAGAGCTGTTGTTCGAGGTGCAGACGTGTAAGACGGATTCAGACTGTTGGCCGCGAGTGTGCTGCCCCGACGGCAGGCGCTCCTACTGCCGCACAGCGCGCGCCAGGCTCGACCTCGTGCCTATTGCTAACACGATTGATCGCCGTACGTATAACGTATCTCTACCTAATACTCTTCTTTCCTACCCTACCAATATTATAATTATGCGAAACTTTGTGAGGATGTATGGATCTTTGTTACTCTATCACGCAAAAACTACTGAACGGATTTGATGAAACTTTACAGTAGGTAATAAAGCTTACTAGCTGCTGCATGCGACTTCGTCCGCGGATTGGGTATGACACACAATTATTGTACTATGGACGAATATGATATGCTCGGGAAGTCTGCCGCCAAGCTGTAGTGTGCAAGCATTGCTGTGTTCCGGTTTGATGAGCAGAGTATCCAGTGAAATTACCGGGCTTATGAGACTTAATACCTAATGTCTCAGGGTAACGAGCCACTGCAGTGCCGCGCAGGCCTTTGTATTTCGAAGTTCTGGGTGGCACTGCAATTGTTATGGGCCGGCGTTATGCTTACTATCAGGCAAACGACGAGCTCGTCTCGTTACCAAATAACATAAAAAAAAAAAAAAATTACTATAGTCTACTTGTTGCAAAACTACATTTTACTTATTCCATTATGTTAGTAAAGGAATTGACATTGTTGGGATATTATGAATACACATGCCTCGTGTAAGTCATAACGTATTACAGTTTAGCATCACTATGCTAGGTGTCGATGTTTTTCAATAAAAATCGGTAAAACTCGCCTCAATTATTTTTGCCCAAAGTTAATAATTAGTGCTGAGATTAAGAATAAATAGTTCTCCGTACAAAATTCAACACTCTTTCGTCCCTTTAGGGGGAATCTGTTCGATTCCCGACGCGTGTATGAGATTTTTCTAAAATTTTTGCATGCAGTTTTTCATACCTAATTATAAAATCGACAACATGGTTCCTAACAACAATTAATTTCTCTATCCTAGTTTCAGACTTCCCCCCACTGAACCCCCTGATGATGCACCATGTATAGATATACATCAGAATGACACAATCATAAGACTACAATTTATAAAGATAACAAATACAAGACCACGGCGGCGAAGCCGCGTGTGGAAGCTAGTAATTTATAACCACACTTAAATCTTTGGATAGATTGAGCCACAGCTTCAGTCATAACATTACGGGCCATTAGCGAGGCTGACCAGAATATGGATACAACAGTCTGACATGCCAGATTTATGTGTAATACCAATTTTCACTCGAGACTTCAATATTGATAAGATATTTATTGCATCCAAATGAGAAAACTGCAAAATTCTTAAACTATGAGTGATTAATTTGTTCGTGAAAACTGGTTTTGTTATCTATTTCATCCTGGATGTTCTTCTATAAGCTGGTCACCATAAAAGAAGTAAGAACCACAGCCAGCTGAAATTCTTGTCCGACTGTATTTTAATTCCAGCCGTTCGAATGCTGGAGTCGTATCTACAGTGCACGCCACCGCCACAATACGACGTGTTCCCGCAGAAGTGCAGCTCTAGTGTAGATTGCTTCCCCAACCTGTGCTGCGCTGAAGGTGGCCAAAAGTACTGCCGTCCTCCACAGCGCAGCCTGCTGGCCTTGCTCGCAGGTGTTGGACAGGTAATGTGACACTTATATACTAGATATTAGTGCAATGTGCACAATTTGTTAGTGGGAGGACTAACTCTTCTGTGAGTGTCCGTCTGGGTTGTTACCAGAGCTTTGCTCGTGAAGTCTGCCGCCAAGCAGTAGTGTGCAAGCATTACTGTGTTCCGGTTTGATGAGCAGAGTATCCAGTGAAATTACTAGGCTTATGATACTTAAATACTTAATGTCTCAGGGTAACGAGCGCACTGCAGTGCCGTGCAGGCCTGGGTTTCAAAGTTCGGGGTGGCACTGCAATTGTTATAGGCCGGCGTTATGCTTACCATCAGGCAAATGACCAGCTCGTCTCGTTACCAAATAACATTAAAAAAAACGGTTACTGTATTGTGAAGTTTATTAGGGCCAGACAGATTCTATTTCAGTCACCCATGAGCATGTCCAAGCTAGCCTAGATTTGTTCCACTATTAGACATAGCCATATTGATTCATGCACTAGTCAGGATTTGATCTTCTAAACCAATCTTGGCCTCTGCATCAGCAATTAGTTTTTTGCAAGTTCATAGAAACCATTCAAAAATTTTGGTACTTTTTAAAGAGTGTAAAACCAGTGAAACCCTTAGCTTCCATTATTATTCAGTCAGTCACTTTCACCACTGTCAACCGTTATCCCAAAATGTACCGTTTGGATTTTGCACAGCTAACTAGTAGGGTCCACTGGTGGTATCAAAAACACATCATAACAGTGAAACACACAAACTAGACTGGAACACTTTCCAAATACCAGTAATCATTTTAGTTTGAAAGCTATCCTGTCACAAGACAATAGTACAAGTACCTGTGTTGTCGGAACACAGATCGATCAGTTGTACAACATTAGTTGTACATATTATAAGTGGTATTTGAGAAGGAAGGAACATGTAATTGTAATGTCAGTGGCCATGCAAGTTCGAAAACAGTGTCCTACTTCAACTTGATAATATGTGACAGAGATTTGAAAAGGATCCTAATGTATATTTTTTTTTTGCAGAGAGTTGGCTCCTCTATTGGAAACCTGCGACAAGCTCAAATTAACAGAAATAATGTGTAAATGTATCCTATATCACTAGAATTAGTTTTGTAGATAGATAGTGTAGTGTTTTTTTATATTTTTATAGTTTTGTACAGAATAAAATATCTATTTATAACGCTTGAAGTTTCATTTTTGCAGCAAACTAGATACCAATTTAGTATGTAAATGTGGAATATTACATTTACTTTCAACCTTGCCAGTAATGATAACAGCAATATTTCAAGTTACAAAATACAAGATCTTCTATGATTACAAATCTGTAATTATTGTACTTAAACTATACTTGCATTGCACATCTTGTGATGATTATTTTATTAATGGTCCTATAAAGATTTTTTACTGAAATAAAACATACGAACTTACTTAATTAAAAGATTTATTATCATCTAAGAAAGCATTTAGTCCAGCTGAAACAAGGAAAAAAACGAAATTAGAAAAGTGTAATTGATTCCTACTTATAAGAGTAGGTATTAGTTTCTTTCTTTTTTCTATAATTTAACCTTGCAAAGTTAATAGGAATCTGATGGGATTTTGTTATTTTAGTATAGGATGCATTTTTAATAATGTGAGTCAATATGGGAGGGTGCACAGATAAAAGCTAGTAGTACATAAACTATTTTTTATAGAAATCTATACAGAATGTTTGATAAAATTGACAGTGCAAATTGATAAAGTGGGTTTTATCGAGCCTTGATACAACCAACAAAAGTTATCGAATAGCTAGGTCGAATCCAAAGAGAATATAAAGCTACTAAAATACTTTACGATCAGACTTCGGTACTTGCAACATTCGATAAATTTATCAGTTTTTTCGATTCAACAAATTTATCGTTTGGACTTCTGTACTTGCACTGCTGTATTGAAAATACTATTAAAACCAAATATACATTTATTCTATTGTATAAGAGTTATCTTGTCTTCATTGTTACAGGCAATGTTACCAAAATAAGCATCTTTAAACTACATTTGGCTAAATTAGATGATATATGGGAGCAGGGTTTCTCAACCACTGGGGTGCCCCTTCCCTTGGGGCATAGTGCAAGTATCGGGAGTAGTCTAACGTGTTTTAACTAATACAAAGTGCACTTGGATAATATTTGAAGGTTCGTCAATGCCTTATAACAAGTTTTAATCAGCTGATCACTTTCCGTTTCTGTGTAAAGATTCTTGAGTTGGTTTGCAAATACCTAAAAATCTGTTTCAAACCGTGAACTACTACATTTCATTGTTTACAACTTTGCCCGGAGTCAAATTTTCTTGTAGTTTTTCAAGCAGATGTGTTAATTCCCAAATTTAACGCGCAAAACACATGTTTGCTACTAAATACATAAAGAGCCTAAAGAGATGCCTAAAGAGACAAAACAAAAGATTTACCTTCTTGAAGCCGATGTCGTTGGCATACTCCCTAAAGCACTGTCTGCAGATGTTGAGGCCGTATTTGCGGATAAGTCCGTGTTTGTTGGAGCAGGCCCGGCTGAAAAGAAAGCGGGAGTCACACTCAAACACGTGTCCTAACCAAACAATACAACCCCCGTAATCACATCCAGATGTTTCCTTACCATGAGCGGGAGCCCTGCCCGTATCGACGTGGGTGAGAGTACCAAATATTAGCGTGACCCATGGCGATAAAACTAAATTTTTCGCTGCACCGAAACGCGGAACACGTCCAAAATGGAGCTTGCACAGATTAAAAAGAAACAACAGAATAAAAATATTTCCTACTTTTTCACCACAGATGATTTTGATTTAACTTATTCAACTGCTGTTTTGTCTATTGCGTCCGTGTGAATATACCATAATATCTAAAATGAATGAACCTTTACTGATTTTTGATGATTTTTAATTTTTTAATAATAGCTGTGGCTACTGGCTAATGCAAGGTGGCTGATGGGTGGTGTCAAACCGGCTGTTCGTTTATCTTAATTTCTTTAGAACTTGCTTTCTTTTATTTTACCTGGAGTCTTCGGCGATTAAGGTAAAAAACTAATCAATTGCCTATCATATTATTAATAAAATTTGTTAGGACTACATCTTGGTGTAAACTTTGAACCCTACACCAAGAAGTCCAAGAACGTCTTCTATTATATTCCAACCACACTATGTAACTGTAAATGTATTGAAAATTTGGTAGGTATTTAATTACGTCCTGCGTGCATCAGAATCAGGCCGCAACTGCCCCACGTATTATCTCTTAGTAGCTCTATTTTGACTGCCCCGCTCTCAATACGTATTTGATACAATCGTAAATATTCATGTTGATTTTGTAGAACAAAGAATTAATTAATCATCGCAGTCATTTTCTGTACCTGTAGGTAGATATATAATTGAGAACTCGCTTTGTTTACGAAGTGTTACAACGATAAGTATGTAATGTACCAATCATACACTTTTACTTGTTCCACCTTTCACTTACATACTGATAAAATATACTTTTTATTTCAAGTGCCCTGAGCTGGCAGTATGGGGGCATAATAATTTATTTATATACAAAATTATTTTTATATGTGTTTAGCTATAATATGCATCACCTATACTTGTTTGTTTACTTAATTTCAATATAAAAGTTCTGATAGGCTATTTCAAGATTTATTTTTGTTTTCAGCTTTGAGCTCGTCACAAAATGGGGTTAATTTTTGGACTTGTGAAGCGGCTTATTAAAGCATCCGTGTATTTCTTGATATTTGCTGCCATTGTTGTCCTTATCCCTAACTTACCACCTTACACAAAATTTACAAGCATTTCGTAAGTATTTAATAATTTACATATTTCACATGCTTAGATTTTACATTTTCATAGTTATATAGATATTGTTTGATTACCCCTTTCTGGTGTAACAAAGGGGAACTACCAAGTTTCTTTTTCTCATATGATATGAGTAATGGTGTCACAATGGCTTCTATAATTGAGTAAAAAATGTGATTATACACAAGTTGCCACAGTGGCAACAGTTGCCATTGTAACAATAATAATTGATTAGCAAACTTGGGTGTTCAGGTTTGAGTAGCTTAAGCCATGCTAGAGGTCAAATTAGTGGAGTTATATCACTTTTGTTTTAATATTAATTGAAATTAAACTTATTAGTAGGCTAGGAACTGCTATTCTTATTCTTATTTCAAACAATATTTTTTTTTGTGATTAATCACAAAAAAAGTCGGTTCTAAAAATATTTTTGCTTTGCAATAATACTAATTTGATTACCCTTTTTATTTAAATGTGATGAAACAAAAAACTACTTTTATCAGGTTTATAATATTAGTGTGGACAAATTAAATTAGTTAGGAGAACAAAGAACATTATAGTGATATGAAGCAACTTCTGAATTATTAAATTATTCATAATACATAATTGTTATGGGCTGACATTATGCTTACCATCAGGCAAACAACTTATGTGTTGTTATCAAATAGTATAAAAAAATGCAAGCAATGAAGCAAAATTATTTTGATATTAGATATTTCCATTGAAGATGAAGTATTGTGGCAATTACTTTGCTTTATATTATGACTACATGTTTTATCAAAAACTTTTTTAATATGTTTGCCTGTAAAAGAACTGTCATTTTCATTTTAGTCTTGAGCCAACCCAACCTCGGTCTGGTCCATTAGCACCAAACAGTGTACTGAACAATGCAGAGAAACTGTATGTGGACAAACTGCTGGGACCAGAAGCATTCCAAGTATATAAAGGCGATTTATACACCAGTCTCGCGACAGGAGAAATTGTAAAGTTGTCTCCTGGAGGGCATGTTACATTTGTTACTAAAATAGGCCAGCCTTGCTGTAAGTACTCATTATTTGTAGTTTTTTGTAGATATTGGCAGAGAAACAATTATAACTATGCCAATGGTTTATTGGCAGTCATTTGTAACACAGTTGGACAAATCAACCACTGATGATTGTGGAAACAATCCCAATATATTCAAGATTGTTTATTGTGTGGCTTATCTATTAATTTTTATTTACACTCTAAAGTTGTAAATAAGCCATATTTGATGCATGTTATTGTAAAACATTGATGGGTTAAATTGGTGATAAGTTTTACTGCACTTTTATCTTTATGACTGCATTTTTGCACCGTTATTGAGAAGGTAATTTAAGTAAAGTAGGTAAAATACATCTTTCTGTAGTTCTTGTATGTTCTTGCTCACTGACATACTTATTTCGCTCAAAGTGCCACACATTGGGCCACCGAACATGGCCCCTAATGCAACAACTAGCTGCGGACTAGATTTTTCATACATTTGTATGGCATGGGTGCAAACTGAGCTTGCGGGTAGCCACGACGAAGCACAGCATGAGCTGAGGTGGTACCGCGTTTGTGGCTAGGGAGGCAAGACGCACACTCGACCACCTACACCAGCTTCTCCCCGCCCCTGCGCCTACACAAAATATCGGTAGCGAGCGCCCTTTCTGGTATCACTATTTTATTGCTACCAGTGACTGTGACTGGAGACTGCTCCCAGCCAATGGTGGCTGCATTGGGTGGCCCAATGCCAAACCAATTTTAAGTAATCCAATTATTCTTACTCTTCTAGTCCAATGATTATGGTATAAAAAATATGTGGCATTACTTACTAGGCATTGTTTGTAAAAGCAAAAACTATTAGGCTAGAATTTGGATATTCTCAAGAATATAATATATGTAGGTAATATCATAAATATATTCATCTCAAAAATTTCGCTGCCAACAGGATTCAAACCTGCGTCTTCTGGTAATCTAGACCAGATGCCTTAACCAACTAGGCTATGGGAGTGAATGATGTTGACTCCAAAATTCTTGAGATGATTTCTGGCTTTCAAGCCGTAGCTCCATCTAGCAGTTCTCGCTTTGTAACGATTGCCTATTCCATTGTTATATGTTAAAGTATCAATCAAATGGCAAGAGATTTTGCTTTATTTAAATTTTATTAAATGTACTATAAAGTATTTAGTGACACTAGCGGAATCCTGTTGGCTCGAAATGTTGAGATGTATATTATATTTTATTATATTTCTTATTTTTATAAGAAGAATGTTTTATTTCAGCTGGACTATCTTATGAGCATATTTGTGGAAGACCACTCGGCTTCCATATAGATGAAAACAAAAATGTCATGTATGTGTCAGATGCATATCATGGCATATGGAAGGTAGATCTGAAGAATGACAAGAAGCAACTATTAGTATCACCAAGGGTAGCTATTGATGGCCGTGAACCAAAACTTTTCAACTCGCTTGTTTTGGCCAAAAACGGAGATATTTACTGGACTGATTCTACTAGCGATTTCCAACTTAAAGATGGAGCCATGAGCATGCTCACCGATCCTTCTGGAAGGTAATAATAACTACATAATTAAAATTAAAACCGTTTCTATAGTATTGCATATTTTATACCTGTGGCATTTTTGTATTTTAGGTTATTCCACTACAATGCAGCTAAAAATCAGAGCAAAGTCATACTCGATAATTTATGGTTCGCTAACGGTGTCGCCCTCTCGCCTGACAATCAGTTTGTGGTTGTGTCAGAGACATCACGCTTGAGGCTGATGAAATACTACATAGAGGGACCCAAAAAAGGAAAATCAGAGGTGTTTGCTGCTGGATTACCAGGTACACACACGCACACATACACACATATATACACAAACACACACAGTCATACACATGCACACAACTAAGAAATTTTACACTTTAATAATATACTAGCTTCTGCCCGCGGTTTTCACCTGCACACAACTAAGAAATTTTACACTTTAATAATATACTAGCTTCTGCCCGCGGTTTTCACCCGGGTTCCCACAGGAACCGTGCATTTTTCCTGGATAAAAAGTAGCCTATGTTACTCTCCGGTCCATAATATAACTATGCCAAAAATCACGTCGATCCGTTGCTCCGTTACTGCATGAAAGAAGGACGAACCATCAAATCAACAAACCAACAAACACACTTTTGCATAAATAATATTAGTAGTATTACTAGAATATTCCTATGTACTTAAATAATTACTATAATATACCTTCATTGGGGAGCATTGTCTTCTGGGCCACGGCTCACGCTTTCCAGGAGACAGTACCATGTATGTTTAAAATGTTTTTGTTGTGAAATAAATAATTTATTATTTATTTTATTATGAACATAGAAAATGTGTTATACAATCAATATAGCTACGAAGGAGTTTTGAACATCTTCTTTATCACACAAACTTGTACCATTCCCACAATTAACATGAAAGTTATTTGGAAGCTCGACCACATGTCCACTATAAACGTTTCTTCGTATGCCACGTATGTGTCGCGTGACTTGCTCGCTCCGTATTGATCAAGCATATGGCGCGCTTTCACTACATGCTGCAGCGTTCGAGACAGGGAATCAGCAATATCTTCAACTTCAACATAGTAAGCGTCGCCGGTCTCATCTTCACCCTGCCAACTCAACACCTCCACTTTCTTAACTTCATTACCGTCGTCGTCTACGGTAGCCACGACTGCTTCCTGGTCGGTTGTCCCCTGCCGTTCCATCACCACGTAAATGTACACCAATTTAGAATTGAAGGAACTAAACGTGTTGTCTAAGCAGAACGAGTAGTCTCCGTCTAAAACTAGATCCTTTATAATCGAATTTTGTGACTTCTTGTAGTCTGACATTATTGTTGTGCCTTGTGGATCGATCACGTCTAATGATATGTCGAGGTCGCCATGTTGCCCGTCGATGACTTGGTAGTAAACTTCCAACATGTTACCTGCTTTTGCGGTTTCGAAGAAGCATAGCCTCCCGCCGGGTTCCACGCGAAAGTTCATATCTAGTGTGTACTCCAAGTTGCCGCCACGACATTGTCTTAACATCAGGATAATTATTGAAAAGAGAAAGAACATTTTTATGTGAGTGTAATAGTCTGTTCTACTGTGTGAAATGTGCCGTGATAATACGGCAATGCAAAGACAGTAGTCACCGCTCGTAAATTTATAATGTATTTACACAACTGTGGAACATTTTTTGTCTTTACAATTGATAGGTAACCCTTTCTTAGTACTTTTCATAACGAAGACTTGTCTCTATTAATCGTATTTGGTTCGATCGTTCGCGAATATATGTGTATGGTTTTTTATTATGAAATAATCGTACTATAGTAATAAAGAATAGTAAAACTGTTATGTCGTGAGCGGCTGATTACCTTGATTGCAGTAGCAAGTCATTGTTATAAAAATTTTGTACTGTCCTTATTGTGTGCAAGCTGAAAAAGTGTGTATACAGAAGATGTATTTATGGCATTTAGCTTAATTAGTTACTTTGGGGAAGGCCCGAAGGTTATCACTAAAATTGTGTGACGTCAGATGTTCTGTCCAATTTGTATTGGGCGCTTTAGCGCTCAGTATATACGCTTGACTTTGACTTTCATTTTTGAAGTTTCTAGCGTCCGATTTCCAGTTTTTTCGATATACTTAGACATTTGATTCTCATGAGTAAACGAATAGATTGACATCATAAAAAAAATGGAGTCACCATCCCAATTGGAACTTAAAGTGTAGGTAAACGCTTACACTCATACCCCCGCACTAGGATTCCCTGTGTCGCAGGTGGCATGGACACACACAGATACACATCACAAACATCCAAGACCCGAGAACAAACTTTATGTTTACACAAAATCTGCCCCGACCGGGAATCGAACCCTGGACCCCTCGCTTTGCAGGCAGGGTTACTACCAACTTAGCTACGGAGCCGTTTAAAATTATTATATTTATTTGTTCGGTTATAGCCATTTATATTGACTAGCCGTTATTTACGAATCATTGGCATGCCACCTCCCCCCAGGCGTCCCAGACAATATCCGCAGCCTGCCCGACGGCTCCGGTATACTCGTGGCGCTGTACGCCTCGTTCGATGACCAGAACCCTCTGCTGGGTCGCTCGCTGGCCGCGGCGCCGCTGGCCAGGAAGTTCCTCGCGAGGATACAGAAACTCATCGAGATCCCCTTCGAGTACTTGAACACTGTGTACCCGCACGTTTTACTAGAGGATATTGTGTATAGCGTAAGTAAACCTGCCTATTTTTATTTGATAGCGTGACGAAGTGGTCGTTTGCCTGATGGTAAGCATAACGCCGGCCCATAACAATTGCAGTGCCACTCAGAACTTTAAAACACAAAGTCCTGCAGTGCGCTCGCTACCGTGAGACATGTCATAAGCCCGGTAATTTCACTTGCTACTCTGCTCATAAACCCGGAACACAGAGTAATGCTCGCACACTACTGCTTGGTGGCTGACTTCACGAGCAAAGCGGTGGTACCAGTCCAGACGGTCCACTCGCAGAAGAGTTAGTTCTTTGTAAGGGTGTGGCCAAACGGACGTAATTTTGTGAGTCGCGTAATTTAAGCTGCATTCGGTTTCATAGGCAGCCCGTACACTTATGCATGATTGATGGATAAGCATCAATTACGGATCACGCGAAAACCGCATGGAAAAACATGGACACACTGGTCCCACGTACGCAACGTATGCAACTCGTTATGATGTCTGGCTGGACTGTTGATTTTGTATGAAAAATTATTATATTACAATAGAAACACGCTTATCGTATGCAACGCAATCACACACCAGTGCACACCACACTATTGCATACAAAATACAGAGTCCAGATTTCATAATGCGTTGCGTACGTGGGACCAGCGTGTATGGCCGACCATAGAGTCAGCAGACATCTCATTTTACGTTCATGTGTCACAAACTGGACTTTTATATGGAACCGACTCAGAAAACGCGAACTGCTCACAAAATTACGCTTGTTTGGCCTCACCCATCACTAGGTTTATTATTAATTTATGCAGTACACTTTATTGCATAGCAAACAATGTAGTACATCTTGGTAAATAATTGGTAGTCCATTGAGCGGTCTTATCGCTTCTGCCAGACAACTTTTGAACTGGACTTAAATATTGTGGTTGGCTTGTATAGAGATAAAATTAGATTATAGACTTAGAATGCAGAGCTATTGTAATAACAGCTAAGAATACATGGTATCATATACTATCCATATTCAAATAAATACTTATACTACATTGTGTTTGTTATTATTGTTCTACACTTTAACAGTTGCATACACAATAAATATACAAATATAAAACTATGCAATTCTGCTGTTACAGATTGGACACTTCAAGTCTGTATCAGGTATATTACCGAAAATGGCTGGTTTGGTGCAAATCGATTGGAACGGTAACATCGTAGCGTCGTACTACAACACTGACGGAACACTGAACCATATCAGCGATGCCGTTGTTTACAACAACAGACTCCTTACCGGTAATCCGCATGGACAAAACTTCGTTGGCTCGGTGGCTGTGCCGCCGCTTCTGAAGAAGGCATTCGAACCGAAGCACGCACCAGCGCCCAAACAGCCGGCCACGCCAGCAGAAGCACCGAAACTAAAGGCTGAAGTTAAACCTAAAGTTGAAGTAAAGAAAGAGGCACCCAAGCCTGCAGCCCAACCGAAACCGACCGAACAGCGAACAAAGCCTGCGGAAGCAACAAGACCGCCGCCAGCAGAGAAAAAATCTGCTCCTAAACCGGCTGAACAACCTAAACCCGCTCAGCAGAAGCCTACAACACCACCTCCTGCACGGACTGAGGCGCCTAAAGCCCAACCAAAACAGGAAACAAAGCCAACTCCTAAACCAGAAATCAAAATTACTTCTCCACCAACCCCTAAACCGGCGCCCAAAGCTACGGCCCCACCAGCCAAACCCGCTCCGACTCCAGCTAAACAAACAACTGCTAAACCAGCCGAAGTCAAACCTGAAAAAGTGACGAAACCCAACGTAACACAAAAGCCGGCTAAAGTAGAAACGAAACCGAGTAACAAACCTGAACAAATACCTATTAAGGAGGAGATACCATCGGACACAGCCAAGCCGCCTAAAGAAAAATTGAGAGTGATCAAGAAAGACGGTCCCACTGAGATTCCTAATCTGTAAATTTTATAATTGGTTGTGGTCTGTATATTGTGGTTGTAGAAAATTATAGGTGAAGGATCTCTTGAAAATAAGCTGATTTGCTGATTAGAAATTTTATAGATACCATAAGTAGTAGTTAAAACATTCCAATATAAATCCATTCCCTAATGAACATTGTAGACCACAATACTTGTGTAATGGCGGGGTTGTCCCCTCTCAAGTGCCTGATATCAGAAAATTGTGTTTGATAAATCGGAATGTTGCTTAAATTTATCTTTCATATTATTATTTTTACATATTGGCAAGATTTAGGCATTTTTGGCATTTATTTACATTTGTTTTTAATTGATCAGAGTGAGTTATTTAAATTATTGAACAATTTGAATGGATGAGTATTTGTTTTTGATCTTGAAGTAATTTTGTTGTGTCTTTTGATATTTTTGATAGAAATCTCCCATTTGGACCAATTTTAAATATTGTTATTAATGTAGTTTTATTTTATCTGCACCATTGTCAAGTATTTTAATGTTATGTGGTTTAATTTCGAAATCTTATGTTTTTTTTCAACAAATGATTGCAAATAAGAGATTGAGCAATGTGACTAATTTGGGAGGTCTAGCAACAACAATGCATGATTTAAGCATAGTATGTAAGTACATTTTACTTCCAAAATCGTTTTTTCGGCAAACATATTGCAATCGAGAGACATGGTGTAGGTTTACAGCCTATTTACTTTCATATGTTGTAACTTATAGTTCAGAAATAGAAGAACACTTGTAGTATTAAATTATTTTATCCTCGAATATATCTTTTTGCAATTTGTTACATTCATTAAAACTAAACTAATAACTATTTATCATCACGTTTACTCAGTACAATGTTACCGTCACGTATGTGCAATAAATGTAATGATATATTGATTTATTTTAATATTAAGTTGTTTTATATTTTTACCTACACTTACAATTTGTTATTGAGTTACCTGTGAGCTCTTCAAGTACAGTTTTATAATGTTCTATGAAAATATGAGCAATATTTTTCTTCCTTATTATGACCAATATATTTTATATGATGATAAGTTTATATATCTACTAAATAAAAATTTAATTACTAAAAGGTTCTTTATTTTAAGATTAGTCACGTTTTGCACATACCCTAAACATGTATTAAACAGCGTATCATTTATCTTTTGACAGTCAGCTAAACGACGTCTCTCAGTTGTTTTTTTTTGGAACAACTAATACAGTTAATAGAGAATTTTAGTGGGAGGACTAACTCTTCTGCGACGAGTGTTCGTCTGGGTTGTTACCACCGCTTTGCTCGTGAAGTCTGCCGCTAAGCAGTAGTGTGCAAGCATTACTGTGTTCCGGTTTGATGAGCAGAGTATCCAGTGAAATTACTGGGCTTATGAGACTTAATACCTAATGTCTCAGGGTAACGAGCGCACTGCAGTGCCGCGCAAGCCTTTGTTTTCAAAGTTCTGGGTGGCACTGCAATTGTTATGGGCCGGCGTTATGCTTACCATCAGGCAAACGACCAGCTCGTCTCGTTACATAAAAATAAATAGACAAAACATTGATATACCTACTCGCCACGCCCGCGATCGCTGCCGCACTCACAGCCGCACTGTCTATAGCAGGGTATTCAGTGGGTATGGTCCATAGAGAAAAATAATATACTCGGGTATGGTCGTTACATACACCTAAAACTCCACAGCTTATACTTTTTGGCCAATAAATTCCAGAATATTTTAGCTATTTTTGTGGACGTAACTGTTGAGTAGGTAGACCAACTAGCCCATTCTCCTGTCTTCAAGATAGGAAAGTAAAACGCAGTACTTATAATTACATTTTATTTCCTCAAGAAAAAATATTATGAATAACATTTTTACAAGCAAAAAGCGTTTAGATTTTTATATTACATCATATTTTTATCAAACATTTGCTGGTTCAGAGAATTTAAATAAGGCACACTAAAAACTTGAAATAAACTAATATTACATAGAATTGTGAATCGTCTGCCTAGACTAACATTGTAAGGTTCTCAAACTAATGTATTTAGTAATAAAATAAAAAATATATAGAGAGGTGATTTGTGAACAGCAATACTTATAAAATTCACTTTCTACAAGTAAAACCACAGAATATATACTAACAGTACAAAGTAAAACTGAAATTACTATGGTAGAAATATAATTTCAAATTGTATCACAGCAATTGTACAAAGGAGTATGTACAACTCGATGAACACCTATCCTAGCCAATTCTACAATTGAGCATTATCTAGTCTATGTTAGAGGACAGGGGC
Organism: Crocallis elinguaria; assembly: GCA_907269065.1. Classification (NCBI taxonomy): domain Eukaryota; kingdom Metazoa; phylum Arthropoda; class Insecta; order Lepidoptera; family Geometridae; genus Crocallis; species Crocallis elinguaria. The sequence continues at coordinate 5,135,812 of OU026065.1, read as the reverse complement.
GGGCCAAGGCACAGGCAAACAAGAGCGTGTAATAAATTAACTGGTAATACGTAAAAAAAAAATTAGAATGATAAAATACTCAACTTCCTTGCATTATTAATAAAAACAAGTATTTGTTATTTTTTATTATTACTCTTCAAATGGTAGGACAGCGCAATTTTAGAGAGTGCGCGAAAAATTTGAGCCTCAGCCAGGTAAGTATTAAATTTTTGCTTTATAATTCACCACGAAAATTTGAAAAACTTATTTGAGTGTGTAGGTGTATAGATGTTACTCAATGTATGTATTTTACACTAGCTTCTGCCCGCGGCCACGCCCACGTGGTATACATTTTTATAGCATATGTGTTATTCTAGAACCTAAACAATCTACATTCTAAATTTCATCAAAATCGGTTTAGTTGTTAGAGATATGTGGTAACAAACATTCACACAAACTTTCGCATATTTTATAATATTACTGGCATAATATGATCGAAATAGTAAAGAAAGATGTCGCAAAATAAATAGCGACAGTGAAATCAAGAAAATATATAAAAAAAAATATTACTGGGATGGAATTAATAGGGGTAGGATAGGATTATATCCCCTTTTAGGTATTAAAGAAACCCCCGCATCCGCCTATGCCTTTAAAAAAACAATGGAATGTAAAAAAATTGCCTTATTTTCATATCCTATTCATAATACTTAGTTATTTCTCTATCAAATAATAAGTTAAATCTGTTATTACATATTTACACTAAATTCATCACTGATTCAAATTTTTGTATTTCGATTCAATTTACACCTAATTCACATTGTGCTATACATTTTTGTGTTTTGGTCAATTAATAATTAGAATCTTTGTAAACAGAAGTCATTTGACAACGACTTTTTGTTCTTTTTCAGGTTAAAAGTACATGACTTTATTACAACCCAATCAGTGGCGTATTTTAGGATTCAGCGCCCTGGGCCTGCTGGCCCCGCCGCCCTTTTTTTGACAATTTTATACTGAATCGAAAGAGACAAAACACAGTTTAACACTGTTCATTAATAAGAGCCTTAGTTAGGTAGTCTTTTTTAAATTTCTTCTGCTTGCAACCGCCCCTAACAGCCTGCCGCCCCGGGCCATGGCCCTTTTGGCCCTAGGGTAAATACGCCACTGAACCCAATTAGTGACAAAATTAGAGGACTTTTTGTGTGACAGTACCTAGGTATCCAACCTTTTTGGCCGATGTGAATATAAGTGCGAGGCCTGCTTAGTAGCTAGGTAATGGGGAGCCACACTGCTTATTTATCCCGCTAGGTGGCGCATTAGCGCTGGTGTTGTTTCACTATGAAGCTTGATTATAAAACTTTAGTAAATAAACAAAATAATCGTCTTTGCAATAAAGTATGCCTCTGTGGTGCATTTCAGTGTAAAAATAACGGAAACTGTGGATCAAAGTATTGCTCATCAAAAATTAATGGAAACCAATTATTCTTCTAGGTTATGTAGTGACCATTTCAAATCTAATGATTTTTGAGACGCGAGCATGTTTAATTGTTTACTTGTTATTGTTTTATTGTTTGCATACCCAGACCGGCCATAAAGTATGATGATACCTCATCAGTTAGTCTGATGCCAGAATTGGCAACCTGCTCACGTAAAAGTATTATTCGTTTGTAATTAGTAATGTAAAGTATGAGACGTCAATAAGCGAGTTCTTCGCTTTTATCAGATTTGAGTAAATCTAAAAAGGAAGGAAATCACTTTCTATAAAAATCTCTTATCCTATACAATGGACACAGGACACGAGAGCCCACGGTTCGCGCGAAGACATTTTGTCTATTTGTTACGAATTCTATTGCGTTACTCGTGCACTGATAAGATCGTCGCTGCCAAAGGCATATTTGAAAAAAAAAACTATTGGACTAAACATTACAACAAACGAGTTGTCAATTCGAGACTTACGACATTATGGTCTCGATTGGTTCAACAACACTACTTACTTATACTGTACAGAAGCAGTGCATAATATTATAATTGTCCAAATTACTGATGGGCTTATGAGACTTAATACCTAATGTCTCAGGGTAACGAGCGCACTGCAGTGCCGCGCAGGCCTTTGTGTTTCAAAGTTCTGAGTGGCACTGCAATTGTTATGGACCGGCGTTGTGCTTACCATCAGGCCCATAACAATTGCAGTGCCACTTAGAACTTTGAAAAACAAAGGCCTGCGCGGCACTGCAGTGCACTCGTTACCCTGAGACATTAGGTATAAGTCTCATAAGCCCAGTAATTTCACTGGCTACTCTGCTCATCAAACCGGAACACAGTAATGCTTGCACATAACTGCTTGGCGGTTGACTTCACGAGCAAAGCCAGTGGACACTCAAAACAAAAATTAGTTACGGGGCAAGAGAAATGAACACAATTTCCAATAAAATTCAACAACTATAGTACTTTGATTGCCTCGCGAACCATGTACGTAGTCGGCCAGCCAGCTAGCTAGCTTGCAGCTAGATAAACACCTGCTCAGCCGCCAGAGCGTCCGCGAAGGGTTTGACAAAGTAACGCGTCGAGAAGTAGAATATTAGTCCGAAGGTTATGGAGATAGGGAGCGCGGGTAACGCCTTCTTGAGTATCGCCAGCAGGAGTAACGTAAGGCACAGTCCCTGCGAAGCAAAATATTATCGGTCTTACTACAAAAAAATTAGACACACTTTAAAGCTGTGTTAAACAGTGGTTAAATCCTAAACAAGTCTACATGTGTTTAAATATGAGCAACCACATATCTTGATTTAAGTAGTGTCTAACCGTTGTGACATTTCTAATCATTTTTTACGGTTAAGAAGCCTAAATAAATCTCTTCTTTGTCGTTTTCTTCATTACTGAAGGTCGTGCCTGCTCTGGTAGGCCTTGGTCGAGGAGCTGACTAGCTGCTTCCACACCACTCTATCTTCGGCTTGTCTGAGAGCAGCAGTAACAGGGAGTCCCGTAATCTCCTTCACTATATCAGACCAGCGGTTAGGCGATCTGCCTCGAGGTCTTTTTCCGTCTACTTTGCCCACAACAACCAGTTTATCAAGGTTATCAGACTGTCTTCGAGCTATGTGACCAAAGTAGCTTAGTATGCGTTGATAGCAGATTGTGGAAAGCCTAGTGTCAATCTTTAGCTGGTCGAGAATAGATTTGTTGGTCCTTTTTGCTGTCCATGGTATACGCAACATTCTCCTCCAGCACCACATTTCAAACGCGTCGATCTTTCTCCTGTCCACCGCACGGATCGTCCAAGACTCGGATGCGTACAAGAATATCGAGAAGACTAAAGTTCGCACCAGTCTCGATTTGGTGACATTGGAAACCTTTCTATACTGCCAGATTCTTGTAAGCTTGGTCATTGCAGCTTTGGCCATCTGAGTTCGTCGTCGAATCTCCTTGTCGCATCCTCCCTGGTCACTGATCATGGATCCCAAATAAATAAACTCATTGACGAATTCCAACTGTGACATTTCTCCGGTCCGCAAGAGATGGCCAGCTCTGTCTACGCACATGACTTTGGTCTTCGCCTTATTGATTGAGAGCCCAACCAATTCACTCTCGTCCTCCACCCTCTTGAACAGTCGGGCCAATTCACTTTCTGATGCTGCAAAAAGTGTGGTGTCATCTGCATACCTGAGGTTGCTGATCTTTTGGCCACCCATTGTAATGCCTCCATCCCAATCATCCAAAGCTCTTCTCATGATGTACTCCCCATAAATGTTAAAAAGGAGAGGGGACAAAATGCATCCCTGACGCACACCTTTTTCAGGTTTGAATGGCCCTGAGATCACATCATTAATCCTGATCATCGATTCACCATCTTCATACAGGTTTGCGATCAATGCTGTAAGATGTGAGGGCACGCCCATTTCCCGCAGAACACGCCACAAGCAGTCCCATCGCACGCAGTCAAATGCCTTAGAGTAGTCAATGAAGCACATGAGCATGGGCACATTGAATTCCCGGCTCTTCTCTATCATTTGCCTCACGTTCACTATTTGCTCCCTTGTGCCTCGTCCTTTGGCGAATCCAGCCTGTTCAGATGGTATTTGCCATTGCAGATATGATTGCAGGCGTCCGTGGATTATGTACAGCATTATCTTGCTGGCATGAGAAATTAGGGCCACCGTTCGATAGTTTCCGCACGATCTTGTTGATCCCTTTTTGTGAATGGGGACTAGTACAGACTGTTTCCAATCGGTTGCCCACTTGCCTGTTCGCCACACCTGATTGTACAAATCTAGGAGAATCTTCATACCTATGTCCCCAAGATTATGAAGTTCTTCAGCGAATATTGAGTCTCTGCCAGCTGACTTGTTCATTTTGAGCTTACGTAAAGCACTTCTCACCTCTGACTCCAGTATTAGAGGTTCTATATGGCTATCATCAATAGGTGCAGCTGTAAGTTCCAATCTTCCGCCGACAGTGTACAGGCTTTCACAGTATGACCGCCATCTCTCCGTGACCTGATCTATGTCCGTTATAAGTCTTCCATCCGTGTCTTCAATTGCCCAGGTTTTGGGCTTGAACTCGCGAGTGATACTTTTCACTTTGAGGAACAAATCTTTTGTGTGCAGGTGTTGGGCATGATCCTCAATTTCTTTACATATGGAGTTCAGGTATTGGTTGTAGTCTCTGCGACATAAACGCTGAACTTGAGCTGAAAGTGAGTGGTATTCTGCATTTACAGGATCGACTTTGCCTACGAGTAGGGCCTTTCTTTCTCTAATGGCCTTCCAAGTCTCTTCTGTGATCCATACCTTTTTCGGGGCATCCAGCTCTATGTTATGTGTATCTTTTCGTGCAGAGAGGATAAACTCTTTGACTGATGTCCAATTTGTATCAATGTTAGCATTAGGATCTACTGCAAAATTGGTCATCTTTTTAGTTATCTTTTCTCTGAACTCAAGCAATTCTCGCGGATTCAGCCGTCTTTGTGGCTTGATAGTTGATCTTTGACAACGCTTTAGTCGTATACTCATTTCCGCAACCAAGAGCTTGTGATCGCTTCCGCAATCAGCACCAGGGTACGTCTTAGTGTTGCTGATGCAGGATCGCCATCGTTTGGTAACTGCAATGTAATCAATTTGATTTCTGCATCGGTCTCCAGGCATTACCCAAGTGTACAGTCTTCTGGGATGGTTCTCGAAACAGGTATTCATGATTGTGAGGGAGTTCTCGGTGCAGAACTGAAGCCACATCTCACCTCTGTCATTTCTATCTCCTAGCCCATACTTTCCGACTACTTCTCTTAGATGGTCATCACGGACTGTCGACCCGACTTTGGCATTAAGGTCACCCATAAGCAAAGTTATATCTCTCTTGGGAAAGCTTTTGAGAGTATCTTCGAGTTTTTGGTAGAAAGCCTCGATATCAACTTCTGATGACATGGCTGTCGGCGCGTACACCACCACCAAATTCAAGCGACATGGCTTTGAGTTTATTCTCATCGTTAGAATGCGGTCACTCACAGGGTTGTATCCTAGAACAGACTTGTTAATGACAGGTGATACAGATAAGGCAACTCCGTTCCTACTTTCTTTTTCCGCGCCAGAGAAATATAGTGTGTGGCCAGATGGGATGGTATAAAAGCCTGACCCTCTTATATGAGTTTCTGTGAGACCCAATATGTCTAGCTTGTACCTCTTCTGTTCTCTTCCTATAATCTCCACCTTCCCTGGTTGGATCATGCCTCTGACATTCCATGTCCCCAGTTTCGTTTTCTTGCGCAGTTGTGGTCGCGTCACACTTTGTGAGGAGTTTGCACCAGTAGCATTTAGTCCACACTGAGCCTGGTGGGTCGCTGCAGCAAGGCCAGTAGCATACTTCACACCATGCGACCTGGACTCGACATGGCGCCGGGTGGTAGCCGGATTGCATGCCTTCGCTCTCTTCTTTTTTAGACTTTTCATTACAGGTTTCTTGGGAAGAATAGTGCAGTGGTTTCCCGTTGCCTTCTGCACCAGACATTTTAAGGGTTATTTAGACCCTTAGGCTGCTGAAGCCTCTTCCAAACCAGTTGCCCAGATGGGAGTATAGTTATCCCGCTATTGCTCGGTCGCCAGAGCCTCGTCCGTTATCTAGCAGGGAGCACCACGGTAGCCAGTTGACCACCGCCGCCCTTCGGCGCGTGCAGGTGAGGATGACACTTGGGGCCGGAATGATAGAATGTCCGCTCTCCCCCTAACTCCCCTAAATAAATAATATAGCTTAAAATACAGACACATTACAGGTTAATAAGTTTTTTTTTAGAAAAAATTCCTTTTCAAATTTCTGTAAAATACGAAATTGGTAATGTAATCTTATGGCCGCCTTCCGGCTCCATCATCAGATCACCTCTGTGACATAATTATATTGCATTGTCATCCGATTTATAATGTATGTACAATTTCGGTTCCATCTGACATAGGGAAGTAGATCAAATTTAGCTTGCAAGATTTGCAGTTGGACAAACATACATACATACAAACTTTGCAAGTTAAGGGGCCGAATACGGCGAGCCGCTATCGCCCTCGCGCATCTTAACATTTTTGATGATAAATAATCACACATTTTTGATGATTAATATAATTGTTTATTCTTTAAATTTTAATTCATATTTGACTAATTTTCTTTAGATAAGTTTGGCATGAGATTACTTATATGTTTTTTAAGTGACATCTTTTTTATAGTTATTCACTTATTGTATTAGGTACCAACATTTTATGTATATTATAAGTAGGCATTGTTCTAGATGTAAATTGAAATTCAAACACAATGTATATTGTTCATGAATAAATAAATAAAATACAATACAATATGAAAAATCGCATTCGGTGAAGTTGCTGGCAACAACATTACAAAGGTACGGCAAAAGTATCATTTTGATCCGATCAAGTTTTCATACATGAAAATGGGCAAAACATAAAATCCCATTTTTAGGTATGAAAACTTCACTGAACCAAAATTAAATTTTTGTTTAACATTTGTAATGTTATTGTCAGCAATTTCACCGGATGCGATTTTTCATAATTATATTAAGTGATTGTTTATCTTCAAAAATGTTGAGATGCGCGAGCGAGATAGTTGCGCGCCGAATTCTGCCCCTTAAATAAAAACTTGTAATAAAAAGCATACCACGATATTCTTAACAATACAAGTAATGAAAATGCTTTGTATGTACTTCGTTTGTAATAGGTATAACTTACAATAAGTATGGCGACAAAGCAGGCGAGTGTTGTGTTCCAGTCACCGTACGAGCTGGCCTTGCCCACTAGCACGCTGTAGAAGATGAAATCTCCCAGTCCGAGTTTGACGCCTTCTTTATGTAATACAAAAACAAGATAGTTTAGTGTTTCGGAAGCGACAGTGGTGTCGATTGTGTAGTTGCATACCTAAATCTAATTTTAGTTTCGATCTCTCTCTCTCTCTCTCCAATACATAACTTGAGAAAAAGATGGAATATGTTTGAGAGATCTAAATTTAGGTTTAGAGCTGTCAAATATCTTTCATCTTTGATAAATTAGATGTCATTATATTCATTGCTGTTAAAATTACACTATCTATAATTATATTTCAATGTTCCATATTTTGTAACCGGGCAATTATTAATACCGTACACTGGCCTCACTTTGACACTGGCAGAAAAACGTCAAGCAGCGTTTAAAAGCCAAAATCTGAAGAAGAAAATTACGCTAGACACAAGCAAGTGGATTAATTTGACAGGTCTAAAATATAATCCATCTCTTTCTCATGTTTTCATTTAGAAATAGAGATTGAAACTAAAATGAGGTTTAGGCATGAGATGACAGAATCGACGACATTCTTGGTCGTTTATATTTCGGAATCGCATCCCGTCAGAGAAATTTCCCGTTTAGTTTCGACAACTCAGCTGCATAAACACGGATATAATCCCGACAATATTTCTCTGTCGGGGTGCCTTTCCGAGATATTTAATAGACGATCCAGAAAGCCTCTTCCGACACGGATATCGAATTGGATGTTTACCTGATGGTAATCATAACGCCGACCCATAACAATTGCAGTGCTCTCAGAATTTTGATACAAAGGCCTGCGCGTCACTGCAATGCGCTATTTACCCTGAGACATTAGGTATTAAGTCTCATAAGCCCAGTAATTTCACTGGCTACTCTGCTCATCAAACCGAAACACAGTAATGCTTGTACATTACTGCTTGGCGGCAGACTTCACGAGCAAAGCGATGGTACCAACCCAGACGGACACTCGCAGAAGAGTTAGTAAAAATTAATATCACTACACTGAACCCAGCTTATCTTACTCTCTGGAGTTTTGGCGGGAATGCGAAAATGTGCTGTGATTTTGTGTTATTTACTAAATCCTATGTTTTATCGAGTGTTAATGTGTAATAATGGTGGATTATTAACAATTAAGTGTTTGTAAACGTGCATGAGTGAAAGGCAAATAGTACAAAGACGAAAAACATGTATTTTCGTATTCTATCCAAAACTTCATAGAAGCATTCAGTAAAGTATCCACCGCTTTACTGAAGCGTCACTTTGACTCGACCGAACCTAGACTAAACTTTAACGTGACTTTAACGACATTCATGCAGCAAAACTAGAGATTTATTATAACTTGACACTGGCTAAATACGCTAATCGCGTGGAGAAAACACAAAAAAAAAACTTACTCTCTTCGTCTGCGTCGGACGCGTTTCCCTGGTCGGGCGCGGGTCGCTCGAGGCGTGTGGTGTATTGCGCAGGCGCAGTGCTGTCCACGCGCAAGCGTCGTGGTGCGGGGCCGGGGCCGGCGGGGGCGGGGGCCGCGGCGCGCTGGCGCCACGCCTGGTCAAACCCGGCCGCGTCGCCGCCGCCTGACGAACGACGCGTATCGCTCTCGTTCGCTCCATCTATGGATAAACGGCTTTAGATATAAGTCGCGTAATTTTTGGATCCCTTATGGCCGATTTTTCAATTGCACTTTAACGAACTGATCGCTATCCAATCAATTAATTTTCGTGTTTTTAGTATTTTTCGGGGTCTTTCATTTCAAAATTAATGGATCGTTAGCTAACTAAGGTTTATTTCTTTAGAATGCCATAAAATTTATTTACGCCTGTCTTCACCACATACTTAGATGATTCAGGGAATTATCTAACAGGACGCTATCTGTCTATTGAAAAATCGGCCCTTAGAAGCGTGAGTGGCTGCCTTAGTCTGAGTGATATACGTTCGTGCACAAATACATATGCAAAAGGCATCGAGATACTAACCTCAAGAGACGCAGTGACGTTTGGTTTGCACGAAATAAATTCCACCATTAGACATAACACGCTCTGATTGGCTAAGCCACCGCCTCGCGGTGATTCCCCGTGCGCTGATATTGCTTATAGCGAAATCAATACATTGTTGTGAGATCGGATAGTACAGTATTTCATCTCTCGGGGTTAGTATCTCAATGGCAATAGGTAACCAATCAACTGTATCATGTGCTGCGGTTTCTGAAGGCTGCGGGTACAGAAACCGCCCGTTGACGAACTTCAGACCATGCAGTAATATAAAGCAGGGTACTCACTTAGAGCTGCAACAGAGTAGCATAATGTATATACTGTACTCTACACTACTGTCTCGCGCCTACATATACTCACTTGATTCAGTAACAGATATATTACGTGCTACACCTCTAAGTGAGAACCTTGCTTAATAACACGTTTAGTATAACATCATGCAGTTACATACTAATCATGCAGTAAAACTTAAACTTGAACGTACATTTAATATAAAATAGTGCACTTGTAGAATGCATATTACATAAGCGCCTATTACTATACATAATATATTATATACATGGAGAATTTGCAGTTAAAACCATGAAGAAAATATTAACTATTTTTTCTTGCGAATAAATAAATACTGTGATTATTTAAATAAATATTGTTTTGATGTGCGGAGCATATTGATTTGACCTAGTATCGCAGCAGTCTGGAACATATACACAATATTGTATCCTATCCCCAGTGCACACAGTTCGAATTCCCCTGCAGAGTACACGAGGTTCGAGGCTTTGAGGCTGTGAGGTCACGGCACAGTGCGCGAGAGGGAGAAAGAGAACAGACCGTGCGGGTTGAGAGGGCGCAGTTCGCGCTCACCTTCCCTCGCCCCGCCGCCCCCCGCGCCTCCCCCCGCCCCGCCCCCCGCGCCGCCCGGCGCCGTCGCGCCCACCAGGCAGTACATCACCGTCGCTGAAATAATAATACCACCGTTACATTTTTACAAGCTTTTATTTAACTTGCAATGTTTGTATGTATGTATGTTCTTCTGTTTAGGTCAAATCTTGCAAGCTAAATTGGGATGTTGCATGAAACACGAAATACATAATTTCTGTCGTTTTACAGTTTTAAAAAGATCACAATAACACAATAAAAAATAAATTCGCAAAAAAATATACAATGTCCACAAAAATACTGCATCTAAAATTTTCTTAAATTCAACAAATTTTTTTTATCACCTTTAGGAATTTAAATGAAAAAAATGCATGACAACTATGTACTGAAACGCAGTTATAAACGGCCAAATCAGCAATGTTTTTCAAATGTTTTTAGTAGTTTACGGCCCGCGAAGAACAAGTGACTTCAGCTGTTCTGTACAATTTGTATGGGGAGTTTTAGTGCTCAGTAGTTAAGCCCGGCTTAGACTCTCATTTTTGACGTTTCTGCGTTCGATTTCCAGTTTTTTATTCTCATAAGAAAAAGAATTGATTGACATAAAAAAACTGGAGTCAATATCCCCATTATCAGTGTTGGATTGAGCCGAAACTTTACATACACGTGTAAATCGGATGACAATTCAATATAAGGATGTCACAGAGCTGGTCTCAGTCGCTAACTTTGCGAGCTTAATATATTCCAGTTCTCTATCCATTCCAGTGATTCTGGATAGTATCACGCGGGGAAACTCCGAGCATAGCCCTCTCCATAGCTTGTTGCATAACTCTGAGCTTACTTATACGAAACTACTAACTTTTTACTTTGACCATACTCAATTACTCACATGAATATATGAGAGCAGGGAAGATTGGTTCATTTCGTTCTTGGGCCGTTTCAACCAATATTCTTAGCGGTCCATTTGGTGTCAATACTGCTACTAAATCTGTAACAAACAAGACAATTAGCTATAAAGAGGTTATATTTTTTACGACGCCGGAGTTTTGTCTGATGGTAGGCATAACGCCGGCCCATAACAATTGCAGTGCCACTCACAACTTTGAAACACAAAGGCCTGCAAGACACTGCCAGTGCGCTCGTTACCCTGAGACATAAGGTATTAAACCTCATAAGCCCAGTAATTTCACTGGCTACTCTGCTCATCAAACCGGAACCAAGTAATGCTTGTACATTACTGCTTGGCGGCAGACGCGATGGTACCAACACAGATAGACACTCGCAAAAGAGTTAGTCCTACCATCTAGTACAGGTTGTATAGAAATGAAAGTATACATTATTTGGGGTGTATTGATAACTAAACTTTTGTATGAATGTCGCTCACCAATGCCTGCTTTAACATTTTACAAAATATCCCTCCTCTAACCAAGTTGATATACCACAGAACTTATTCTAATACCATCCCTCTTACCACAAAAATCAACATTTAGATGCCTGTTTAGCCAGTCTAGAAGTTAAACATCGCAACACTACTTTCATAAGTAATTATTAGAAACGTCACAACAGACTTGAGTTAGATAATGGTCTAACACCTCTTATGTCAAGGATTGTGATTCGCAAGATTCGCGTATTTAAATATAAGCAATATTTAAATACGCGAATAATAGATGCAGATTTCGCTAGATATTTAAAATATGATATAACTGTACAATTATAATCTACTCATTTTTGGCCGCAGCTTCGCACTCGTGAAGTTTGGTACTTTTTTCTTGAATAGAATTCAAATAGCTAACTAATACATCAGTTACCCCAAATAGATATTACAGCAAGCACAGCCCAAGTAGTCCACTCTGGCAGGTATTTGATGAAGACAAGCGCCATGAGTGCCGCAATGAAGATGAGGTAGGCTTGCTGTAGCCGCAGTGGGCCATTCCAGTGGATCACTATCATACCCATAGCACCGAAGTTCCACATCACAAATACAAGCGTTATGTAGTCCATTGGTATGTTATATGCTCGGAGTGCTTCCCTGGAATAAGTAATGATTAACTTTATGTTGTATATACATAGTGCTAGTTATAAGTTTGCATTTGATTGAGTCAATTTAGCTTACCCTCATACATATTTCTTACTTATCATTCCTACCCTACTCTTGTTGATTTGTCACTTGTATTTCTATGCTACTTAGATCAATACACAAATTACCTAATTTGGTGTTTTATTAGAAATACTACACTTTACTAATAAACCCCATTTTAAAGAGCCTTTCGATTGTCTATCCATTGAAACAATGCAAAATTTATGCAAATCCATACAAGTTTTAAGTTTATTCACTAGAATTGACTAGTCCCATAGTACTGTAGTTTATTTATATTAGATATTAGAGTTGATCATTTTAGAAAAGTCTTGGCTCCATATTAGATATGAAGACAAAAACAAAGACCAAATAAAAAATACTCACTCTATATACAGATATGAGAAGAGGAACAATAGCATCAGAGAGGACAGTATGAGCCAGGCATGTATCACCTTGTAGCATCGCCTCTTGTACAGCACAATCAGTAGTACTGTCATAAGTGCAATGACACAGAGTAGGATCATGGAATTGGCCAGAGCATTCCATACTTTTGTAACTGCATAGGGGCTTTCTTCGTGGAATGGAGTGTAAGCTCTGGAAGAAAGATTTTTTATTAGAGGTAACTTTATGTAGCAATTTTAATTGTTCTTAGAATACAACAGTGTAAATAGTATAGAAAGTATATAGTGTAGAATACAACTGGTTAATTAATAGTTATTAGCAATTAAACTGTAAGAAACTGCAGAAAAAGGAGTTCCAAGCTAATCAATATGAAATGATGTTTAATGTGTATAGCCTGTGCACTAGATGGGGTTACAGATGCTTAGAATTTAGAAGAAATTATACATTTTACAATTTCATCACTGCCACCTCTAGCTGCCATAGCTGACACACTAGTTCAAATCCCACTAGCAGAGATTTTTTTAAATAATTATATTTTATCTCAATTTCTTCTAGTTTTTGGATTGGCTAACTAAATAAAAAACTCCACTATTATAAATTAAAAAAATTAGCAAGCAAAACTACATTAGAAGATCTAAGCAGTACTTACAGATATACATCCTTCTCTGAATAAAAGCTAATAGAGGATATTGTGGCCACGACAACGATCATACAGAGAGTGACAGGTACAAACAGCTTGATGACATGTCGGGCTCCGTATTTGAGCTCTAGATCATCGACCTGGGGCTGAGGAGCCTGTGGGGGGACAGGGGGTGGCCGTCCTTGCCCCACCAACTCTGGTTGTGAACCTGAGCTGCCATCGGAACGCTCCACACTCTGTGAAGAATGAAGTAATCATTGTAGAAAATTGTTGTTTGGTTGCATAAAATGGTCATCTAAAAATACAATATAAGTCAGTCACTATCTAGACAAGCTACTATATTTATAATTTATATTGCAAATTTATGTTTTTATTATTGTCCTCATTTAAGTTAAAAAAATACCTATATATTTTTTTTTTTATTTATTCTTCATTACTTTCTTTTGTACATAGAAATTTGCATGTTGTACCATAGAAACCAGAGATGGTTTGTCCTGGTACTCACGCTCTAGGTATACACAAACATAAACATAAAAAAAAAACTCATATAGAGCTTCCAGATAGCAACAATTTATTCTAAAAGGACTAGACCTAGATACAGGATATAAGCTAACATGAATATAGAAACAGGTCTCTACACTGTTTATGCTCATGAATATATATGCTCTCTTTCAAAGGCTTAGGGACCATTAATTTGGATCGGCCTAGATCTGCTGTGCATGTACTGTTGGGAGATATTTGGAATTATTTGGTTATCGGGTCTTGATTAGTCTAGAAGTGATATGAAATCTTTTTTTGTATAAAACCATAGTTTGTGTATAATGTAGCATAATAAATGTAGTCTTTATTTATATAGATAGATAATACATGATTGTCCTCCTCTTTTAATAATACATATTTTGTATAGTGGTGTATCTAGTCCTTAGACTCCTTAGTCATAACTTAGTACTAAAACTCTGTTGTTTGAAGGTAATGCGTGGCATTACTAGGGTTACTCACACCATAGGATCGCTGATTTTCGGTTTTAGATTGACGCTTCCTTGCAATTCGCTCGGCTATTTCCCTGTCGGGGCGAGCTTCAGCGATGTGACCGTCCATAAGTGCTGTATGCTCTGTCGCCTCAATAGAATTGATACTTGAGTCGCTCATATATTAAACTTATTATAAACTAACATTTTGTTCCATACGTTATTCGTTTATAACGCTTTCTACAGCAAAACTAAAACCAGAGAAATAATAAATATCAACCTACAGTCTACACACAGAAAATCCAAAAATTGAATGAACAATTGAACTTGTGAATTGAACATTGTAAATTGCAGGGGGGGCACACTTTGTGACAGTTCCATAGTCGAGCCCCGAGACACAGGAACTAACGCCATCTGTTAAAGGGCGTGGCACTATTTTGACGTTACTTCAAAATGTCAAAGTTAAAATGGTTACCATGGAAACCGATAACAAATAAAATAAAATATTTTCCGTTTCGAAAAATACTATTGTGATTTCTAGATATTTTTTGCGGTTTAAGTGATATAAATTAGTGGTTTAAGTAATTGTTGTGTTCTAGTAATGTATTTGTTACTTTTAAGTGCTCAGTTTTAGTGTTTTCAGTCTAATTATGCATTGTTTTTCTTGATGTTTTAAATATAAAGAGTTTCAATTATTATGTACGTGTTAGCTTTTGTTATTTCCTTTTTGCTGCTCTACATCTAAATATTACGTTTGGTACTGTATATTGTGTTCCTACTCCTAGGCACAAACATGGGAAAGGCTGCTATTTTCCATATAAGTCACATAATATATAAGTAGATACATTTACTTTCACAGGAACTAAGCAGGATCCATAGATTAGTGTGAATGTGTGTGTGAAATATAGAATGCACACATAGATAAACAAGTATGAGTGGGTGTATAAAACACATAACTCACACATAGATAGTAAAGTAAGAATGTGTGTGTAAAATACAGAACGCACACATATAATATAGTAAAGTAGTTTCACCGCCCTTTTGTAGGTGGCGCTGATCGCGATACATCGTGGAATCGACGAGAGAGCGCACTCTATTCCTTTTATTATAGTACTACTCTATGGTAAATTGATTGAACTTTCAAACTACACAATATGTGACATTACTGACATTGACATGATTGTCACTGAGCACAATTTGGAAGTAAAATAATGCGACTCGATTACTTTTAAGGGTCTGTTTACACGAGCAAAATGAAGTGTGCGTCACTACTAAATTGGAAACTGGCATTCAAGTCCGGCTACTGAAAACACAGTTATGCCACACACGAATGCACGAAAAAATAATTGTGTAATCCAAATCTACAACACATTTTGATTTCACTTTCTGTACAAAATCCCCACAATCTGGGATGCTCTTCCCACAGGAACCGTGCAATTATGCGGGATAAAAAGTAGCCCATGTTGTGTATTGTTCTAGCGAGCGCGCATAGTATGTTTACTTCTGTTCTGTACACTCGGTATTTTGTGGTGTCCATTCATTATGTGGGTGTTTAAAGGGGGGGGGGGGGGGGGGGTCGCGGCAAATATCACTTATTTCTCGCAACAGTGTAAAATTGCGAGGAAACTTTTTGGGTTACATACCAACATATTAGACACTTGTAAAATCTCACATGAGATTGGTCGAGCCAAATCTCACGACCTCTCACCAAGGGGGAGTGGGGTCCAGAAATCGCCAAAATCACATTATTAATTAATTACCTGTGGCGTGCCTGTACTTTCTGCGTGTCAAGACAGTAAGTTGATACTTGACTTGAAGAGCTCCTTTTGCGTGTTTGATTAGTAACATAATATCTTCTAATGGACCGGTTTTTTGATCCCTAGTAAAGAGTTGACCATTAGTCAAACTAACGTCACTTGACTTAAGCCGTCCTAATCGCACGCGTCAAATGTCATTTTTTTTTAATTTATTTCATGACCTGGATACAAAGTCCTTCAGTCGCAATATTAGAGTCAAATGTCATATCAAATCAATGTTGCCATAAAAAATCCCAGTAACGCAGGCTGCGTTCTTTGTAATGGCAACATACTTAACCATGGTCAATTTTAACTATAGTTAAATTGGGGGTCAAAAAACGCAAACAAATAGTCAAATCAACTTCTACTATGAACCAAAAACCGGTCCTAATAGTCATCTTTTTAGGGATCAAAAAACCATTGACATCAGAATGGCGGCCCTAAGTCAAGCTACTTGACCTAAGTACATAGGTATCATGTCTACCCATAGGCCACAACAAAACTATTTATTATTGTAGTGCATTTTTGATTAATTATGATTCTATTATATTATTATATTATAGGTGTTTGTACTCAATCATAATCATAAGATTTCCGGCGTTAGCTTTATTCCTACGCAATCATTCCTTCAGAAAATATTGGTGTTCAATAACGCGACAAATATATGTGACACAAATACATGTATAATAAATGTTACTATGCGAAACGATTAAAGGTAGAGTCCTTCAGGAGTGCCTTCTTTCTTGCGGTAGAGGACACTCTCCTTGGACTTCTTGAAATCTTCATTGGTGACTTTCATACGACGCTCTCTCAAAGCCATGAGACCAGCTTCTGTACATATAGCCTGGAAACGAATAGATTTTGTTAAAACTATTATCGCTGTATATAATACAGAGCATAAATGTACAATAGGGTTGTTGACTGTATTCAAATAAAAATATAATTTTGCCGCGAAACGGTAGTTTTTGTGACAGAAATCCTATGAAACACAATATTTTTGTTTACTTTTAAGGAATTTAATTTAAATTAAATAATCAAAATGTAATCACATCAATCCGAAGTCACGTGACCTAAAACGCCCGTGACGTCACGGTTTCAATCGGAATGAGTATATATATTTTTTTGTTTTGTTTTTGGCTCCACGTGATTTGCGCATTTAACTAGTGTCAAGTTATATAAATAATAATATAAATAAATCTCTAGTTTTGGTGCATGAAAGTCGTCAAAGTCACGTTAAAGTTTAGTCTAGGCGCGGTCGACATTAACACTCTATAAAACAAAGGTTTTAGTAAATAACACAAAATCAACAACAGCACATTTTCGCATTCCCGCCAAAACTCCAATGAGTATATAGCTCGTTGCGCTTAACTGCTTAGTATTTTAGAGTGATTTCTGTGATTATTTATCTGTGCTGTGAATTCCGCGCCTTTTTTTCTAAATTTATTTTGACTCTTGAATATTCTCCCATGATGGAAAGTGGCTTCATAAAGGCAAATAATTCCAATTTGCCGAGAATTGATTGTTTTACGGTGGCCAATTTCTTCTCGACGAACGATAATTTCTGATCTGCTGAATTTAGAAATGTGAAGACCTCCGTGTAAGTACCTACTTATTATACCAAAAATCATTATTTCTATAACCAACAATGAATATATAACAGTAATCGTAGATTCTAAGATCCAAAGTGTATTAATTAACCAAAGCATATATATAAATCAATAAGCTCAAAAAACTTAGAACTCATATTTTAATACATAACAATACATACACAGAAAGCATCGAATGAACTTGTCACTAAACGTAGCACAGACTAGGTAGTAGTGGTTATATTCTCTTTGCTTGTCACTTTACAGTGTTATAGAAAATTACTCTGTGGTAATTGAACACGTGACGTCACTGCCGTTTTGGAGCAAAATTTAAAACGGCATTTTAAATACATGATAATTAAAATATTAGTTGTTTTAAAAAGTAAATTTAAATATTTTGGGTTATATTAGGCCCATACGCATCGTTTTAAACACTTTCCCAAAATCAGTCAACATCCCAATTCTGTAGTATCTTCTAACAAAATTAATAATAGCAAGTTATAATAGCATTTTTTAATGCCTGCCCCTTAATACTTTTTAAAATTATTCTCGATAGGTTAGTGTTTGACCATCATATTCATTTATTTTGCATAACTAAGTGTATGTACAAAGGTCTTATTCATCCCACATGTTTGAGGACAGTCGGACTCTGGGTTGGTATAGCCAGGTACTACTTTTTTAATGTTAAGCAAATGCTAATACAAATGTATTTTCATTTTTTTTTATCACCCTCTAATACCTAATATATAAAATGTAAGGAAGCAATCTTCACCATCTGGCTGGTGGTTACAAATAGCAGACCTCTTTTACCACCCTTATGACTTATAAAGCATCAATAAAAACTTATGAATAGAAATTAACCTTTATGTCAGCTCCAGAGAGATCATCTTTTGACATTATGAGTTCAGAAAGGTTCACATCTTCCGCCAACGTCATCCGCGATGTGTGAATCGTGAAGATCCTGCGTTTAGTCTTTTCATCTGGTAACGGGAACTCTATCTTCCTGTCGATACGGCCAGGACGGATCAGCGCAGGGTCTAAGGTTTCAATACGATTTGTTGCCATAATTACCTGAATGGTGGCAGAAATATGAAATGTCTTATCTATACAAAAAAACAAAAACGCATGAAAAGATTGTTCTTAATAATGTTTTGTGGATTCTATAATATTGGATGTGGACTGAAATTGATGATAAAGTACTGCTTAGTACTAATGAGGCAGCCAGAAGTGCTTACTTACTTTGACATCACCTCTAGAATCAAATCCATCAAGCTGGTTCAATAACTCCAACATAGTTCTTTGGATTTCCCTCTCACCACCAGAATTTGAATCGTATCTGAAAACAAATTCAATAATGTAAATATATCTGAAATACCAGGGTCACTAGAGAACAATACCTGTTTAATTCAGAAGTTTCCTACCGTTTTGTGCCTACAGCATCAATTTCATCAATAAATACTATGGATGGTGCATGTTCCTCAGCCACTCTGAATAATTCACGAACTAATTTGGGACCATCTCCCTGTAAAAAAAAATAAGTTCCATTAACATCACAATACTAAAAAAATTAAATCTTTTAAACGAAAACTATTAAGTTTGAACTCATAATAAGGTTTATCTAGCTGTAGTATTTTGTACTATTATGTATTCTGTGGTAAACCATTGACTAACTTAATTAAAATTAAAGTTAAATAAGTATATCTGAAACATTAAAATTATCTTACCAAATACTTTTGGATGAGTTCAGAGCCGACCACCCTGAGGAAAGTAGCAGAGGTTTGATTTGCCACAGCCTTGGCCAGCAATGTCTTGCCAGTACCAGGTGGTCCATACAAGATCACTCCTTTTGGAGGTTTGATGCCCATCTCTTCATAGTACTCCGGGTGGGTTAGAGGCAGCTCTACCGATTCCTGTGTAGTAGGAATAAATTTTAACGAATTTTTATTTTATTTCAATATGAATCTAAAATTCTGAGAATATTAACATTTATGTAATTACAATGTAAAGGACTATGGCAGAAACATCCCCAATACCCACGCTCCAACAGTTTTTTTTTAATACAAATTCTATGTAAACTCCACATGTAATGCCGCATTTAGACTCGCGCGAGTGTAAACGGCTCGCTCATGGTGACTCGTGACAGCTCGCCTCGCGTCGGAGCTCGCGGCAACGGTCGTCTTCAAGGCGGTTTTTCACTCGCGCTCTCGTGGCATTTGCTAAGCAGAGATCATCTACATAAGTTGTGTCACGGATAACAACCACTTGGTGTTACCTATTATTTGTTCTCAATAAAATTAAATAGCTATGGACTGAACTCACAAAGAAATATTAAAATTTCTTGATCTTTATTAAAATGCAAGGCATATTTGGCACCTGAGACAAAAATTTCACATATCTATACAAATAAATAAAATTGAAGTGTCTGTTTGTAATATCAAAATAACAGTATTTACTAAATGCATATGAAAGTATATACCGTACCTATAGCAAAACAACCATTTTTTAAATTTTTGTCTGTCTGTTTGTTCCGGGTAATCTCCGAAACGGCTGGGCCGATTTTGACGGGACCTTCACTGGCAGATTGCTGATGTTACAAGGAATAACTTAGGCTACTATTATTTTAGAAAAAGAATTAAGGTTCCGCGCAAAAAAATAAAAACTATGAAATCCAATATCTCCGCGCGGGTGAAACCGCGGGCAGCAGCTAGTATAAAATAAAAATGAATGATGCTTGGTCAAGGATTGTAGTATTGTTTCATTTATGTGTACAGATTTAATAAACATAGAGTAGATAACGCAAAAAACTTCACGTCCTCCATGTCTGTCAGCTCCAACATTGACTGAGGGTCCGCGCAAGTGTAAATGGTGTCACAAGCTGCTTACGAACCGACGTGAGACGCGAGTCGCGAGTCTAAATCGGGAATTAGAGAATGTTGCCATAGTAAAAATATCTCCATACTGAGACCCTTTGAATGAGACATCTTTTAAATCTTGGAGATAAAGGGTTCATATAAAATCCCCCATGATTCTTTATGCATATAAATAACATAAGTGTGGGCTGACATCTAGCAATGTACTGGTTAAAAAGGAAAATAAATACAAAACTTTCATAAACAGTCAAACAACATAGAAATAATATTTAATTACATAGTTACCTACCTACCTATCAAAATAAAAAGAAGTAACACATTTTATTCTAGTAGCAGTGTGCAAAAAAAGTATAGGGATGATATTTTAAAATGTTATGTTGAATTAGCTCATTTGAAGTTTACCTTAATTTCCTGGATCTGTGTGTCTAGACCTCCAATATCAGCATAGGTCTCTTGAGGAGCTTTTTCCAGCTTCATGACTGACACCATTGGGTCAGTGTCATCACCCAGAACACCAACTACTGCATGGACCTAGTAAACAGTATAAAAAAGCTGAGGTGGAATAGTTTTAAATACAGCAGGAAACAACATTGCAATTATTAACTTTTTTAATAAATTTATTATACAAATTTTTCAAAAAGTGTTTTCCATCAGGGATACTACATAGGTTGTGGGGGTCAAAAAATATATCAATGTCTTATGTTCAACAAAATCAAGAAATAAATCTCAGTAGCCCTTTTCTACATGAATTCCACTCCCATTTATACTTAGTGGTCATAATTTCGGCATGTACTATCTTCTTTCTTACACATAATATTAAATGCTTGTTTACACTCTACACCACAATCTTTGTTCTCTCCAATACATTAGTTACAAAGTTAAATATTCACCTTATGATTTAAGAGAACTGAGCACCCTGGTTCCAACTGGTCTTTGTCCACAAATGACAGAATGCTGACATAATGCTCACTACCAACTGATGTGGAAACAATGGCATGGTTGTCATCTATGATCTCTTCAAGGTTACCCACAGACATGGGTGTTCCTCTCAGGTCATCAACCTGTAAATGTAAACAATATATTGTTTTAATTAATTAATTTGATGACTTTGTTTTCAATTGTCCTGCAACAAAATTACACACAATTCTAATATATATCTCATTAACCCTAATAGTTACACCAGAAAGCTCATAAGTTGATTGATAAACCCCTTTTCATTGTAGTAGATATATGAATAATCAGGTGGGAAGGGGAAGCTAACAACCCAGGTGTGTGTGCTTATTCCCCATTTTAGAGAGGTGTTCTTTACATTAGGCTTGTCATGCTGTAATTTGAAAGGTCAACTACCTTTGATCTTTCTTCTTCAATCTTCTCTTCTTGTGGCTTAAGTCTTTCCTGATTGCGGATGAACTCTTCCTCCATCAAAAGGTAATCCTTTATTCGCTCGAGTTTCAGTAATTTGAGTCTGCATCGGGTGTGTGGTGTCACTTGAGGCAACTTCAGCGCCGCGTCGGGGCCCTTCGCTTTCCTCTTCTTCTTGCCTACCCGGGTAGGGATTGGAGGTTCGTATTTCTTCTTCTTGTCTTTGTCATCTTTCTTGTCGCCGCCGCTACCGCCTCCAGATTGATTTTGACCCTGTTTTACACAATGATGGAAATCATAGATATTTATCGGAAATCACTTATAATATATTGACGTAGTCTAGTTTTGAATTAGGATTAGTATTCCTTACCATGATAACGCTTGTGTTCTTTAAATTCAGGCAATATGTATTAATAAAATTACAAAAACCACTAAAATCACGATGATTACAAGGCGAATTTGAGAAACCTCAAACCACAGATTAAAATATATCAAACAATTGAATTGACATTTGACAGCAAACAGTTGTCATTGAAAAACCACGAAAAGAATGCAAAATCAAAACGCTATTTCAATATTTATTGGGTACTTCTATTTATTTTTCAATATGCAAAATAAGGAACTATAGTTCTTTGAACTTCTTTGCCTTGGTTACGGAGCATTGAAGCTACAACCTTGGATAACTTGGCGTAAATTGTGGAATGACGCTGAACGAAGAGTTCTTTCATAAAAATCTAAAACAAAACGCTTTTTGACACGTCGTCGTGGTCGTGCGCTGTCAAATGAATTGTCAACGTCAACACGTTTTTTAATTTTTATAGAATTGGAAGAAAGTTAAAAAAGTGAAACGAGTAAAATATTGCCTGAGAAAGTGTTTTAGCCTTACTATTTACAAGAAATAATAAAATGTTATAAGCGTAGAATAATGTCACAAATATTTCGCTTTGATGCTGTGCCATACAACGTTAATGTAATTTAAAAATCCTTGTTCCATACCAGCTGACGAATAACAATTTATTGCTTGGGGTTTTGCAATAAACCAACATGGTGTTAGCAGATTTAGGTCGTAAAATAACGACTGCTCTGCAGTCGTTAAGCAGAGCCACCATAATCAATGAGGAGGTATGTAAAAACAATGAATTCGAGGTGCAGACTGCAGCCTTTGTCATCCTAGAATGCGAGAAATTTTTGTGCTAACACATGCGATCTGTGTTGTATTTTAGGTGCTGAATTCTATGCTCAAACAAATATGCGCTGCGCTCTTGGAAGCTGATGTCAACATTCGCTTGGTGAAGAACCTTCGTGAAAATGTACGAGCAGTCATTGATTTTGATGAGATGGCAGGAGGGCTCAACAAACGGCGGATGATACAATCTGCTGTTTTCAAAGAGCTTGTCAAAGTGAGTATACTTTTAAATAAATAGAATGCAACATTAATTAAATGTTGAAAGAAAAACGCAGGAGGCGCTATGAGCAGCACTCCAACCCTTGATCACCTGATCTTTGACTTGTTGCGAAGGGGGCCGAGACACCATTTCTTGGTTTGGTATGTAGTCATAAATGCAAGTGCTGCCGCTGCTTAAATCATCTGTCTAGATGTAAAGGCCTATTAATATTAACTAGAAGATCTTCACATAGTGTATTCTAAACAAAACAGCCTAAATTAATCTTGTAAAAATATTTCTAGCTTGTAGATCCAGGAGTCAAGCCATACCAACCAATCAAAGGCAAACCAAACATCATAATGTTTGTAGGTTTGCAAGGATCTGGTAAAACCACAACTTGTACCAAGTTGGCATATCACTATTTACGAAAAAACTGGAAGTCGTGCCTGGTTTGTGCGGACACATTCAGAGCTGGTGCTTATGATCAGGTCAAACAGAATTGTACTAAAGCCAGAATACCATTTTATGGAAGGTATGTAAAACCAAATTAAAACTCAATTTGTTTACCCAACAAATTCTAAATTTAGAGTATAACAAACCTTGGGTCCCATAGATAGTTTTACTGTAACCAATAGCCATAAAAATTCCACATTTCTTAATATGAACATGTATTTTCAGCTATACTGAAGTAGATCCTGTAGTGATTGCAACCACTGGAGTAGAAATGTTTAAGAAAGAAGGCTTTGAGATGATCATCGTGGATACAAGTGGTCGACACAAACAGGAGGAATCTCTGTTTGAGGAGATGTTGGCTGTAGCCAATGCTATTGTATGTAATTATGATTGTTTTTTTTAATTATGTCATTTCTTTTATACTATGTTGGGATGGATAGGTTCTCTATTCATGTAACAAAACAGCGGTGCAAGTACGGATCTTTTCGATAAATAAAATTCGATAAAATTGACAGTTAAAATCGATAAAGTGGGTTTTATCGATTTTAACTGTCAATTTTATCGAATTTTATATAATATCGAAAAGATCCGTACTTGCGCTGCAGATGAGCTAGCAATAGATTGCTTTCTATTAAAATTAAACTGCACTTTTATTCCATTTTCTATTGGAAGTTAAGATAAAATTGGCCAAGATATTAATTAATAGCCATCCTAGAAGAAGAATCACAATTTCTAAAATTAGGAAAAGTTATAATATCATGTTTACATGATGTGAAACATGCATGATAAAATAATTTTAAATCTTTTATCTAACTACTTGTAATTTGTAATGTATATTTCCCAATCAGTCAGGCTTACTAAGACTTGTACAAGTACTTAGTTTTGTCATTTTTAATTACCTATACTAAATTTTTTTTAGCAATTCAATAATATAATATTAATAATCTTAATATATATAAATTACGCGTCACGTTGTTTGTCCGCGATGGACTCCTTAACTACTTAACCGATTTTAATCAAATTTGCACACCATGTGCAGTTTGAAGATAGGATAGCTTACATCTCAATTTATAGCTGCAACAGCAACGCGTGGCCGAGTCTGCTAGTATAATATAAATAATAATATCTATATGTATAAAACAAAACTAATATTCACTGTAATTTAAATATTCGCTTACAGATTTCTATTTTTTAAGCCATCCAACCACCTTCAATGTAACATAAATTTTTAATTTTTGCAGATGCATTTTATCAAATTAAATAATTTTTTCGTGACCTGTTTCATTTATTGTTTTCAGAAA
The DNA here is from genome assembly GCA_907269065.1 of Crocallis elinguaria. Lineage (NCBI taxonomy): Eukaryota > Metazoa > Arthropoda > Insecta > Lepidoptera > Geometridae > Crocallis > Crocallis elinguaria. Next base: position 5,110,849 of record OU026065.1, on the reverse strand, counting down.
CCAGACAACATTATCTTTGTGATGGATGCTACAATTGGTCAGGCTTGTGAGGCACAAGCAAAGGCTTTCAAAGAGAAGGTGGACATTGGTTCTGTCATCATCACCAAATTAGATGGGCATGCTAAGGGTGGTGGCGCTTTATCAGCGTAAGTTTTATTAGAAAAACGTATATTATGCAAAATTAAAAACTTCTGCAATTTTTTAATACATTAACTTTCAAATTATCAATCTCAGTAGAGTTGCTAAGATCTTGTTATATATACTATATATGAAAATAGCTTCAACCTGCAGTTTCACCTAGGGAGTTTCATACAAGAACCGTGCATTTTACTGGGATAAAGATTGGCCCTTGTTACTCTTTGGTACATAAATGATATTTATGCTAAATATCGCTAGTGTTTATAATCTTCTTCTTCTTTCTTTATGTCCTGGCTTCTGTGGAATGTCAGCCACAATTTCACCAAGTGTTTATAATGAATTATAACTTGTTTTAAAGAATGTCATTATGATACTGACTCATAAAGTTGACTTAGATTTTCCATATGGAAATTTGTGTTTCAGTGTAGCTGCAACAGAGAGTCCTATTATCTTCATTGGTACTGGAGAACACATTGATGACTTGGAATCATTCAAAACTAAGCCCTTCATTAACAAACTGCTGGGCATGGGAGACATAGAAGGGCTCCTGGACAAAGTCAATGAACTCAAACTGGACGACAATGATGAACTTCTGGAAAAACTCAAGCATGGCCAGTTCACTTTGAGAGCTATGTATGAACAGTTCCAGAACATTATGAAGATGGGACCCTTTTCACAGATTATGGTAAGCTAATATTTGGTACTGCCAGAGTAACAAAGTAGACTATAGACTTTTATAATAAATGTAGGGAAGATATTGATTAGATTAAAATGGTTGTTAAATGTGGAGAGGGCAATCAGTGGTAGTTGATCCAAATGTCAAGGAAGAGTTGAATCCATTATTAATCTTGCTTGCTTAATTTTCAGGGTATGATCCCAGGCTTCTCCCAAGACCTCATGTCAAAAGGCAGTGAGCAAGAGTCAATGGCGAAGCTGAAACGACTCATGACAATCATGGACTCCATGAACGAAGGTGAACTTGACCACAGGGATGGCGCAAAACTGTTCTCCAAACAACCCACCAGAATTACCAGAGTTGCGCAAGGCGCCGGTGTCACAGAACGAGATGTTAAAGATCTTATAACACAGTACACCAAGTTTGCAGCAGTTGTCAAAAAAATGGGTGGCATCAAAGGCTTGTTCAAAGGAGGTGACATGGCAAAGAATGTCAACCAGACTCAAATGGTCAAACTCAATCAACAGATGGCTAAGATGATGGATCCTAGGATTCTTCAGCAGATGGGTGGTATGTCTGGACTGCACAATATGATGAGGCAGCTACAACAAGGCTCCAGTGGAATGAACAGTTTAATGGGAGGGAAATGACGGTAATACGGTTTTTCGTGAGCACAACATTTGTAATCAAGTGTACAGAAATTAATAAAGCAGGATACTGGAATAAGCGTTTTTATTTGCATTATGGAATCTAATAACTATTATTTATTTCAGGTATCTAGGAAACGGCTCTAACAATTTGGATGAAATTTTGTATTTAGATAGATAAGGTTTTGCTTTTAAAATTTACTTATATATAGTTGTATTTCTTGTAAAAACGTAATTTTTTTTAAAACACCTTAGTACCTACTATAATAGAGCTGCAGGATGCCTGCAGACATCAGATCTAGATACAAGGAGGAAAACCACCGAATAGTGAATACTTAGAATAACCTATTCCCTATTCTGTGCGTAAAACAGGTGCCTATATAGTATAGGTAAGTACCTACTTCATTTGTGTAAAATATTCTCTCTAAAACTGTTTTAGGGATTGGTGAAACTGAAGCAATTCCTACTACACAGATATAACTGTCCTGTCCTACTAGTAAATACATGAGTGAGTAGGTAACTAACAGCATAGTATAAGAAGACTTGTAATTTAGCTACATAGAAACGGCCAGATTTCGCTATACATAATTATCTATAACACGCGCGATGCATACAATCCGCGGTACAGCCTAAGCAAAGAATAGCCTAAGAAGACAGAAGGACAATGTAGCAGTGTAGCTGTAATTGCAAGCCGAACATCGAGTCGACGAGCGAAAATGTGCTGTTGTTGACTTTGTGTTATTTACTAAAATCTATGTTTCTTCGAGTGTTAATGTGTAATAATGGTGGACGGCGCCAGTACGGATCTTTTCGATAAGTAAATTCGATAAAATTGACAGTTAAATTCGATAAAGTGGGTTTTATTCGATAAAATTGACAGTTAAAATCGATAAAGTGGGTTTTATCGATTTTAACTGTCAATTTTATCTAATTTTATTTATCGAAAAGATCCGTACTTGCGCCGAAGAAGCTTCAGTAAAGTGTGAGTAAAGTATCCAAGTTTCTAATATTGCGACTTAAGGACTATGTATCCAGGTCAAGAAATAAATTATAAAAAAAAAAATCTAGCTAGAGCTACATAATAATTATATAGTAGAGCTGTAAAAGTAACGAGAAATCGAGTACCCGTATGTATTCGTTACTGAAATCATCAGTACTCGTTACTTTCGTATCGTTACTTTTGATACAATCGAGTACTAGCATGAAACATCGCATCGAGTCCTGTTGGTTGGTATCATTGTATTCATTGGTATGATTTCGTTCGTATTAAGTACTGTCGTAAAAAAACTGTATTTATAAGTACTCTCGTCTTGTTATATATTTTTATTGTTTAGATTGTATAATGTATGAACTATTCTTATCTTGTTATACATTTAGATATAGTGAACGACATTATTGGCACAAAGTAACACCATAAAAAATCCTTAATAAAATAATGAAATCAAAAATTTGAAAATAACAGTAGGTATTTTAAGGAAAGCAATCCCTGGTTCGTAATATTTTATAAAAATTTGTTTTAAGAACCCGAAGTATAACTCGCCCAACTCCGTGATGGGCCTAGCGCCGAGCGGTAAATATTGTTCCTGTTTCACCACGAGCAAGACGGGGCGCGGAAAAGAGCAAGACAGCACGTCTAGTCAAAGATCAAGAAGTTGGTGAAGCGCAGATGCGAATTTGACAGACAGGCCATAGAGTAATAAATAACCTACGCCTATGACGATGACGACATTATTATAATTTGAAATAATGGTTACCTACTGAAATAATGGTTAGTCATATATTGTAGGTATATTAATACTCTACTTATTGGATTCTACCTATCCGTTGTCCACAATGGAGATACAATGACACATTGCTTTTAATAAAATTTTAAAATTAGTAAGTATATGGATTTTTGAAAAAATCATGTTCATGTCCGTGACCTGGGAACTACAGTTGCTGGAAACAGGACTCGAAAGCTGAAGCCCCAGCTCAGTGGCGTGATCTTGAATAATTTGCCTTCGTTCAGCAATCGACAAGAATATAAGTTGATGGTACTATACCTATAATTCATGCAACTACATTCGACAAAGTTGAATCATGACCCACCTATTCGATTTTTTTCATATATCAATTATCGAAGTATAGGAATTATAGGATAGGCTTCGGATTGCTTCTGACCGATTTTGACCTTCATTATGGACGTGTTAGATTAACAAATTGGCTGTAAGATCATTCAAAACTTTTCCGATGAGGGAAACTGAAAGATAAAGTCCAACTTGTCAATTATTATTACGCTATAAAGAAAATAAAATAAAACCTTTTTACAGAAATAACGTTGACTTTTTTGATCGTGAATATTTGTTGTTTTCTTCACCTGACTGACTTGACACTTATCACATCTATATCAATACTAGCTTCTGCCCGCGGTTTTCACCCGCGTTCCCACAGGAACCGTGCATTTTTTCGGGATAAAAAGTAGCCTATGTTACTCTCCTGTCCATAAACTATATCTACCGAAAATCACGTCGATCCGTTGTTCTGTTACTGCGTGAAAGAAGGACAAACCAACAAACACACTTTCGCATTTATAATATTACTAGGATATATAGTAGGATTACTAGGATAAAGAGATAAAATTTGTTTGTTTGTGAAAGAAATTCCACCTGGCTACCATTCCAGATGCACTCCGCAGTTTAGGTATAAAGCTATAAGTACGCGGCGCGCGGGCTCGTACTGTCGGGACGAATTCAGCGTGTTGCCGTGCGGCCGGGTCGCACGTTAGCAGTACCTACGTAATCACTCACGCGGAGCAAAAGCATATTGCTTCGCATTCAGCTGCGAGGATCCAAACCGCAAGTTTTTGCAGTTTTAGAATTTTTATCGACTTACAATGTTTTTATGTACAATGTACATATAAACAACACAATATTTGTGTAATATAAAAAAAAACTATTTTATCATCAGTCTTATTTAATAAAGTTAAATTAATCACTTCAAATAAGCTATTCTTGCATAATTATACTTTAGGGATAATGTGAAATGAAGACGCGGCGGTGGCCTAAGGCAGCCCTTACACCTAATTCATGATTGATAGATAAGCATCAATCGCGGATCACGAGAACACCATGAAAAAACCACGATCCCCGTTTGACGCATATCGTATCGTCTATTGTGGTTGTGGTTGGGGCTTGATGGAATGATCTATTCCGAGCACGGTACCCGCTTCTACCTATGCACCTAAGCTTCTACGACCTCTATTAAAAAAAAATGGTTTCACAACCACTGCTTGCTCAGTGCAGACGCCGCGGTAAATAAGCGGTAGTGCGCATGATATGTATGTAGCGTAAAGCGGAGCAGTCGTTGCTTTCATCCCAGGCAGAGCTTCGAGACAGACGTTCTTGTTAGACGTTCGCTGTTAGAGTCATTTTAACTTTCATAAGTGCTCCTTTGGGGCCTATTTGAATAAAGACTTTTGAATTTTGAATATTGAAGTTCTTGTCTATTTAGTGGTTTTTTGATGGTTTTACATCCAGTCGCGCTTGCTCGTGTATTATCTCGTAATCTGCGCTGGATGCAAAAGCATGGTTATTTTGATACCAAAACGCATACTTGCATAAGTGTCAACGGTCTGCATTATGATAGCGCGGACTAGTCAGCTGCAGCACCCGTGCCGTGCTTGCGTTATGTTTGGTACGCTCAGCATAATAAACGGAATAATGAAATTTTGTTATCTAAATACGAGTAGAATAGATGTAGTAGTTTTATCCTGATTTCACATGAGTAAAGCCGCGGGGAAAAAGCTAGTATATAACGCATTAAAAATATTGAAGCTAAATTCATTCTAATCCAACCAATCCTACTTCCTTGTAAATACGAAAGTGTGTTTGTCTGTTTTTTGGTTTGTCCTTCAGCAACGAAGCAACGTATTGATTTTTGGACGATTTTTGGCATATATATAGTTTATGGACCGGAGAGTAACTTAGGCTAATTTTTATCCCGGATAATGCACGGTTGCAGTGGGAACGCGGGTGAAATCCGCGGGCAGAAGCTAGTATTATAAATGCGAAAGTGTTTGTTGATTTCTTGGTTTGTCCTTCTTTCACATAGTAAAAGTGCAACGGATTTACGTGATTTTTGGCATAGAAATAGTTTATGGACCGGAGAGTAATATAGGCTACTTTTAATCCCGGAAAATGAACGGTGCCTGTGGGAACGCGGGTGAAACCGCGGGCAGAAGCTAGTTGATATTGTACAGCCTTTGATTATCTAGTTTATCACATAAAATAGCTATGCAAAAATAGCTATTTATCTGGGTCAGGATTCAAATTTGTTACTGCTCCCTGTAATGTCTCACACATTATACACTTATCAATCGTATATTATAGCGTACCCATACACGAGCACACTGTTTGTAATATCAAAATAACTGGTTTTTCACTAAATGCATATGAAAGCATATAGGGTACCTATATCAAATCAACCATTCTTTAAATTTTTGTCTGTCTGTCTTTCTGTCTGCCTGTCTGTTTGTTTGTTCCGGGTAATCTCCGAAACGGCTGGACCGATTTTGACGGGACTTTCACAGGCAGATAGCTGATGTTACAAGTAGTAACATAGGCTACTTTAATTTTAGAAAAAGAATTAGGGTTCCGCGCAAAAAAATAAAAACCATGAAATCCAAAATCTCCACGAGGGTGAAACCGCGGGGCAGCAGCTAGTCTATGGAATAAATCTGAAAGTGTATCCTTTCAGACAAAAAAAATGAATTTTACAAATCAGTTTATAAATAGCGGAATATACATTAAAAAATACGACCGAATTGAGATCCTCTTTTGTTTTGAAGTTGGTTCAAAATAAAATAATTTATTTTTTCCATAACATCGCAGTGGAAACGAACCGTAGCGCACAGTCTCTCGTGAGCAGTTATCGCTTGCCTCATATTATTATTTGTGTTCTGTTTTAACCGAATTAAAAAAGGAGGAGGTTCACAATTCGTCTGTTTTTATATTAGGGTTTATATCATGGGTGGTTTAATAAATTTTATGAAAGAATACTTCTTAGAATGGAATTTAATCATCACGATATTTTTAGACAGTGTCTAAAGATAAACATCTAAAATGATTAGAAATGTCACAACAGAATTAAGTTAGACAACGGTTAGATACTACATAAATCAGGATTTGTGGTTGCTCATATTTAAACACGTGACTAAGGCATGTTTAGGAGTTAAACACTGTTTATCACAGGTTTAATGTAATAACAATATTTTTTTGTGGTAAGACCGTAGGTAGGTTTCTACTCTCCAACTAGTCATAGATACTTTCGCGTTGAATCATCCATTTTTCATACCTCCGAAGTCCGAGAAAGTACCTAAAGGTTGAAAATGTAACTTACTGATACGAATCAATAGGTTCCTAAATACCTACCAAATCAACTGTCAAATACGTCTCTATAACGTTATAAATATTACCTAATCTGTGTCTCAATTACAGAATACGAGTTGATAACTTCATCAATAGATACACTCTACGAAATTCGAAAGAATAAACGAACATGCCGCGTACAATTTGAGTTGTGAATTATTGTGTTCGAAGCGTAGACAGAGAAATAGTCCGTCGACGGTTCGAAGACTGTCAGGGCTAGATCGGCAATTGTCGGGACTCGGGAGTTTCCGTAGCCTCACTGCGTCTCCCCGTTACCTCACCCCGCGTGTGACGAAGCGGTTGCAAAATGTCGACAATATTTTACATTTTTTTGATAACTTTTCGAAGTTCCTTTTTCATTTTGAATGTACATAATCTATTTCAATTATTATGTATTATTTTCAAAGTTGACTATATTACCGAGGGGTAAGGTGCAACAGTTTTTTGATTAAACGAGTTTATTATATGAAAATAATCAGTTCAAAACGAGTCGTTTTAGTGGTGGAAATATTGAAAATTCACTTCGCTCTAATTTGATTTTAGTTGTGTTTGAACCAAAACGAAAGCGTTTTGCCCCTAGATACTGCTTATCCGCTTATACATGCAAAATTTCATTTAAATCTGACCTGTAATTTTCAAATGAACAGGGAAGTTCGTTTGTATGGGACATTCGGTTTACGTACCTCTGTTAAGAAAAAGCTGGAACCGACTAACGAAAATGTCGTGAAATATGAATTATTATCACCCATTTTTTAACCCTTAGAGATGGTATTATTTCATAAAATTTATAGAACCCTACTCATGAAAAAAATAATCATTCAAATCGGTCGATAAATGGCGGAGATAAAGAGTCACATCGTCACAAAAAAAATACAGGCGACTTGAGGACCCTTCTGCTCCATATTTTAAGTTGGATAAAAATATGAACAATACGAAGTCACGATGCTTATTTCTCACTCGCATTCATTCGATTGCTGGACAAACCGTTTCAGTTCACGCATCATGCGTTGTATTCGTACGGATAACAAATCAAACTGACATGATACGAAACATACCGAGTAACGAATTTAATTTGTAAGTAACGATTCGTTACTTCGAATCTGGCGATGTACTCGTTACTCAGTAACGAATACATACGATTTCTTACAGCTCTAATATATAGTAATCTGTGATTTTTATTTCGTATTTTCGTATATCGAAATTAGAATTGTTTTTCCTTTCCATTTTCCAGTTCTAACTTCTAATTTTATGAAGTAATGTTCCTTATATACTCTTTGTAATGTTCAATGAATGTACTAAAATTATAAAAGTGTGTCGCTGTGTCCAAAGTAAGGTATGGTGATATCAACTTCAAACTGCTTCTAAACATAATTCAAAGTAAAATTAATTTGGTTTGGCTAAATAAATATATATAAAGACCTTTTAAAAACAGCATTTTGTAACAATAACAAAACTAGTAACTGATTTACTATTCATACTCAATTATCTACATGAATTGTTTTAAAATATACCATGAACATTTAAAGATTTAGTATTTAATTATAACATTTCCAGGTGTTTTACTCTGTTTCAAATTCTGTCTGTCGTCGAATTAGATCAAGAATCGATATGGAGTTAAAGAGCCGTGACAATCCAGTTGTAATCAAACTAGAGACACCGGAATTCAAGAGTATATTCACTCCTGAAGTTGAAGTGTTGAAGAAATTGTTTGACAAATACCATTATGAGATCAGGATAGCAGGTGGAGCTGTTCGGTAAGTCTACCTGTTATAGGTATTATTTATATAATTGTATAAATAGAATGTATGTATATTCTCAGTTCAGTATGTATATTCTATTGACTCCAGCAGTAATTCTCTGCTACCAGTGGTGGCAGAGAATTACTGCTGGAGTCAATAGATTGTAAATATGAGACAAGACTTGATTAGTTAAAAACATCTTTTTATTAGAATTCTAAAAGGATTTTCATACTAACATATTTTTCCATTTATGGGCGAAGAGAGTATAATTTTACACTGAAATGATGGTCGTAGCAAATTCGTTTATAAGTAAAAATAACATGTTATTTCCATTATTAAACCACTGTTTTGTTCAACTACATATGATTTGCAACAAATAAAGACCAATATAAAAGCTAACAACAATCATTTCAGTGTAAAATTATACATAAATGGAATAATATGTTAGTGTGAAAATCGAACCACCTGAAAATGTTGTTTCTGGGTTCTTCCCCAGTATGTATTATAATTTATAGAAAGGTTTCAAGAAAACTTGAGTAGAGTTATGTGTGGTGACAAAAGACATTTTTAATTTAGAAATAAAAAATTATTATTGTTGCAGTGATATTTTAATGGGGCAGAATCCTACAGACCTGGATTTTGCTACAACTGCTACTCCACAACAGATGAAAGAAATGTTTACAGCAGAAGCCATCCGCTTAATCAACATGAATGGAGAGAGGCATGGCACTATTACACCGAGAATCAATGATAAAGAGAATTTTGAAGTCACCACTTTGAGAATTGATATGATTACTGATGGACGCCATGCTGAGGTTGAATATACTACAGATTGGAAGCTAGATGCTAATAGACGCGATCTGACTATAAATTCTATGTTTTTAGGTTTGTATTATGCAATTTAGCATTTACACATATTTAGTTAAATCAGAATATTCATTTAGTGAACCAGGCTTTATAGGAATTTGTACAAATGTTGTGCAGACATGGAAGAAATTTAGGCTCTTAATGGTACCATACTAACACACATTGTGGGCACCAGTGACGGATAGAAATTTAAATCATGTCATTGTTTAGCAATGGGATAACTGTTGCTGTCATTTGCCAGTTAGTTTACATTATTGGGGACAAGTATAGAAAACTGTCATATAATATTATGTAAGAGATTTGTATATAAGAACATAGGTTTTTTTTAAATGAAATAAAACATCAACCTACTTCACTGTTAATAAGGATCATAGCTACCAATTTGCTGATTGCTGCAATTTGAGTATAGCCCTTAGCATGTAGGTACTGCTAGATTTACAACTCACATACCTAATAATATTCCTAAAAATCAGTTCTTTTGTTTCAGGTTTTGATGGTTCAGTATATGACTACTTCTTTGGATATGAAGACTTACAAAAACGAAAAATAGCATTTGTAGGTGATGCTAATATTAGAATCAAAGAGGACTATTTGCGCATTATGCGTTATTTTCGTTTTTATGGGAAAATTGCAGAAGAGCCTGATAAGCATGATCCTAAGACATTGCAAATTATCAAAGAAAACATTGAGGGCTTAGAAAATGTATCTGGAGAAAGACTTTGGGTTGAATTAAAAAAAATGCTCCAAGGGAACTTTGCAGGCAGTCTGTTGAAAATCATGGTTGAGATAGGCATTGGAGAATATATAGGTAACAATAATAAGGTTGAAATTTTAACACTTCAAAGTATGAAATTTAAAAAAAAAAATTTCTATTCCTTTTATCAGGTTTGCCAGTTTCACCCAACATGGAAGAATTTGAGAAAGTGCTAAAAATAGGTGAACATTTGCATCTTCACCCAATGAGCTACCTAACTTCACTGCTCAAAGACATAGATGAAGTCACAGCTCTATATAATAGGTTGAAATTCTCAGGTTATGACAGAGACTTGGCATATTTTCTAGTGCAACATAGAGATGATAAAGTATCTGAAAGGCCTCTTTTGTAAGTACATATTGAGCTTCTTAGATTTTAATTAGTGCTCATAACTCAAATAAAGAATATTTATTATGCATAATTATGTACTTATATCTGTTTTATCTAAATATCATATTAGTGGTAGTTCATACTTCATGACACAGGTAACTTTAAAAGTTGAACTTATAAGGTGCATTCTAATATTTTTAACATTTTATTTTTTCAGACCATACGAAAAATTAGTTTTGAAAGCAAAAATAAAGCAAAACGATGCAAAAGAATATGTATGTGAGGTGTTAAAGTATAGAGGAGATGAGGCCAAGTTAGAGCAATTCAATAAATGGGAAGTACCCAGATTTCCAATGAATGGAAAAATACTAAATAGCGCCGGTGTCCCTCCAGGCAAGATGTATGGTCCCATCATCAGCAAGCTGAAAGATCTCTGGATTGATAGTGAATATAAACAAACTTCCGAAGATTTGGTCAAACACATACCTACCATTATTAAGGAATTCAGTAAAAACAAATAGTGGAAAATATTCATTTTATTTGATTATCAGCATATTTAACTATAGCAAATTGGTCGATACATTAATATTTAGAGCTTCAATAATTTATTAAATAATGCTTAAATAAAAAGAAAGTATTATAAAATACACTTGAGAGCGATAAAATCGCACAGCCGTTTTCCGATTTCGCCGAGTTTCCTCTTATATACTGCAGTATTAGGTGAAAAGAACCAAGGATTACTAAAAGCACAGTCTTAGCTTTTGCAATTCTGTTCAGAATTTTCAGATTTCACCCAGTATGCAATGTTTGAGAAGAAAATCGGATAAAGGGTTGGGATGCGAATCGTAACTTATTAGTGGCATAACTGCGTGACGCTCCCAGTGCAGTAGTGCCTCAGGGAACTGCTATTCCCGTTAGCACTACAAGCTTAGAGCAAAATTTATCCTCTAAGACTACAAGCTTTTTTTCTTAAACAGTCTTGTAATTATGTTAACTTACACTATTGTAAGAGAATGTTCTGTAATAATAATTGTAATTGAATTTGGATGAATAAATAAAACTTCCATTTACTGGTAGGGCTAACTGGAATATCAGTTCCTCAAGGCATGCTGGCATTATTTGGTTGTGTCATAGGGAACATATATTTTCTTTTGGCACACCGCACAACTAAGAGAATAGCAGTTCCCCAAGGCTCTACTCAGGGGCGTATTTACCCTAGGGCCAAAAGGGCCCATGGCCCGGGACGGTGGGCTGCGAGGGGCGGTGCAAGCAGAAGAAATGTAAAAAAGACTATCTACCTAAGGCTCTTATTAATGAACAGTGTTAAAAAGTGTTTTGTCTCTTTCGATTCAGTTTAAAATTGTCAAAAAAAAATGGCGGCGAGACCTAAAATACGCCACTGGCTCTACTGGTACCGTACGTACGCACGCAGTGGGGGCACAACTCACAAGTAACGGATTTTATTGCTCTGAAGAATAGAACTTGCATCAAATTTTGCAGTACCTACATATTACAAATAACTAATAAGATACAAAACACAACATCTTAAAAACAGATACAATGTAATAAGCACACATCCTACCTTCCTAATATTATAAATGCGAAAGTTTGTGAGGTTGGATGGATGTATGGATATTTATTACTCTTTCAAAAACGAATTAATGGGTTTTGATGAAACTACAGAAATATAGCTTATATAAATCAGAATAACACATAAGCCGCACGCAGAAAGCTAGTATCACATTTTGTTTATAAAATTAATTATTGAAATTCTTTTGGCGGTTGATATGGTTCATACCTATTGCAACCATCATCATCATCTTGATGATCACGGAAGCAGCGTTTGCAGAACAGATACCTACACCCAAGACATCTCATTGTTGCATCTTCATTGCAAATCTCACAGAAAGGCAGCTCATCATGTGTTGGTACCGCAATCTCATTTTCTTCTATTAATGCTTCAGCTTTTATCTGTAAACAAATATGTTTGAACAGGAAGGTACCAGGAATATTTTAGAAATTCCATAATCATCATGCAACACCTGCAGCAAAACTCGGTGAGACACATAATGTACTATGTGGAGACACACTGCTTATTTATTCCGCTAGGTGGCGCATTATCGTTGGTTGTTTCACTGTCACATAGGTTTTATTAATTAAACAATAAAATCGTCTGCAATAAAGTATGGTTCTGTGTAGTACATTTCTGTGTAAAAATAAAGGTTAGTTTTTAGGTAAGTTTCTCTTATGACGAGAATAAACGGAAGCTGTGGGTCGAAGCATTGCACATCCGAAATTATTTGAAACCAAATTATTCTAAGTTACATAGTGACCATTTCAAATCTAACTTTTATGATGTGAGCAAGTTTACTTATTATACTATAGTACAAAATTAAACATGAATGTCAAGCACTAGCGATAGTGGCGAGATCTGAGATTAGATTTGCCTGTGCCTCCCCATTGCTTGCACATGTTCAATGCTCGCAAAGTGTATGAAAGTGGTTAAGTAAAGTTAATTTTTAGTGTTTGTGTATACTTATATTTTTTTGAAAATGTTGATAGTAATGAAAAAATATTTTTAATTTGTTTATACATCCTATAAATCATTAGTTATTTATTTATCAATCACATGAAAGACATCAGGACATTCATGGGAAAATATTTACCTTTTCAACAATTTTTCTAATACTTTCTTCTTCATCTGCTTGGTTGGAGCTAGAGGCAGTACTAATTCCTAAAGTTTCTGATGTGCCTGCCCCTCCTGCTGATGGAGCATTTGTACCTTTCAACTTCTGCATTCTTGATTCTATGTCTCCGATAATGTTATCAAACTCATCTTTGTATTTAGTGTCAATTTGAGTTTGTTCAACATATTGTTTAAGAAGATCATCTGCTTGCTCTTGCTCTGTTCTGAGATCTCGTACTGGTAAAACTGGCTGCAATTTGGGTTACAAATAATTTTTAATACCGAGCTATTTTATAATTTACAACCGAAACTACAGAATAAGTAATAGTACCAACCGAAACCAAATGTTAGTTTAGTGTGAACTGTTGTATGTAGTGTGTGTGTGTTAATTACCTTATTAACAATGACAGTTGCCCCTTTCAGTTTTGCTAATCTGAAATGGATATCAGCATCTGTTGTTGATGTGGTATCCTTAATGCCTTGCAATCTATTAGCAATATCCTCATCACTGGTGACTTTGGGTGTATGAGTGTCCTTTAATTTTTTCAACCTTGCTAGTATTTGGTCATCTACTGACTTATCCTCAGCTGCAGCCAGCCGCCTGTAGTTAAAATAATCATTAATCATAAAGCGAGCAAGTGTGGCTGAGCGGGAAATAAGAGTGAGTGTGGCCGAGCCGGAACTAAGAGTGTGTCCTAGCACGAACTTGTGCCACTTTCAATCCGCACCATAGTTTGGATCTTGGCTTGGTCCTGTACCAATGACTTACCCTACTACTACACTGGTAATAGTGATACAACAATATTCATGATGGTACTACTGATTTTAGTGTCACTAGTATCATTGATGGTACTAATGATACAAAGTTGTATTATTTGTACCATCAATGGTACTAGTGAATGTAGTACTACTGACATAAAGGCCAAAATTCGATCACTGACAGATTAGAAATATTACATTACATATACCTAATACATGAAACAAATTGATTATTAACTTACTTGAAATAAGCATCAGGAGGTATGATTTGATTTTCATCAGTTTTTTTTTGAGATGGTTTCAGACATTTTGCACAAACCTATAAATGAAAAATATTTACACTAATAGCTATATCTATGTATTACTACATCCACATTATATTAATTGATTGAAAACTATCCCCTACTATACCTTAGCTTCAGAGTTCAATTTTGGTAAGAAGATTTTATTATTCAAACATTTGGAACAGTAACTGAAACCACAACCTGGACAACCCTTCTGAAAATAAAATAGTAATTTTTATGTCAGTAAAGAATTTGGGGACTTATTCTAATAGGTAAGTCATATTATCAACCTTAAAATTAAATCGATGACTTACTTCTGGACGTAGGAGTGAAAATCCTTTAGCGCACGTGTTGCAAGACATTTTTTTACGTTGGTAAATCAAGGAAGGTAAAGTTGTAAAAACACTCAAAGCTAAAAACTTGTAAATTGCCAAAGTTGTAAACATACTAGTATACTACTTAGTCTATGAAACATACGTATTACGATAAAATAATAATACCTAGGTAGGTACCTATATACGTTCCAGAATCTTAGATATTTTTTGTAAACAAAGAAATGTCACGAAAAGTCACTGTCAAAGTGACATACCAGATGTCCAAAACATTTTTCGGGGAAAATAGAAACAAAAACATTTTTCACAAGTGAAAAATGTTTTTGTTACTATTTCCCCCGGTTTCATCTCGCGCGGCACAATTATAACTTAACAAGAATCAACAACAAAAACTTAAACCAAACTATTACAAAATAACAAGATGTTTAACAACAACACATACGCAGCACGATTAGACTCTAGTTCGGAGATTGGAAAACAATTCAACAGACAGAAAAAAATAAAATGGCGGTGATTGCACAAATTGTTTCAAATCTCTGCTGTGTTCCTAGTCTAAGAAAAATAACTGCACGAAGAAAACTTCCTTTTATTATAGTTTAGTTTAAAATAACAATCTTGCAAAAACGATTCATTCACGATTTTTCAATAATTCAAGTTTATCATGTTATAAGTAATTTAAAATTAATTAATAATAATGTCTATCATCAAATTATGGATAGCACAGATTTCTATAATTTTTTTCTTTCTGTCAAACCCTTTGTTTACATACAATGTCAGCTAAACTCAGCTAGCTACAACTACATATTTACCGGGATTATAATGTCTTACTGATCAGTGATCAGTGATCTGTGTCTAAGATTCTGGAATAGGGTATATAGGTGTAAAATGAACGAGTTGCAGTACTTGCTACCACCGAAAATATTCGAAGTGATAGATAGAGCTGGAGTAAATACTCGCAAGCAAATTATTATACTTTCCTGTTGGGACTTGAAAAAGGTTACTAATCTGAGTAACGAAGATATACTTTTGCTAAAGAATATAGTATCGAAAAATGTTTCACCAAAAACTGTTACTTGCTCTGAATTGTTGAAGCACGGACCCAATTCAAAAGTTACAAGTGGATGTGGAGAAATTGATAGAATTTTAGATGGTGGTTTTCGTAAAGGAACTATCTCCGAAATTTATGGCGAGAGTGGATCTGGAAAGACTCAGATTGGTCTACAATCAGCGGCACACAACTGGCCAAACTGTGCTGTCTATATTTGCACAGAAGATTTATTCCCCATAAAGCGTTTTGATGATATCAAGAGGGGCATTCCAAATTACAATCCCAATGTTGACTATGGGTCCACTACATTTGTAGAACACATTACTGAGTCAAAAGATCTATTATCATGCATAAGAGTTAGGTTGCCAAAATTGCTGGCACAATATCGGTTTACCCTTATTGTTGTTGATTCTGTAGCTGCACCATTTAGGGTGGAGAGTACAAACTATGTGCAAAGAGCCGAGGAAATGAGAGAACTAGCTGTTTCTTTACTAAGTTTGGCTCATGAGTTCAATTTGGCTATCCTTTGCATAAACCAAGTCACCGCTGCATTTAATAGTACAACTGATATGTTGCCTTCATTAGGCCTAGCTTGGTCAAATATGGTTTCTACCAGACTTTACCTTAGGAAGACTTCAAAGACTATCAATGTAGACAGTAAAGAACTTGCTGAATGTACTTGTCATGTTAGAGAGCTTTCTGTAATTTTTGCTCCAGACTTGCTTGGTTCCATAGCTAACTTTGTTGTTACTTCAGAAGGTTTGCAGGGGTTGTAAGCAGGTAAAATAGGTAATAGTAATAATAATTGCAAGTAAGTTATGTAGAAATTACCAATTGTTTTTATAATTTTCAATAAAATGTTGAATTGAACTAAAATGTACATTTATTTTCAAAAGGTATTATCTTATACTTATATATCCTTTACAACATGGGTGGATTTGTGAACGCACTCATTTAAAAGAAAAAGTGCACATAGGGTGAATCACCCAAACGTCAGCACTGCACCAAATAACGGCACCTTGGCGAAAAAGTGCAAACCATTTATTACTGTGTATGGTTCTTACATTGCCAATTGGAAAAAAATACGGCAGAATTCATCTTTTTAACAATAGCAAAGTTTTTAATACGAAAAGGCTAAAAATGGCGCCAACAAAGTGATTCAAAGAAGTCGTTCTGCAGTTATTGTAATTTTGCGGCCATTTTGATTGAACGACGGTAAGATCTTACCTGCTTAAAATTAACATTATATTTGTAGGGATTACATGATTTTAATGAAATTGTATTTATTAAGTGTTTTATAAGTATGAAGACCCTTTTTAGAATAAAACATTTAAAGCTTTCCGTTAACTAATTGCTAAAAAGAGGATGCCAACAATTGGGTTCAATTTTTTTAGATTTTCTAATTTATCAGCACCCATGTTGATATGTGGGTTTAAGAGGCTACAGCTCGCCATACTTTCCATATAAACGCTCGTACGCGATTATAGTGTCCTAAAAATGTTTCTTTAGAATTTTTGAGCAAATAGGTATCATGTACTCTATATCTAGGATTCCGTGGGAGCAAAAATTTAAAATTTTGAGATTCCAACTCAGCACAAGCCTTCAAAAATCAGCTTTTTTGGACAAATTTTACCTTGACTTTAGCCGTTCAGTGTTCTCATAAATGTAAAATTCAACAAAACACTTCCATATAATCCTTGGACATGTAATGGAGATTCTAAATAACAAACATTTATTTTACAAACTTGTAAGGCATTATTTACTTTTGATAATGCCTTACAAGTATGCGTGTTTTTACACGTATTTCCTGGAAAAGGTTTTAGGAAATTACCGCGCACTAATTGTCTTCGGAAATTTTTTTTGGAAATTTATTTCAAAATTTTCAGAATGCGAACCGAAGCCTCTGGAGTTGTCTCTCCTTTTTCCGTAATGCCTGTTTTTCTTCGATGAACAAAAAAGCCTTTAGGCCATTTTTGCGTTCTAGGATTTTTGCGTTGGGCAGGTAATGAAGCGGCACCTTAATGTGTGTAAACTAATTTGGTTGTTTTTCAATAGTAACCTTTGTTGGAATAAGGGTATTTTTTTAATAAATGCTTTGTGTAGGGTATTTTTTGAATAAATGATCGTTCTCCAAATGATGGCACCATGCTGAAACCACATTTACCATTTATCAGCATAGTGTTCATAGTTGTTTTAATTCTGTGCCAATAACTGGATTTTTTTACTGTTGGCTCATTAACAAGCTCATAGTTGCACAACGAGCTATGGGGCTATGCTCGGGGTTTCCCTGCGTGATAGAATGAGAAACGAGGAAATCCGCAGGGGAACGAAAGTCACCGACATAACTCTCAAAGTTAGCAGGTTGAAATGGCAATGGGCAGGCTACATCGCTCGTAGAACCGATAACCGATGGGGAAGAAAGGTTCTCGAGTGGCGAGCGCGAACCGGAACACGTAGTGTAGGACGGCCCCCCAACTAGGTGGACGGATGACCTTGTCAAAACCGCGGGGGACCGTTGGATGCAAGAGGCGAGTAGCCGAACCAAGCGGCGTTCTATGCGGGAGGCCTATGTTCAGCAGTGGACGTCTTCCAGCTGATGATGATAACGATTCATCATGATGATGATGATGATGATGAATTGGATTCACCTGAACCCGATTTCTAACTTGAGCTCTCTTTTCGCGCAATAATTCGATTACAAAAACAAGAAAAGAAGCAAAAAGTGACAAAGATTAGTAAGACAAAAGTAAATTATTAAAAAAAACTGAAATAAAAAGAGTTTTAACTGTAACTTGTAACGGATATATTTTCTTGGAATACCTAGGTCTAATTCTAAATGGCCTATATTTTAATAAAAGCCTTACAACTCTATTTGTAGAAGAATTTTATTTGCTCCAACCTTGGTGCTGATAATTGGGTAATTTCGTGCCAATAACTGGCAACAAGCATGCCAATAAATGGAGATACGATCACTTTTCAATCTCTTTTAATATTCTCTCGTATTGTTAACATTATCGTTTCAAAAGATATACAAATATAAAGATTAATAAACAAGATGTTTAATAATCGCAACAATTTAGCTGATATAAGTTGCTTTTAATTTAAAAAACCGATTTGAAATGAGACAACCTCTTAAAGTGCTGATAATTGGGTGTTTTACCCTACATACTTGAACACATGAAAGTGAATACCCCCTACCAAGTACCATCTCTGTTTTGATGGTCATAATTGGGATATTGCATGAAACACAAAATACATAATTTCTGTTGTTATAGAGTTTTAAGATCACATTAACACAATAAAAATGAATTTCACAAAAAATATACAATTTGCACTAAGATACTGCATCTAATAGTTTCCCTAATTCAACAATTTTTTTTTATCAACATTTAGTAATAAATGATACCGTCAGATTCTTTACATTTTAATGAACATAATGTATGGCAACTATGTACTTAAACGCAGTTTTTCACGGCCAAATCAACAACATGCATATTTTTAGTACAGCTTTACGGCCCGCGTTGAACAAGTGACGTCAGATGTTCTGCCAGATTTGTACGGGGCGTTTTAGTGCTCAGTAGATACGCTCGACTTTCATTTTTGACGTTTCTAGCGTTCGATTTCCATGTTTCTTCGATATAGACATTTGATTCTCATGAGAAAACGAATTGAATGACATCTTAAAAAAATGGAATCAACATCCTAATAATTATTCGATATTGAAGTTACGTAAATTCATATATTTTTCTAGAAAAAAAAAATACATTGTCTCCATACACTGTATTTACAGTTTACACAGATGTGAGATGGCGTAAAAATACAGTAGAGCTACTATGGTTACAGTCAGTGCAGTTGGCAATGCTGATCCCAAGCTATCCGTCTCTCTTTAGCGACAAATAATCCAATAGCTTTGTCTCTTTTATTTTTTGGTGCTTCAAATGGTACAGATTTTTTCATAACTTTCAGTTTGTCATTCAAAATCAACAGGTGTTTTTGTGGATTTGGTTAACAAATGACTGAGTAAACTCTTCAACTTCGAATACAATAAAAATAGCTATTACTTTGTTTATGATTCTTTGCTCAAAATAATTAAATTTTTGCAATTTAATTGAGTAAATAACAATGATTACAAGAAGTTTGGTTGGCGCGCGTTCGCTGATACACTTTCACCCCCCGAGGCCTTGTCGGTTGGAGGCTGCGAATGGGATCAATGGCATTCTAGCTATCGCCGGCTACGCTAACGTACCCGCGACCTCGCCCAATAAGAGGAAAATGGTGAGCAAATATTCATTTCGTTTAAACAGGGTTTAAAACTGTATCTTATTTAAGTACGGCTTGTTTATTAATTTTATTTCTTTGTTATTATAGGCAGATAAACTGAGCCAAGAAGAACGCGACAGCCTTCTCGGGCCACTCCTACAGTCTGGCTGGAAAGTGCAAAGTAACAGGGATGCCATTGAGAAAGAGTTTAAATTCACAGACTTCAATCAGGCTTTTGGCTTCATGAGCAGGGTTGCTCTACTTGCTGAGAAGATGGACCATCACCCAGAATGGTTCAATGTTTACAATAAGTTGCAGGTAAGAATAATAATAGCAGTTTTTGTCATACAACTACTTTTTTAAATACCTACTTTCATTTCTATACTCTATTTATAATTAAATCTTTTATAGTTTTCATTTCAGATGTGTATCTTTACGCTGTAGTGAAATAATGTTGATTAGTGAATAACCAGACATGCATTAAATATTTATTTAATATGTTGTTCAACTTGGCCACTCATTATATTAATATAATTGGAGCACTAAATCACAATGTTGTATCGTTATAAAGTGTACATTACTATTTAGACATGCTTTAAAATTGGGATTAGTAAACCATGCTAATAGAGATACATACATAATACATTCATAAATAAGTATCAGCTCACACCTAAAGCTTAATACATTCTTAAATATACTAAAAAGTACTAAGTTAAATTTCCTTTTTTTTAGTATTTGAGTGAAAGAAAATGTATTTTATTTCTTTTGTTGTTTGTAAATGTAAGTATTAATAATGTCAGTTTATGTGTTTTCTCTAAACCATAAGTATCGCACAATTAGATTAAACTGCATTTTTTTTCAGGTAACACTTTCTTCGCATGATGTCAACGGTCTTAGTAAGAGAGATGTAAGAATGGCCACATTCATGGACAAGAACTTCAACTGAATATATGATGGTACTTGACAATAATATTGATATTAACTTTATAATTTTATTTGTTGACAAAAAAATGGGTTTATGTTAATGTAAGATTGAATAATATATACTTTATTATTTATTACATAATCTTTGCTTGAAGTATATTTTAGAATTTCATAGTTTCACTGGAATGTTTACACTATATAGCTTTTCATTCAAATTTTCAAGTCCTTAATCTCCAAAATGAATCAACCAATTTCAATGAAACTATATGTATGTATGAAGTCTCATTCGGTATACCATTTTATAGTCATCAAGAAATTACTATAGATCAGGTTTGTTTTTCTTAACTTCACATATAATGACATAGTACAACGGGACTCAATCTTGTATCTCATAACTGTCTCCCCAACTCACTACTAAATTAAAAATCTTAATGTTGTGTTGTCAGCCTAGCAAATTCCAGATATAAATGTCCCAAGAATCGAGAATAAGACCAAAATTAAACATTCTCATAGTTTTTGAGTTAGCCATCTACTACATTAATTATTATTGATAGAATACCAACCTACACATATAAGATGATTATTGTGTAATCAAATAAAAGATCAGGAAAGGTCATAATTTATTTTGGTGCTGTATAAATATTTTCTTTATCCAAATGAGGGAATAAATATTATCTAGGTAGATAGGTACATTATTAAAATTACATCCATGGAACACGCAGAAAATAATGCAACAAATGAAATAATGGCATGTAAATGTTAAATTATAAACAGAATATCTTTTGACCAAATCTTATAAATAAATAATTCATCTTTGGATGGTTTGGAATCTAAACTTTAGATAGATATGGAATGTGGTCATCATTGATTTGTCAATCTGCTGCTCAACTAACCGATGTCGTGGCAACTTTCACAATTGATCTGCGCTTGCAAGTCTGCAACTGACCAACAGAGTGGCTACATTCACAATTGATCTGCACTTGCAAGTCTCCAACTGACCAAACAGCGTGGCTACATTCACAATTGATCTGCGTTTGTAAGTCTTCAACTGACCAACGACGTGGCTACATTCACAATTATTGTTCTGCACTTGCAAGTCTCCAACTGACCAAACAGCGTGGCTACGTTTGCGTTACGTGTGATAACACGGTGTGTGGCTATATAGTAAGTACACATGATTTTTTCAACACATTTAAATATTATTATTTTATATATTGTTTTTAAATATTGCTATTGGTTCACATAGATTTTCTGACATAACACGGGCAAGTCATCTTGTCGTTGAAGGGCTCCGTCTCGAAGACAGCGGTGCACGGGTACGCTCGGTCTATGATCCGCTTCAGTTCAAGAGCATGTTCTAGGCCTTTGGTCTCGCATACTAATCTCACCTGAAATATATTGTTTCTTTATAAACGGAAAACGCTTGTACTAATTTATAATTAATAAAATATTAATATAACATAATTTATTTATTTTTATTTAAGGACTTGGAGTGAGCGCATTGGGAAACTGTAATGCTCACTCTGAGGTTATGAATAATAAATAAATAAATAAAAATAAATAATAAATAAATAAATTCGAACGGTTTTGTTATTTTGAGTCTTCACACTCGCGAGAGGCGAACGCCTTTTCGAAGCCGGTATTATTACAGTAAAAGATGTATATTATGTAAAGATGTATGTGTGATACCGTATCCATATAGGTATTTACAATTAATCTATTAACTGCTTATTTTCTGCTAAAGCTCTTATTAGTAAACAGTGTTAAACGGTGGTTTAGTTAAACTATGTTTTGTCTTTGTTGTTCTTTGACAATTTTAAATTGAATCAAAAATGATAATTTTACCTATTCAACCATTTAACTCTGTTTATTAATAATAGCCTGAGTCCTGCCTTTTTCGTAGTTTACCTGGACAGTATATGTTTCGTTTTCAATCCACACGTGGTTCTGAAACTGGCTAACAACGTTGTACCCGCCGTTTGCGAGCAGGCGCATGAGCTGAGTGTGCGCCGTCGTATGATCTTTAATGCCTACCTGGGGAACAGATCATGTTACATGTTACTAGAAAATGCCCTACTACCAGGGGCGTATTTACCCTAGGGCCAAAAGGGCCATGGCCCGGGGCGGCAGGCTGCGAGGGGCGGCGCAAGCAGAAGAAATTTAAAAAAGCCTACCTAACTAAGGCTCTTATTAATAAACAGTGTTAAACGGTTGAATAGTTCAACTATGTTTTGTCTCTTTCAATTCAGTTAAAAACTGTCAAAAGACAACAGAGACAAAACATAGTTAAACGACCGTTTAACACTGTTAATTAATAAGAGCCTAAATCTCGTAAGGTGCTCGTGGGTGTAAAAGTTTGATACACATCAAGACGTGGGACTTTCGTATTATATATATACTGACCGGCAGGGCGGCGGGGCCTGCAGGCCCAGGGCGCTGAATCCTAAAATACGCCACTGCCTACTACCATGCATCATGGTTTTGTTTTTACAGAATGTTGAATTTCATCGTAGAATCCTATTTCCTACTAATATTATAAATGCGAAAGTGAGATTGTTGGTTTGTAGATAATGTTGGTTTGTCCTTCTTTCACGCAGTAACGGAGCAACGGATCGACTTGATTTTTGGCATAGATATAGTTTATGGACCGGAGAGTAACATAGGCTACTTTTTATCCCGGAAATATGCACGGTTCATGTGGGAACGCGGGTGAAAACCGTGGGCAGAAGCTAGTTAATATAATAAAAGAAAGAAGAGAAAGAATATTAATTTTTGGTTTGATTTTCGTTACTTAAATTCATGATTAAAATGTAGGTACTGAAGCTTAGGTAGGTATAGGTCATTGATTAGGAAAAGTGTACATATAGGTATATAAAAAGAAAGCCATGTAGGACTGTAGGTGTATGATGCATCGTTGCGCTTACTTGATGATGACGCTTACATGATATTTTCTAGCTGGATTTCAGTTCAGCTTCCTACGTGTTCTTTGTAGAGTTTTAGAAGAAACTATAGTGGAATAGATAACGAATTTTTACTTACACTAAATTTCACTAAACGGCCCTCTGCTGCTAAGCCTCTATCCAGACAACGGGCTAGCAAAATGCCCTCTATGTTGCCTCCACTCAAAATGCACACCACGCTGCAAAAGTACAACGAATACCGTCGAACATAAATTGCGTAATAATTGACTGTACAACATTAACCGTGTTACCAAAAAATACCACCTTTAGACGTCTGCTTAGCTAGACGGTGTCTAAAGATAAAAAGGTTAAAAAAAAATTAGAAATGTCACAACAGAATGGAGTTAGACTACGGTTA
This sequence comes from Crocallis elinguaria, assembly GCA_907269065.1. Lineage (NCBI taxonomy): Eukaryota > Metazoa > Arthropoda > Insecta > Lepidoptera > Geometridae > Crocallis > Crocallis elinguaria. The sequence goes on along the minus strand of OU026065.1, from coordinate 5,086,682 downwards.
GACAATGTTTAACACAGGTTTAAAGTGTGGTTTTTTTTGTGTGGTAATACCGTATCTGAACACAACGGTCTACACCACAAAACACACGGTACGGTAACAACCACAAAATAACACTTTTAGACGCCTGTTTAGCTAGACAGTGTCAGTGTTTAGCTAGACAGTGTCACAACAGAATTGTGTTAGACACTACTTAAATCAAGATTTGTGGGTGCTCATATTTAAACACGCGACTGAGGCATATTAAGGAGTTAAACACTGTTTATCACGGGTTTAAAATGTGTTTAAATTATTTCTGCTAACGTGAGAGGCTTTTATAGATAGGTGTGTCGTGGTGCGGCTTAGAGCTTTCTACAATGCTCGTCTCGTCATAATGTATATAGAACATAGAGAAACTTACTTTTTTAGTTTCAACTCCGGCACAAGGTTGCCGATGATGGTGGCGAGGGGACACGCCCCTGCTCCTTCCACCACGAACCGCTCTTTCTCTACAAGGTGCAGTATAGAGCGAGCTATCCAATCTTCGTTTACCAGTAACTGGAAAACACGGCTTCGTTGTCTTTTTTAGGGGCTCGTAATTTTAGGACTCGAGGCATTATTTGGACGAAGCTCAAGCAGTTGATAAGTAGGAACCTATCTAATATCGAAGTGCCTCGAATAAAGTTATAATTAATAACGTGCCTGGTCAACTGGACTCATACTTTGAGACAGGAATGCCTATTGCTTGGCGTCTCCCATCCGTGTTGCTTTAAGGTAAAAACATAGGTAGAGGACGCTGTAATAAGCGAAAAATACTTTTTACTGCGCCTCCTAGAAGTTTATGCCATAACATGTATCTAAGAACCATCGCCGGTTCAATCCAATCACAACCCATATGCAGAAAACCGTATTTAAATCAGTCAAACCGTCCTGGAGATCAAAGGAAACATTAATGTGCATAGACAAGTAAACAAACGAACAAACAAAAAAACACAAAACAACCTCTTGCCCTGAACGCATAGGTATATCTTATCCGTTTTGTCGTGGGTAAAAAAGGGAATACCATTTTATCCATCAGTGGCAGAGCGTTAGCGAAGGAGTTGCAACCGATATTTGGCACAGCAATGGAGTCGGCCATCGTCGGTTGCAACGGAGTTGTCAAAGCTTCATCCATCTCTAATGACTTGAAAAACCCTGGATTCGATTCTGGCTGCACCCCCTGCGATAAACAAAGAAATCTTGAGATGAATCTATATCTATAGGTAAATAGACTCTTGAGCGAAGTATTAAAAAAAAAACAAAATTAAAAGTTTTGAAATAACCCCCGACGGATGTAAACGTTGTAATCGAAAAAGAATTAAATAATTTTCTTGAAAAATCCCCGACTAAAAGGGAAAGTAATGAAAGATAAGTTAAATCCAAGAAAATTGCTGTTGCCTGTCCTGAAATTAATTGAAGTTTTGCCGTTTTAGGAGTTAGTGACTAATTGAAATTACGTTAGGTATAGATACGTAATTATTGTAGCGACGACCTCATTACCACTGAGCTATCAATGTTTCAGGCTGCACAAAAGATAATGTTAATATGTGGAAAAGTTAGTTTCTTTTTGTTTAGTTTTGTCATCCAAAAATCCGTAGTTTCATCAAGCGACAAGCATTACCTTGGCCAGTAACCTTCGAAATCAAAAGTAGTTCAAACGTCAAAAGTCGGTTGCTTGTATGGAATTGCCACACACTCACGTAAACGAGGCAGTTGGGCTTTTTCTGCTTGATGATCGTGGCCACGGCCGCGGCCAGGCCGCCGCTGCCCACGGACACGATGACCGCATCCAGGAATGGAACCTGCTCCAGGATCTCCAGAGCTACTGTACCGTAGCCGTTCAGCACATGAGGGTGGTCACGCCTGGAATATTTACTGATTATATTCAGTATTATAGATTTCCAAAGGAAAATCCTTTTTCTGGGATAAAAAGTAGTTTTTATCCCAGACTTTGTTACTCTTCGGCTCATAAACTTTTATATGATCCGGTCGAGCGCATATTTTTCGGCCTTGCTTCGGCGAAACTTTGTTGGTTTATGTAGATTAGAATATTAAGGATAGGTAGGTACCTACATAGAAATTCTTTGCATATGCTGTAAAATTAAGATAGGAACAGAAATGCTTTCTTGATAAAAAAAAACTATCAGACAGACCCATTAATGTAAGTAAGTCCTTTATCCCTGGCGATAGCTCGAGCGTATTTCTGCGCGTCCATTAAGTTATTGCCTTGGATGACGACTTTTGCTCCAAGGCTGTAGCATTTCTGAAGCTTGGTGATTGGTACCGAGATGGGCATGACGACGATGACCGGCACGCCGAGCTGAGAAGCGTGGTAGCAAAAACCTGCGCCGGAGTTCCCAATAGATGCTATCACCACGCCTAGTTTCTTCATGTCTAGAGGTAAAAGCTGCAAAGCGTTGAGCGCCCCTCTCTCTTTAAAGCTGAAATAATGAAAGTTGGGCTAAATAAATTATATTTGGTGAATATGTGACAGCTCCCGTGGTGTAGTCTAATTAGTTGACAAGTCTGTAGCCCGTAACGCGTAGGCCTCAAGCTGCGCGGTGACGACTCGTAGTTTACGAGTTCGTTTCCCGCGACAGGACAAATTAGACTGTACTTACTTAGCAACCTTAGTATTTAAAAAAAGATAAAGTATTTCTTCCAAGCCACGCAGGATTGTTTCTGATTCTCTAGATAAGGGGATTCGGGGATCCGTGTTTGGTTTATATATCGCAGTTGCACTATTTTTTTTATTGCAGATTACACTACGGACTCGTGGTCCATACTCTTATAAGATTAGGTCATATATGAATCGAAATTAAAGATATTAACAAGATAAAAAAACTTCGAGTAGGGAACTATGGTCTTAAAACTAATTAAATAAACGTTAGAACTAAATTACAAGTTAACAGGAGGATTACAACTGCAGTTGACCAGACACCACAAGCGGCACCTGTTCACGAGTATGACTGACCCATGTGCAAGCCATCGCTCTCCTAAACCATTACTGAGGGAAGAGAGCGACCCACCACACGATGCCGCCGCGAGCAGAACCTTTTTCGAGAGCATGTTGCTTACACACATGAATACAGTTTTAATTGATTACATAGGTACCTATATACTAAGGGATTGTATAGGGTGATCGGTGATTTTTGGCCATGGAACAGTTGCACTATTTGCCTATTATGTATTTACTTTTAATTCAATCAATTCATTGCTTGTAAAATGCCCTCACCTGCCAGATGCTTGCAGGAACTCTAGTTTGTAATAGAGATTCATTGCGAAATCTCGTTGATAATTTGATTGCTGGAAGTATAAACATGATCTTTATGATGCGTTGTCACAGTTGCAAAACTTGCAACCATAGAAATCCCACACACATTAAGTAATGTAACATTCGTCAATCGAATGTATGGACATGTGTTTTACTTACTACGCAAGGAGTGTTTATGATTAAATTCTTCATTCTTCTTGCAGCTTCTACGGCATTTTCATATTGGATTATTTTTGGGTTTTCGGGATCACAATATTCATCAAAATCCTCCTGTATGATAAGAGCTTTAAGTTTTTCATAATCTTTTCCTAGCAATGCCTTTAGATTCTGCTTTATAATATTACATACCATGAAATTATTTAAATAAGGATCCCGACTTTAACTTACATTACGGCGTGCCATGTTGCTTCAGAGTTTGATAATTTCGTAGTCTTCTTTTTCTACAAATATCAACTTCAACTCTTTTTTTCCTGGCTTCTGTTGGACAATTATCAATATTATCACTAAAAATTTTGATTATATCCGAAATGACCCGAAAGAAGACGTGGCGCGCCTCACTCTCTTTGGCCTCACAGACACAATGATAACTTGATGCAGGGGGGGCACACTTTGTGACAGTTCCATAGTCGAGCCCCGAGACACAGGAACTAACGCCATCTGTTAAAGGGCGTGGCACTATTTTGACGTTACTTCAAAATGTCAAAGTTAAAATGGTTACCATGGAAACCGATAACAAATAAAATAAAATATTTTCCGTTTCGAAAAATACTATTGTGATTTCTAGATATTTTTTGCGGTTTAAGTGATATAAATTAGTGGTTTAAGTAATTGTTGTGTTCTAGTTATGTATTTGTTACTTTTAAGTGCTCAGTTTTAGTGTTTTCAGTCTAATTATGCATTGTTTTTCTTGATGTTTTAAATATAAAGAGTTTCAATTATTATGTACGTGTTAGCTTTTGTTATTTCCTTTTTGCTGCTCTACATCTAAATATTACGTTTGGTACTGTATATTGTGTTCCTACTCCTAGGCACAAACATGGGAAAGGCTGCTATTTTCCATATAAGTCACATATAAGTAGATACATTTACTTTCACAGGAACTAAGCAGGATCCATAGATTAGTGTGAATGTGTGTGTGAAATATAGAATGCACACATAGATAGACAAGTATGAGTGGGTGTATAAAACACATAACTCACACATAGATAGTAAAGTAAGAATGTGTGTGTAAAATACAGAACGCACACATATAATATAGTAAAGTAGTTTCACCGGCCTTTTGTAGGTGGCGCTGATCGCGATACATCGTGGAATCGACGAGAGAGCGCACTCTATTCCTTTTATTATAGTACTACTCTATGACTTGATGATAACAATCAAATAACAAAGAGCATGTAAGAAAGAGAATCTCTATGATATAACACTAGTTTCGTAGGTACTTACCCAAAGAGTTTACAGTTGTTTTTCCATTGTATCTACCGTAGGTACTATACTAATCTGTGGGTACTACTAGTCAATTCTTCTATGATAGCCTGGTACATCCGGAAGGTACAGTTAATACAGTTCCTTTCAGTAAATGACTCATAAAATGTAATCTCGATAAATGGGATATGTGAACCATTACCTACATAGTTCCCCTGGGGAATACTTCGAGTCTTGATTCTACAAACGGGGACACCGGGCATAATTTTCCATTATTTTATTTCACTATACCAACGGGGACTGAGTACAGAGACAACTAGGAGTATTCTTATGTTTATAAAAATCAATTACGGTTGTCCACGTTAAACGAGGACACAGCCTACGGGGACAACGAGAATAAAAATTATAAAAATACCCTAGAGAGATCCGTGTGGGTAAAAATTCAAATGAATCCCTCAGGGGATCTATATGTGGAGAAAAAAATCCAATGGAATCCCCCATCGGATCTGTGTGGAGAACAAATCCAATTGAATCCCCCAGGGGATCCATGTTAGGGGAACCAATTGGACGAAGAGCTAGCGACGACAGAAATCATACTCTTATACAAATAATTATACGAGAAGCAGGTGTGTTAAAAAAACACTTGATCCAAGAAAATGTTTATTTCGTTTTAAGTGCCGTTAAAAAATGGACCTTGGGTAGCAAGCGCATATCGGTATAGGACTAAATGGTTCTTCCAGAAACTCACACATGTCTGGAAATATGTGGTTCATGATTCGCTTCACTTTGCACGCATGTTGCATGTCACGAATCTCGCAAATAACAGTCAGCTGAAACAAAAAATAATTTCAGAAAGTGATCTAATATTGTACAAACTTTAAAAAATATTTATTTGCCAAATACGTGCTCGATAAAAATATGAAAACAAAATGTCTTGGTCTTACATAATCGAAAAAATCCGGATGCCATTCTTGTTCCGAGTAGCAATTACGAATATTGACACCTATATTGGCTAATATTCTTAATACTTTCAGTCGCATCGGTGTGTCCTCAAATTTCAATTTTACCTGGATGTAAATGAAAAGTTACGATTAAGCATTGACACAGGCGCATGCGTGTGCGCTATCAAGATGTCGCCGCATCCACATGTTTTATTCGTGAATGGATGCTCCTGCTGCGTCCACTGCCCATCTGACAAGACTGACTGGCCCCGTCTAATTTAAATTTATAAATACGACTTGTTTTGTTTTGTTAGTGGGAGGACTAACTCTTCTGCGAGTGTCTGTCTGGGTTGTTACCACCGCTTTGTTCGTGAAGTCTGCCGCCAAGCAGTAGTGCAGTGCAAGCATTACTGTGTTCCGGTTTGATGAGCAGAGTATCCAGTGAAATTACTGGGCTTATGAAACTTAATACCTAATGTCTCAGGGTAACGAGCGCACTGCAGTGCCGCGCAGGCCTTTGTGTTTCAAAGTTCTGGGTGCACTGCAATTGTTATGGGCCGGCGTTATGCTTAGGTACCATCAGGCAAACGACCAGTTCGTCTCGTTACCAAATACAATAAAAAAAATATATTTCGTCTCACTTTTTTATCGATCATCGAGATTACCTACCAATCTCGATGGTATCAATGTATCATCGTGTGTATATAACTATACGACATACGTATTATACATCACACGCGTGCATTGGATCTTGGCTGCTGTTCAGTAAGAGCAAGGCATCAATCAATCAGTAAGCAAATCTAGATAACCAGAAGACGTAGGTTCCAATCCTTACTTACTTGGTACTTGGTGCGCGGGCTCTTTTCCGCAACTAGGCCGTTTATCGGCCCTTTTTGCGTGAGCGAGTGGTGCGCGTTATTCCAACCACCCGATGTCCGCCAGGAAGGCCAGCAACTCGCTGACGCCGGTGCAGGCTTCCCGGAGTGTTCCCGGTGACCCGAGGAACAGTGCTCGTTGAGACGCCAAGCTCGTGCACTCCATCAGCACATGCTTGGCCGTTTCTTCCGCCTCCATGCATCCCCTGCATAGTGGGCTGTTGGTAACACCTAAGTTAAAGAGGTGTTTGTTTAGTGAGCAATGTCCAGTGACTATCCCGACTATCAGTCGGAGTTTGTCCCTGCTTAGGTTGAGGAGTTTTCGGGAGTACCTCCGGTTCAGGACCGGAAATGCCTCCCTTGACTGCCTGCATTCCTTTAGATTTGCCCAGTATTCTTGATGATGTTGCATAGCTACCTGACGGATCCAGAGGCGGATTTGGCTGAAAGGCAGAGGGATCATTGGCTCTGGCCCAACGGGGTGCATGCTAGAGCCTCTTCTTGCCAGTTCATCAGCTGCGTCGTTCCCTCTGGAGCCACTGTGCCCTTTGATCCATTGGAGGGTAATGGTATTTGATTTACTCACCTCATCCAGGAGATCATGGCATTGTAGCGTTAGCCCCGTTGTGTGGACGTTGCTGTTCAGGGCTCGTAGCACTGCTGCGCTGTCTGATAGTATTCTGATATTTAAATCATTTACCTTTCTGCGCAGTATTGCTCGAGCTGCTTGGATGATACCTACACATTCCGCCTGAAAGATGGAGTTGTGCGCACCCAGAGCCTCTGCTGTGTGTATGTTGAGTTCATCTGAGAATGTTCCTGACCCTGTTCCTGTTGCCGTTTTAGAGCCATCTGTATATATTCTAGTTTCGTTTATACCAGAACTGTCACTAGGCTCCTCATGTAGCTGTACTGTATACATTTTAGAGAATGTATGTTTTTTGGGTATTCTATCATAGATAGAGTGCATAAGTGAGTTTGCATCCGCAAACGTGTTCATTATATCTGTGTGAGTGGCTTGTTTATCATAGTTCCAATGATCTAATGCTTTTAATCTGTATGCGGACATGGCAGCTTCCTGCTGGATGAAAAATTGCAGGGGTGTGAGTCCTAAAAGTACCTCTAGTGCTGCCGTGGGGGCCGTACGCATACAGCCAGTTGCCGCTACACAGGCTAGTCTCTGGAACTTTTGCAGCTTGTTTATAGTTGTAATTTGCTTGGTTCTGGGCCACCAGGCTATTGCACCATATGTTAAAGAGGGCTTCACTACTGTATTGTAGAGCCAGATGGTTATTTTAGGGCTCAATCCCCAAGTCTTACCAATCATACGTCTACATTGCCAGAAGGATATGGTAGCCTTTTTTAACTTATTATCGAAATGTTTGGACCAGTTCAGCTTGTTGTCGAGGGTGACGCCCAGATATTTTACATCATCCGACAATTTTAGTTGTGTATCAAAGAGGGAAGGTATGGTGTACAACCCTAGATTTCGCTTATTTGTAAACATTACCAGAACAGTTTTGGTTGGATTCACGGTGAGTCTGAATTCTATGCACCATCTCTCGACGATCCTGAGCGCATTTCTCATGAGGTCACATGCTACTCCAGCAAAAAGACCTGGGACGAGTATGGCAAGATCGTCTGCATAACCTACCGTGAAGAATCGTTGGGTGTTCAGTTTGGTGATTAGGTCATTTACTACCATGTTCCATAGGAGTGGCGACAAGACACCACCTTGTGGGCAGCCTCTTGACACCACTCCCCTCGTCGCACCATCGAGGTCGATGCGTACCGCCCTCATCTGTAGCATATTGATGACCCATTCTATTATTGTAGATTCCACCCCATGTTTCGTAAGGGCTACGTTAATGCTGTTAAAGTTTGTCTTGTCAAAGGCACCCTCAATGTCGATGAACGCGCCTAGACATAGAGCTTTGTTATTTATGCTTCGTTCTATAGTGTATACAACTCTATGTAGGGCTGATTCTGTTGATTTTCCAGAGCTGTATGCATGTTGTTGTGGGTGGAGGGGTGTTAAGTTCAGTATGTTATCCCTTATGTACCGATCGCAAAGCCTTTCTAAGGTTTTTAGGAGAAAGGAAGTTAGACTGATGGGTCTATATGCCTTTGCTTCGGTGTAGTCGCTCTTACCCGGTTTCGGTATAAACAATACCCTTACCTCTCTCCAGCCCAAAGGGACGTAATGATGTGCTAGACATGCTCTGAAGATGTCGGTAAGGGATTCGTTTATAAGGGCCCCCGCCCATTGTATGAGGCCAGGAAAGATACCGTCTAGACCGGGTGTTTTGTAGGTTTCGAAGGTGTTAACCGCCCAGTTAACTCTATCCTGTGTTACTACCTTTTGGGCCACTGACCAGTCGTTGTCCGAACACAGTGTCGCATTGTTCACGTTCCACTGGTGTGTCGTACTTATTTGACAATCCGGAAAGTGGGTTTGCAGTAGTAGGATGTTAGCTTCCTCGTCCGTCTTTGTGTAGGTATTATCAGCTTTCTTTAAAGAGCCAATGCTGCGATTTGAGTCCGCTGACAGGATCTTTCTCACCCTGTTTGCTTGCGAATTTGACTCGATGTTTGTACTGTATTTTCTCCATGATTTCCTACTCTTGGTCCGAATGCGCTTCTTGTACTTTGCTCGCGCCTTTCTGAATTCGTCCCAGTCCTCATCCTCGTAGGTGTTCATGGCTCTGTTAAATAAATGATGTAATTTAGCCCGTAATCTCTCGAGATCTTTGGTCCAGCCTTGGTTACCTCCTTTATCCGAACGAGGGATGGTAAGTGGGCAGGCCTTCTCAAAGCTGTTAACGAGATCGTCTGTTAATTTTACCACCGCCTGCTCTACTTCGATGGTGTTGCTATATTGTTGTCCCGATGTGTCATTACCTAGGCAATCAGCAAGGGAGGTTATGAATTTTACCTTGTCAGTTTTGCGCGGGTTTCGGGAGGGTGCTGGGATTGTAATAGTTGCTTTTAGGTCAAACCTGATCCATCTGTGATCGGAGCAGGATGTCTCATCAGATACTCTCCAGTTCTTAATAATGCTGGGATTGTTACCTGAGACCAGTGTTAGGTCAATGATGGTGCGGCATCGCTTTGTTACGAAGGTGGGTTCCGCACCTATGTTGGCTATGGAGAGATTAGTAGTGAATAGAAAGTTTACCAGTTCCTCTCCTCTGCTGTTTGCTGTTGGCATGCCCCACAGCGGATGGTGGGCATTTGTATCTGTTGAGATAATAAGGTCAAAGTTATTTGATTCACAGTATCTTACCAGGTCCGTGGTGTGTTTCGGTGGTATGTCCTCGTCAGCGGGCATGTAAACTGACGACACGACAACTTCCCTGGTGGCCTCTTCCGTTATACCCTTAAGTCTGGCCGTTGCCATGTCCCTAGAGCAAAATTCAGTAAGAGGCACTGCTGTGATCTGTCGCGGTGCATAGATGCACGCACGTTGATTGTTGCAAGTGTTATCAAGTATTAACTTACCCCCTAAGTTGCTGAGACCACACACGCGCCCTGCCCTGATCCACGGCTCCTGGATTAGGGCAATGGTCTCCCCGTTGTTTACCCCCAGCACTCTGCGCAGGTTAGCCGTAGCAGTGAGGCTGTGCTGGAGGTTTGTTTGAATGACGTTATAAGTCGTGGAGGTTTGGGTCACCATCATATGGAAGGCTACCCTCCTCCTCCGACAACTCGACATCCACCAGTTCACTCCACGCTACGGGTCGGGAGGGGGGCTCAGTACTATTCTCCCCTATTGACCTAGACGTGGATGCTACCGGGGACGACTGCCTCTGTACGTCCTGGGTTGTTGGCACCGTAGTTGCTGCCGTTGTATCCATTGCTTCCGTTGCCTGTTTGCGTTCAGCCGCCACTGGTTGCGCCGCTATAGCAGGGGTATCCTCTGTCGGTGGCGCATCCGTGAGCGTACCGTCTGCTGAGAAGAAGCGCATGTACACGCTTCCTAGATTATGGGACAACTTCCTACCCGCTTTCAGGATCAACGGAACCACATTCTCCGGTATACCCAGAGTGAGAAATCGTGTTCCGTCGGCCTGCATGGTATGGGTGAACACCGACCAGGATTTCACGCTCGCCCACCTGTTCTGGCTGTCCAGAACCAGGCAAGTGTCCTCCAGAGAGTTAACACAATCTGGTAGGAACAGGGCGGCGTGGATTCTTCTGGTCAGTTCGCTCTGCCTCTTTACCACCAGTTTTGGGTTGCCTATGGCTGGAAGGCTGTCCAATGCTGACTGTAACCAGTTGTGTGTCTCATCATTTTCGCACCAGAGTTTCAGGGCCCCCTCTGCGTAGATGGGTTTGCCCTTAAAATTCGGTACGAATTCAATGGCGGGGTTTTTAATGTCTTGGAGGAGTCTCTCCTCTAAGAACCGCTTCACCATTGTTGCTTGGTCCTCAGTAAGCTGTTTGTTGTCGTCTCTCGTGACAGCTACACAGAGTTTGTTTTGTACAATTTCTGCGTAGCTAGTCGGGGCCGGACGAGTGCTGTCTAACCTGCTTTTCTTGTGATCCCCTCTGGGGGATACAGTATCGTCGAGACGCGCTCTTTTAGTTGGTTCGGTATGAGCTGGGGCCTGAGCCGACTTGCTGACCGCTATGAGCGCTTGTCTACCTCTGTTAAACCTTTTGTCATGTTTGTGGCTAAACCCTCTGCCTCTGTTACCTGCGGGAGCAGCATACTCTTTGGGTTGAGCCACGGCAGCTGTCTTCGCGGTTTGGGCTTTGGGGATAGCTCGTCTGTAGTCATGTTGTTGGTGAGCTGGCTTGGGACTTTCGCTCGGGTGCAGAACTTCTCCTGAAGGTCCCTTGGCCGTTGGCCTCGGTTCCTCGGAGCGTGCAGCCTTGCGCATCTCAAGTTTCAGCTTGTATTTCGCCCTATTCTTCTGCTTCTTGGTAAGCCCTTCCAGTGGAACTTGTGACCTCACCGGATTTTGAGCATTCGCTCTTGGGACTCCAGAAGCAGAAGGAGTCTGGTCTGTTGGTTTGCTAGTTTTGCCCTTGCCTTTGCCTTTCGCTCTTACGAGCGTCCAGCCAGCAGAGGTTTCCCCGGGAGTAGCTAAGCACTCCGCGAGGTTGGTTGCTGATTTCCCTGTTACGGGAGTGTTTGTTTGTTGGTTTGTCGAATTAAAAGTATCCATTGAAAGATTCGTTTAATTTTCATCTGCCCGGCTCCCCACCCTCCACGGAGCCCGCACCTGGGGATGTCATGTTTGCGACATCAGGGCTACCGGACAGGTATAGAGAGGCCGATCACGTTACCCACGAGTCCACACGACGCCACCAATCCCGCGCCGACAACGCAAAGAAAGGCGTGCTCCGCTGACTGCAGGCCCCATTGACCGGTCCCTCTCGCCAGACGGAAGCAGAAGGCTGTCCGTCCATTGCTGATGACCATAGGTGGCTAATCTATGGCCTCCCGTCTCGGGTGAAATTCGCACCAAAGAGGAGTGTTGCGTGACCACTCATCGCTCAGCCTCCAGGTCAGCTGCATCCGCCCTTACGGGGTGCCACGTGCAGCATAGAACACGCGGGTGGTTATCTCTCTCCTCCCGATTATCGCTCTTATGGGGGATAATCGGTCCACGACGACATAACCACTAGTCTCGTAGCGGATTGGACTAGGAAGGGCTAAGGATCTGGATTGGGAGTGTGGATAGGTAGGGGGTCCTGGGATGGCGTCTGTAAGGTTTTTGCTACGTCTGTTCCGGATGGGACCAGACCAAAAACAGGCGGCAACCACGTGTAGGAGACTCTACAGGCTTGCTATGACTATCAACACGACCTGCGCTCCAATCATAACCATTCACCACACCCGCTCACCGGACAGGTGGCCGGGTGAGGGTTAGCCCCAGAGCACGTGTCAGTTACATGGACTGGTTCTAACCCCGCCCTAGGTTCCAATCCTGCTGGCAGCGAAATTTTGAGACGTATATATTTACAAGAACACCCGCTAGTGTCGGTAAACACTTTAAAATTGATTTAATAAATATAAATTGTCTTACAGTTACTTTGATTATTCGACCGTCAAGTGCTTTCGCTCGTTCTAAGGATATACAAAACATAGATTTGTCCACGTTGCCACCGGTAACTACGCAAACCACACTGCATAAAAAACAAAAAAAATAGATACATTAGTAACATTGTAGCGTACATCCTTTAAAATTGCAATTATGTACACTCAGCAACAATAAAAATGTTTTCTTCTACATTTTTTATTAACACGTTAAGTGCGAAACGAGGCCTAAATCACCCCTCATGCAACTTCCTTGTGGTGCGGCAAGGAAAAACGTGAACATCTCTGTCGTGCGAAGGGCATAACTTTGGTTTGGTCCAGTATAGAAAAGAGATAAATGTATATTTGAGACGCCCTAATGGTCCCGGACTCGGTGGTATGCCTACCTTGGTACCGGATGTCTTAGGCCTCGTACCGCACTGAATTAATATAATTTTAATGCAGTGCGGAACGAGGCTAAAACGTCCCATATCCCGCCGGACCTCGTACCGCACCCAACGCGAGCTTCCCGCGACTAGTGTTGTGCACACGTCGATTGGAGAGCACGTCCTTTTACATCGCCGAACATGTCTAACCGATGTCGGAAGAAGTTAATTTTAAAAAACCCAGAAACAGAACCAAAACAGGTAAGTTTTTTAATTGATATTTTTGTAGGTAGTGAAAAACTCCACAAAAAACGCAATGCAGCCGTTGACAAAACAGGTAAGTAATTAATTAATAATTCAGTAGTTCTTTGTCTAGGTTTTGAAAGTAAATAAAGATTACCTAGCGATTTTTAGGGTTCCGTATCGAAAGATAAAAACAGGACCCTCTATTACTAAGACTTCGCTGTCTGTCCGTTTGTCTGTCACCAGATATCTCAAGAATCGCGATAACTAGATAGTTGAAATGTTCTAAAATTAAGTAGGTACTTCTGTTGCCGCTATAACAACAATACTAAAACGTTAAAAACAACAAAATATGTACAGGGTTATTTTTAATCACCAAGTTTGTTGAGTGTGTTAGATTCGACTTATGTAAATTTTACACGATATATGATGACGTAAGCATGTGTCAGTCACGTGGTCGGAAGAGAGCACCAGGCGGAGTAGGTATATTATTGTACGATGGTAAAAGTACAGAAATTATGTGTTAGTAAGTATTAAGCCCGAGGCAGAATAAATACGATAGTTTCTTTTCTACTTCTGGTTTTCTTTTTTTTCTATTCTGTGAACCGCATTAAGACTTTCACACAAAAATAGATAAACGTCGTTGCGTCGATATTATTTTTCTCATCACTAATCTTAGCGAAAATTTACCCTATTTCAGTGCGTTACGAGGTGTATAAGATCCCATATTTTGTTTTGCCAATAATTAATAAACTAGCTATCAGATCCCGGGGCGACGGTACATTAGGGTTCATCAATTCACTGTCTATATCGATAAGGACCAAAATTTTCATTTATCTTTGATTTCGCGCCATAAAATGGATTTTAGTCTGTTAAAGGAGGTGGGGTCTAATAGACCGCGTGTCGCCCTAACGTCTGGTCACGGTGCGGGCCGATAATACCTCGTGCCGCAGGAACGGAAAGTTTGCAAAAATTGGTGCCGCAGCTAACGTGTTAATCGTATCGCTGAAGATAAAAAATTTGCCCGAGTGTTCGCAGATCAGTCTGCATCACACTTGCGCCTGAGGCCAGGTGGTTATAATTTGGGCACAGTCGAATCCCAAGTAGGGCTTACGATTCAAAGATTAAAAATATAACAATTATCTACATATAGTTTCATCCTCATAATTCAATTGATTTTATTTATGAATTGAATGAGGTATATACCTAATTAAATACATCGTACTACTAGCTCTACTTGAGATATCGGCAGACAGGTGGATACTTATTTCGAAATTAGGTACGTATTGTCAATGGAACAAAATATGTTACGTTTTATCTTGTAGCTCAGGAAGAAGATTAGGTTTCGATAAAAGTGCGCTGACGGCTATAGCTCCAGCCCCTTCAACTACCATTTTTTCCTCTTCAGCTAAATGAGCAATAGCTGAACTTATCCAGTCATCGTTTATAAGCACCTTCAAAGAGCAACACAAAGATGATAATAACTTAATAACCTCAAGCTCATTGTTGGTCTTGATCTTTAATGTACAGATTGTTCGAGCCACCATAGCGTTTCAAACTGGACTAGTCTAAGCCCTCATTACCAAGTTAATTGAATGTGCAAAGAAAATAAATACACCCAGGTCCAAAACTGAGGTATGTTAACTGCGAATGTGTATTATTGCGATGTGGGAGGTACAGAAACCTATGAAACAGTAGTTTTTTTTACCATTTTATCAATTAAACAACTCGCAGTGTGGAAGGCGTTACAACCAGCTGTTGGTACAGCTAATGATTGGGCAACAGATTTGCCGCAATTGGTCTGATACGGTAGTTCGTTTACCATTGCCTTGAAGAAACCGGAGCATTTATCTGACTCGAAGCCCTGTAGAAAACATAAGAAAGTCATGTAAAGTTAATTTTTGCGTTGATTAAAGTATATATTTTATGGTATTACATTCATGAACTCCCGGTTTTAGCTGCTTCACAACTGAAGCTCATCACGACTAAGATAAGCAGTGGACATGTCTTACGTAAACTAGAACTCCCGGTTTTAGCTGCTTCACAACTGAAGCTCATCACGACTAAGATAAACAGTGGACATGTCTTACGTAAACTAGAACTCCCGGTTTTAGCTGCTTCACAACTGAAGCTATGCCAGCTATCAGACCACCGCCTCCAACCGGTACGAGGATAGCATCGGTCTGAGGGAGCTGCTCCAGTATCTCAATACCGATAGAACCCGCTGCCGCTATCACGTGGGGATGGTCATACCTGAAAAATACCTGTTAAGTGCGGAAATTCGCGATCTTAAATTTTTAATAGCTTTTAATTTTTAATAGGTCATTTACTGATGACTATCTGATGGATTCTTAAGACGCCCGAAGTTTTCCGACTTGTTAAACGGTCATCATAGATAAAATATTGCCTTGGTCTACCTTGGCTTTTGCGTCCAGATAGTTCCACACATTATTAAAGTTTCAATTGATACCCATTAATATAGATGCCAAATCCATATTCATTCATAAGAGCAAATGCTTGTTTTTTCGCCTCGTCAAGGTTTCCGCCGCGGATCACCACTGTAGCCCCGTACTCTTGGATCTTCTCTGCTACATCGAATGATACATACTCTGGAACGACCACGGTCACTGGTATTCTCAATTGACGTGCTTTATAAGCCAGTGCCTGAAAACGTGTTCTACTTTTTATGCATTACCGGTGCTAACAAATGACTGAAGTGATTGAATTTAAATTTGGCAGAGTTTAGAACCTAAGGACTAAGGATATACTATAAGCCTATATAGGCGAACAGTATCTAATCTGTGGGATTAGAGTGTTTTTCTTTCTATATTTCTGTGACCCGTAGCTCACCATAGCCCAGTTTCCATTCGATGCAGTAAACACACCATTCCGTCGTTGATCTGCTTTTAACTTGTGTAGGACATACATTGCTCCTCTTTCATGGAAACTATAACAAATACGTGTGTAGTTTTAGGCATGGATACGTAAATAAACATGTTTTGAATTTGAATTGATTGCCGCTGAATTTATCAAAAAATTTACCTGCCAGTTTGATTCAAGCTTTCAAACTTGTAGTTGAGTTCCAATCCCAACTGAACACAACACTTCGACCTCTAAAACAGTTAAAATTACAAAATTTTCGTATGTGATTCCTTAGATGGTATTAAAAAAGGGTTTTCATTTTCTACATCCGCATGGAGGGAGCATTTTCGCTCTACTTGCTGTTAATTTTATTCATATTGTTTTAAATTTAATTAACGCTCGTCTGGCAAAGTAGGTACTTAACCAGCTAAAAATTAAAAAGTAATTGGAGATTACGGAACCTCCAATGATAAGACGCGTTGACACCATCAGTGTGCTCGGAATCGAGTGCACTCTTGGATCTCTACTCCGACGCAACTTGTATTGTAGCAACCGGTAATCCGATTGCACTCAGATGACGGCGTCCAATCTATGTAGTCTCGGACCGAGTTCTACTGTATACGACTAGTAAAACAAAATGGCATCTAACAAAAATTCACAAGCGTTTAGCAACAAATGCGTTATGCGTCATTTTCCTGAAGAAAGAAGGTAAATAATGAAGAAAATGATCCAAGCTAACTACGCCAGGTGTCAACTGCTATCCTTATATATTCCTATCTAGGTTACTCATACGAAACCATACGAACAGTGTGTACTCCATAGAGATATATCTATCCATAGATATATCTATGGTGTACTCTGATCGTGTCAACGCGGCTTTACCAGTGATTGTTTGTTAGGTTCAGCCGATGTTTGTTCTTACTAACCACAAGGGGGGTTATTGGTAATTCGTGCCTGATAACAGCAGTGGCTTTTATGATATCCTTCGGTAGAATAGTTTTAGGATTTTCTGGATCGCAGCAGATGTCGAACTCCAAATTGGGTTTCTATAAAACAAAAACCGTGTGTTAAAACTAATGAGTGTAGGTACTGCTTTTGTAGCAGTAGATATTAATTGCAATGCTACAGCATGTTTTTATTAAACAAAAACTCAAGCTAACTAGAATTCGAAACCGCAACATACAGATAGGCTTGTGATCTCCCTCTCACTGAGCTATCATAGCTTCAATTCACTTTCTTTGTTTCTCAGCCGAGAGGCTTACTCTTCGGCACGTTCCATTTTATTTACGTTTCAGATCAACGGAAGTGACTTTTATTTCCGTCACTCACTTATGGTACATATTATAAGCAATGTAAAATAGAATAGAATAACATTTGTTAAGCACTTACAATAATCATTATAAGTAGCCAAGAATTTAAAAAAGAAAGTTTTAAAATAATTAATAAGTGTTGCTGAAAAGGTCGTGCCTAGGTAGCAAGAAGCTGATTGTCAATTGCGCTGGTTTTCACCCCGAACGAGATGGCAAAACAGGAATTACAATTGTGTAAAGTAGTATCAAGTATGTAGATAAAACTAAAAGAAAACAACGGCTATTTAGAATTTGTAACCAATACAAACATAACACTATAAGTATGTAAAACTAAATTTAACTATGCTACATTTTTCAAAGAAATAGATAAGTATTGTAGTTTATTTACTAACTGGACACCAGGCATTTTGGTTGCTGCGTTCCCGATGAGCCAGAGCAGCAGGGGACACGCCCAACGATTCTTTGGCGCACTCTGATGGATCAATGCTTTCAGTTTGATGCTTAAGCATTTTAAGATTTATTTGCTTAATAGGACAAACTAGAATATAGAGCCATAATCGGTTTTATAAGTATACATTACTATAGAATTAAACACTCAAATTATATAGATTAGACATGTTTTTGAACATTCTGTTTTTCTGGATCTGTGACGTCTTACGTCTGCTTGTTACGTCTGCAACAAAGAGAAACTCTATTTTCTTTTTTTTATTGTTATTGCACAGATAAGTATATACTATATAGGAAGGCTATTGTTTACCAAGAAAGTTTTACCCAAGTATAAATTCCTTGGTCAGTGTTAAATTATGACAATTGCCTGCAAAGAGAATATAACGCTACGCTAGATTTTAGTTTAGGCGCTTCATAGACGACTATAGTCGCTATGGATCCTAATACTGAGATGAGACTCACGTGGATTCACGCACGACTACAATGGGTAGTTACTAGTTAGTTATCTTACTATGTATATAAGTAAAATTATAGCTTGCCTCGACATACAGATCGGAGACCACCCGGAGACTTTAATTCTTTACTACCTCTGAACTATCAATTGAGGTTTAAAATGAGACCAATCAAATGTGAGCAAAGTTTTATTTACGTAATTTCATATTGCATAGGATTGATGAAAAGACGTATATTATCCTGCATACCTATATCAGAGCACACATGATTGATACCAGTATGAACTAAATTTTGTATATTCTTGGATGCTCGGGCTACTTCTGCATACAGACAGGGTTAGGGGCCAAGCAAGGACCGCGACGGCTGCCAGCGGTCTTCTCGTTGCGCTCGCTCATGTCCTGGAAGATGTATTCTTTATAATGCTTCTTTATTTGCTCTATCAGTTCCTTTGCGTGGTCCCATCCTCTGGTTTCAGCTATTACTTTTAACTGCAACAAAGTGTGTCAAAATGTCAAGTTATTAGGTATGCAGTTGGAATTGGAACAACGGTTAAATAATATTACGGAATCTATTGAAGACTATAGAGTAGACAGAGACGTCGATCCGATCACAGGAGACCGAGAATTGTACGGAGGTAATGCCGGTCCTTCACATTGAAATGAATAGGTACGAAACAACCCACAAGACATTCATCAAAGAATATGCGTGAAGCTGGGTAGCTACCATGATACCATCTGTTCTACTATTTGTTCTACTATTAGAACAAATATATCAAAATAAATCTATAGATTGTTTTACTAATAGTTAGCTATTGTAGTATTATTAGAATTAGCTATTTTAAACAAAAGCATTCTTATAATCAATTTGTGAATGTTTTCGCTGATGTGAGGGGTAACATTGACTATAACAAACTTCTTAACTATGCGTTTCCTTAATAGGCGTAATATCAGAGGATCTTGACCTTGGTCTTCTAGTTCCTACTTGATGAACGCTTGTACCTCTACACTGAACACGTCTCCTTTGACCCAGGCCCTCTCAGGAACACAGTCACGCATGGTGACTCCAATGCTTGCCATAATGGCGCACAACTCTGCCATCCCCCCCGGACGGTCGTGGACGCACACTTTGAACATAAGCAGACGTCCCTCTGCCGCCATGCCACGTTCTAAAGCGCGGGCCAAGATGGTCGTATCGATATTACCGCCGGAAAGAACGCAAACCACCCTGGAAGTGAAAAGAAGAGGTTATTTTCAAATATTATAGTAGGTCTTGTATCGACTTAAATCATGGTAGTTATGACGATTGTCATGGCGGTCTCTAGCGTCTAGGGGGTCAAGCAGGGGGTCCACGGGGAAACCCCCGATTTGGTGCGCTACATCATGGATTTTTACAAAAATGGCTTTCATTTTCAGAATTAGTCATATACATTATACAGACATGTTTAATTGCTACATAGAAGTATATTCCTATTAACTTTATTCAATTGCTTAGGCAAAACGAGCAAAGATTTGCTTTGATTTGAACCTAAGCAGTATGTTTATGAAGAAGAGAACTTACTTCTTTCCCTTTAAGTTCGGGAATAAGCCCGCCATGATGGCTGCTATCGTGACGGATCCAGCCCCTTCGACCACAAACCTCTCTTCTTCAACAATATGCATGATGGCGCGAGCTACCCAATCTTCTTTCACAACAATCTAAAAGAATGATCACTTAAGATTGTGCCCGTGTAAAAAGAAATATCATTAAGAACGAAACTTTATTATTTACCATTTTGTCCACTAATCCTTTGACGTTTTGGAAAGTGTTAACACCGACCATGTTGACGGCTAAACAGTCTGCAATGGTTGAATCGATGTCTAGAAAGACGCGCTCGTTTTTCCTAAGTGATTCCACCATGCTGCATGTTTTGTCTGTTTCGACACCCTATAGAAACAATAAAAATTTGAAACCTGCAACAGATTAATCGCCAGAAACCTTAAAAGCAGGACCATATTTGCATGTATATATATCATTGGTTACTTTCTTTTTAGCAGCAGATCGTGACCAAGAGCGCAAAAAATTAAGTTCTTTATAATATGATGACCAGCTGTACCATAGCCTCTTTAGTATAATAGGTACCTACTTAGATCGACGCATAAACTTCTGTAGCGCGCAAGAGTTGTCAGTTAGATTCCCGCAAGAGAGTCTTAATTATAACTGGCCCTCGTAGTTTCTGAAGTCTAGTACTTTAGATACAGAGATTTCAATCTGTGTGCGCGATCTTAGATCTTAGGTGTTATTCTAAGTCGATACTCACGTAAATTTCGATATCAGGCTTAAGATGTTTCGCAGCGATGGCGGTGCCACACAGTAGACTCCCACCACCCACAGGCAGCAGAATCGCGTCGACAGCTGGCACCTGATCTATAATCTCTATCCCTACCGACCCTTGGCCTTCTATGATATGTGGATGGTCGTAACTAAAAGGAAAAGCAGTTTAGTTATTACAACATATAGGTATATAACCAAACTTTGGCAGTTATGGATCTTGGTGCAAGATTTGCTCAGTATTGTAGGTCCAGATTGTATAATTGATGAACTTACATTTTATAACGTACAAGGGTTCGATTCCTGCTACGGGACAATATGTTTTCTGTGTATGGTTATGGTGAACCGATGGTTCCAGAAGTTTCTAATTACTTACCTAGAAACTGGGAATCCTAATTAGGAGTCAGGGTCAGTATATATTATTACGTGATCTTTGGGCGTTATTTATTTACAATAAGGTTCAATTGTTAGGGTTCAATGGTATCAACCAATAGGGTAGATGGCCCGGTTTTGGCCACTGTCCCGGTTTTGGCCACTTGGATATTCAAAGGCGTATATATAAGGCAAAGAAAACATTTTAGTTATTTTATCTATGCCAGAAAAATCTTCGGTTTGTGGTTTATTTTGACAAGTTACAGCTGTACCACCATTTACTTTCTTTAAGTATCGGTTGAAGTTCTTGGTGACATTCGCGAAAATTAGTTATTGTGTTAGCAAAAATAACAAGGACACGTGGGTGAGTAATACGAAAATAACTTTAGAATCCCTTATGTTAGAGTTCGTAAAACTTTTAAGCCTGTTGTATGAAAGCCGTATGAACACAATTTAAAGGTTATTTCCTATCCCAGTTTATTTCTTTGTGGATAAATGCCCCATGGCCACAACTGGCACAGCAATCTTACTTTTCTGTAGTTCTGGCCATAGCCATGGCCACAACTGACACACGTAGTGTAGTAGTTTTGGCCACCTTTTTTGAAAGTGAATAATTAGGTATTTCTTATGGCTTTCAGATTAAAAACACCATGGCACCAACAAAAAATAGACAATGAGCTAAAAGAAAACTTTTTGTTTACACGCCATCAAAAGTAGCTAGAGCCCTGGATGCCATACGTGGAGGCATGAAAGTAGCTAGAGCCAGTCGAAATTTCCAATGATCAAGGTCTACTCATAAAATACTAGGACGAGCGCCAGAAACAAGAGGTCATGTTGGACCACAATCTGTTATTGGTAAAGGATTTGAAAATACACAGAAGGTGTGGAATGTTCTCGGGCCGGATTTCCTATAAAAAAAGAAGATTTACTCTCTGTCAAAAAATTTTAGAAAAGGGGAAGTTACTAACTCAAGTTGTAATTAATACAATACATATTTTAAGTTTTGCACAGACCCTTTTTGTTTTATTTTTATTTAAAATAAATTAATCTAAAATTAACCATGGTGGCCAGAACCGGTACAATATGTATGGCCAAAACTGGGTGAAATGTGGCCAAAACTGGCAATTTGAGCATATTTCAAGTTTTTTTATTTTTATTTATAATTATATTTGGTTTCATGTACTTCTTCTCTACATTTCCAATAAAGTATGAAATGTTCTATAATGGGGAATCTGTAAAAAAATGTTTCTGACTATATTTGAGTTAGTAGGGATTTATTAGTGGAAAAAATATCTAAAAGTGGCCAAAACCGGGGCGTCTACCCTACCAGTATAGTAACTACTAATTACCAATTAATAAAGGTCATTTTTCTTTCCTTCCCAATGATCATCGCGTGTCGTTTAGCGTCAGCCACGTTGGCTCCGTGCAGTATGACTTTAGCTCCCAGATTTTCGCACTTGCTGACTTTATTGATGGCCGTGAAGAGTGGCATGACCACCACGCAGGGCACGCCGAGCTGCGTCGCGTGGTGGCTCATGGCCATGCCGTGGTTGCCGCAAGAAGCTGTGATGATGCCGTACTTCCTCTGATCATCGGTGAGGTTCATAAGGACGTTTCGAACGCCGCGTTCTTTGAAGCTGTTAGTTTGAATTAAATTAAATGATGCGTTTTTTCCGACGTAACTTTTAAGACAGGTTAAGACCATAGAGGTATAGTTAAGACAGACAAGCTAAATCCCTCTTGGTCTGTCTCTTAGTATCACGCTCAGCTGATGCAAAGGAACGCTCTCATTTCGTAGACTTTGGTATGGGACGTTACTTGTGTAGACACTAGACACCTTTGCCTCTTTTACCCGAAACGCAAAATAGGATGCATTGACAGAAAACCTCAAATTGAATAGCTAGGTACAGAGCGTAATATCAAATAAAATTTTAAAGACCTGTGTCAGGACTTAGGGTCGGAAAAGTCCGGTTGGACCATGGTTGGACCTATTCCATTCGACGTGGCAAATGGTATCACAGCGATTTCGGAACGTTACTGTCTATAACTGCTCACTATTTGTTCGATTAGAATATTAATATGTATATTATTAATTTATATCAGAGAGAAAAGAAATCCTTACCATCCTGTGAATTGAAGGAATTCTTGCTTCAAATATATTTCCATTCCAAGTTTGGCCGACATATGAGCTTTCTACAACAGTTAAAATATGTACTATTATAGGTATACCGTATTCGCTTCGGCCGCCTACGAAACCGGAATTTTGTAACTATAGTTTCGACGAAGGCTTTTTTATACTTTTGCGTAACTGGTTTCGATGGAGGCATTTTTTGCACTTGTACCTACGTAACAATGAAGTAATTGTCAAGTGTCCATTCGGTCATTTACGAAACTGACTATGGTAGGAGAAAAATGTCCATTCGGTCATTTAGGAAACCGACTATGGTAGGAGAAAAAAAAAGTAAAAACAAAATCCGTTTATTGGCAACGACACTACCCAGCCGCACTACCAGTAGTTTCGTTTACAATAATTAACGATACTACCAAACCAAGCCCATTTTGGATAAAATTGTACAGACAACACAGCAAAGTTCAGATATATTATTATAATCTATTTAAAAAATTAAATCATTACTTTTATAGAATTCGCACGCACGGTCGGATACTCATTCTCATACTCATCGGAATATCAAGCAGGTCATTGCAGGTATACTTATCCCTAGTATCATGCAAGTATAATATACTACAGGCGAGCAGAGAAAATCAGAGACTTACTCTTTTATTGTATGATAGCCTGGTACTTCTAGAAGAGATTTGGTTTTATATTATCTAGAAAATAATACCGCCGGTCATACGAAAGAGTTTGCGTTACGTTTACGTACAAGTACTATAAAAAAGCCTTCATTAGGAAACTAGTTACGAAATTACGGTTTCGTATGCAGCGCCGCCATAGCGTAGGTATTAATCTTCGAATAGAATCGTCGCTCCACAGCTCAAAATGGATATTATACTAATCCACATGTCACGCGTCAAATCCTGCAAATACCCGTAAGTTTATGTGATATCAGAGTAGCGTGGTTACTTACCGTGCATGGTGTTTTTATGATGGCTCCAACAATCCTCCTTGATGCCGCCAGAATATCATCATAATTGATTTTTTTTGGGTTATTTGGGTCACTGTACTCGTCATATTCTACATCCTAAATTAAAGGAAATAATGACTTAACTTTGGATAAAATTAAATAATAAGCAAAAGGATTGAAATTTAAAATCCAATTTTATTTAATGTGTAAAAATTTAGTTACAAAATAGAAAAAAACACTTACATCATGCATCGTGGTTTATTGTTTTTATTGCACTATTTTATACAAATAATTTTAAATAATAAATCATGATAAAAATTTAATCAGAACACAGTCAAAGAACATAATTTGCTACAAAAACATGTCAATTTTTTATTTTTAAACAATCCGTGAAAGTAATTTAGAAAGAAGGTTATATAAAAAACAAGTTTATAGGCAATAGGCCATCTTTTACACCAAAATAACATGTAAGTCACAATAATAGGTTCTAGTACACTCATCTGCAATAAAATGGTTACATTATTTTAGAGCTTTTATTGTGCACCTACCTCTATGAATGAAAGTGTGATATAAAATTATAGAACACATTGTAGGCAACAATAATTCAACTAAGAAGGCCACCCCACTCGGAAATCTATAACTTTAACCTAGGTACCTACCATATGTGCGTCAACTAGAATTGATTATAAGACTCCCGAGTCCCTAGTACCTACATCACAGACCCATAGACCTTAAATTGCTAAAAAAAAATATACTTACTTTAGGTTTCGGCCAGCAAAACAAGGAATAAAACTCACTAAATACATATGAAAGTATACATGGTGAGTGTGAATTGGTATGTTATCCCGGAATGGAGTTATTATAGGACCGTGGTCGTCGACCAGTTGTGAGAACCTCCCTTGGAAATACGTCATTCCAAACCAGAGAAAAAAAAATTCACTTCAAACGTGAAGTGCTCGGCATTTTCTGGAATTGTTTCCAAGGTTTCCAAGTCTCTGCTAATCAACATCATCATGTAACAAAGTTCAACATAATTCGAGTGAATCAGCTGATGTAGGGCTGCTTGGAAGTTCTGTAGTAGAATTTGTCTTTAACTTTCAATGCCATTTCTTCAGTGAAAAAATCCGAATTTCAAAAACTCGCAAAACAAATGTTGTTGACTTCCAGAAGTAGATCACCTCTATAAGGGGTCACCCCTTTCTGGATAACATACCAATTCAAACTCAGGCTGTATACGGTACATACTTAAAACAAAAACACAATTTTAAAAATGTTTGTCAGTCGGTCTATTTGTTCCGGATACTCTCCGAAATGGCTGGACCTATTTTGACGGGGCTTTCGTTGGCAGATAGCTGATGTTATAAGGAGTAACTTAGGTACTGCTACTTTTATTACGTGGGCGAAGCCGCGGAGCTAGTTTATAATATTAAGATATTCCGGTCTCTTAACATCGGTTTTCGTCACAATCACAGATGGAGTTCTAATGTGACACATCATCCAAAGAGTCGACACTGCTCCTGCGGTACCCTTCGAACTCCCTCGCGAACTCCCACTCGCGGTATGCGCCGGCGATCAGTTCCCGAAGCTCTGCCATGTGTTCGGGACCTCGAGTTTCACACACCACTTTCACCTTAAAAGAACAAATAATTATCACATACCACCCTGTCTCCTGGGCCCCAATTTTATGAAACAAATGGTTTAAATATGACAATGGTTTCGTCGCAGGCACCGGAGAGTAATATAGGCTACTTTTTATCCCGGAAAAATTTACGGTTCTGTGAGAACGCGGATGAAAACTGCGGGCAGAAGCTGGTTCATGATATAAATTGTAAGAATAAAGGTAGAACATGGTGTGGTGCTGTGGTGCTACGCTTTTACGTCAGCAGCTACACCGTGAATCAGTGCTACGTCATAGTCTTCCCAGCGTTACGCAAGGGGAAGACGCGGGGAAGGACAGCAGTCCTCATTGAACTACAAGTGAAAATACAAGTGTGTCGATTATTCAAACTGAGTTGTCTCATTTCTGGACCTAATAAAATGTAAAAGTCTGTTATACAAATAACATACCCGAACACTGAAGATATCACCATGCACCCAAGCCCGCTCCTGCATGATATCCTTGATGGAGACTCCAATCTTCGCTATAAGCTTGCACAGCTCCGCGATGCCTCCGGGGCGGTCGCTGACAGTGACCTTGAACTTCACCAGGCGCTGCTCCGACGCTAGTCCTCGCTCGAGGCAACGGCCGAGAATGGTGGTGTCGATGTTACCACCTGACAGGATGCATACCACTCTGGAAGGGGAACAAGCTTGGCATATTGGCGAAGGTGAGACAGTAATTTATACCGGAGTAGCTTCTTAATCTTTATTAAGCTTAAATCCGATCCTGTATGGAATACTGTTCTCACCTTTGGGATGGTTCAGTCAAATACCAGCTTGAGGCCTTACAAACTATTGAAAGATGAGCCATAAGAATAATTGGCAACGATACTTTTGTCGATGCCAGGCTCCAGAGCCTAGAGCATCGACGCAGGGTTTTTAGTCTATCGGTCTTCAATAGGATTCAATTTGGAGTGTGATTAAAAAAACGGATGGCAGGCACTTCGATAAAAAAAATTACACTATAAATATTAACAAGTACAGATTCAGATAAATCAACACTAAAACTGATTGCTCCCATGGCCTAGTGGTTAAGGCGTCTGGCCCGGCAAGCCAGAAGACGCAGGTTCGAATCCTGTTGGAAGCGAAATTTTTGTGATGTATATATTTATGTGAACATCCGCTAGTGTCGGTTAACACTATAAAATATATTTCATAAAATCAACACTAGTTTATACTGATCTAGTTAGTGCTTGCTTACTTACTTCTTCCCCACCAGCTCTGGCACCAGCCCCGCCATGATGGCTCCCACTCCCACGGCTCCGCCGCCTTCTACGACGTACTTCTCCTGTTCCACTAAACGGAGTATCGCGCGCGCTAACCAGTCTTCGTTCACTGTGATCTGTTGAGAAAGTTTTTGTTTTATTGACCGCAAGCGGTCGATGGGTGTAACACGTTTAACTAGAAGGTATAATAGTACAGGTAATGGCAACGATTTCTGCTTCTCCTGCAGTGTACAAATGCGCAGTAGGTCGAAGCCAATCTTTTAGTGCAGATAGGATGGACATCAGCCTACAACCATAACTGGGTGACGCAATGCTGAGCATCTCGTCGTCCGGTGATAGAACGAAGACGAGAGAATTAATTTTATATGATGCCTACATTATACACAAAATTAACTCATTTACTTTGTCCTTGAATCTTCACGTGGACGATCCAAGCTTCATTGTAAACGACCTGCACCATAAGTGAATAGACTCAACGGAGAGTGATACGGTAGATAGTAGTTTTGTTGTTCAAGAGTAAAGTATCTATTAATACGTGGTCAATGACGTCTGTTTTTTTCTAGGGTTTTAACCCTAGAAAAAAGCTTTTAAGCTAGATCTTCTATAATCATAGATGTTTGACGATCTCTTATACTTAATTAGGTATATATAAGCATTGTAGAAGCGAAACTTATTTAAAAGAGATTAATGCCAAAGTGATTCTTGCTCTCCTCGAACACACTTTTTGTTAGTGGTAGGACTAACTCTTCAGCGAGAGTCCGTTTGGGTTGGTTGGTTACCACCGCAATGCTCGTGAGGTCTGAGCGCACTGCAGTGCCGCGCAGGCCTTTGTGTTTCAAACTTCTGCGTGGCACTGCAATTGTTATGGGCTGGCGTTATGCTTACCATCAGTCAACAACCACCTCGTCTCGTTAACATATAGCATAAAAAAAAAACGAACGGACACCGAGAGTTATTTCAAAAAAGAGACTTTCGGTTAATTGTTAGTGGGTTAATTAGTAATAACATTTACCTAATAACATAAAAAAAAAAAAAATTGTTGTGGATAAATATCGAATAAAGTAACAACCATGCACCGCTTCAGATTCCTACCAGTTTGTCAATGATGGGCTTGACCGTGGCGAAGGCGTTGTAGCCGACCGTCGGCACCGCCAGCCCGTCCGCCAGCGTGGACCGGATGTCCACGCTTACTGGCCCATCGTTCTCCATGGCGTGCTTCATGCTTGGGCACTTCTCGGTTTCGATACCCTGGACACAAAATAACTTAACATGTACGGCACTATCCACTCGGATCCACTATCATGTAAATGGTTCAAAGTTCTGTGACAGAGTGAGTTTGTATTGGTATGTCATACCGGAAGGGGGTGATTAATTCATAAGATTTACAGATGAGCCTTAGCGTGAACCTTTGCTTCTTTATTATGTCAAAACGTCGATATGTATTTTTTTTATCCACGCGTGGACTCGGCTCTGAATCTTATATAGGCTTTCAAAGTCGAAGCACGGACTTTCGCTTAGGCTAACTTCCACTTCCATATTATTATGTCGAATCTGCGGCTCAAGTACGGATCTTTTCGATAAATAAATTCGATAAAATTGACAGTTAAAATCGATTACGTGGGTTTTATTCGATAAAATTGACAGTTAAAATCGATAAAGTGGGTTTTATCGATTTTAACTGTCAATTTTATCGGATTTTATTTATCGAAAAGATCCGTACTTGCGCCCCTGTATACGAGTCTCGACTCTCGTTTAGACTAGTCTTTGAAGTTTAGCATAAAAGCATTTAAAAGGTGACTGAACTACAGAAAACATATTACAGTGAGGTCATCACTATGACCCGGAACCAACAGCTTGAAGTTTCGTAAAATGATAAAGAATTGAGGTCAGGTAGATAAGCATACTTTTTATAGTTATGTACCTCCTCTAATTAATTGCCAATTCATCTAATTATGTACATAAGTAATAGAGGTGTATGTTTTACCTTACACATGCCGCCAGCATGTTGGGTAAGCTTCCAACTGGTAGTGGGCTAGAACATTTGGATTATCTATAGGCCAACTTGGGCTTGTAGATTATCCAACTGTTTTTGTAGCTAGGTATAGCTATAGGTTAGATGTAGTGTTTATTTATGTATTTAGCTAGTTAATAAAGGCATTTAGCTGATTAAGGTCAATTTAATAAAACATCAACTTGGCATTGACATTATAGAAAACTATATACTTAGTACCTAGTGTAATAACATTTATACAAATGTTTAATGATAGTTTACTTATTTAGTTGCTCGTTACTTACGTATAGAAGCACGTGTGGCTTTAGGTGTTTGATAGCTGTGGCAACACCGGCCAGAAGTCCACCTCCTCCTACAGGCACCAGAACGGCGTCCACATCGGGTACCTGCTCCAATATTTCCAGGCCCACAGTGCCTTGGCCGGCCATAATGTGCGGGTGGTCGTATCTAGGAGGAAAATATAGTAGTGAAAATACGTTTTTTTAAATATTATCTGATAACGAGACGAGCCGGTCGTTCGCCTGATGGTAAGTATAACGCCGGCCAATAACAATTGCAGTCCCACTCAGCTCGTTGAAGGTTCAGGTTTCTTGTAGATGAAGATGCGACCTAA
The DNA here is from genome assembly GCA_907269065.1 of Crocallis elinguaria. Classification (NCBI taxonomy): domain Eukaryota; kingdom Metazoa; phylum Arthropoda; class Insecta; order Lepidoptera; family Geometridae; genus Crocallis; species Crocallis elinguaria. The sequence continues at coordinate 5,057,155 of OU026065.1, read as the reverse complement.
TGAAAATGAATGGAGTTCTGCATAAAATTAAACTTACCCATTAATGTATGTGAGTCCTCTCTCCTTCGCCAGCATCATAGCGTGATACTTTGCTTCTTTCATATCATGTCCATGAACAATAACATTGGCTCCGTAGGACTGGCACTTCTGGATCTTCATAATGGGTGCTACGTTGGGCATCACTACGGTTGTGGGGACTTTCAGTAGGTTGGCATGGTAACTCAGGCCTTGGGAATGATTGCCGAGAGATGCGGAGATCACGCCGCGGTCTTTGGATTCTTTTGAGAGGAGTAGCAAGGCATTACGAGCACCGCGCTCTTTGAAACTGCGCAAAAAATTAAACAATTTTCACAAAAACAAAGAAAAGCGTTAATCGCTAAGTTTCAAATATATTACAGTAGGTAAGTTACGTACCTACCTACTTATATGCTTACAACTTTCATAGAGTGAAGAATTTTGCGAACTATTTATAATGGTTTTATGTTTGTAAAACTAGATTGAAGAAATCAGGTAAGTAATAAATAAGTAATTTCGAAGTTTTACTTTTATATCTTTTGTTTCAGTTTTATTTAAAAAATCATACTATCATAAATAAAAAGTAGGTATAATAGATATGTAGGTACCTATTTATAGTTATTATTTGATAAGTTATAACCCATAACTATTTAATCTTTACATACATACAAACAATGAAAATTGATGTGTCTGTTTGTAATATCAAAATAACCACTTTGTACTAAATGCATATGAAAGTATGTACGGTACCTATAACAAAAACACAATTTTAAACATTTTTCTCTCTGTATGTCTGTTTGTTTGTTCTGGGTAATCTCCGAAACGGCTGGACTGATTTTGACGTGAGTTTTACTGGCAGATAGATGATGTTATAAGGAGAAACTTAGGCTACGTGAGCGAAGCCGCGAGGCACAGCTAGTCTTAACTAAATGTAAATGTAATATGTGTAGGTATAGTGTAAATGTGTCTTTAAGTTTGCTTGCCTTCCAGTATGTTGAAGGAAGTCGTTTTTCAGATAAATGTCCATACCGTACTCAGCAGACATGTGAGATTTCTGAAAAAAAAAATCTTTTATTTAGAATTACTTCCTACAAATAAATACCTAAGTATTTATGAATTTTATTACCTAACTCAATCGAAAGTTAACCATTATTATAGACTATTGTGCTTAAAAAACTGTAAATCTTACCACGCACGGAGTTTTAACAATCCCACTTTGAATTCTGTAAGCCGCAGCTGAGACATCTTCGAAGGTGATCTTTTGAGGGTTCTCCTTGTCACACATAGGGTCAAACTCGATCGTCTGGAACGTCATGATTGTTGTTATTCCCCCACACAACACTCCCACTCAGTGTTCCTTATAACTCCCGCACAGAAATGATTCTACGTCGTCTTCGCGCGTGATCTCATGCTAAATGCACTATTATTTACTAATGAGGTTAAAGTTTATGAAAGGTTGCTATCAGGATGTTACGGCTCCTTATCACTTGTGACATGATAGTATGATAATTGTTGATAATACTCACTGTAGGTTCAAACTTATAACGCTCCATATCGTAACAGCAAAAATCGACCGACTGATCTCAGTCCTCTCAACGCAATAACGTGAGATATTGATATATATATATAGTAGGTAAGTACAATTAAACGTCTGATAAATATTTTTAATAATTAGCTGTTGACTTGTTGACAGTATCATAAAAGTTATGCTAATGCGTGTTAAATGAGAGCAAAGGAGATAATAGGTATTATGTCATGTGATGAGTACCTACCTAGATATTCAATGGAGAAATGCATGAAATCGCCCTAAGAGATTATATTAAAATAATTTTCTTTTTTTATTTTGCATTTTTCACTGTAGTGTGCAAAGACTTTATCTAAGTATGATGTATCTAAACATGTTATGTAACCGAGTACCAACTGATCTTTTGGGGCCGCTTCGCCTTCAAATGCCGTAGCTAGGTATAGGTAGGTACCAAGTATAACCAACCTACTACAATAAAAGTAGGTAGATATACTTTTCTATGATGTACCTCATAAGCCCAGTAATTTCACTGGTTACTCTGCTCATCAAACCGGAACACAGTAATGCTTGCACATTACTACTTGGCGGCTGATCTCACGAGCAAAGTGGTGGTAGGTACCAACCACGGGTGCCAATCTTGATACAAAATATACTCGCCGTAGTGTCTATGGCTCACATATAGAAAATGACAGTCCATTGCCGCCATGTTTGATTTTTATGTCAAATCTTAATTTGTCAAAACTAAATAAGTAAATAACCGCCATTACAGTTTTAAGGTTGATCGAGTGAAGTTTTGCGTCGATTTAATTCCGTACCTTACCTCTCAATTTGTGAAGCTGTAATACAAGTAGCATTATGTACAACAAGTGCTGTGTTGTGAATTGTGCTAGTAGACGAAAGGACGTCAATTTGCATAGATTTCCAAAAACTGAGATAAGACTCAAAAGTGGTTACAGTGTAATCAATTGTGAAAATTTAAGAAACTTGAGCTTCGAAGATCTTCACAAACTGTTTGTATGTGAAAAGAATTTTGAATAAAGGTTTTTCACAAAAGCACTGCAGAGGTCTCGTCTGCGTATCCACGCCTATCCAACGTTATTCATTGATGAAGAGATAACTAATGGAGCTCTGTGATGGAGAACATTGTGATGTTGTTTCTGAATGCATTATTGATATGAATCTGCGATTAACTGTTTTTAACTGGTGCAGTGTTATCAATAGAATATTAAAAGGCACAGATGTTTTTAGGTTAAGAAATAAAAGTTTGCCTTGCATGCAAGAAAAACCATATAATAAATGTAAAACAAAATTGAAAAATAAAAAACTAGTAAATATACTATGTAGTTTTTTTTATATTCTAATCCTAATTAGGGATATTACTATATAGCCAGTAGGTACCTAACATGGCAAAAATGCCTGAACCCAAAAAAAAAAAAGTAATTGCATAGGTAAAAGACTATATTCTCATTAATACAAAAAAAACGAAGCAGTTGTCAAAATCTATATGTGAGCCTCGTTACGGCGATTTTTTCTCTATGAAAGTCATCCGTCTGATCCTCTCAGTAGTCTGTGGTACCAACCCAGACGGACACTCGCAGAAGAGTTAGTCCTACCACTAACAAAATGTATAGTGTATTAAGTTAGCCTGTTATTCGGTCATAGTAAAAAACAAGTAGACTGTCAGACAGTTTTAGTTAGACAGACGGTACTGAGTATTCTGAGTAACGCGTGGGCTGGTGTTGGTGTATACCTAAGCCCATTTGACCCAGCCATTCTAACATGTGTACCTACTACAAACTATTGACTATGATCTATGCTCCCACTGCTCTGCGTGTTTTTAAAAGCGTGATCTCATGTTTCGTCGATGAGGTCGATGAAACTGTTGGTTGGGATCGTCACTGGACATTGCTCACTAAACAAACACCTGTTTAATATATATGTGTTACCAACAGTCCACTATGCAGGGGATGCATGGATAGACGGAAGAAACGGCCACGCATGTGCTGATGGAGTGCACGAGCGTGGCGTCTCAGCGAACAATATTCCTCGGGTCAGCGGGAACACTCCGGGAAGCCTGTATACCGGCGTCAGCGAGCTGCTAGCCTTCCTGGAGGGCATCGGGCACTCGCTCACGCAAATAGGGCCGATAAACGGCCTAGTTGCGGAAAAGAGCCCGCACACCAAGTACCAACAAGTAAGTATACCTAGTCCATATCACGAAAGAAGTCTCGTGGCAAGAACTGTAACTAATTTACAAATATTATTATAATATTTCATTTATTTTTTGTTATGATGATGTTTACTAAAATAATGAAACCTAATTTATCCTATAGTAATTTTTAATTGATATTTAGGCAATCTAAAACAATATTCCGCGTGGCCGGAATCACGCCGGAATGCACCGCGGTGCGCGGGCGCACAGCTGGCCGAGAACCAATGCCCAACACTTCTTTCGTTAGACGGAGTCTACGTCCGGCTGGATTGTCCAAGCCGTAAAAAGAAAAAAAAACAATGTCACTATGTTATATGAGTTTTGATGTCACTGTCGTAAAGTAAAATATATGACATTTGCATTGCGTGGGTTTGCCATTGTCAATGTAAAATGTAAATGTCAAATTGTGTCTTGCTGGAGTGGAGTTGCTGGGCTTGTAATTTGTATTTACAGATATAATTTGTGCTTATATTCTGTTATTGTTAGCGTCTAGCGCGTCGAACACGTTAAGTACACGGAAAGTTTTAATAGTTTTCTATGTACTTGACTAGCGAATAAAGTATCAATAGAAGAAAACGTATAGAATTCAATATGCCGTACGCTAATCAACCCTCCGTTCATATCACGGAACTTACTGATGATAATGTGAAATTTGTCGTTGAGGATACTGAACTAAGTGTCGCCAACAGCATGAGGCGTGTGTTCATTGCAGAGACGCCGACCATGGCTATCGACTGGGTGCAACTGGAAGCGAACTCGACCGTAATTAGCGACGAGTTTTTAGCGCACCGGATAGGTTTGATTCCTCTCATATCTGACGATGTCGTAGATAAAATCCGCTACTCTCGTGATTGCATGTGCGCTGACTTCTGTTCAGAGTGCAGTGTGGAGTTTACTTTAGATGTAAAATGCACAGATGATCAAACTAGACATATTACTACCGCAGATTTGAAATCTAGCGACCCTAGAGTAGTTCCTGTGACATCACGGCACAGAGACGAAGATCAGGCTGATTATGGTGAGACTGACGAAATATTGATCATAAAGTTGCGAAAAGGACAAGAGCTGAAGCTACGTGCATATGCTAAGAAAGGGTTTGGAAAAGAACATGCAAAATGGAATCCTACAGCTGGAGTATCATTTGAGTATGACCCTGACAATTCTATGAGACACACACTGTTTCCTAAACCAGACGAATGGCCCAAGAGTGAGCACACTGAACTTGATGAGGACCAGTTTGAGGCGGAATTCAACTGGGAAGCAAAACCAAACAAATTTTTCTTCAATGTGGAGTCTTCCGGAGCACTGAAACCTGAGAATATAGTCTGTATGGGTATTGTTGTACTAAAGAATAAGCTATTAAATCTTCAGGTACAGTTAGCGCAAGAAGCTCAGAATGATGCCTTGGCAATTAATTAGATGATGTAATAAATGTAATGTTTGTATGACAATGTTTTATTCCAATTCATTATTTCATAGTGATGTTGCAGTCAAAGATGATAAACATGTTAAACCAAGAATGGAAATGGTTGTCATGGATGTTCGTGGAGCTGCCAGAATACACACTGAAAGGTGCTAACAAGCAGTTTGCTTTCAACTTTTCTATGTTAGCTTCTTCGCTTCGGTAGCTAGCCAATTGTACAAAAAGTTTGAAAAACAGTGGTCTAAAATTTAGACCAGTGTTTTTCAAACTTTTCCTCCCAGGAATAAAATTCTGGAAACCCAACAGGTCAATAAATAACTATAATTTATTTATTGACAACAATTTATTGGATTTCAAAGACGTTTTTCTATCTATTGAGACTGCTGATCGAATAATCTAGAAAATGTTGTATTTTTCTTATAGTGTAGAAGCTGTTTGCTTTTAATTTTTACCTGGCTTGCGAATGTGACCCCAGTCAATACTTACAACCCACACTGACACTGTTTGAAAAACACTATTTTAAACTATTGATGATTTGTAATAAACTAACAATGCATAGCTTATGTAAACAAAAGTAATTATCTTTGTAGAATTACCTTTATATATTTGTAACTCTGCATTGTAGCAGTAACAGAAGTTTGACTGATTACTTTGCAACATAAAATAAGACTGAGTGCAGATATTGCAAAACCTGTTACAGGTTTTGCAATATCTGCAAAACCTGTATGCAGTACTACATAGTTACTACACAGTAATTACTATTGGTTACACACAAATTGAAAGTTGATTACCTACAGGAACAAATTTGTGTGAGCCTAGTACCTTTGACTCACTTTCAAAAATGAGTTTCACATAAGTATATAAAGCCTTTTCTATTTTATGGCCCTGGTGGTCGTTAATTTATAAAGGTCTACCATCTTACCACAAAAAATCTGTTATAGACACTTTTTTAGCTAGACAGTGTATAAAGATAAACATTCTAAAATGATTAGAAATGTTATAACAGAATGGAGTTAGACAATGGTCAGACATTACTTGAATCAAGATTTGTGGTTGCTCACATTTAAACACCCAAATAAGGCATGTTTAGGAGTTAAATACTCTTTAGCATAGGTTTAAAGTGTGTTTATTTTTTTGTGGTAAGACCGCTAGAGTTTATTATGTATGACTGGTATGTATGGTACCTACTTTTAAATAGACTTCCTAAAAAAGAGAAGTTTCTCAATTTGGTAGTTTTTATTTATGTTTGTTACCTCAGATCTCCTGTTTCATATTAAGAGACTAGCAGCCTTACTAATAAACATTGTATAACAGTTGAATAGCTACACAAAGCTTTGACTCTTTCGATTCAGTTTAAAATTGTCAAAGCATAACAAAGACAAAAATACTTTAATCATACTACCACCATTTAACACTATTTAGTAATAAGAGCCTAAACAGTGTTGTTCTTTGATAATTTATCATAACTAAATCGATAACTGAATCGAAAGAGACAAAACGTAGTTTAACTATTCAACCGTTGAAAACTGTATATTAATAAGGGACTAGGTATGTATGTAGGTTAGATAGATAGTTTAGATACATTTGTACGTATAATTTTGTGAATGTATCCTCTTTAAAAAATTGCTATGTGCTTTCAAGGAAGTTTTGATTGGTTATACCTAAGTTCCTTGGTGCTCTTATATTAATTGACAGGTGTAAGTGGTGTAGGTATAAGGTACCATGTAAGCTCTATCACCAGAGAGAATATAACGCTACGCTCAGTGGCGGCTTCAGGAGGGGCAAGGGGATGGCAGGGGCGGTCTGCCCCGGGTGCTAATGCCAAGCACAGAGGGGTGCCAAAATTGTGCTAAGCTGTTATGGTCGCGCAACGAGGGTTGATGTGAACATCACGCAGACGCATTTAGGTATGCAAGCACAAGAAAGCGCTTCTTTTCTCAGTTACGAACTATAAAAAAAGGATTATTGTCGTGTAACTTTTAACTATTCACGCATCGCACAAACACCACGGAAACTCAAATGAAATTATTTTTTCTGGTTTTATCTATACAAATAAATAAAATTGAAGTGTCTTTTGGTTGTCTAAAAATAAAAACTAATTTCTACGATATTGAAATTTCAAACTCGCAATATTTACTTTTTACTATAAAGCCCAAAAATGTTATACATCGTACCTATCCATTCTATAAAAATTATCTATTTTTTTAAATCAAACATTAAAAAAGTATAAATTTGAAGGTTGTATGCAACTTTCATCTGGATAGATTCTGAAACGTACAGAAAAGTAAGGATTAAACAACAATATTATACATATCGGCATATAAAAAAATAAATAAATATAATATAATAATAAATATAAAAAAAATAAATTTTTGTCAGTTTATGTTCGGGGCGGTGTTTTTAATGGAGCACATTGAAAACACTGCCCCGGGTGCCAGCCCGTGCTACGCCGCTACTGGCTACGCTAGACCTAGCTCCCTACATTTATCTGTGACTTATGCAGGACATGTACCTAGTCCCCAGCAGCCCTGGATTTGTCAATAGGCCGTACAGGCCGCGGTCTAGGAGCGGCAGCGTAATGAGGTGGCAGATTTCAGAGAGCGCTATCACCACAGGCTATCACTTATAGTTTTTGAGCTGTCGCCCATAAACTGAACCATTATTGTCTGGTCCAGCGACCAACACCTCCCCCCCTCCCAAATGAATTTCTGGCTACAAGTGAGTGGTGAAGGTGGCAACTTGGGCGAAGGGCGGCACAAATAAAGTGGCCTCTATACTATGAAAAGTATAAATCCGGCACTGGTCCCCAGTACATACAGTAAGTATTCTTTGTATGTAGTTTTATTAAAGTACATACCTACTACACTATGGTATACAGGTTTGCCACAGAAATGCATATGTGATGCATAGATAAATGTGCAGTGCAGAATGTGTCAAATTTTCAAGAGAACAACAAATCAGATTAAATGAATATAAAAAAAATGAAAAATTAACAGTCCAACAGTAAGATACCAAATGTATCAAGACACAATTAGAAAATACATTGTATTGATATTATTTTTCACTATTGCACTAAACAGGTACATAATAAGACCATGTCTGAAGAAGTGACTTTTCCCAAGTGGAATCTGCTTGGAGACAGCATTCCATCCGGGCACGCTTTTCATAGAAACCACAATCTGGCAAGTTGAACTATTATTATATTTTTTATTCTAATACAAGGTAACGAGACAAGCCTGCCGATTGCTTATTGGTACGCATGTCTCCTCTGTCTATAATAGTAATTACGATGCGTAGAATGTGTTGTAATAGTGATTTGTGGTAGGTTATAGGTAGCTATCTAAGTACCTAGGTAATACAATTTTCTGGTTTTTTATAATGTAATCGAGTGGCAAAAAAGCACGGCCCGCCTGATGGTACCTAAGCGGTCACCGTCGTCTATGGACATTTGCAACATTGGGTGCCTTGAACTCGTCGGTAGAGCTGTAAAAGTAACGAGAAATCGAGTACTCGTATGTATTCGGTATTGAAATCATCAGTACTCGTTACTTTCGTATCGTTACTTTTCTCGTTACTTTTGATACAATCGAGTATCGAACTTACGATTACCTGACTTCGTAAAATGACTAATATATAAATGTAGGTACATACGTATTGTCTAACGTATGAACTATTCTCGTCTTGCTTAGATATAGTTAATGACATTATTGGCACAAAGTAACACCATAAAAAATCCTTAGTAAAATAATGAAATAAAAAAATTTGAAAATCAGTCGAATCGGTCGATAAATGGCGGAGATAAAGAGTAACATCTCCACAAAAAAAATACAGGTGAATTGAGGACCCTTCTGCTCCTTATTTTGAAGTTGGATAAAAATATGAACAATACGAAGCCACGATGCTATTTCTCACTCGCATTCATTCGATCGCTGGACAAACCGTTTCAGTTCACGCATCCTGCGTTGTATTCGTACGGATAACGAATCAAGCTGACATGATACGAAACATACCGAAGTAACGAATTGAATTTGTAAGTAACGATTCGGTACTTCGAATCTGGCGATGTACTCGTTACTCAGTAACGAATACATACGGTTTCTTACAGCTCTACTCGTCGGACAACCATCTTGAAGGACTGTATTTAGTAGCACTGCAGAAAAACTTGTGCAAGGCGCTCCATCCACATTTTGCAAGTATGCGGGAGAAAGGAGACACGGTCGCATAAATTGTGTGGTTTGAAACTTCCAGGATTCAATTAGTACCTTCCTATGTGTGGATGAGCTTTGTTCCGATGGCGAGATGTTCTGTGATAGAACTGTGACGAGGGTGGAATGAAATGAAAAAGCTCTTCCGAGCATGCCCTGTTATATATTCGGTAGAATATACCTACAGAGCGACGACGTCTAGGTCTGCAAAAATGAAGTGGCTCTAGGAGGTCGTTGAATTGAGATCGTCGATAATTTACTCTACGTTGTATTTGCGCCGGGTTAATTGCTATACCTACAAGGCACAAGTTTGTCCTCACAAGAAATACTCACACCTTTGGATCGGTGCAATGCAGCTACCTATACCTACTATAGTCCAGTCCTATGCACTTTTTTACTAAAAAAAATGTAATGTAAATGTTTCAACAGGTAAAACTTACAAAATCTGAAACTATAAGCAAGATCAAATTAAAATTACAAGATGTTCAAGATGCACATCGAAGAATAAAGCAAGATGTTGCGATGACGCCACTTATAGTAAGTAAACTAAATAAGTAGACCTATTTTAATCGCATATTTTTACAATACTTTTAGTAGGTATACTACCTACCTACCTAATTCCCCACGTGGCCACAGGTAGATTTAACAATGAAAGTTGCGAAGTGTTTGACGGGTTGGAAATTAAAATACCCTAAAATATAGGTGGTATACCAACCAGTAGCTATACCTGCCTAGTGCGCAAAGGGATAAAGCAGTTCTTATAACTAGTCAGGGGTGCATCTTGAATCCCGAGAGCAACGAAGGATTCTAGAGTTCGCTACCTACTCGCTACGCTTAGGAGTAAAATGATTTTGGCAACGTTTTTGTATCTAGATAATTATCATTTCTAATGTGTAGTTTTTACAGGAAGCCAAATTCATTGGAAAGAATTTTTGTAACGTTTTCTTAAAATGTGAAAATCTGCAACATACTGGAAGGTTCGTTAACTTAAAATTACTTTTGGTTTCTCTTACTCTAATACTTTCCACCTCAACCAAGTTCACTCAACAAATTGCTTAAAAGTATACAGGTATATTTTTAGCAATTTTATGTAGGAAGAGACGAATATGTCGCTTGCCTGATAAAGCATCACAATTCACAACGATGAATTAGGTAGCACTACCGGACCACATGCATAATAATTAAGGGTCTTTAAAAAAATAACAAAAGAAAAAACTGAGATATGTTCCGTTTGTGCCGGACCTGGGTAAATTTTGTATATATCGTGAACATTCTTTTTCATTTTGTTAGTGGTAGGACTAACTCTTCTGCGAGTGTCCGTCTGGGTTGTTACTACCGCTTTGCTCGTGAAGTCTTCGGCCAATCAGTAGTGTGCAAGCATTACTGTGTTTCTGTTTGATGAGCAGAGTAACCAGTGAAATTACTTCTCAGGGTAACGAGCGCGCTGCAATGCCGCGCAGGCTTTTGTGTTTCAAAGGTCTGGGTGGCATTGCAATTGTTATGGGCCGGCGCGCGGCGTTATGCTTACAATCAGGCAAACGAACAGCTCGTCTCGTTACCAAATAACATAAAAAAAATGTAAGTGCAGAAGTGGGTAAAAAACTTTATTGCAAGCTTTGTTTCCACAAAAATTATCAGATTAACTTATATAGGTACTTACCTTTTTTTTTTTTTTTTTTTTTTATTTAATTATTATACTCTGCAAGCTCCAGGGCTCGCACCCTTTTTTACTTACCTTGAATACCTATACGTAATAGTCATGTTATTTATCTAGTTTCAAAGCACGCGGCGCTTGCAACGTCCTGTCAAGCTTGACGCCTGCAGAAAAGAGCAAAGGCTGCACTGTTTCCGGTGGAAGGAACTTCCTCCAAGCCATGGCTTATTATGGCTTCCGTCAGTCGGTTCCCATCAACGTAGTCGTCCCTAAAGACTGCCCTCTGGTAGACAAGCAGCGGTTTAAGGAGAACTTCGCGATCACCAAAGTGTACGGCAACGATAACAATGATGCAAGTCTCCACGCCCTTGGTTATTCTGAAGAAATTGGCTCCATTTACGTCCATGGGTAATTTACCTTGTTTCATTTTTTGTGTCGCAATAAAATAATCAAAATAGCTCCCGTTTCATATTAATAAAAATTGAAATCACATCAATAATTATAACAAATCATGTCAAAAAGGCGCGAGTGTGGCCGAGCGGGAACTTGTGCGACTTTCAATCCGACGCACCATAGTTCGAATCTCGACTCGGCCCGCACCAATGACTTATATCAAGTTATGTGCGGATTATTCACACTCGCTCTAAAATGGTGAAAGAAAACATCGTGAGTAAACCCGCATGTTCAAGAAACAAAAAATTCGATGACATGTTACATCCACCAAGCCGCACTGGACCCGCGTGGTGGTTTATGGCCCATATACCTCTCTCTCTCTCTCTCTGAGAGAAGGCATCCTAGCAGTGGGAGCGTAAGAGGCTGATAATGATGTCAAACAGTAGGAACAGTCGATATAACTTACTTCATCAGCTCAGACCGACTAGACCTGATAGCAGGGTACGGGACCATGGGCCTGGAGATCCTCACTCAGCTGGACAGGCCAGACGCCATCATCTGCCCCGTCGGCAGCGGAGGCCTGGTCGCAAGTCTCGTCGTCGCGGTGAAGAGCCTCAGGCCCAACTGCTTGATTTACGTATGAAAACATTTTATTATCCATTATAGAAGTAGAGGCATGTGTCCAAATGAAAATAGTAAACCTATCGACTTGTTTAGTCTCTTATTCTCTCTTCAAGTATATCGTTGAAGGTACATTGTTAGGTCCAGAAATGAGACAACTCGGTTTGAATAATTGACACACGTGTATTATCACTCGTAGTTCAATGAGGACTGCTGTTTTTCCCCGCGTCTTTCTCTTGCGTAGCGCTGGGACGTCTACGGCGTAGCACTGACTTGCTGACGTGATAGCGTAGCACCACAGCACCACACCATGTTATACCTTTATCTAAGAATCTATAGGTTCTTAATAGCTCTGGTTGTGTAGTTACGTCGTATTTTCATGTAATATCCTAATTCCTACTTATCTAATTTATGCGGCAATGTGTAAATAAACAATGTAGGTATGTGTTACCTTTTCACGGCTAAGCCAAATTATTACAATCCAGTGGCAAAGCTAATAGTCTAATAAAGCGATTGACATTAAATTTCCGAAAGATTAAGCTCAGAGCCCAAGAAAATAGTGAGGAATAGTAATAGCTAGTAGGTATCTAGGAATCTACATAGTAGGTGCAGCCTGGTGTGGTACTTGTTTAATTAATTTACGGTTTATGCTTATGATGCCCCAGGGTGTCGAATGTACTGCCGCGCCCACTATGACCAAAGCGTTCCAAGAGAAGAAGCCCGCGATGATCCAGGTGAATCCGACTATCGCCGACAGTCTGGCCACAGTCATCGTAAGCAACAACGCTTTCCACATCGCCAGAGGATATTTAGACAGAATGGTAACTATAATAATTTATTTGCTTATAATCAATTAAATATTTAACTTTACTTTGACTTCTCCGTAGCTAAGTTAAATTGGTAGGCCCCTCCCGGGTTCGATTCCAGTCGGAGGTAGTTTGCGTGGAGCATAAAATATGTTTTTCTCGGGTTGGATGTTTGAGTTGTTTAGGTACATATCACCTGGCATACAGGGAATACTAGTGTATTTGTGGGAGAGCGTTTAAAAAAAATTAGAATCGACAGTTATACCTAAGGGATAAAATATTATATAAACAACGTTAACATTAATGGCTTTTCCGTTTGTTTCTTGTTATGAATTATTGTCGTTTTATTACTAATAATAATGTCTGCCGCGTTCAGATCACTGTCGATGAGACATGGATATCACGGGCGATGATCCACATCTTCGAGCGAGAAAAGATGGTCGTGGAAGGAGCGGCTGCGTGCCCTATCGCTGCCATCTTGGCCGGGAAAGTGCCGGAGCTTCGAGCGAAGAAGTAAGATAATATAATATTATTCAACATCTTTACGGGCTAACTAAAGGCGATAATGGTTTCTAGAGACAACATGCGAAAAACAGTTTTTTTATCTATTGATTATGAGAACGATTTGAACGTAGTTCAGGGATTCCACCGACAGTACTGGATAAGTATTTTTTTCCTCAGTGTGGTATGCATCCTGTCTGGCGGCAACATCAACAGCACGCGAATATCACGGATAATCGACCGGGGTATGGCGGCTGAGGGGCGCCTGGTGCGGTTCAGCGCCACACTGTCCGACGTGCCCGGCGCCATGGCGCGCCTGCTCAGTAAGGTCACAGATACTGGAGCGGATGTAAAGAGCTTCGTGCCGGAGCGCGCTGAGATGAGACGCGATGTCTTTACGATAACTGTGAGTAAGCACTGGGAACATAAAGAACATAATTTGCTAGGTTCTCAAGATGAAAAATCTGTCGCTATTATGCGCGTATCGGTGTGCTTTGACTTCTGACAGCCGCTATTAGGTAGATAAGACCAGGCTGTTCCCATTCAAGTAGGTACCACTTTTACCTTGTAATGACAATATTCTGTACTAATTGTCCAATAAACAAACTTCTGTTTTCGCAAAAGTAAATTAGCAATTTTTGTACAAAATAATTACCTATGTATTATGTTATAATTTAACAGGTACATATGCTCATTGAAACCGGCGACGGGAGTCATGCCAAGGAGTTGGAAAAGAAGCTTTTAAAAGAATATCCTCACTCTCGTTTTATTCTAATGTGATTTCCTAGTCAAATGTGTTATTTATGCTGTTGCACCTGCTTCTTTAATAATTGTTTTACTGATAAAAAATTGCTGTATACCGGACTCTCTTAGTAATTTTATTTTACCAATACATAACTATGTTAAGTAAGTCAATAAAATACTCTTAGGATAGGTACCCAGTATACTATACCTACCCTTGATAGTACCAACCTTTTTTATATTATACTACATTACGGCTACCAATGGCGATGGTTATATGTACCTACAGTGAGACTGGTTAAATGACGAACTTATTGAAGGAGGGTTGTTCAGTAAGTACCTGACTCTTCAATATTAAAAAAAATAGTACCTTCATTTTGTTGGGTTCCGAACCAGTCACACTGTGACTCGTTGGGATTTTCCCCCATCGAACAACTTTTTTTAAATGAATTTCCATCGTGTCACACAAGCGTAACAGTGTCCACTCGATGGTAAAAAAATCCCAATGAGTCACAGTGTGACTGTTTGGGAACCCATTCTTTATCCACTACTAATACTACTTAATTCTACTAACAGTAATAAGTAGGTACCATAAATAATCATATAAAGGACATTTTTTATCATAAATTCCTTACATGTCACATACCTATGCGGACGACTAATATCTATATTTACCATTCACGCTATAGATGTGGTACCTTTTTTTTTTTTTTCTTGGGGAAATCCTCTTGGATACCTCTCTGCGGTGGGGGGTCCACAGAGAGGTTATGCCAGATTCTTACTGGCTAAAACCCCACGTTTTCCTACCGTACATAGATATGGTACCTACCATCGAGATCTCGATTTATAGTAGGTACCTACCTACCAATGCGGTAAACGGTACCACCAAATAGAGCTGTGGGCTGTGACAGCAAACGCCTTTGAAAATAAACCACAACATTACCTATCTAGGAGAGACACCTGTATAATCCATACTTACATAATAAATGTCAAAGTGTGTTTGTACGTTTGTTAGTTTGTCCTTTCACGCAGCAACAGAGCAACGAATAGATACTACTCGTAGTTTATAGACCGGACAGTAACACAGCCTACTTTTTTATACCAAAAAAATGCACAGTTCCTGTGAGAACGCGGGAGAAGGTAGTTTTTAACCGACTTCCAAAAAAGGCGTAGGTTATCAATTGGCCGGGTATTTTTTTTATGTTTGTTACCTCAGATCTCGGTCATTTATAAACCGATTTGGAAAATTCTTTTTTTATTTGAAAGGGTATGCTTTCAGATTGGTCCCATAGAAATTTCATCAAAATCGGTTCAGTAGTTTGTGACTGAAGTCGGTTCGTCGCTTTTTTAAAGCAATTTTTTAATGTAATGAGTAACTATCGCAATCTCTCGGGAAGTGTTACCTATTGGGATTGATTGGACACAAGTTGCATCTAGACACCAGTATTCAAATCTCCCTCAGTATATAACATAACATTTTTGGCAGAAATAAGTGGTTATGCAGCCCATCTTAGCACAGTATGGATTGAAAATTGTGGCGAAAGTACCATAATCAAGTGCCGGAGTAGTTGTGGTATGGTCTGTCTATTCTTCATCTGGAACTTTTTCGTCAAATAGAAGTTAAAAGTAATGTCAAGTGAAATAATCCGTTAACATAGTCTGTCTATCTTTCACATTCCAAAGAGTATACACATTCTTCAAAATCATCTGGTAGGCGAAGCAAACTAATTTGAAACTATAAAATCAAACAAATATGGTACGAACATAGGATTCAGCAATTTCCGCTCAAATGTTTCAATATTACAGAGTTTAATTTCGTTTCTGTTTTTTTCTAGGCTACAGACATAAATTGTGCCAGTCCGTATATCTTATCGTTCAATGAAATAAAAAAAGCAGCTGAAAGAATAGATGGTGGTATTATTCACACTCCACTCTGCGTAAGTATTCTCGTAGATAACTAAAGGGATACCACATCGCATAGGTACCCTAGCTGCTCAGTAGTTCAGGTAAACTAAACCCTAATACATAGGTTTAATTTTACAGGAAGCAAAGATAAGTAAACATATGGATTATGATATTTTTCTGAAATGCGAGAATCTACAATACACCGGAAGGCAAGTCCAGGCCGCAGTGAGCCTTTTTAATGTAATTTAAATTTAAATAGGATTATATTTATGTTTAATATTACTACTGTGATCAAGACCCAACTTAAGGTAGGTAGTCTTTCATCTTGTACGAAAACTTCATATTATTCTCTCAAACTCAATATTCTCGTATCACGTTAGTTACGTAAATCAATCTTGTGTCATGATTGACCCATTGCTGGACGTGTATACCGCATATGTCCCAGTGTTCAATACGGACTAGACAGAATACAGAATGACTAGAAGTAGTTGTAGCTGGTCCCTGCATATATGAACTAGTCTATTTTCTACCACGCTTCCACTTTTCATTTCGTATAGTTAGTCGTCACCAACTCACCATAGTTACTACTCTTAGCTAATTTTGGGCCTCCATCACTTGAATGTATGTGTTTTTCTTGGAACATTAGTTGCGCAGAGCGTGGTCTTCGCAACGCTTTTCTAGGGTACGGTGAAGACGGCTGTTCGCGCGGCATGATCGTGCCGTCGCACGGGAACATGGCTCTGGGTGCCGCTTACCACGGAGGATCCTTGAATGTGCCCGTAACTATGAAAATTCAGTACCTACTTTTAAACTTCGAGGGTTCTAGCAAACAGCTAAGTAGCTATATAGTAACCTAGGTCATATTGAATCGAAACTGATTGAATTTTCCAAGTCTTTCCCTGTCTCCAATAAATTACATTAGTATCGTAGATAAATACAACTTAGAGATAGATAGATGATACTTCTCAGAGTAACTATTTCCAGTTTTACAATCATATACATTACTGTGTACATTACCATATAGACTTTTTATATTCTTGGAATAATACACGGATCCTGTGGGAATCTTCACACGGGTGGAACTGAGACCAGCAGCAATTATACCTACGTTTACTTATAGAAAGACTACGATAATGATATAAAATGTTAGTGCTTTTGGAAGTCGCGTAATTTACTCAAGTATAGGTATCGGATGCCACAGGTGACAGTGGTGTTGGCGGAGCGCACGGCGCCTGCGCTGGCGCAGCGTTGCTCGGAGCTGGGCGCGGACGTGGTCATGTGCGGGGACTCGCTCGAGGACGCAATTAAGTACGCCAAGAAAGTTCAGGAGGACAGTGGCCAGATCTTACTTAAGTAAGCAATCTATGTTTAGCTCTATGCACGTGTCTCCCAGAGTGCTCAGCTGCATTGACTTGTTAATGTCTAATACATGTAGGCGTAAACGGGCTCAATATTCGAACACAATGTCGTAGTGAGTTCCTAAAAATAAAGGAAGTAATTATAAATCCATATCAATAAAAACATCTACTAAAATGTCATTAGACTTTGCAAGGAGTGGTGGACGAGAGAATATGGACACCCACGGCAACCACATCATGCTTTGCAGGAGTCTTGAAGATCGCTGTAGAAATTGATAAGAATTTATGAAAACAAGACAATGAAACAGCTGTTGGGTTGGTGTTAGTGCCGTCGGCCGCCAACCTGTTGGTCGGGGTTCGAATCCTATAGTAAGATTAGCTTTTATTGAAGAAAACCATCGTGATGCACCTATAGCAAGGTGGTAGGCCATTTTCTGTAGTTCTCACCCGGCTATCTACCACTATCGCGGTATCCCAGCAGTGTGAGCGTAAAAGGCTGATGATGTGTTCATTCCACCTACGATAGGTACAAGGATTCCTAGTGCACATGAGTGTGTAAACGAGCACTATCTGGCCCTATTGCTGTTCTGTTCTTGGGTTTTACTTCAAGCCGCGCGCGTGAGCGTGTGATAGATACTTCGAAATCCGCGCTTGTTGTTTCAAAATCATGGTTGTTTTGACAACAAAACGCAATCGTATCGCCTAATGCCGCTTTTAGTGATTATTTGACGAATTTATTTAAAAATAATTACTACATTAAACTAAAAATTACTATATTGTTATCCAGTTCGGATGACCCTTTCGTAATGGCCGGACTAGGAACGGTGGGGCTGGAGATTGTGACACAGTTGCCTGACGTGGACGCCGTGCTGGTGCCGGTGGCGGCCGGCGGCCTTCTCGCCGCCGTCCTCGTCGCATGCAAGAAGCTCAAGTGCTCCTGCCTTGTTTACGTTAGTCTTACTTCTGATGTATCGGTACATTGGTAATAGTCAGCTGGGCGAATCAGATTGCCATCGATCCAGTCAAAATAAATTTGACCTGATGACGGCTCAGTTGTACGGGGTGTACGTAGTGACATCGGCCACCAATCTATAGGACCTTCAATGAGTTTGAGCTTCTGCTGAAGAATAAAATTAAGATTTAACGTAGCACGCTGATGGAGGGGTTTTTTCTAGTGCTCCACTATTATCTGTTCTGTGGCCTGGCTAGCGATCCTTCTTGAAAACCATGCAGCTATCAGTGTGTTCCGGCAGTAATTGCACTTGAGAGTTATAAGAACAATCAAGATAGCAGTCAACGAATCATTGCTAACAAAAATGCTAACTACCTAATCGAATCCTTTAAAAAAATGTATTTTCCGTCAACCAATTTATTGCCTACTAGCTGCTTCCCCGCGGAGATATTGGATTTCATGGTTGTTATTTTTTTGCGCGGAACCCTAATTCTTTTTCCAAAATAAATGTAGCCTATGTTACTCATTGTAACATCAGCTATCTGCCAGTAAAAGTCCGGTCAAAATCGGCCCAGCCGTTTCGGAGATTACCCGGAACAAACAGACAGACAAACAAAAATTTTAAAAATGGCTGTTTTGGTGTAGGTCCCCTATATACTTTCATATGCATTTAGTAAAAAGCTGTTATTTTGATATTACAAACAGACACTTCAATTTTATTTAGTTGTATAGATTCGAGTAAATGTCCTTCATATCTTATTTAGCAGCAGAAGATACTAATAGTACTAAGCGACGCATCCATATCTTAACCATACCCTTTATGAGATGGAACCCGCTTCTTCTGTGGAATAAAGCCAACTTACTAGACCACGACCTCATTTGTTTTGCCTAGTTTTCCATTCATTTCTCTCAGGGTGCAGAATGTGCAAAGGTCCCAAAAATGATGAAGGCGCTCCAGGCCGGGCGGCCAGTCGCCGTGCCCTTGATACCTAATCTTGCAGACGGCCTTAACGCCTCCATTGTGGGCTCCAATGCGTTTGCAACGCTCAAAGGACGGCTTGACCGGATGGTAAGTTGAAAACTACGTAGTTGGTGCAGCGGAACAAACCTATGATGGTTGAGTAGATGTCGCTAGCTTGAATATTCAGTGAAGAAAAAAAACATCGTGACTTGAGACAGTGTTGTGACCATAATGGTAAGGCATTTTGCGGTGCTCCCATGGCTAACTCTCTCTAATTGGGTCCGGCAACCGCAAATGAGAACCAGTTCTGTATGGACACTTGTGATGACAATGCTAAAATTTTTGTTTTTTATTAATCTTCAAAATAACGCCAAGTCCCTTTTGGAGTAGGTACCGGGTAAGAGGAGGGACCGTCGTTTCAGCAGATTACGTTTTCCGCAGTTGATGGTGGATGACGCGTACATCGCGCGGGCAACCATCGCGGTACTGGAACGCGAGCGATTAGTGGCGGACGGTGCGGGAGTCTGCGCCATCGCCGCCGTCATGCAGGGACTGGTGCCGGAGCTGCGCGGGAAGCGGTAAGGGGATAATATGTGTGATGTTATGACGATGACTTGATTAATTTAGACTGACCACTGAAATGGTCACTATAGCTTCTCTTTACGATTACCTAGTTATATTCGTCACCGCATTTTTCCAGGGCCGTGTGCGTCATAAGCGGTGGTAACATCGACTCAGGGCGGTTGTCCCGGGTGATCCAGCGTGGCCTGGGGGTGACGGGTCGATTGCTGCGCTTCGGCGTCGCAGTGCCCGACCACCGCTCTGGCCTGGAGCAGCTGGCCAGGGTGATTTCCGACGAGAGTGCCGTGCTCAAGAGTATGGTCACCGAACAGATGTGGCACAGCGAGATTGGGACCACTTGGGTATGAAGTAGTTTGAACGCAAGCCTTACATAACTGTATAGCCAAACTTTATGGTTGGTGTGAATTTTAGTACAAATCCTGCGCAGTAGGTAAATATTATTGTATAAAAGTGAGAAGGGTCTGGGTGGTGCATGCACTAGCCACAAAATTTGGTGGGAACTAACTATATGACTATGTACTACTTTCTGTATCAGCTCACACTCAAGTTAGTGAAGAATACTTTGTTACTTTCATCAGCATAAAAAAGATCAATCAACAAAATGTTTATTGTAATTTCAGGCTAATGTGGTAGTTGAGACAGCTAACGAAGAGCATGCAACTAACATCAAGGATCACCTGCGAGAACTGTACCCAACAGCTCGGTTTGCAGTTGTTGATGATAAACACAAGGTGTCTATGCGATAGTCACATTATACTTTAAACATGGCACCTACATCTACCTTATCAATAGATTTTGTTTCGATATTCAAAGGTTACTTCAATTTGTAATATCTCACACATTCTAAAATTCATTCTTAATAATTTTATCATATTAAATACATTAATTATTGTCACTGCTTGAAACTTCAATGTACTAACTTTTATATACATAGAAGTATAATTATTGCAAGTGCTTGTGTAATCTACTAGTCCTACATAACCATGACTGTTAGAGATGTAAATAAAATAAAAAAACTGAGCTTTTTTGGATTTTATATTTTGTCCTTACATTAACTTAAGCAACAGGGTCATCACCCTTCGTCGCCCTTGTGTAGATGACCTGTCCGTGGTGTTGGACTACCTGTTTGATGAGACCTGTAACAAGGAAAAGCAGGTGTAAGAAACAAAAAGTTACAGCAAAATGAAATGTATTGCTTTAACAAGTTATCAGACTCAATATATCAGTTTTTTACTGTCACGATCCATACAGGTGAAATGCTCATCATTAAATATAGGAATTAAAAAGTTGTGCTCTAAGTATCATTTATGCAGAAATTAACCTATTTGCCAACTCAAAAATCATACATCATTACTATTATGGATAATAGATCCAGGCTGACTGATATTAGAAATTTAAGGGATAACAGCTTAAGGTGAATCCTCTAACAACATCGCTAAACCATTTCAACCCTGATGTTTAGAAGCTATCGTGGATCAGGGATGCAAAAAAAATATCCTGTCAATCACCAACATTTTCCCTAGATTTAAAATATTTTTATAGTAGTTATTACATAACAAAACAGCTTTAAAGAACTACCAACATTGGAAAAAAACACTGATTCCTTGCATTTCCATATGAATTAAAACACCCCTATCAGTGTTTTAACATATGCATATTGTGGTCAGTTTGAAACTAGGTTTAGCCTATTCATCATCTTTAACCACTTCATCGCTTGATTAGGTAAGCAAGTGATCAAACGACTCTTATTAATAAACAGTGTTTAGTTAGAACACTGTTTATAAGACCTCTAGAGTATAAAAAATGCTTGGGGCTTTCATCTGAGTCAGTCATTTGAAAGAATCCATTCGCATTCTCTCTTGAACCACCAGAGAGGCAGTGTTCAATTCAGTAGATTTATTACACATAGTTCACTGTTGCTCTAGTCATAGTAATAAAACCGTTTTTCTAACATTCCACTAAATAACTATATGCTACTAACACTGAATAAATGTCTGTTTACAATGCTGTTTTAGGAATATTTAGAATCAGGGGAGTAAGGTTAGGGTTTTAGTACGAAACACAATCGCATACCTTTTTCCCTAAGCTCGATGAGCGCTCGCCTCGCGAGAGAGCCGCGGACCTTCAATCTTTCAGAGACGACGGCGGGCGTGATGAGCTTGTACTGTGGGACTTCCTTGTACAGCTTTTCGTAGGTAGCTTTGTCAAACAACACCTGATTGTTCAACTTGTCACGGACTTTTCCTTTGGACCACTTCTGCAAAATAATTTAGCAATGTGTCAATAAAAATAAGAAATAATTCCTGCTGTAGAGACTTTATACTGATGCCATCAGCCTCAATATATCAGTTATTTTACTCTCAGGGTTTTCAAGCCAAGGTTTATAATCATCTGGCAATTTTTATTCGTAAATAGAAATTCTATTGCATGCATTCATAACCTCACTTTGAGCGACAATTGTTTACCTTCTTCTTGGCTTTGCCGCCGCCTGATCCTTCCTTCTTCTTTTGTGTCTTCTGGGGCTGCTTGGCCGAAGCCTTTGCGTCCTTCTTGGGCGGCTAAAATAATAAAAACATTGTTGAAACCAAGCACCGCCACGAGGTTCCATGGTCACGTCCATGGTAACGAGCCGGAATTATTAATCATAATAGACTTAAGACTTCAGAGCAAATATATTTCTCATAAAATACTAATTTTATACCACTACAGCACCGAATTTGTATGACTTTAAACTATAATTTCTGAAAATATCAGAAATCCAGACAGCGCACTCACCATCTTGGAACCGGAAAGAAAACGAAAGGCGTATCGTTGTCTATGGCTGTTTGTGATGTCATTTTGACAAATTCGTTCAGAAACATTGAACAGTCATTTCAATCAACAGTCAAAACACATTTTTACCAATATGGTTTAGGATAGTAATTTTACCAAAAAAATTGATATTTTTATGAATATTTTATAACCTTGTCAACAATTAGGTATTTTCATTGATTTAATATAATCAATATGAAGGTTGAAATGTTGTTACGCTGCTGAACGAAAACCGGAAATATTTTTTTTTATTAAATCTTTGTTTGTCTATAGCAAACACAAATTAGGGTGGTATTCCATTAATCCATTCATCAAATATCTTTGCCCAATGAACATACCTATTTTGATAGACTTCGACTACATCACTCGAAAATAGTGTCACCTCTTTGCGGGAGACTATCGGGGGACGAGGAAGACAGTGATGCCATGTTTTTATATTATTTTACCTCAAACTTTCACAAACCACTTAGTTTTAATAGTAATTGTACATATTTACAATGTTGTATTCTATCATTATTTATCATTTAATATATGTTGTCAGTTATTACTATATTTTTATGAACTTGGTTTTCTGTACATATTGTACTTTGTTTATATACGTTTAGTAATAGGTGTTGAACAGAACCACAGACTACTAAGAGAACAAGTAACAGAACCACATTGATGATTTGGTAAAATACCACTGATTGTAGTTTTGTTTAGTTTTTGTGTAACGAAAAGTATTTTATGCGATATTTGATCATTTAAAACTTTACCTATTATTCCCGACATAAATAATAAAGTTATAAAAAAGAAAAAAATTATAATCCAAAAAATTACTTGAAACCTAATCTTTGTCCTAAATCTTGGGTGTATTTCACCCAAGATTGTTGGCATTACTCCTATTACAAAACAGCCACTTTCATCGGGATTGATATATAAAATCGATCAATCGTTTTTTTATTTTTGCATTTTTAACATTGTTATTATTGTTGTTATTTTCTGTAACAGGTTAAATAAACATCAATAATTGTATGATACATAAAGTAGGACAAATAAAACAATTTAAATTCCAATTCAATCCATTATTGTATTTTTTAAAGAAATTATTATCGGTTTCCCACAATACATTACTTATTCTTACACAACTATACAATACAATACAAAATATTGCACACCAGATTTAGAAATTAAAACAGTACAGATATAATAACCAACACTAAAGTACAATGGGCGGACTTATCGCTAAAAACGATCTCTTCCAATCAACTTTTGGATGAAGAGAGCTAACGGAGTGAGAGAGTTTTGTTATTAAAACTAGGAACTATGCGAAACGACTAGAACGACCACACATTTACACAAGTTACATTTGCGACTGCAACGATTCGTAATAAGCCAGCTCTTCTTCAGTGACCGATGGCCGGAATGACTCTACTCCTTGCCACAGCTCTGATACGCCGAGTATTATGGAATCTGGACTTAGCTCGCTTTCCTTTACCAGTCCTGAAAGAAATAATGCACAAATAATGTAACTATGTAATACTCTTGTAAAATATTAGGTACTATAGTAATCTGTTATATAGCTATCTGTTCTATCTGTGTCTAAGGCTGAGATTCAGAGACGATTATAAGCGTAGACTTTGGCTTCCATATGTCAAAACTGTATAGAATTTTGACGTATGGAAGCGTGAGTCCACGCTTAGATTCGTCTCTGAATCTCAGCCTATATGTATCTGTGATTAAGTTGGTGGCAATAACATTACATTAGATAAACAAAAATTTAATTTTGATCCATTAAGTTTTCAAACCTAAAAATGTGATTATATCTTTTGCCCATTCTCATGTATGAAAACGTAATGGACGCCCGCCCCTTATTTGTATAAATTAGTTATACCGGAATGTAATTTGGCAACGACGCCCCTAACAGCGGCGGCGCGCGCCACCGCCACCACGGACATGAGATCAGCGCCCGTGCAGCGCTCGGGGAGCGCCGCTGAGACCGCTCCCAGGCTCACCTCGGCCCGGAGCTTTGACCTGGGAAATAAAATTCAAAATGCTTTATTCATATAGGCCCCAAGGGAGCACTTATGAAGGTTAAAATAAATGACTCTAACAGCGGGTCTCTTGTAACGTTCGTCTAACCGAATAATTTTTTTTTTATGGAAAAATATATTTTTCAAGACAAGCTTTTACAAAATACGTAATTGTATCTTGTGGCCACCTTCCGGCTCCATCATCAGGACCCTGGACGTCATCTAGGATCAGACTTGTAAAGACAAATCAAATAAGCCCTAACTCGATGGAATTACGTAGTTTCGTTACTGAACTCCTGTGGGCACCTTCCGGCTCCATCATCAGACCAGCTCTGTGACATCATTATATTGCATTATCATGCGATTTACATATGTATGTAAATTAAAAGTGACATCACGCGTTCAGCCCACTTTGTATGGCACTGGGCCCGCGTGGTGGATTATGGCCCATATCTCTCTCTGAGATAAGGTCGGTATCCCAGCAGTGAGAGCGTAAAAGGCTGATAATGTATGTAGGATATGACTACTATACTGACTTCCTACAAAGCGCGGTAAGAACGCTGGTCTTCTCGCGCGCTCCACTGTAAGGGCCCACATAGATCATTTTGTCGAGACGGCCGGGTCGCAGCAAAGACTGTTCCAGAAGGTCCGGTCGGTTCGTAGCGCCCATCACGAACACGAAGCTTGATGAGTCCGCATCTGCAAAATATTCAAATTACAACTTTTTTTTAATCAAGGAGGGTATTTGACGGTTCTAAAACTGAATTTAGATCTGTTAAATACCTTCCATCTCTTTCTCATGTTATGCATTGGAAAGAGAGAGAATGAAACTAAAATTAGGTTTAGGTATGGAATGACAGATTCGACACCACAGTCTACCCTTACTGTATTTTAATATTTTCCGATTGATTGATTACCTTCGCTGGAGGCGACTCCATCCAATTCGGCGAGCAGTTGGCTTACGACGCGGTCGCTGGCGCCTCCAGAGTCCCCCGCCGCGCCCCGTCGCGGAGCCAACGCGTCTAACTCGTCGAGGAATACAATACACGGGGACGAAGCTCGCGCTGACTCGAACACTGGAAGTAATAGTGCCACAATCATGGCGGTGGCGATTTGAGGAACTAAACCGGCCGGAAGGCGGCGGAACATAATGTTGCCAGATCAAAATAATTTGCACATTGGGTTGGGACCACCGCTTTGCTACAAAGTGGTAGGGCTAATTCTTTTGCGAGTGTCCGTCTGGGTTGGTACCATCGCTTTGCTCGTGAAGTCTGCCGCCAAGCAGTAAAGTGCAAGCATTACTGTGAAATTACTGAGCTTATGACACTCTTAATACCTAATGTTCCAGGGTAACGAGCATACTGCAGTGCCGCGCAGGCCTTTGTATTTCTAAGTACTGAGTGGCACCGCAATTATTATGGGCCGGAGTTCTGCTTACCATCAGGCAAACGACCAGCTCGTATCGTAATCAAACCGCATAAAAACATGACTGAAAATATATCTGCCGAAATATGAAAGGCACACTGTGATCACGTTGAGCGACTGGAGAATGATTAACACAAAACTGTTGATATTCAGTTTTTTGCCTACTAGCTGCGCCCCGCGGCTTCGCTCACGTAGCCTAAGTTACTCTTTGTAACATCAGCTATCTGCCAGTGAAGATCCCGTCAAAATCGGTCCAGCCGTTTCGGAGATTACCCGGACTAAACAGACAGACATACAGACAAAAATTTAAAAAATGGTTGTTTTGTTATAGGTACCGTATATACTTTCATATGCATTTAGTAAAAAGCTGTTATTTTGATATTACAGACAGACACTTCTGTTTTATTTATTTGTATAGATTTCCATACCTTTCCTAACATTTTCCTCAGACTGTCCAATGTACATGTTCAGCAGCTCCGGCCCCTTGACACTTAGAAAGCTGACATTGAGCTCTGTGCTGACCGCTTTAGCTACCAGTGTCTTGCCACATCCCGGCGGGCCGTACAATAGTATACCTGAAAATATATCATAAGAGTTTTGCTTCAACATTCATCATGCGGACAGCGAATAAAAGGAATTCTTTGCCTTTTTCTTTGTAAGCTTTGATTACAGCTTGTCAGTTTGTCAGGGACAAATCAGGCACATCGACTTTTTGACTACTTTCAGATATTCAAACATATGCAGTCTTTGGTTCTGAAGAAAGAACAAATAAAAAAAACCTTATTTTTTTTAAATATTTCCTTTTTTATTCAGTTGTGTAAATAAACAAATCTTACCTGATCTTTTGAGACTAGAATTTTTAAACAGGTGAGGGTATTTGATGGGGAATTCTATGGTCTTCAGAAGCTCTTTCTTAAGTTTGTCCAGCCCTCCAATATCTTCCCAGTACACTTTGGGGATTTTCGGCGCGTCCAAATGTTGACTTTGTAGACTTCTGATAGATTCTGTAAGAGAGAGAAAGTATTGAGCAAACAATGTAATACAAAAATCCTTTATTAATACCACAGATTTAAACATCTCAGTAAAGCAGGCCATACACGCTTAATGTGTATGTTTTTGTTTTACAGTCAAAATAACCAGTGCGATCGTTACCCTGAGACATTAGGTATTAAGTCTCATAAGCCCAGTAATTTCACTGGCTACTCTACTCATCAAACCGGAACACAGTAATGCTTGCACATTACTGCTTGACGGCAGACTTCACGAGCAAAGCGGTGGTAACAACCCAGACGGACACTCGCAGAAGAGTTACCCCTACCACTAACATAACACATAACATAACTGTGCGTACCTTAGATGGTACGATGTGAGTCAAGCAGTGATCGTGGTTTTTCCACGTGGAACGTTTCCGCGTGGTCTGTGATTGATGCTTATCCATCAACCACGCATTACGTGTAAGGGCCACTTGCTGCATATTGTTATGATCCTGCGTGACGTTTTACATCAGTCACACGTAAACATAAGAATGGTTTTGGACTGACTCTTCTGCGAGTGTCCGTCTGGGTTGGTACCACCACTTTGCTCGTGAAGTCTGCCGCCAAGCAGTAATGTGCAAGCGTTACCGTGTTCCGGTTAGATGAGCAGAGTAGCCAGTGAAATTACTGGGCTGATGAGACTTAATACCTAATGTCTCAGGGTAACGGGCGCACTGCTGTGCCGCGCAGGCCTTTGTGTTTCAAAGTTCTGAGTGGCACTGTAATTGTTATAGGCCGGCGTTATGCTTACCCCCAGGCAAACGACCAGCTCAGCTCGTTATCAAATAGCATAGTAAAAAAAAGTTACTAAAAATCGTGTGAGCTAGTAATAAAAGATTAACAAAATAAATATGTAATACTTGTGTACCTAAAGCTGAATTGAAATCTTCCTCTTTCACCAACTTCAAATCGGGATCCGGTGGTAACTGATTATATTTATTGTGTTGTTTCAAATACGACTCCCTCATAGCAAAATGCAGTAATGTATCAAGGTCTCCATAGAGAAATGTTTCTGTTTTAGCTGCCACCCTTTGCAAGACTTCCTTCGATGATTTACTTAAATTACAATCTTCAATTATTTCTTTATTAGATTCTTCAATATTTTCTTGTCCATCTATATTAAGTTGCATTGCTCTTGTAAACCATTCGAGCATTTCGTATCGTTGCTTGGAATTTAATTTAGGTATATGGAATTTATCTAGAAATAGCCTTAGTATGTTAGGTTTTAAATCTTGCTTCTCTGTTATTGCAATGAATATGATAGGATGTTTTGTATAGTTTTGATATAGCTCTGTAATTGTGTTCAAGAAGTATTCAACAACTCTGCAATCTTCATTGTTTTCAGGGTCAACTGCGAATACCTATAAAATAATATCACAAGTTATTCAATTAAATGATATCACTTCAACCGGCCTTGATAATTTTTATTGACTGTAAAAAAGATATCCGAGTTCAGTACTGTTGTTCTTGCATTATCAAAATTTATAAATTATAGATTTCTCATTTATCTCAACTTATTAAATATAATGCCTAAAATGATTTGTATATGGTTTATCTACATTGATACATGCAAAATATTAATAAGAAACTTACCTCAAAATTATCTAACAATACTATAACTGGTGCAGAAGCTTTCGCCTTCTGTACTGTTGCATTGATTTTGCTTTCCGTTTGCTTGGCAGTCGAGCTTTGAATTGCATTGCAGTCTATGGGCAAGCAATTCATACCTAGTATAAAGATAAAATAAAATACAGAATAATTTAATCAGAGATGAAACAAAGAAATTATAAGAGTTAAGGTGCCTGGGTTTAACAAGGAAGCATTAAAATATAGTTCATACATACAAAACCGTACAAGAATTTCAAACAATATGCAAAGAATGGATTTTTGTTTAATCTTTGATGGATAGGAACTTCCACAGGCCGTTGCCAGGGAATGCAAAAAAATTAAGAGTTTTCAAGCTTAAAAGGTTTAATGAAGCTTAGATCAGTTTTTATAGTTTTCTAAACTAAAATATGTTTATACTTGAGCCAAACATGCTGAAATTACAGGGAATACATATAATAGACATATTCTTTGGCACTGTGTAGAAGGTGACATCATAAGATCCTTTTATAGTTTTTGTTAATATTATTTGATAACTAGACAAGCTGGACATTTGCCAGATGGTAAGCATAATGCTGACCCATAACAAATGCAGCGCCACTCAGAACTATGAAATACAAAGGCCAGAGCTGCACTGCAGTGCCCTCATTACCCTGAGACATTAGGTCTCATACACCCAGTAATTTCACTGGCTACTCTGCTCATCAATCCGGAACACAGTAATGCTTGCACATTACTGCTTGGCGGCAGACTTCACGAGCAAAGCGGTGGTACCAACCCAGAAGGCCACTCGCAGAAGAGTTAGATCTACCACCTAGTATGTATGTGATGATCTGATGATGTTGCAAGATTAAATTAGACATACTTGATTAGGTTATTTTCTTACCGTTGTATTTAGCTAATGTTTTGATCATCAGATGTCTCCCAGATCCCATAGAACCTGTCAGAAGCAGCATTGGAATGATCGGACTTGACAGTGACGATGACAACTCATCTAAAATCAATTAGATTACAAGTTATTTCTTATTTCTACAGTGGATTAACAGGTAAATAAATGAGTAAATCATTACTTATTTCTCCGGTTAAAAAGGGACTGATAGTTTCTTGAATTTGGTCAAATTTTTGCTTCAGTCCAGTTGGGCATGAATGAAGCAGATTGCAATACTTATTTTCAGATTCGGGTACATTGAAAAATTCCTCTTTCGGTTTCAGTATGTGAATATTTTCTCCTAAAGACAACTGGGTTACACCTTTGACAATGAAATAAGCTCCAACAATGTTGTCTTTTCTCCGATCCTTATTGTCAACATCTTCAGCATCGCTGACTAGTTTATTACATTTGAAGTAAAGCTTTCCTGATGTTTGTATTAAGTCTAAAAACTTATAGTGATATTTGCCTGTTATTTTGTGAGTCAGATCAATGCTAAAAACATCGTTCACACTTAGTAGCCTTGGTACTTCAAAGTGGTTACTCAAGACTTCTTTAGAGAAGTCATTTGATATATCATGCTCATTCACAACAAGACTTACTTCAGCCACAGCTGCTATCTTTGGAGCAATATCTATAGATGACAGTGGATGGAATGTTACTTCAATATTCTCATTAAGCAAGTCAAAAGATGATGCAATGTTGTGATACTCATTATCAGTTGTAAATGCTGTGTTCTCCACAACCTGTTTTGATCCAACCACTGGCACAATTCTAACGTTATCCAGGTAATTTGTACTGCTATCTGTCCACAGCTTTTTGTGTATCTCTGAAGTAACAAAGTTCAGGTTGTATTTCAAAATGTTGCTTTGTTTCTTGGCTTTATTCTGCCTGTCTTTGTGTTTTATTTTATAGTCTGGTGATAACTTCAGAGCAAGCCATATAACCCCATTATCTTTATAAAACAGATTCTCACTGCACAGTTGTATGTATTGTTCTTTAGAAATGATAATGCATTTATCTACAACAACAGGTAAATTGTCTTCTAATCTGTCCCTTATGAGCAAATTGGCTAAATACGACGGAATCGATTTGACATGAAATTTTTCCATACCCTTAGAGCCGGATAGTGTTTTCTTCAACCAAATTCTATACTTTATAGCGAGAAAAACCAGAAAAGTGTAGTGGTTGTACTTTGGATACACAACTCTTATACAAAACTTCACCACCCATAGCTTAATAGAAATATCTTTCATAGTAATTTCGATAAACTCTTTACCTATGAACCGTATTAAAGTGACTTAAAAATAAACCCAGATTTGTTTTGATGAGAAACTTTAGAAAATAAAAATTGTCTTGCATTTTTGACAAGATCGACTGCAGATTGACATTTGAGTTTTGACAATCAGCTGATGATCCATTGACCATTCCATTCGTGAAAATCGTAAATCGTGATCCAACCGTCATAATGACACCAATTAGACATTGTGAAATGTACACGCACAGAGTATTAATAATTTGGAATCATACAAAGAGAATATAATCCGAATCATAGACTCAGAATACTATTTGCATCGAGCTAGGAAAAGGAAATATAAAGTCAGTGAAGCTTAGGTACATATATTAAATTCTAATTGATTCCTACCAAAGAATTAAAGAATACTATAACTTTATATACTCTTTGATAGTATCCAACTATCTAGCGTAGCGTTATTCTTGTTATTATTCTTTGGCGTATAGGTAGTTAATTAATTTTAATAAAAAAAGAAATAATGTATCTAACGTGGGCCTCATTTAACAACATACGCATGCTCCTCATGGCCTGCATGCCAATTATAATATTCTATTTGATTTGGCTTATCAACACGTCCGAGGGCATACGCAGTGAAGAAGGTACCCTTCTAGATCTCGTCTGCTGGCCTGATGGAAATGCTATACCTGTTTTGATAGCATGTGGTTCAGCTATCGCCGTGGTTATTGAGGTATCTCTATCTGCTATTATAATATCAAATGTGAAGTGCGTGAAATTATCTGGATTATTTTTTTCTAATTTATGTCTTTTCTAATCAACATCATCATTTAACAAAGTTCAACGTAGATCGACTTTCAAGTGAATCAGCTGATCTAGGGCTGCCTGGAAATTCTTTAGTAGAGTTTTGACGTAAACTTTAAGCCAATTTACATAAGTACAAACTTTGAATATATTCTATGCATACAAATACAAATAAGCCGCTTCCGATACTGATATCATTCAGAGTGAATTAAAATCTCCCTGCTGAATTAATTACACAGCTGTCCTCTGGAATCATTATTTATTTTCAGCTGTATGGGCTGTATCAACTGTTCAAGGCAGGCTTGCCGAAACGAGAATATGATGTCACTAATGGCCTTTTCTATTACGTCTGGGCGCTTATAATTATCATAATTATTTTTCTAGCCATCATGTTCTATTCTGGACTTCAGTCTACAATAATACGAGGTACTAATAATTTTTACTAATAATCCAAGTGAGTGCGATTCTCGATCACGCCATTTTTTTATCAAGTTAATCCATTCGTTTTCTCATCTTAATCAAATGGCTATATCGAAAAAACTGGAAATCGAACGCTAGAAATGACATAAATGAGAGCCAAAGTCGGGCGTATCTCCTGAGCGCTAAAACGCCCTATACAAATTGGGCTGAACGTGTGACGTCACATTTTCTAGCGGGCAGTAAAGTTGTACTAAAAACATGCATTTTGTTGGTTTTGGCCGTGAAAAATGCGTTGGAGGATGTCCACCATTCGCTCCATTCCGGGCGCACCATGGCTCCATTTTTGGAACGTTCGGAAATCCAATATTTCTAACAGTCCACGTAATCTATCTGAGATTCTCCACGCACGGACGGTTTTTGGAACGTTTGCGTGGGATGTTGTGGAGTGGAGTGCTCCTGTATGGGGGCTTTTAGATTGAGTGCTAAGGATAGCGTGCGATAGTTCAATGATTCTTTCCCATCTAATTTGAGCTTATAAGATGTTTTAACCATCAGCAAAAATAAAAGGAGGTATCACCAAAGCGATGCTGAGGTATGCGACCCACCTGCCGTCTAAAGTGGCGATAGACAGGTTACAGACTCGCTTCCACTGCTGCGGACGGGTCAACTACCAGGAGTGGTTCTACATACCCTGGTTCACGACAAGCGAGAGCGGTAATTCCAAGGTGCTGTTAGTAGAACCAACTTTTTATTACATTCAAATTGTTATATAACATCTATATCAATCAATCAATCAATCAATCAATGCTTTATTTACTAAAAATGTTACAATTTTTTTTTGTGATAAGAAAGATGCTTATTCTAATTATGATAAAGAAGTTTATATCATCATCAATGTCGAATACAAACTCATTTTCAAGAACCCACAAACTCGCCACCACATTTCCTTCAGAGATCTCCGACTCCGAACTAAGTCAGAGAAGACTTGTATCTCGGAGAAGCCGATCTCCTCCAGAATGAGCAGCAGATGCGAATCATTATACTAAGTTCTAGTAACATGTCAAATGGTACAGCATTATGTGCGTATATAAAGTTTGTTATGAAGAAATGAATGATGAATACATCTTATCAAACAAAATACCCCGTATAGGTGTATACCTGTATTTGGGGTAGACGACAGGAAGAGATGAGACAACGGAAGGATAACACACATTGCGATGAGATTTAAAAAACCTACCTAGTAACCTACATCCAAAATAAGTAGAATGGCAAAACAAAAATGTTTCCTTTGTAATTTTGTTCCGCAGTCTGCGTTGTACATTGTGGCTTCTTAGGTCTCAGATTTTGGGAATAAACTTGAAATAGGCAGAGCCGGTTTCTTTTTTCGCTTGCCCGCCTTCATAGTGCTAGCGCGCACTGAGTGTAGCTACAGTGTCAAGAAGGAGACGCCCGGCCCGACCGAAGAAGCATGATTATTATTATGAGTTACAAATTCTCGCAGACGTCAAAACGTCGCTATTTGTTGATCTGGCCATAGGCCACACAAAAACTATGCACATTTGATATCTTCGAAAGATTTTGATTTCACAGCGCAGACCGCAAGTTCGTTGCCGACAACGTTCCATACAGCTGCTGCTCTATGGAAGCGCTATATCCCTGCATCCACCATGGAGTCACACATGTGGGCACCATTTACAAATACGAACCATCTGTGAGTCAGTTTTAGCTTGGCTTAATTTTTGTTTTTTATTTTGGCTTTTGAGCGCATAGATGCATGGCTGAAGCCACCAGCAGCGACTAATCTTGCTCTGTATATAGATACACCAACGACGGCTATAGACGCCAAAAAATAAGTTTATGTTTGAAATACAGTACCTAACATAAGCCAATTTAACGTTACTATGTAAAAGTACCTTATAGATCAATTTTTGTCTAGTGGACGGCTACCAGTCGTAACGAAACATAGCTTGGCGGTAACTCATTTCAATGTTGTCAGAAACATCTAACGATATCTAACGATGGCTGCGAAGAGAAGCTTATTAAAGAAATGATGTCGGTCTCTTGGCGATTCAATGCTGTCATGGCGCTTCTCATCGTTGCAATGGTAAGGCTCTACATTATGGTATCTACATATAAGAATGCGTCGAGGTTAATACAAAAGCGCGTATGGGGGCGTCCATCAATTATGTGTAGGGTGGAGAGAGTCGAAGAGGGGAGGTCTCGGCAAATATCACCAGATTCAAAAATCAATTAATAAGAAGCTATAAATTCGTACTAAAACAATACAATGTAGATGTTTATTTAATTTTGTCCACGGTAATTACATTGGAGAAGATATTAAGTTTTTTACTTTCCTGTAAAGTTAGGTTGGTCATTGGTTCATTGGTATAGTTACGCGGTATTTTACAAAGCAAGTTGCGCGCTATTGTACTATCTCCGAAGAATTATATTTCCAAATGATTTTGGCACAGATCCTTCAAGTTATGACAGTGCGGTATCTGCATACGGCCTACAGGAACGGCCTTCACGTTGGCAACCAGATAACATGCCGCGCTTACTTGCTCCGCTCGATGACTGACACAGGGATCCCAAGAAGTGTCCGAAGAAAGATATTTAGGAAGCGACGACAGGAAGCCCGGACGCTGCAGTGGGTGTCCACGCGGTTAAAACCTAGCAAACGCCGGTACACAACCACGTCGGCATCAGATGTAGACGCAGCCAGTTCCGATGAGCTTTTGAAACCCATTTATGAGTAAAGATGCGTGGTTGTTATATTGAAGTTTTAATTTTTAAGGCGTTATGCAAATCTATTTAAAAGTCTGAGGCCTATATGAATAGATATAATTTTGAAACGCAGAAGACTGATTAGATATTTAAAGACGTTTATGGTGTCCCGTATAACAAAACTTTATGACCGGTATGAGCACGCCTATCTACTGTTAGGTCCAGAAATGAGAGAACTCGCTTTGAATAATCGACACACGTGTATTTTCACTCGTAGTTCAATGAGGACTGCTGTCCTTCCCCTTGCGTAGCGCTGTAACATCTACGGCATAGCACTGACTTGCTGACGTCATAGCGTAGCACCACACCACCACACCATGTTCTACCTTTATTCTTACAGTACTTTCTACACTCCGCCTCTCCTGTACTCTGAACCGGATGTTATATATTTGTCAAATTATCTACAATTAACTACTATGCAGGACTCACATGAGCCAAAAAATTTGGTAATGTTGACGTTGACTAAATGACAGTCTGCAGTTAGGGTTGTTGGTCCGATTAAAAGGGACACATATTTGTGCACTTCAAAGCAAATTTTTATTCCGCATCGTTCTCGTAATTTTTTTAGGGTTCCGTACCTCAAAATCAAAAATAAGAAACCCTTATAGGCACTACGTTCTCCGTGTATCCGTCAACACTTTTCTCAGGAACGCGTGGTGTCACTAAGGTTACTGAGCGCTTGCTTAGCATTATTTTAATTTAAATGAAACTATTCTTGCATTTGCATATCTATATTTAAAGCACCCGTACTTCAATAAAATAGTAACAACCGAGGCTAAATAATATCTGAAATAAACGAAAACATTCTTAATAATAACATTATTTAAGAACTTATTTCAATGTATTACCATCCCGATTAAACATATGGGTGGGATCATTATTAAAAAAGGGATTAGGCACATAGTAATATATTTTTGCATCGAGTTATCAAATAATAATATCTATAGAAGTCCTACAACCTCTATTTCTGTAATAGAATTTTACCTACAGGTAATATTCATAAATAATGCATATTCTTAATTATTGTTTCGCCACAAAATTATTATCAATGTGCTAGTAATTTTATAAAGTATAAAGGCTTGCAATTTTTAACTGCCAAAGACCACCAATGCGATATCCTTTAAGCCTTGGAAATGTTTTTGGAATAAATTAAATACGAAATTGATATAATTATTAATTTTAATAAATGATAATCTGGGTATACAATGCCAGGCATTAAATAGGGCACGCTTCGTAAACTTTAGGATATCACAGTAACAATAGAATAATAATATAGTGAACAACTTCTTTATAGCTGCTTTTGTTCATTCTAATGAAGAGAAAATTATGACTTTATACATTTACTACTCTAATGGAGAGACGTGACGTACCAGTCGTACCTGGATTCATAATGAAAAAATGTGGACAAATCTTACTAATATTATAAATGCGAAAGTGTGTTTGTCTGTTTGTTGGTTTGTCCTTCTTTCACGCAGCAACAACGGATCGACGTAATTTTTAGCATAGATATAATTTATCGATCGGAGAGTAACATGGGCTACTTTTTATTCCGAAAAATGCACGGTTACAGTGGTAACTTGGGCGAAAACCGCTGACAGAAGCTAGTTTACAAATTATAAGAGATCGCAAAAAAAAATTGACTGAACTCCAACTTCTGTAACTATGTCCCGAGCGCTGGAGAAAAATATAAATATTTTTAATTGTAAATAGTCTTGCGTTTGGCTGCATTCTCACCTGATAGTAAGCGACTGATTAGAAGATACCTGATTTCAACTTTGTAGTGTGCACCATATTTAACGCCAGTCACTGCACGTTTGACATATTTGTTGGGATTAAATTTACTTATTTTCGTTCATAAATTTCTGGATCTTCTCAGGCTCAGCGAGCTCTTTGAGTCGGTGCAGGTTGTTCCACCACAGCTTCAGCCTGTGGCGGCGGATCATGTTGAACCACGGCGTTATCGGACCTTCTAGCGTGGGCAGGAACCTGTTTGGGAAATGAAGCTTGACAGTTGACACTTGCAATTTTCTTTAAGAATTCTTGCAGGATGGGGCCCTGTATTCTAATATCACCTTTATAGTGAAGCAACAAGGTTGAAAGTAGAGTGAAATAAATGTTGTTATAGATGATATTCTTCTACCCTCATAAGTATATTTTTGCAAAAGACAACATCCGAAATCAATGACTATAGTATAGTAGCCGCACATTACCGAACGCTGCCATTGGCTAAGCCGGAAAATAGAAAAAAAAGAAGGGACGCTTCGGCACTTTCGACGGCCTAAACAAGCCCAAGCGTCCCGTCTATTCTGTGCGGGCAGGCAGAAGCCGGCGTTTGTGGTCCAGTGTGCGCGAGAGGCGTTGTTTTTAAACGCGGCCACTACCTCATCTCGCAATGCTCAGTGTGCGCCAATGCCATACAAAATGTATGAAAAATCTTGTCCGCAGGTCTGCACTTAAAGTACGTTCCGAAGCACGGTAGCGTTCAAATGTAAGTACCACATAGCAGTATACTGCCACTTACATGTAAGTAGATTGGTTCAAAATGGTGAATCAACCTATGAGCGCTATTACATGAGTGACTGAAGTTCATCAACTACATCCGATCCGCACATCTCCATAAGCCTTTTAGATCTTAAGAAGTGTGCCGACCCTTGCTATGGATAGTCACTGGTACTCACGCGTTGAACTCAGCTTTGGGGACAAACAGGTACTCCGATATCTCGTCCGAGTTCGGTTTGATCTTCGCATCGGTCTGCAGGAACAGTATGTGGTCGATCTCGTGCTCGCCCCACACGCCGTCGCCGGGATCGTGGTAGTGCACGCGTGTGAGGAACGTGAACTCTTCGGGGTCCATCTGAGTAGAAATGCACAAGGTTATGCTTCAGTGTGAACTTGGACTTTGGATCGTTTACAGTTACTATTTGTATATCGGGTGATATATGGAGACGGGTCTGTATGAAATTTGGTTAAAATAAACAAAAAGTTTTTTTTAGATTTAAGAAAAATTGCTTTTTGGAACAACGTTCCAGGCACATATGGAATTTTAAAATAATACACATTCGGAAAGTAACAGTATTCATTACAAATAAAATGTTTTTGTTTATTACGTAAATAGTGTGGGATTAATTTAGATAAGGTTACAACTCGAAAGACCACCTTCGGCCATTAATCAACTTTTTGCTCACTTACTCTCAATGACCAACAACCTGACCAGACTCACCAAGTCCCAGTAGCAGGTAGATTATGTCTCTATCAATATAACAGCTAACGCCCACAGACTACTATAGTACCTAAGATACTAAGCGCCCTACCCACGAGCTTTGTAATATTAATTTAAATAATATAAGCTGTTGACGTGAATGAAAAATCTTATGAATAAATGTTAAAATGAAATGTGTTATGCCATTGCTAAAATCGGCCGGGACCTCATTATCATCATTAATAGCAATTACCTGGTCAAGAGGTATGCCCAGCTCGTGATTGAGTCTTCGTTTCGCAGCAGTAATTATATCCTCCGCTTTTTCATCTACATACAATGGATGGCTACAGCATGCATTTGTATAGTAATCTGGATAGGTTACCTGGAAAACAAAACAAATATTGATACAATTGGATGGTAATTTTTGTACTTTGTTATTATGGTTATTAGTATCAGAGAAAAAACCCTAGAGATGTATGACGATGCATTCAAATCCAAACAGATTGGTTAGGTAGGCACTTTGATTTGGACTGGTCACTTTGGTCAGTGCTGAAAATTTTTATATAATTAACAACTATGTTTCATCACTATTCTATTTCTATTGTTTAACACATAGGTACAGCAAGTTTGTTTATTGAGGTACTTAGTCCTTGGAGATATGGAATTATAAACTTGTTATTAAAATAAAAAAATACACTTGATATGTACAATATATCTAGGTCCAAATGAAGTGTTTGTTTCATTTCTTATTTTTCAGCATGTTTAGTTTCTTGTCACCTTACACCTGTTGCTTTATGGAGAGGGCTACGCTCTGGGTTTCCCTGCGTGATAGAATCCGAAACGAGGAGATCCGCAGTAGAACGAAAATCACCGACATATCTCTCAAAGTTAACAGGTTGAAATGGCAATGGGCAGGCCACATCGCTTGGCGAACCGACAACCGATGGGGAAGAAAGGTTCTCGAGTGGCGACCACAAACCGGAAGACGTAATGTAGGACAGCCTGTGATCTGTTTGATAGGTAAGATGTTACCCACCGTAGTAGGTCTCCGTGGATACCTAACCTTTCCAACTTAGCCAAAAGGATGACGTGGTCCACACGATCGAAAGCTTTTTCAAAATCAGTGTAGACCACGTCAACCTGCCCCCCGCACTCCATGCTGCTCAGAACAAACTGAAGAAACTCAGCAAGGTTAGAAACAGTAGAACGTCGTCGCAAAAACCCATGCTGGGCATCACTTACGCCATTCACAACTGTGCTGTAAATCTGGTCATAAACAAGTTTTTCAAAAATTTTACTAAATGTATTTAAAATTGAAATAGGTCGGTAATTTTCTATTTTAGATTTAGATGACTTTTTATGTACCGGTACCACATTAGCCTCTTTCCACTTAGTAGGAAACTGAGATTCATGTAATGATCTTTCAAACAAAAGTTTTAGTGGCTTCACCAAAGTCTCAGCACAGTTATGTATGAATATGGGGGGAACATTATCTGTTCCAGCAGATTTATTAATGTCTGTTTGTTTTAG